>JAUDYJ010000002.1:270133738-272533738 GCA_030761175.1 Masticophis lateralis | reverse complement strand
AGGGGGAAACGTGGGAGTGCGCTGCACCCACCCCCCGGCAGCCCATTTTTGGTTCCAGGAGGATGCAGGGAGACCTGCTAGGCCGAAAACAGGGGGTGGGGTCACACCCGCATGCGTGGGGTATGTGTGGGTCACATGGGGGTCACACGCGCATCTGCCAGGGGCGTTGTGATCGCATTGCATTATGGGTGCCAGCATGCGCGCACTTTCAGCACACGACAAAAAGGTTAGCCATCATTGTTCTAGTCCAACCCACTGCTCAAGGAAGGAGACCTTATATCAGTGATGGCTAATCTTTTTGTCATCACGTGCCAAAAGTGTGCGTGCCCACATCCATAATCCTATGTGCCCCGCCCTCCATGCTCCCCCCACTTTTGGCACGTGATGGCACAGTGGGCCCGGTAGGCCCGTTTTTTGCTCTCCCCAGGCTCCAGAGCCTTTCTAGGAGCCTGGGGAGGGCAAAAACGGCCTTCCCCACCCTCCCCTGACTTCTCGTGGGCCCAGAAGGCCCGAAAATCAGCTGGCTGGCGCACGCATGTGTGTCAGAGCTGAGCTCGTGTGCCCACCGATATGGCTCCACGTGCCACTTGTGGCACCCGTGCCATAGGTTCACCATCAAGGCCTTATATCATCCTGGTCAAATGGTTGTCTATTTTTTAAAACCTCCAGTGATGGAGGACTCACTACTCCAGGAGGCAAGCTATTTCATCTGATGAATCATTTTCACTTTCAGAAAATTTCTCCTTATGTCTAGGGTGGATCTCTTCAATAAGATTCCACCCATTACTTCTTGTCCTGCCTTCTGGTGCTTTGAAGAATAAGTCAGTCCCCTCTTCTCTGTGACAGCCCTTCAAGTATTGGAAGAAAGCTATCATGTCCCCCCATCAATCCTTCTCTTTGATAGGCTAAGCTCCCTCAATGGTTCACCACATGATTTAGCCTTCAGACCGCTTATCATCCTTTTGGTCTTCTCTGAACACTTTCTATGGTCTCAGCATCTTTTTTGCATTGTGGTGACTGAATGCAGCCTTCCAAGTTTGGAAACTAGGTTTTACCATATCTCACATCCTAAAATGGATACCCAACATCAAAAACGTCATCAAAAAAGCACAATAAATAATGTTCTTTCTGCGCCAACTCAGAAAACTCAAACTGCCCACAGAGCTGCTGATACAGTTCTACAGAGGAATTATTGAGTTTGTCATCTGCACCTCTATAACTGTCTGGTTTGGCTCTGCAACCCAACAAGACAGACATGGACTTCAGGGGATAATTAGAACTGCAGAAAAAAACAATGGCTACCAACCTGCCTTCTGTTGAGGACCCGTATCCTGCACGAGTCAAAAAGAGGGCTGTGAAAATATTTACAGACCCCTCGCATCCTGGACATAAACTGTTTCAACTCCTACCCTCAAAACGACGCTATAGAGCACTGCACACCAGAACAACTAGACACAAGAACAGTTTTTTCTCGAACGCCATCACTCTGCTAAACAAATAATTCCCTCAACACTGTCAAACTAGTTACTAAGTCTGCATTAATCTTCTTATTGTTCCCACCACCCATCTCCTCCCACTTATGACTGTATGACTGTAACCTTGTTGCTGGTATCCTTAAGATTTATATTGACTGTTTCCCTATGCCTATCATTAAGTGTAGTACCTTATGATTCTTGATGAATGTATCTTTTTTTTTATGTACTCCAAGAGCGTATGCATCAAGACAAATTCTGTGTGTGTCTACTCACACTTGGCCAATAAAGAATTCTATTCTATTCTATTCTATTCTATTCTATTCTATTCTATTCTATTCTATTCTATTCTATTCTATTCTATTCTATTCTATTCTATTCTATTCTATTCTATTCTATTCTATTCTATTTAAGAACTTGTGGACTTCAACTCCCAGAATTCTACAGCCAGCATGGCTGGTTAGGGAATTTTGGGAGTTGAAGTCCACAGGTATTAAAAATTGAATAGCCCTGGTGCAGTGTTGAGAATTTACCGAGTTCCTTCCTTGTTACTGAATCTCTCTGCTCTTTCCCCTAATCTGAGGTTGCTTCCTTCTGATTTTCTTCCCCACACATATGCACAGAGCACATGTTGTTGGATTCTCCTCTTGGCAAGATATAGTAGCTTTCATACTAGGCCTTGCCTATTCCTGTAACAGTTCCCCTTTAAAAAAACAAAAACCCTACCTAACTTGCTTCACTAATTTACGTTCTGATCATATTTCTGCTTTCACGAATGTTCAAATGCAACCAAAGAGGGCTTCAATCTCTAATATATCTTCCCCATTTAAGAAAATCAGTCCAAAATGTTTGCTAAAATAACTAGAAGCAGCACATTCCCACAACTGTTTTAATTAAGACAAGACCACAATTTGTCATCTGGTGCTTCCCAAGATTGATTGGCTCAATCAATCCTCTTGAGGAAACAATCTGTTTGCACAGAGTGGTTTTCTGACTTTACACACAATTGTCTATCTGCTTCGTGCTTGCAAGTTTTATTTTAATATCGGCTGCCAAGAAAACCCCTTTGTCTATCTCCTGCCTCCAGCAAGCTTTTGTTGTTTTAGCACCTTCAGGAAAAATGTCACTTCATTCCTGAGAGAAATCCTCTATCCACTATCCTTATAATTTATGGATTAAGAAGATAGATTCCATATTTTTTTTTCCAGAATCCGCCTTTTCATATATATGGGTACACAGGTTCATAGTAACCAATTTATAGGTAATCTTTCACTTGTGACCACAATTGGGAGCATAAATTACGTTCTTAAACAATTTGGTCATTAAACCAGTTGCGCCTGATTTTAGGGCCTTTTTGTGGTGGTCATTAAGTGAATCACTATGGTGGTTAAGTGAATTAACATGGTCATTAAATGAATGGCTTCCCCCACTAACTTTTGCTTGTCGGAAGTCCCCTGTGAAGGTACCAACTGGGAATAACATGATCCTTGGACACTCTCTCAGTCAAAAGTGCAAGGACTGATTGTAAGTCACTTTTTTCAGCACCACTGCACCTTCGAACAGTCGCTAAACAAATGGTTGTAAATTGAGGACTACCTGTGGAAGTGCCAAGGTGCTTTTTCAGGAGGTGACTGGACTTTCCTGTTTTTTCTTTTGAAGACATTTCACTTCTCATCCAAGAAGCTTCTTCAGCTCTGACAGGATAGTGGGGAATGGAAGGATGGAATCCTGTCAGAGCTGAAGAAGTTTCTTGGATGGAGAAGCAAAACGAAAACAAGAAAGTCAAGTTGCCTCCTGAAAAAGCACCTTTAGAACAGCCATGACATGGATGACTGAGAATCTCTACAGAGACAGTAGAAGTCTTGCCCAAAATACAAGATGCTGATGAAAATGAGGATTAAGCGGTCCAACAGTTTAAGACATGAGTGAGGAACAAGTCAAAGAAACTGAAGAGGAAATATTACTAAAAATTTTCAACTGTGCAAAAATGCCACCTTTTATCCTTGAGTTCCACCTTGGAACTCAAGGATAAAAGCAAAGCATTGTACTATAAAATCTGGGCAAAATTCTATGAATGGTTAGATAAAAGGAGGATAACCGAGACAAATGTGTAGTGTTAGACTAGAATTATATACGTTATTATAGATAAATATGTATGTGAATTGTATAGATAGGTATATGTAGGTATAGATATGCATAATTGTATAGGAATAAGGTACAAATTACTATTATTATACTATGTTTAAATAATGTATAAGGTGTAAGGAATATATTATTATATTATCATTAGTATATTATGTATTAGTTTAAAGTGTTGGAAGATGCCTGGGGCCAGTGATGTCATATCTATGTCCAATGTTTTTAATTTTGAACTACTAATAAAAAACTTTTTAAAAAAAGAAAAAGAAATCCACAAATAAGTTACAGCAGACAACACTCAAACTCTGATTTTACAATCCAGCACATGGTTAAAATATATCTCTTGTGACTAATCAGTGTTCATAATCTTAAGTAGCGCCAGGGCAGAGAAATCGTTCAACATTTTTAGCACCAGTTCCCGGGCAGAATAGCAAGTGGCTCTGAAAAATTTATTTCTGAGGAGAAGAGAATTCCTCCGGTGGCCTCGTCTGTACTTCTTGCATCACAAGATGGCCCCCGGGTTGCATGAATATTCTGACTTTCATTTTATAATCCCATCCAAGTATGAACCGTTTCCAACCCATTTCGCTTTCTTACACTCAAGCTACCACTTCCTTTGATGGCCTTTAGGATTAAGCTGGTCCTTATCGTCCGCAATAAAATAAAAAATAAAAAATCCAGCCAGGAGAGAAGCCTCCCCCACACTCAGTCAATCTGCAAAATACTTTTGTGTAACCCAAAGGCCACCTTTCTCAAAATACCAAACGCCTTGTTTGCGTTCTTTGTTTGCCTCTTTTTATAGCCCGTTCTTTCTCTTTGCTCTCCTTTCCTGGTGCACTTGACCCTTTAACAACGGCCTAAGATTACCCTGCCATTGAAATGGTGTTATCTCCTCCAGGCAGTCTGGTCTGTCCACTAAACCCTTTGAAAGAACCTGCTTATGAACAGGTTCACCTCCTCCCAATCAGGCGCTCATTTTCCCATCCTTCTTACAGGAATTTTTATCAGATGTCTCCTGGTAAAAGCAAACCCCAGTCCCGTCAAAAAAGAGAGAAGCAGAGACACTTCTCCAGAGAACATCCAATAAAAATAAATTGGGCTACCCTTTTAAGAAAATCTATTTTCAATTATACATCAACGTATTGAATTTAAACCAGAGCTGTTCCTATTGGGTAGCCTTCCGGGAAAAATTAGCAAGGAAAATGTTTATTTGATAGTCCAGGTAATAACAGCTGCAAGGATTGTTTATGCACAAAATTGGAAAGTGGAGAAAATACCTTTGGAAGGAGTGGTAATAAAAAAAAATCTTAAGATTGTGCAGAAATGAATAGATTAAGTCTGATGTTTAAAGATAGAGAAGACTCAGAATATTTTAAAATATGGAATGATTTTTATTATTGGTTGGAGAAGAGATATAAATGATTAATTATATAAGTATGTAAAAATATGTGATGAGTAGAATATTATGTTAGTGATGAATTGATATTGTGGACTGGATAAGGATCAAGAAGGAAGTAATGACAACTATACAGAAGAAGAAAGAACTTTGGAAGATAACACAGAGATGCCACAGGGAAGAGAAAACTGATGTATTAAATGTTTGTTTAAAAAATAAAAAAACTTTAAAAAAAAGAAAGAAAATCTATTTTCAGCAGCGAAGTAGCCTGTGGCTCATTCTGGCATTTAGCCTTAATGCATAAGGAATTGCTAGATTCTGCAGTTCTGTAAGTAGCATATAGGAATGAACACGCCTAAGGACTACTTGTATATGTTGTGTGTATACTTGTATATATCATAATACTTGTATATATTGTAAGAGAGTTAGATCGGTGAATCGGTCTCATACAATGACTCAGACCGAAAACTTCTTGCTTAGAAAATTGACAAGGTCTCAACAAGGAAGAAACTAACCCTGTGCAAATGTGTCCCCTCAAGATTTTATGGAGATCCAGAAGATTAAGTAACTTCCAATGGTTTTCCTGAGACACACCTTGTTTTTTGTCCTGTGATCCCACTTCTAGCAATGGGTAAACTTGCTACAAACTAGATCTTAATATTGACCAGTAGCTTGGATCTCACACTATCAACCAAGATGTTGTTCTGCTCAAATTAACCTGAACTGAGCCATCAAAAATGAAAGGATAAGGAACTTCAGCCATAAATAACATATAGTGCCAGAATACGACAATCCAATCTATTTTTCCCACAGGTAACTTTACCTTGCTGGCCTTTAGAATATTGATCTGTTCTTCGTGGACTGTATCTCGGTTTTTTTCCAAAAAGCCCTCACAATAATATTCCACCTAGAAAAGATTACAGAACCAGAGTTTGGGTAGGAAAAGAAAAAGAAAAATTAAAATTGTGAGTACAAATCTTATCAAACAAATTAAGATATTCTTAAATAATATGGACCATATGTCCCTATATTTTTCTTTTCAAAATGCTCTTTTTAAAAAATGGGCCAGCCTAAAACCAGAATATTTTCCGGAACACTAAAATATCTGGATCTCGATTTCTACGTTCAATTCAAATTGAATTGTGTGTATGCACAAAACACTACTTTAGCATATTCATTGTGTCCAGCAATTATCAAAATTAGGTGCTTATTAATAAAAGACTGGCTTTTAACCTGAACAGTGTTAATATGCCTGTAGGATGAGTAGAACCATTTTTTTTCACAGGGGAAAAAAAAAATCTGGCCTTCTGCACCAAATGGTTGATGTTATGATTGAGGATGATTTGACTTCCATTGTAAGAGAGACCACATGCAGTTTCTGCCATCTAACCTCACTACAAACTCTTAGCAAACTAGTAGCTACAATCAGCAGTGAGTTTCACATATTTTTACTACCAGTTCACCCTGCCTGCACGCCTTTTATGCATGCGCCTGGCCTCGAAAACCTGGCTAACAAGGATAGCATTAACACTGAGTGGGTGGGCGAGACACCCGCAGTCTATGTTACCGGTTTTGCCGAACTGGCTGAATACCAACTCTGGCTACAATCTTCAAGACTCACAACAGAGTCAAGAGAGGTGAGAAACTGGCAACTTAAAAGTACTAAGGCAGCTTCAGATTTGAGTGGGGAATTCAGACCAAGCCTTCTTAGCTGGATATCAATTTTTTTCCTCCTGACTGGTGTGAATTATAGCCTAGTTCTGAGAAACGGAGCTGAACTGTATGTTTAGCGGCTGCTATTAGCAACATGAATGTGCCAGAATAACGAAAAGGGCATATGTACCCGTTTTTTTCTTTCAAATCCAACACTGTATCACCATGATTCTCACTAGTATGCAATTAAATGCAAAGAAGGGGAATCTGAAACTCTTTTTCAATCTCACTCTAAATTCCAGTTTTCAGTTCATTTGTAAATACCCTGAATTTTCTCTTGCATTTAGATTTCAAAGGTGAAAGGAAAGTGAATAAATAACAGCCAGGACAGGCAACCAACCCAAAGAAAAGGGAGATGTTAAGTTAGTTAAGGTTGGTCCTGCACCAACCCCTCTCAAGTGTCTCTGTTCCCATTACCTTATCTGCAAAGTGCACAACAATGAATGCCATGTTTGACATGCGAGGCTTTTGGAAATGTTGACTGTTCCCATGGCGATCATAGAGTTTCTGAGCCCAGTTCTCGTCTGTCCCTTTAGGGACCTGTTTTAAAAGACAATTATTCAGAAATGCATGGGACATACAGTTAAAAACCTCATTCTGAATGTATTGTATTCAATGACGGCTAGCATTTCACTACTACTACTACTACTACTACTACTACTACTACTACTATTATTATTATTATTATTATTATTATTATTATTATTATTATTATTATTATTATTGGTTCGATTTATATGCCGCCCTTCTCTGGAGACTCAGGGCGGCTTACAATGCATTAAGCAATAGCCTTCATACTTTTTGTAAATACCTGCTTAGTAGGGCTTCCCCCCTCCCCCAAAGCGATGTTCTTTTTTATACAAAGTCAGCTTATTGCCCCCACAATCCCGGTCCTCATTTTACCTACCTCGAAAGGATGGAAGGCTGAGTCAACCTCGAGCCTGGTGAGATTTGAACTCGCAGTAATTGCAGGCGGTTGGCAGCTAAGTGCTATTTAACAGCGCTTTAATCTGCTGCTCCACCAAGGCTCCTTTACAACAATGCAACTACTATACAACAATGGAACTACCTGAAGCAGCTTCTTCTATCTGGAGCGCCTCTATGTTTACTTATTGGGAAAATATTAGCTTATGTGACATTTACTCAAGAGCAAAATTACATGCATACAGTAGTCCTCAACCTACAATCACAATTGAGATCAGAACTCCTGTTACTACATGATCATCATCATCGTCTTTCATTGATCCCATAATCCCTTGCGGGGTGGAGTCTGGGCAACTGAATGGAGCTTAATGTTTACAAGCCTGATACCTTTCCTGTTGCCAATGCGGAATTATATTCAGCAGATATAATCTCAATGTGCCCAGAGAGAGAAATATCTGTCTCTACCTAGGATCGAACTCACTGCCTCCTGAGTGTGAGGCGAGAGCTCCACTTCTAGGCCACTACATCACTCTTACTATATAATGGGATGCAGATTTTTATTGTCCAGATTATTAATGGTTTAAAAATAAACAAAATGCTCTTAGCTGTTATGTACTTATTTACTTTTCATAACAGTACTTTTCCTTGACACTTCCATATTGCTTTTATATAAGAAAACAGTAAACGAACATTTATGGATAAATTGATTTGATTTATTCAGGCTGAATCTTTTCTTTCACTCAACTAAGCAGGATCAGCTTTCACTGTGAACGACCATAACTTTTCCTGGTTTAAAAGCGCAAACAACCCAAAGCTGAAATAAAGAGGTATAGCAAAAACGTATTTCACAGTCAACTGAACGTAATATCTTAGTTTTTAAGATAACTATCTTCAAGGTAATAATCAAAGTCTTTTTTTATTTATTTAGTATTCTGCATCAAATAAATTAAAAGGATATTTCAGATAATTTTACTGTTATCATGAGGACACGAGAGTCCTGCTTCCAAACACCTCTCAATAAATTGGAATAATGCATCAGTAAAACCTTTTTTTTTGCAGAATTTGTTACACTGCCTGCCAATTTATTTTATTCTGATTTCACTGAAATGAGAGATGTTTCCAGTGGAAGCTTTAGAGCGCTTGTGATCAAAAGACATTGTTCAACCATTCTTTTTTTTTTCTTCACAGATTTTTCTCCAGGTGGGGAAAAACTGAGAGAACAAACAGTTCACGGACTTTCATAAATTTCCATGAAGGAGATACTGTAGAACTAACATTCAATAAAAACACTCTGGCATCCAGAAAAGAACCAGTGGGAGGCATGATAGTAGTGTACCAATATTTGACGGGCTCCTACAAGTGATGGGCTCCTACACCGAGTGCCGAAAACCCAGAAGAGGAGCTGCCAGTGGCCCAAAAATGAACTTCCAGTTTCCGGTGTGCACCAGGGATGGGTTCTAAATTTTTTTATTACCTGTTCTGTGGGCGTGGCTTATTTTGTGGGCATAGTTTAATGGTCATGTGACAAACGATTCTTTAGGATTTAGCAGAGGTACTGGTCTACCAGGCTTTTAACTGCTTGCAGAGCTGTACCGGTCTACCCATTTGTTCTTGGAGTGTTCCGGACCACATATTTGTTTTTGGAGCGCACTGGTCTATCACCACACTGCCTTTTACTGCTGATCAGCTGTAGGGCAGTCCTTTGAAGTGCCGCAGCAAGAGTTTAAACAGTTTTTTGCCGCTCTGCCACCACCAAGAGCATCGGAAACCGCTTTCAAGCAGCTTGGCCTCAACTGCCAATCTACCACCACCAAGCGGTTTACAAGGAGCAGACCAGTTCTAGCTGATCAGTTGGGAGGCTTCTTGGCTTCTCAATTTAAAGCTAAGGTGTCTTGTTTTTTTCCTCTCTTCTTTGTCAAGTGAGACCTGATTTTTTCCTTCTAGCTGATCAGCTGGGACTCGGGAGGCAGCGAATAGATTGGGGGCAGGGCCAGGCAGAGGTGGTATTTACTGGTTTTCTGAACTACCCAAAATTTCCACAAAAATCAGGGAGAACTGGTAGCAACCCACCACTGGTGTGCACATGCGCCCCAGCCAGCTAGTCTTCCGGGTTTCTGGTGCACATGCGCTCATGACAATCAGCTGGCTGGCACGCATGTTCACGCAGGAAAATGGAAGACCATCTCTTCCAGTTTCTGGCATTTCCGCACGCAAAAAGGCCAGCGGATCATTGTGCACATATGCACGCCAGAAACCCAGAAGAGGAACGGGTAATGCCGTGTGTGCCAGGCGAAATTGCTCCGTGTGCCACTTTGGGCATGCGTGCCATAGGTTTGCCCTCATGCTTCTAACTGATATCAATGGGTTTACTTGAAATTAGCAAAACCTGGATTCCATCAACTAAGTATGAACTGACCAAAATTCTTTCAAAATAGTCTACCTGTTTCCCCCAACTACTGACTTGTTTTCATCAAAAAGCTCATGAGATGTTAGCACAATAGTTCCTGAAGATATCACCTTATTGCAAGCACATTGGGGGATTTTTTTTACCTTACATTCTTCATCCAGCAAATCCAAGATACCCAGTTTAGCTTCTATAAGGTCTATGCATGGCTGATTGTCATAAAAATCGATGAGGGTCCAGGGAATTTGCTCTTTCATGTATTCATCTTGTTCCAATTTAAAGACATGCTGTGGCAGAGAAAGATCGCAAACATTAAGCTGTTATCTGGAAAGGCAACTTCAATAAACCCTAAATATAGGTAGTCCTTGACTTACAACCATTCGTTTCGTGACCGTTCAAAATTACAACGGCACTGAAAAAGGGACTCGTGACCATTTTTTGCACTCCACTGTGGTTGCGTGTTCAAAACTCAAATACATGGCAATTGGCCTCTATTTATGACGGTTGCAGTGTCCTGGGGTCATGTGGTCACTTTTTGCGACCTTCAGACAAGCCAAGTCAACGGGAAAGCTGGATTCACTTAACAACTATGCTCTAATTTAACAACTGCATTAATTCACTTAACAACCGAGCAAGAAAGGTCAGGAAATGGAGTAAAACCCAACAGCTGTCTTGCTTAGCAACGGAAATTTTGGGCTCAACTGTGATCGTAAATTGAGGACTATCTATAATCACTGGAGCCTAATTGGCTGTTTAAGAGCTTCGAACATATTGGATATAGCTCGTTGTTTATTCTGCAGATTTAAGCTTTTCCAGAAAAAAAACTTAACTTTCTTTGGGCATTTATAATCTTTTGCACATTATAGGCTATTTATACTACATGCAATAAAAGGGCAGAAAAAAGGAATTCAAGGAAATAAAATGAAATAATTCTGCGCCATTTATGTGTCTCAGAATATCAAATCTATTATTCTCTAAAGCTGCAAGGACATTTTTGGTTGAACACTAATCCTTTTAGAAACATGTGATACTTGCATAGCTATAGGCATCCTGCACTTTAAAACAAAAACCTGAAAAAAGGTTTTAAAACTTACTACAGGTAGTCCTCAACTTACAACCGTTCATCTAACGACCGTCCAAAGTTACGACGGCACTGAAAAAAGGGACTTATGACCGTTTTTCACAGTTACGACCTTTGCAGCATTCCAATGATCATGTGATCAAAATCCAGATGCTTGGCAACTGGTTCATATTTATGACGGGTTGCTGTGTCCCAAGGTCATGTGTTCCCTTTTTGCGACCTTCTGGCAACCAAACTCAATGGGGAAGCCAGATTCACTTAACAATTGTGTTACTTACTTAACACCTACAGTGATTCACTTAACAACCGAGGCAAAAAAAGGTCGTAAAATGGGGCAAAACTCACAACAAATGTCTCACTTAACAACAGAAAGTTTGGGTTGAATTGTGGTCGTACCCTGAGGGCTACCTGTATGCAATAAAGTTTCTTGATTTTAGGGAGTTTCCATAAAAACTGAGGAAGTACAAGAAGCTATATCCAAATCAGCAGATTTCACCTAAAATCTTGCTGTGATTATGGTTGGTTGCACAGTGACAACAGCAATTGAGATCTCGGTTGACCGTTGATATGGAGTCATGTTCGATTTTAGAAATCAGGGATCATATATTCTATTGCAGCAAACGCAAAAAAGATTATACAGTAAAATAAAACTCAAAACCATGCATAAAAAACTATATAAAAGGATAGGAATATTAACAACTTGAAATCACGCACGAGTAATAGCTGAATGGCTGTAACATGAATCACTCGTAAGGGTCTGAAGACATAATGTATTAGGCTATTAAGAAAACAAGCAGCAGCAAACAGAATTTTCGCAAGGGTTGATGAATATCTTAAAATAAATATTTCACCCTCCTCTCTGTCAATCCAGTGCAATATGTGTTGCTACGAAAAATTGCTTTTAGGGATTTTTTAATTACTGTGAGCAAAGTCAATAGAAAGCAAAATGAGCAAAATAAAGCAGAAAATCATTTAGAGTTTTTTTTTTTTAAATAACATTGGAAATTATCGAAAAAGCCACAGGGGAGATTAAAACTTCTAGAACTTTTGTAGAATGGAAACAGCTAAAAATCGTGAAGATCTGCAGAACACCATCTCTAAGTAATGGGGAATATAGTGCTAAGCAGGGATGGTATTCACTTAGCTTCCCTACTGGTTAGCCTGCGCACTCATGTTCACGCATGCGCACAGCCTTCCGTGCATGCTCTTTGCTTGTGCTCGCGGCTTGCATGCATGCGCACGGCTAAAAAACGTGCCTAAATAGAATGGCATAGAGCCGGGGTAGGGTGAGGGTCCACTCGCAACACCCACCCACAATTTCCACTATTGGTTTGGGCAAACCAATCCTAACTGGCTGAATGCCACTTCTGGTGCTAAGGATTGTGAGTGACTAGGTATTAGATACGGTAATTAGACAAGGTATTAGACTAGGTATGTCTGGAGAAGACTCCTGCAAGTCCCTTGGACTGCAAGGTGATCAAACCGATCAGTCCTAGAGGAGATCAACCCTGACTGCTCTTTAGAAAGCCAGTGTTAGCACTTCAAGCTGCATTTACTCTAGTGCTGACATAAGAAGGAGAAGAAGAGGCATCTGGCAAGGGACGTTTGACTTTTCCCCTACTTATTTTCCCTGGAGATGATATCCCCTAGGAGATGGGATGGAAGGAGGGAAATTCCTTTGAGCTGGAGCAGTAGATTAGGGGCAGAGTGACTTGGAAGATGGCCAATGAGTGCAGAGGAGTGGGGAAAGGAAAGGGAGGGTTTTGGGTCAGGAAGCCAGTGTTGGCTACGACGGAGTCGGGTATCGGTTGTTGTGCTTAATAAATGAGAGATTTTATCAAAGACTTTGTGTTGAAATGCAATTTATTTGAGAGGACATCGAAACTTGACAGCCAGATCCTGAAGAGGAAACTCAAATACTTTGGCCACCTAATGAGAAGGAAGGACTCACTGGAGAAGAGCTAATGCTGGGAACGATGGAGGGCAAAAGAAGAAGGGGATGACAGAGAATGAGGTGGCTGGATGGAATCACTGAAGCAGTCGGCGTGAGCTTAAATGGACTCCAGAGGATGGTAGAGGACAGGAAGGCCTGGAGGAACATTGTCCATGGGGTCGCGATGGGTTGGACATGACTTTGCAATTAACAACAACAAGGTATTGGAACGCAACTTTTAAAAATCTGCTGTTCTTCAATTGAAGGAAATTTAATTTCCTTTTTCTGGGTCTTCCACTACTGTTTGCTTATTTATTATAAAAGCTGAGGAACTCTCAATGGTTACATTGAAAGAAAATATCTAGATCGCTCATAAAATTATTATATCGTTATATAACGCAAATATAATGGGGTTCCTAATCTGAAATATTATTTAAAAGGATTTCAGCTGAGACAATATGGGTCCTATTTGCAAATCAACGCATTTTCACAGGGGGAAGTCACATACTTTCCATCTGGTAAACAGAGTTCATCAAAAATTTATTTGTTTTTTAATAGCAGTTCTATGTAATGTAAATAGAGTAGGTTAATCCCTTTTAGAAGACAAGCTACATGAACATGTTAGTTATTCCTATATCTTGTTCATTTATCACATTTTAAAAACATTTTAGTCAAAGCACAGAAAAATGTGGATATCTTTGTATTATTTGGCCCCACCCCCAAAGATACTAAAACAAATTTGACAATCCAAATTACCAAATTGAACTGCTGCTGTAATTTTTCATTGGCGTAATTGATGCAGAATTGTTCAAAGCTATTATATTCAAAGGTCTCAAACCTGCAAAACAAAAAGAATATTCTCAGGGAAAGGATTCAGAGAACAGTTTCTGGGGGGGAAATATCATTAATATTTGCAGAATAATGATTGTACTATTTTTATAAACCACATTGGGAATCTGATTTGAAAGTATTATTAAAACGAGGTCAATAAATAAAAATTACTTCCAGTTTAGAAATATCAGCGAGAGCTTAAGTTAATTTTCTCAATCCAGAATCCTACAGATGCATGGATAGCTATCACCAGATGCAATTCTCGAGCTGTAATTCCAATATATTTGGAGAACATTATATTGGGGAAGAAATGTTTAGGCTAACAGCACCATCAGTTCCATCACTCACTGTCTCCTAGAGCAGAGGTCCCCAACCCCCCCCCCACCTGGGGCTGCAGCCCAGTACCGGGCTGTGGCCCATTCAGAATTGGGCCGGGCAAGCAGCGGGCGACTGTGTGCATGCACGCAGCTCCATTTGTTCAAGCAGCATGCTTGTCCGCCACTCGCACAAATGGAACTGCGCCCGTGCTCGCCCACCACTTGTATGGAACCATCTCCCGTATCCCCGCCCACCAGCGCCGATCTCCAAAGTAGACCAACAAACTGTTGTCCTAGAGACCTATCCTATTTCCAAATTTCTTTTTTTTAAAATCATTTTTATTAAACAGTTTGTCTTTAAAAACAACACAAAAAACAATCACACATATATAGAAAACAAAACATGTCAAGACATAGCATATTGAACATTACATAACATTAATGGTAATTTTGCAACATTTCATATCAACCTATTTCCAAATTTCAATGGGTAGATCACCTAGTCTCTGAGCCATAAGGACCATAATTTTAAATTTCTCACAATGACACAAGAACGGTAACAAGGAATTAGGGAAAATGTTTAAGTGCTTCTCAGCCTTCTAACATTTTTACCATATGAAATCCAAGTCTAAAATGAACTATTTGCAAGATTCTTGAGGGAGGGTGGGAGGGTGGGAGAAGGGGGAGAGAGAGAGAGAGAGAGAGAGGGAGAAAAAGAAGGGGAGAGAGGGAGAGAGAGAAAGGGAGGGAGAGGGGGGAGGGAGGGAGCAGACCGGAGGGAGAGACAGAGAGAGGAAGGGAGGGAGAGAGAGAGAGAGAGAGAGAGAATTTGAAGGCAGCTGTACAACACTATTAAAATATCTTATGAGACAAGTTTGAATAGTTTATTATTTTTGGTCTGACAAAATCCTGAGCAAGATCTATAGAGAAATAATACCTCTGCATATAAAACAAACGTTGAAGAATGAAAAAAAAAACCCTAGATTTTTTTCTATTCAACTAAGAAAGATTATCAGACGATGAAAGGGTAAGTACCAGACTGCTTTCATTAGGCCCTATAGATAAAGGGCTTAAAATAGCTTTGCACTGTCATTTTAAGAAGATTCACATGTAAGTCCAAATTCGTGTTTAATTCAGATACGTTCACTTAAAACTCCCTCCATCTTTTTCAATTTTATCAGAATAAGTCCTCCTCTGTTTTCAAGTGTAACAGCTTAACTGAAACCAATCAAGGAAAACGAAAGTTTAAGATAATACCATTACATTTTATGGTTTTTAGGCATGTTGCTGTAATGGAAATCCAATCTCCTGTTTTGACATCGATTAACACAATGCCTTTTTCGAGATAGAGTTTAATACCCTCGCCTTGCATTCTTTTCAACTGCGACTTTGATTTGGGCTTTGCTTTAATGGATCGGATTCCTATCTACTGTCAAATAAAGTAAGAATTCAATTGCTTCCTGCTACTGTATGAAATCTAATACCGAAACATCCAGAGATCCTGACTTAACACTTCCCAAAGTCGCTCATCTGAATCACACTGGGCGCCCTTAAATCCGGATCTCGGCAAACAAAACGCAAGCTATCATCCTATCGGATAGCACCAACCAATGTTTGTATGTCATGCTGTTAGAGAAGGGAAAGGGGAATTCTCTACAAAGATACATCCTAGAGTGGCATTCTCTGTGCCCAGGAACAGGAATCCAATTGTGTCTGACTTTAGGGGATCGGAATGCATCAAAGATGCCTCACTTTAACATCCTAACTATGAATAAAGTACTTATCTCCAAAATTATGTAGCCTGTCTTCTCCTATCTTTGTCCTAAAGGGATGCGGTGGCTCAATGGCTAAGATGCTGAGCTTGTCAATCGAAAGGTTGGCAGTTCAATGGTTCGAATCCCTAGGGCCGCGTAATAGGATGAATTCCCGTTACTTGTCCCAGCTTCTGCCAACCTAGCAGTTTGAAAGCACGTAAAAAATGGAAGTAGAAAAATAGGGACCACCTTTGGTGGGAAGGTAACAGTGTTCCGTGCGCCTTTGGTATTTAGTCATGCCGGCCACATGACCACGGAGACTCTCATCTTCGGAGAGTGTTGGCTCTTCAGCTTTGAAATGGAGATGAGCACCGCCCCCTAGAGTCAGGAACGACTAGCACATACATGGTAATAACTACTTGGGCCTAGGTCACAACAATATGAGCCTGGATAGCTCAGCAGACTAAAAGCATTGTGATTAGCACCAGCTGTCTGCAATTACTGTAAGTTCAAATCTCACCAGGCTCAAGGTTGACCCAACCTTCTATCCTTTCTAAGGTAGGTAAATTGAGGACCCAGTTTGTGGGGGCAATAAACTGACTTTTGTATAAATTTACAAAAGTATGAAGGCTATTGAGTCTCCGGAGAAGGGTGGCATATAAATCAAATTATATATATATGTATGTATGTATGTATGTATGTATGTATGTATGTATGTATGTATGTATGTGCGAGGGGAACCTGTACCTTTACCTTGATCTTCTCCTTTCAATAAATCTGATTAAGATCAATCTGGAGACACTAAAATTTCTTGGCTATGGGTTGCAAGAAGGGCCTTGATACATTGGTTGATTTTGTCATAGTCGTTCCAAAGGTGCTTTTTCAAGAGGCAACTGGACTTTCTGGTTTTTCTTTGAAGAAATTTTGCTTCTCAGCCAGGAAGCTTCTTCAGCTCTGAGAATGGATTTAGCTCCGAGAAGAGCTGAAGAAGCTTCTTGGATGACTGAGAATCTCCGTAGATTTTTATCACAGTCCTCCTCAAGAACCTTCCTGCTTCATGTATCAAGCAACAAGTGGAACCACTTAGGAAAGCTCGTAACTATCGTAAGAACTCCTGAAAAATAATCTTTATTAATGAGCTACAGTGGCGCAGTGGTTAGAATGCAGTACTGCAGGCTACATCTGCTGACTGCTATCTGACTGCAATTTGTCGATTCGAATCTCATCAGGCTCAAGGTTGACTCAGCCTCCCATCCTTCCAAGGTGGGCAAAATGAAGACCCAAATTGTTGGGGGCAATAGGCTGATTCTGTAAACCGCTTAGAGAGGGCTGTAAAGCACTGTGAAGTGGTATATAATTCTAAGTGCTATTGCTATTATTAAAGCCATAGTTTTTGTAAGAAGCCATATCCAGATTATTATAGTAATATGTGGTGTTTCCAAGATCAATATCTATATTGATTGCTTATTTGTTCCCTATGACTATCATTAAATGTTGTACCTTATGATACTTGACGAATGTATCTTTTCTTTTAAGTATACTGAGAATGTATGCACCAAGACAAATTCCTCGTGTGTCCAATCACACTTGGCCAATAAAGAATTCTATTCTGTTCGGTTCTGTTCTGTTCTGTTCTATTCAAAGCAATAGACAAATGCTTTTGTGCCTCATTCTTGTTTCCAACTTATGTAAGGGGTGGGATTCAGCCAGTTCAGATCAGTTTGGCCGAACCAGATGCTAATTTTGCATTTGGTTCGCCGAATCAGTTGTTGCAAGCACTGGCTGGCTCCGCCCACCCCACCCCGCCCACCCCAGGAGTCTCCACGCGGCCCGTTCATAATGCCAGGTAAGTAGAGGGTCCGCTCGGAGGTTCTGGAAGGGCATAATACGGGCCTTTCGGAACTTCCGGAATTCCAAAAACGGGCTCATTTCCAGCTTCCGGAGGGCCTCCAGAGGCCGGGAGAGGCCGTTTTTACCCTCCTGGAGGCTTAGGAAAGCCTCCAGAGCCTGGGGCGGGTGAAAACGCCCTCCTCTGCCATGGTGCAGGAGGCCAAGTAGGCCACACCCACCATGGCCAGGCCCACCCAGTAACCAGGCAGAAAACTGGTTGTTAACATTTTTGAATCCCACCACTGGACTATCCATCCTCTTCTTATAAAGTGGTGTGATTTCCAGCCATCGTTCTGCAATAGTCACATACCTACCTACCGTATTGATTTTCACTGACTGCAAGAATTAGCGCACTCACATACTTCTAACACTGGAGACATGACAGACCCTTTTCCCTGAACACAAGAGAGAGGTAGAGCAGTCCCTATGATCACAGTACAACTTGTTACATGCAGAGAGACACTTAAAGCATCTCAGGAGTCAGCCTGCTCCAGCTGGGCTTTACAGAATTTGAAAAAAAAAAAAAAAGCAACACACCTACAAATTGACTTTGATGCCAGCATGCGAGACTCCTCCCTCCAACTTGCTCTACAATTTCCAAGTGTTGGTTCTTATGCTCCGGCAAGTAAGAGGAAAGAGCTACACTGCAAAACTTATTAAACTCCACTACCTAGACAAGATGCAGGAAATACCCAGGAATGCCAGCGTTGAGCAAACGCAAGCAAAAGGGTGGACGAACAGGATTCCGAAAAAGCTTTGTTGCTCACCCATAAATGTCCAGCACACCGATAAAGGAATGCTGCTTGACCGTTGTGTGCAAGGCCTTGTTGATATGCTGCACAATCCAGTTGAAGAGCTGAGCGTAGATGTGCTTGGCTAGCGCATTCCTGGCGTTGACGGCTTGTTGGAGGGACATATTCTTGGTGTAGGTTTCCGAAGTGGTGACCAGCTTCCGATGGCAAAGCCAGTGTTCCATCTGGCTGTGCTCCACTCCCAGTAATCTGCAAAAATGATGCAGGTGTTGATCTTGGTTCTAGGATATAAAGAAAGATATCTGATTCAGCAAAGCACACAGTGGAGGTGGAGGTGGCCGGAGGGTTACAAAAAAAAATCAATCCATGCAACCTTCTAATTCGCGAATGGGCTGGGTGGAAACCTTTGGTGGTCTACTCGAGGCTGCCTTCTTGGGCTGCTGTTTCCAGCTTCCAGGAAACAACCGTGGTGACGCAGTGGTTAGAATGCAGTATTGCAGGTGAATTCTGCTGACTGACTGCGGTGTGATTCTCACCGACTCAAGGTTGCCTCAGCCTTCCCTGCTTCCAAGTTGGTAAAATGAGAATCTAGATTGCTGGGGGCAATAGGTTGACTCTGGAAACCACTTAGAGAGGGCTATAAAGCACTGTGAAGTGGCACGTAAGTTTAAATGCTATCGCTATTCTAATAAAGAAGAGTATTTGTAGCTAAAGGTTGAAATGAGGGATCCTTGGTGCTCTCTGAGCTTGGTTGTTTTCTTGCAGATGTTTCATTACCCAACTACCCAATGGCACTGATGACATTACCTGGTCTGGGTATGAAACGTCTCCCAGAAAACAACCGAGCTCAGAGAGTACCTGTTGTGGCCCATACACAGCCTGTGCAGCTAGCAGCAGATTCAGACAGCGAGGAGGCTGGTGTGGTGCTGCGCCAGCAGCCTGTGCAGCTGGCACTCGAGTCAGACAATGAGGAGGATGGATAAGATGTGGTGCCAGAGGTGGGGATTCAGCCTGGGCCTTCAGAACCTCCAGAAGCTCCCTTAAGTGAAGAGGATGAAGAGGAGGAGCCTCTTCTCAATGCATGGGTGTGCAGAGCTGCCAAAAGGCAGGAGTGGCTCCTCAGGAGAGGTCTCCTCGAGAGTAAGGCTTGGAGCTAATTGGCCACTCCCTTAGCCTATTTAAGGAGGAATGCCAACTGAAGCAATTTGCAGGGAACAACTTCGTTCACATACCTTCCTGTCTTGTCTTGCTTATCTTATCAGCTTCCTGCAAATTGCTTCTGGGCATTCTGCCAATCATAGTAAGCTTTCAGTTATTATTCTTTGAATTCTTGGTGGCTGTTAATGCAATTAATTAATAGCCGTTGTTGTAAAAGACTGGTTTATTCAGTAACCTAAGGTTTGAACGGACTTTGTGTGTGCTGCGTTCTTTGGGGTCCGTAGCTGGGGTAGAACAGTACCAGTTTTTGTTTCCAGCTTCACTAGGTTGCAGTGACAAAGATACCAACATCCACCCCATGAAACATTGGGCTCCTTCCCAAGAACACTGCTTCTACTATAACCAGCCACAGACATATCCTAAACTGCTAACTCATCCTATACATAAACTAGACAGGTTTTTTTCCCCTCTGGATCTCTGGCTAATTACTTCCTTTTTTAGTCTGTGGCATAGAACACATGTACATCAATAATAAAATTATGTAGAAGGAACACATCATACTGTCAACTTGCAAAGCATTTCTAGTCTGCTTTTGAGTTGCCATGGGCAGAAAGGCAGGAGAACTGATGGAGCAATTCAGCAGCCACATTCCATGCACAGTTGGATCTCAGATTACCAGAGCCAGTTTGTGAGGCGTGGTTTCTACAGCCCGCGAAAGTGCCTTGTTGGAGAATGTGATTTATGACACAGCCTGAGAGGAGGCGGGGGGGGGGGGGTGAACAGGGTCATAGTTGAGCTGTAAATTATGTGCAGCAGAGTTGACTACACTTTGGAAGCTGTCGACATGCTGCTCCTAATAAATAAATGGATTTCTTTTGAAACTTGGCTTGAGGCTTATGAATTAATTAGGGCATTTGTCGGAGCCCTGACACATACTCTGATATACGTATGATGGAAAGATGTAGTCAATTTTGTAAGGTTTGGGGAATATAGGTTACATTTTAAAATACATTGATTCCTAAGAATAGATAAGTGTTCTATATATTAATATCTAGGCCATTTATCCAATTAAGCGCAATATCTGTTAGTTAGAGAAAGTCTGGAAGTTTTCCTCCTGCATAAATAGCAGCAACTAATGTGGTCTAGATGAGGAGCATCACAGGGGGAGGGGAGGGAGGATTCTCTGCCCCATTTAAACACAGAACCTTGGCAGATGCCATGCAAGGTGCAGTTCCTATTCAGCTTCTTACAAAAACTATGGCTTTAATAAAGATTATTAGCACTGGTGGGTGGCATCGAAACCCACTCATTTTTGTGTCAGGTTAGATATATTTTTTCCAGAAACTGGACATCCGGTAGTCCAGTTTACATCCCCCTGTGATTTTACATCAAAGTTAGCATTATGAAGCTGCTATGCAAGGATCACTGGGTGGTTCCTGGCTAAATACAATAGTGTAGAGGAGAACTGGATTCTGACCTTGATTATTTAACAATATAAAAACCGAAAAACTCTTTTCCTTCACTTAGTCGAAATGAAGGCACGGTCCCTCCCGACTCCATTTTTCTGTATACAGGCAGGGCTTGGCTGCTGGGGTTCGGGAGAACCTCTAGCTAAGATTCTGTGAAGTTCAGAGAATCCCCAAATCCCACTCCTGGCTAGCCCCGCCCACCCCACCCCTCCCAGGAGTCCCCACATGGCCCATTTTGGTTGGAAGTAAGTGTAGGGCGCACGCGGAGGCTCAGGGAGGATGAAAAATTGGCTTACTGGACGTTCAGGAAACAGGCCCGTTTCCAGCCTCGAGAGGGCCTCCAAAGCCTGGAGAGGCTGTTTTTGCCCTCCCAGAGGGTTGAGGAAAACCTCCGGAGGCTGGGGAGGGCAAAAAGCCCCCCCCCAATGGTGCAGGAGGCTGACTAGGCCACGCCTACCATGGCCACACCCACCCAGCAACCGGGCAGAGAACCCCTTGCTAAAAGTTTTGAAGCCCACCCCTGTATACAGGTACTCCACGACTTACGACCCCAACTGAGACGTTGGCTAAGTGAGTTTTGCCCCATTTTACGACTCTTTTTGCCACCATTGTCAAGTGAATCACTGCAGGTGTTAAGTTAGTCGCACGGTTGTTAAGGGAATCTGCCTTCCTCGTTGATTTTGGTTGTCAGAAGGTCGCAAAAGGCGATCACATGACCCCGGGGAAACAGCAAAGGTCATAAATATGAGTCAGTTGTCAAGCATCTGAATTTTGATCACGCGGCCATGTGGGTGCTGCAAAAGTCGTAACTATGAAAAAGGTAATAGTCACATTTTTCAGTACCGTTGCACTAATCGGATGCATGTGGAATGAGCTACCTCCTGGAATACGACGGTTTCCGGACCTCTGTGCCTTCCGAAAGGCCCTGAAGACTCACTTGTTTCAACAAGCTGGCCTAACTTGAATGGTTTTAATTGGGATTTCAAATTTTTGATTTTACTGATTTTTGGTTTTAAATTGGGAATTTTTCGATTTTGTAGATCTGGGATTTTATATTGGTAATGCCAATGATTTAATTTATTTTAGTTTTTCTTAACTTTTATACTATATGTGTTTTAAGTTTGGCTGTTCACCGTCCTGAGTCCCCCTGGGGAGAAGGGCGGTATATAAGTTAAAATAATAAATAAATAAATAATCGAACTGTTGTAAGTCGAGGACTATCTATGTATCTGATCAAGCATCAGAGACTGGCTTAATGGGATTGAGGGCAGTGATGAAATTTAATTTTTTTTTTACTACCGGTTCTGTGGGTGTGGCGTGGTGCGTCTTGGTGGGGGTGGCTTGGTGGGCATGGCAGGGGAAGGATACTGCAAAATCTCCATTTCCACCCCACTTCAGGGGAAGGATACTGCAAAATCCCCATTCCCTCCCCACTCCTGGGGGAAGGATATTGCAAAACTCCATTCCCACCCCACTCTGGGACCACCCAGAGTTGGTATTTGCCGGTTATCTGAACTACTCAAAATTTCCACTACCGGTTCTCCATAACCTGTCAGAACCTGCTGGATTTCAACCCTGGTTGAGGGTGTTATTTTGCAAGTCTGCCGAATCTCATAAGACCTCTGTTTTTCTCATAAAATTCTCAGAATCAATGCAAGAAACTTGATGGGATTTAGATTATTTTGAAAACTGTTAACAAACACAGAGGCGGGGGGAGAAGATTAAACATTGCACAATTGTGCACGTGATTTAAAAATCTGACGAACGTTCTGTACTCAGGGGAATCATGTTTTGTAATTTGAAGTCCTGACAATCCCCATTTATTGCATTCAAATTGTGTTGGAATTACTACTGTAAGAAGTTTTCACTAGCGCGTAATTGTTATGCTGGCAATTCTCAAACGAAGGAAAGGAGCCCCAGGAGGCTGTATTAGGCGAGGAATGTAGACCGTAGAAAACTTTTTCTCTGCACCTCATATTTTGCTGTGTTTCGCTGACTAAATAAGTTAGCGGGCAGATCAAGCGTCCAGAATCATGGATGCATTTCAATTAAGCAGCATCAAGATCATTAAGGACAGCAGTACCTGAAAAGGAGATTTGCTTATGGACTCAGTATGTCCAAGCCTACAAATTAAAAACAGGCCACTGCATTATTTCTTGAGGAAGTGCAGCAACCTTGCAAACCATGTTTTAGTATTTGAATTAGAAAAAAACAAAACAAAACAAAACACTTCAGCTGACTATCATGGAAACACATGTGGGCAGGGCTCAATTTACAACCGTTCGGTTACTGAACTGTTCAAAGTTACAATGACACTGAAAAAGTGACCTTGACTGTTTTTCACATTTACGACCGTCGCAGCATCTTCATAAAACTTCTGATGTTTGGCAACTGGCTCATATTTATGACAGTTGCAGTGTCCTGGGTCAAATGATCCCTTTTTGCAATCTTCTGACAACCAAAGTCAATCAGGCAGCCAAATTCACTGAACAACCGTGTTACTAGCTTAACAGCTGCAGTGCTTTACTTCACAACTGTGGCAAGAAATGGGGACAAGACTCATTTAATGACTGTTTTGCTCAGCAAAGGAAATCTGAGGCTCAACTGTGTTGGTAAGTTGAGGACTAACTGTAATAGATTAATCAGCAATTGTATCACATTTTAACTGATTAGAATAAAAAGGTAAAGGTTCCCCTCACACATATGTGCTAGTTGTTCCCGACTCTAGGGGACGGTGCTTATCTCCATTTCAAAGCCGAAGAGCCAGTGCTGTCCAAAGACGTCTCCGTGGTCATGTGGCTGGCATGACTAAACACCAAAGGTGCACGAAACGCTGTTACCTTCCCACCAAAGATGGTCCCTATTTTTCTACTTGCATTTTTTTACATGCTTTCCAATTGCTAGGTTGGCAGAAGCTGGGACAAGGAACGGGAACTCACCCCCGTTACGCGGCACTAGGGATTCAAACCGCTGAACTGCCGACCTTTCGATCAACAAGCTCAGCGTCTTAGCCTCTGAGCCACCGTGTCCCTGATTAGAATAGTCCCTGGTTAGAATAGGGGTGGGTTAAGTGAAAAGATGAACATTTTGCTCTGCAGGATTTATTAAGGCTTATAAAACTCTGGCCATTGATTCCTTCCTTCCCTGCTCTTTCTGCATAATGAGAGTATAAAGAAGTATCCCAGACGTAAAGGTCTCAAGGGGATTCCCTTGACATGGGATATAATTACATCAAGACTTTGCATAACATTAGGTGTGCGGTGTCACAAAAATTGCACGGCCCTCTTGAAAGAAGCCCTTGCAATTTAGGAGGCTCTAGTTGTCTTACACAATCAAAGCCCTGCTTCTTTTTGATGTGCATCGCATTAATCAAAAGATTAAGAAAAAAAAAGCAGATCTAAAGAAGTTTCCTCTTTGATGTACAGAGCACCGTTATGTATCCGCTAAAAGCGTACCGTTACACTGCAGGATTCTCCATCACGTTCGGAACGAAAATCCACATTTCCAAGGTGTAGGACGGCAGCGAGTATCTTAAAAATGGTCATCTGATAGGACTCCTTTACTCCTGAAAAATATGATTGATATCCAATTTTCAAGTGCCTGAACAGCAATTTGCCAGCAGTCCCAATGAGTATGACATACGATGAGGGATGCTGGAAGATGGATTTTCAGCAAAATCTGGACCATCATAAATTGCCCATCCCTGGACCACAAACACCAGTTTTGGGAGGGGGGGGGCAGGGGGTAGAGGGAAAAGAAACTACCTTCTCTTTAAATTGGTGATGGTGAATCTATACGTTGGGTGACATGCCAGCATTCACCCACAACTACAGGTAGTCCTCAATTTACAACCATTCATTTAGTGACCGTCAAAGATTCAGCAGGTTCTGACCAGTTCTGGAGAACCGGTAGCGGAAATTTTGAGTAGTTCGGAGAACCGGTAAATACCACCTCTGACTGGCCCCTCCCCCATCTATTCTCTGCCTCCCGAGTTCCAGCTGATTGGGAGGAAATGGGAATTTTGTAATAACCTTACCCTGGAGTGGGGTGGGAATGGAGATTTTACAGTACCCTTCCCCTGCCACGCCCACCAAGCCATGCCATGCCCACCAAGCCATGCCCACAAAACCGGTAGTAAAAAAATTTGAATCCCACCACTGGTGCGCAGAGTTGCCAGACGAAGGGAACAGCCAAAGAATAAGGGTTGACTTGGGAGTAAGGCCACAAGTGGACAATGAATGGCCCCTCCCAGAGGGAATAAAAGAGTAGAGAAAGGGGAGTGGAGTTTGCAGGAGATAATTAGTTCATTACTGCATTCTTGCCAAGTATTGCAGCATCTGAAAGATATGGGCCTGGCCACTCTCCAAGCCTGATAAAGGTCAGTAATTGTGAACTGTGTTGAAAGATTGTGGGAGAAGAAAGATTTTGCTGGAGAGGAATTCGCTGTAAATTAAATAAAAGGAGTTTTTGTCAGGACAAGGAGTCTTTTTCGTGGTTTGGGGAAGCCTAGGTCAGAACAGAAACTCAAACAACACCCAGGATCCCACAGTTCAACCCTGAGCCACAAATATTCTCTTCTCTCGAAACTTTGCAATATTGTGAAAACTTCCTGGAGAGTTACTCTACATCTTCGTACAGGATAGCTGTATCAGCCACATATTCTCCTAGGAAGCAGCCCAATTTGAGTTGAAATCCTTACCGAGCAGGGTGAAGGCTTGCTTTGTTTTCTCAAAATCTTCTGCATCGTCAACTCCTTCAAGGGAGGTGTCTCCTCCTAAAGATGTGTAGAAAAAATCTTTGGCGTCCACTAGAATAGAAACAACAGCAAAATTAAGTCAAGGGGGGAGAAATGTTTGCACTTAGTTCACATTTCCTGAAAAGACTTGCCTGAACCCCAAAACCCACAAGGAAACAATCTATGCACACAGTAAGCACAGAAAAATGAGGCACCACACAAGCTCAAACATCAACTCCTCCCAGGGCTCAGTTGGTCCATTTCTGGTTTTCCATTCCTTCATCTGAGGCAGCTTTTTAAACTTCCATTAGATCTTCAGTAAACCAAGGGGCTAAAGCAGGGGTTGGCAACCTGCAGCTCTGGAGCTGCATGTGGCTCTTTCATCCCTTTGCTGTGGCTCCCTGTTGCTGGTCAGCTTTACAATTGATAGGACTTTCGGTTAGGACAGGTAGAGGAAAAAAGATGCCGCGCTAGGAGGATACTCTATAGTGGGGGAACCGGACTTCCAGTTGGTAGAGGAAAAAGGAGGCTGCGCTAGGAGGAGACTCTATGGCAGTGATGGTTAACCTTTTTGGTGCCAAGTGCCCAAAGTGCATGTGCGTGCGTGCGAATGCAGGTGCGTTTGCCCGAACCCCCAAAATGCAATGCGAGTGCTCTCCCGTGCATGCATACGCATCCCTGCGCATGTGCATGTCCCACATGCATGCATCCTGCCTCCCAGAGCACCATTTTCGCTTCCAGGTTGGTGCAGGAGGCTTTTCAGGCCCAAAATGGGGGTGGACAAGGTCACCCCATGCCGTATTTTGGTCCTGGAAAGCCTCCTGCACCAACCCGCGCCTCCTCGTGCATGCACCCCGCCCTGTGCATGCACCCCCCTGTGCCCCACCGCCCAAGCATGCGCGGCAGAAGCCCAAAGCCAAGCTGGCCGGCAGGAGGCATACACAGTGGAGCTGGGCTGGGGTGACAGCTGGCATGCCGCAGAAAGGGCTCTGCGTGCCAACTGTGGTATGCGTGCCACAGGTTCGCCATCTGAAGTCACCAAAACCTTGGGAACTTCAACACCATCCCTGGTGTGGTCTCAAAATGGTGCGTCAGACCGCAAGCCGCTTATTTTGTTTCACAAAACCAATTCTGCCACTGATTGTACAACGTCACTCTTTCTCTAAGCACAGTTCTTTTTCTCGGAAATGCTAGGCTCCACAAATGTATTATTTGGAATTATTTTTGAAAATTCATTGTGGAGGCTAAATACTATGTGCAAAATAGCATACTTACATAATGAGAGATCCTTGAGTTCTGGGAGACTAGCAGAGGCACACAGCTGATAGAAAATGTGATAGTTTCGCTCATCAACTGCCTGAGAGAGAACATCAGTTTATTTGCAGAGAAATGAGCAACAATTAATTAAATAGCATTCAGCATATCCTTTTCCTCTTTCTCTAGATCAGGGGTCCCCAACCTGTGGGCCTATTCACAACCGGGCCATGTGAGTGGCTGGCTGCTATGCGTACATGCATATGCACACAGCCCTACTTGTGCAAGTGTCAGGGGGGCTCAGGGCCCCATTTGTGCGAGCAATGGGTGACCGCGTGCATGGGCCTGCCCGTCCCAGAAAACCATCCCCTCTTCCTCCCCTCTTCCTGGCCGCCAACCTAGAAAGATTGGGGGAAGGAATTTATTTTGTTGGGGGTGTTCCTTAGAACCCTGACAGAATTCACTGTAAATTTATTCATAGTCAAATTTCACACATATTTCTTCAAGGTAAGAATGGATTTTTTTAAAAAAATTATCTACAATTAGTTTTAATCTAATTAAACTAGGAGACGAGGATTAAATGAATGGCAAACAAACTGGCACTATTCTGATTCTGGTTATGAAAGAATGAGAAAGTCTAAAACCGCCGTTGTTAAAATGCATGAGGGATTAACTTCATTTTATAGCAGAAGAACGGAGGCTGGACAGGAGCCCCTTTCAAATTAAGCTTTTACAGAGTGTACACCTAATATAGCCTACAGTGCTGGGATTTTCTAGAGGTTTCCTATCCATCAACCAGCTAGGACTGATCCTGCTTAATTTTCTGACTCAATGTGTCTCTTCTAATTAGGATCTAAATGGAGAGGTTATGTATGTAACCTTAATCTCAAACGGACAAAGGAGAGTTCATATAGGAATAAAAATACAAAATCACAATGCTCAAACATTGGTCCGCACCAGTAGTCAAAAACTGCAGGTAGTCCTCGACTTACAACCACAATTGAGCCCAACATTTTCCTTCGTAAGCAAGACAATTGAGTTTTGGCCAGTGGTGGGATTCAAATAATTTAACAACTGGTTCTCTGCCCTAATGACCAGCTGGGTGGGTGTGGCCATGGTGGGCGTGGCCAGGGGAGTGCGACAGGCAGTACTTGGCCTCCTGCAGTCCCTTGGGAGCAAAAACAGGCCACGGGTAGGCATCGCCCCCCTGCACCCCTTTTTGGGCCTAATAGGCCTCCCTGCAGCCTCCTGGGAGTAAAAACATGCCATGGGGCGAACTCCTGGAAGGGGCGGGGAGGGGAGGGGCCGGCCAGCAATTTAACAACTGGTTTGCCCAAACCGGCTGAATCCCACCACTAGTTTTGGCCCATTTTACTACCTTTCTTGCCACAATGGTGCTTTTCAAAAGGCAACTGGACTTCCTTGTTTTTTTTTTTTCTCCTTGAAACATTTTGCTTCTCATCCAAGAAGCTTCTTCAGTTCTGACTGAAGAACTGGCATTCTTCAGAACGAAGGAAGCTTCTTGGATGAGAAGTGAGATGTTTTCAAGGAAAAACACCCAAGGAAGTCCAGTTGACTTCGGGACAACCATGACCTGGATGATTTGAGAATCTCCATAGACACTTTCTTGCTCCAGTTGTTAAGTGAATCACGGAAGTTATTAACTTAGTAACATAGTTGCTCATGAATCTGGCTTCTCCATTACTTTGCTTGTCAGAAGGCCGCAAAAGGTGATCATATGACCCCAGGATACTACATGATATAGATGTGAGCCAACTGCCTGGTGTCCAAATTTTGATCACGTGAACATGGGGATGCTGCAACGGTTATAAGTGCAAAAAATGGTCATCACTTTTTTCAGTGCCGTTCTGTAACTTCAATCTCTAAATGAATGGTTGTAAGTCAAGGACGATGTATACTCAGATGCAGGGGTGAAATCCAGCAGGTTCTGACAGGTTCTGGAGAACCGGTAGTGGAAATTTTGAGTAGTTCGGAGAACCGGCAGATACCACCTCTGGCTGGCCCAGAGTGGGTCGGGAATCGAGATTTTGCAATATCCGTCCTCTGGAGTGGGGTGGGAATGGAAATTTTGCAGTATCCTTCCTTTGCCACACCCACCAAGCCACGCCCACAAGCCATGCCATGCCTACCATGCCATGCCCACAGAACTGGTAGTAAACAAATTTGGATTTCACCATTGTTCAGATGACTCAAATGTAAGTTTTAGTTACAGCTGATTGTGAAGCTATTCAAATCCTGCCAAGATTTTCATTCTTGTAGATTCTAAATCATGGTTCTCAATGTCTATCATCCTCTTTTAACAACCCCATAATCCCTTGTGGGGTGGAGTCTGGGCATCTGAATGGAGCTGAGTGTTCACTGGCCGGATGCCCTTCCTGTTGCCAATGCAGAGTTTTTTTCAGCAGATATATTCTCTGAGAGAGTGCTCAGAGAGAGAAAAAGGCCACCACACCACTCAGTTCTCAATGTCCATGTACTTAATGAATCATGGGCTAGGAGGTTTCCTTTCAATTGGAATGAGTACATCTGCCAAATCATTCAAAGTAGAGAAGATTCAAATAATATTAGACGTCTTTCTCTTCAGCTGTCTTACTGACTGTTTTCATGTGAAATCACTCCTCGGATTCATGTGAAACATCTTTAAACAAGGGCTCCGACATATCCTATCTCAGGTAGCTAAGGATTGTGAAATGCCTTATTCATATTTCAGGTCACTTATAATCCATCATCTCCGGCTCTCAGCTTGTGAATATGGAGCACATGGAGATTAGTAGCAGGTTCCTTCAGCAAAGAAACTATAGTTTGTTATATTTGAATAAGATTATGGAGATACTTTGATGCTTTTTAATTGGGGTACTGAAGAATACAGGTAGTCCTTGAGTCACAACCACAACTGAGCCCAAAATTGATGTTGCAAAGCAAAACATTTCTTAAGCGAGTTTGCCCTGTCTTACGACCTTTCTTGTCATAGTTGTTAAGTGAATCATTGCATTTGTTAAGTTATTAGCATGATTTGTTAAGTGAATCTGGATTCCCCGTTGACTCTGCTTGTCAGAAGGTCTCAATAGGGGATCACATGATCCCAGGATATGGCAACCGTCCTAAATATGAACCAGTTGTCAAATGGAACTGAATTTTGATCATGTGATCACGGGGGTGCTACAACGGTCGTAAGTGTGAAAAACGGTCATAAGTGACTTTTTTCAGTACCGTTGTAACTTTGAATGGTCACTAAATGAGCTGTTGTAAGCCGAGGAATATCTGTACTCTCAAGAGTCCCTTGGGCTGCAAGAAGATCAAATCTGCCAAACCTAAAAGAAGTCAATACTGACTGTCCTTTGAAAGGACAGATTCTGAAGCTGACGTTGGAAAAGATGGAAGGCAACTTCTGTAAGATAAGCCAATCAAATACACACAGTTTCTTTTTCAAATGTAATGGTAGTTTGATACTAGAGGAGCTGAATTAACTGACGCAATGCTTTGTTTTCTAAGTGGAAAAGCCACACCCACACACATTCTTAAAATTCCTTAAAAACTAAACACCTCCATTCTCACCAGACTTCATCATATGGCATGACGGAAGGGGTATCAATTCACAAAACTTTAAAACAGACAAAGACACAGAGTAGCCCCATTTATTGTAATTAATATTGTAACGTAAGAGTGAATATTAGTGTTGTATTTTACAGGATTTGTAATAGTTGGGATGAGCACCAATCAGGACCGAAGCCATTGTACGGTTCTTGTTCAATCCTCAGATCAGAAAGAACAAAATTAATCAGTCTGTCTGTCTGTCTGTCTACCGGTGTCTGTCTATCTACCGGTATCTACTGGTATCTTTCTTTCTTTCTTTCTTTCTTTCTTTCTTTCTTTCTTTCTTTCTTTCTTTCTTTCTTTCTTTCTTTCTTTCTTTCTTTCCTTTCTCTCTTTCTTTCTTTCTCTCTTTTTTCTATCTATCTATCTATCTATCTATCTATCTATCTATCTATCTATCTATCATCTATCTATCATGTTTCCCTGAAAATAAGATCCTGTCTTATATTTTTTTGAACCCTGAAATAACTGCTAGGCCTTATTTTTGGGGAGGTCTTATTATTTTGGGGTGCGTTGAGGAATCCAGAGGAAATGGCAGGGACCAGCTGTGCATGCATTTAAATATTTTCGGGGAGGGCTTATTTTCGGGGGGGATTACTTTAGCGCATGCGATCAAAAGCCCAATTGGGCTTATTAGCAGGGGATATCTTATTTTCAGGGAAACAGGGTATCTATTCACACACACACACACACACACACACACACACAAATATTATATATAAATAATAAAATTTGTAAATAAATAAATGAATGATAAATAAGCTAACCTGGAATACCACTCTTGATTTCTCAAGCAGGTACGTCCTCATGTTGGCACCAATGATACGGTATCTTTTATCGAAGCCAATCTGAATATATTTCCCAAAACGGCTGCTGTTGTCATTCCGGGTTGTTTTCGCATTACCGATTGCCTTTATGAAATTAATAAAATGTTTAAAGTTTATTATCTTTTTTCATCAATATTCATTCATCTCACAAGTACACTTCATTAATTAATTGCATATAACTTTAAAAAAAAAACAATATTAAGGGAAAGACCAAGAGAATGAAAGCTGGAGAGAGCAACATTGCTTGAAGATTAAGTGCAACACCCTTTAACAAGATCATAAAATAGCTATTCCCTCTACCTGTGCCTTATTCCCTTTACCTGTGAAACAAAAACCAGCAAGGATTGCTTTTACAAACTTGTTTTAGAGTGTAAACAATGAAGACAGCAGCAAAGTAATTATTATAATATTTTGTTATCATATTTAATTAACACTCTAGATTCTCTAGAACGTTCCCCAAACTTGGCATTTTAAGATGGGCAGAATTCAACTTCCCAGACACCTTGGGCTTCACAATTGAACACTAAGAGGCAATCAAGATACTTAATGTGCCTTTATTAGAACTAACTATACTCCTCAAAGCTTCAAAATGTCATGGATTAATTTCTCAATCAAGTGTCCTCCAGAAGCCTAAATTGGTTAGGAATTACAGAATTGCAGATTATATACAGGTCGTCCTCAATTTACAACCACAGTTGAGCCCAACATTTCTTAAGTGAGACATTTGTTAAGTGAATTAAGTGCTCCATTTTTCAACTTTTCTTACCTCAGTTGTTAAGTGAATCACTGCAGTTGATAAATTAGTAACCTGATTGTTAAGTGAATCTGGCTTCCCCATTGATTTTGCTTGTCAGAAAGTCGCAAAAGGGGGTCACATGACCTCAGGACACAACAACAGTCATAAATATGAACCAATTGCCAAGCATCTGAATTTTGATCACATGAACATGGGTATTCTGGAAATGTCATAACTGTGAAAAACGGTCATAAGTCACTTTTTCAGTGCCTTTGTAACTTTGAATGGACACTAAGGGAAGTGTTGTAAGTCAAGGACTACCTGTATTTGCAAATAAACCGTAAAAATATGCAAAGAACGTCATAATAAAGAGTTTTTGGCCACCCAGATGAGACCATGCTTTCCTGAATGCAATGTTAATTATACGAAGATAACAACAGACCTACACACATTTTAAACAACTAACTAACTAACGCAATAAAGTGTGTCTTTACATGAATTTATTTGGGGACAGACATATGCTACAATATATTGCACTTTTCAAGCAACATAGAAGTTAGCTTCACTCATTATTTATTTATTTATTTGAATTTGTCAACAAAAACAAGAAGAATAACAGAATAAAAATACAATTACAGGGATGAAGTGTGACTTGTTTGATTTTTGGCTTTTGGTGTGAATCCAGCCATTGTTGTTGGCAGATCCTATTTTGTGGCGTGTTATCTTGTATGGACCCAAACAATCATGTTTTATTCAAACAATCCTGATTTACTATAATTAGTCTATACTTTTTGCTTTCTATAGTGTTTGCTTTTCTAAGAGAGAGATCAATGGAAGCTTGCACTGACGGCTTTAGTTCTGGATATACAGCTTTACTGATTTTTCACTACATGTAAAGTTGGGACAAAGCCACATATTTGTGTCTTAATAGCTCAGAACCTGAGCTAAACTGATTACAGTAAAGCAATTGAAATGAACTGTGCTTACAAAGGTTTTAGCGAAACTGTGCTTAGCAACCGTGCCTGCTAAGTGGCAAACAGCTTATATCAGAACAGAACCAAGCTGTATATCTTTAAAAATACTAGCCAAAACTAAAATTAATAATAACCTACAGACTGGCATAGAAAACAGTGTCTTATCAAGAATTCACAACTCTGGATCTTAATTTAAGCTTTAATGAAACAATGGATTCTGGTTTTAAAAATTGATTAAAAGCGACTTCCGGTGGCGCCTTCCTCGTCGGCGGCGGGCTCCTCCATGCCCGCCGGCATCCCGCCGCGTTAGAGCCGCCTCACAGCTGGCAGGCGGCTCGAACAACCTGCTCCTCAGCGGGAGGAGCAGGCAGAGCTCCTGGGGGTGAGGCAGGGCCCCCTGAGTCGCCCCAGGATCGTTTCGTTTGTCCTGGGGAGGGCTCAGAAGGATGGCCCCCTCCATACCTCCAGAGAAGCTCCGCGACGGGACTGTCCTCCGCTAAGCAATTAGCGGAGCCAGACGCTGGAAGCAACACCACAGCGTCTATGGAGTAAGCTGAATAAGAAAGAAGCAAAAGAAAAGAAAAGAAAGAAGCAAAGATGAAGCAAGTATGGATTTTTAAAACTGATTTTTCTACTGATTTTTTGGAAGAGTAACGAGAGGAGGGGGGAAGGAGAGGAAGAGAAGTGAAAGTTCCTAAGAAAGTTTTTTTTTAAAAATGGCGACTGGTCTTAATTGAAAGAATGCCAGAGTGATTGAAAACGGAAGCTTTGAAATGAATGCCTTCCTATGGGAGAGTCACTTAAAGTAAACAGAATTTTTTTTTTTTTCTCTCTTCCCTTTTTTCTTGGATATCTTTTTTAAAGTAAAGTATGGCAAAGTGAAGTAGTATACTAAAGCCATTTAAAGTAAAATAAAGATGACTAAAGGAAGGGGGGGCTCCCCCTTGAGCCAGTTAAAGAATAAAGCTGAGATGATGCAATTGTCTGGATTGGCAGAAGGGGACTTAAAAGAACTTATAACAACTCCTTTATTGAGTGTAGTTGACAAAATTAAAAACTCACAGAAGAATCTTGTGGATTTGATTGCTGGAAAGCATGACCAATTAAGTCAAACTATTGTTAAAGTAATTTCAGACCTTTCAAATGTGGTGATTGAAATGGAGGAGAAAGTAACTGAAATTAGCAGTGAAATTGGCTCCCAGATTCAAGAAATACAAGAAAGGTTTGTGAAAGCTGAGATTAGTAATCAGACTACACAGAATGATATTATCATGCTTCAAATTAAAACTATGGCCTCTGCTATTAGAGTAAGAGGTATTAAAGAAAACCAGAGAGATTTAAAAGCAACTATTGCAAAGGTTCTTGCTGAACTACTAGAGCTTGAGGATGAGATAATTCTTGGTTGTATAGAGAAAGCTTACAGAGTCAACTCACGAGTAGCCAAACAAAGGAACTTATCCAGAGATGTTGTTGTCTACTTTACTGATAAAAGGTTGAGAGATGACATCTTACAAAGGTCCTACTCTGCCAGAGTGCAAGTAGAAGGTGAACAAATTAATATTTTTAAAGAATTACCATCGAAGGTTTTAAAGAAAAGGAAAGAATTTGCTTTCTTAACTAAAGAATTGAAGAAAAGTAATATCCCATTTAGATGGGACTTACCAGCCGGTATAATTTTTAGATATCACGGAGTGAGATATTGCTTGAATACTATTGAAAAAGCGGAACATTTTTATAAAAATATTTTTAAGGGAGCTTCGAAAGACCTTAAGAATAAGAAACAAGAAAGAGAGCTTGTAAAAGGTAAACAGAAGGATGAGACTCAAAGAATGAATCAAAGAATGTTAAAAGAACAAGGAGCGCAATCTGGTTTCTTGGAGGATCTTACTATGGACTTCTCAGATGGGAAAATAAACTACATCAGTGAACCTAATCTAGGAGCACTGGACCTTGAACTGCTGGAGCAAGATTCAAGAAATATTATTATTCAAGATGATCAGCAGCAGAGGTCCAATGCTCCGCAAGAAAAGGATGGTGATATCGAACAGCAGGAACCAGATTCTAACGAGGAAATTCGAGAGTTAACTAATGAGTGTCTTAAAGTCCTTCATCAGATGCAGTTGTTATCAGAAAGCTTGGACAATCTTGGATACCGGTTATAAAATTCCTAAAGTTTATATGGATTTGGATTTATGGATTATAAAGTCTTCATCCTGACTTGGAGTTTCTTTTTTTTATTCTGAATTGGATTTAACATCTTGAGCAAGTTTAACAGAGGGCTGCAATGGTAGCAGCATTCTGTGATTATCCGATTATAGTTTTTCTTTTGGAACTAGCAGCGTTCTGTGATTATCCTATTATAGTTTTTTTTGGAACTTACAATCTAAGAGGAAGGAATGGAAATGAAAATATCTCACAACCAGAAGGAGTGAATAATAACGGGTGGCAGGATTTGAAATAGTTGTTATAAGAACATCTGGGAATGCAGCTGCTAGAACTTTTTTTTCTTTTTGATTTTTTTGTCATTAAGGTTTGGTGGAGCTGCATTGGGGTTTTTTTTTTTTTTTTATGTCGTAATAGAATACGTTAGTTTGAATGTTTCTACCTGGAGGAGTGAATATCTTCGTGGTTGGATGTTATCTATATAGTAGCAGTGTTTTGTGATTACCCTATCATGGTTTTTTTTGGAAATTATTATCTAAGAGGAAAGAATGGAAATGAAAACGTCTTACAACCAAGAGTGGATAACAAAGGGTGGCAGGATTTGAAACAGTTTTTACAAGAACATTTGGATGCAGTCTCAAGGATTTCTATTTCCCTTTTTTTCTTATTCTTTTGTTAAGGCTTGGTGGAGCTGCATTGGGGTTTTTCTTTTTTGCTGAAATAGAATACGTTAGCCTGAATGATTCTACCTACAGGAGTGAACATCTTCTTGGTTGGATGTTATTCATATAAAGTCACACGGGGGGTTTATATGGAATGTTTTGTTTTACTGATGGGGGCAGACAGAAAATGAAGAGTATCGCAATTGGATATAGGTGAAGAAAGAAGAATTAACTTCAATCAGGAAGAAGAGAAGACTGTAATTCGAGTTATGGAAAATTATAATAATATATGTATGATTATATTATATTGCATGTTTTTTCCCTGAAGGGGGGATTTTAGTGTTTTTGAATTAGGGGGAGTAGTTCGGATTAAACTAGCTGGCATTATCTAATATGAATAAGTAAGGTATAGAATAAGGTATAGTAATGTTAGTAATGTTTTTCTTATTTTATTTTATTTTTTTCTTCTTTTTGTTTCTAAATTGGCTTAAATATTATAATGGCTATTCTTTTTTGGTGCCTTCTTTTATTATAATATTGTTAATTTTAGACAGATATTCATGTTTATAGGTTTCTCTTTGTATTATTTCATTTTATTTTATTTTTTTTCTTTCATCTTTTTTTTTTTTTTTTAATTCTTTTCTTTCTCTCTTTTCTCTTCCTCTCAACTTAGATCAGAATAGAATTGAGTATATAATAGTATTTGTTTTTCTGGCTGTTAAAAATTTTCGTTGTTGTTTTTCTTTTTAAGAAATATGCAGCGGAAGTCAGGGGTGGGATGGGGAGGGAGGGGCTGGGGTTGGGGGGAGGTTGGAGGGGATGGGAGGGGGGGTGGGGGCAGGGGTGAAAAAAGGGGGAAAAATTTTTTTGTTGTAAAACTTTTTCAATAAAAAAAAAAAAATTGATTAAAAGCAATAATAATAATAATAATAATAATAATAATAATAATAATAATAATAATAATAATAATAAATTGAAGTTGAGCGACTGTGGAAAAAGAAATGGTGCGTTGTCCCGATCGTAATTGGAGCCTTTGGAAAAATACCCAAAGAGCTATCCCACTATTTAGAAATTCTAAATTTACCGGACTTTAATATTTTGATTCTACAAAAAACCACCTTACTCGGAATAGCTTACATCCTCCGACGATACCTTAACAGTTCCTAGGTCCTTGGTTAGGACTCGGAATGCTGAGCTATTAAACAGCCTCAAAGGCTGTGAATCTTACTACAGATTAAATAATAATAATAATAATAATGTAGCAGTAGTAGTAGTAGTAGTAGTAGTAGTAGTAGTAGTAGTAGTAGTAGTAGTACATTCATGCCAATAATCTTCTGCTCATATTTTCTACCTTATTGGAGTTTTTGAAATAGGAACAGATTTTTTTATGCAGTATCCACAGGCATAGAACAACACAGACAGGGTGGAATGGTAATAAAACTCCTCTGGAAGTTATTGTGTAGAAAAGGAGGAGCAAAGCTATTAAATTCTCAAAATATAAATATGCCAGATAGTTTTTTTAGTAAAGTTCCTTCATAGGAAAGATCCCCAGTGATTGCTGCACTTAAATTAAGTACAATGCACTTTTAATCAGCACCCTTTTATTAAGTTTTCATTCGGAACACACCAGTGGTGGGTTCCTCCCGGTTCGGCCAAGCCGGTAGCGGGGACGATATGATGTCACCGAACTGGTTCTCTTTGTTCTGGAGCTGGGCCCTCCCGCCCCCACCCCCGCCCATGTTAGTCTTACCTTTTATTTGGCCCCACCCCCAATCTACTGCTGCCTCCCGAGTCCCAGCTGATTGGCTAGAAGGAAAAAAACTGTTTAAACTCTTGCCGTGGGGCTTCAAAGGGCTGCCCTGCAGCTGATCAGTGTTAAAAGGCAGCATGGTGGTAGACCGGTGCCTCCAAAAACGAATGAGTAGACTGGTGCCTCCAAAAATGAATGAGTAGACCGGTGCCTCCAAAAACAAATGGGTAGACCAGTATAGCTCTGCAAGCAATTAAAAGCCTGGTAGACCAGTACCTCTGCTAAATCCTAAAGAACTGTCACATGACTATCAAGCCACGCTCACAAAATAAGCCACACCCACAGAACCGGTAGTAAAAAATTTTAGAACTCACCCCTGGAACACACCTCTCCTAGGTGAATTGGGGCCTATGCTGGTTGCATTCACATAGCAAACTAAGTCATAATTTGTTTGAACATTTGTTTGAACAAGCCTTATTTGAATGCAAAGCCTAGGATCCAGCCACTATCTTTCTCCAATTGTCACTTATATCGATAGGAGAGAATATTTGTAGCTGAGGACTCAACTGTGGGGTCGTTGCTGCCCTCTGAGCTTAATGGTTTTCTTGCTGACGTTTCATTATCCAACTTGGTAACATCATCAGTGCTATAAGGTTTTGCACTCTGTTCATATACAGATGGCTTGCCTTGTCAGCATTGGAGCTTGTTCTTGGTGGCTCCTTGATTAGGGTGCTGTTTATTGGTAGTTTGTTTGTCTGAGTTGGTAGTTCCTTGATTAGGGTATTGTTTACTGCTTGATTGCCAGTCTAGTATTAATCCTGGTGTTAATCCCTGGTAATAGCTGGGTATTGATTCCTGGTGAGGTCTTTTAGGGGTTTTTTGCTTCCTTTTTTGCTTTTTGATTGTCTGTCTTAAATGGCATGTACTGTAGATGTTGTTTATCTCTATATGCCTGTTGATGGCTGAATGCTAGCTTCCAGGAATTTTCAAGTGCTTTTTGAACCTAGCTTATTCTAGGTTGCTCATCAGAGGTGGGTTTCAGCAGGTTTTGACCAGTTCTGGAGAACTGGTAGCAGAAATTTTGAGTGGTTCGGAGAACCGGTAAATACCACCTCTGACTGGCTCCACCCCCATCTATTCTCTGCTTCCCAAGTCCCAGCTGATTGGGAGGAAATTGGGATTTTGCAGTAACTTTCCCCTGGATTGGGGAGGGAATGGAGATTTTGCAATATCCTTCCCCTGGAGTGGGGTGGGAATGAAGATTTTACAGTATCCTTCCCCTGCCACGCCCACCAAGCCACGCCTACCAAACCATGCCACATGCACCAAGCCACACCCACAGAACCTACCCACAGTAGTAAAAAATTTTGAAACCCACCACTGATGCTCATAGTTTCCAAGTTGAAACCATGGTTAAATCTGTCCATGTGTTGCAAAACTAAGGCATTTAATCATGTCTTCTGGATAGTAGTTAGTGTGTAGCTGGTTGTCATGGTGGTTTTATTCCAGACCGAGTTGTTAATAATTCATCAAAGGGCAATTTGAGGACAACTAGCTATCTTCCACACTATTTTCTAGGGGAAATTGAGGCTCTGGGCAAAACCTGGTGCAGGACTTCAGATCTGAAAGCAAAACAGTGTTTTGGGAACTCCTGCACCCCCTCTGTGTAATTCCTTAAAGCAGCTGTATCTCTTCTGAGAATGGCACAACTACCCAACAAGTCGCAGCTCACCTTTTAGGAAAAAAGTATCACGTTTAAAGAGCGCTACATACAGGTACTCCTCAACTTACGACCACAATTGAGCCCAACATTTCTGTTGCTAAGTGAGGCGGCTGTTAAGCGAGTTTTGTCCCATTTTATGGCCTTTCTTGCCACAGTTGTTAAGTGAATCACTGAAGTTGTTAAGTTAGTAACACGGTTGTTAAGCGAATCTGACTTCCCCGTTGACTCTGCTTTTCAGAAGGTCATAAAACGTGACTCTGGGACACTGCAACCGTCATAAATATGAGCCGGTTGCCAAGCATCCAAATTTTGATCAGTACCATGATCAAATGCTGTATCCGTTGTGTGGAAAAAACGGTCATAAATCATTTTTTACAGTTGGCATTGTAACTTCGAATGGTCACTAAATGAACCGTTGTAAACCGAGGATTACCTTTACCCCATTGTCTCTTTTTTTGCCTTTGAATTGAAAGGCTCTAAATGTATATAAAAGGACAGATGCTCCTCAAATGCTGACCTTCTGAATTTTCTAAGACTTTAAAGCTTATCCCCTTGAATAGCAGGATTGGGAGTGTTTTGGCAGCTTATCCAAGGGAGAGAAATATGTTTTCTTTCTGAGAAATCTTTCTGATGTGCCTCTTGGTACTGCAGCTGCAGCTTATGCAGCAGAATTAAGGACTGGCCTGCACAGTTCATTATGATGGCCCAAAGGTTTTCATTTCCACCTTAAAATCAAGCCCGGGTACAGAAATAAAATGAAATGATGATACTCATCACCGAACATTAGTGTCGTGTTGGCTCACGCCACCGTTTAATTTTAATTGATTGGCTGCACTGGTACATATGAGATGCCTTTGCACATCTGTGGCATGTTTTTAGAAATTGCATGAGTCAGCACAGCCAAATAACAGGGAGAGCAAGCAACATAAAAGCTGGCCCCGAGACAGAACGCATTTGCAAAAAGGGCCGAAAACTCTCACAAACCTGCTAGGACAACTGAAAAAATGCCCATTGATAATATTGACTGAAATTCCACTAGAAGTTAAAAAAAAATTATATGCTCATTGTGAGATATTCCATCACATGTTTGAATTACAGTACCAGAATTTGCTCCTTCCGTTGTCTCATCCATGTCCTTTTAAATTAAAATTCCTGTCATTAAAATTCGGTCCCCCTGGAACTGGATAAGCAGTGCATGAAGTCTGAACTCCTATCACCAGGCTAGAGACCAGGAGACGGTGAGTCCCAGTCTCGCCTTAGGCAGGAAAGCCAGATGGGTGACTTTGGGCCAATTACCAAGGGACTGTAAATTCTAGTCCTGCCTTTTGCATGAAAGCCAATTGGATGATTTTGAACCAATCAGTCTCTTTCTCTCAGCCCAACCTATCTCACAGGGTTGTTGTTGTGGGGACGAAAGGAGGAGGAAGGTCTGATGAATTTGTCTGCTTCCTTGAGTTATTTGTAAAATTAAATAAAGGCGAAATAAGGATGGATGGATGGATGGATGGATGGATGGATGGATGGATGGAGTGGTGGGTTGCCCTTGGTTCAGACCAGTTCTATAGAATCGCTAGTAAAACCTGAGGGAGGCTCCTCCCACCGACCTCGAAGTCATCAGAACGCTTCTGCGCGTGTGCAGAAGAACGCGAGCGAAGCAAGAGAACGCATGGCCAAGTTGCAAACTGGTAGTAAAGATGAGAAGAACCAACCCCTGGATGGATGGATGGATGGATGGATGGATGGATGGATGGATGGATGGACAGAAAGAGACAGACATACAGACAGACAGCCACACACACACAGGCCTTTGAAAAGATGTTGGAAAAGATTGAAGGCAAAAGAAGGAGGAAGCGGCAGAGGAGAAGATGGTTAGTATCATTAATACAATGAAAATGGATTTGGGCGGAAGACAATGGATGACCGGGGGCTGGATGATATAGTTCATGAGGTCACAAAGGGCCGGACACAACTTAGTGACTAAAAGGTAAAGGTAAAGGTTCCCCTCACACATATGTGCTAGTCATTCCCAACTCTAGAGGGCGGTGCTCATCTCCGTTTCAAAGCCGAAGAGCCAGCTCTGTCCAAAGACGACAGTCTCCGTGGTCATGTGGCCGGCATGACTCAACGCCAAAGGCGCATGGAACCCTGTTACCTTCCCACCAAAGATGGTCCCTATTTTTCTACTTGCATTTTTTATGTGCTTTCGAACTGCTAGGTTGGCAGAAGCTGGGACAAGTAACGGTCGCTCAATATTTCCAGGGTGACACAAATGTTCTTCTTTGCATTATACAACAATAAAAGAATCTCCCCACCACCATCGCCAAAGACCTTACCTCCATGATAGGACTGGAAGCCAGGACCTTCTCTTCAATATTGGATTCGCTGGAGGAGCCTCCAACTGAGGCAAAGAACCGCATGGCGTATTTGGCCGAGACTGTTTTGCCCGCCCCGGATTCCCCGCTAACGATAATGGACTGGTTCTTCTCATCCCTAAAGAAAGAAGGAGAAAGAGGAGGGGGAAATGAATCTAACATTTCTCTCTATTCTCGCCAACTCTGCCATTACTGCTTCGTATAGCTTAACCTTCTTTTTAGGAATGGAATAGCACAACTTGACTTGGTGCAGGTTCTAAGAATCTCTAGCTTATTTAACAATCATTGACTGGCCAGCTAGTTTGGTCTCGTGGTTAAGACACTTGGTTAGAAAGCGGGAGACCGTGAGTTCTAGTCCCACTTGAGGCATAAAAGCTGCCTGGGTGTCTTTGGGCCAATGAGATTGTGAGTTCTAGTCTTGCCTTAGCCATGAAAACCAACTGAGTGACTTTGAGCCAATCACTCTCTCTTGGTTCCAACTCACCTCAGAGGGCTGCTGTGGGGAAAATAGGAGAAAGGAGGTATGTTGGATATGTTTGCTGCCTTGAGTTATTTGTAATATAATAAAGGCAGATACACATAAGTAAATAAATAAATTGTTGCTTTAGAGCATGGGTGTCCAACCTATTGGCTTGCCTGAGCCTCACTGAGTGAAGAGAACTTATCTTAGGCCACATATAAAATATATAATATAGTCAACGTATATAAATAACATAATAACAGAAGTTTACAATCTTGTGGGGCCACATGACTGTCTGTCCAGGTGGCCTGCAGGCCACGTGTTCTTTTTTTTTTTTAATTTGATTTATATGCCACCCTTCTCCGGAGACTCAGGGCTGCTTACAATACGTCAAGCAAAAGCCTTCATACTTTTGTATATTTTATACAAAGTCAGCTTATTGCCCCCACAAACTGGATCCTCATTTCACCTACCTTAGAAAGGATGGAAGGCTGAGTCAACCTTGAGCCTGGTGGGATTTGAACTTGCAGTAATTGCAGGCAGCTGAATGTTAATAACAGTTAATAACACTGCTTTAGTCTGCTGAGCCACCAGAGCTCCTGGTGTTGAGCATGCTTGCTTTACGGTGTCCTTCATAGCAACCAGAGGTGGGTTTCAGCAGGTTCTGACCAGTTTTGGAGAACCAGTAGCAGAAATTTTGAGTAGTTTGGAGAACCGGTAGTAAAAATTCTAACTGGCCCCGCCCCCATCTATTCTCTGCCTCCCAACTCCCAGCTGATTGGGAGGAAATGGGGATTTTGTAGTATTCTTTCCCTGGATTGGGGAGGGAATGGAGATTTTACAGTATCCTTCCCCTTCCAGCCCACCAAGCCATGCCACACCCACGAAGCCACACCCACAGAACCGGTAGTAAAAAAATTTTGAAACTCACCACTGATAGCAACCTTAAATTATCATATCATCCTTTCCTTGTGGTGATTATGCCTTATCCTAAGAATCTAAGTTATGGACTTCCACAAGACCCTTCCAGCCAAATACCAAATAGTCACACCTTTATAAAGAAGCATGCCATATCTGTCACTCACAGCATCCAAGCTCTTTATTATAGGCTATCGCTTACTTCTACCCAGGAGGGATAGAAAGCCAATTATGCTTAATGCTCTGATACAGCAAACAACTTTGCAAGTAGCAATCCCAAGCTTCCGCTTCCTTTCTGTTGCAGACATAAAATTTTCAGCATGGATGCTGCCTAAATACATCTTTCTCCACCCCGGCTTTTCCTTTGGAAACGGTGAACATGAAAAGCCTTTCTGAAATTAAGAGAACATTTCAAATAATGAACAGATTTACAGAGGGGGATCAAGTTTACCATGATGATAGCCCGGGAAGAAAACCACCTATTACCAAAGTCTTTTGCTCGTTAACAATAAAAACATTAAAAAGTTAATATGAAAGATGTTAAAATAAAATATAAAATTCCCTCCAAAAAACTTGTTTCAGAGAACTTTTTAAAAAGAGGCAATTCAGTGGGGAATACTTTTGAGGGCTCTGATAGCTACAAGAAAAACCCATCCCATAAATTCACTAAAATAAAATGTGCGCACCGGCCAGCTGATTTTTGGGCCTTCTGGGCCCACCAGAAGTAGGAAAATAGGCTGTTTCCTGCCTCTGGAGGGCCTAGGATTGGGAGGGGGGGGAGGCCCATTTTTCTTTCTCACCTGGCTCCAGATCCTCTTCATGCATCTGGGGAGGGCGAAAACAGCCTTCCCCACCCCCTCGGAGGCCCTCCAGAGGCCCGAAACGGCCCATTTCCTAACTCCCGGTTGGACAGGAAGTGACGTTTTTTGCTGTCCCCAGCCTCCAGAGACTCCTGCAGAGCGTGTAAAATTATGGGTGTGGGCATGCACACACGCGCAAATCTCCCCAGCCCCCCCTCCCCGCCCAGCACTCATTGGCAAAAAGGTTAGCCATCACTGTTCTAGGATGTTTACATGGACTTCCCAATCTAGTCTTCAGATCCTGGCTTTCCTAATCTCCCAACCAAATTATAAACAAAGTCAATCATGCTTAGTTAAGGTCAGCTAAATGCATGTACCTAGCAAGCCGAGGCTAATTACAGATAGTCCTCAACTTATGAGCACAATTGAGCCCCACATTTCTGTTGCTAAACAAGACGGTTGTTAAGCCTGTTTTAATGAACAGCCGTTTTTAAGAACTTTCTTGCCGCAGTTGTTAAGCACATGATTGCAATTGTTAAGTTAGTAACCAAGTTGTTAAGTGAATCTGGTTTCCCCATTGACTTTGCTCATCAGAAAGTGGCAAAAGGTGATCACATGACCCCTGGGACCCAGCATAAATAAAAAAACAGTTGCCAAGCCTCCGAATTTTGATCAAGTAACCATAGGGATGCTGCAACAGTGTGAAAAATGGTCGTAAGTCAGTTTTTTCAGTGCTGCCGTAACTTCGAACAGTCACTGAATGAATGGTTGTAAGTCAAGGACTTCCTGTATAGACTAAACTTCTCAAATGATCTCAAAAAATGGAGGAGATTGCAAGGGAAATTGTTTCTTAAAGTGTGACCCTGGGACCCCTGGAGATCTCCAAGACCCTCTCAGAGGTCTGCAAAACTGAAATTTTGCAGCTTATGTTGAAAAAAAATACAATATTAAGATCCCATCAATCGTGAGAAGTGGGTGCGGCAACAAAGGCATTCAGTTTAATTTTTATTATGATAAATATCAATAAGTGTAACCCATGCAAACGAACAAAAATCTTTTGGAGTCCATCATTTTTAAAGCTGAGGAGGGGACTTGAGAGAAAAAAGTTTAAGAAACACTAACATACAAGAAGATATATCTTGAATAACAAGGATGCCAGCCAAATAAGGCTTTAAAGATAATAATGACCATTTTGTATCTCTCAAAGAAACAAATGGGCAGCAGGTTTTAGCTATGCAGTATTCCATAAAGATTAAAAGTTTTCTGGACTACGGAAGAATGTATTATAGAGATAACCAAGATCAAAATGCAGGAGCTGAGAATGTTATATAACTCCTTTATACTCCTATTTGTTTCTTTTGTATCCTTTGAGTATGATTTAGGTCACCTGCTTTTTTTTTTAATGTAAAACTACACAACACATTCCTACTCAATTAGGGATCATGGTGGGAAGACTGATTTACATTATACTGTTAGTTTGATCTGACTAACTGTATGATAGCATCTCTGCCCGCTAATGAAGTTCATACCTTCAGAATATATACAAGGATGAGATGTGCCTTTTGTCCACTCAACTAGATTGCTATTCCTAGTTTTTCTGCATTTTGATACTGGTTCTATGGAACTCGGCTCGTTAAACCCAGCAACTCCTGTGTTAATAATACAATTCAATTCAATACAATACAAATACATTAATACAACTGAGCGAGTCCAGAGATATTTCACAAGAGGAATACTCCACTCCTCTGTTCACAACAGAATCCCTTAGGCCACCAGGCTTGAAATTTTGGGATTAGACAATTTAGAATTACGCCGCCTTCGGTCTGACCTAAGCGTAGTACACAAAATTATCTGCTACAACGTCCTACCTGTCAATGGCTACTTCAATTTCAACTGCAATAATACACGAGCACACAATACATACAAACTTAAGGTAAACTGCTCCAAATTTGATTGCAGAAAATACGACTTCAGCAAGAGTGGTCAATGCCTGGAATGCACTACCTGACTCTGTGGCTTCTTCCTCAAACTCCCCAAACTTTAACCTTAGACTGTCTACTGTGGACCTCACCCCATTCCTAAGAGGTCTGTAAGGGACGTGCATAAGTGCACCAACATGCCTACCGTCCCTGTCCTAATGTCCCCATTTATTCGTATCCATTTCATGTATTCATAATCATGTTTATACTTATATCTGTTATCTTATGTGTTTGACAAAATAATAAAATAAAATAAAATAAAATAAAATAAAATAAAATAAAATAAAATAAAATAAAATAAAATAAAATAAAATAAAATAAAATAAAATAAAATAAAATAAAATAATAGTATTAGTAATGTAAAGTATCAAATACATTTCTCTCCTAAGGAAGGCATACCGTTGTTTTTCAAAAAAAACTTGCTACCTTGCTTCCTTCTCCTCCCTGTCCCTCCCTGACATCCATCCATCCATCCATCCATGCTTAAAGATTTCCTAATAAATATAAGGGACACTTGATTCTTCCTGCACAGCAAGGAATCAGTTGTGACAAAAAAATGTCCACTCATTCATACTAGTTTCCATTATTGCTTTGAGTTGGTCACCTGGTACCAAAACATTCAATGACCAAGAGGACCTTCTCAGGTGGCTGAAGTTTAATTAGTGTCATAGGCCACCAATAGGTTAATTACAAAGGTTAATTATGCTTCTTTATATTCCTATCCTATGTTTACGTTACTTCTCACAAAATCACAGGCTCTGTCCTTTTGCTCTACCTTTTATCTCACCATTTTTTTATTGTTTTGCAAAAATGACATTATCCATCAAATATAAGATCCCCTAATTTTCATTGGGAAGGAAAGCTTCCTTCCCAATGAAAATTAGGGGATCCTTCCTTCCACCTAGGAAGGAAAGCTATGGCAAACCTAGACAGCATACTAAAAAGTAGAGACATCACCCTGCCAACAAAAGTGCGTATAGTCAAGGTTTTCCCAGTTGCAATGTATGGCTGTGAAAGTTGGACCATAAGAAAGGCTGAGTGCCAAAGAATTGAGGTCTTTGAACTATGGTGCTGGAGAAGACTCCTTGGACTGCAAGGTGATCAAACCGGTCAATCCTAGAGGAGATCAACCCTGACTGGTCTTTAGAAGGCCAGGTCCTGAAGAGGAAACTCAAATACTTTGGCCACCTAATGAGAAGGAAGGACTCATTGGAGAAGAGCCTAATGCTGGGAACGATTGAGGGCTAAAGAAGAAGGGGACGACAGAGAACGAGGTGGCTGGATGGAGTCACTGAAGCAGTAGGCATGAGCTTAAAGGGACTCTAGAGGATGGTAGAGGACAGGAAGGCCTGGAGGAAAGTTGTCCATGGGGTCACGATGGGTCGGATATGACTTTGCAACTAAAAACAACAACAATTTTCATTGAAAATCAAGGTATGTTTCTAACTTCATCTTTACCTTGGTTTAGCCTATTTTCTTCTAAAAAGTACTGAAGGGACTATGGCAAAAATTACATCTGAGAATAAGTAGACAAAAGCTCAATTTTTGTTGGCAGAGAGTAACAGAGAAGTACAAGTGGCTGAAGCAAACTCCTTGCTGGTTACTTCTTTAAATTTTTCTATTATATGTTTTTGAATTTTCTAATTTTATGAACACTTTTTTCTGCATTTTTGTTCTATTTCATACACTGAATTTTCAAAGGAGCTCGGATCTCGTTCTCTTCTCTTATTAACCTTTTCATAATTTTCATTGCCTCTTCTGTATTTTTCCACATTTCTTAATTCTGATTTAGATCAGAGAGGCAGACTAGTTGCAAAATACTGTATGTCTTAATTATTATGGGACCACTAATATATTACCTTTGGGTTGTATAATATTTATATTCCAATACAAGAGATACCCATTAAGGAAAAGATGCCAAGTCGTACTGAAGACTTAGCTGAAATTGCTCTTGTGTCTAAGACTTCATTTTTCTTGCCCTCCAATTACAGAGCTAACATATTCGGGAAAAGAAAGATTTAATGAATGAGGTTATGGGATATAACCAGCTATTTCTGCTAGTTCTAAATGGATCATGTTTACAGTAATTATTTTGCTTCACATGAAGGAATTGGCTGTTCCTTGTTTGTCTATGTCAATGCTTAGTATTTTAGACTACACTGAAAAAATTCAGGCCATCTTTTCAAAAGACTTTTTGTAAGAACATTAGAAACATCAACAGAGCTTTTGTCACAATAAGGATGTCCATCAGCTCTACTATTATATCGCTTCAGTTTGGTGACTGATTTCTTATGTAGGTAGCATCAACCAAAGGAAGCAGAGGCAACCAGCATAAGATATAAGTGTGAATTTAATTATACATTCAATCAATCAATCAGAATAGAGCTAGAAGGGACCTTGGAGGTCTTCTAGTCCAACCCCCCAGTTAGGCAGGAAACCCTATACCATTTCAGAGAGGTGGCTGTTCAGTGTTTTCTTAAAAACCTCCAGTGATGAAACCCCTGCAAGATATTTTCATTTTCTAATTTCATTTTATCTTAATCATAATGCTCAGAGGCAGGAGAGTCTGCAGGATATGTTTTTTTTTAAAGTTGAATATTGGTTTTATCCAAGAGTCCTTTTTCATTCAAAATTCAGTGAAAAGACCAAAAAAAAAAAAGGCCACAATAGCTCATGGACATTCCGTGTTTTCTTTGAGAAGCTGAGCTTCTGAGGCTCGGTCACATTTGCCAACACATGTTAGTCTCTGGAAACAGAGGCAAATGATCAGTGCTGCAAAACATATTAATTATTTACTTCTGAGCCACAGTTGGATTCATGAGACTGATGCAGCTGACGTTTTAGGGGGGAGAAGAGAAGCAGTGTGCAAGCATGGAGAGCCAATTTGGCCTAGTGGTTAAAGCACCAGGCTAGAAAGGGTTAGGCTGTGAGTTCAAGTTCTACCTTAGCCATGAAAGCGAGCTGGGTGACTTGGGGTCAATCACCAGGAGACGGTGAGTTCTAGTCCCGCCTTAGTCATGAAAGGCAGCTGGGTGACTTTAGGTCAGTGACTCTCTGTCAGCCCAACTCACTTCACGGGGTTGTTGTTTTGTTAGGAGGAAATAGGAGGAAGGTGTGTTGGATATCAGATTGGATAACCATTTGTCTGAAATGGTATAGGATTTCCTGTCTAAGCAGGGGTTTGGACTAGAAGACCTCCAAGGTCCCTTCCAACTCTCCTCTCCTCTCCTCTCCTCTCCTCTCCTCTCCTCTCCTCTCCTCTCCTCTCCTCTCCTCTCCACACCACTCCACTCCACTCCACTCCACTCCACTCCTCTATTCTATTCTATTCTATTCTATTCTATTCTATTCTATTCTATTTCTATTTCTATTTCTATTTCTATTTCTATTTCTATTTCTATTTTCTTCTCCTCTCCTCTCCTCTCCTCTCCTCTCCCCTCCTCTCCTCTCCTCTTCTATTCCAGCGGCCCCCAACCTTTCAGGCACCAGGGACCAGTTCTGTGGGGAGAGGTTTTTCCGCGGACTGGAGGAGCATGGTTTTGTGTGCTACCTGCATTCTGCGGATGAGGCTTTGCTTGTTTACGTGGACCGGTTGCTGGCATGCCACGGACCGGAACCAGTTCATGGACCGGGGTTGGGGACCTCTGCTCTAAGGCTATGTAACATTCATTGCTGGAGTGTAGGAGCTAAGTGAGCCTGGTGGCGCAGTGGACTAAGTGCTGTTAAAGTAGCACTTAGTTGCCAGCTGCCTGCAATTACTGCGAGTTTGAATCTCACCAGGCTCAAGGGTGACTCAGCCTCCCATTCTTTCGAGGTAGGTAAAATGAGGACCCGGATTGTGGGGGCAGTAAGCTGACTTTGTATTAAAAGAAAGTATGAAGGCTATTGCTTAACGGATTGTAAGCCGCCCTGAGTCTCCGGAGAGGGGCGGCATATAAAACGAACTAATAAATAAATAAAATAAATAAATAAAATATGCAACTCTGAGACAGCTAGTCCTTGACTTAAACCATTCGTTTAGTGACTGTTCAAAGTTTGAACAACACTGATGAAAGTAACTTACAACCAGTCCTTGCACTTATGACCAACCCCTGCATCCTCAGTCATGTGATCAGAATTCAGGCACTTGGCAACCATCATTGATGATGGTTGCACATCCCAGAGTCACGTGATCACCATCTGCAACCTTCCCAGCTGGCTTCCAACAAACAGTCAGTGGGGGGAACCGGATGCACTTAATAACCCTGTGATTCATTTAACAACTGCAGTGATTTACTTAGCAAGGTGTGGCAAAAAGGTCGCAAAATCAGGCACAACAATCGCCTTGCTTAGGAATGGAAATTCTGATCCCAATTCTTGTAAGTTGAGGACAGCCTGTAAGCAGTAACTGTTTGCTTTGAGCCACCTAAGTTAATATTTTCAATATTCTTGAATTAAGCTGGCAACATTCAACTATCCCTCTGCCTTCTCACAAGTACATTTTTTGTTGTCCATAACAAATGCCAGCAATGCGAGGAGGATAAACAATTCGATCAAATCAACTTTTAATAGTAAAAAAAAAAAGCCTAAGGGAGATAGAAAGAATATTATGATGGCACATGATTTATTTTAAATGTACTCCCCTTTTTAAAATGATCTCAGAAATTTTATATTGCTTTAATATTTTTTTTAAAAAACAGAAGAAGAAAAATGAAGAGAAATTTAAAAAGCATTTACACAAATTCAAAACAAAAGAAAAAGATAAAAGGAAGCAATAGAAATACATTACATATAGAGAATCATTCAGGCTAATTTTAAACATCATTAAACATTAATCATACAGAGTAATATTGATCAGTCTTTTCACTGCGTCAATAGAGAAACTGAACACGCATTGACGATTTGAGATTGCAAATCTGGGACCATGTTCTATTTCTAGCACCAAAATAAATAATCTTCACTGCCCCACCCTCTGGTTCAATAAATCTGTACATCTATTCTTTTTTTTATTTATAGTACACTTCTATAGTTCTAATTTTGTATGTAACTTGGAAGTTATCTTTAAGTATACAGTCACATTTTAAGACATACCAGTCTCAATAAAAGAAAAATATTTGTAATTCAGGATTAAAGTGAGGGGTCAAGCTCAGACAGCACCCAGGATCCTTCACATACTGCTCTTTATAGGTAAGGGTGAAGATTCCCCTTGCACATATGTGCTAGTCGTTCCTGACTCTAGGGGGCGGTGCTCATCTCCGTTTCAAAGCCAAAGAGCCAGTGCTGTCCGAAGACATCTTCGTGGTCATGTGGCCAGCATGACTAAATGCCAAAAGTGCACGGAATGCTGTTACCTTCCCACCGAAGGTGATCCCTATTTTTCTACTTGCATTTTTTATGTGCTTTCGAACTGCTAGATTGGCAGAAGCTGGGACAAGTAACAGCTCACCCCGTAACGCAGCCCTAGGGATTCAAATCGCTGAACTGCTGATCTTTCGATCGACAAGCTCATCATCTTAGCCACTGAGCCACCATGTCCCTTACTGGTCTTTATAACACTATATAAATTTATGGACAGTAAAGAAAAGCAGGACAATAATGAGACAAACCCATATCTGCCGAATAATTGTTCCCTCGTGTTACTCTTCCAACATAATTTTTTAAATTTGTATTTATTGGTCAAAATTTAAGCGCCACCTATCTCGTTCTCAGAATGACTCTCCGTTGATGAAAATAATAAAGCTGTTACCCAACATTAAAAAAAATAAATTACCTCAGGTGTCTAGTAAATGTTGGGAAAAATCATGTCATCTAAAGACCCCGTGACACATTCTGTACTTAACATTTTTAAGAAGGTGGGATTCCCTTTTGAAATTAGCTGAACCTTTAGCAAAAATAAAACTCACCATTATCAAGGTGGAGAATAAAAGATTTCATTATGCATCCATAGAGAGGTCTTAATTTTGAGTGACAGCATGGGAATTATTTGTAAATCATGAATAGGTAGGAAAATTTGGAGCTGAAGTTACATTTACTTTCTCACAACTGGTACAAAATAAAATTCACACACCCCAAAAAAATCACCTTGTCTGGGGCTTCCAGCAAAACATTATGCTGAAGCCTACTCTTAATAATGCCATTTATTTTTAAGCCAGCGTTCAGAACTCCAAGTGACTTCCACACTTACAGAATAGAGAATAACAGAGTTGGAAGGGACCCTGGAGGTCTTCTAGTCCAACCCCACTTCTCAAGCAGGAGACCCTGTACCATTTCAGAAAATGGCTGTCCAATCCCTTCTTAAAAACTTCCTGTGTTGGAGCACCCACAGCTTCTGAAGGCAAGCCATTCCACTGATTCATTGTTCTCACTAACAGGAATTTTTTCTTTATTTCTAGGCTGGATCTCTCTTTGATTCGTTTCCATCCACTGGAAACTAACTAAATCACCAGATGCAAGCTCAAATAACCAAATGCAAGTAGCTCCTTTCTACTTAATTATTACAAAAAGCAGCTTCACCACCCCCTTCACAAGTAAGGCTGATTCTACAAGATTGCACCCTGCTTCAAAACATTCAAAAACACTCAAAACTCACTCTCTCTCTCTCTCTTTCTCTCTCCCTCCCTCCCTCTCCCTTTCTCTCCCTCTCCCTCCCTCCCTCTCTCTCCCTCCCTCCCTCTCTCTCTCTCTCCCATTCTCCTCCCCTCCCTCCCTCCCTCTCCCTCTCTCTCGCTCCCTCTCTCCCTCCCTCCCTCCCTCCCTCCCTCTCTCTCTCTCCCACTCTCCTCCCCTCCCTCCCCCCCCCTCTCTCAGCTTCCAAGCCAACAATTGCCAAGGTCCTTCACATTTATTCTATTAGTGGTTTTCTGCATGGGGTTGAACCAGGGGTAAGCTCCTGGGGGTTCGGTAGGGTTCAGGCAATCCTCTAGCCACCCTGCCCCGCCCCATCCCTCCCAGGAGTCTCCACAGGGCCCGTTCATCATTCCAGATAAGTGTAGGGAATGAGTGGAGGGCCTGGGAGGGCAAAACACAGGCCTAGCGGAGGTTCTGGAAGTCCAGAAACGGGCCTGTTTCTGCCTCCGGAGGGCAATTTTCGCCCTCCCGGAGGCCCATGAAAAGCTTCCAGAGCCTGGGGAGGGTAAAAAACACCCCCCACCCGCCGTGGTGCAGGTGGCTAACTAGGTCACGCCCACCATGACCACACGCACCCAGCAACGGAGCAGCGAACCTGATGCTAAAGGATCTGAAGCCCACCCCTAGGTTGAACTGTATGATCTCCAAGCTGACTTCAACCTTTACATTCCCCAATTTTCCACTGGTCATAAATACTGGGAAGTGAACTGCAGCAAAATCTGAAAACCCATAATTTCCTCTATGTTTAGTAAATGAATTTAAAAAATGGCTTTTTTAAAGGTGCCTTGAAACTCACTGTATATAATAAATGCTTTAATACCGAGCTCTACTTCTCTGATGGCAATCTATGCCACCTATTATTCATATGACCATGGAATCTGATAATGGCTGAAAAGCAAGGCGTCCTGTTTCTTTCCGCTTTTATTCATTTCCTTGCGTGGTACTGCCCCCGTGGTGACAATGATCAACTTGGAAGCATGGGCAATACACATTTTATGAATTAAATCTTTGAAGAGAAAAGAAGGTTTTGTAGCATCTCCATCAGCCAATTCTCATGAGTCCATTCAAATCTATAATGAAATGGATGTAGGTAGTTATATAGGTTGTCCTTGACTTACGATCACAATTGAGCCCAAAATTTCCTGTTGCTAAGCAAGACAATTGTTAAGTGAGTTTTGCTCCATTTTATGACCTTTCTTGCCATTGTTGTTAAGTGAGTCACTTCAGTTGTTAAGGTTATTAAATGAATCTGGCTTCCCCGTTGACTTTACTTGTCAGAAGGTTGCAAAAGGTGATCACATGACCCCAGGGCAGTACAACCTTCATAAAAACATGCCAGTTGCTAAGCATCCAAATTAGGATCACATGATCATGGAGATGCTGCAACGGTCATACGTGTGAAAAAGGGTCGTAAGTCACTTCTTTGTAACTTTGAACAGTCACTAAACAAATGGTTTTAAGTTGAAGGTTGCAAACATACAATAGTTGAAAGTTACATGTATATGGTTTCTGTGTCTGTAAAGGACTACTAAATTCATCTTTTTCATCATCTGAATTACAGGTAGTCCTCAATTTATGACCACAATTGAGCCCAAAATTTTTGTTCTTAAGTGAGACATAGGTTAAGTGACCTTGGCCCCATTTTTTGCAACATTTCTTGCCTCGGTTGTTAAGTGAATCACTGCAGTTGCTAAGTTAGTAACCTGGTTGTTAAGTGAATCTAGCTTCCCCATTGACTTTGCTTGCCAGAAAGTTCAAAGTACATGACCTTGGGACACAGCAACAGTCATAAATGTGAATCAGTTGCGAAGCATCTGAATTTTGATCATATGATCATGGGGATGCTGGAAATATCGTAACTGTGAAAAACGGACGTAAGTCACTTTTTTCAGTGCCATTGTAATTTTGAACGTTCACAAAACGAACTGTTGTAAGTCGAGGACTACCTGTACTTCGGATAGATTTCCATATTTTGTTTATTCCAGATTATTGCAAGCGGGCAGCCGATGGTATTTAGGGAGAGTCGTAATCAGGCAGATGGCAAGTAATTGTAATGCAGTGTTGTAATGCAGTCCTCCTTTTGAATAGGCATGCAATGTTATTATTTATCCAAAAGTAGTAGGATTAGCGTGGGAACACTCCATCTGCACCTCACCCCGTGTTAGTAATCAGTATTGATCTATGAGAGATTTTAGCTTATTTAAGGAACCTTTCTTTGGTTGATTAGGTCCAATAGTTGAGAAGCTCCTATTCCTAAATCCCATATTCCAGTGACAGAAAGCTAGAGAAGCATGATATTGCTTATCTATCACATAACCAAGATGCTGCCAAACGAAACAAGATTTATCGGTTGTTTAAAGAGGGCAAAATTTGAAGCAAATAGATCGGAACTTCATGGAAGCAGATTTTATTAAGGCAATGGGAGAACTTCAGTGGTGGGATTCAGCCGGTTCTATCCGGTTCCAGTGAACTGGTAGTGGCGACTGTGGTAGGCTCCACCCATCTGCCAGGATGTAACGCACATGCAATATGCGTCTGCATGCACGGAAGTCCATGCGCATGCACAGAAATGGCGCATGCCGGCAAAGCGTGCGCACGCTCACATATGCAAACTAGTAGGGAAGGTAAGCGAATCCCACCGCTGGAGAACTTACTAATCATGAGACTGTAAACAGTTGAACAGACAGCTTCAGTAGCAGATCAATAGCAATAGCAATAGCACTTAGACTTATATACCGCTTCACAGTGCTTTTACAGCCCTCTCTAAGCGGTTTACACAGTTGACCTATTGCCTCCAACGATCTGGGACCTCATTTTACCCACCTCAGAAGGATGGAAGGTTGACTCAACCTTCCATCCTTCCGAATTGGGTAAAATCACTGCTCCTTGCTGGAGGGTTTTGGTTTTTTTAAAAAGAGGGATGGTTTTCTCTCTGGGTCATACATTAAATTCTGCAGTAAACCATGATGTATAGAATAGAATAATAGAGTTGGAAGAGACCTTGGAGGTCTCCTAGTCCAACCCCCTGCTTAGGCAGGAAACCCTACACCACTTCAGACAAATAGTTATGCAACATCTTCTTTAAAAACATCCAATGTTGGAGCATTTACAACTTCTGGAGGCAAGTTGGTCCACTGATTAATTGTTATAACTGTCAGGAAATTTCTCCTTAGTTCTAAGTTGCTTCTCTCCTTGATTAATTTCCACCCATTGCTTCTTGTCCTGCCCTCAGGTGCTTTGGAGAAGAGCTTGATTCCCCCTTCTTTGTGGCAGCCCCTGAAATATTAGAAGACTGCTATTATGTCTCCCCTAGTTCTTCTTTTCATTAAACTAGGCATACCCAATTCCTGCAACTGTTCTTCATATGTTTTAGCCAGTGGTGAAATCCAATTTTTTTTACTACCGGTTATGTGGGCATGGCTTGATGGGCGTGGCAGGGGAAAGATACTGCAAAATCCTCATTCCCTACCCACTCCTGGATGAAGGATATTGCAAAATCTCTATTCTCACCCCACTCTGGGGCCAGCCAGAGGTGGTATTTACCGGTTCTCCGAACTGCTCAAAATTTCCGCTACCGATTCTCCCAAACCTGCCCGAACCTGCTGGATTTCACCCCTGGTCTTAGCCTGCAGTTCCCTAATCCTCTTTGTTGCTCTTCTCTGCACTCTTTCCAGAGCCTCCACATCTTTTTTACATCGTGGTGACCAAAACTAAATACAGTATTCAGTTTTGAATGTAGACTAGATTGCATCCATTCTGTGAAAAATTTGTACAGTAGACTTAACCAGGTCCTGGATACACAATTGGGTTTCCATTCACACAACATGCTAGATTTTGTTGTTTTTAGTGGTTAATTCTTTAATGTCTTACTACAGGTAATCCTTGACTTACAACAATTCATTTAGTGACCACTCAAAGTTACGACGACACTGAAAAAAGTGACTTAGGACCATTTTTCACACTTATGACCATTGCAGCATCCCCATGGTCATATGTCGACATTCAGATGCTTGACAATTGAACTCACATTTATGATGGTTGCAGTGTCCCAGCGTCATGTGATCCCCTTTTACGACCTTCTGACAAGCAAAGTCAAGTGGGGAAACCCGATTCGCTTCACATCCATGTTACTAATTTAAGAACTGCAGTGATTCCCTTAACAAATGTGATGAGAAAACTGGGGGGGAAAATTCCCTTAAAAAAATCTTACTTAGCAACATAAATTTTGGGCTCAACTCTGGTCCTAAGTTGAGGTCTTCCTGTTTGGTATGTGGACCCTACCCATTTGATTTCTTACTCAATAAATTGCCCAGTTCCAGAACATGGATTAATTCTGAAGCCAAGTTACCGTATTTTCCGGCGTATAAGACAACTGGGCGTATAAGACAACCCCCCTCAGAGCCATTTAAGGCTCGTCAGAGCCTTTCGGGCTGGTCTGCCTGGTTACAGGAGAATGAGACCCGGCGTATAAGACAACCCGATTTTTGAGAAGATTTTTGTGTGTTAGAAAGTAGTCTTATACGCAGGAAAATACAGTAAATATCTTGCACAAATTCAAATAAAAATTATTTGCTAATGGGCTTTAGGGCATTCTTTCTTCACACATTGCTCTGACTTCTCTTTAAGCCTTAATTCAAAGTTGGCATCTCTAGGACTTGTGGATTTCAGTTCCCATGGCTGACTGAGGAATTCTGGGTGTTGAAGTCTTAAAGTTGCCAGGTTGGGAGACCTCCGTCTTTAATCTAGGCATAGGAACTAAGCCAGAGACATGGCAATATTTCAGCACTCGGTTTTTTGTACCCATTAAATTTCTGCCCTCACTGAGATACCATTCAGATTGTAGACATCCAGGTTCCCTGTTGAAGGCTTCTTTATCACTGCTCAGAATTGTGGGTAGATCTTCAAAGGGTCTTCTTGTTGTGGCTCCATTGCCTGAGCCTGTGTCATCAGCAGGAGAGGACTCTGAGAGTGAGGGAGAGGAGTTGGCAAGGCCTCCTTCTCCAGGATCCTCCTCTCTGGCAATGCCTCCGGAGGACACCGAAGGGCAAGAGATAGGCCCAGAGCCAAGCACATCCCCGCAGCCACAGGTGGACAGTGATGAGGAAAATAAGTGCTGGCTGGATCCTCGACAGCGACGCAGGGAGAAACATGCCCAACAGAAGGCAAGGCGTGCCAGGGTTTAGCTGAGTCACTGGACCACACCCCACAGGATATATAAGGGAGCGTGGTGGCCAGTCAAAGCCTTGTGACGAACAAAACTGAAGGCTTCCACGCCATTCTGTATCACTGGACTATTGTTTCAAGTACTGAACTGTAAATATTGAGAGTTTACCTTTGATGTGCCAGAAGTGGAGAGTCGTTATCTCCCTTCCCTGTACTTAATAAACTCTTGGCAGGCAGCCACTGGGTTTTTGCCGGCTGGTTTGCTCATTAACTCCGGAACGCCTGTTTGTGTGTGTGTGCGTGGGGTCGGGGACACAACACTTCTACTTTCAGGGCCTGATCTCTGGAGCTCAGCGGTGAGTGTCACATTTTGTTGCTATTGGTTCATCCTGCATGCACACGCTCGCTTCGCACACACACACACCTTCCGTTCATGCGCCCGGACTTCTGTGCATGCACCCGGCGTTCCGCACATTCGCTTTGCTCACGCACACGTCTTCCATGCATGCGCCAAGCCTCAAAACCTCTAAAACCCGGCTCTGTGCCTCTAAATAGGGCGGCACAGAGCCGGGTCAAGTGGGCGGTAGGGGTGGATTCTACTTACCTTTACTATTAGTTCACACTGCACCTGTGCGTGCTCTTCTGCACATGTGCAGGTCAACTTTGATGACATCCGGCTTAGTAGGCGGAGCCTCCCGCCAGTTTTACTACCAGTTCTTGCAAACCAGTCCAAACCTGGGGGCAACCCACCAGTGGTGGGCGGGGGCGGGCCCACCCGCGATCTCCGCTACTGGTTTGCCTGAACTGGTACGAACCAGCTGAATACCACCTCTACTGGAGCTGGAAAATGGCAGGAAGGATATTTACAAGACCGCCTTCTGCCAATGACGGCCTCCCACCGACCAATATGCTTCCACAGAGAGGGGCTCCTCAGGGTGCCGTCGGCCAAGCAATGTCAACTGGCGACCCCCAGGGGGAGAGCCTTCTCTGTGGGGGCACCCGCCCTCTGGAATGAACTGCCCCCGGGGATACGCATGATCCCCGACCTGCGTACCTTCCGCCATGCCCTTAAGACCCTACTTTTCCAACAAGCTGGACCAGCGTGATCAGAATCTGGACTGGGTGTTTTAAATCTTTGGGTTTTAAAATTGGGGAGCCAAATTATTTAATTAGTTTTTAATTGATTTTAAATTTTGTATACTTGGTTATTTTAATATGGCTGTGCACCGCCCTGAGTCCTTCGGGAGAAGGGCGGTATAGAAATTCAATTAAATAAATAAATAAATAAATAAGACAAATATTTTTTTTATAAGGAACATCTGAACAGCACAAAGGCATTTTAGAGGGGAGGCCAAAGCAATTAAAAGCAATGGCATTTATGTGTAAACCTATTTCAGAGAGCAAAAGGCAAGGTTGAAGAAATCACATGAAACTCCTGAATTTTTATCCGTGTTCTCAAAGAAGAAGATTCCAGCAAATCATGTCTGAAACTTTCTTTTAAAAATTAATTTAGCTTGGCTGTTTATTAAGCTGTCCCTTTTGTAAAAAGAAATCAACACAATAAAGAACTAATAATTGCAATAATTGTCCTTAAAAAAACTGGGACCATTCAGGAGTAGCAGTATATTGCCAAATAGATTACTGGCACAAAGTAGTATCGTGTTTCCCCGAAAATAAGCCCTCCCTGAAAATATTTAAACGCATGCACAGCAGGTCCCCACCATTTCCTCTGGTTAGGGTTAGGGAGACAGAGCTGGAAATCAGATAAGACAGCAAGAGGAGCCCCATCATGCTCCATGCACCCCAAAATAATAAGACCTCCCCGGAAATTAGGCCAAGCACTTATTTCAGGGTTCAAAAAAATATAAGACAGGGTCTTATTTTCAGGGAAACATGGTAGGTTAGAGGCTATCACCAAAATGTCAGATTTGGAGGTAGTTTACATCTCAAAAAACAAAGTATATTTATATAGTACTTGGAATGACACTGATGGAAAAAATACTGGGTCAGAACTGACAGAGGCAAACTTTTTTTTAAAAAAAATCCATTTTGGAACGATAGGAGTATGAAAGGAAACGCCTTGCATCACCACAAGGTATGTAAAAAGAATCCGTTAGAATCTGTTGTGGTTGCAAAAAATAAAGTTAATGTGTTTATTCATTCATCCATTTTATGCTCAGTCAGGGTATGTCACTCGAGGCTTCTAACTTTAAAAGTAGAATTGAATTATGCATTGATAAGAGGGACAGCACTCATCTATCACTAGCTTGGGCTACCTTAACTGAATCATATTTTCAATTTCCAAGACATCTTTTCTGCTTTATCCTACAGGAATCAAGACACATCCACCCCGGTGCCCCGTGGTTGTTTTTTTTTTTTTAAGTCATGGAGAAATTGGAATGGGTTCAACTTCAATTATAGGACAATGTCAATGAGGCAAGGGAGAATTTTTTTTTAATATAGGTAGACCTGGACTCACAACCTTTGGTTTAGAATGGTTCGAAGTTACAAAACCCCAAAGAAAATTTGGATATTTGGCAACCGGCATATATTTGGCATGGCTGCATTATTCTGGTGTAGAAAATTAGCACCAATCCCTCTCCTAGAAGAATGAAATATTTTGAGAAACATTAAAAAGGCAGAATATTATATTTCCCTGGATGAGAAATGGAGAAACATGCTCTTGGAAAACAGCCCCCACCTTTCTTAATAGCCCTCAGCAGATGTCAGCACTTAAAAGATAGAGAGATAGCTAGCTCTATTCATAAGCAAATTCCCTGCAACAAGGTCTGAACAAAGGTAGGGTTAGCCCTCAGCCCACAATAGGAATTGCCCAACAAGCCCCTTCATCATCAAGTATTGCATCAACCAAACTTCAACCAAACTTAGCTCAGACAAAGTCCTAGGATTCATACATGGCCCCATGGGAGTCTGACAACAGCCAACAGAATATATGTTCTTGCACAGGAACAGGAAGCTCAGTGCAAAGCCCAAGAGAAGTATAAAAATCCCTCACTCTCAACTCCATGTGGTTAGCTGCCCAGAATCACACGTGCTTGGTGATTCTGCTTCATCAATAAATGGACCTTCTTTCCAATCAGCCTCCAGCCTCCATTTTGTCCCCAGTGCCTTTCTCATAGGTTGGAACTGAACCTGGATATTTCTTACAACACTTGGGTCATGTGATCACCATTCATGACCTTCTCAGACGGCTTCAGACAAGCAAGTCAATGCGGGAATCTTGATTTGCTTAACAACCACATGACTGTTAAGCTCTAACAGTGATTCATTTAAAATATGGCAAAGGAACATGTCAAACTGGGTTTAACCCACTTAAGAACCACCTTAGCAATGTTAATTCGGATTTTAATTCTGATTGTAAATTGAGGACTACCTGTACATGATTATGGGAAACAGCTGTTCTAGATTGGTATTTTTACAGTGTGATTTCTGTTCTAAATCACTACAGAGTCAGGTTCCAAGAAATCAAGCCAAAGGGCTTTGGGTAGTTAAACATTATGAGCCACAGGGGCATTTCACATGTGTCCAGAAGACAGACAATCACTTTTTAGGTGGACTTTAGCTTTGCATTTCCTCCATTGAACAGGGACGTTTGGACCTGATGACAGAACTATATGGTCTGCTTGAAATTGAGAAATCGTAGAGCAGCTGGTGTTAGCTAGAAGAACAACAGTAGATTACATTAACTCTTCTCCTAAACCTTGCTGACAGTTATGTTTCTGGGAAACCCCATGTGGCTTATCAGGTGAACATAAATAAGTCTTCACAAAATGTCCCGTTCCATCTATTCTGCACATCTATGCCTTGTAATGACAAGTGTAAAGTAATGATGCAAAATTCTTTAATTTCACAACATATAGACAGATTTAACCATAGTTTCAATTGGGAAAATGTGACAATCCTAGACACGAAAAATTCCAGGGAATTTCTATGGTAAAAGCCTGGCACTCTGACAAATCAGCCATCAATCGACACGTTGTTCTTACTTGCGAAGTTGTGTCTTTCCTTCTCCTCCCCTTCCCTTTCCTCCTTCCTTCTCTCTTTCTCCTCCTCCCCTTCCCTCTCCTCCTTCCTTTTCTCTTTCTCGTCCTCCCCTTCCCTCTCCTCCTTCCTTTTCTCTTTCTCGTCCTCCCCCTCCCTCTTTCTTCTCTCTTTCTCCTCCTCCCCTTCCCTCTCCTCCTTCCTTTTCTCTTTCTCGTCCTCCCCTTCCCTCTCCTCCTTCCTTTTCTCTTTCTTGTCCTCCCCCTCCCTCTCCTACTTCCTTCTCTCTTTCTCCTCCTCCCTTTTCCCTCTCCTCCTTCCTTCTCTTTCTCCTCCTCCCCTTCCCTCTCCTACTTCCTTCTCTCTTTCTCCTCCTCCTCTTCTTCCTCTTCCTCTCCTCCTTCCTCTCCTTCTTCTTCTTCCTCTCCTTCTCCTCCTCCTCCTCCTCCTCCTCTTCCTCTTCTTCTTCTTCCTCCTCCTCCCCCCTCCCCTTTCTCCTTCTTCTTCTTCTTCCTTCTCCTCCTCCCCTCCTCCTCCTCAATGAAACTCACAAACTGACTGTTGGCGTGGAAGTCTTTTTTGAAAAGTTCCCATGAATACCTGCCTTACGCAAAACCCTCTCGGCAAAATCCTCAGCTTAACTCTTCTCTACAATCCCGGCGTCCTCCGAATAAGATGTGTCATCCTCTGAATCCTTGGCAATAAAAAAGCTTATCTCCAGTAAAAACAAGGTTTCACCCAAAAAAAACGTTATACAAAGGTGGTTTTATGGCTGTTCCTTCCGAGAACTTATTAAATGAGAAGGAAATCAATGTTGTGACATGGTTTTGCTTTGTAGCTTAAAAGGACATGCCTTATTCAGCAGCACTAAACTTAGCATTTTTACAGGAGAGCTGATAAAACATTCCATAAGGGCGTTACAAAATCACTTGCTTCTCTTTATTTGTTCTCTTTTACAAGAGAGCTCGCAATTGCCTGAACTTCTCTTTCTCTGTTATTCCAGAATGTCAGAAATAACAGGCAGAGCAGTCCTGTGAATGGGGAAAAAATACCAGACACTCTGAAATGACACTCCCACATTACGGCTTTCAGATTTATTCAGCTTTGAGAACTATAAGAAATAACCCACTTCTCTTAAAAACAACAACTATGAAAATCACCTGGTGAACAATCTGAAAAGGCTCACGGTGACACCTCTGTGCGATTCTCTGTGGAAGCCAATACACTCCCACAGAGAGGGACTCCTCAGGGTGCCGTCGGTCAAACAGTGTCGACTGGTGGCCCCCAGGGGGAGAGCCTTCTCTGTGGGGGCACCTGCCCTCTGGAACGAATTGCCCCCGGAGATACGGATGATCCCTGACCTACGCACCTTTCACCGTGCCCTCAAGACGCTATTGTTCCAACAAGCTGGGCTAGCCTAAACATGATTTTTAATTGGGGTTTATTTTTTAACAGTTAGGGCCAAATTGTTTAATATGTTTTAAAAATTGCTTTTAAATTTTGTATTGGGTTTGTTTTATTGTTGGCTGTGCACCGCCCTGAGTCCTTCGGGAGAAGGGCAGTATAGAAATTAAATAAATAAATAAATAAATAAATAATAATAATAATAATCTCTGAACTCTGAAGATCTCTGAAGAGTCTTCTAGTGGTGGGTTGCCCCCGGTTCGGACCGGTTCTATAGAACCGATAGTAAAACCGGTGGGAGGCTCCGCCACTGACCCGGACGTCATCATAAGTGATCAGCCCATGCACATAGGCACGATGCAAACTGGTAGTAAAGGTAAGTAAAGCCCACCCCTGTACTACACCTTCCTATTTCAGAACTCTACAGAAGAGAGAATTGGATTTCTCTCTTCTCTACAGAAGAGAGAATTGGATAGACTAAGGGTATCCAACCTTGGCTGCTTTAAGACGTGTGGACTTCAACATGGCTGGCTGAGGAAATCTGGGAGTTGAACTCCACAGGTCTTAAAGTGGCCAAAGTTGGACACCCTACTCTAGAGTGTCAGGTCAAATAGTTGTTCTTCTGAGGTAGGGCCAAAGTCCTGGGACTTGTTATACCCCTACAGTGTTCAATTACAGAGATAAACCCCAAATCATGTAGGCTTGGAAAATACCAAATCCAGCCCTTTTCCCCATTTTCCTCCTTCTAAAAGCCCTGGGGAAGGACGGGAAGAAGATAAACCAATATTTAAAAAACAGGAAGACTGTTCCCCTTGAGAAGAAGGAAACCACACTAGGAATTGATTCCTTTGAGATTTGGTGCGGCAGTCAGCCAAGGAAAATAGCTATGGGGTATGAACTGGAAGGATTAAGATTCATTCTGCTACAATTAGTGTGTCAAGCCTTCTATAAATCAAAGTCTTAACCAAACTACCTCAGCCTTTAGGGAAAGGCAGCAGATGATTGCCAATTCATTTGATACTTTGTAGGCTCCCCTTCCTAGGTGTTACAGGTAGCCCTCGACTTACAACTACAACTGAACCCAACATTTCTGTGGCTAAGCAAGGCAATTGTTAAGTGAGTTCTACCCCATTTTTGACACAGTTGATGAGTGAACCACTGCAGTTGTTAAGTTAGTAACCCTGTTGCTAAGTGAATCCGGCTTCCCCATTGCTTGTGAGAAGGTCGCAAAAGGGGATCACATAACCCAGGATACTGCAAGTGTCATAAATATGAGTCAGTTGCCTGGCACCTGAGTTTTGATCACATGACCATGGGGGATGTTACAATGGCCGTTAAGTGTGAATATCAGTCATAAGTCACTTTTTTCAGTGCCTGTGTAACTTCGAACAGTCACTAAATGAATGGTTGTTAAGTCGAGAATTACCTATATTTAACAGAGAGAAAAATGGGGAGATTTACAGGTTTGTTTCCCATGTTCCAGAATGTCTAATGGATCTTCAGACATCCAGAAATTCCTTAACAGGGAAAGTCAGCTTGGAATGCTTTTCCTTAACAGGGAGATTATGTAATTAAAAATTCTGCTTAAGAAGAATATGGAAGATAGAAAAAAAAAGAAGAAAAGGTTGCAAGACGCCAACAAACCAAATTAGTAATTATTATTTTCAGTGGTGGGTTTCAAATTTTTTTACTATAGGTTCGGTGGGTGTAGCTTGGTGGGCATGGCATGGCTTGGTGGGCGTGGCTTGGTGGGCGTGGCAGGGGAAGGATACTGCAAAATCCCCATTTCCTCCCGATCGGCTGCGACTTGGGAGACAGAGAATAGAAGTGGGAGTGGCCAGGCAGAATTTTTACTACTGGTTCTCTGAATTACTCAAAATTTCTACTACCGGTTCTCCAGAACTGGTCAGAACCTGCTGAAACCCATCTCTGATTATTTTCATATATCTGTCTTCCTATCCATCTTTGGCAAGCAATGAGAGAATCTCTAAATATCTAATGCAACATTTGTACGTGAATCACTTATAGTTTTATGTGAATGGGTTTTATATGAAACCTGAACCCATAACTGTAGATGTGATACCTTAAAGCAGTTTAAAAAAAAAATATTCCTTTGAGCATCAGCAGTTGGAATCATTTCTATCCACATTCATTTGCTTGTTTTCTATAGCAGATTACAATCTTAATTGTCAGGCTCAGATTTTTAAGGTGTGTACACCAATGTACCATGGTTTCTAAGATTTTTTACTACCAGTTCTGTGGGTGTGGTTTATTTTGTGGGTGTGGCTTGATGGTCATGTGACTGGGTGGGTGTGGCCAACTCAATGTCACTCACGTCCAGGGGTGCCTCGTCTGGCCCCTCCCTTCCCAGCCATTCCTTGTCACACCCAGCCACAACGTATCTATAGTTCTGTAAAAATGTTGTTCACCCTTTTTCAACTTTATTATCTACATACTATAGATGTACTTTCATGGATCACTGTACACACCTCTAAAGTACATTGTTACCAGCATCTCTAATATTTATTTCATAAACATACCTTAAGGGTATTCTGGGGGATTCAAAATGATACCAACATTTGGTGCTTTGATTTGCTGCATACAAGCTTGCCTTTATTATTTTAATTTGAAGGCCTTTTTTTTAAAAAAAAAAATAGAGTCAATTAGGAGAATATATTTGGCAGGTGTCATAGGATGTAACCCTCTGATCTTTTGCTTTAGCTGTCCTACCTTCTACTTGTCTTCCTTTGCACTCAAATTCCATCAACAAAAGTTCCTTAGCATCATAGCACTATCAACAATACATCAAGGATTTCAAAATACTCAAATTCCAAAAAAGAAGAATTACATTCCAGATTGGCTTGAGGTAGATCTGCAACCGCAGCCAGACATTTGCTCCTTCTGTTTTATCAAACAATTCCTGCTGTGTAGATATCACCATCCATGTATACTTTCATTATCTTCCTTTAGTCAGCAAAATAAGTCCTTCTATTACTGGATCTTACCTTTATCTCTCGGCATTTATGGTTCTCCCACAGTGGGTGGTGTTTAAAAATAACTTAGCTAATTAAGAGTCCAGAGCAGCCATACTTTTATACATGAAGCAAAATATCCTCATGAAACCAAGATTTTAAGACCTCGGAGGGACTCCCTTCATTATGCCTAATGATCATTCTAATCAGAAGCCTTAATAAAGCCATTAGTCAATCTTTGTCTAATGGACCAATAAGTCCACTTTGCTGCTCTGAATTCCAAAGTTCTCGTTAAAGCAAGGCTGAAAGGGACAAAATTGAACTACAGAGTTGGAAGGGAACAAATTGGCTGCCCAATCTGTGCATGAAACCCTCCAGTGATGGGAGTACACACAACTTCAGGAGACAGGTTCTCTCACTGCTTAATAGCCCTCACAATCAGGAAATTCCTTATTATTTTGAGTTTGGGTTGCCCTCTGTAAAGCTTCCATGACTAGGTCTTGCCCTGCTCTCTGGAACTACGGAGAATAAATCCACATTTATCTGCGCCTACCCCAGGGGAAAAGGTGTGGATTTATCTTGCAGAGTATCAATGAGATATCATCTGCTTGAATCACCCACTGATTTCGCCCTTACTTCACCCCTAGAAATTTTCCCACATCCAGTCATTCTCAACAAGAGCATGTTAAACCTATCCACATCAGTGGTGAAATCCAAATTTTTTTACTACCGGTTCTGTGGGCATGGTGTGCATGGTGTGGCTTGGTGGGCATGGCTTGGTGGGCGTGGCGGAGAAGGATACTGCAAAATCTCTATTCCCACCCCACTCTGGGGCCAGCCAGAGGTGGTATTTGCCGTTCGAAGTCACAACAGCATTGAAAAAAAGTGACTTGTGACCATTTTCACACTTGCAACCATTGCAGCATTCCATGGTCATGTGATCAAAATTTGGATGCTTGGCAACTGGCATTTATTTATGATGGTTGCAAGGTTCTGGAGTCATGTGTTCACCATTTGTCACACCTTCTAAGAAGCAAAGTCAATGGTCAAGCCAGAGTCACTGCACAACCGTATTACTCACAACCGCAGCAATTCACTTAACAACTGTGGCAAGCAAAGTCATAAAATGGGGCAGAACTCACTTAACAACCATCTTGCTGAGCAACCAAAATTTTGGGCTCAATTGTGGTCGTTTATCTGTAATTATATTATTTTTTCCTTTTATCTGAACTAATTGTGACTCTGGAGTTTAATTTACTAGTCTACGGTCGAATAAAGATTGACTTGATTTTATTGGAGAAGCAGACCACAGCACGGAAGAAAAACAACCATAAATAAATCCGTGAATCAGAAGGGAAAAGTTTGGAAATGGGAGCAAATGCATGAGTAAGAAGATATAGGCTAAATCAGTAGTGGAATTCAAATCCTGTCGCTACCAGTTTGCTCGTGGGCAACCTTATGCGCATGCGCAGAAATGTCAGGGCAGATGGGCGGAGCCTTCCGCCACCGCCGCTACCTGTTTACCCGATCCAGGGCGAACCGGTAGTAACCCACGACCGGGTTAAACTTAAGTATAGGAAAGTGGGAAGGGAGACATAAATGAATGGAGAGATGAATGTGCATTTTTGCTTTTGAAATTTAGATTTCACTGCAGCCAATGCCTGTGTGGGAATCTTAGGTACTACGGCCTAAACACAGGGATGGGCAATTAACAACCTGTGGACTTCAACTCCCAGAATTCCTGAGCCAGCCATGCCAGCCAAGCTCAGGAATTCTGGGAGTTGAAGTCCACAGGTCGTAAAGGGGCCATAGTTGCCCATCCCTGCCTTAAAAAAGAACAGGACCTTAATATCTAAACAGTTTTGTATTTGTACTACTTGACTATTTGTACTATTTTGCTTTGGGCAGCAAAATGGAGAAAGGCACGCAAGCTTTTCTTTTTTTCCAACTTGAACTATTTACATAACCCTGTTCTTTCATCTTAGGGCTACCTGCCTTCATTCTATGGTGCCGCTTACATTGGAAGGATGTGTTTGCATTCCGTGAGTTAATTTTATTTATTTTAAAACCAAGAGGCTCAATGAGGCATTTGTGAGCTGCTTTTTTTAAAAAACAAAACCAGGCAGCGCTCAAATAGACTTTCTCCTCACTGTAATTTCATTAATTCCATTTTCATTAGAGAGTCACGCACCGTATGCTATTACAAACAGCCATTGTATTGGCAGCTAGTCTATGATTTTTAACTCGTCCTGCGTAGGAACAGCCGAAGGTATTTTATTCTAAAATCCACCGTGAGATATCACCACCCCTTTCACTGTAACAGAAGATGCCAAGCCGCAGTATGTTGACTAAATAAAGCCCTTCGGTCCTTTTCATGAAAAAAGAAAAAGAAATACTCTGTCCTTTTGCTAATTTAACAACGTCACAGAGATATGCAGAATAACAGAGATGGAAGGGACCTTGGAGATCTTTTAGTCCTACCTCTTGCTAAAGCAGGAGATCCTTTCTCTGTTTGTATATGTGTTTGTGAAGACTTTTGCTTCTATAGAAATCTATCCTACAGGAGTGAGCATAAAACGTATGTTTTGTTTTGAATTGATTAGAAAGTTCTGGGTTTGATCCCATCCAGTGCTGGGATTCCAAATTTTTTACTACCCGTTCTGTGGGTGTGGTGGACGTGGCTTGGTGGGCATGGCAAGGGAAGGATACTGTAAAATCTCCATTCCCTCCCCACTCCAGGGGAAGGATACTGCAAAATCCCAATTTTCTCCCGATCAGATGGGATTCTGGGAGACAGAGAATAGATGGGGGTGGGGCCAGTCCGAGGTGGTATTTACTGGTTCTCCAAACTACTCAAAATTTCCGCTACCGGTTCTCCAGAACTGGTCAGAACCTGCTGAAACCCACCTCTGATCCCATCAGAATGAAACTTGGTGCTCTCTGAACTTGGTTATTTTTTTACAGACATGTCATTATCCAAATTAGATAACATTATCACTACTAGTCAGAGTACTATTAATCAAACACTAATATAATGGAAGGATAAGAACAACACAATGTCTGATTTACTCAGTCGAAAACAACAATACCACATACAATGAAAGGACATAGGGAATATCTGTTTATAATGCACAAGGCTGGAATTTGTATCTTGAGTGGCAAGACAATGAATGCTACGCAGTAAAATGTACAGGTCATTTCTACCAATCATTGTTACAAAATCACATTTCATCACTTTGCCCCATGATTGTCTACAAGAAATTCATCCGGGGTGGGGGGGGGGGGTGGGGGGACACACTTTATTACTATGGGCCAAAAGAGATGAAGACAGGGATCTGTGGAGGAGCGCTTGGACTTGGTCCATAACTATGAATGCCTCTAGATTTCACCAACCATATGATCCACTCCAAATTGATGATGCAGGGAATTCCCACTCAAGTGTGATTTTTTTTTCACCACCAATACTTATGCCATTGATTTGATTATGGTTGTGTTGACTCTTAGCTACCACAGAGACAGGCTCTTAGATGCCACAGAGTCCCCAATGTGGTGTTGGGAAAGCCCAGCCAGGCGGGGAGGAGAGACCAAGCAGAGAATTAGCCTTGAATCCTTGTGCTGCCACAAAAGATCCAGATGTTCTGACTTAGGCTTCCCCAGCAGCACGAAGCCGAGTCCTCATCCCGATAAACCCCTTTTATTTAATTTACAGTGAATTCCTCTCCAGCAAAGTCTTTCCTCTCTCACAGTCTTTCAAGATAGTTCACAATTACCGGCCTTTATCAGGCTTGGAGAGTGGCCAGGCCGATATCTTTCAGACAGCATAATACTTGGCAAGAATGCAGGAATGAACTAATTGTCTCCTGCAAACTCCACTCCCCTTTCGCTCCTCTTTTATTCCCTCTGGGAGGGGCCATTCATCATCCACCTGTGGCCTTACTCCCAAGTCAAGTTCTTTAGCTGTTCCCTTCATCTGGCAACTCTGCGCATGCGCACACTGGGAACAGGCTCCAGCTGTTCGTCTGTCTCACTGATGTCTGACTCCGAAGGCAGCGGATACCTGTCATACGGCCCTGGCCCCCTCTCTGCCTCTGAAACAAGCATTAGTCAGAGCCTTCCCCAGACTCCAGGACTGGCCCACAGACTCGTGTTGTGGCTGGCGGGCCACAACACCAGAACTGACCTCCTAAACTCCATAGAGGCTTATCTATGTATCAACAGTAGAGACCTTCAAATTTTTAGGTTCTACCATATCGCAAGATCTAAAATGGACAGCTAACATCAAAAAAGTCATCAACAAAGCACAAAAAAGAATGTTCTTCCTGCGCCAACTCAGAAAACTCAAACTGCCACAGAGCTGCTGATCCAGTTCTACAGAGGAATTATGGAATCTGTCATCTGTACCTCTATAATTGTCTGATTTGGCTCTGCAACCCAACAAGACAGACACAGACTTCAGAGGATAAAGAGAATTGCAGAAAAAACAATGGCTACCAACCTACCTTCCATTGAGGACCTGTATACTGCACGAATCAAAAAGAGGGCTGTGAAAATATTTACAGACCCCTCGCATCCTGGACATAAACTATTTCAACTCCTACCCTCAAAACGACGCTATAGAGCACTGCACACCAGAACAACTAGACACAAGAACAGTTTTTTCCTGAACACCATTACTCTGCTAAACAAATAATTCCCTCAACACTGTCAAACTAAGCCTGCACTACTTCTCATTGTTCCCACCACCCCATCGCCTTCCACTTATGACTGTATGACTGTAACTTTGTTGCTTGTATCCTTATGATTTATATTGATATTGTTTCCAGATTGCTTATTTGTACCCTATGACTATCATTAAGTGTTGTACCTTATGATTCTTGGTGAACGTATCTTTTCTTTTATGTACACTGAGAGCGTATGCACCAAGACAAATTCCTTGTGTGTCCAATCACACTTGGCCAATAAAGAATTCTAATTCTATCTGTTCCTCAGAGAAGGTGAGCAGTCTGAGGAGATTCCTGTTTATTAGGTAGAAAATAATAAAGTAGTTAGCTTGAATTCTATATGTGTGGGTCTGGCTGCTTGTGACTGACACATGGTCGTTCAGATCTTCCAAAAGGGCAACCACTGCCTCTGTATCCGAGTCCATCCACTTTGCTGCTGGTCATCCTCTTTTACGTTCCATTTTTTCCCAAATTACACACTTCTCGGAATACTACTGGTGGTTTTATCTTAATGATAGACAGGTAAGAACCTTATCAACGCCCGAAGTTCACACCCTAATTTTAAAAAATTCCTGTTTTAATTTTATTCTTAATGTTTTACAAACTACCAAATATTATGTGGTTAAGAGGAATTATCCTGGTTACAACCTTTCCTTTTTTCATATATATGCACATTATTTTATCCTGGTTAAGTACGATTATTAGTACTAATTATAGAGGTTGGAGAAAGCAGGATTCAAAATAGCTCAGTCGTATAATTTTAAAAGTTATATGTTTTATTACAGAAAGCTTTGGAATGTAGTGTAATTGACGTTTTCTTTTGAACCTGGGGCTTTGATAGAAGAAGTGCTAGAGTTTATTAAACGAATTGTGACTGTCAAAGACCTTCATCACCCATTGTGTTAAATCATTACATTCAGTAGTTGGTTTCACTTACCTATGCTACCGGTTCGGAACTGCGAGTGCGCCAGCTTCACTCACGCACGGCGCTTCTGCGTCCGTGATGACATCCAGGCGGGTGGGTAAAGCCTCCCGCCACCGCCGCTACCGATTAGCCCGAATCAGTGCGAGCCAGTAAAAACCCACCACTGATTACATTGTTGGCTTATTTCTGTGTCTATCTCTGATGTGTGAAGCTGCTTTCCATGTCAAATCTGGGTGATCAATAGTTCCAGGCCACATAACACCTTCAAATCTTTGAGTATTGTTAGGCACAAAAGATCAGGGCCATATGTTAAATTGTATTTACAATTTAGGATTATACACAAGAATCTAATCAACTAAAGTTGAAATCAGCATCAGTGCCAGATAAGGGTCAACAGAACTCAGTGTGGGTGGGGGGGGGGTGCTTGACTTGGATTGTTTATATCAACATAAGAATTCTAAGCTGCTGACACATTTAACTCCACCACCGCCACCCAGCTCTGCCTGCTCTTCTCCTACAGGAATGGCAATGGTGGGTTGTAACCGGTGTTACCACCGGTTCACTTTGCATGCACGCTTCTCAAGCGATCGGCACAAGCACATTGGATTTCAAAACAGGTGAGGCATGGCAATCCCCTCTGCCCTGCCTTTCAGCTGGGCTAAAAACAAAGGAATAAAGATAGGTATAGCATGGGGACAGGCAGGCGGGCCCAGAATTTCCGCTACTGGCTCTCCCAAACTGGGGAGGCATGGGCTCTTGAACTCTTCCCAAAACTGCCATCAAGCTGCAATGTGGGATATGATACATTAAACAATTATTCAATGCAGGCAAAGTAAAGATGTGAATGGCATTCAATTTACACATAAATCAACCAGAGTTAATTTTTCATCGTAGGTTCCTTTATTCTAGGAAGAGTGGAGCTTTGGGCTCACTGCTATTTAAAGATCATTTCAAGTTCAGCCTAAGAAAGCTATCGCATTCTATTTTATGGCTTAATTTTCTGTATGAACTTCTCTGATTTGTTTAATGAACTGTGAATAAAATAGTCCTGGATCCATGTCACTTTTGAATAAGGCCTCATAATACCAATTGGTTACTTGGTTTAGATAGACTTAAACTCCATAAACAGCTGCCAGCTTTAACAGTGGTGGGTTTGTGTATGACTAACAAAGGACCAAAGCTCCCACCATCAATTTTTCATATTGAAAGACCGGGATCCAACAGTGAAGTTTAAAGAACCAGGAAATATCTCCGGTGGCGCACTGGTTAAAAATGCAGTATTGCAGGCAAACTCTACCCACAGCCCGGAGTATGATCCTGATGGGCTTGATTGACTCAGCCTTCCATCCAGGGGTGAAATGCTCCCGGTTCGGACCGGCTCGGGCTAGTGGGTAGCGATGACAGTGGGCAGTACTGAGAACTGGTAGCAAAAATCCCTGCCCCCGCTCCCCATGCCCAGCTGAGCAGCGTGATCATCAGAGCCTTTTTTTTCCCTTTTAAATGGCTCTGATGATCCCAGCTGAGTTGCCTGCCAATCAGGCAACTCAGCTGGGATCATCAGAGCCTTCTGAAAGCATTTTTACATGGTTTTACATGTAAAAAATGGTTTTAAAAGTTAAAAAAAATTGGCCACACCCACCCAGTCACATTACTCCGCCCACCAAGCCATGCCCACAGAACCGGTACTAGCAAATTTTAGATTTCGCCTCTGCTTCCATCCTACCAAGGTTGATAAAAGGAGGGCCCAGATTGTTGGGGGCAAATGCAAATAATAATGCTTCTACATTGTAAATCATTCAGAGAGTGCTATGGGGCGGTATATGAGCCTAAATGCTACTGCTATGTACAATATTTTTGAGCATAAAACATAATAAACTTAGGAGGAGTGGAGGAGACAATGCTGGAGAACAGTTAAGCCAAACTGTGAACCAGCTAAGTATAGGTTAGGAATGGAGGGAAGTATCTCTGTAAAACAGCTGACTAAGCCGTTATCCAGCTAAAAATAAACCTAGGAGGAGTGGAGAAGAAAATGTTGGAGAGCAGTTAAAACCAAACTATGATCCAGCCAACGAATAAGGTTAGGAGTGGAGGAAAGCATTCCTGGAAACCAGCTAATTAATCCAGCCAAAAATAAACCTAGGAGGAGTGAAGGAGATATCTTTGAAGATCAGTTAAAGCCAAATTGATAGAAGTGGAGGAAAATATTGTTAGGGAATAGCTATATAAGTTATGAACCATCCAAACATTAGAATTAGTTGTAATGGAGAAGAAGCTTGTAATTAGCAAAAATAAAATATTTTGGGTATAATAAATTATAGGTGGAATTGTGGAATAAATTTTAAAATGAATTGATTTTGAAATGTTTTTAAGAGATGAGTAAAATATTTTATGTTGGTCATTAGATGTGATTCAAAAGAAACATTGATTTGATTTGGGTCTTTGAAGTAAGGAAAATATATGAAATACTGATTGTTAAAATGATATATGAATATTATAAAGTGCTGTTTAGATTTGGAGTTTAAGACTTAGGGTGATACATAGTAGAATGTCCAATGTTAGAATAAGATCTTAGACTGAATGATAAAAGTTGGGTTCAGATTTGTTCTTCTTTTCTCTCTCTCTCTTTTTTCTTTCTTTTTCCTTTAAGATATTAATGGATGAAATTTGGAACTTGTACTTATTTTATACCGGATCAAACCCTTGCTCTAAAAAGATGTGTTTTATGTTTTATGTTTAAAAAAATAAATAAATACATTTTTTAAAAAAATTAACCCATCTATTCACCTCTAGTTGCCCATCCCCGTTCCTCCTAGAAACCAATCAGTTGTTATTATATCATATTACAAGTTTTGTCTCACCCTCCTTTTGTTTTTTGTTTTTTAATTTGCAATCTGTTTACAGACGGTAGAGTTTGTTCTTAGCTCTCTCGAGGCTCAAGGAAGTTGGGAGCGTTTAACAAACATCACCAGGAAGTTATTTCAATACTGCAAAGTAAGATGAGTGAAACATTACACCGCTCTCCTAAGCGACAATGTTCAAAATATGCACAAGGATCAAACAGCACATTACGGAAGGAGGAGAAAGCCTCTGGGCCCATTTTTATTAAAAGAAAAGAACCTGGAAGATAATTCTAAATGCAGAAGGACCAAGGAGAGAAGGAAGAAATTTTTAGCTCTGTTTCTACATACAATTTCTGGACACAATTTCATTCTAAAAGGAGCCTTATCAACAACAAGGAACAAATTGCATTTTCAATAATAATAACAACAACAACAACAACAACAACAACTAAAAAACAACAACTAACTTGGAACTGGTTAAGATCAGGAGTACTGAAAAAAGAAACAGAAATCTTTATTTTGGCAGCTCAAGAACAAGCCCTAGCCACAAACTGCATGAAGCAAAAATTCAACATGTTACCACCAACAGCAAATGCTGCCTCTGTAATGAGAAAGATGAGACAGTCGACCACCTGATCAGTGGGTGCAGCAAAATTTCACAAACCAACTACCTACAACGCCATGACCGCGTTGCTAAGATCATTCACTGGAAATTGTGCCAGACGTTTGGATTTGAGTACAGCAAAAACCACTGGGAACATCAGGTTGAGAAAGTTTTAGAGAATGAGAAACTCAAGATCTTGTGGGACTTTAGGATTCAGACTGACAGGCACTTGGTCCACAACACACCTGACATAACAGTAGTTGAAAAGAAAAAAGTATGGTTCATTGACATTGCAATACCTGATGACGCACGGATTGAAGATAAGCAGCAAGAAAAAATCACAAAGTAACGGGACTTGCAAATTGAAGTTGAGGGACTGTGGAAAAAGAAATTGTGTGTTGTCCCGATTTTAATTGGAGCCCTTGGAGCAATACCCAAAGGGCTACCCCGCTGAATTTAGAAATTCTAAATTTACCGGACTTGAACATTTTGACTCTACAAAAAACCATCTTACTCGGAACAGCTTACAACCTCCGAAGATACCTTAACAGTTCCTAGGTCCTTGGCTAGGACTCGAGCTGCTGAGCTATTAACCAGCCTCAAAGGCTGTGAATCTCACTACAGAAAGAAGGAGAAGGAGGAGGAGGAGGAGAAGGAGAAGGAGAAGAAGAAGAAGAAGAAGAAGAAGAAGAAGAAGAAGAAGAAGAAGAAGAAGAAGAAGAAGAAGAAGAAGAAGAAGAAGAAGAAGAAGAAGAAGAAGTTTATTGTCATTGTACGTGTATATATAGTATACCCATACAACGAAATTCATTTAACACCCAAAGACCAGGCCCAACACACATAACAATCCCCAAACACACTCCCACCCACCACAATTCCCCACCCCTAAACCACCCAAACATCCACACAACAGTTCAAGTAATGTTTGCCTTCTTTTAATACAATCTCCAGGGAAAACTAAGTAAAAGCAGGGGTGAGCTCCAAAAAATGTTAGCAAGGGGTTCTCTACTCAGTTGCTGGGTGGGCGTGGCCATGGTGGGCGTGGCCTAGTCAGCCTCCTGCACCACAGTGGAGGGGGGCTTTTTGGCCCTCCCCGGGCTCCAGAGGCTTTCCTCGAGCCTCTGGGAGGGCGAAAACGGCCTCCCCAGGCTCCGGAGGCCTGGGGAGGCCGGAAGTGGGTCCATTTCCGGCCTCTCTGAACTTCTGGTAGGCCTGTTTTTCGTCCTCCCCAAGCCTCCGTGCGCACCCTGCACTTACCTACATCCAAAACGGGCCATGTTAGGACTCCTGGGAGGAGGTGGGGTGGGTGGGGCCAGCCAGGAGTGGGATTTTGAGGTTCTCCGAACTGCACCTCTTAGCTAGAGGTTCTCCTAAACCCCTGCGAACCCCCAGAAGCCCACCCCTGAGTAAAAGGATCTTAAATCATGCAGAACTAAGATATTCACACTGAGGAGAAACTAAAGAATATTCAAGTTGTGTTCCTATCCTGCTCCGTAGCTGTACAGGTAGTCCTTGATTTACAACCACAATGGGGATCACACTTGGCCAAATAAAGTATTCAATTCAATTCAATTCTACGGATTGGAAACAAGGCTCCACACCCATTTGCAGGACTTCGATGACCCTGAGGAGACAGATAAACCTCCAAATGGCCTCAACAACTCTTTAAAAGAATGCAAATGACCAACCATCTGAAAGGTATATAAATCCTTCCATTCCTCACTATCCAGTCAGAGCTGAAGAAGCTTCTTGGATGAGAAGCGAAACATCTTCAAAGAAACACAAGGAAGTCCAGTTGCCACTCAACAACCGTGTTATTTACTTAACAACTGCAGGGATTAACTTACTGGGAATTCCCAGCCAGCCTGGCATACAGATAGTCCACGACTTACGACCATAATTGAGCCCAAAATTCCTATTGCTAAATGAGACAGTTGTTAAGTGAGTTTTGCCCTATTTTATGACCTTTCTCACCACAGTTGTTAAGCAAATCACTGCAGTTGTTAAGTACGTCACACGGTTGTTAAGTGAATCTGGCTTCCTCGTTGACTTTGCTCATCAGAAGGTCACAAAAGGTGATCCTCATGACTCTCGGGACACTGCAACCGTCATAAATATGAGCCAGTTCCCAAACATCTGAATTTCGATCACATGACCAGTTCGAAGTGTGAAAAACGGGCATAAGTAACTTTTTTCAGTTCTGTTTAGTGAACGGTCGCTAAACGAATTGTTGCAAGTCAAGGACTTCCTGTATTGTGTTCAGGTAGATTTTATTATTCCTGCACCGCTCTTGGAATTTTTTAAAAAATTAAATAGGCTTATTCAACATCAACAGTTCCACCAGGGAGTGCAAATGTTTCTAATTATGCAGAATCCACCCTATTCGTAAATTCACTTGAAAGACAAAAACTGCCGCAGAAATCCCTACGATCCACACAGGACAACCCACGGGTCACTTTGGACTGCAATGCAGGTTAATTTCAGTACAGGAGTGGGTGGATAAAACTCTCATTAAGTCTGAAGAGCTACTCCTGCTCATCAGAATTCTGAATCTGGCTCGAGTGTTATCGATGATAAAAGTTAAACAAAAAGAACCAGTCCTAAAAAAAAAAAAGTAATGAAGCTAATAAAAGGGAAGCAAATAATGAGGGTGAATGAAAAGACAGAGAAATAAACCATCATTGCAAACCTTGGTAGGCTCTGATCCACCTTCTCTCAGCCTTGCAAGGTAGACAAAAAACAGGGCCGGAAGAACTAATTCTACTTTATTGTAAGGCGAGATTAATCTCGAGCGTCAAAGATGAAAGTGAAAAATTTGGACTGCACCTTAAACATCAAGAAAACAAAGATAACTGCAGAGAACACACTGGGCAGAATGCGGATCGACGATGAGACCATAGAAACAGCAAAGGAATCCATCTTCATGAGGTCTAAAATCAACCAACATGGTGACTGCAGCCCTGAGATCAGAAGGCGTATAGCATTTTGTGGCCTGCCAGCTGCCAGCAGCCAGCAGACAGACTCAGACAGTCAGGAGGTTGGGGAGGAACATGGGCCAGTTCTGGAGTCTGGGGAAACCTCTGATGAGCTCTGCGTCGGAGGCAGAGTGGGGGCCAGGGCCGTCCGACACTTATCAGCTGCCTTCGGAGTCGGACATCAGTGGGGCAGAAGAACAGCTGGAGCTTGTTCCCGATGTGCGCATGTGCAGAGTTACCAGAAGGGAACAGCTAAGGAACAAGGGCCAACTCGGGAGTAAAGGCACAGGTGAATGGTGAATGGCCCATCTGATAGGGAATAAAAGAGGAACGAAAGGGGAGGGGAGTTTGCAGGAGACAATTAGTTCAATTCATTTGGGTGAAGATCTGTTCCCAACTTTTTGCCAAGTAATTGCTCTACAGTGTGGTGTTTGGAAGATATCAGCCTGGCAATTCTCCAAGCCTGATAAAGGTCTGTAGTTGTGAAATCTCAGGAAAGACTTTATCCCAGGACTTTGCTGGAAAGGAATTCCCTTTATCCTAAATAAAAGGCTATATCAGGACAAGGAGTCTGCTTCATGATCTTGGGAGGCCTAGCTCAGAACAAGAACTGCCATGTCCGACATGAATAACATCTGGAAGAGTAAAGACGTCAGCCCCCCAACCTGATGCAGATTAGTTAACACAATGATTTTTTCCAATTGCCACTTATGGCTGCAAACCATGGACTCTGAAAAAAGCAGATAGGAGAAGGGTGGATGCCTTTGAGCTGTGGTGGTGGAGGTGACTATTACGCATCCCAAGGACTGCAAAAATCACAAAGAAGTCCTAGACAGAACATCACCAAAATAAATCACCAAAAATATAACTTGAAGCCAAGATTGCCAAACAGAGGTCGTCATACTTTGGACATATCATGAGAGCTGACTCACTCCAAAAGTCAGTCATGCTGAGAACAATCAGTAGAAAAAAGAGAAGTGGCCCATTAGAAATTCTGTTTATATAAAGCACCACACAGAGCAAACAAAGAGTACAGTCACCATGTGCTTTACTGCTCAACTATTTTTCTGTAACAGGAAACTCTATTTAGAACAAAAGAGCATAGAGTATATACTATAGATGATAGGTCCAAATGTATAAATACTGCCATCTATTCGCTGAATACTACTGTAGTTGTTGCATAGAAATACATTCCAACAATGAATTCCAACAAAGCCGCCCTAGCATCCACTGATTGGACCAGTGGTGGGATTCAAATAATTTAACAACCGGTTCTCTGCCCTAATGACCTGCTGGGTGGGCATGGCCAGGGGGTATGACAGGCAGCACTCGGTCTCCTGCATACCCCTGGGAGAAAAACAGGCTGCGGGGGGGGGGGGCATGTCACCCCACCGTTTTGGCCCTAGGAGGCCTCCCTTAGGCTTCCTGGGAGCGAAAACAGGCCGCAAGGGGGCACCCCCCCACCCCGGTTTGGACCTAGAAGGCCTCCCTGAAGCCTCCTGGGAGCCAAAATGGGGTGCGTGGGGATTCCTGGAAGGTCAGGTTTGGCCTGAAATGGCCCAAACCAGCTAAATCCCACCACTGGACTGGACACTATAAAGGATGACAGTGGAATGACCATGGAGGATTACTGAAGGAGGTGATGTGAGACAGAGGGGCATGGAGAGTGCTGATCCATAGAGTGGGTGAGGGTCGGACATGATTGAAAGGTTGATGACATTAACAGAATCTTGGAAGTCTGAAAGTAAAAATCTCCCCTTTCACCGTTACAGCTTGAGAAACTAGGGAGGATCCCTTCTAAGGCATTTGCCATGCCCACAATCACTACTGTGCGTTAAGTTGCCTTTTACCTGGGCATTTCCTTAGCTGCATCTCTTTTCCCTGTCTCCCAAGGTCATTCCCACATACTTTACCTCCTCATTCTCTGCCACGACCAAAAATTCTTAAAAGTAGATCAGTCAAGAAGAAGAGTAAAATAGAAGATTTTGAAAGTTAAACCCACAGGTTCAATGAACAAACAAATGGCAACATCTTATGGAACTTGGGTTTCATACATGATAAAATATTGAACCTACCAGCCCAAATTCAACAATAACACTGATTTATTATTTAGCAAACTTTTATTGCTACTTATCTACCAAAAAGAACCTTGGCAGGGGACAAAATTGAAGAACTACACAAACTTAAACCAATAAACTACATTCAGGTCCTGATAGAAACTCATTTCCATCCATCAACATCCTGGCCCTAGACATCTCCAAGACATCCTTCGCAGATATCTCAAAAGTTTGCATCATGCTGTTCCACTTGCAAGTGTTGTGGGAGGAAAAATGAAATACGTTGTGCAGAAGGATAGAAGATTAAAACAAAGGAAATTCTGAGCAACTTCAGCTTTTACGAAGCATTTTTAATTCACCAGAAATGAATATAAGGAACCAACTTCCCTGCAACCTAACTGGAAAATGATACTCTCCAACATCAAGGAACGATGGGAGTTGAAGTTTAAACACATTTTGAGAGCATCAGATTGAGGAAAACTGCATTAGGGAAATGATCTTCACACCAGTTGACATGACACAACAAATGCATTCTCACCTTTCTATTTGTTAAACCATGAGGACTAGGGTATATTTATTTATTTATTTTGTCGCATTTCTATGCCGCTCCACTCCCAGGGGACTCTGGGCAGCTTACAACAGAGAATAAAACAATGCAACAATATCCTATTCAAAAGTTAAAAGAAGACATTAAAACATTAAAACGTTGAAACGTTAAAACACACAGGAATTAAATGGATCTTCTCAGAGTTCTCAGGCACTCTGTTTTCCCCTCATTCCAAGATTCATTGTGAAGATTTCCAGAAGCCTACTCATAGTTTACCTCTTAAATTTGAGGTAATTTACCTCAAATTTAATAAAGGTATTTACCTCTATTTGTTCTTTTAGGGCAAGGGTGTCAAACTCAAGGCCCACGGGCCGCATCTGGCCCGTGAGGTGTTTAAATCTACCCTAACTGCAAGACTGCCCTGGAAATGGCAAAAGACCAGCCAACCGGGCGCTGATCTGCAACCTTGTGGCGCCATCCAGGCCGGACCGCCACCAGCCTTACATCCACAGCGGTGCCTCGGCCCCGGCCCCGGCCCCGGCATGCACACAGGAGGCGGTGAGTGTGCTCAGGGCTTGGTTTACCTGGGGACTGTGTTCTGAGCACTTCCCTTTCACCCAGGACACCAGCGCTTGCACGCTTGCCACCTCCTGCACGCACACCCAGGGGGCGGGGCCGAGGCAGCACCACGGATCTAAGGCCGGCTGTGGTCTGCCCCGGAGGGCCACCATCAGGTAACAGATCAGCACCGCGGCCGTACCAGTGTCTCCATGCTCAAACGATGTCGAGCTGACCACACCAACCCCAGCCACACCCATGTCCCCCCACGGCCCCCGGAGATCAACCACAAGCCTGATGTGACCCTCAATGAAATCAAGTTTGATATCACTGAATTAGGGTAACCTCAGTCTCCATTTAAATACACGTATCAGTAGAAAGGAAGAAAAGTTTTGCACTCACCTGGCCATTTGTTTATATGCTTCTTCTGCAACTGCGAAAATATGAGGATCCATGTCACCCATGTTTTGGCCGCTGTAGGCGTAGATGACATCTTGTCCATAAATTGGCAATTGTTCATAAGGATTTATGGCAACAAGCACGATACCTTAAAAATAACGAAAATGCAAACTCTTTAAAAGATACAGAAACAAGAAAGGCACAAATAACCACAACAGAGTAGTTTAAAGTTGACTTACTGGTCACTTCATAGTGTCAACGTTTTGCTTTTAAATTGTGCATCAATTTACAAGTTCATTGCAGCCGGCTATTTAAATAAATAAGCAAGCAAGCAGAAGCACTCGCCCCCACTTTTTGTTTTATAGGTTCAGCAGGTTTGAAGGTCTTCCAAATTAAAATTCAACTGCTACATGTTTCCTAAGCTGGCAAAGTTAGGTCTCAACCAGAAAATTCTCTAAATAAATAGTCCTCGACTTACTTACTAGAATTTCTGTTGCTAGCAAGATGTTCAGTGAGTTGTACCCAATTTTATGACCTTTTTTTTTTTTTGCCAAGGTTGTTAAGCAAATCATTGCTGTTAAGTGAATCGTGAGTTGTTAAATAAATTCAGCTTCCCCCATTGATTTTGCTTGACAGAAGCCAGTTTAAAAGGTTACGAATGATGATCACATGAATGCAGGATGCTGCAAGCATCATAAATACACACCAGTTGCTAACATTCCAATTTTGATCATGTGTCCGAGCGGATATGTGAGAACCCGTCAAAAGACACTATTTTCAGTGCCGTTGTAACTTTGAACAGTTGTTAAATGAGTGGTTGTAAATCTACCTGTACAGGTAGTCCTTGACTTATGACCACAATTGAGCCCAAAATTTCCGTTGCCAAGCGAGACATTGGTTAAGTGAATTTTATTCCATTTTATGACCTTTCTTGCCATGGTTGTTAAGTGAATCACTGCACTTTTTAAGCTCGTTACACGGTTGTTAAGTGAATCTGGCTTCCCCATTGACTTTGCTTGTCAAAAGGTCACATATGCGGATCATATGACCCCGGGACACTGCAACTGTCATAAATATAAGTCAGTTGCCAAGATTCTGAAATTTGATCATGTGACCATGGGGATGCTGCAATGGTCATAAGTGTGAGAAACGGTCATCAGTTGCTCCAGTTGGGCCTGGATAGCTCTGCAGACTAATGCATTGTAATTAATATCCAGCTGTTTGCAATTACTGTAAGGTTGAATCTCACCAGGCTCAAGGTTGACTCAGCCTTCCATCCTTTCTAAGGTAAGTAAATTGAGGACCCAGTTTGTGGGGGCAATAAGCTGACTTTGTATAAATATACAAAAGTATGAAGGCTGTTGCTTAACGCATTGTAAGCCGCCCTGAGTCTCCGGAGAAGGGCGGCATATAAAGCAAATTTTTTAAAAAATGCAGCAGCCTGCATTGGCTGCTGATTTGCTTCCGGCGGGTGCAACTCAAGGTGCTGGTTGTCACCTTTAAAGCCCTTTGTGGCTTGGGACCAGGTTATCTGAGGGACCGTCTCTTGCCGGTCACATCTACCCAACTCATCGGAGCAGGGAGGCAGGGAATGTTGTGGGTCCCGTCCCCGAGGGAGATACACCTGGTGGGACCCGGAAGAAGGGCCTTCTCTGTGGTGGCTCCCTCTCTCTGGAACATCATTCCACCAGAGATTAGGATATCCCCCACTCTAATACTCTTCCGGAAGACCTGGTTCTGCCAGCTGGCCTGGGGAACCCAGAGTAGGATGGAGCCCATTAAATGGCTTGTGTGATCTGCTGTCGTGGGGGGCAGGAGATGGGGGGTGATTTTGTTATATTGTACTACATTAATTTATTTGATGCTTTTTGTTAGTTTTTATTGTTTTAAATATGGTTTTATATTCTGTAAACCGCCTTGAGTCCCCATGTGCAAATAGGCAGCAATATTTATTAAATAAATAAATAAGTAAGTAAGTAAGTAAGTCATTTTTCCCCCCAGTCATTAAATGAACTGTTGAGGCCTATCTGTATTCTTTCCAAAAGGAATGCCCTATGTCCGTGATGGTGAACACAGGTGGCTCACGGAGCCATATTGGTGGGCACACGAGCTCAGCTCTGGCACGCATGCATGTGCCGGCCAGCTGATTTTCGGGACTTCTGGTGGGACCATTTCCGGCCTCCAGGGGGTGGGGAAGGCCATTTTTGCCCTCCCCAGGTTCCTAGAAAGCCTGTGGAGCCCGGGAAGGGCAAAAAATGAGCCTACCAGGCCCACTGTGCTATCACATGCCAAAAGTGTGGCGAGCTCAGGGGGGATCCCAGATGCATGTGTGCGGGGTTAGGGCACATTGAATTATGGGTGTGGGCACACGTACACGCGACCCTCCTGCGCTCCCCCCGCTTTTGGCACGCGATGGAAAAAAGGTTAGCCATCACGGCCCTACGTCAATACTCACCACAATAGGTATAGATGTGATTTGATTCCAAAAAGCGGACTTTTAAGTTATGCAAGACGGCCGGTTCATGGAGGTAACTCAAAGCTGTCAAGTCATTTTCTCCAACCAAAATGTCTGGATTACGCAAAAAAGGAAACTTGTTCTCCTTAGGTTCAACAGGATATTCCAGGATCTGAAATGGTAAAAGGGAAAACAGTCATTTATCCAAAGGTCTATCTGGGACATTGTTACATCTCCATAACCTGGCCAAAGTAATCTTTTAGGATACAAAAGAAGCGGGGAAAATCAAATGAGAGGTGACCACATTCACAAAACAGAACCTTGAGGGGGAGAAGGTTGCCTAAAATAGTGCGACAATGCATCCTTTCAATTAAAAAGCTTTTCTCATGTGATCAGTTCATTTATCTGGAAAGGAAAGGAAAGCATTATTACCAAAAGAAAAAAAAATTCCAACTGTATTGCTTGTTTCTATTGCAATTTACATAAAAATTAGATTAGAGCTTTTTAATTTTATAGAGCAGTGATGGCTAACTTTTTTGCCATCGCGTGCCAAAAAGCGGGGGAGCGTGGTGGGGTCACACGCACGCGTGCCCACATCCATAATTCTAGGCCTGTTTTTCGCTCAATCGAGGCTCCAGAGCCTTTCTAGGAGCCTGGAGAGGGTGAAAACGGCTTTCCCCACCCCCACAGAGGCCCTCCGGAGGCCGGAAACAGTGTGTTTCCTGACTTCTGGAGGGCCCAGAAGGCCCGAAAATTAACTGGCCGGTGCACGCATGGGTGCCGGAGCAGAGCTCGTGCCCCCACCGATATAGAGAGTTGGCACCTGTACCATAGATTCACCATCACGGTTATAGAGAGTTGTTTTTTAGCTGGTCAACAACTAAATTTTTAATATAGGTAATCCTTGATTTACGCCAACGGTGAGATTCAAATAATTTAACAACCGGTTCTCTGCCCTAATGATTTCTTCCAACAACCAGTTTGCCAAACTGCTCAGAAAGTTAACAACCGGTTCTCCCGAAGTGGTGCGAACTGGTTGAATCCCACCACTGACTTACACCCACAATCGAGACCCAAATTTCTGTAGCTGAGCGAGACATTTGCTAAGTGAGTTTTGCCCCATTTTACGACCTTTTTTGCCACCGTCAAAAGGTTGTAAAAGCAGATCACATGACCCCAGGAAACACTGCAATTGTGATAAATATGAGTCAGTTGCCAAGCATCTGAATTTTGATCACATGACCATGGGGATGTTGCGATGGTCATAGGTGCGAAAATTGGTCATAAGTCCCTTTTTTCATTGCTGTTGTATCTTTGAATGGTCATTAAATGAACGGTTCACTAAACGAACTGTCAAGGACTACCTGTACTCCAGTGGTGGGTTGCCCCCAGTTCGGACTGGTTCACAAGAACCGGTAGGAAAACTGGCGGGAAACCCATCCGCTGCCCCGGATGTTGTCATCAGCGATCTGTGCATGCACAGATCCCGTTGCGAACTGGAAATAAAGGTATGTAGAACCCACCCCTGCTGTACTCGTGACAAATGTTTCATAATCTCTTTACTCCTTGTCTTTCAGCAAGCTACAGGATCTCCAGTCTCTTTAGAAAGCAATGGTTGTAAGTATGAAAAATGGTCATAAGTGAGTCATAGGATGAGCCATGGTGGCGCAGTGATTAGAATGCAGAACTGCAGGCTATTTCTGGTGACTGCCGGCTGCCAGCAATTTGGTAGTTCGAATCTCACAGGCTTAGGGTTGATTCAGCCTTCCATCCTTCCGAGGTGGGTACAATGAGGCCGCAGATTGTTAGGGGCCACAGACTGACTCTGTTGACCGCTTAGAGAGGGCTGTAAAGCACTATGAAGTGGTATATAAGTCTATTGTTATTTGCTAAGTCTTTTTTTTCGTTGCCATTGTAACTTTGAACAGTCACTAAATTAACTGTTGTTAGTTGAGGATTACCTGTATATATGATGTGTGTATACAAACAGACTTCTGTCCGGCCATTTTTTTTAAAACAAGGATTATGCTACATGCAGAAGAGAAGCTACATTTTGGAACAGAATAACAGAGTTGGAAGGGACCTTGGAGGTCTTCTAGTCCAACCCTCTGCCCAGGCAGGAAACCTTACACCACTTCAGACAAGTCCAACATCTTCTTAAAAATTTGGAGCATTCACAACTTCTTCAGGCAAGTTGTTCCACTGATTAATTGTTCTCACGGTCAGGAAATTTCTCCTCAGTTCTATGTTGCTTCTCTCTTTGATTAGTTTCCACCCATTGCTTCTTGTTCTACCCTCAGGTGCTTTGGAGAATAGTTTGACTCCCTCTTCTTTGTGGCAGCCCCTGAGATATTGGAAGACTGCTATCATGTCTCCCCTAGTCCTTTTCCTCATTAAACTAGACATGCCCAGTTCCTGCAACCCTTCTTCATATGTTTTTGCCTCCAGTCCCCTAATCATCTTGGTTGCTCTTCTCTGCACTCTTTCTAGAGTCTCAACATCTTTTTTTACATTTTCTTCACCCATCACTCATCAATTCCAGACCACTGGACTAAAAAATTTGCAAAGATGCTAGCATACTTTTGCCTTGCTGTAATAAACCCAGGTTTAGGACCGCACATAGCCATACAAGTAATCCGTGACTTATGACCATGTGTACAGCGATCATTCAAAGTTACGACAATCCTGTAAAAGATGCTGGCTGAGGAATTCTGGGAGTTGAAGTCCACACATCTTAAAAGTTCCCAAGATTGAGAAACACTACTGTCGATAAATTGTCTCAGTAATCTATCAGAATAGAGAAGGAAGGGGCCTTGGATGTCTTCTAGTCCAACCCCTTCAGTGGTGGGTTGCTACCGGTTCTCCCCGGTTCTTGCAAACAGGTAGTGGAAATTTTGAGTAGTTCGGAGAACCAGTAAATACCACCTCTGCCTGGCCCCACCCCCAATCTATTCACTGCCTCTCGAGTCCCAGCTGATCGACTAGAAGGAAAAAAATCAGGGCTCACTAGACAAAGAAGAAGAAAAAAAAAACAAGACACCTTAGCTTTAAATTGAGAAGCCAAGAAGCCTCCCAACTGATGGGCTAGAACCAATCCACTCCTTGTAAACCGCTCGGTGGTAGTAGATTGGCAATTGAGGCCAAGCTGCCTGAAAGCGGTTTCCAAAGCTCTCGGTGGTGGCAGAGTGGCAAACAACTGGTTAAACTCTTGCCGCGGAGCTTCAAAGGGCCGCCCTACAGCTGATCAGCAGTATAAGGCAGTGTGGTGGTAGACCAGTGCACTCCAAAAACAAATGGGTAGACCGGAACGCTCCAAAAACAAATGGGTAGACTAGTAGGACTCTGCAAGCAGTTAAAAGCCTGATAAACCAATACTGCTGCTAAATCCTAAAGAATTGTTTGTCACGACCATTAAGCCATGCCCACAAAATAAGCCACACCCACAGAACCAGTAGCAAAAAAATTTAGTACCCACCCCTGAACCCCTTGTTTAAGCAGGAGACCCTATATGATTTCAGGCAAATGGCTTTCCAGTCTCTTCTTTAAAACCTCCAGGGAGGAAGCACCCACAGCGTCTGAAGGGAAGCTCTTCCCCTGGTTAATTGTTCTCACTGTTAGGAAGTTTCTCTTTAAGTCCAGGTTGCTTCTCTCCTTGATTAGTTTCCATCTGTTGTTTCTTGTCTTGCCTTCGGGTGCTTTAGGAAATAACTTGACCCCCTCTTCTTTGTGGCAACCCCTGGCTGACCTTGCTTTGAGTCCACTCTGGTTACAACTTGGATGTAACCACCATGAAACCTGTGCTGGCCAACCACGTTTATGCTGTTGCCAAGAAAATAACGAGGAGACACCTCTCTGCATATCAATTTCCAGGTTTCAAACTTGACCTGACTTTTTATCGTAGCGTTGCCAAAAGGCATCTGGCTGGCCCTGCTAGTAATGACAACCTTCCGTCATGCTAATGGGGAATCTGAGGAATTGCAACCTGGGTGGGTGCCAGGTTGGGCGAGGCTGTTGGCATCAGCGTGCTTTGATGTTCTTTGGCACGTTGGTTTCTGTTCTCGGCACTGACTAACTCTGGGCTCATGTGTGCCCGCTCGCTCTTGCTGTCTTACATCCATCATGCCCAATCTAATAAACGGGAGTGACTTGTCAACTCAGCTGAAAGCAAAATGAAGGGAATATATCTGACAGAACTAGGGTGAGAAAATCAGAACACTCTAAAAGGCTTGTACCTTGTTGGGGGTGGTTGATTCCAGCCCAGAAATGGGGATGGCATTCACACGACATGCAAAACTACCTTGCCATTCGCCTTGGTCAGGGGGACAAGCTGGCCACCCTCCCGCAGACGGTCAGATCATAACCCTGACAGCAACCTCTGCTGGACCTGACAATTAAGAGACCAGCTACCACAGCAATTTTTGCACTAATCAGCTATTTCTAATTGTTGATGCTGTTATAATTGGTGTGAGGGAGGACAGAAAGGGACGAGGTGGCTCTATTAGCACTGGACTCACAATGTGGGAGAAAGTGGAGGATTAGACCTTGAAGTCCTTTATGGTGGGAAGGGAAGGGGAAAATGGGGAAGAAAAGGGAAGGGGAAGGGAAAGAGAAAGGAAAAGGGGAAAGAGAAAGGAGGAACGGGGGAAAGGGAAAGGGAAGGGAAGGGAAGGGAAGGGAAGGAAAGGGAAGGAAAGGAAAGGAAAGGAAAGGAAAGGAAAGGAAAGGAAAGGAAAGGAAAGGAAAGGAAAGGAAAGGAAAGGAAAGGAAAGGAAAGGAAAGGAAAGGAAAGGAAAGGAAAGGAAAGGAAAGGAAAGGAAAGGAACAAATGGTTATCCGACATCTTCTTAAAAATTTCCAGTGTTGGAGCATTCACAACTTCTGGAGGCAAGTTGTTCCACTGATTAATTGTTCTCACGGTCAGGAAATTTCTCCTTAGTTCTAAGTTGCTTCTTTCCTTGATGAGTTTCCACCCATTGCTTCTTGTCCTGTCCTCAGGTGCTTTGGAGATTAGCTTGACTCCCTCTTCTTTGTGGCAGCCCCTGAGATATTGGAAGACTGCTATCATGCCTTCCCTAGTCCTTCTTTTCATTAAATTAGACATACCAGTTCCTGCAGCCTTTCTTCATATGTTTTAGCCTCCAGTCCCCTATTCATCTTTGTTGCTCTTCTCTGCACTCTTTCTAAACATTTTTTTTTACATCGTGGTGACCAAAACTGAATGCAATATTCAGTTTTGGTTGCCGCGATGTAAAAAAGATGTTGAGACTTGAAGTCCACAGATCTTAAAGTAGCCAAGGTTGGACACTCCCGATTTAAATTATGATGCCCTTTCTCTTTTCAGTTCCTTAAAGAATAGAAGCATCACCCTGGGAGACCACCAGTAAAGGTGTTTAAGGATAAAAAGAAAACATACCATGAAGTTTTCTCAATTTAAAGTCACAGCTGCTCAAGTAAAACAGAGCCAAAAAAAAGTGTTACCGTCTGGCCATCCAGATGTTGGAAATGCCTGGGGCGCAGTGCATAATTCACCACTGTTTTTGCTTTGTGCGTGTTAAAAAAAGGTTTCCGTTTTTTTTAAACAGATGGTGTGTGTTTCTAGGTATGTGTACACATCTATTTGCATACATGCAAAGTGAGATAAGGCAGGGCGATGTGAAGGTAGTTTTACCTTGATAAAAAGAAATGTAAGATCTAAATTGTTGTGATTTCCTAATTTGTGTTATTGGGTTTCTGTTTTAAGACCACCTAAAATGTTTTGCTTATTATAACCAATGCATTTTATTCTCAAATCCAGGTGGCGCTTGCTTGTCCGCAGTGCCAGTTTAATGTTTCTTCAGGTCTGATCTTCACCACAATTCCTCTGTATTTCAGGAATACGTGAGCTATTTATTGCTGCAATTTATATGATACTTTTCTACACGTTGGAAACTCAGGGCAGTGAATGATCTAAAATAAAACATAAATAATTAAAAAGCACTAAGCGATAAAGCTTTTAATTCACCCAGCTCAAAGGGTCTGGATCAAGAAACAAGTGTTGATTTCCTAACAGAAGCAGGAGAAAATGAAAATAAACAAAATTTCCGAGGAAATGAAATCTACAACCTAAGGACTAGATGAGATGTATTAAGATACGTGACAATATCCAACTTTTTCCATTATAATTCCGCTGGTAGCATCTCTTTGTGGTGATAAATTGGTCAAGACTGTAGATTAGAAGAGCAGGTTTGCATGGATCTAAATCAGTGGTTATCAACCTTCCTAATGCCGTGACTCTTTAATACAGTTCCTCATGTTGTGGTGACCCCAAACTATAAAATTATTCCTAAAACCATTGAAAATATGTGTTTTCCGATGGTCTTGGGTGACCCCTGTGAATGGGTCATTCGACCCCCAAAGGGGTCGCGACCCACAGGTTGAGAACCATTGATCTAACTCAAGGGTGTCAAACTCAAGGCCCAAGGGATGGATAGGGTCCATGAGGTGCTTAGAACTGGCCCGCGGAACCACCCTGGAAACAGCGAAGGACCGGCCCTCAGTGCCTCTGCCAGCGAAAATGGAGCTTGGGAGCCCGTTTCCGCTGGCAGAGTGCTCAGGCCATGCGAGGCGCCCCCAGGACGAGTGACGTCAAGCTGGCCGCCCTGGCCCCCCAAGGTCAAACACAACCTTTGATGCGGCCCTCAATAAAATCGAGTTTGACACCCCTGGTCTAAATCCTTTATATTTTTCTGGATAGTTTCTAATTTTTTCACCTAAAAATCCTTGTAATTTTTCAACTTCTTACTGACAAGTGTCACACAGTCGGGAAAGATCCCAAGTTATTTAAACAAAGGTGTTTTTAATACTTGGTGGAGTAAATGCAGAATCTTGGAAAGCATAATAAAATTTTCCTAGCCTCCTGTACAGTGAGTTAATTAAGGTGGAATTTTTTTTTTTTTTTGAAAGCTTTGAGGTGCTTCTTTCCAAATTTCTCTTCACTTGAGCTAAATTGTTATTTATAAGATAAGCTGACAAGTGACTCATCTGCAGTCTCTTGTTTACGGCTATCCTCTTTTTCATCCTTTTCCACAATCTCCCCACAGTCTCCTCACAATCTGTCACAATTACTGCTAGTCCTCAATTTACAACCAAATCACCACAGTTGTAACTCAAGACATCCTGTGACCAGACCCGATTCTATGACCAATTTTACCATGGTCGTAAGGTGAATCACATGGTCATTAAATGAATCCTTTTTTCCCCACAGGTATCAGTTTTGAAATACTGTTAAATCTCAAGGTCTCAAGGGAAAAACCACCTGTACTATCAGAAACACAAAAAATATTGTGCAGGGAATATTTGTCATTACGGTTTCTAGATTAAAACAATTGTTTTAATGAGTTTCAGATAGGAATTACCTTTCATGTGCACCAGTGGTGAAATCTGAACAGGTTTGCTACCAGTTCGGTGGCCGCACATGCGTGCTGCAGGCCAAACTCACGCTGCATGTGCATGCACAGTCCACACCCAACTCGCACTGCACGTTTAAAAAGCTTGATATTAGCATGAACAGTATGCGCCAAAAGATGGCTTGGGAAGGTAAGTAGAACAGCTAGGGGGGGGATCAGCTGTGCCGCGCGGTTTAGCTTTGCTAGAAAGCAGGATTTCCTGCTTTCTAGCAAAGCTAAATCGCGCGGCACAGCTGATCGTCGGATCGTAGCTTTTTTTAAACTATCAGTTCACTTGAACCGGTACCTTTTTTTTACCACTGGCTCGCCCGAAACGGTAGTTTTTCTTATTACCGGTTCACTTGAACCAGAGCGAACTGGTAGCATTTCACCTCGATGTGCACCTATTTCAGTGGTGCGTTTCAAATTTTTTTACTACCAGTTCTGTGGGCGTGGCTTGGTGAGCGTGGCAGGGGAAGGAACTGTAAAATCTCCGTTTTCACCCCACTCTGGGGGAAGGTTACTGCAAAATCCCCATTTCCTCCCGATCAGCTGGGACTCAGGAGGCAGAGAATAGATGGGGGTGGGGCCAGTCAGAGGTGGTATTTGCTGTTTCTCTGAACTACTCAACATTTCCACTACCGGTTCTCCAGAACTTTTCAGAACCTGCTGAAACCTACCTCTAACCTATTTGCTTTTAAACCTGAAGTGTTCTAATCTGCATAATTTAGGAAAATGGCTTCCCAAATCAGCATGATCTATCAAATTAGTATGGTCTATAAATAGCCATGAAGCAATGGATGGAAATTTATCAAGGAGAGAAGCAACTTAGAACTAAGGAGAAACTTCCTTACAGTTAGAACAATTAATCAATGGAACAACTTGCCTCCAGAAGTTGTGAATGCTCCAACATTGGAAATTTTTAAGAAGATGTTGGATAACCATTTGTTTTAAATGATGTAGGATTTCTTGCTTGAACATAGGGGGTGGACTAGAAGACCTCTAAGATCTCTTCCAATTCTGTTATTCTGTTTTTCTAAAGGTGTATCAGAGAACTGGGTCAATTGTTTAAATTAGTGAAACAGTGAATTGATAGGCTCATGCGGATTATGCTAAAATAGTAGTAGTGAAAGTGATGATTATACAGTTTTTATTATTTAAAAGAGAGTCTGCTTTTCTGGAACAGCTTGATTGCATTTTAATTATCGGAGCAAGATTACATCTCATATGTTACAGAATATGAGGTTGAGTCAGGTTTGCCATGGTTTTATGCAAGCTCTGAAATTTCTAGAGAGCTGGGAATTAATAGGACCGTTTTAACCCAATTAAGGACTTGCAGCAGGAATTCCAATCACCTTTTTTGGGGACGGGATCTGGCCTGGATTCAGGGACAGCTCAAATTCATATGACCTTTATTAATTAATACAAACACATTTAATGAGGGACAGTAGAATCCCAGTGAACTAATGGTCTGAAGGACAGGAACTTTCAAAGACATATCAATTAACCCTTAAGGATCTCTTTCAAATATATTCTCTTCCACCCATGGTAATTCCTGTACAGCAAGGGTGTCAAACTCAGATCCAGCCTGTGGGGTGCTTAAATCTGTCCCGTTGGGCTGGCCTGGAAATAGTAAAGGGCCAGCCTGCACTACCTCTGGCAGCCAAAATGATTTTGGCCTTGATGGCCTCTTGCAGCACTCTGCCGCAGTGGTGAAATTCAATTTTTTTTACTACCGGTTCTGTGGGCGTGGCTTGGTGGGCATGGTGTGGCTTGGTGGGCATGACAGGAGAAGGATACTGCAAAATCTCCATTCCCACCCTATTCCAGGGGAAGGATACTGCAAAATCCCCATTTCCTCCTCACTCCTGGGGGAAGGATATTGCAAAATCTCCATTCCCACCCCACTCTGGGGCCAGCCAGAGATGATATTTGCCAGTCCTCCAAACTACTTGAAATTTCCACTACCGGTTGTCCAGAATCTGTCAGAACCTGCTGGATTTCACCCCTGCTCTGCCAGCCAAATGCCTTTATGTCAGTGTTTCCCAACCTTAGCAACTTTAAGCTGTGTGGACTTCAACTCCCAGAATCCCTTAGCTAGCACAGCTGGGGAATTCTGGGAGTTGAAGTCCACGCAGCTTAAAGTTGCTAAGGGTGACAAACAGTTCTTTATGTTACCTCTTTTATAAGGGTAAGATACACCTTGTATAAACAGCGACAACTTTTACTTGGCAGGCTTAAAAATCAGTCACAATGTAGACTTGGTAGTTATTTTGCAGACAGTGGAAGTGGCATCTGCTAACTCATTTATTATCACAAATGAACTGGTACTCAACGATGATAAGAAACTGTAATAAAGAATTTCTGTTGCCACTAAATTGACCAGCTAGGTAGCACACACACCGTATCTTAAATTAGAAACACTTCCATTAAAACTGCATTTATCAGATGAATTGGTGTTATTTTTTTTATTATTTTTTTTCTCGGATTTATATACCGCCCTTTCTCCCAAAAGGGACTCAGGGCGGTGAACAGCCAGAAAATTAAAATACATAAAATACAAAAGTTATAAAGAACTAAAATGAATAACTTAAATCCTTGGCTTCTCCATTTATTCCTTTGTTGGTATCATCAGCAAAAACTCTAAGGTTTTTTTCAGAATTTCCTATATTTTTTATGATACATCCTATTTCAATCTCTGCTGTTTGATGTATTTCAGGCCAGTGAGTCACTGGAGAGACAGAATAGACACTTATAAGTGTCTGTTATATTTGAGCCCAATTATTCAAACCACAAATGTTGCCAACACGATACCCAAAGATATCAGGTGCCATTGAATAATTAATTGATGCTTGCATCCTCTTCAAACTCTTAAAAAGAATCACATTTTGAAATAATTACCTGAAAGGATATAACTTAAAAACACAATGGCCACTCATAATAATGCTCAAATGAAACAAACAAAATGTTAAAAAGTTATGATATTTATGTAGTTCCTTACCAAGCACACCTAACTGATGTTAAAGTAACCAAAATATCTTTACCTCCCAAGGCATGTCACAACTTTGGAGCGTCCCTAATGTTTAGAAATGGAAAGCTGAAAAATTTGACACACCCTAACATTGCTCATTGAGTATAATGATAAAATAGTATTAATAGTGGTTCAGTTGAGTGCAATTGGGCAACAATTCTCAGAAACACTGAATCTCTTTTCCTGTATGGTGCAATGAGGGTTTTTTAAATGAACAATTAGCTTAGCCCTTGGATGAAACACGGCATATTCAGAATCAAAGTGCCCTTAAGACTTTACTATTCCAACAAGCTGGTCTGAGGGAATGATGAATTTTAAATGGGCATTTTAGTCTTGGGGTTTTTAATAATAAGGCCAAAACATTGAATATGTTTTAAATTGTTTTTAATTTTTGTGTTTATGTTGTTTTTATTATTGGCTGTACACCGCCCTGAGTCCCTCGGGAAACAGGCGGTATAACAGTTTAATTAAATAAATAAATAAAATAAATAAAATTTTACAGTCAAAGAAAACCAATTGTAAGAAGAAAAAAAATCCTGCAAAAAAAATAATAATTACAGTCTGAAAATGGGCAATGAAAAATACCTGCTTTAACTCTCCACTTCCCTATATACCCGTATTTTTCAGAGTATAAAATGCACTTCCCCCTCCTCCCCAAAAGAGGGTGGAAATGTTGGTCTGTCTTATACAGCGAATACAGTGATTTTTGGCCTCCTGAAACCCCGCACCATGCATCCCATTTTTGCCAAAAAACACGCCTGTTTTTAGCAAAAATGGGATGCGCAGAGGGTTTGGGAGGTCTACAGAGTGCTCCTGGGCGCTTGATTCCTGTTTTTGCCCTCCCCAGACCCCAGGAACACTCTGCAGGCCTCCCAAACCCTCTGCGCATCCCATTTTTGCAAAAAAGGGCCCGTTTTTCACAAAAACAGGACGTGCAGAGGGTTTGGGCAGAGTGCTCCTGGGGACCGGAGAGGGCAAAAACTATTTTTTCCTCCTTGTTTTCCTCTTCAAAATTGTGGTGCAGTTTTATAATCCGAAAAATACGGTATAGGTTCAACGTTATTCATTTTTAAAACATGTTTACATCTCTTCTAGGAATCTCTGCCAACAGGAAGAATTACAGTATTAAAATTTCAGTGCTGGTTAACCGTCAAATTGCTTTCACAGCCTTCCTTCAAATAACAATTTATAAGATAGATCTGCAATAGAGAACTTTACGAAGAAGGAAAAATTAAAAAAATTTTTTTTAAAAACGAGCCAAATGCCTACCGTTTCATCTTCAAGTTTCAGGCGGAGAGTTTTATCCCCTTCTTTGTAATCTCTGATGATTTCACCTGATTTCCAGACTTCTTCTGGGTCAGGAATCCAAACTCTTGTATACTGCAGTGGGAGAAAAATAAGAGGAAAAGTAAAATAATAAGTTGAGCACCAGAAATGAACACAGGCCAACAAAGGAAATACATGACAAGTGAGCCCAAAATGTCTGTTGTTGAATGAGACATCTGGTAAGTGAATTTTGCCCAAGTTTATGACCTTTCTTGACACATTTGTTAAGTGAATCACAGCAGTTGTTAAGTTAGTAACATGGTTGTTAAGTGAATCTGGCTCTCCCATGTCTTTGCTTGTCAAGAAAGTTGCAAAAGTCACAGGACACCAGGGCATTGCAACCCTGGTCATAAATATGAGATAGTTGTCAAGCGTCTGAATTTTGATCACATGGCCACTGGGATGCCACAACAGTCATAAGTGTGAAAGGTAATCATAAGTCACTTTTTTCAGTGCCGTTGTAACTTCAAATGGTCACTGAATGAATTGTTCTAAATTGAGGACTACGTGTAATTGTCGACTCCTGAATCCTAACTTTAATGGTGCCCCAGCCTACTGCCTATGGGGAAAAGGGCCTCCCACATAAAATAATTTAATATTGTCATTCAAAATATATATTATTCTCAATATAGACTTTTTTAGGATGTACAGGCTACTGGTAAACTAATTCAGCGCTAAGTTAGCAAACATCCCCATTCTATATCAGTGGTGAAATCCAATTTTTTTTACTACCTCTTCTACGGGCGTGGCTTGGCTTGGTGGGCGTGACAGGGAAAGGATACTGCAAAATCCCCATTCCCTCCCCACTCCTGGGGGAAGGATATTGCAAAATCTGCATTCCCACTCCACTCTGGGGCCAGCCAGAAGTAGTATTTGCCGGTTCTCTGAACTACTCGAAATTTGTACTACCGGTTCTCCAGAACCTATCAGAACCTGCTGGATTTCACCCCTGCTCTATGTGGCAGAAGATGTCGGTCGTTGGAGCAGTAGGAATTCTGTAACATTAATCAAACTATCCAAATTTATTGCAAGGAAGCTATTTTAATAAAGCCGTTGTTAGATAATATAATAATAATATGGATCGTGGACACTGCTGTATCGGCAGTCAGCAAAATAGAAGAGAAAGAAATGGAGATGATGACAAAGTACAAAGACCTGCAAATAGAAATAGAACAACTGTGGCAAAAGAAAACAAAGGTTGTATCAATTGTCATAGGAGCCTTGGGTGCAATCGCAAAACATCTGGAACACCACTTGAACATCATCAGCAGCATTGACAAATTCACCCATCAATTGCAAAAGGCAGTTTTACTGGGAAGAGCTTACATCCTGCGACAACATCTTTAATACCATCAAAAAAACACATATACCTATCCCAGGTCCTCGGGAAGGACTTGATAGGTGGACAAAAATGCCAAATCCAGTCTAAACATCTGGCTGACCAACAACAATAACCTTGCCCATCATATGGAACATTCTCCTCCCCATTAAGTCAGACCGAATCCATCTTTCTAACCATTCTGGAAGTCCTTCAAGATCTGGTTGTGCCATGGGGCCTGAAGGCCTCAGGGAACCGAAGATGTTCTTAGATGAAATACAGAAATACAGAATAACAGAATTGGAAGGGAGCTTGGAGGTCTTCTAATCCAACATCCTGCTCAAGCAGGAGACCTTTTTACCATTTCAGACAAGTGGCTGTCCAGTCTCTTAAAGGTCTCCAATGGTGGAGTAACCACAAATTCTAACAGCAAGCTTTTCCACTGGTTGATTGTTCTCACTGTCAAGAAAATTTTCCTTAATTCTTTCCTTCGCTCCTTGGTTAGTTTGCATTCATTGCTTCTTGTCCTGCCTTCAGGTGCTCTGGAGAAGAGGTTGAACCCCCCCTTCTTTGTGGCAGCCCTTGAAATACTGGAACACTGCTATCATATGACCCTCAGTCCTTCTTTTCATTAAACTAGACATAGTCAATTCCTGCAACTGTTCTTCAGATGTTTTAGCCTCTAGTCCTCTAATAATCTTAGTCGCTCTTCTCTGCACTTTTTCCAAAGTCTCAACATCTTTTATATATTGTGGTGGCCAAAACTGGATGCAATATTCCAAATGTGGTCTTACCAAGGCATTATAAGGTGGTAATGGCTTCATTGTAGTTAATTGTTTCTTCTCTTTGGGTGGTTTCTATATTTTTAGTATTTTGTGTGTTAATTATTTATTGCTTTTACTGACTGTTTGTACACTGCCCAGAGTCACTTTTTGTGAGGTGGACGGCCATGTAAACGTGAGGAATAAAGAAAGTAAGTAAATGTTCCTGAAAATAATGAGAGGCAAGACGGAAAGAATTGGAGAAGAAAATTAAGCTGCTATGACAACCTGAATCAATACTTCCAAGCTCTTGAGATGCTGTTAATGCTCTTACTTCTAATTATACAAGGAACAATTGCCATGAAAGAATTTTGACATTTATAGCTCACACTGGGCTCATTTAATTCCCACACATAACCGTTTACCTTCTGTGGCTCCAGACCTAGAATACAACCCTGGTGGGCATCACATTCTGAAAGACTAAGAACCATGAACTTTTAAAATAAATCAACAATGAAGTTACTAATTTTTACCATGAGAGACTGAAAATCTAAATCTGACAATAAGTAGGCAACTCGTGTTTTTTTTTTTAAATGTGCTTTTGGCTTAAAGTGACTTAGAAATTGATTATTGTGGGTTTGTACAACAGGGATGCGGTGGCTCAGTGGCTAAGACGCTGAGCTTGTTGATCGAAAGGTCGGCAGTTCAGGGGTTCGACTCCCTAGTGCCGCGTAATGGGGTGAGCTCCTGTTACTTGTCCCAGCTTCTGCCAACCTAGCAGTTTGAAACCATGTAAAAAATGCAAGTAGAAAAATAGGGACCACCTTTGGTGGGAAGGTAACAGCGTTCCGTGCGCCTTTGGCATCTAGTCATGCCGTCCACATGACCATGGAGACGTCTTCGGACAGCGCTGGCTCTTCGGCTTTGAAATGGAGATGAGCACAGCTCCCTAGGGTCGGAAACAACTAGCACTTATGTGCAAGGGGAACCTTTACCTTTATCTTACTACCGGTAGTCCTTGACATATGACCATAATGGAGCATGCCTATTATAGTCATATGTCAAGACAGGCATGAAACAGGTTGGTCGTATGACCTACCAGATTTTTGGTTTTTCTCTGGTGGTCATTAGGTGAAAGCCATAGTCATTAAGCAAACCGATGGTTCACTATGAGCATGATTTTGCCAAAAATCAGAAGTACAAGTTACATGATTTTGGAGAGGGGCCCTGCTGTTGGACCTTTGAATCCGAGTCATAAGTCTCCTTTTCTCACATCGGTCGTAACTTCAAACAGTCTCTAAGCAACTGGATATAAATCAAGGACTACCTACGGTATATGTGCAAATCAGATTGTTAGATTGATTCACCAAATCAAGATTACTGTGGTTTAGGGTGAAATTAGGGAATGTCTGATAGACTGTAGTTAATGAGATCTTGAAAATGCAGCTAGCCCTCGACTTAGTTCGTTTAACAACGGTTCAAAATTACAACAGCCTCAGCCTCAACCCACTTTACAACGTACAACTTTCTACTCCGGGAAGCAGAACTGAAGAATTGGCAAGCTCTGAGTTTCTACATGTGCTTAATCATAGAGTGACCATCTGGAAATTGCTATGACTGTTGGATGGGACGCCAAGCAGTAGCATTCCAGATTTGTTGTTGTTGTTTTTAAGTCTTATTAGACAAATCTGCCTTCTTTCCTGCAAAAGCAAATTTTGCCATCCCCTTTTCCCAGCGTTAAATGGAAAAATAGAGAGTGTACATTACAGCTATAGTACTTCCTTCACAGCTGATTTTCAGACTACTTATATGCCTTAATTTACAGGTTGTCCCTTAGCGACTGTACAAATAGTCATGAACTAACAACCATTCATTTAATGACTGTTAGAAATTACAGCAGCGCTGAAAAAAAGTGACTTATAACTGATTTTCACATGACCGTTGTATCATTCCCCCTTGGTCACATGATCAAAATTCAGAGGCTTAGCAACTGGCATGTATTTATGACAGTTGCACTACCCCAGGGTCATGTAACCGCCATTTCTAACCATGCCGGTCGGCTTCTGAGAAACAAAGTCAATGGGGGAAGTCAGATTCACTTAATGGCCGCATGCTTCACTTAACAACGGCAGAGATTCGCTTGACTGTGGCAAAAAGTTCATAATCCAGGGCAAAACTCACTTAACAACGGTCTTGCTTAAAACGGAAATTTGGGGCTCCATTGTGGTTGTAAGTCAAGGACTATCTGTACAAAGTTCTGACTGACATCTCCCCTAAAGGTGGTTATGAGCCAGTTCCAAAGTTCCGACAATCACAATATCCCCCACACCAGTGGTGGAATGCTGCTGGTTTAACAACCGGTTTGGTGAGCACGTGTGTGTGTGGGTAAGGCGCTTGTGCTGAAAATAGAGCACTTAGAAGCTCAGCTGCTTAGTTTCCAGGTTAGCAACGGTAAGTAGAACAGTGAGGGGAGAAGAAATCAGCTGTGCCGTGCGATTGAGATGAACTACACAGCAGGAAATAAAGGACAGGATAGAACGGAGGCAGGTGGGCGGGGCCAACTGATCATCGTTGCTACCGGTTCGCCCGAACTGGTGCGAACCGGCTAAATTCCATCTCTGCCCCTCACAGAAATATGACCGCTTATTAGGATCGCAACCATTGGCCGACATTTATTGCCCTTTGCAGTATCCCAAGGTCACCTGACTGTGTTTTTATGACATATTATCAACTGAAAAACAGCATTTACTTCTGGTTTTAACAAAAAAAAATGTCCCATTGTTACAAAACAATGGATTCGCTTTATACCAGAGCCATGGTCTCATTCGATAGATAGCTCTGTTTGCTTAACACCCTCCACAAAAAGTTTGTAAAAACTGTTCCAATCATTTGGTGACCTACTTTACAACTTATGACCATAATGGGCAGGTTGTATTATGGCTATAAATCAAGGACTACCTACATAGAAATAGCCATTAGCAGCAGCATCACTAAAACTAATGGAGAAGAAAAGTACAGTAGTTCCCATTTTAATTTATGTATACAAAACTTCCCCAGCACACAAATCCTTCAAACATTCCCATTAAATATTGTAAGCATTTTTAATTCCGCCAAAGGGAAATATTACTGCACAATTGTACAGACCAGAGAGATGAGCTGTATTTAATTCATGCTGTTTTACTATTAAACAGCCTGGAATTCTTACTTCCCAAATTATTATGTGATCTGGGAGAAAAGTATCCTTTGGGTTTTACATGCCTCTGAACTTTATTTCCCAGTTCCACCATTCAAAATTGTGTACAAAAATGAGATTAGCAACAATCACATCGATAGGGAATATTGTTTCACAAAACTCTGCATTTCAGGGCAAATGTATAGAAAGGTGCATAATTTTTCACATCCAGTATTTCCTTCCAAATTCCCAATGCGGTATCAAATAAAATAGACATGAAACAATTTTTTCCTTCCATCCAAGCTAAGAAACTTGCATTTATATAGCTGACTATTTTTAAAGCCGCCGGATTAAAACTGTCTTCTTAATGAAAAATCAGAGAACCTTACAGTTCTTTTGCTAAGATTTTTACAGTATTTTAGGAAGAAAGATGAGAAGAGGTTGCATGAGCTAAAATTGGCAGGATTTCTTATTATTCTAGCTTTAAAGAAGAACTTCCGACACCATTCTCACCAATAGTGATAGAGAAAGCCACTAGAACCATGATGGTGAACCTACAGGACGCGTGCCACAGGTGGCACAGAGTAGTGGTGGGTTCCTCCCGGTTCGGCCCGGTTCCACTGAGCCAGTAGCGGTGATGATATGATGTCACCGAACCAGTTCTGCCCCTCCCCCCACTCTCCCACCCCCCCCTGCATTAGTCTTACCTTTTATTTGGCCCCACCCCCAATCTATTGCTGCCTCCTGAGTCCCAGCTGATGGGTTAGAAGGAAAAAAACTGTTTAAACTCTTGCCACAGGGCTTCAAAGGGCCGCCCTACAGCTGATCAGTGGTAAAAGGCAGTTTGGTGGTAGACCGGTGCCTCCAAAAACAAATGAGTAGACTGGTGCCTGCAAAAACAAATGAGTATACCGGTACAGATCTGCAAGCAGTTAAAAGCCTGGTAGACCAGTACCTCTGTTAAATCCTAAAGAATTGTCACATGACCATCAAGCCATGCCCACAAAATAAGCCACGCCCACAGAACCAGTACTAAAAAAATTTAGAACCCACCCCTGACGCAGAACTCTCTCAGCTGGCGCACGAGCCATCGCCAGCTCAGCTCCACCCCGCATGCACATGTGCCTCCTGCCAGCCAGCTGATTTTCGAGTCTCTGCTGTGCATGCTGAGGAACAGGCACAAGGGTGGGCTGAGGAATTCTGGGAATTGAAGTCCACAAGTCATAAAGTTGCCAAGGTTGGAGACCCCTGCTCTAACTGACCTCCCCTTCAGACTGGGCTGAAGACATAATAGAATGAACCATGTTTGAACCAGTTTACCGCCCCCCCCAAAAGGAAGAAATATTTATTTATTTATATTTATATTTATATTTATATTTATATTTATATTTATATTTATATTTATATTTATATACTGCCCTTCTCCCTAGGGACTCAGGGCGGTGAACAGCCACAATAAAACAATATACAAAATAGAAATTTAAAAAACATATTGAAATAATTAGATCATGGGCCAAATATGCAGACTAGCGCATTCCTGCAAGGGTAGAATTCCATAAAACTGGGCCTATTACAGAGAAAATCTGTTTTTCTATCCACCGTCTTACACGGTATGTCTCTGAAAAGGCTGTCCCTTAATGACCAGATGGGCAGATTCATTCCTGACAAGCTAATCCCATTAAAAGGGTTTTGTTCAGGTGCCAGAATTGTCAAAATCCTCTGTTGTTCATCTCCTTTAAAAAAAAAAAAAAAGAACAGACTTCTACTCTCCATGAATCAAACTCCAATTATTTGTACTCTACTTACAAAATGAGTATAAGTACTTTACAAAGTATGTATTTCTTTTATGTACACTGAGAGCATATGCACCAAGACAAATTCCTTGTGTGACCAATCACACTTGGCCAATAAAAAATTCTATTCTATTCTATTCTATTCTATTCGAGAACTTTAAGAATCAGCCTTTCTCAAAGATGAATTAGTAGATTTGCTGAAGTACACCCGCATTAATAAAAAGCTTGCACTACTGTCTAGGTAACCACCTTGTGAAATCTGACACAAAAACAAAACACTCAGTTTGAGCCTTTAAGCTGTACCTATAGTAACGGTTTTAAATTAAGGCAGTTGATGCTTCCCACTTTCTAAGTGCAACTCTCGAGAGCTATGAGGAAGAGAGAGCAATATCTAGCCACAGGTTTCTGACACTAAATCCATCTTTAAAGTGGATTTAAATTCCTCTTCAAGAGCTAACATTAAAGGTCAGGGAGTGTTCCAGTGGACTGCAAACATTTCAACATCTTCCTATAGCTTGGTATTTCAGTTCTCACACTGGTTAAGTGTTAATTCTCAAACAATTTCATAATAGAGCAACTACTAGCAGGAATAAATGAAGCAATTTATTATAGGAATCTGTGGAGTCAAAAGCACTCTCCTCCAAGAGGCATACCACTGTGCCTCTGTTTGATTCAGTGTCCTGACTCGAGTTCTTTCCATTAGACTCCCCAAAAATGGGCTGTTTTTTTTTATTGGATCTGAATTTCAAATTAAGAAATGACATAGAATTTCCCCCTTTTTTAGAAAAGTTTGTCCGATCTTTCTCTGTACTAATTATTGCAAACATAATAGGTAAAGGTTCCCCTCGCACATATGAGCTAGTCGTTCCCGACTCTAGGGGGTGGTTCTCATCTCTGTTACAAAGCCGAAGAACCAGTGCTGTCTGAAGACGTCTCCATGGTCATGTGGCTGGCATGACTAAATGCCAAAGGCGCACACAACACTGTAATCTTCCCATCAAAGGTGGTCCCTATTTTTCTACTTGCATTTTTTGCGTGCTTTCGAACTGCTAGGTTGGCAGAAGCTGGGACTAAGTAACGGGAGCTCACCCCGTTATGCGGCACTAGGGATTCGAACCGCTGAACTGCCAACCTTTCGATCAAGAAGCTCAGCGTCTTAGACTGTGAGGCATACTAAGTTGTTGTATATCAGCATGTCCCAGTCTTTCGTACTCTAAAAGTCCCTAGTTTTCCACAAACTACTCTCCAGCCCTTTTAATTCCTCCAGGTGTATTAGAGTAGCATTTCACACACCTGAGATTGGTTGTTTTCCAAATTAATGGCAAAACTCTGGAGCATATACTGTAACACAGTTTGTCTGAAAACACCTTGAAACAATGCAATGGTTACTAGAAGTCAGCATCTGTTTGTCAATAATAAAACTTATTTCATTTGGCATTGGTTAGCTTGTTTAATAGATTGTGGGAATGTTGTGAATATAATACCTTGCGATGAATGAAGCATTTGCTATACAATTCCATGACATTCTGCTTAGCATGAACTGGGTGGCCTATTAGATCTTTACCTGGCTTGAAACCATGATCAAAGAAAACCCAATAACAATTTCTTGTCAAACTAGAGTAAGATATCAATTGGAGTGACACATGGTACATATTCCAAATTTTGTGATTTGATATAGAAAAACAAGTTCTAATTACTCTTAAACTTCCAACATCCCTCACCATTGAGCAGGCTAGCTGGGGCTGTGAGGAGTTGTAATTCAGTATATGAAGACAATCATAGTCAGTTTAACAAAAGACTTTTGAGTTGATTTTGAGTTTTTTCATTATTCCTAATCTTGCTGGCCCACCCAGGAGAAACAGACTACAATACCATTTGCATGGATGTCAGGAATATCTCTGTTCCAATTGAAACTCCAACACCATCCTTGCAGGGGTAGGCTTCAAAAATATTAGCAAGGGGATCTTTGCCTGGTTGCTGGGTGGCCGTAGCCATGGTGGGCATGGCCTAGCTGGCCTCCTGCATCACGGGCATTTTTGCCCTACGCAGGCTCCAGAAGCTTTCCTTGAGCCTCCCCAGGCTCCAGAGGCCCTCTGGAGGCCGGAAACGGCCCATTTCCAGCCTTCCCGAACTTCCAGAATGCCCGTTTTCCATCCACCCCGAGCCTCCGCCCGCACCCTGCACTTACCTGCATCCAAAACGGGCCACATGGGGACTCCTGGGAGGGGTGGGGTGGGCGGGGCTAGCCAGGAGTGGGATTTGGGGTTCTCCGAACTCTGCAGAATCTCCCGAACCCCTGCAAACCCCCAGCAGCCCACTCCTGCATCCTTGGATATTTCAGAATCTGAAGTAGATTTAAATATTTGAATTCATTGTGTTTTCTTTCATATAATTAATTTCCTTTCTCCTTCCAACATTTTTTAATGCAGTGTACTGTACCTTCTTGCACATGTGATCCATTCAGGGAATAGGAAAATTATTTTTCTTACCATTTTTGCTCCAAACTGAAAACTATTTTTTAAATAGTCTATCGTTTTTTTCCAATGAGTTTGTCATAATCCTCATATTTATCATGATCACTATCATTTCAGTGACATTATTACTGGTCCCTTGTAAGATCAAAATTTGAAAGATAGAATGTAAATGAAAGTTATCCCATCACTAATATATTTATTCAACGTTCTTAACACCCTTTAAAGATGTCTCTTTTGTGCCAGAACATTTTCAGAGGAAGGTGCAAACAGATCATAAAAAAAACTAAAGCATTTATGTATTGATAATACATAAATACATTTATGTATTGAGTGATAATACTCACCTTCACAAACTGATATAATTTGGAAAATGAAACTCAACCGTTTGTAAAATGGCCAATGAGCTTCTTGCATCAAAGATAGAACCTGCCAATCAAACCTGACCTTACAAGAGGTCAATTTTATCATCTTCATGTTTAAGTCAACCACAATTTTATCATCTTCAAGATGATTTGAGGAAGCAGCTGGGTTCCGCCTTAACTACCCAGCCATGGATACCTGCTAACATACTAACAGAAGTAAAACCTTTGAATAGCAAAGATGCCAGCCAGCCAGCCAGGCAACTGAATAAGGCAACACTTGAGAAGCTAATGGAGGTGATCATGCAGAAATGAGACTGCCAGAGTCATCAAGTCTTGGGAGTTTAAGGTGAATTCACCTACAGTCTTTTTATATTTGTCTCTCTGATTAAATGAAGGGAGGGGAGAATCACTTTTGCTACTGTAATCTAATGACATCTGCAAATGTTTGGATGGGAATGTTTCAGATCCGCCAAGATTCACCTGGAGGTACAACCGTGATGATCACAAGGACCAGCTACCTTGAAGAGGCCCTCTACTTTGTGCCCTACCTAGTGAAGGAAAGTAGTATGAGAGAGGGCTGTGCATGCCACCTGTGGCATGCATGCCATATGTTCGCCATTACGGGCTAGGTCAAAACAATTCATAAACCATGGTTTCCAATCCCACAGAAGGCAAGTCTGTATAGCACCTAAGCCAAACTAAATAACATTCTAGCTCAATGAAGTTTGTTTCAGCTGGACCCCTCCAAGTAAGTTGGGCCTGCAATTCCCAAAAGTCTTAGTTCAGCACAGTTGCTATGACAGCTGGGAAATTTTAAATCTGAGCCTCAACATCTATGCAACTTCTCAGATTGAGGAAACCTGATTTACAATAGTGTGTGGATTTAGACATGGTGTGTCTTACACACTCCCTGCCGGTGGTAGGTTTTTACCGGTTCACCCTGGTTCGAGCAAACTAGTAGCGGCGGCAGCGGAAGGCTCCGCCCGCCTGCCCTGATGTCATCATGGACGCTCTGCAGATAAGCGAAACCCACTATTGCTCCCTGCCTTGTGGTATTTTAAGCTCAGGTTGGATTCCAGTTCTTAAAAGGCTTTAAGTCAACACAGAGAATGTAATACAGTCTTTCATTTCTCTTGCTGTTGTGATTTTAAACAGCTCTTTCAATTATATTGTTGAATGTCTGGTTTGGAATGCAGGAGCATCAGGGAAAAGATGCATATTGTAAAAAGCAGCACTGCCTACATTAGGGCTATGAAAATATCTACAGACCCCTCACATTCTGGACATAAATTGTTTCGACTTCTACCCTCAAAACGATGCTATAGAGCACTGCACATCAGAATAACTGGACATAAGGACCCTCTGTTAAACAACTAATTCCCACAACACTGTCAAACTATTTGCTAAGACTGTATTACTATTCTTCTCCTTATCCTTCCTATTACCTTTCTCCTTCTACTTATGACTATAACCTTGTTGCTTGTATCTTTATGATTTATATTGTTTTATTTAGCTTCCTAGTATGATCTCATTGCTTATTTAGTATCCTATGACTATCACTAAGTGTTCTGATTCTTGATGAATGTATTTTTTTATGTACACTGAGAGCAAATGCACCAGAGACAAATTCCTTGTGTGTCCAATCACACTTGGGCTTTAAAGAATTCTATTCTATTATTCTATTCTATTCTATTCTATTCTATTCTATTCTATTCTATTCTATTCTATTCTATTCTATTCTATTCTTCCTTTAACCATTCTGTGTGCATTCTAGTAGCTTTTATGTTTCTGTATTTATCCAAGCAACATCACCATTGGGCCTTTATAACAAGTAGCTACAAGATCTATAATCTAAAGCAGTTAAATCAGACTAATCTTTTCAGTTTACGTCCAAACAGCTTATGATTATATAAATCTCAGGGTGCTTATAACTTTCAGTAATAATCACCATTTTATTACTTTCTTCTGGATATCAATTTACTGAATGACAGAGAATGTTATTCCCGTTACCATTTAGTCTTCCTTTAAAAAAAAAGATCATCTTAAATTACCACTGTAGTACTTTTCAGATTTTGCATTTCTTTGGGGCAAACGTTTAAACATTTTTATGCCCTTCTAGGGTTGTTTAATGTAGTTATGGAAGACACTTTCTGGACTTTGGGAAGAGCCCAAATATATGACAGCTGCTTAATAATTACCAATTAAGATCAGTGATTGTACAACTGCATTGGCAGGTGCATAAATCCCAGCTCTGCACATTATCACAAACCTGAAAATTCAGAAGTTGGGTAAATCAGCAATATAACCTTGCCATTTAAAAGCATTCTCAGAAAACCTGAGAATTTATTCCAAATTTATTCTAGTAGAGTTTTGAGTTTATTTAATTATTGGGAAGGGTGGAAGCGGTGCTACTGCTCTTATCGTTTTATTTTTCACATCTTTCCACCATTTTCCACATGTTTTGGCTGTGACTCCTTCCCAAGTGAGATAAATGGAGCATTTCCTCTAGATATTTTCCAATGAATGCATATCTGGTCTTAGGAAAGGAGAGTTAGGCTTAAGTTATAAACCACAAGACACTACGGTTACCTAAATCATTACAAGTAGCTAGTTCTCAACTTACAATCGTTCATTCAGTGATCATCTGAAGTTACAATGGCACTGAAAAAAAGGGACTAATGACTAATCTTTCACATTTACAATTATTGCAGCAAATTGATGGTCATGGGATCAAAATTTGGACACTTGGCAACTGGCTCATATTTATGACAGTTGCAGCATCCTGGAGTCATGGGATCCACCTTTTGCAACTTTCTGGGGAGCAAAGTCACTGACTTGTTAAGGAAGCCAGATTCCTTAGCAAATATGTCACTAACGTAACTGTGGCAAGAAAGGTCATCAAATGTGATCAAACTCAATAACTGTCTTGCTTAGCAATGGAAAAATTGGGTTCAATTGTGATGGTAAGTCAAGGATTACCTCTATAGGATTACAATTCATGAGAATTGTTTTATAAATTGGGGGGGGGAGGTATTAGTTGAATAATATACATAGCCTTCATCAACCAAGTCTCTATTCACACATCAGTTCTTGTCAGGGTTGGGCTTCAAAAATTTTAGCAAGGGGTTCTCTGCCCAGTTCCTAAGTGGGCATGTCTATGGTGGGTGTGGCCTAGTCGGCCCCCTGCACCACAGGGTGGAGGCAATTTTTGACCTCCCCAGGCTCCAGAGGCTTTCCTCGAGCCTCTGGGAGAGTGAAAATGGCCTCCCCAGGCTCTGGAGGCCAGAAACAGGCCCTTTTCCAGACTTCCCGGATTTCTGGTAGGTCCGTTTTTCAGCCTCCCTGAGCCTCCATACGTGCCCTGCACTGACCTGCATCCAAAATAGGCCGCATGGGGACTCCTGGGAAGGTCAGGGCAGGGTGAGTGGGGCGGAGCTAGCCAGGAGTGGGATTTGGGGGTTCTCCGAACTGCACAGAATCTTACCTAGAGGTTCTCCCGAACCCCTGCGAACCCCCAGCAGCCCATCCCGGTCCTTGTTGGGTGTGAATGAACCATGTGGATTTCATTTACTTAAGTTAGCTAAACAAACCGGGATTTGGCATTTAAATACAGCTTCCAGAGCCACAGGTAAATGCTTAGAGGCAAAAGAGGGAGGATGGAAATAAGATTATAAAACAGATTCTGTGTGACAGTAAAAGAACAAGAATTAAGATGATGTTAGAGTAAAGATTCACAATCAAGCTTTACATGAAATATGACTATTAACACAACAATTCTGCAGCAGTATTTTTCCAGATATGGAATGATTTCAAACCTCGCTTTGATTCTGGGACATAGAAAGTCTTGACACTTAAAAAAATTAAATTCTAACTATTAACTATCATTTGAGGGGTTTACAGATGCCCCCAGTAGGCAGAAAAAGGAAACCAATTGTGTTGCTTTAATAGTAACAACACAAGGAATATCTTTAGGTGTATTAGTACATTTATAAAAGATGTATGTTTTAAAAAAATATAGATCAGAGCTAAGTCACATACGACCAGCAAATCTCAGAAGAATTTAAACATTGTAGGAGCTTCAGTGGAACTTTCAAGTCTCCAGCAAAATTAATTCCTCAGCAAAATGCAAGAATTGACAGATCGGCTTCAATGAGAGGTTCCAAAATGATTTCATTAAGTTTGTCTCCCAGTGTATTTCCACAACCAAGGCTGGCCAAGTAATTACCAATAGTAATACTTCAGGGGCAGGTCAAAAGCACTTTAAATCAAAATGTGCTAATTATCTGAGGCAAGGTAAGATGTTCCATAAATCTGGTCAATGAAACCAAGCTCTGACCTTTGGCAGAGAAATGCTCCTTGCTGAGCCAAATAAGGTTCCTCCACTTAGCTTGCTTCACTAAACAAGATCAACAAGGGTCCTTAACCGTGATCCTAGGACTTTTTTCAACCTGTAGGTGACTTCTCTGCTTCCTGCCATTAAGACACAGAGGGCACTTTACTCTTCTTCTGCTACTCCATCTCAAGAGGGTGCCACCCAGGGGTGGGATTGAAAAATTTTAGCAACTGGTTCGTTGCCCGGTTGCTTGGTGGGCGTGGCCATGGGGCGTGGCCTACTCAACCTCCTGCACCACAATGTGGGGGGGGGGCTTTTCACCCTCCCCAGGTTCCAGAGGCTTTCCTCGAGCCTCCAGGAGGCCAAAAATGGCCTCCCCCAGGCTCCGGAGGCCAGACATGGGCCTGTTTCCAGACTTCCGGTACTTCCAGTAGGCCCATTTTTCGCCCTCCCCAGGCTCCAGAGGCTTTCCTCGAGCCTCCAGGAGGGTGAAAATGGTCTCCCCTGGGTTCTGGAGGTGGGACCAGAAGTTGGGAAATGGGCCATTTTCGGAGAGCCTCCGGAGGGCCTCGGGGGGGGGGGGGAGAGGCCGTTTTTGCCTTCCCCAGACTTCTAGAAAGGCTCTGGAGCCTGGGTATTGCAAAAAACGGGCCTTCCCCATCACCTCCTGAGGCCCTCCTGAGGCAGGAAACAACTTGCTTCCCTACTTCTGGTGGGCCCAGGAGGCCCGAAAATCAGTTGGCCGGCACGCGGGCCATAGGTTCGCCATCACTGGTAAATGAGATCTACAGTCATGGTGCAAACATCTTTATCCATCTGTATCTTAAAAATGCTGTTGTTCACAAGCACTTTCCTGACAGGTATATCAAATAAAAAGGAAGACATGAAGCAACAACTTTGTGTTCTATTTTTCACACCCTGACAGGCAGCCAGTGAATTGGTTGCATTTGCAACACCAGTCAGGGACACTGGAAATCAATATGCCTTTGGATCATGTAGTATGTGCAGTCTCAAATGCCCAGAAAAAGATGCAGCTGCTTTAAGATGACTTTAACAGATGCTATATGCTCAGTTACAGGTGCTATTTTGTCTTTTGAATCCAAAGCTCTCCTTGAAAATGTAGCGTTTTTTTCTGAAAAACCAGGAAAATACAGTATAAAGTGAAGATAGCCTGGCGTTTCCACATTATGTATGTCTAACACAGTGGTGAAATCCAAATTTTTTTACTACCGGTTCTGTGGGTGTGGCTTGGTGGGCGTGATGTGGTGTGGCTTGGTGGGCATGGCAGGGAAAGGATACTGCAAAATCTCCATTCCCACCCCATTCTGGGGCCAGCCAGCGATGGTATTTGCCAGTTCTCTGAGCTACTCAAAATTTCCGCTACCGGCTCTCCAGAACCTCTCAGAAACTGCTGGATTTCACCCCTGATCTAACAATTAGCTGGGATGAACGCTATCTGGGATCCTTTCTGCTATCCCAACTTATGTCCTTTATGTCATTTTGGCTAGGCGAGTACACCCCATAATTTATTAGCTTATGAGATCCAAAGGTATCTGTGCAAATAAAGAAGTTATATGAAGACAGAGCTTTGCAATATATCCGTTTTCTCCAAACTGCTCCAAGCCAGGTGACTTGGGCCACAAATCACATCATCCTATAACCAGCATCTCCTTTAGGGAATTATAAAAATCCAATGTATCAGGTTGGAACAGACTGACCTAAAATCAACCAATGAACTTCTTAGTTGGGCAAGGCCTACAAGCAAAGTTCTCCACATCTAAACCTTCTAAAATATCCTGTATTCTACTAATTTTCTATATATTAGAAATCCTTCAAAGCATGCATGCAGAAAATGGTCACTTGGACTAGCACTGATGGATGCATTTTGAACTTCTAGTTTTTATAGGTCTATGTGAATTGTTCAAAACCTAATTACCCTCTAGCTATGCCCCTGTATCATAGGATGACAAGGGAATTGTAGACTATCTGGTTGTAGAAGGCTAATTGACAGTTCTTTGTATTAACTAAATTTTACATTCTACAATAGTATACTATTATCTCTTATGGATAATGTATAAATTCCTCTGGAAATATGATCTTTATGGATGGAGGAAGAAACTTCATCCAAATCCAAGGGACAAATTTGTACCCTAAGCATGATTGTCTACAGAAGTTATCTTTTGTGCATTTTTGCTTTGAGGTTTTACTAGTTTCAAGATTTGGGCTCCGTCTGTCTATTCTTATAACTTTGTTTCCCCTTCCAAGGATTAAAAAATTGAATTTTAATCATTTTTTTAAATCTTCAATGTCATGTTTAAGGCTAATTATGTGATTCTAGATGCCTCCCCTATCAAGCAATGTACTTAAAAGTTGTTTATTTAAAAATAAATATTGTATTCGTTCAGGCTTATTATACTCAAAGCAGACTGAAAACCATTTGAACATATTTGTACTGCATGCAAGATTGGAGATATCTGTTTAAAGATAAAGACTTATAAATGCAAATTTTAAGTACTTGGCAGTCTTCATCTACCCTTAATCCAAGTTTCCAACCATTTTCACAAATTTCAATTAAGACTTACAGCAACAGACCCTGAGGATTTGTTAAGTATAATTGTTCTTCAGATGATAATAGTACAGCTTTATCGCAACATTGCTTCAATATAATTTAATGGTAACAAACATAATTGGTAATGCAGTGGAATGCTACTCTAAACATTGTACATATTTTTCTCTTAGTGTAATCACAGAATCGTAGATTGGAAGAAGCCATCAAATCTATCTCACTGATCAGTGCAAGCATCCAAATCCTTGACAAAATATTCAGCTTCTGTTTGATGACATCTAACCAAAGAGTCTTCCTACCACCTTCAAGAATTGGTTCTACTGTCCAACTACTGTCCGTTTGCAGTCCTATGGTTTTTCTAACATTCAGTCTTCCTGAAATTTAAAACCACAGTGCTGTGTCATTCACATTAGGATATCAGAATCCCTCTGAGGAATTGCCTTTTTCTAAGAGTTTCTATGTGTCCAACTAGATTGACCAACTGGGCGTTATGAAGAGCCCATCAGCCAAACAGTGTTGAGGGACCAGAAAATGAGCTTTTTCCACCAGTGCCTCCTTTATGGAGAGATTACATTGGCCCCAACCCTGTTAGTCTTTCATAAGGACCTAAACATCTAGGTATGTTCCTATGCCTGGGATGTTGAATGCGTTAAGGGCCCTGTTTCTGGCTGTACTAATAACTAGCCTAGTATCTTGTTCCCATCGATTTTTACTCTGGATGTTTTTAGTGTTTTAAAATGTTTTTAGTATTTTTTTTCATTACTAATTTAATTTAAATATATTTTTAAACTGTAAGCTGCCCAGAATTATTGACTGAGATGAGCAGCTATAGAAATTGGATGGATGGATGATGGATGGATGGCAATGCCAACTGCAATAGCAATAGCATTTAGACTTATATCCTGCTCCTTAATGCTCTATAGCACTCTCTGAGAACTTGTCTGGGTCCTCATTTTATGGACTTCAGGAGGATGAAAGGCTGAGTCAACCATGAACCCCATCAAGATCAAACTCCAGATTGTGGGCAGAGTTAGCCTGCAATACTGCATTTTAACCACTGTGCCACCACGGCTCTTGGTTAGTGAGTAAGTGAGTGAGTGAGTGAATGAGTGAGTGAGTGAGTGAATGAATGAATGAATCTGGCAGTCTTCTGTGTGATATTCATTCAGGAATATTTTACTTTATTTATTTTATTTATTTGTCAAGGATATATAAAATAACAGATAAAAGTATAAACATGATTATGAATATGAATAACAAGGGACATTAGGACATGATATGAATATAACATGATAGGATATGAAGAGTACAGTCCTATTCCCACTATTTTATTGTCTTTTTTCAAAGTCAAACATCTTCATTTTCCTTGATCTCTTCTCCTAATTTCCAGTCCTCTGATAACTGCTTTCTTCTGTCCATTGAATGTAGCAGCATCCAATTGCAAACTGAAGTTCTCTATTTCAGCCTAATACTCGTACATCCTAAGCAAGTTCACCTTCACAGATAGAATAGAATGTGAAGTTTAGACACTCCTACAGGAAGTAACCCTTCTCAAATGATGGCTTCTATAACTCCGAACATAAGTGAAAACTATTACTCAGTTCTCCGAATTGCTTCTTGGGCACCAAAGAACCGAAGTGAAGAGGAAGATTGTGTGATCTTACCATAGCTTGCCACTAAAGACCCAAGAAAAGTTGGTATCGTTACGGTAGTTCCTTTTCTAGCATATTTCTGAGCCTTGGTTCTTGAAACCTCAGCTTGAATTTGAACCTTGGTGACTATCTGTAGAGTTTTCCATCCAAGTTCTAACAGGGCTGACCCAGATTAACTTTTTCAAGATCACTCAAGGTTGGCTAGATGTGGGAAGCCAGCCCTCCCCCCCGAAGAAAGAAATATTTTGAGAAATATTTAAAAAGGCAGGATAAAATATTTCCCCTAAAAGAGAAATAAAAAATCTTAAGGGAGACAGAAACTCAGAGCCCCAGCTCCCTCCCCCCAGCAGATATTTTGTGGTCATTCAGAAAGACTGGGCCATTCTATCTACAAAACAAAAGACGTTCAGTTCCAGGATGATAGGATTAAGACATAACCCTTCAGGAGATAACAAGATTAACCCACTACCATTTAGCAGCAGAGCTCACTACATTGCACAATCTCCTAAGGACATTGCATCACCCTCCAAACTTCAACCAAACCTAGCTCAGACAACCTACAGAGCCAGCTATGACCCCTACAACAGCCAATAGAATACATGTTCTTGCACAGGAACAGGAAGTTCAAGTTCAAAGCCCAAGAGAAGGTATAAATACCCCCCTCTCTCAACTCCATGTGGTCAGCTGCACCAAAACCATGACCCATGTGCTTCTGCTTCGTCAATAAATGGATCGTCTTTCCAATCAGCCTCCAGCCTCCGTTTTGTCTCAGTGCCTTTCTCCCGGCTTGGAACTGAACCAGATGGATATTGCTTCCAACACTAGGAAATCACAATTCATAGCTAGGATTGGCCAATACTATTCATTTGTAAGGTGACTGCTTTAAAACAGTGGTCCTCAACCATTGTGACTTGGCAGCCTGGGAAGAGGGGATCGGGCCATGCAAGCTATTCATGCATGCACACACATATTGGCATGCCTCTCACGCAAATGGAGTTGTGCACATCTGCATGCCAGCCTGCTGCCCGGTTCCGAATAGGCCACGGCCCAGTAGTGGGCCATGGCCCAGGGGTTGGGGACCCCCGCTTTAAAATATTTTGCAAAGTAATGGAAGAAAGAACTCTTCATCAAATCAAGGCAAATCCTTAGAATGGGAGGGAGAGTAAATGCACATATTGTAATGAACAAAAGAACCATAATATCTAGAAACTGGATAACCATTTTTTGCATGAGTAGAGCATCTTTCTTCCTTTCCAAAGAGTGCAGAAAAGCATCCAATTTCTCCAAATAACTTAATTAAATGGCTTGAAGCTTAAGAGAAAGGTCTGCAGAAGACTGGATTAATTGCCTCTTTTACCTCCTTTCTCACAGAATCTGGAGAGATTTTCACCCGCACTTCCATAAATACATTTTAAACAAGGCTTGAAATAAAATAGGAGATAGATGCTGAGGTCCACTGCCTAAAATATAATTACCAGGCACATTAAGAAACAACTGAGCTCACACACCGTACTAAGCTGGTTTGTTTGTGGTTAAAAATCCAAAACGTTGAATCAGATACAGTACTAGGGTTTATAAAGTCGAACGAGCTTTAAAGTGATGTAAGAATCCAGTCGATACATTTGGATGACTGAAAGCTTAGGAAAAAATTGCATGTCTATGAGTTTCCAAAGCACTTTTGTCAGGAAAGAACGGGAATTGAGGGTGGGTGGGAATGAATGTAACTACAGGTAATCTTCAATTTATGACTGTTCATTTGATGATGGCCCAAAGTTATAATGGTCTAGGGGAAAAAGTGATTTTCGACTTGTCCTCAAAGTTATGGCCGTTGCACCATACCATGGTCCCACAATTGCAATTTAAGTGCTTGGCAACTGGCTTATATTTACAACGTTTGCAGAATCTTGTGGTCACGCAATCATGAATTGTGACCTTCTCGGACTGACTTCCGACAAGCAAAATCAGTTAGGGAAGACAGGTTTGTTTAACAACCATGTGATTCATTTAATGACCATGAGATTCAGGTAACCATGGTAAAAATGTGGTAAAATGAGATCTGGCCATGTGATGAATCGCTTAATAACTGCAACCAAAATTCTCGTCCTAATTGTGGTTGCTTTCAGATGATTGCCGTGGCTTGCTGTGCAAGCTAACCGACTGCTCACTGCCAGGAGTTCGATCTTGATCGGCTCAAGGTTGACTCAGCCTTCCTTCTTTCTGAGGTCAGAAAAATGAGGACCCAGAGTGTTGGGGGCCATAGGCTGACTCTGTAAACCGCTTATAGAGGGCTGTAAAGTCAGTGGTGAAATCCCACTGGTTCGCACCGGTCCAGGCGAACCAGTAATGAAAAAAGCTACCGATTCGAGTGAACCGGTAGTTTAAAAAAAGCTACCAGTTCGTCTGAACTGGTATTTCCAATGATCAGCTGTGACGCGCGATTTATATTCACTAGAAAGCAGGGAATCCTGCTTTATAGAAAATCTAAATCGCGCAGAACAGCTGTTGCCCCCCCTCACTGTTCTACTTACCATGTTAAGCGTCCTTTTTCCATGAGAAGCGTGCGTTTGGCACGCACTGCGCATGGGTGCACAGTGTGTGTTTGGTGTATACTGCATACGCACACACAGTGTGTGCATGGGCAGCAAACCAGTGGCAAACCGCGGAGGATTTCACTTCTGTGTAAAGCACTTGAAGTGGTATGTAAGTCTAAGTGCTATTGCTATTGCAAGAGAAATACAGGTCCTTGACTTCTAACAGTTGGTTTAGTGACCATTCGAAGTTACAGCGGCACTGAAAAAAGTGACTTATGGCCATTTTTCACGCTTATGACCATTGCAGAATCCCTGTGGTCAGATGATTTATATTCGGATGCTTGTCCACTGACTCACAGTAGTGTCCCGGGGTCATATGATCGCCTTTTGCAACCACCTGACTAGCAAAGTCAATGTCAACCAGATTCACTTAACAAACCATGTTAGTAACTTAACAGCTGCAGCGATTCACTTAAGAACCGTGGCAAAGAAAGTCTCTTCAGCCGAAGAGGTGGTAAAAAATAATGCTTTGAAAAGCCTCTGACGATCCCAGCTGAGTTGCCTGATCGGCAGAGGCTTTTCAAAGCATTTTTTTTCTGCAACCTCTTAAGGTTGTAGAAAAAATGTTTTTAAAAGTTAAAAAAAAAAAGTCACCCAGTCACATTAACCCCCATCAAGCCACGCCCAAAAATAAGCCACGTCCACAGAACCGGTAGTAAAAATTATAAAACCCACCCCTGCCTCCAAGGTCCCTTCCAGCTGTATTCTGATTCTGACTAAAACCAGCATTAGGAACCATCATGACAAGAACTTGAGAAGAAATATTGCAGAAGTTCTTCGTTCTACTAAGCCTGCTTGTCAAGCGCTCATTTGATCCAGAAACAGCCCGAACAGGTAATACCGGAGTGAGTGTAACATGAAGGTGTAATTAGATCAAAGGGTTTTTCGCCGCTGTCTGTTGCATTTTAGGAGAAGTCTATTTTCTGACTGTTTTTGATCAGATCACAGTGGACACAAATCATTTTTGCTTTACGGATTTCTGAAATATATTCCCAGCAATTATTGTGACCCGTACGCAGCCTGTGCAGCTAGTAGCTGATTCAGACAGCGAGGAGGCTGGTGTGGTGCTGCGCCAGCAGCCTGTGCAACTGGCACTCGAATCAGACAATGGGGAGGCTGGAGAAGATGTGGTGCCAGAGGCGGGGATTCAGCCAGGGCCTTCAGAAGCTCCAGAAGCTCCCTTAAGTGAAGAGGACGAAGAGGAGGAGCCTCTTCTCGATACACGGGCACACAGAGTTGCCAAAAGGCAGGAGTGGCTCCTCAGGAGGAGGTCTCCTCAAGAGTAAGACTTGGGGCTAATTGGCCGCTCTCTTAGCCTGTTTAAGGAGGAATGCCGATTGAAGCAATTTGCAGGGAACAACTTAGTTCACATATCTTCGTGTCTTGTCTTGCTTATCTTATCAGCTTCCTGCAAATTGCTTCTGGGCATTCTGCCAACAACAGTAAGCTTTCAGTTATTATTCTTTGAATTCTTGGTGGCTGTTAATGCAATTAATTAACAGCCGTTGTTGTAAAAGACTGGTTTATTTAGTAAACTAAGGCTTGAAATGACTTTGTGCGTGCTGCATTCTTTGGGGTCCCTAGCTGGGGCAGAACAGCAATACAAACAGACCTTGACATGCAACAGTTTGTTTAGTGACCGTTCGAAGTTACAAAAGTAACTAAAAAGTAACTTATGATTGGTTTTTGCACTTTGTTGCAGCATTTCCCCATAGTCACATGATCAAAATTCAGATACTCGGCAACTGACTCACGTTTATGACTACTGCAGTGTCCCGGAGTTATGTAATCCTCTTTTGCGACCTTCTGACAAGCAAAGTCAGTGAGGAAGCCAGATTCACTTAACAACCGTGTTATTAACAACTGCAATGGTTCACTTACCAACTGTGGCAAGAAAAGTTGTAAAACGGGACAAAACTCACAGCAACAGAAATTGTGGGCTCATTTTATGGCTGTAAGTTTTTAAATGGATGGGAAAACCCGCTATTAATGTTCATTCAATAGATGTCTGCACAATTAAGACAATGTAGTTACAATTTTTTTTTTAAATTAGATTTATATGCCACCCTTCTCCTGAGATTCAGGGCGGCTTACAATGAGCTAAGCAATAGCCTTCATACTTTTGTATATTTTATACAAAGTCAGCTTATTGCCCCCACAAACTGGGTCCTCAATTTACCTACCTTAGAAAGGATGGAAGGCTGAGTCAACCTTGAGCCTGGTGAGATTCGAGCTTGCAATAATTGCAGACAGCTGAATGTTAATAACAGGCTTTTAGTCTGTTGAGCTATCCAGGCAGAATTAATGAGGCAGGTAATCCTTGACTTACAACCATTCATTTAGTGACCATCTGAAGTTACAAAGGCAGTGGGAAAAAGTCTTACGACCAGTCCTCGCACTTATGACTGTCAAAATTAGGGCACTTGGCAGCTGACATGTATTTAAAACAGTTTCAATATCCCAGGATCAATGTGTTGGCTGTTTGTGACCTTCCAGGCTGACTTGGAAACAAAGTCAATGGGGGAAGCAGGATTTATTTAATACCAAGAGAGTCACTTAACAACTGCACTGATTCGCTTAACAACCAAAATTTCTGTCCCTGGCAAAAAAAAAAAAATCGTCAAATCGGGCGAGACACATTTAACAACTGGCTTGCTTAACAATAGCCCCTGTTGTGGTCATCAGTTGAAGACTAAAGAAGAGGTACAAAAACTCACAGCTCAATCAGACTTGGTTAATAACTGGATGGGAGACCACCAGGTAAAGATCCCATGGCAAGCCTACTTCTATTCTGTTGCCATGAAAATGCTATTTGAGGGAGTCTATTGAAGGAGTCTACTTAAAGTGACGTGGTGGCTCAGTGGCTAAGATGCTGAGCTTGTCGATCAAAAGGTTGGCCGTTCGGCGGTTCGAATCCCTAGTGCCACGTAATAGGGTGAGTTCCCGTTACTTGTCCCAGCTTCTGCCAACCTAGCAGTTCGAAAGCACCTAAAAAATGCAAGTAGAAAAATAGGGACCATCTTTGGTGGGAAGGTAACAACGTTCCATGCGCCTTTGGCCTTTAGTCATGCCAACCACATGACCACAGAGACATCTTCGGACAGCGCTGGCTCTTTGGCTTAGAAATGGAGATGAGCACCGCCCCCTAGAGTCGGGAACGACTAGCACATATGTGTGAGGGGAACCTTTACCTTCAACAAAATAACAAAATAACATATTTTGACATGATTTAAAATTCTCAATATTTAATGCCTTGCAATCTCAGCTCCTTCTGATACCGGCCACCAAAGAGCACAGTACTCTATAAATACAGGAACAAAATTCAAGTATTCAAGCTTTCCACAATTTTATTGGTTCTGTTTTCCATCTATACAGAAATGCCTAAAAACATTTCCTTCCCATGACATGTCGGCAGTGGAGTTAAAACAGGATAATTCATTGGCTCCTTGGAAGTCTAGTTACCCACTTCACAAATTATGCACGAAGGAAACATAACACAATAATTAGTCATATGGAAAAAGACAGAGTTTTGGAAAGGAATTTGAAATTTGTCTCTCCCTGTATGAGGGTAACATATCAAAAGCAAAGACAGGCACTAATAAGCAAAGTTGTTCTGAATCTGTAAAAATGTAAACGTTTTCCCCTGCCTGGTTGTGTCCGACTCTGGGAGGCGATGCTCATCTACATTTCTTAGCCAAGGAAGCCAGCATTGTTCGAAGACACTTCCATGATCATGTGGCCAGTATCAACTCACAAAGCATCCCTGGTCTGCTCTCAAGTTGCCATAGGCAAGGGGGATGGGAAATGACAAAGCAGCACAAAAGCACATTCCAGACAAAAACAAAAGCACATTCCAGACATATCTCTCTCAAGGCTGTCTCCCAGGGTTACCCACAGTGGCCGGAGGGGAGTGATCTCTACAACCTGTGAAATTGCTCCATTGGCGAATGTGACTGATGAAACACCCTGGGGGAAGGGGGAAACAGGGTCAAGCCTGGGTCGTAAATCACGTGAGGTCAGACATGAAGCTCCTAATAAATAACTGGATTTCTTTTGAAGCTTGGCTCCAGGTTCATGGTTTAATTAGGGCATCTGTTGGAACCCTGACAGCCAGCATGACTATACATCAAGGCACATGGAACGCTGTTACCTTCCCACTAAAGTGGTACCTATTGATCTACTTGTATTTGCATGCTTTTGAACTGCTAAGTTGGCAGGAGTAAGAACGGGAGTTCACCCCACCACACAGTGCTTGGGTCTTGAACTGCCAATCTTCCAGTTGACAAGCCCAACATGTTAACCACTGGACCACCATGTTTAAATTAGAGATCTACAGATAAAATAATTAAAGTCTCCCTTCCTCACCTGGGTGTTAAGTTTGAGGTTAACAGATACTAAGAAGGCAAGCCTGTACAAAACAGAACAGCAAAGCTTGGAAGAAACCAAGTTCAATTCAGAAATCAGAACTGCTGTTTTCAGAGTTACAGTTCAGCAACATCATAAATTAAGATTCAGACTCTTGAGTTAAATTACCAATCAGGAGGGTCAGATCAAGACAAGTTCAACCTTCATCCATCACTATTGATACTAATAAAAAGTCACTTCTGGTTGCAGGACAATTTAAAGTAACTTACATAAAAGATATAAGCTATGTTAATAGGTCATCACAACACATCTGCAGAGATGAAAGGTAGAGTGATTTGAAGTCCTTTCCAAAATATTTACAAACCCAACACATTTCAGCTGCCAATTCTCTTTATTTTTACAGGACCTGGAATTCTGCCGCTCAGCATTACTGCCAATGTAAACAGTTTCCCATGCAACATATTACAGATTGTGAGGTCCCTGCTGCTCTTTGAGCCTGTTTCAACTCTACAGTTCAATCCTGCTATGGACATTCTTTTCTATATTGCAGATCTTTAAACACAGATGAAAAAATGTATAGATTTGTATACATTTCTTTTATACAAGAAATATACAGTGAGCTGTCCAGCCAAGGTGAGTTTGGGGCAGGTACCAGTCCTGGAAAGATCTGGAGAACATTGGTAGGGGTTCAACGAGGGACAAAATGTGGACAAAAAGGAACAATATCAGTAGGATGCCTTTCCTTCAGAAGTTGTGGGTGCTCCATCACTGGATATTTTTAAGAAGAGACTGGACCGCCACTTGTCTGAAATGGTCTCCTGCTTGAGCAGGAGGTTGGACTAGAAGATCTCTAAAGTACCTTCTGTCCTATGATTCTATGAGATCTGAAGTAAGAAGTAGTGGGTAGAAGGCAGTGGTGGGTTTCAACATTTTTTACTACCGGTTCTGTGAGCATGGCTTGGTGGGCGTGGTATGGTGTGGTTTGGTAGGCGTGGCTTAGTGGGCGTGGCAGGGGAAGGATACTGTAAAATCCCCATTCCCACCCTACTCCAGGGGAAGGATACTGTAAAATCTCCATTCCCACCCCACTCCAGGGGAAGGTTACTGCAAAATCCCCATTTCCTCCTGATCAGCTGGGACTTGGGAGGCAGACTATAGATGGGGGCGGGGCCAGTCAGAATTTTTTCTACCGGTTCTCCGAACTACTCAAAACTTCCACTACCGGTTCTCCCGAACTGGTCAGAACCTGCTGAAACCCACCTCTGGTGGAAGGTGATGAGATCTGGACTGCCAAAATCCAGACAGCTGCTAGATGATGGCAGACACAGTCTTCTTGATGCCCTCTAGTGGTCATCTGGGTTGTTGCAGATGACAATTAAACAATGGAATAGCTTGTCTCTCGGAGGTCTGGGTGCTCCATCACTGGAGGTTTTCAAAAATAGACTGGACAACCGTTTGACAAGGTTGTATAAAGTCTCCTGCATTTAGCCAGTGGTTGGACTAGAAGACCTTCAAGATATCTACCAGCCCTATGATTCTATGTTCCAGGTAGAGATAATGGATGATACACATACATTAAAATGGAATTGCACAGATTGCTATTTTCCATTAAATCAAACAAGCTGGAAAATTTCTGAAGATTGATCTCGCCTAGATGACCTAGGTTTCGAGTACTGCATGTTATAGCAACCTTACAAATACAAAAGTCAACAAGCCACAGCTTGGTGTGACTTTCATTTTATTAACTATAAACTATAGCAAACTAAGGAGAAAGAGGTTATTTCAAATGCTGCCATTGTCACCACCTCCTATTCCTTCTTCCTTTGATTATTGTATCTAACAAAGCTTACGTGTTTTTTAAACCATCTCACTGGAGATGATCTCAAAGTGTTAGAAGCACCATATGTAATGTTAGACCAAATTTATGATCATAGTTGTCAATACTTTACATTAGCCCAGGGGTGAAATTCGGCCGGTTCTATCTGGATCGAGCGAAACGGTATCGGCGGCTGTGGGAGGCTCCGCCCACCTGCGCCGACATCATGATGTTGCTTTTTTGCGATGATTTTAAGCCTCTGCGCATGTGCAGAAGGCTTTGCACATGCACAGACAATGGCGCGCGTAAACAAACCAAGCACATGCGTGGTGCATGCACATTTGCAAACCAGTAGGGAAGGTAAGTGAATTTCACCCCTACATTAACCTTAGAAATAAATCTCAGTACACCAGGCTCAGCTCCATACTCATGGAGTTGCTTATGCTTAAAGCTCACGGAGATACAGTAACCCACTTTACACAATTGCTTTATTGCTGCCAACACAGAAGTCATACAACTTCAGAAGATCCATCTAATACTTAACGCAAAAACAAAGCCATTCTCTTTCTTCTGTTGCAGAATTTAAATCCTCAGTCTCCTCTACTCACTCACTTTTTGAATCAATTCCCAAGTTTGGAAATTTGGTCATTCTCTGAGATTAGAGGACATTTGCTTCAAGTTTACACAATGGTTCTACCTGGCCTGAGAGACACCGGTTGTCCCCCTTGCTAATTTCGGCCCTTACGACGATCTTACATCTAATACAGAAACATTAGATTGAATTTAGTGATGTGCTGTGCCTCCAGCCTCTTTTGATTGTGGCACAATGGTCTCACGTGCAAACAAAGTTCAAGATAGTTTACATTTTAAAGGTTTTTCCATTCCCGTAACTGAATTTGGTGTTCTCAAAAGAACTTATTAAGAAATACAAATTCAAATATTTTATCTAAGTCTACTGAGTGTTTTTGAAAGCAATCCTACACATACCCAAGAGAAAGTGGATTTTAGTAATAAGCTTACAAGACGCAGAACTCTGCTTTTAACTGAAAATGCTCTCTTGGGCTTAGCTCATTGTTTTCTGATGAGAAAAAAAACGAGGGCATAAGGTATACAAAGCTGATTGCCAAGCTGCATAGAATTATTTGTTTAGCAGAGTGATGGCATTCGGGAAAAAACTGTTCCTATGTTTAGTTGTTCTGGTGTGCAGTGCTCTATAGCGTCGTTTTGAGGGTAGGAGTTGAAACAGTTGATGTCCAGGATGTGAGGGGTCTGTAAATATTTTCCCAGCCCTCTTTTTGACTCGTGCAGTATACAGGTCCTCAATGGAAGGCAGGTTGGTAGCCATTGTTTTTTCTGCAATTCTAATTATCCTCTGAAGTCTGTGTCTGTCTTGTTGGGTTGCAGAACCAAACCAGACAGTTATATGATTAATGATTTGTTAGATCATTGACAATTATCCAACAAATAGGTTTACCTATTGCAATTGTTGTGGTCATCTGTTGAAAATTAAAATTCCCGCAACACTGTCAAACTATTTACTAAGTCTGCACCACTATTAATCTCCTCATTGTTCCTATTACCCATCTCCTCCCACTTATGACTGTATGACTGTAACCTTTTTGCTGGTATCCTTACAATTTATATTGATTGTTTCCTAATATGATTTGATTGCTTATTTGTATCATATGATTTATCATTAAGTGTTGTACCTTATGATTCTTGATGAATGTATCTTGTCTTTTTATGTACACTGAGGGCATATGCATCAAATTCCTTGTGTGTCCAATCACACTTGGCCAATAAAGAATTTATTCTATTCTATTCTATTCTATTCTATTCTATTCTATTCTATTCTATTCTATTCTATTCTATTCTATTCTACTCTACTCTACTCTACTCTACTCTACTCTACTCTACTCTACTCTATTCTATTCTATTCTAGGGAAATGTTTTTATCATTATGTGTATCAATTCAAGTCCTTCCATAGTACTTACAGAATTTGAGCATTATAAACCTCTGCTTATAGTTTGCATGAATCTGTTACAATTGTCAGAAATTGTGATCCCATTGAGAAATACATTTTTTAATTAAATTTTTATTTATTTAAAAGTACAGACAGAACAAAACAAATAACAAAAACATGTAAGCAAAAAATCAAGTATACATCTTCTCAAAGTTATCGCAACTGTAGTCTACTGTATGTTCTTATTTGTGTTTTTGAGTCCTCCTTGTTTTGGTTTCTCTCTTATGTCTAACTTTGTAAGTCACTGTTGACCTGCATTAATAGTTTAAGTTCCTATTTCTGTATTAGGTCACATTAATTGCTTCCTGCTTCTATTCTATTCTATTCTATTCTATTCTATTCTATTCTATTCTATTCTATTCTATTCTATTCTATTCTATTCTATTCTATTCTATTCTATTCTATTCTAATCAAACCAACATCATTGAAACTACTCAAGAAAGGATATTTTATAGTAGCTATAGATTGGCAACATCGCAACAAATTACAACAAACTAATAACACTTTGGGCGCAGTTGTGACCTCCTTTTTATAGAATCCAATGACAAAGAATATGTTGGCATGTTTTGAGCAGACCCTCTTAAAGATCTAGAAGCACAGGGATGAGAAGCCAAAAGAAAAGAACAAGAAATTCCTGAAAAAGCACCTTTGGGACAACCATCACCTGGATGACTGAGCATCTCTACAGATTTTTAGATCTAGAAGCACATTATGAAAGTACTTCCGATTCTGTGGTCCTTTAGCTACCCTAAAAGTCAAAAAGATAAAAAAGAAAAGAAAAATAATTTGAATTTTTAAAGCAAAGATAAAGCCACTCGAGCCAAACAGAATATTTCCTTACTGCTTCATGCAATCAATGAATCATGATAGAATTATCTAACTGATTAATAAGCACACCTTAAAAAGCATCACCTGGCCAATAAGGCTGACGCATCTATCTCCCGCTCCATCTGTCTCCAATTTTCAGAGTTAATGAAGGGACAATGTTTTTGAACATGTGGCAACTGCTTATCAATGCAGGAACATTATGGGAAGTTCTAAACAAGAAAGAACAATCTACTTCCCATATCATTTTACTTAAATGATTTACTTAGTATATAATTTCCTCCTTGAGCAGGGGGTCAGACTAGGAGAACTTTCCTGCGTGAGCTGCACTGGCTCCCGGTGGTCTTCCGGGTGCACTTCAAGGTTTTGGTTACCACCTTTAGAGCACTCCATGGCTTAGGACCTGGTTATCTACGGGACCGCCTGCTGCCACCACCGGCCTCCCACCGGCCGGTACGCTCTCACAGAGAGGGGCTCCTCCGGGTGCCGTCGGCCAAACAATGTTGACTGGCGGCCCCCAGGGGGAGAGCCTTCTCTGTAGGGGCACCTACTATCTGGAATTAGCTCCCCCCGGAGATACGGAGGATCCTGGATGAGTGCACCTTCTGCCACGCTCTCAAGACCTTTTTATTCCATCAGGTTGGCCTGGCCTAACCTTTTCCCTTTTTTCCCTTTTTAAAATGTAAATTTTAATCTGTTCTTAATAACTGGGGTGTTTTAAATCTGTCTTGGGCCAAATTGTTTTAATTCGATTTTATCCTGCTTTTAAATTTTGTATTTTATGTGTTTTATCTTGTGCCTGTTCACCGCCGTGAGTCCTTCGGGAGTAGGGCGGTATATAAATCAAATAAAACCTAAACCTAAAACCTAAAACCTCCAAGGTCCCTTCCAACTCTCCTATTCTGTTTCAAAGCTTCTACAAATCAAGATACCAGAGCGAAGAAACAAATCTCTATGGAATGGGCGTGTGAAATCAAGCACAAGGACAAACTTTGAAGGGCTGCCTTTTTGTGTGAACCTAAGATAGGCCAGAGGAATTTGTTGTCACAATATTTAAGCTGCCATGGATTCAACCTGCCAAATTGTAAATTAGCTCAAGCATCGCGGGAATTAGTACTTTTTTTATTCCAAATGAAACCAACCCAAAGCAGCAATTCACCCTACAAGGTCCTTACGACTTTGGAAGAAAAGGCACATGCACCAAAATGTGTCTGTAATTAAATGTTTTTAAATGTAGCAAAGCTGGATCTCTCGGAAAATAATTTTTGGTTCAGAAGTGTTTTGCGTTGTCCACCCCACTCCTTTTTGCTGCTATAGGCATTTTATCTAGGAAAGGGGAATAGCGGTTTCTACCTTCAGGGTAGCATCTGGGTTGCCTTAAGAAAATAATTAGAGGAAGGAAGGAAGGAAGGGAGAGAGGGAGAGAAGGAGAGAAGAAGGGAGGGCCATTGAGTCAGGTTTGATTCCTGACTCATTCGTAGACAAATGCTCACTACTTTGACAGGAAGGAAGGAAGGAAGGAAGGAAGGAAGGAAGGAAGGAAGGAAGGAAGGAAGGAAGGAAGGAAGGAAGGAAGGAAGGAATTATCGTGAGTGGAGGAACCTACTTCTTTTCCTCCATTTTAACAAGATGTAAGTGGCCCCAGACTGCACTCATAAAAAGGCAACAAGCATAAGGATGCAAATCTTCCATGTTTGAACTTCAAACTGGAAGAGAAACATCTGAAACAGAGTGTCCAACCGTGGCAACTTTAAAACTTGTTGATTTCAACCAGGGGTGAAATCCAGCAGGTTCTGACAGGTTCTGGGGAACCGGTAGAGGAAATTTTGAGCAGTTCGGAGAAACGGCAAATACTACCTCTGGCTGGCCCCCGAGTAGGATGGGAATGGAGATTTTGCAGTATCCTTCGCCTGGAGTGAGGAGGGAATGGAGATTTTGCAGTATCCTTCCCCTGGAGTGAGGAGGGAATGGAGATTTTGCAGTATCCTTCCCCTGGAGTGAGGAAGGAATGGAGATTTTGCAGTATCCTTCCCCTGCCATGGCCACCCAGCTACACCACGCCCACCAAGCCACGCCCACAGAACCGGTAGTAAAAAAAAAATTGGATTTCACCCCTGATTTCAACTCCCAGAATTCTGGGAGTTGAAGTTCACAAGTCTTAAAAGTTGCCAAGGTTGGACGCCTCTGATCTAAAAGAAGACCATGTTTTGTTTTTCTTATCACGACTCCACATTCAGGGCCAGCTGGAATGAACCTTGGGACCATCAATTATACAAGAATCTTTTAAATTAAAGAAAGGCGCCTGGATCACAGATGGAGAACAATTCTCCACACTGGATTACATCTGCGATTTCCTTTCACCGAGGAAATAAACGCAGAGGCGTGGAACAGAAATTTCGGGAGGCCTCATCAGAGCTACTGAGTTAATAATTGAGCATGTACCACATTCAGCCAACCATGGGCCTCACTGGAACATCTGGAGCAAAGGAGCGCCAGCCATCATCTTACTAGGCTGATACAATAATTAAGTGCCACTGAATCAGGTTTGATTCCTGAGGACTTCATGGACAAATGCTCATCAACTTGACCCGTCTTTAGTAATAGATGGAAATCAGATACAAATTCTACAGATGTTTAAAATTCTAAGTGTGGTTTCTAGATAGTGCAAGACTTCAGATTCAAAAGCAAAAAGGTGTTTTGTTGCACAGGCAAAGCATCTGTTTGTAACTCCTTAAACCAATGAGTCCCAAACCTGAGTAAATCACCCACAATTGGATAAAAGTGAGTTATTTTTCTTTGGGTAACAGTGCATTACCCAATCATGACGGGGACATTTAAATTGACTTAAAGTGTTCTACCTGTATTTTGTAAGAGGTCTTTCTGATAAAGTAGTAATGAACGTTTGGGAAATACTATATCAAACCCTTCTTCAGGGGATAAGGAGCTGCAAAGACCATGAGCCATGCTGCCACAGTGGTTAGCGTGCAGTACTGCAGTCTACTTCTACTGATTGCCGGCTGACTGCAATTTGGCAGATCGAATCTCACCAGGCTCAAGGTTGACTCAGCCTTCCATCCTTCCAAGGTGGATAAAATGAGGACCCAAACTGTTGGCGGCAATACACTGACACAGTAAACCTCTTAGAGAGGGCTGGAAAGGTAAAGGTTCCCCTTGCACATATGTGGTAGTTGTTCCTGACTCTAGGGGGCAGTGCTCATCTCCGTTTTAAAGCCAAATAGCCAGCGCTTTCCGAAGACGTCTCCATAGTCATGTGACCAGCATGACTAAACGCCAAAGGCGGACGGTATATATCGTATTTTTCAGACTATAAGACATTCCAAACTATAAGATGTACCTAGCTTTTGGGGAGGAAAACAAGCAAAAAAAATCTGTCTCTGCCTCCCAACAATTTGCCTCCTTGCAGCAAACAGCAAACAGCCTGATCAGCTTCAGCACAGCCTGATTTAGCACGAGCAGCTGATTGGCAGTTGGATCTGCCTCCCGGAATACCGCGACAGCGGCACAGCTGTGATTGTCGGAATCTTTTTTAAAGCATTTTTTTACTACCTATTTGCCGTAACCGGTAGTAAAAAAAAATGCTTTAAAAAAGTAAAAAAAAATTGTGCAGCACAGCTGTTTTTTACCCTTTTTAAAGCATTTTTTTTTACTACCAGTTCACCCGAACCGAAGCGAACTGGTAGCATTTCATCTTTGGTCCTCGGCTTATAACCACAATTGAGCCCAAAATTTCTGCTGTTAAGCGAGACATTTGTTAAGTGAGTTTTGCCCCATTTTACGACCCTTCTTGCCACAGTGGTTAAGGGAATCACCACAGCTATTCAATTAGTAATGAGATTGTTAAATGAATCTGGCTTCACTTAACCGTTGACTTTGCTTATCGAAGATCGCAAAAGGTGATCACATGACCCCGGAACACTGCAACTGTCATAAATATAAGTCAATTGCCAAGCATCTGAATTTTGATTACATGACCATGGGGATGCTGAGATGGCCGTTAAGTGAAAACAGTCATAACTCACTTTTTTCGGTGCCATAGTAATTTTGAACAGTCACTGAATGAACTGTTGTAGGTAGTCCTCAACCTACGACCACAACTGAGCCCAAAATTTCCATTACTAAGCAAGGCAGTTGTTAAGTGAATTTTGCCCCATTTTATGACATTGCTTGCCATGCTGGCTCAGGAATTCTGGGAGCTGAAGTTTACAGGTCATAAAGGGACCATAGTTACCCCCCCCGGTACCTAATTGGTGCCACATTCCAAACTAATCGCTTAGCTCAGGGGTCGCCAACTCCTGGGCAGTGGGACAGTTCCAATCCATGCCTGTTAGGAACTGGGCCACACAGCGGCAGGTGAGCAAAACCATACATGCATGGCAGAAGTCGGTTTCAGCAGGTTCTGACCAGTTCTGGAGAACCGGTAGCAAAAATTTTGGGTAGTTCGGAGAACCAGTAGTAAAAATTCTGACTGGCCCGGCCCCCATCCATTCTCAGCCTCTCAAGTCCCAGCTGATCTGGAGGAAATGAGAATTTTGCCATATCCTGCTCCTAGAGTTGGGTGGGAAAGAAGACTTTACAGTATCCTTCCCCTGCCATGCCTGCCAAGCCACGCCCACCAAGCCATGCCACGTCCATAGAACTGGTAGTAAAAAAAAATTGAAACCCACCACTGATGCACAGGATCTATTTTGGGTGCTTCTCTTCTCCCCAATACCAGTCCATGGAAAAACTGTCTTTCCACAAAACCGGTCCCTGGTGCCAAAACAACTGGGGACCGCTGGCTTAACTGTCTTATTTTATAGAATAGAATAACAGAGTTGGAAGGGACCTTGGAGGTCTTCTAGTCCAACTCCCTGCCCAGGCAGGAAACCCTACACCACTTCAGACAAATGGTTGTCCGATCTCTTCTTAAGAACTTCCAGTGTTGGAGCATTCACAACTTCTGGAGGCAAGGTGTTCCACTGATTAACTGTTCTCACTGTCAGGAAACTTCTCCTTAGTTCTAAGTTGCTTTTCTCCTTGATTAGTTTCCACCCATTGCTTCTTGTCCTATCCTCAGGTGCTTTGGAGAATAGCTTGACTCCCTCTTCTTTGTGGCAGCCCCTGAGATATTGGAAGACTGCTATCATGTCTCCCCTAGTCCTTCTTTTCTTTAAACTAGACACTTTGCACCAACTGATCAGAGGCATCAAACTGGTACAAAAGAAGGCAGCTAAACTACTGGTTTGGAAGGTATTAGTCTCGTGAACAGCCATCCCACATAGAGGCATTTTTACATTCACAGCATTTTTACAACTCTGTGACCAAATCGAGGCAATGATTCCCAAAACCAATCAGCTCAGGAAATGCTGCAGCTGCCATACCAGACATAGCTGGGAACACAGATTTCCTTGCCATCACTGCTCCCTGGAGATTTAGACCCAGCCAGGATGAAGGAATGCACCAAAAAGCTGCACCTGCTCTTTCAGCAAAATGCAACCCCATCTATTTATTTAGCGTTTCATGCCACCCGTTGGAGTTTCTTTCTCCAAATAGGATTTTTTCTTTCCTCTCCTCTGCATGCATGTTTTCTGTCTCCTCTGCTCAAAAATCTACCCATTTGACGCGGTTAGATAAGATATTTGATTACAACCATTCGTTTAGTGACAGTTGATTGCAGCATGATCATGGGCCCAAAATTCAGGAGCTGGGCAACTGGCATTTATGTATGACGGTGACAGTGTCCCTGGGTCATGAGATCACTTTCTGTGACCTTCTGACCAACAAAATCGATGGGGAAATCAGATTCGCTTCACAATCGTGTGAAGTGAGCTTCACAGCTACGCTTAACACTGTATCTAAACAGCCACCATGATTCACCTAACAACTGTGGCAAGAAAGGTTGTTAAATGGGGCCAAACTCACTTAACAACTGTCTTGGTTCGCCAACGGAAATTTTGGGTTGTGTTCATAAGTCAAGGACTACCTGTACTAGAATGAAGCCACTCAATTGTTCTCTGCTTCAGCCACCGAACTTGGAATCCATCCTTTCTCTCACCTCTACACGGCCTTTTCATGTCGTAATATACCCCTTGCTTTGTGCTTCTTAGACTTAGAGTAACTTTGTCACTTTAAATCAGGGGTGTCAAACTGGATTTCTTCGAGGGCCAGATCAGCATTGTAGTTCTCCTCCACAGGCCAGGCGGGGAGGGGGGGGCAGGATGGATGTCTCCTGCAGACAGGGCGCGGGGATCCACGTGTGGCCCTACTGTGCCTCATTTTCACCTCCATGGCCTCCTGCAGCACTCTACTCACTGTTTTGGGGCCGTTTTTCAGGCTGTTTTGGGGGCTGTTTTTGGCCCATTTTTCGGACCGTTTTTGGCTGGCAGAGTGCTGCAGGAAGCTATGGGGGTGAAAACGAGGTGAGGGGGGCCACACGCAGCCCATTTTAGCCGCCAGAGGCCCCATTAGCCAGATTTAAGCACCCCGTGGACCCCATCCGGCCCCTGGGCCTTGAGTTTAACACCCCTGCTTTAAATGTACCCTAATCGGCATACATGAAAATGAAATTTTGTTGCATACAGCTTTCAAAGGGTCACCCCCTCCAATGTACACTACATAAACATGACAAAATAAATAAATAAATAAATACAAAATTATGCATACCCACCCATATTATATGACAGAGAGAAACAACATAGTGTACTCTAGATGTATTCATATACATGGTGAGAAAAACGAATCTTGCGAGTTTACCAGACGGATGGCCTAAGGAACAAAGCTGTTACAGAATCTGGTAGTCCTGCTAGGGATACTTCGAAACCGCCTCCCAGAGGGGAGCAACAGAAACAGACCGTGAAGTGGGTGTGTGGGGTCTCTAACAATATTTTGAGCTCTAAGCGCATAGCGCTTATAAGCAGTATCCTGAACAACAGGAACCAAGCTTCCTATAATCTTCTCGGCTATCCTTACCACTCTCTGTATGGACTTTCTATCTGAGGCACTACTGCCACCAAACCGAACAAGGATGCAGTTTGTTAAAACAATCTCAACTGTACCTTTGTAAAAAGTGGCCAGGACAGAAGGAGAAAGATGTGCTCTCCTCATCCGACGCAAGAAATGCAGACATTAGTTTGCACGCTTCACTAAGGATGACGTGTGGAGAGACCGATTCAGATTGTTGGTTATGTGCACACCCAGATACTTAATACTGTTAACGACCTCTATGGCTGCATCCTTGATACCGAGTGGAGTATGACTATGCCGGCTCTTTCTAAATCCTCTGATTTGGTGCTGGAATGTAGCTGTTTGTTGACATAACTGGCATTCTTGCACTGGAAAACTCAATTTCCCGATATATCTCCTATTGCAGTGGCCTCCAATCTTTTGGGCACCTGGAAGAGAAATTTTTCTGCAGACTGGAGGATGTGGAGTTTCATGTGCTTCCTGCATCCCACGGATGGGGCTTCGATTGTTTCTTTGGCCCAGTTTCTGGCATGCTGCAGGCCAGTGCTGATCTATGGACTCCTGTCCTACGGCTTTAGAGTTCTTCTAAACCTCTTATTGGCTTGCCCAAAAGAAATGGATGCCCAGAAAATGAGCGCTTCTTTAGAATATGGGAAGATAACTTGCTTTTTTTTTTTAAAAAAAAAAGGAACACTATTTGAGGGCAAATATTTAAGAACATATCCTAAAAGGAAGACAGATTAGCTTTCAAGATGTGAAAGAGTAAGAGCTGCCGGATAACAGATGATTCCAGCCACAAAGAGAATTTATCCATTTAAAGGAGGTATTAAGACATACTTAAGTAGTGTATGGCTCACACATCTAAATCTTTTAGTGTGACCAAGCAGTAAAGTGCTGCTTCCTTCATTTTGGGGCAATGTTTGATAGCATGACTCTGGATAATTAAGGCTCCTGGGACAGGATTAATGTGCCAGTCACATCTGTCATAGGATAATGATTCATCTGCCTTTAAGCCACACTGTTCTGTTGCTATCACTTCCAAACCTTACTTCAAAGAACATGTCTCTGCTTCAAGCTTGGCATTTGAACAGTTTAACTCTTGCACTGGAATTAGAGAAGCTACACTTTAATAGGCTGAGAATTCCATATTCTGATCATCCCGGTTACATTTACCAAAAGCAAGTGGATGATTATTAAGCCAGATTTAGTATGTACTGCAAGGTAATCTCTGATTTACAACCACAATGGGGAACAGAGTTTTACTGCTAAGTAAGTGAGGCGATTGTTAAGTGAATAATTCCTCATTTTGCAACCTTTTGTGCCATACATAAAATCATAGAATCATGCCGTCCTTAAGCAAATCCAGCTTCACCAATTCACATTTCTTGTCTAGGAAGATGGCTAGGAAGATCAGAAATGGTAATAACATGACCCTGGAGTGCTACAACCACCATAAATATATTCCAGTTGCCAAGTCCCCGAATTTTGATCATGCAAGCTTGGGGATGCTGCAATGGTTGTTAAGTCTAAAGACAGGTTGTAAGTTACTTTTTTCAATGCTATTGTATCTTTGAATGGTTGCTACATAAATGGTTGTAAGTCAAGGACTTACAGTGAATAGTTGCACTCCAAGCTTCTCTGCTTTCAAATTGCTATCTGTCAGAGTCTGGCTGCATTCCCAGACATATTGCATGCTATGTACTCTACCTGCTAAACTTCCTTTACTATTTGAGCCAAACGCCCCCTCATTTGACAATTCGCATAACAAACATTGTGAAACTTGAGCTGAAACAATGGAGAAAACTCTCAAGAATTCCTACAGAACCAGACCAAAAAAAAAAGCTTCTTTTTTTTTTGTACTGAGAATTCAGATGACCTCAAGAAAATCTACTGTAATTATTTAATATTAGAAAATGTAATGTCAGACTGTTCCTGGTGTAGGAAGCCCCGCCCCCCTCCTAGAGAATGAAATATTGGGGGGAATATTAAGAGGCAAAATATTATATTTCCCTAAAGGAGAAATGGGGAAGCATGCCCTTAAAGGCAGAAAGCAGCCCCAATTTCCTGCATAGTAAAACAGCCTCCAGCACATGCCTGAAATCTTTAGAGATGGAGATGTTGTGTCCATTAAGATATCCAAGACAATCTATTCATAAACAAAACATCTTCAGCTCCAGGTGATGGGATTAAGGAGGACAGGACATGACCTTTAGGACATAATAGGATTTACCCATCACCACTGAAATAGCAAGAGACACAAAAGCCCTTTCATTGCACAATCCCAAGAACAGTTCAAACTTCGAAGACACAGGAACCTATAAAGATCCATCCTTTCATTCAACCAATTTGTCAGCTGCCCCAGAACTGCATGCTATAGTTCTGATTCCAATAGACAGAATCCTTCTTTCCAATCAGCCTCCATTTTATTTCCAGAGATTTTCTCTCAGCTTGGAACCATACCGGATTTTTATTCCTACACTCGGAAGCCCTGATAATTAAATTAAATCTGACATAATTTGAATACATCATGAAAACATGAGAGACGCTAGAAAAGAGTGATGTTTGGAAAAATAGAAGGCAGCTGAAAAAGAGAGCGAGAGAAGGCAAAGTGGTTAGATATTATCACTGAGGACACCAGCATGAGATTACAAGAATTCAAATAGTTACTGATGGTCTTGGTAAATGATATCTATTGGCTTACAAGCTGAAAGTGACTGAACTGAAATTTTGCAACAAAAACCAAGTTTTTAAAAAAAATGCAGCAGGGCCTGTTTATGGAGATTCTCATCATCCAGGTTGTCTCAAAGGTGCTTTTTCAAAAAGGAGGCAAATGGCCAGCTGTCTGCAAGGAGTATAAATCCTTCCATTCCCCACTAACCAGTCAGAGTTGAAGAAGCTTCTTGGATGAGAAGAGAAACATCTTCAAAGAAAAACCAGAAAGTCCAGTTGCAGCATCTTTGGGACAACTGCGACCTAGATGATTGAGAATTTTCGTAGCTATGCCTTTTGGGATGCGCACCCTTCGAATGGTACCTGAGTATGAACAGATTCCCAGAAAAAATTGCAGACTACAGGAATCATTTGCACTTCACTTTGAGATACAGACAACACAGACTTGTCCCCAAAGCCTGCACCTGAGTTCAACAGTGAAGGGACGCTGAAGGGGCAGAAAATCTCCTACAGAAAGCACAGCTCCACAACACAATCCTTTCAGCAGTTCCAAGAAGGCTCCACACCCATTTGCACTACTCAGGTGACCCTAAGGATACAGAAAAACCTCCAGGTGGCCTCAATGACTCTCTAAAAAGAATGCAAATCACCAGCTGTCTGCAAGGAGTATAAATCCTTCAATTCCTCACCATCCAGTCAGAGCTGAAGAAGCTTCTTGGAGGAGAAGCGAAATGTCTTCAAAAGAAAAACCAGAAAGTCCAGTTGCCTCTTGAAAAAGCACCTTTGGGGCAGCAGGATCTGTTCCTGCGATAGCAGCTGAAATACTATACACATCCTGATTCTAAAATTCCACTCTGTGTATGTTTGTACGTGTATGTGTGTAAATATTTCATATACAGCGGTGAAATCCCCCCCCTTCTATCTGGCTCACCGAACTGGTAGCGCTGGCGGCGGGAGGCTTCGCCCACCCACCGGGATGACATTACATCCTGTTTGTTACCATCGGCGAAGGGGCGTGCGTACGCATAACTCCCGCGCACTCCCGTTCCCAAACCAGTAGCGAAGCTAATTGGATTTCACCGCTGTCCATATATAATACTTGTCCAGGTTCACTGAATACTATTCAACAAAGATACTGAAAGGTGGAAAAAACTGCAAAAAGGGAATTAAAAAAATAGACTAGATCGGAACAATTTTCATATGAGGAAGAACTTAAATTTACAAACAGAGAATTAAGGTTGTGTAAAGGCATATAGAGAAGATCTAGGGCCGTGATGGGGAACCTGTGACACAGGTGGCACATGGAGCCATATCTGTGGGTATGTGAGCATTGCCCTAGCTCAGCTCCAGCTGATTTTTGGGTCTTCTAGGCCCACCGGATGTCGGGAAATGGACCCGGGGGGAAGGGAAGGCCATTTTCACGCTCCCCAGGCTCCTAGAAAGCCTCTGGAGCCTGGGGAGGGCAAAAAAACGGGCCCACCGGGCCATTGCGTACCAAAAGCAGGGAGAGTGGTAGGGTCGCGGGGTCATGCACAGGGAGGCAGGGCACACTGAATTATGGGTGTGGGCACGCATGCGCATGACCTCCCCCTCCCCTGCTTTTGGCACTTTGACGGCAAAAAGGTTAGCCATCACTGATCTAGGGGAAACCAAGGGACAGTGTTGCACCCACCACCAATCTATCCTCCCCTTCTATCCCACTGTGGGAAGCCTCCCCCCCCCTCAGAGAATTAAATATTTTGCGGAATATTAAAAGAGGCAAAATATTATATTTCCCCAAAGAAGTAATGGAGTTCCTGTCACAGGAAAATAGCCTCAAGCAGAAGACTCAAGTCTTTAGAGACGAATATTTTCTACCTGGGCCAATCTATTCATAAACAAAACGCCTTCAGCCACAAGCTCCCACCAAAGGCTGGAGCTGATGGGATTAAGAATTTACATTCCCCGGCCCAAATTCTAAGGACAGGACAGGACCTTTACGACATAATAGGATTTACCCACCAGCTTTAGAATAGCAAAAGACAACAAGGCTCACTACATTGCACAACCTCCTGGAGCATCTCAATCACCAAACCCCAGAACCGTATAAAAATCCATTCACTCACTCAGCCATTTTATCAGCCACCCCAGAAACATGCTGCTTTCACAGAAGTTTCTGGAAACCAAATAAGCAGAGACTTTCTTTCTTCCTCAGAGTGCCGTCGGCCAAACAGTGCCGGCTGGCGGCCCCCAAGGGGAGAGCTTTCTCTGTGGGGGCACCTACCCTCTGGAACGAATTACCCCCGGAGTTACAGCAGATCCCAGACCTGCGCACTTTCCAAACTGCCCTAAAGACATTTTTGTTTCATCAAACTGGAGTGACCTGACCTACTCTTTTAAATTGTTTTTAACTTAAATTGCTAAAATTATGGGTTTTAATATGGGGGTTTTAACTATATTAATTTAATTTAATATACTTAAATTAATATAGTTAATATAGTTAAATTATATAAGTTAATATATAATATCCAAATTAATTTAATTGGATTTTAATGCTGTTTTAAATTTTGTATTTTCTGTATTTTATTTGCTGGCTGTTCACCGCCCTGAGTCCTTCGGGAGAAGGGCGGTATATAAATATAATAAACCATAAACCAATCATAAACCTTGTAGCCAGCCTCCATTTTATTTCCAGCGTTTTTTTCCCCGACTTGGAACAGGACTGGATTTTTCTTCCCACACCACCCAGATGTGTCCCTGAGCCATAGCAAGTCACCTATGAGCTGCAATGCGGGCCTGGTTCTACACCAGCCCTCCCAGGCCTCACCTACCTTCTGAGCTACCCTGCTTAACAACTACAACAAGGAGAGCAGGGATTGTGATCATTAAGCAAGGCAATCATATAGGTGCCTCGCTTAACGATGGCTGGGAATTATTACCATAATTCTGGGTTCAGTTGTGTCCGTAAATCGAGGATTACCTATACCGGTTCAGTAGTTGAATTTTGTGTTGAATTTTTGTTGTACTGCAACTCTTGTTTTTATTTATTTATTTATTTATTGAATTTCTATACCGCCCTTCTCCCAAAGGACTCAGGGCGGTGAACAGATTAAGATTTCATATACATATAAATATATTTTATAAACAGTAAATAATAAATTAAGTCAACTTGGTGTATCTACTAAGACCTTGGCATAGAATTTTGATGTTTATGCTAGCCCTGCTTGTTGAAATAGAAAGGTCTTCAGGGCACGTCGGAAAGTGCAAAGATCTGGGATTATTCGTATTCCAGGTGGTATTTTGTTCCAAAGCGTAGGTGCCCCCACAGAGAAGGCCCTCTCCCTTGGAACCACCAGACGACATTGTTTTAATGATGGTACCATGAGTAGGCCTACTCTGTGAGAGCGTATTGGTTGGTGGGAGGTTATCGGTTGCAGCAGGTGGTCTCGTAAGTACTCAGGTCCTAAGCCATGGAGCACTTTAAAGGTAAGAACCAACACCTTGAAGCGCACTCGGAAGGCCACCGGAAGCCAGTGCAGCTCGCGTAGAAGAGGTGTTACATGCGAGCACCATGTTGCTCCCATAATTACTCGCGCAGCTGCATTCTGGACCAGTTGGAGCTTCCGGGTGCACTTCAAGGGGAGCCCCATGTAGAGAGCATTGCAGTAGTCAAGTCGGGAATTGTACCCACAGACTCATTTTTGCAAGTTACATAGCTACAGAAATACTTTTAAATAAATAAGCAAATCAGCGCTTTCCCTGTATTTAAAAAATAATAATGACACGTTTAATCCTGAACAATAGAAAAATCACAATGCAACATGTCCCTGGAATTAAAACAGCGGCAACCGTTCATGCGCTTCATACATAAACTATTTTACTTCAGGCAAAGATTCAACCAGCCCCCATCAAACATCAAGTAAACGCTGTTGATTTTCTAAAAATTTAAACAAGTAAATTATTCATGAAAAGATTGCTTTAGCATTTCTGTGAAAGATCCAAGTGAGGTTTAATTTCTATCTAAAAGAGAATTTTGCAATCAAGGAAAACTTGCATCTTAATCTTTCCTGGGGATTTTTTTGCTTCCAGATATGAAACCGCTGTTATTATTTCGTTCCTCCTTTGTTTTTTCCCTCGTTCTTGCTTTTCTCCTCCTGAAATGCAACCCACTTTTAATGTATTTTTCCCCCTTTGCGCCATTTTCAAAGCACTAAGATGGCAAGAGATTGATATTTTTTGGCATATGCCTAAGCATAATGTCGGAGGGAGGGTATGTTTAAACGAAGGGCTGCAAAACGGCTTCTGGTTTGGATGGAGTCTCCAAGAAACAGGGATAAAACTTGCCAAAAGTTTCTAAGCCTCTAAATCTTGATTGGACTGGACTGGACCGGACCGGACCGGACCGGACTAGACTAGGACTAGAGGAAACTCTGTATCAGTGATGACGAAACTTTTACTTACCGAGTGCCGAACAGGAACGCACTTTACGCCCTGCGCACACTCACATACCATCCGTGGTAATGCACGGCTCCTCGCAACATGCTGTGCACACAACCGCACCGTCTGCGTATGCTCACAGCTTTTGCGCATAAGCACTAATGCACGCTGTGTGCACAATCTCACCAAATGCCCATGCGCACAGCTTTTGCACATGCAATGCACCTGCAAATGCTGCCTATACATGTGCACACAATCTCGTATGCATGCGCAAATGTGCGCGCATGCACAGAGCTCCGAAGACCAGCTGGGTCCCCTGAATTGCGCACGTGCGCACCAGAGTCCTGAACAGCAACTGGGGCACGCAGGCATGCACAGTTTCAGGTGAGCTTGGCGACACATCGTGCGCCTGGAAAAATGGCTCTTCATGCCACTTCCGGCATGCATGGCATAGGTTTGCCAACATGGCCCTATATCATTTCAGACAACTTTAAAACTTCCAGTGTTGGAGAATTCACAACTTCTAAAAGCAGGTTTTTCCACTGATTAATTGTTCTAACTATCAGGAAAATTCTCTTTAGTTCTAGGTTGCTTCTCTCCTTGATTAGTTTCCACCCATTGCTTCTTGTCCCACCCTATAAAGCTCAGCAGGGCTCTAAATCAAGGAAGAAATGGCTTGAAATTCTGTAATGCAAGTTAAGTTTTGCTGGATCTGCATCATTTCCTCAGCAAAAGCACAAGATGCAGCCCGGAGGCCCTTCATAGGACATTGTGTAGGAGCCTGGATAGCTCAGCAGACTAAAAAGCATTGCGATTAACTCCAGCTGTCTGCAATTACTGTAAGTTCGAATCTCACCAGGCTCAAGGTTGACTCAGTCTTCCATCCTTTCTAAGGTAGGTAAATTGAGGACCCAGTTTGTGGGGGCAATAAGCTGACTTTGTATATGTATGTACAAAAGTATGAAGGCTATTGCTTAACGCATTGTAAGCTGCCCTGAGTGTCCGGAGAAGAGCGGCATATAAATCAAACTTTTTAAAAAAAAATTGTGTACCATTACAGCTGCTCATGCTGTAAATGAACGCAGAAGGAACTTGGACTTCATTTGCACATTTTTTTTACACAAAGTGCCTGGCTTAGTTCATGTCTTCCTATTTATGCAATGCAAAGCTTCTTCTCTGAAAACGATGCAGATGTGAAGTCTCATAATATAATCATCTTGGCCGTTATTATTTTTCTCTTCATTTCTAGTCAAGTCACTGCTATTGTGCCATAAATCCCGTCGTCACCAATAATTAAGTATGAGCATTTGCGTCAGGGGTGAAATGTAAAATTTGTTACTACAAATGTCCCAGATTTGCCATCACTTCAAGGCAGTGGTGAAATGTAAAATTTGTTACTACCGGTTCTGTGGGCATGGCTTGGGGGGAGGGGTTAATGTGACTGAGTGGGCGTGGTCAACTTTTTTTTTTTTACTTTTAAAACCATTTTTTCTACAACCTCTTTGGTTGTAAAAAAATGCTTTTAAAAGGCTCTGACGATCCCAGCTAAATTGCCTGATCGTCAGAGGCTTTTTTTTCTTTTAAAAACATTTTAAAAAAACATTGTAAAAAAATACTTTTAAAAGCCTCTGACGATTCCAGCTGAGCCGCGCCATCATCAGAAGCTTTTTTTTAACTTTTAAAAGCATTTTTTCAGCCGAAGAGGTTGTAGAAAAAATGCTTTTAAATTTTTTTAAAAAAGCCTCTTATGCTTCCGCGGCTCATCTGGGCATGGGGGCAGGGATTTTTGCTACCGGTTCTCTGAACCACCCACCATTGCTACCGGATCGGGCAATCTGGTCCGTACCGGGAGCATTTCACCCGATTTGCATGTATCGGGAATCCTTCCAAACCAGCAATGAGTCTCTAACTTCTTTCCAATCATTTCTTGCTTGATAAGAAACGGTCAATGACAGAGAGCATTTGACATGCAGAAGAACAACGGAAAAGGGTAAACTCTTACCGTTACAGGTAGTCCTTGACTTACAACCGTTCACTTAGTGACAATTCAAAGTTACAAGAGCACTGAAAAAAATGGCTTATGACTGTTTTTCACCCTTATGACCATTACAGTATACCCATGGTTACATGATCAAGATGCAGCTCTTTGGCCACTGTAATGTATTTATGACAGCTGCATTGTCATACGATCACCATCTACCGTATTTTTCGGAGTATAAGACGCACCTACCTTTTTTGATGAGGAAAAAGAAGAAAAAGAAATCCCCCTGTGCCTCTGAGCAATTTTGCCTTGTTGCAGCAAACAGCAAACAGCCTGCTTTACTTTCATTTTCATTTTCAGCATAGCTTGATTAGCACAAGGAAAAAAAAAAATCTGCTCCCAGCAATTTACCTCTTTGTAGGAAGCAGCAGAGCCCTGCACAAAACAGCTGAGAGCAAATCAGCTGAGAGTCGGGAGGCCGATCCAATTAACTTCTGCTAATTAGCCTGTGCTAAAGCTGAAAGGAGCTGTTTCTTCTTGCTGCTTGCTGCAAGGAGGTAAACTGCTGTGAGGCAGAAGCCAAAGGCTTGGGGCCAGTGGGTGGACAGGGCTATATTCGGTGTATAAGACGCACCTAAATTTTCACCCTGTTTTTGGGGGGGGGAGAGGTGCATCTTATATCTGAAAAATACGGTATATTATCCAAAGAGGAAGTCCTGAACTTACAACCACAATTGGTACCTGAGCTTCCAATGCTAAGCAAGGTGACTCGCACCTGTTTTTACAGCCTTTTTTTTTTTTGGCCATTGATGTGAAACTAATGACTACAGTTGTTAAGTGAATCAGGCAGTCATTAAACTTACTTCGCTGACGTAGCTTATCGGAAGCCAGCTGGGAAGGTTGCAAACAGCAATCACATGACCATGGGGACGATGTGATGGTCATAAGGGCAAGGACTATTTGTAGGTCACTTTCTTCACCACAGTTGTTAACTTTGAATAGTCACTAAACAAATGGTTGTAAGTCAGTTCAACTCTATTGACCTGACTTGGCTGCCTTAACTATTGGCTGCCTTAACTAAACCACAGTCCAGGTAATCTTCAACTTACAACAGTTTGTTTAGTGATCGTTTAAAGTTACAACAGCACTAAAAAAAGTTGACTTATGACCAGCTTTCACATTTATGACTGTGGCACCAGCCCTATGAACACGTGATCAAAATTCAGATGCTTGGCAACTGGTTCATATTTATGACGGTTATGGTATCCTGGGATCATGCGATCCCTTTTGCAACCTCCTGACAAGCTAGTCAACGGGGAAGCCAGATTCACTTAGCAACCATGGTACTAACTTAACAACCGTGGCAAGAAAGATCGTAGAACAGGGAAAAAATGTCACTTAAGAACTGTCTCGCTTAGCGATGGAAATTTTAGGGCTCGAGTGTGGTCCTAAGTCAAGGACTAACAGTTTCCGGCAAAAAATGTTATAAATTTCACTAATGTGACCATGGGAAGCTGCAATGGGTAGAAAGTAATCAAGGAGAGAAGCAACCTAGAACTAAGGAGAAAGTTCCTGACAGTGAGAACAATTAATCAGTGGAACAACTTGCCTCCAGAAGTTGTGAATGCTCCAACACTGGAAGTTTTAAAGAAGAGATTGGACAACCAATTGCCTGGAATGATATAGGGCCATGATGGCGAACTTATGGCACACGTGCCAGAAGTGGCACACAGCGCCCTCTCTGGGCACATGAGCTATCGCCCCAGTTCAGCTCCGCCGTGCATGAGTGCATGCCTCCTGCTGGCCAGCTGATCTTTGAGTCTCTGCCGTGCATGCGTGGGGTGGGACCAGTGGTGGGTTCTAACTAGTTCTAGTTCTAGAACTTCTAGTTCTAACTAATACATCTACTCATGTATTTTTGCAGGCACTGATCTACTCATTTGTTTTCTTTTAACACTGATCAGCTGTAGGGCGGCCCTTTGAAGCCCTGCGGCAAGAGTTTAAACAGTTTTTTTCACTCTAGCCATCAGCTGGGGCTCAGGAGGCAGCAATAGATTGGGGGTGGGGCCAAATAAAAGGTAAGAATAACGTGGGAGGTGAGGGGGACGCGGGGGGGGCAGAACCAGTTCGGTGACGTCATATCGTCACCGCTACCAGCTCGGGAGAATCGGGCCAAACCGGGAGGAACCCACCACTGGGTGGGGCGCATGTGGGTGGGCCACAGACGCATGCACGGGGAGCACTTGCGGAGCCCCACATGTGCATTGCATTTGGGGGTGCTTGGCGCGCACGGACACATTCACTGATGCATGCACGCACTTTGAGCACTTGGTCTGGAAAAAGTTAGCCATCATTGGTATAGGGTTTCCTGCTCAAGCAGGGGGTTGTACTAGAAGACCTCCAAGGTCCCTTCCAACTCTGTTCTTCTATTCTATATGCCACATATATGGGCTGGTTGCTGAGCTGAGCTGCGGTTGGGGCAGCTGTCAGTCTGGATCGTAAGTACCTTTCGGGAGAGCCGTTGTAACTTTTCATGGTCGCTTAGTGACCGGTTGTAAGCGGAGGACGACTACCGGTATCCAAATCATAAACCTGGAAACGAGGAAGGCTTGATAGAGCCAGGAGCAATGGCTTGGCTCGGCTCTCATACTAGGCCCAAAGCAGGCTGCCTCAATTGATCTAATTGTGCCTTTCAAAAGATGACTCAGCAAAGTGGCAGGTGCAGCGCACAAACCGAGAGGCTGCTAAACTAGTTTTGCAAGGAAGCCTTGGTTTGCGGGAAGAAACCGTGGAGACTGAACTTCCACCTTTTGCTCACTGGGGGTTTATTGAAACCTGGCCCTGCGCACAGGAAGAAGCTACAAGGTTTTTTTTTCCCCTCTTCCTTTGTCTACTCTCTGGTTACACCACCTTTTTGAAGTATCTACTTGCCAATCCTGTTACTCAAATGGTATCTTCCCCTCCCACCCTGTCTGTCTCTTTTCTCTTTTAAGGTAAGGTTGTATTGCTGAATCTTTTGTACCTATCATTTCTAATAAATTAGGGTCGTAAGTCGAGGACTACCTGTAATCCATTCATTTGAATGGTCACCTTGAAGTAGAGGTGAAATGATCCCAGTTCGGACCGGATCACCTGATCCGGTAGCAATGGCGGCGGGTGGTTCAGAGAACCGGTAGCAAAAATCTCTGCCCCCCCCCCACCCCATGCCGAGCTGAGCCGCGCAATCTTCAGAGGCTTTTTTTTTCACTTTTAAAAGCATTTTTTTCTACAACCTCTTTGGCCGAAAAAGTGCTTTTAAAAGTAAAAAAAAAAAGCCTCTGATGATCGCGCAGCTCAGCTGGGATCGTAAGAACCTTTTAACAGCAATTTTTCTACAACCTCTTCGGCCAAAAAGGTTGTAGAAAAAATGCTTTTAAAAATTTTTTTTTTAAAGTTGGCCACACCCACCCAGTCACATTACCCCCCACCAAGCCACACCCACAGAACCGGTAGTAACAAATTTTACATTTCCCCCCTGCCTTGAAGTGACGGCAAATCTAGGACACGTGTGCCAAAGATGACATGCCAGCATTCACCAACATTCAATAACTATTTTTGAAAGCACACCTCCTTTTCGCGGTATTTTCAGAGACCGTGGAGGCTGCGTGAGAATGGGGTGTATCAGGCCACACAATGAATCAGAGCCATGGGTTCCAGATAAGAGGGTTTATTGATTATACCTATTCACAAGAATCTAGTCAATTAATGGTCAGCACTAAATTGGCGCTTGATAAGCGTCAATGGAATCTGAGAGGGGTTGGACTGAGACCGTTTGTGGGAATGTAATGACTCTAGACTGATGACTCGCTTGACTCCACCCCTGCTTTGCCCACTCGTCTCCTACACAAGGGCTGTTGATGGAAAAAGAGCATTGCCTGAACATAAGCTGCGCAACATAAGATCCAGGAGAGTGCTGGGCTATTGAATTATTCTTCAAGTCTCATATGCACTGGGAAAAAACATGAGGTTTTGAGTGGCAATCTGGCACAAGGGCAGAAATCAATACCAGGGCCTTTGCTTCAGGCCCATCCATGACATTGCCACTAAGTGCCACTAAGTGCCACTCCATTGCCACTCAGAGAAGACTAGATAGAGGGGGACATAGAGAATTGTTTCACTTCTGTTTGGGGGTGGGTAGATGTGACACACCAGCAGAATCAACTTAGACATTTTTTAAATTTTTTACATGCTGATTCCAAAGGATTCACCATCTCTCTTCTAGACTCCAATGAGCTTTCTGCTGTTTGGATGATCTATGACAGTGATGGTTAATCTTTTTGGTGCCAAATGCCCAAAGCGTGCGTGCGAAACCCCGAAATGCAATGCGAGTACCCCCAGTGCATGCAACCCATCCCACATATGTGCGCACACCCCGCACATGTGAGCGCTTTCCTGCATCCACATATGCCGCCCACACATGTGTGCACATCCCTGCGTGTGCGCCCTGCTCCTCTGTCCATTTTTGGCTTCCAGTTTGGTGCAGGAGGTTTTCCACGCCCAAAACGGGGCACGGGGGGCTCACACGGTGCCCCCGCTCCCTGTTTTGGCTTTGGTGCAGAAGGCCTTCCAGGCCCAAAATGCAATGCTAGCGCCCCCCATGCATGTGTGCACATGTCCCCCAAAGCACACACCCCCGTGCATGCGCGGCACAGACCCGAAAATCAGCTGGGCAGCGGGAGGTGCACACACATGAATGGTGGAGCTGAGCTGAGGCGCCAGCTGGCGTGCTCACAGAGAGGGCTCTGCATGCCACGTGTGCCATAGGTTTGCCATCACGGATCTATGATTTCAATACAGATAGTCCTTGCTTAACGACTGCCCAGTTTAGCAACTTTTCACAGTTATGATGGCACTGAAAAAGTAGCTTTACAACCAGTCCTCAGATTTATAAGTGTCGCAGCATCTCCATGGTCAAGTGCTCAAGATTTCAGCACTTCATAACCAGTGGATTTTATAGCATCCATCCCCACCATTTGCACACTTCGCAGCCCGTTTCCAATCATCTGAACAATCAGAGGTCACAATCATGTAATGTCTTGCTTAATAGTGGGGCGGAAGTGAGGACATAAGTCCATTGTGGATACGGGATTTCACATTTAATGAATCTAGCAGCAGAATTGCCAGGCCCAATTGTGGTTATTAAGCAAAGACTGCTTGTATTCTCCCAGTCAAATGTATGTTTAGCTGCAAAAATGTGTGTGATTATACACTGGTGCATAAACCAGTCTACAAAATTGCAAACCAAAATACCAGGAAAAATAGAATGCTCTGGAAAACAGCATTTACAAACTTGTTTTTCACGTATGTCAAATTCTCTGGAAGAATTAGAACTGCTTGTCTCCCACTCTACTAATAATGTTTAGCTTGAAAACTGCAAAGTATGATAATTGTTAGCAGTTTCCAGACATGGTGATTATCTACCAGAAATGTGTGCTGTGATAAGCAGGAAGCTCCCAACTTTTACGTCAACACTTAAAACCTGTGATTTTTGTAAAAAAGAAAAGAAAAGAAAAAGAAAACCGTGAAATCTGGTCCGTGGATAAGCTGAACCCAATTTTTTCCATGTATTTTGGAGTCAAAGTTCTTAGTTTATATGTGAGAATACAGTATATAACAAGGATGTCAAACCTGATTGCATTGTGGGCCACATCACGGCGTATCGGGATGTTTTTTACCTTTGCAGAGCCAGAGTGGGTGTGGCCTGTGCAGGCCCAGGCGTGACCTGCACTGGCCATATCCAACCCGCAGACCGCCAGTTTGACAGACCTAGTATACAGTATTGGTGGCGCAGTTGTGGAGCATTTGCAGGCTGACTCTGCTCACTGCTAGGAGTTCAATTCCAGCTCAAGATTGACTCAGCTTTCCACTCCTTCCAAGATGGGTAAAATGAGGATTGTTGGAGGCAATATGCTGATTCTATAAACCGCTTAGAGAGGGCTGTAAAGCACTATGAAGCGGTATATAAATCTAAGTGCTATTGCTATTTACAATTCTGGGTCTTTATCGCAGTTTTGGATTCCTCAGTTTTTAGAAATGTTCTGCTTTTCCTATATAGCACTGGTTGCCATCCAGAAAGATCATTTTGTACATGACATTAGCTCTCTCTTTGGTTGGGAGTGTGTAGTTGTGCGTTTGCACAGACTTCTTCATTTTGTGAGAGATGGTCATCCAGTGTTTCCACCCACTCCCACACTCCCTGTTTCATTGCTGAAAAGATCCTAATTTTTTTTTCTGATATTCTACCAAAGTCTTCATTCCTGTTCTAGATAGTCCTTGACTTATGACCAGTCACTTAAAGACCATTAAAAGTTACAACCCCCCCAAAAGGTACTTACGAGCCTGACTGACAGCTGCTCCCACCAGAGTCAGATGATCAGATTCTTGGAGCTCAGCAACCAACCCACATATGTGGCATATGCAGCATCCCATGGTCACATTAGTGCATATTTTTTTTTCCAGAAACTGGTATCTACTTCTTGTTTCCAGCAAAACTGCCCATTGTGGTGAATGTGTTTGTTTAACAACCACTACATTCGCCTAAAGATCATCACAAAAAATTGAGTCAGTCACATGGATGCCTCAACTTACAACCATCAAGGTATACAATGGAAAATCCAAGCACCATTATGGTTTTAAGTGGAGGACTTCCTGCATTTAATCATGTCTTCTGGAATAATTCTCAACAATTATTTTATACGGCAGTCTTCCAGATATCAGCAATAACTCCAATGCCTCCCTATAGATTTCTCATCTTCAGGTCAAACAGACCAATATCTCCAACCAATTCTCCCTCTGCCCCCCACCCCCCAAAAGAAAATGGGACTCAGTTTCCAGAGCTCAGTCAATTAAAATTTAAAAATTTAAATCTCACCTCTTGTGGGTTAAACAGGAAACTTTCATCCTGTTACAATTAAATTGCTTTTAATCGTAACACGTGTTAATTCAACCCGCCAGGGAATGGATGCTGTCAGCTCATTGTTTTGTGAACAGTCACTATTAATCCTATAATGATCACTCTGTAATATCTGACTATCATTACTCTCCAACTTCACTAGCTTTTTTTACAGCTTCTCTGAAGCTGGAGGGACCATTTTGTGAAGCTATCTGATACTATCTGCTTCAATTAAGGTTCTCGTGGGGCTAGACAAGGATGACAAAATTTATTATTATTTATACTGATAGACCTTTCATGCAGTGACCATTCAGCTACAACAATGCTGATTGAAAGGTATTTAGGACCGGTCCTTAGAGTTACACCTATTGTAGTGCCCCTAAGTCAAAACTAATCACAATTCAGGGACATGGCAGTCCACAACTACAACAATAGTAATAGCAATAGCACTTAAACTTATATACCGCTTCACAATGCTTTAAAAGCCCTCTCTAAACAGTTTACAGAATCAGCATATTGCCCCCAACAATCTGGGTCCTCATTTTTACCAATCCCAGAAGGATGGAATTCTGAGTCAACCTTGAGCTGATCAAAATCGAACTGCCGAACTGCTGGCAGCCAGCAGTCAGCAGAAGTAGCCTGCAGTACTGCATTCTAACCACTGCGCCACCACGTCTCTTGGCACCTCAGCTCTCCCCCCTTCCTATCTCTCCCCATCTCTGCCTCCACTGCTTTATCCCTGCCATTATCCATTGGCCTTCTCCTTCTTGTTCCTGCCCCTGACCAGCTCCAGTAATTGGTCTTTTGCGAGACCTTGCACCACTTCTATGATGCTTCAGAAGGCTGCGCAGAGATGTCCCTTGTGAATACTAAATGCTAGATTAATACTTAGCACTAAATACTAAGTTAACAGTCACAGAATGGATCCCACTTGATAAAAAAGCTTCCACAAAAGAGACCTAAAACAAGATGGAGTGACCACATCAGCAAGAATTGCAGGCCCAGCGGGCAAAAGAAAGCTAAGGACCGTATGCGTTGCAAACATGCAGAAGACATGTAAACATGCCTTCACCCTGCAGTGGATAGAAATGGCTAAAATGATGATGATAACTAAATTAACACTTCTTCAATATTCAATATTTCTTAATACTAAATACTCAATTAACATTTCTTAATACTAAATATTAGTATTACATCTTCAATTTAATGGTATGTATGTATGTATGTATGTATGTATGTATATGTGTATATATATATATATATATATATATATATATATATATATATATATATATATATAATATTTTTGCTGATAATACTATAAATAAAGATATATATATATATTTGCAATACAACACATACAGTAAATGTCTATGGAGATTCTCAGTCATCCAGGTCACAGTTACCCCAAAGGTGCTTTTTCAAGAGGCAACTGGACTTCCTTCTTCTTCTTTCAAGACATTTTGCTCCTCATTCAGGAAGCTTATTCAGCTCAGAGCTGAAGAAGCTTCTTGGATGAGGAGCAAAATGTCTTCAAAGAAAAACGAGAAAGTCCAGTTGCCTCTTGAAAAAGCACCTTTGGGACAACATCTACAGTACTTCATGCGTCTGACATTGCTGTTGTGTTACTTCTAACTTATGTGCTATTTCACATTTGATCAATGTAATAGAATTGGATTGGGGGGGGGGGTCATTTTAATCTGGCTATTGTAACTTTGCTTTACAGCTGGGATCTCCAAACTTGGCAACTTTAAGACTTGTGGACTTTAACTCCCAGAATTCCCCAGCAAGCACATCTGGTGGCGGAATTCTGGGAATTGAAGTCCGCAGGTCTTAAAGTTGCTGAGTCTGGAGAGCTCTGCTTTACAATATGGTTACTTGTCTAATGTCCTCTTTTTGAAGGAAAGATGGAATTTAGGTTGCAAGATACAACAGATCCAAATGTAGCACGACAGATGTAAAACGCCATAATAATTAAGGTATCAAAAGGGCAGGAGTTACTCTTGCTGCAAATAGCTAACATGGAAATAAATAATAATGATAAGGTGACCAATCGTCCTCCTTTAAGGACGACAGTCCTTCTTTTATAGGTTATGTCCTCTCTCAAAAAGTGTCCTCCTACATGTCCTCCTTTTCGATATTTGAAGATTATTCTTTAAATCCCCGTATTGGATCGATGCTGATCTGATCCGTTGTGTGCAATGTGATGTATTTGTATTTGACATGACGATTTGTCAAGGCTCGGTACAGTGTGGCGAGACGCGTTTATGAGACGCATGCACTCTGCACAGGAAAATTGTTTTGAAAGAGTGCACCACGCACAAGTGGTTTTGTTTACTTCTTATCAAAACACGACACGGCACACACGCACGCATTAGACTCACTTCTTTCTCAGTGAATATTTCTTTTATTTACAATTTTTTTCTTCAATTTAATTGTGTCCTCCTTCTCATTGTAAAAAAGTTGGTCACCTTAATAATGAATTTAATGGAAATAAAGCTATGGAAAGAAATAATAAGGAACTGCAGAGACACGTGGTGGTGGGAAAACAACACAATTTTTCTATCCCTCATGATGTGGACACTTACTAAATATCCTTGGGATGACACTATCATCTAAAAAGATGCCTTTTCCACAAGACCACTAAAATCCACATTTAAATCTCATCGTATGCTGAATCATATTTCTGAACGTCTTAGTCAGCAGGACCAAGAGATATCAACTAGAAAAACAGGATGTGGCTGTCCCCAATACCCCGGCATCAGCCATGTCCAATCAAATTATGTACTCAACAATGCATGATGCAGACAAATTAGAGCCAGTTCCACGACTTCCCACACAGTGGCTGGAGCTGCTCCTGACACTTGAAGCTGTGCCGAAAGCTACTCATTAAATGCTACAAGCAAGCCAAGTTTTTCAGATTATTCTGCTACCACCTCCCTTTAAAAAAAAAACAAAGAACAGGTAGATTCGAGAGAAGTCATGATTTTCCTAAGATTAAAGTTCAATCCTTTTTTTTAACCCGCTTGCTTTCCAAATCCATTCTTGCAAAACTGGAGCTAACTCTGGAATATTTCCAGTCAAATAATAATGGACTGGTGCTTTAGCCCTACTCAAAAGACACTGTTCCCGGGGGAAGAAGAAAAACAGAACACATGTGATGCGCCGGGGCAGTGAGGACTCGAATCAATGAATTATGTAAGCTAATATTCTCTGGCAAGAGGTTGCCACAAAGAAGAGGGAGTCAAGCTATTCCCCAGAGCATCTGAGGGTAGGACAAAAAACACTGGATGGAAATTAATCAAGGAGAGAAGCAACCTGGAACTAAGAAGAAATGTTCTAACAATGAGGACTATTAACCAGTGGAACAGTTTGCCTTCAGACGTTGAGGTGCTCCATCACTAGAGGTTTTTAAGAAGAGACTGGACAGTCACTAGTCTGGAATGATAGAGGACCTCCTACTTGAGCAGTGGTTGGACTAGAAGAAATCTAAGATCCCTTCCAGCTCTTTTCTGGTTGGTTGGTTGAGTTCCTGGTAGAACTGTTTTAGAACTACTGTCCAACTATAAAGTGACTTTTAGCCAGATGACAACCCCTCTAAATCATGTATCCTCCCCAGCAATATATCCAGGTGGTCTTTGCCTTACAACCGATTGTTTAGTGATCATTTGAACTTACAATGGCACTGAAAAAGGGGGGCTTTACAATCATTCTTTGCTCTCATGACCATTGCAGCCTCCCCATGGTCACATGATCAAAATTTGGGTCTTAGCAACTGGCATGTGTTTATGATGGGTGCAGTGTCCCAGGATCATGGGATCCCCATTTGCAACTTTCCCAGCCAGCTTCCAACGAGCAAAGTCAACGGAGGAAGCCAGATTCACTTAATGGCCACATGATTCGCTTAACAACTGCCTTGCTTAGTTGAGGCAAAAAAGGGCATATAATAGCGCAAAACTCACTTAACAACTGCCTTGTTTAGTACACAATTTTGTGTACTGATGTGGTCGTATGTCAACCTATATTAGCTAAGCTTTTCAGTGGAGCATTTAATGTCAACACAGCCTACAGTTTCTATCGTATACATTATATGTTGTACTAAAAGCAGAATTAAATTTTTTTTCTTTAAATCAGTCCTGAATTTTCAAGTATTAATTTGGAATGCATTGTGTTGTGATCTCATGTCAGAGAGCAAATTACTCACTTATCCTGGCCTATTACTTCTTAATATATGTTAATATAGATGGCAACATTACATCACAGCCAGCCAAAATGATGACTAATCCTCGGGTTACAAAAATAATCCAAATTAGGGGCAGGGTGTCCAAAACATTTTCCTTCTGATCAGGATACTTCCAAAGAGTCCAACACTCAAGCATATAACTCTGCAACTGAAGAAGGAATAACAAGGACAGCTTTGTGAATACTAGTTTAGCCAGGAGTGGATTCTAAATTTTTTTACTACCGGTTCTTTGGGCGTGGCTTATTTTGTGGGTGTGGCTTGTGGGGGTAATGTGACTGGGTGGGCGTGGCCAACTTTTTTTTTTAAGCATTTTTTTCTACAAAGTTAACAGGTTGCAGAAAAAAATGCAGGCAAGTCAGCTGGGATCGCCAGAGTCTTTTAAAGGTATTTTTTTTCCTACAACCTCTTCGGCTGAAGAGGTTGCAGAAAAAAAATCCTTTTAGAAGCTTCTGAGATCCCAGCTGAGCTGTGTGATCATCAGAGGCTTTTTAAAAAACTTTTAAAAGCATTTTTTCAGCTGAAGAGGTTGTAGAAAAAATGCTTTTAAAAGTAAAAAAAAAAAAGCCTCTGTGGAAGTGGGTGGGGTAAGCAAGCGGTAACTGGGCAGGGGACCGGTTCGGGGGCATGGCCAGCCAATGTTATTACCGGTTCTCCAATTTTTACTACCGGTTCTTGCGAACCAGTGCGAACCGGGAGCAACCCACCACTAAGTTTAGCCCTGGAGAAGAAGTGAGGTGAGAAAGTAACTCTCGATTTCATTGCCTTGATTCATTTGGGTATAAGTGGTGGAAAGAGAAACTCTGGCTTTCGAGTTTCTGTTATTATACCCTAAAACAGGGGTGTCAAACTCAATTTCATTGAGGGCTGCATCAGAGTTATGTTTGACCTCGGGAGGGGCGTGGAGTGTGTGGCCAGGGTGGGCATGGCCAGCTCAACGTCACTTGTGTTGGGGGCGCCTGTGGTGGCACAAGCACTCTGCCAGTGAAAATGGGCTTGTGAGCTCCATTTTTGGCTGCGACGGCCTCCTGCAACCCTCTGCCAGTGAAAAAGGAGCTCAGGAGAGCTGTGGGCCAGTTCTTCGCTGTTTCCCATGGGCCAGACCTAAGCATCCTGCGGGCCAGATCTGGCCTGTGGATCTTGAATTTGACACCCCTGCCCTAAAACAATAAATTACACTTCCAGCAGTTTTTGTCTCTATTTCCTGACTATGCCTACCTCAAAGGGCTGACATCTTCCCAGTTTCACCTGACGTCTTGTACAAAAGCAATTAATAAACCATTAATTGCATTTATTTTAATAAGTGAATTCGGGTGACTCCATCTGCAACAATGATTTTTGGATGCAATTCCATCCACTGAAGAAAAGATAGCATGGTACCCAGGGGTAAAATGCTACTAGTTCGGACCGGTTCTCCCATAGTAAAAAATGCTACCAGTTCAGACGAACCGGTATTTCCAACGATCAGCTATGACACATGATTTATATTAGCTAGAATCATCGGAATTCATGCTTTCTATCTAATCTAAATTGCGTGGCTACAGCGGATTCCTCCCCCCTCACTGTTGTACTTACCTTTGCAGACTCAGAAGGCTTCAAAATGTGCTCACAGAACCGGTAACACACTTCAGAGGATTTCACCATTGATGGTACCGTACACTAGTCATCAACTTACAAGCACACTTGGGTCCAGAATTTCTCTCGCTAAGGAAAGGTGGTTGTTTACTCAGTCGTGCCCAAATTTAGGGGCTCTTTTGCTATGATTGCTAAGTGAAGTTGAGTCTTGCGGTTGTTAAGTGAGCCCGGCTTCCTCCACTGCTTGTCGGAAGACAGCTGGGAAGGTCACAAACAGTGATCACACAACCACAGGACACTGCAACCATTGTAAATACATTCTCGTTGCCAAGCACCCAAATTGTGATGCTGAAACAATCGTTAAGTGTGAGGACAAGCCCTAAATTATTTTTTTTTTCAGTGCCATTGTAACTTCTCAGGGTCCCTAAACAAAAGCTTGCAAATCGAGGATTGACTCTATAAAAGCAAGCTGTCTACTGTACTTTGGCAAATGGCTTTGCTCGCATTTTTGCATACGTTTATGCATTACGTAAATTTGGAGGAAAGATTTACTTCTCAGTTAATTGTCACCAAGTGAGGCAGCCAGGCAATTGGAGAACAAGAGAACCTAGAAATAACTCAGAAATAATAAAATGAACCCAGTTGCTCCTTTAATAGGGATTTCATATTAATGGAACAATTAAGGGGGCCTGATAGCTTAGCGGTTACACACACTGAGCTTATCAAGTGGAAAGCTGACAGCCCAGGTTCGACACCTGAGCGCCATGTGACAGAGTGAGCTCCCATTCCTTGCCCACCTAGCAGTTCAAAAGCATGCAAATGCAAATAGATAAATAGGTACCACTTTACTGGGAAGGTAACAGCGTTTCTTGCGCATAATCATGCTGGCCACATGATCATGGAAAGGGTCTTCAGATGACACTAGGGAGTCAGATACAACTGGCCACAACTCAGTCACTCACTCACTCTCTCTCTTCCCCCCCTTCCCACTCTCTCCCCAACCCACCTCACAGGGTTGTTGTAGGGCAATCAGGAGGATTGGATATGTTTTTCGTCTTGAATAATTTATAAAAATAATAAAGGAGAGATTAAATAAATACGTAATCAGATGTACAGCTGGTAATACTGCATATTTGTTATTCAAATTCTGACATCAGCTGCAACCTTCACTTGTGGGGCAGGTCCAACAAGTCTCATCACATAGGAAATGCAGATGCCTTTTTTTTTTTAAATGATATGCTACTATTTATTATGATTGGCACCCATGGGATGTTTAAAAACACTCCAAAAAAAAAGGGAAAAATTCAAGATTACATAGGGTAAATACAACAGTTCTAAAAGCATTTAAAAAGCACTATTAAATCTATCCATAGCAAAATAAAATAACGCCAAATAAATTAAACAATCTCCGGTCGAAGAGTTAGTTATTTGAAAGAGAGATTCAGACTCAAAATCAGGGGAGTTGTTAAGCAGTGGAAGAGCCTGCTTTATGGAGTTGCATCACTGAAGGTTTTTCATTTACAGGAAGTCCTCAACTTACAACAGTTCCTTTAATGAACGTTCGAAGTTCACACTTATGACCATTGCAGCATCCCCATGGTCACGTGATTAAAATTCGGATGCTTGGCAACTGGTTCATATTTATGAACCAGTTGCAGCATCCCGGGGTCATGTGATCTGGTTTTGCGATCTTCTGACAAGCAAAATCAATGGGGAACCCAGATTCGCTTAACAACGGTGTTACTAATTTAATAACTGCAATGATTCACTTAAGAACTTAACACATTGTAAGATTAACACATTGTAAGCCACCCTGAGTCTTCGGAGAAGGGCGGCATATAAATCAAATTTAAAAAAAAGAACGGTGGCAAGAAAGGTCATATATGGGGCAAAGCTCACTTAACAAATTGCAAATGTGAGATTGTATGGCTATGTTAATTAAATACATCCAGAAGGTAGATTCTCGCTTAGCTCAATTGTGGTCATAAGTTGAGGGCTACCTGTATCTGGGATTGTCCTCTTGGCCTGGGCAGGGGTCACAGAAGAAGCCCTTCAAGAGGCCTTTCAACAATACATCCAAAAGGTAGATTTCAATTCTATGAAATCTACCTTCTGGATGTATTTATTTAATTGACACAGCCACACAATCTCACGTTTGCAATTCTGGGTGGCACACACAATTAAAAAGAAGAAAAAAGAAACAAAAATAATTAAAAACAAGGATCGTTAAATCTACAATTAAAAAGACAAAGCTATAACTACACACACAGACAAAATCACGCCAATAGAGTGCTTTACATGCAATACATCCGCTTAAGCTGTTTCACACTTCCATGATATCTTCAGGCCTGATGAAAGAACCATGTTTTAAGACTCTTCTGGAAAGCCAACAAGGTTGGGATAATCCCCCTTGGGGGAAAATGATGTGCCACACCATAGAACCGTGATGGCGAACCAATGGCATGCATACCACAGGTGGCAGGCAGCGCCCTCTCTGTGGGCACGTGACCCGGCGCCCCAGTTCAGCACTGCTGCACATGAGCCTCCTGCCGGTGCCGGCACCTTCCGCTAGCCAGCTGGTTGGGTCTCTGCTGCGCATGCGGTGGGGGTGGGGCGCATGCAGGGGATCGCACATGCATACGCGGGGATGGGGCGCATGCAGAAAATTGTGTGTGCATGCAGGGAGGCGGAGGCAATGCGGGGGTCATGCACGCATGCAGGGGGGCACGCGGGGGGCACACGGGCATGCACAGGGGCGAGCGTGCATTGTATTTTGGGGGTTCAGGGGTGCGTACACACATCCGCATGCATGTATGGTTTGGGTACTCTGTCTGGAAATAGACAGACAGAGAAATTAGCCATCACTGGCATAGAGGTTCTCCTCCTAGGTCCCACTAAACTAAGTTTCTTCACCAACAGCACCTGCATCAGAGCCTGGTGGTGCAGTGGACTAAGTGCTGTTAAAGTAGCACTTAGCTGCCAGCTGCCTGCAATTACTGCAAAGTTCAAATCTCACCAGGCTCAAGGTTGACTCAGCCTACCATTCTTTCGAGGTAGATGAAATGAGCACCCGGATTGTGGGGGCAATAAGGTGACTTTGTATAAAAAGAACACCGCTTGGGGGGGGGGCGAAAGCCCTACTAGGCAGGTATATACAAAAGTATGAAGGCTGTTGCTTAATGCATTGTAAGCCGCCCTGAGTCTCCGGAGAAGGGCGGCATATAAATCAAACTTATAAATAAATAAATATGTCCCTCCTGCCAGAGCTGATCAGACAGGTAGAAGCCACCAGGGAGAGGCGGTGCCTCAAATAACCCGGCCCTTAGAGTTCGTAAGCACTGAACTGGATCCAGAAGTCAGCTGGCAGCCAATGCAGTTCACGGAGCACAAGTGTTGCAAGCACCCATAACTGCTGTATTTTGTATCATTCTGGACCCCTTTCAAGGGTGGGCCTGTGTAGCTGCTGTCCTTGCATTACAGTAATCCATTGGGGAGGTGATGATGGAATGAGTGACTCGGACTCTCAAGCCAAGAATGGATACAACTGGTGTACAACGCAAAGTAACACAAAGGCTCTCCTAGACTTGGCTACCACTTCCTTTTGGCAGGAGTCCAGAAGGACATCCAATATTAAAGAAGGTAAATTCCTTGATTCAAAAGGTCCTAAGCTCCAAAGGCACTCAGTCTTGCCAGAGTTGAGTTGGGGAACTCTATTTGTTTCCCATCCAAACCGCTGTAGCCCCCTAGGTATTGAGACAGAACATCAACAGTACTGTTTATTTTGCCAAAGATGGAGATGTATAGTTGGCTATCATCAGCATAGGGACGGTACTTCATCCCTGGTGATAAATGACCTCACTCAGCGGCTTCGTGTAGACATGAAACAGGAGTGGAGAGAGAACCAAAGCCAGCACTTTAGAGGGGACCAGGGGCAGGACTTTTAGCCCTTTATCAAGAGTCCCGAAAGGATTGCATGGTTGATGGTATCAAAGACCACTGAGTGGTCATGAAGAGCAAAGATGGATGCACTATCCCCATCCCTTTCCTGCCAGTGTCAGCATTCCAGAAAACCCCCATCCAAAAACACAACCAATTCCATCCCATATGGAGGGATGAAACCTGACTAAAAGGCGTCCAGATAATCCATCAAGGATCCTCTGAAGTTGTGGCATGATCACCTTCCCTAAAATGGAAACATTAAATTGTCCAGTTCAATGAAATCTAGCAATGACTCTTTGAGGAAGGGCAAACGAACACCTTTGAGGGTAGAGGAACAAATCCTCCTTCTCAAGGAAGACTCATCACCAGAACTCAACCACAAGTCCTTAGCTAATGGGTGGCTGAGGAATTCTGGGAGTTGGAAATCCACACATTTCAAAGTTGCCAAAATTGATAGACACTGATCTAAGGCACATTCCAGTTCAATTGGGCATTCCAACCACTGCCTCCCATAAGCTATTCCTGATTTACTATCAAAGCATTTATTGTGCATAGAGGTAAAGGTAAAGCTTCCTCTCGCACATGTGTGCTAGTCGTTCCCGACTCTAGGGGGCGGTGCTCATCTCCGTTTCAAAGCCAAATAGCCAGCGCTGTCTGAAGACGTCTCTGTGTTCATGTGGCTGGCATGACTAAACACCAAAGGCACATGGAACACTGTTACCCTCCCACCAAAGGTGGTCTCTATTTTTCTACTTGCATTTTTTACGTGCTTTCGAACGGCTAGGTTGGAAGAAGCTGGGACAAGTAACGGGAGCTCACTCCATTACACGGCACTAGGGATTCGAACCGCCGACCTTTCTAATCAACAAGCTCAGCGTCTTAGCCACTGAGCCACCAGGTCCCTTTTATTGGGCATAAAGAGAGACAACGATCAGCAATGGAGGCAGTAGAATTAAAAAAATCTAATCCAGTGACCATCTCTTCCTAATTTTGATATTCTTTCAAGCTTATTATCCTACACTTACTATTCTCCATGTTACAGGTAGGGAGGGAGCATAATATTTTAACCAGGTTTCCTGGAACACAGCTGTCTTAGAATTAAGATTCTCCCTAGGGGTTTTTAGAAGGTGTCTCCAAATGAATGCTTCCTTGCCTCAGGACATCAACAAGAGAGCAATTAGAGACGTAAGTATGTAAAAGGTGTTATGGAATGTGGGGAAGACCTTGGGAGACAAAGCAAAGAGATGCTGCCAAGGTAACAATCAGATAAGAGACAGCACAGCCTGTAGATGGATAGTGGGCAAAGCAAGAAGCCCAGAAGAGACCTTCCCTAGATTGTTGAGTAGCAAAAGAGATGGAGGGGGGAACTGTACTTTCAGACTTCCAAGTTTGAAGTTGGCCTCGTGGGTAAGGAGGGAGGAATAGAACAGGAATCATGGCTAGGTAAACCATTTCTATTTTGTTGCAATGCTACATTGACTGAATCTTGCAAGTCAGAAGATAATGCCAAAGGTGCTGTTCAAAAGACAACTGGACTGTATTGTTGTTTTTTCCTTGAAAATATTTCGCTTCTCATCCAAGAAGCTTCTTCAGTTCTTGGATGAGAAGCAAAATGTTTTGAAGTGGGGGAAAAAAACCAAGAAAGTCCAGTTACCTTTTGGAAAAGCATCTGTGGGACAACCATGACCTGGATGACTGAGAATCTCCATAGATAAGTTGAAGGGTACAATTCTCTCCTCCCCCCCCCCCCCACATCTTCTTTACTGCCTGAGAAACTTGGGAGAGTCTCTTCTCTTCTCTATCTAAAGACTGCTTGTTGGGAACACTGATTTACTCTGACAGGTTGCCCATCAGAGCATCCACAACCAAACTGAATGAAAGGAGGCTTAAATGCTTATATCAAAATATCTGGTGCCAGTGGATACCTGCCCATCTGTTTTTTTAGGGATTAAAAAACAGCCCTTTTAATTACAACAAATTAAGTGAATTTTCAAAACGAACGTTATCACCTTTCCAAACAGGCTCCTGGTCCCTGGCAGCATTGTGAGAAATTAAAAACTGTGGGCAGTGGCATCATAGAGCTTTGTTGAAACAAGTGTCCATTGAAGTGGCAGGGAATTTTAACAGGATAGGGAGCATCCCAAGGATTAGTGATGGAGAACCAGCCTCCTGCTAAATGGGTGTTTTATGACCAATTAGACCAGTGTTTCTAGAGCTCTTTCTGCCCAACCCACCATGCAGGGCTGTTGTGGAAAAACTAGACGGCAAGAATATTATGTAAGCCACCTCGGATTGTGCAAAATAAAAGTGGAATATAAACCAAATAAATAATCACTGCAGGACCAGCCTGCTTTTAGTTTTCCTATATTTCTTACCTGTTTTAAGCATTTTCACACTTTTATGGTGAATAGTTTACTCATGACTTGACTATTCCTAAGGCTAGGAAAAGAGTGCAACAAACTGAGAAAACGCACGGAAAACGGTGGGCAGATTTTCATGCTGACTTTTTTTAATTGGCATCTTTTGCAGATTGATACGGGAGCCACTTAAAATGAACATCTACTAGGAAAAATGAGAAACGACACGAAAACCAATACTAATAAGATTCGCTTTTCCTAGCACCACCTATATTATTACTGTGATTGTTTCATTATTTCAATGACTTGTCATTTGTTGCTTTGATTCTGCAGTATTCCCCAAGGGGGAAAAAATATAGATAACATTTGAAATACTTTAATTGCATTTAACTAATGACATCACCATGCAGTAATATAGTTCAGGCTTCAAGTACTGTATATAGCCGTGATGGCGAACCTATGGATGGTGTGCCCGAAGTGGCATGTGGAGCCATGTCGCCTGGCACGCACAGCATCGCCAGTTCTGGGTTTCTGGCGTGCACGCGCATGCTATGATCAGCTGGCCTTTTTGCATGAGGCAGTGCCACATGCAAAAGATCTTCTAACTCAGGGATCTGCAACCTTAAACACTCAAAGAGCCATTTGAATTCATTTCTCACAGAAAAGAAAACACCGGGAGCCACAAAACTCTTCCCGTGCCTGACCATTTCTTGAGCAGCCACAAAACTAGCATACGTAGTTGAAAACATTCTGTTTTCTTCTGAAACTTTTCTTTTCTTGGATTTAGACATGCTTGGCCTACCGGGGGTTGAAAAGCTCAATAAATCACGTGCCGGCAGGTGTTGCGCATTGGCAGTTGTGACGCATATTTTGAGTAACAGGGAGCCACAGCAGAGGGGTGAAAGAGCCACACGCGGCTCCAGAGCCGCAGGTTGCTGACCTCTGTGCTAGCTGATCTTCCGCTTTCCTGCGTGAGCATGGGCGCCAGCCAGCTGATTGTCGCATGCACATGCATGCTAGAAACCTAGAAGAGTAGCTGGCTGAAATCGGAAGTTCAGTAGCTGAAACTGGAGGTTCATTTTCAGGCGCGCGCATGTGCCCTGGGCAGTTCCTCTTCCGGGTTGTGGCCCAGACACACACACACACTCTCCCTTTTCAGAACTCATTGCCGAAAAGGTTCGCCATCACTGGTACATAGAATGGGAAATGCTAACAATCTTCACAGTTCTTTGGATATTGGCACAAAATTAGACTGGCAGTCTTTAAAGTTTTCAGGATTTAGATGGGAATACGTTGGCTTATAAAAAATAATACACACAGAATTTATAAATAAAACCCAAGCAGTTTCCTCTTTTTCACAATGACAACAAACCTATTCATCCCATTTTCAAAGTATCTGAATCTGAAGTTTGCCTGCTCGACCTACGTCTCTATCATACGCCAAACTTTCCTTGGATAAGTAAAACCAGTCCTCAACTTACACTAAATGGATGTCTAATGACCATTCAAAATTACAACGGCACTGGAAAAAGTGACTTATGACCGTTTTTCACATTTATGACGATTGCAACATCTTTGTGGTCACATGATCAAAATTCAGATGCTTGGCAATTGACCCATATTTATGAAGGTCACAGTCTCACATGATCCCTTTTTGCCACCTCTGACACAAGTGTAGCAAGAATGGTCATAAAATGGGGCAAAACTCACTTAACAAATGTTTCACTTAGCAACATAAATTTTGGGCTCAGTTGTAACTGTAAGTCAAGGACTACCTGTACAGTCCCACTCTTCAAGTACTCATTCAACTTCAAGAAAATTTGCTTCCAAAATTTAGTTTGGGGGAGCGGAGGGAAATTCTAATTTCATGGATTTCTTTTTCAGACTAAGTAACGTGGGCAGCCTGGAAGGATCCCAAGGGATGAACATCTCTATATAGGTAGTTCTCGAGTTACGACCAAAGTAGCAACCCAGAATTTCTATTGCTCAGCAAGGCAATTGTTAAGTGAATCATGCTCAATTTTTTTTCCTGGTTGTTACTTGAATTGCTGCAGTTGTTAAATGAATCACGTGGTTGTTAAGCAAATCTGGCTTCTCCTATTGATTTTGCTTGTGGGAAGCCAGCTGGAAAAATTACAAATGGAGATCAGATGACCCAAGGGCCTGCAACCATCCTAAATACATACCGGCTGCCAGTGGTGAAATCTAAAATTTGTTACTACCGGTTCTGTGGGCATAGCTTGGGGGGGGGGGGGTGATAATGTGACTGGGTGGGTGTGGCCAACTTTTTTTTTGTTACTTTTAAAACCATTTTTTAAAAAAATGCTTTCAAAAGGCTCTGACAATCCCAGCTGAGTTGCCTGATCATCAGAGGCATTTTTCTTTTAAATGCCTCTGACGATCAGGCAACTCAGCTGGGATCATCAGAGGCATTTTTTTTAAAAAAAGGATCATCAGAGGCTTTTTTTTTACTTTTAAAAGCATTTTTTCGTCGGAAGAGGTTGTTGAAAAAATGCTTTTAAAAGTAAAAAAAAAAGCCTCTGATGATTGTGCGGCTCAGCTGGGCATGGGGGGGTGGGGCAGGGATTTTTGCTACCGGTTCTCCGAACCACCCACCTTCATTGCTATCGGATCGAGCGATCCGGTCTGAACCAGGAGCATTTCACCCCTGCCGGCTGTCAAATTCCCAAATTCTATCACATGACCATAGGCATGCTATGACAGTTGTAAGTACGAGGACTGGTTGTAAGTCATTTCTTTCAGAGCCTCTGTAACTTCGAACAGTCTCTAAACAAATGGCTGTAAGGTGTGGGCTACCTTTAATAGCAATAGCACTTAGACTTATATACCGCTTCTAAGGGGTTTACAGAGTCAGCAAATTGCCCCCAAACAATCTGGCTCCTCATTTTACCAATCTTGGAAGGATGGAAGGCTGAGTCAACCTTGAGCCTGGTGAGAATCGAACTGCCCTCAGTACCGCATTCTAACCACCGCGCCACCATGGCTCTTGCAAAATGTAATGCAAAATCTAGAACAAATCCGGCACTGTCAGCTGCTACCATCTTCAACCGGAAGGTAAGTCTTGAAATATCACAAAAATAAATCTGAAAGAAATGTTCAGGAAGCAATGTTCAAGCATTCTCTTACAGAAGAGGAAAAATTCGGAGAAACTGCTGGAAAATTTTCAGCCCTGGCTTAATTGCTTCTCTATCCTCACCTGCTCCAGGTGTTCAAACAAACCTGAACACTTGCCAGAATGACTAAAGCTGAACTGTGAAAAGCAGAAATGTTTTTGTGATTGCGAGCATCTTCCAGGGCGGAAGCGGTTGTGAATAAACTGAGGGCTCTGCTCGCCAGAATATTTTTAAAGTAACTTCGCAGTGAGTTATGAGAAGCATTTTCTCGTTGATTCATTCCTTGGAAACTGCTGTAGGTGTCCTGCTAAGCCAGCCTTTGTTTCATTTTTCCTGAATCAATCCCCAGCCGCTTAACAGCAAAGCCAAGCTACAGCAAGAAGGGATTTTCCATAAATAACATTCAAATTTCTGAGTTTTAAAACTGAGTTCTGAAATCATTCATACAAGTCAGTGGTGAGTTGCTACCAGTTTGCCCCGGATTGGACAAGCCAATAGCGGTGGCATAGGGAGGCTCTGCCCACCCGCCTGGATGTCTCTGTGCATGCGCAGAAGCATTGCGTGCATGCATGAGCACCCACGAGCGAACCAGTATCTGCCAAAATTGAAACCCACTACTGATACAGGTAGTCCTCGACTTATGACCATAATTGAGCCCAAAATTTCTGTTGGAACAAGGAGTTTTCCATAAATAACATTCGAATTTCTGCGTTTTGAAACTCAGTTCTGAAATCATTCATACAGGTAGTCCTCAATTTACAACCATAATTGAGCCCAAATTTTCTGTTGCTAAGCAAGACGGTTGTTAACTGGATTTTGCCCCATTTTATGACTTTTCTTGCCACAGGTGTTAAGTGAATCACTGCAGCGGTTAAGTTAGTAACCTGGTTGTTAAATGAATCCGGCTCGAAAGTCGAGGACTTTCCTGTATTTAGAGGCAGCTGACGAGCAGCCAATGTAAAAGAAGCGGGGGTTTTGCACATGAGATTAAAAAACGATGCACTTTCTAAATATACAGAAACTCACCTAAAGGGAGAATCTCACATTTTTTAAAAAAATTCACGCCTGGAATTTTAAACGCAGTTAGCTAGAATGCCAACTGCCAGAGGGACAGGCGTGTTAATCTGGTGGTTTGACATATTAAAGACCGGCAAATGTACTGCAATCATTTATAAACAAGCTCGACTTGAAAGTGCCACAAAACTGTCGGTTGTAGTTACAGAGGTATGTATTTCCCGGCAATTTGTAGCATCTTCAATCACGGGGCTATGATACTGGAGTAAAAATGCAATCCATAAAGTGTCCCAACCACTGGAAATGACAAATACATATTTACACTGTGGATATTATCCAGCAAGGTAGCGTTCACAGGCACCAAATGCGACATCTGTCCAATTTCTCTTGAAAAATATTAATTTAATGTAAATAAATACGTGTACAGCACAGTTAAAAGTGTAGAGCTTAAAAGCATTCAAATTGAATCCGTTATCTAATCAATAATCTAAATTGAGCAGCTCTTGAAATCCAAGCCAATCTACCAATTAGAAAAACTAAGCTCAAAGTCTACTTGCAATGTATTTTTTTTGCAATGTATTTTTTTCCAGTCAACGTAAGGATTACAATATTTAATTATGGAAAATATCACAGCGGGTTGTGATATTACAGCACCTACTTGAAGTTGCCTGATCACAAAGTACATCGGATTCTAAGCACATCAGATCAAGTTAGTTTGTGGATGGAAGACCACCAGTAAATCCTCGGGGTGGGGGGAGGGTCAAATAGATTATTATAGGTAGGAAATAGAGAAAATTCCCAGAGAAAGGCACTGGCTGAATACTTGGAAATTGCTGCCAACAATGAACATAGTAAATAACCAGGAATTAAGCTCAACTTTCAGAAATCTTAATATTTTATGGATGAAAATACAGATAGTCCTAGTTGAGCAACTGTTTGGAATTATAAGTGATGAAAAAATAATTTCACGGTCAAGCCTCACATTTATGACCTCCACAGGTCTGTAAAGTAAAGCTGAAGTCAGGTCATCAGCATCAGTCATGGTTTCACTTAGCGACCGTTTCGACTAACAACCAAGGTGCCTGTCCCAGTTGTGATTGCTAAACAAGAACTAACTGTATGACAAAACCCCCACCCCATTTCTTGCTTGGTGGTTGGGTGGGGTGATACTGACACCATATCGAGATGAAGTCATTTTCACTTTTGAAAGAGACTTGGGAAAAAGCATAGTAAGAAAAAAACAGAAGAGTGACACCATAAACTCCAAACAACCCAGATACTCTCCGTAAATATCAATACATTCTCCATAGATCTTTTAAAAAAAAATCTTTCTGTATGATGTGTACAGGTAATCTTCAATTTACGACCATAATTGAGCCCAAAATTTGTGTTGTTAAATGAAACATTTGTTAAGTGAGTTTTGCCCCATTTTATGACGTTTCTTGCCATAGCTGTTAAGTGAATCAATGCCTTTGATAGGTTAGTAACCCGGTTGTTAAATGAATCTGACTTCCCCATTGACTTTGCTTGTCAGAAGGTCTCAAAAAGTGATCACATGACCCCAGGACACTGCAATCGTCATAAATATGAATCAGTTGCCAAGCATCTGAATTTTGATCACAGGATCATGGGGAAACTGCAGGGGTCATAACTGTGAAAAACGGTTGTAAGTCACATTTTTCAGTGCCATTGTAATTTTGAACAGTTGCTAAATGAACTGTTGTAAGTCGAGGACTACCTCTATAGGAATGTCAGGCACAAGGAACCAGGAACATGAGTTGAGTTCAAAGGATTAAGAGTTTATCACATGCTACCTATACACAAGAACTTGGCTTGGGTCAAGACAAGTTGGCACGAGATAAGGATCCACAGAATTCACAGGAGCCAAACTGATGACACCTTTAATCCCTCCTTCTAGCTCAGCCTGTTCATCTACTACAAAGAAATTCTCCAGAGGAGAATGCCTCAATCAGTGTCTGCTTGTACAACATCAAATGGGGGCTGATCGGTCACCCCAGTCTGAGACGCCTTGCATATTTACAGAATCATCCTTGGATGAACTGGAGAATTAGCTGAAGAGAAACAGTAGAGCCTTTTTCCGATTTGATATCTAAAAGCAATAGATAAATAGTCCTTGACTAACAACTTTCTTCTAGTGATTGTTTGAAGTTACAACAGCGTGGGGTTAAAAGAGCGATTTATGATCAAGGTTGACTCAGCCTTCCATCCTTCCGAGGTCGGTAAAATGAGGACCCAGATTGTTGGGGGCAATGTGCTGACTCTGTAAACTGCTTAGAGAGGGCTGTAAAGCACTGTGAAGTGGTATATAAGTCTAAAGGCTATTGCTAATGCCCTTCCTTCCTTCCTTCCTTCCTTCCCTCCCTCCCTCCTTCCATCCATCCTTCCTTCCTTCCTTTTCCCAGTGGTTAGAATGTAGTACTGAAGGCTAATCCACTGCTCACTGCCAGTAGTTTGATTCTGACTGGCTCAATGTTGACTCAGCCTTCTATCCTTCCAAGGTCGGTAAAATGAGTATCCAGATTGTTGGGGGCAATAGCTGACTCTGTAAACCGCTTAGAGAGGGCTGTAGAGCACTGTGAAGCGGTATATAGGTCTAAGTGCTATTGCTATTGCTATCAGTCCTTGTACTTACAACCATGGCAGCATCCCCATGGTGATGTGATCAAAATTTGGGTGCTTAACCACCGGCACATATTTACGAGTTGCAGTGTCCCAAGGTCACATAATCACAATTTGCAATTTTCTCAGATGGCATCCAACAAGCACATCCAACAGGTTTAAAACTTGATTTACTTAACAACTGCAATGATTTGATTAACAACTCGAGCGATTTGCTGAAGATTCATGGCAAAAGAGGTCATAAAATCAGGCATGAATTCATTTAACGGTAGTTAAACATTTAACAATGGAAATTCCAGTCCCAATGGTGGTCATAAGTCAAGGACTAGCTGTACTACAGATTTCACAGACCGAATACCAGGAAATCAATTGAGTTATCCTGCATAGATTAGTTTTCAAAAAAATTTTTCAAAAGCCACATCAAAAGGTAGGATAAAAATGAAGGAAGACAGCTGGATGGGCAAGATGATGTACGAAGGAAAAGAACTAATTCTTGACTACTTCACAGCCCTGGAAAATATCTGCTCCCTGCCACAACCATGATGATTTCTCCAACCCATTCTTCTTAAGACTTTTTATTCATCAATGTGGGTGCAAAGCTTCAGTAAATAAATCTCCAGCATCTTATTCATTGGAATACTATCTCATGCGTCCCACCCAAGTTTCTTTTAGCCTTTTCCTAAACACACAACTCCAGGTAGGTCTGTAATTTAGCAAACGGCTCCCAAAGTGCGTATCCAGACACAGAATGATAAAATACCAACTTTAGCAAGGCAGACAAAAAACAAACAACAACACGTGGGATGTCTCTGAAGCTGTTGTCATTCTTCGCTCTCAAAAGACCAGAACGATGTTCTCAAGAACCTCTCAAAACTCAAGCTAACAATTAGAACCGGAAAAGATTCAAAACATAAATACCAGAAAAATAATTACAATGGAGGAAAGTGAGTTTTTCTCCCCCAAAATTATTACCTGTGGCTTGGGAGGGGCAGTCATCTTGCATTCCCAGATGAGAATAGGAGAAGCTGTTGAAAACAAAGGAGCAAGGAAGAGGTACAAATAACTTACAAGCCTCTTTGCTACAAAGGGTGGATACTTTTGAAGATTAGTTTGAAGTGGCTGCTCCTGGGAGGAGCAGTTTGCCTGCTGATTTTAACCCTTTAGTAATGCCTGAGCAGTCTCCAGTTGTCTCTTCCATCCTTCTCAACTACTCCAGGTTAGCTCCTCCTCCTTTGTTCCTTTCCTTATCTTCCCAAGATATTTACACCTTCCTCCCATCCCATCTCCATCCTGTTTTTCTTTCTTGGTTCTCCCAGAAAGGAGGAAGTCTCTCTGTATGTGAGAGTGGTTGACATATGCAGATAAGTTATCTTGCAACATAGGTAATGAATTTGAATGAGAAGCAATTAATTTTAGTTCTGTTTGTTCTGGTTGAACTCCATTTTGGTTTCAAGACATACCCAGCAGGTGGCAGCACTTAGCAGACTTTGGTCTCCCAAAAAAAAAAAAAACCACCTACTAGGGTCAAATCTCTTTGATAGCTGGATAGGAGACCACTAGGAATAGACTGTAGGTTAGATTTGAAAATCGGGGAAAATCCAAAGAAGGAAATGTCAAACTTCTGAATCATTGACAAAAACACTAAATGGCCAGGCACATTAAGTCAAAAGAAGTTAAGCTCAATGAGGGGAAAAAACTATATTTTTCTCTGATAGGTATAAAAACACAGACACTTTATTTGAACAGACAATTGTGGCTCATGCTAATGTTTTGTGGGAAGCAGAAGACATCTTAAAAGTTCAGAACTATTTTATTCTCATATAAATAAATCCAAGTTTAGCAGTATTATTTTAAGCAGACAACATACAAAAATCAACTGCGGAATATTTTCTTCATTTAATATATCCCGTTTTTGAGCCACATAGCCAACCAGGTTCAACCAAAGATACACAGTCAAGTCTAAATGCTTGCTTAATGCAAGGATCCAGATTACGTCTTTCTCAACAAATTGCTACCTCGATGTCTTTTCAACACATCCAAAGAAGGAAAGACTACTTTTAAGGATGCCATGAACTATAGAAAAAAATCTTGTCTTTCTTCCGTGTTGCATGCTTTCACCTATATCTGAACAGTGCTCTTACTCTCACTCTTTTTTCTCATAGTTACACATTTCATAGTTACTCATGACACATGTCATCTGCACCTCTATAACTGTCTGGTTTGGTTCTGCAACCCAACAAGACAGAGACAGACTTCAGAGGATAATTAGAACTACAGAAAAAAGAATGGCTACCAACCGGCCTTCCATTAAGGACCTGTATACATGAGTCAAAAAGAGGGCTGTGAAAATATTTACAGACCCCTCACATCCTGGACATAAACTGTTTCAACTCCTACCCTCAAACTGATGCTATAGAGCACTGCACACCAGAATAACTAGACACAAGAACAGTTTTTTCCCGAATGCCATCACTCTGCTAAACAACTAATTCCCTCAACACTGTCAAACTATTCACTAAGTCTGCATTACTACTACTATTAGTTTTCTCATCGTTCCTATCACCCATCTCCTCCCACTTATGTCTGTATAACTGTAACTTGTGGCTGTATCCTTACGATTTATATTGACTGTTTCCCTATGACTATCATTAAGTGTTGTACCTTATGATTCTTGACGAATGTATCTTTTCTTTTATGTACACTGAGAGCGTATGCACCAAGACAAATTCCTTATATGTCCAATCACACTTGGCCAATAAAGAATTCTATTTCTACTTCTTTCATCTTTTGATGTACAGGTAGCTCTCATTTAACAACATAATTGTGAACAGGATTTCTTGATCAGTAAGTGATGCAGTTGTAAAGCATGAACCCACAGGACCATACTATTCAATGACGAAAATTCCAATACTGGTTTTGGTCTTTAAGCAAATCCCATGCCATCATTAAGAGTGACATCAAATCGTTGCATTTGTGACTTCCTGCTAGCTTCCCCAATGACTTTGGTTGTAGGAAGCTAGCAAAGATCGCAAATGGTATCGCGTGACTATGGGACAATAGAACATGATACCGGTAATTACAAGCTGGTCACTGGGTATCTGGATTGTAATCTCTGACTGCAAGAATATTGCAATGGTCACAATACTACTCATTCAGTGCCATCATTAAGTCTGAACAGCTACTTAAAAAGTAGTTGCCCAGTGAGGACCACCGATAATTTTCTGCACCTTCAACATCCTTGTTATCCTTTCCTGAATCTGTTCCATTTTTTTTTTAATCTTTCAGGCACAGTAGACCTGGTCTACACCTGACTGTCCAATTAAACTGATTTAAACTGATTTTCATCCCCCTGCATTCCCTCTTCCTCCCCCATCTTTTAATCTCATATTACTGTGTTTTTAATTGTCTACTTCATTGTTTATTTTGTTTCACTATCTTGCCGTTGTTGTGTTTACATTGTTCATTTATTCGTTTTTACTGTTGTGAGCTGCCCTATGGCCATAACCAAGCAAATAAATGTAAGAAATAAATACATTTATTGATAAAGAGCCTATGAACAGAAATCTTCTCTATTAATAATCAGCACCTTCTTTGAGTTAAATAAGGGTCAAGGAATTCAAGGACGGTTGGGCTTAGTCTGCCTGTGACTACGTAGGGATTCTAGGCTGGTTGCTCTTTTAACTCCGCCCCTCTTCCTACAAAATACTTCTTAAAGTATGATGTTCAGAACTAATATTAAGATGAGATCTGATTAGTACAGAATAATGGGGAACTATTATTTTGCATGGCTTGGAAATTATGCTGAGGTTGATGCAATCTAAAACTGCATTTAATTGTCCCTTGCCTTTTTTCTGCAACCACATCAAACCCCACTGATATTAATATTTCACTGAAATAATGATTGTGTTCATAATTCATTACTGTCTGTACACATTACCAGGGGTGGGCTAGGGAGTTCAGCAGGGTTCAGGCGATCCTCTAGCCAAGGATTGCCAGGGTTCGGCGAACCCCCACATGCCACCCCTGGCTGGCCATGCCCACACCACCCCGCCGCTCCCAGGAGTCTCCACGCAGCCTGTTCATCATTCCAGGTAAGTGCTGGGGCCGAGCGGAGGGTCTGGGAGGGCAAAAGATGGGCCTACTGGATGTTCCAGAAATCTGGAAACGGGCCTGTTTCTGGCCTCCGGACCCTGGGAGAAGCTGTTTTCGTCCTCCTGGAGGCTCAAGGAAAGCCTCCAGAGCCTGGGGAGGGCAAAAAATGCCCTCCCCCGCCATGGTGCAGGTGGACGACTAGGCCACGCCCATGGCCACGCCCACCCAGCAACGGGGCAGCGAACCCATTGCTAAAGAATCTGAAGCTCACCCCTAGACATTACTGTTCAGAGAATATGAAATCCTCTTGAATACAAAAGTTCTAAGTAAATATACGGTACGCTTAGATGATATATACTGTACACACCTGTAATTTTTTTCACACTCCGCATGCTTGCACCCATAACCAAGCAAATGACTAATAAAACCATGATTTGTAAACTACACAGCAGGCAGGAAAAAGGACACCTATTACAGTAATATTGGATAGTGTCAAAATTCGAAAACATCACATGATAATTGAAGGCAGTGCTAATGACTGCTCTTTAATTCAAAATTACAATCACCCAGAAGAAATTGTTTCCTATCCAACACATTGTCCTTGATAGAAGTTATTAAAATAATAATTTTGGTATCTTGCTTGCCTTAAAAGTGAGTGAAGAGAAACCAAGTGGAAACACTTTACAGATCAGGTCAGGATAAAAAGTTGAATTAAAGTTACGCTCTAACAGCATAATGCATTTAAGGCTGGTGGGAAAAAAGATTCCAGATGCTTACAATTTCTTTGCAAGTACCTTAATATATCATTAGCTGGAATTTTTGTGGGTGAAGAAAAGGAGATCAGCAAACTGCTTGACTGATTCATAAGGAATTAAGATTTTTTTAATGAAAAGGGGTGCACTAACCCTTTGATCTAACAGACTAAAGTTAAAGCAGAATCTTCATTAAATCTGAATATAATCCTATATACCTGTGTATATTTATGCCAAATATCAAATGGAATTTGAAACACTTAAAAACACTTTAAAAACCACTCTTCTTCTGCCAATGCCAAAATTAGAACTGCCAGAATATTTTAAAATACTTGAATTACATATCACTAGTTTTAGGCACACAAATCCTTTTTTTTCCTTTATGTAAATATACAGTAGCAGTACAGACATGCACCCAAATCTGGAAATAATTTATTTTGCCTTTGATCCAATGATATTAGGCTCCTATGGTGCAGGTAATCCTTGATTTATGACGACAGAGACTTAGCCACTGTTCAAAGTTACAACAAATCTACCTTGTGGCTACTTACAACCTGAATTTGAAGTTCTGACTGTCAGGCCCAAATCCTGGTCACATGATTGAAGTTCAGGCACTTAACTGCATTGTTAAGTGCCTGAACAGCCACATTTATGGTGTCCCATGGTCACACATGACTGAGTTTTGAGATGGCACTACTGGTTTTTGGCAAACCAATAACCACCACAGAAAAAAATTGTAAAATATATTGGTCATGTGATTGGCCCATTTTATGACTGTCACGGCCTATGACTATGATGGGCAGGCTCCATTGCAGTCATAAATCAAGACTACTTTTATTACCTACAGGTCCAATTGTCAATTATCAAACAATAGCTGTGCCCATCGAAACAGTCATACACACTCTAAGCCTTCAGGAAAAAATGGGTTTTATTTTAAGCATGCCATCTTAAAAAAATCATAGTTTCTTCAAGGATAACACTAATAAACTGGATTTAAACCATTCACACTCTTGAATATGGAGCTAAAATCAAAATCCAGGTTACAGTGTGTCGACATAACACCATACCACACAATCCTAAAAAAAATCTAATTTTCCAGCTGACGTACGTAAAGACATTTGAGACAGATTGATTGACTGGAAGTTTTCTTTTGTTCTGCTATTTTGGGCTAAAACATACCTTACTTTTGCAAACAACATGAACAGATCTTGAACAGATTAACAGAGTTGGAAGGGACCTTGTGAGTCATCTAGTCCAACTCCCCACTCAAACAGGAGACCCTACACCATTTCTGACAAATGGCAGTCCAACCTTTTCTTGAAAGTCTCAAGTGATGAAGCTCCCACAACTTCCAAAGGCAAGCTATTCCATGGGTTGATTGTTCTCACTGTCAGAAAGTTCCTCCTCATTTCTAGGTTGAATCTCTCCTTGGTCAGTTTCCATCCGTTATTCCTTGTCTGGTCTTCAGGTGCTTTGGAAAACAGCTTGACCCCCTACCTCTCTGTGGCAGTGCCTCAGATATTGGAACACTGCTATCATGTCTCCCCCCGTCCTTTTCTTCACTAGACTAGCCATGCCCAGTTCCTGTAACCGTTCTTCATATGTTTTAGTCTCCAGTCCCCTAATCATCCTGGTTGCTCTTCTCCGCACTTTTTCCAGAGTCTCAAGATCTTTTTTTATAGTGTGGTGACATGAGATATTAACATTTATTTATTAAATTTATTTGGCGCCCATCTAGTCAACAATAAACATGAATATTGTGTTTTCTCTCATCAAGGAAGTCAATTTAGCGATCTCTGTAAATTTCATCATCTTCACCGACTAGTTCTCCATTGTGGTTAATGCCAAATTTTTCCACTTTGCACAAATAATAATCTCACTGCAGTTATCCTATATAAAAGCAAATGTCTTTTTTCCAGCTGTTTGTCTATCAATCTCAAAAGAGAAACATCCGGTTTCAATTGTATATTAATCTTTAAATTCCTCCAAGTTGGTGTATGTAGGCTACTTCTTCAGGGAAATGCAATGTTAGCATGGCATAACAAAATTAACTGAGTCTGCAGTCTTCAACAGATTGACTTGAGAATATGTCTGTAAATGTTTACATCATAGAAACCATGCCTGGGATTATACTGAAAGAGCTTGCTGGCACTTATAAGAAATTAAGGTGTTTTTTTTTTTAAAGTAAAGATGTTTACAGGACAGAGGCCACATTTTGAAAATGCATGAAATATTATTTTTGTAGATGACTGCGTCTACAGAATATATTGGCACAACAGGGTTAAAAATTGCAATAGCTAAAACCTAAAAGCAATAAAATGCATGTAAGAATTTCTGATGTTTCTGTACCGATCTTGAAACTTACAAAATAAACACAACAATACAAAATAAACACAACAATTGTGAGCAAGCATGGAAAGTAATGATGTTTTATCATTGCTGTTTTAATTTTATTTCATAGACACCGCAAGACAGAATACCACTATAGATTTTCAAAATGCCTGTGCCATTTTACATGGATGTGAAAACATGTCAACTGAGAATAACATTTTATCCATTTATAGTACTTTGTGGAAGTTTCCCATAATTCATTAAAACAATTCTTCCTAATCTGGCTGCCTCCAAGGATATTTGGACTACAACTTCCATTTATGGCTTTACTTCAACAATAAAAAAAATATTTGGCTATTAATACCTGAAAGGAAAGAATAAGGAAAACTGAGGATTGTGGGCTAAAGTGCAAAGTAATAAACAAAAAACAAAAAAAAAATTTGGAGGGCAGGACAAACCACTTTTAACTGTTAAAACAGCACCAGTTTTTTGTGTGATGGTAACATCTACGAGACCGCCTTCTGCCGCCAATAGCCTCCCACTGGCCAGTTCGCTCGCACAGAGAGGGCCTCCTCAGGGTGCCGTCGGCCAGACAATGTCGGCTGGCGACCCCCAGGGGGACAGCCTTCTCTGTGGCGGCACCTGCCCTCTAGAATGACCTACCCCCAGAGATACGCACGATACCAGACCTCTGGACTTTTTGTCGGGCCATAAAAAACACATCTATTTCATCTAGCCAGGCTGGCTTGATCCCATTCTTGCGGTTTTAATTTGTAATTGGTTTTAACTGGGTTGTTTTAAATTGAGGGCCAAAATTATTTAATGTCTTTTTAACTGTTTTTAAATTTTATACGTTGTGTTTTACCATGGCTGTTCACCGCCCTGAGTCCTGTTGGAGAAAGGCGGTATATAAATAAAATAAAATAAATAAATAAATAACATTGGTGGAATAGAAATTGAGAGATTGTGAGTTCTAGTCCTCTCTAGCTGGGTGATTTTAGGGCAGTCCCACTCTCTCAGCCCAACCCACCTCACAGGGTTGTTGTTGGGCAGAAAATAGGAGGAAAGAAAATTATGCCAAAACAAAGCTGGGATGTCAATTTAACAATAATAATGAATGTCAATCCTCATCAAGTCACCAAGGGTTGAATTTATCCCAGATGAAGTTTTTGCCTTTTAATTTGTGGTTCGGTTTCCTAGACAAATCCAGGCAATCAATTTAATTCAGAAAGCAGGGGTGCATTAACCATGGTTAATCATAATGTACGACGACTAATTATGTGAGGAATTCCAGAACTGGGAAGCCCAACATTTCAGAATGAGCTCCAGACAAGTTTAAAATGTATTGGGAAATATTCTCTCTCTAGTATAAAAATGTCTATAATATATTAAAACATATTTATTACAATTTTAATATATGTTATATGTAAGTTATATGTAATATGTTTTTTCATATAATTACGATATCTCTTTAATATGAATGTAATTTTTCATGAAAGAAGGAGAAATGCTGTTAAGAGTTTCCTCTCCTATTTTCAATTTATAGCCTTTTCGTCCTCCAAGGACATTTGGTTCATTATGAGGACTACAATAGTCCTCCAGATACAACCATTCATTTAGTGGCCGTTTTGAAGCTACAATGACACTGAAAATTAAGTCAGTTGCAACTGGTCCTCGCACTTATGACCATCCTAGCGTCCCCACAGTGACATGATCAGAATTTGGGTGCTTGGCATGTATTTACAATGGGTGCAGCGTCCTGGCATTGCGTGATCACCTTCTGAGAACTTCTCAGCTGGTTCCCAACAAACGAAGTCAATGGGGGAAGCAGGATTTGCTTACTGACTTCCTGATTAACTTAACAGCTGCAGTGATTCACTTAATAACCATGGCAAAAAAGATCCAGGTGCAACTCACACTTAATAAAAGAAATTCCGGTCCCAATTTTGGTCACCAGTCAAGGACTCTCTGCAGTCATTTCCCTGTTTGGTAGCCGAAGCAAAAGTAAAACTGGACTAAACGCTCCATGCATTTTATGAACATAGAACAATAGAGCTGGAAGGGACCTCAGCGGTCTTCTAGTCTAACCCCCTACTCGAGCAGGAGACCCCATACAATTTCCGATAAATGATTGCCCAGTTTCTTTTGGATAGCTTTATGAACAAGCTGGATTCTTTATGAACAATAATCTCTTTATGATTTCTATGTATATTATTCTATTTATTTATTTAGGTTCTAGGTTCATATCCAGCTTGTTCGTAGAGGGAATTCTTTATGAACAAGCTGGATTTGAACCTAGATCTTTCCCTTCATAAAGACAAAGCAGATGGTGTAAACATCCCAGTTCACATTAATCCTGGTGGTAGAATTTTATGTCTGCAAACAGGCAGCCCGGCTGCCACAGCCGCCAACACAGAACAAGGAATGATGCTTGGATGAGTACAGGCAGTCCTCAACTTACGACCACAATTGAGCCCAGAATTTATGACGCTAAGTGAGGAATTTGTGAAATGGGTTTTGCCCCATTTTATGACCTTTCTTCTCATAGTTGTTAAGTGAATCACTGCAGACGTTAAATTAGTCACAGGGTTGTTAAGTGAATCTGGCTTCCCCGTTGACTTTCCTTGTCAGAAGGTCACAAAAAGTGATCATATCACACACACACACACACACACACCGGACACTGCAACCGTCATAAATGTGAGTCAGTTGTCAAGCATCTAAATGTAAATCACCAGACCATGGGGATGCTGCAACGGTCATAAGTGTGAAAAATGGTCATAAATCACTGTTCTCAGGGATGTTGTAACTTTGAACGGTCACAAAGGGAAGTCGAGGAGCCTGGATAGCTCAGCAGACTAATGCATTGTAATTTAACTCCAGCTGTCTGCAATTAGTAAGTTCGAATCTCACCAGGCTCAGGGTTGACTCAGCCTTCCATCCTTTCTAAGGTAGGTAAATTGAGGACCCAGTTTGTGGGGGCAATAAGCTGACTTTGTATAAATATACAAAAGTATGAAGGCTATTGCTTAACGCATTGTAAGTTGCCCTGAGTCTCCGGAGAAGGGCAGCATATAAATCAAATTTAAAAAAAAAAACTTGTATCCTACAATTTCCAGGTTCCTGAACTAGAAGAGGGAGCTGGGCGCTGTGAACATCTTGAGTGTCCTGTTCTTTTAAAACTCCTGGAGAAACAGTAGTAGCAAACACTGCAGAACAGTCAGCAATCAAAGGTAGAGGGAGTCAAGCTATTCTCCAAAGCACCTGAGGGCAGGACAAGAAGCAATGGATGGAAACTAATCAAGGAGAGAAGCAACCTAGAACTAAGGACAAATTTCCTGACAGTAAGGCCACACCTAGAGTACTGCATCCAGTTTTGGTCACCACACTATAAAAAAGATGTTGAGACTCTAGAAAAAGTGTAGAGAACAGCAACCAGGATGATTAGGGGACCGGAGATTAAAACATATGAAGAGCGGTTACGGAATTGGGCATGGCTAGTCTAGTGAAGAGAAGGACCAGGGGAGACATGATAGCATGTTCCAATATTTGAGGGGCTGCCACAGAGAGGAAGGGGGTCAAGCTGTTTTCCAAAGCACCTGAAGGCTAGACAAGGAATAATGGATGAAAAGTGATCCAGGAGAGATTCAACCTAGAAATAAGGAGAAATTTTCTGACAGTGAGAACAATCAACCCATGGAACAGAAGTTGCCTTCGGAAGTTGTGGCAGCTTCATCACTTGAGACTTTCAAGAAAAGATTGGACTGCCATTTGTCAGAAATGGTGCATGGTCTCCTGTTTGGGGGGCGGGGGGGGGGGTTTCTACAAAGTCCCTTCCAACTCTGTTAATCTGTTAAATTTTTACTAATAATTCAAGGCAGTGAACATATCCAACATCCCTTCCTCCTCCTCCTCTTCCTATTTTCCCCACAACAACCCTGTGAGGCGAGTTGGGCTGAGAGAGAATGACTGGCTCAAAGTCACCAGGCTTTCATGACTGAAGTGGGACTTGAACTCATGATCTCTTGCTTTCTAGCCTGGTTACCTTACCCACTAGTCCACTAGGCTCTTTTGTTTGGTTTCTACCTGTAAAACAATGTACTTTGCACCTATCCTAGACAAAGGGAGCTAATTAGGGCCACATATTTCAACTGTCAAAAGGAAACCCGTCCCAACTGAAGGTCTAGCAACAAAAACTTAAAAGGCAATAAAGCAATCAAAATCCACTTCCTTCTCGGCACCCAGTCCTATGGGAAGTAGCACCCACAAGCCGCAGTTTAACTGGCCAGGTGATGACTTGTTACAAACAGGATTGATAGAAGGAGAGAGAGCGAAAAAAAGACAGTGGAATTTTATCGTTGCGTTTATCTTTAGAAACTCTTAACTTCCAGCTTTAGGGATGCTTTTCAAAGGAACAATTTTGTTCGTGTTTGTAAATTGTTTTAATTGCTGTTTTAGTTTGTAATCCACCCAGAGTCAACTAGAGTGGGTGGTTATCTTTACATCTAAATAATAAAAGCAATCACTTGCACTGCTGTTTTTCAGCAACGCTAAGCAAAAGCAGAGGAAATGAACCCAAATGTAGGTGAGCCACTAATTCAGAGAGGATGGGAGGAGAAAAGGTCCACCATCCTCCAATGGTGGATCTCTCTGAATGATCTGAAAACGTACATTGCACCTCCAAAGTTTTTCTGGCCCAGCCACCACCATGGAGAAAACTCAAATAAAGCTCATTTCTGGAAGTTCCCGGTGGGGCCCACTACAAATCTCAGATACCAAGGGGGCAATCTCTCTTCCAGCAGGAACCTCCATCATCTTTCATCATCAACAACCTTCTGTGAACTTTGGAAGAAGTTCAGAGAAGAGCAACTAAGGCCTGGAGACTATAACATACGAAGAACGGCTGCAGGATTTGGGTTGGGCTAGTCTAGAGAAAAGAAGGACTGGGGTGAGGGGACACGATAGCAGTATTCCAGAATTTGAGGGGCTACCACAAAGAAGAGGGGGGTCAAACTATTCTCCAAAGCACCAGAGGGCAGGACAAGAAGCAATGGACGGAAACTAATCAAGGAGAGAAGCAACCTGGAATTAAGGAGAAACTTCCTAACAGGGAGGACAATTAAATAGTGGAACAGCTTTGCCTGCAGAAATCCTGGGCATTTCATCACTGGAGGTTTTTAAGAAGATTCTAGACCAGTGATGGTTAAAGAAACTGGAGCCCGTGCGCCAGAGCACCAGGACCCGGAAGAGCAGCTGGCAACGGCATGTATGCCCACAGAGAGCTCTATGTGCCACCTCTGGCACACATGCCGTAGGTTCGCCATCCCAGATCTAGACAGTCACTTATCTAAAAATAAACTAGGTGGCTCAGTGAGCTTGTCGATCAGAAAAGTCGGCAGTTCGGCGGTTTGAATCCCTAGTACAGATCTCCTGGGGGAGCAGGGGGTTGGACTAGATGACCTCCAAGGTCCCTTCCAACCCTGTTACTATTAAACTGTTAAACTGGTATAGGTTCTCCTGCTTGAGCATGGGGCTGGACTAGATGACCTCCAAGGGTCCCTTCCAGCTCATTCTATTCTAAATTCGAAATCACTTATGAAGAGTCTCACCTGCCACCCTCTGGATGAGTTGGGACTGCAATTCCCAGAATTCCATTTCCTGCCCAACGCCGGGCTGGTTTGGTGGGGAGGTGGTGGGGGGAATTGGGAAAAGTTATGGTCCCGGGGCTAACCTGGAGGGGAAAAGGTTACTTCTTGTATCTTCTATTGAAAGATACGAAATCGGACGCCCTGCAAAACCTGGCCGCGGGAAAACGTCGTCCCCTCCACCCCAAGAGCCAGAAGGGGCGAGGGGTCTCTCCGGGGCCACGCCGGACTCCTAGTCAGCAGGGCGGGAGCGGCAGGAGGGCGACCCGGGAACTCCTCCACTTCCACTCGGGTCCCACGGACGGAACCCGCCCGCTTCCTAGCCAAGAAGTTGGAAGGCGAAGCAAGCCAAGAAAAAGAAAAGAAAAAAAAAACCGGGGAAGCCCCGGAAAGAAGAAGGGGCTCAAGTGGCTAAGACGCTGAGTTTGTTGATCAGAAAGGCCGGCAGGTCGGCAGTTCGAATCCCTAATACAGATCTCCTGCGTGAGCCGGGGGTCGGGCTAGATGACCTCCAAGGTCCCTTCCATCTCTGTTACTGTTACTGGACGAGGGGAAGAGCCGAGATAGCTACCACCACCACCACCCCGCGGCTGGAGATCGGCCTTGATTCGAGCCGCACCTGTCCAACCCCCCCACCCCCACCCGGGACTTCGGAAACTCGCGGGTCAGGCAGCAGCGCTTATTCTCACAACCACCCTGGAAGAAAGAAGAGCCAAGCAGCTTTTGTGAAGCGCCGCAAAGGAGCGTCCGCGTTCAGCGGGATCACACACGCATACACCCCACAACCGTGCCTCAGTTTCCCCCTCCGGGAAATGGGAACACCAGCCATTTCCCACCCCGCCGCCGCCGCCGCCTTTCCCAGCCGGGCTGCCTTGAAAGCGGGCGGACGAGGGCGGACTTGCACTCTCCAGGAACAAACTCAACCGGCCGCGAAGGGAAACCGCAGGGCGCGCCGCAGGCGGCTCCGCGGAAGGCGAGGCGAGGAAAGCAAAAGCGATCCAGGGAGCCCCGGCCCGACCTTCCCACCCTTCTTTCCCTTCCCTTTTTACCTTGCTGTACAGCTCCGTCACCGACATGTCCCGGCCGGCGATGCGCAAAGCCGAGCGCGGCGCTGGCGCCCCGGAGAAAAGTCCCGAGGCAACTCCGAAGCATGCAAGCCCAAGCCGGCGTTCCAGGCGCGGGGTGGTGGTGGTGGTGGTGGTGGAGATACACAGGGGACCCGGCCGATGAAGCTCCGACGGCCGGCGCGCTCCGGTGGAAAAGCGCCCCGCGCGACCTTTGCCCGGCCTCTCGGCCCCGAGTTATTTACCCAACGGCCGGCGAAGAGCGGCAAGGCGGAAGGTGGGGGAGAGGAGCAGCCGCTGCCCGGCGAGGCGGAGCCGGCCGCCGCTCCCTCGTCGCCAGGTAGGGGAGGCGCTGGGCTCGGCGGGGAGGGGGGAGAGGCGGCCGCCCGGTTCCGCTTTCCTGCGCTCGCTTGGTTGGCGCAGGTGGGAGAGAGCCGGGCCAAGCCCGCGGGCACGGCTCGCCCTCTGCCGGCCGAGGCCTGGAAGCAAGCGCCGCGCCGTCCGGCCGCCCTTCGCGCCCACTTCCCTCACCCTCCCGCCGCGATGGCGCCTCGCGGTGGCGTGGCCGACCTGCGGAGGGACGGCACGGCTAGATGCCCTCGGGGGGAACCCTTCGGCTCTTCAGCACTCCGATGCTCCCTTTCCTTTAACTTCTTCCCGGGGCAAAGCTGCGGTTTCACCACCGGCTGTCTTCGCTTCTCCGGAAGGTCCCTGGGGGAAGAGCGGCAAATTTCCTTTCTTTTTATATATATATATATATATATAAATAAGGCCTGCGGATGCCACGTGCTGAGGAAAGCGGGGCGCTCCGGAGTTGGGGAGTCGCATCCTGCACCCCGGTCCCATCTTTTTTTCTTTCTTTTTTTTCCTCATCCCTCTTTTCCCAGCCAGGCTTCAAAAGATGATGACAAGCCCTGACTTGAGGATCTACTTTGTTATAGTAAAAGATGGCATCCTGATTAAGTCCCTGGAGAAACACCACCACCACCACCTTTGTCCTTCTGGGAGAACATCAGGAGCTCTGGCAAGATCATCAGATGGTTCTCCAGGTAGTCCGAGTCCCACAATTCTTCTTGGGTCGGTGAGATGCCAAGCCCACCCATGGGAGGCTGCCAGGTTGAGAAAGCTACATTATATTTTCATTTTTTAAAAAAAAAAAAAAACCTCCCCTGGAAAGGATCTGTCAGACAATTTTACCGTCTGACCGAAGGGAGAAAGAGGGAAAGTAAATGAATGGGGAAGGGAAGGAAAAGAAATAAATGGACGAAAAAGGGAAGGGGAAGACAAGAGAAGGGAGAAATGTGAGAGGAAGGAAGGAAGAAGAGTGGGAAAGGAAGGAAAGGAAAGGAAAAAAGGAAGGGAAAATAAAAGGAGGGAAGAGAAGGAAAGGAAAAGAAAAGATGGGGAAAGGAAAGGAAGATAAAAGGAGGGAAGAGAAGGAAAGGAAAAGAAAAGAAAAGATGGGGAAAGGAAGATAAAAGAAAGAGGGTAGGGAAGGGAAGATAAAAGGAGGATGGAAGAGAAGGAAAGGAAAAGAAAAGAAAAGATGGGGGAAAGGAAAGGAAAGTGGGGAAACAAGGAAAAAGAAAGGAAAGGGAGAAAGGTGGAAGAAAAGGAGGGAGGGAGGGAGGGAGCCACTCTCCCTCTTCCTTGGATGACAGTAGCACAGATAGAACTTTATTTTTTATTTATTTATTTCATTTTTATTTATTTAGTTTGTCAAGCATGTATGAGAAAACAAGTATAAATATGAACAAAACATAGAAACATAAACAGGTATAAGTATAAGTATATACATAAAAATGAGTACGAATAAATGGAAACAGTAGGACAGGGACGGTAGATTAGACATTCCTGTAATTTTTGAAAGATTTCTAGGCAAACGAAAGAACAAAAACCGTAGATTGGCCTCAGTTTTGAAATGTGTATGTACAGGAGGCGTTTCATGAATATCAGAAAGTGTGCCTTTATTAAATCAATTGCTGCTTCATTGCATCACAGGCAGTGAGTAATTGAATTAAGCGTGGGAAAAATCAATGAATAAGAGGATCCCACGTTTTGCCTGACTTGCTTAGATGTTACAGCATATGTTCGTATCGAAACCATTGTTTGCTGCTCTTTCTAGCATTTTTTTGGAGTGTGAACGTGCAAATACGCACATGCACACCCACACCCCATGGTAAGCACTGGCAATAAATACGGACATATGCCAAATGGCTAGGAGAGTTTAGAAGTCAGAGATTCTCAATCCACTTTACCTACCGAAGGCTAATCTCTCTCTTGGCTGTATTTCCGTGACACAGTGAATCACAAATCAAGGAGCCATATTTTAGCCCAGTGTGCTGTGTGATTCCAATCTATGTGTGACGTTATAAATCACAAGGTCCTGCACCCCACGGGGTTCGTATCTGTCTTGAAGGCTGGCAAAATCTCAAAAGTGTGGAATCTGTGATGTTATATTTTTTTTTCTACTTCAAATTGCGGCTTCTGGGTTGCATAGGAATCACACAGCACACTGGGCTAAAAAATGGCCCATTGATTTTGAGAAGTCATTGATTTAATATGGGAAAACCCACAGTTCCTGATATTCATGGAACACCTCTTGTACTCACACTTTCCAAAACTGTAGCAAAGCTGTGTAGGGTTTTTGTTCTTTTGTTTGCCTGGAAATCTCATTCATTACTTTAGCATATGCAATATGGAATAGAGTTGGAAGGGACCTCAGAGGTCTTCCAGTCTAACCCATTGTTCGAGCAGGATACCCTATGCCAGTGATGACTAACCTTTTTGCCGTTGCATGCCAAAAGCAGCGGGGACTGCGGGGGGGGGAGGGGTCATGCATGTGCGTGCCCATACCCATAGTTCAATGCCACCAGCATGCCCCCCCCACGCCCCATTTTTGGCCTATTAAGCCTTCATAAAGCCTCCGAAGGGCGAAAATGGACTTCCCCACCCCACCCAGAGGCCCTTCAGAGGCTAGAAACGGCCCGTTTTCTGACTTCCGGTAGGCCCATTTTTCGCCCTCCCCAAGTTCCAGAAACTTTCCTGGAGGCTGGGAAGGCTGAAAACGGCCTCCCCACTGCCCCCCCGGAGACCTCCGGAGGCCAAAAACTCCCTCCCAGAGCCTCCGTGTGAGCCCTATACCTACCTGACATTCAAAACAGGCTGCGTGGAGACTCCGGGGAGGGGAGGAGTGGCATGGGTTAGGGCCAACCGAAAATCAGCTGGCTGGCGCACACATGCGTGCTGGAGCTGAGCTAGGGCAACAACTCACGTGCTCGCAGATACGGCTCTGCGTGCCACAGGTGGCAGCACGCGTGCAATAGGTTCACCATCACGGCCCTATACCATTTCAGAGAAATGGTTATCCAGTCTCTTTTTGAAAGCTTCCAGTGATGGAGCACCCACAACGGAAGTGTTAATACCATTTTATAATGCTTTGGTAAGGCCACACTTGGAATACTGCATCCAGTTTTGGTCGCCACAATGTAAAAAAGATGTTGAGAGTCCAGAAAAAGTGCAGAGAGGAGCAACCAAGATGATGAGGGGACTGGAGGCTAAAACATACGAAGAACGGTTGCTGGAATTGGGTATGTCTAGTTTAATGAAAAGAAGGGCCAGGGTTGACATGATAGCAGTGTTCCAATATCTTAGGGGTTACCACAAAGAAGAGGGGGTCAACCTTTTGTCAGCCTTTTCTTTGGAGCTTCAGGGCTGACGCCTGTTCTTTAAAGCACTCAAAACATGAAGAACGGTTGCAGGAACTGGGTATGTTTATGTTCTGGCCCCCTGCCCAGAAATAACCTCCCCTCAGACAATCAGAGTCTAATGAACTGGCAGGCAACCTAGTAAGCTGATAACAAAGGTTGGCAGCAATCCGCAGCTGCTTGCCAACGTCTTTATTAATAGGTCCGTCACATACACACCACCAAAGCTGAGACGCAGGGCCGATTCAAAACCGGGATCCATGAATCTTTGTTTTGTTCGTCACAAAGATACGGCTACAATCCCTCACTTATATAGTCTGGGAGACGTGGTCCACCAGCTAATCACGACCACGCCTTTTCCTCTGCTTGGCTCTCCTGTCTCTCCGACGCTGGTGAGGATCCAACCAAGACTCACTCCCCTCGTCAATGTCCTCCTGTGGCTGCGGGGACGAGCTTGGCTCTGGGCCTATCTCCTGCCCTTCGGTGTCCTCCGGAGGCATTGCCAGAGAGGAGAGTCCTGGAAAAGGAGGCCTTGCCAACTCCTCTCCCTCACTCTCAGAGTCCTCCCCTGCTGATGACGCAGGCTCAGGCAACGGAGCCACAACAGTTTAGTTCAATGAAAAGAAGATTACAAGTGACATGATAGCAGTGTTACAATATTTGAGGGGCTGTCAGAAAGAAGAGGGGGGTCCTTCTGAGGGAAGGACAAGAAGCAACGGATAGAAACTAATCAAGGAGAGAAACAATCTAGAACTAAGGAGATATTTCCTGACTCTGAGAACAATTCATCAGTGGAACGACTTGCCTCAAGAAGTTGTGGGTGCACAGTTTTTAAGAAGAGATTTGACAACCATTTATCTGAAATGGTATAGGGCACTGATGGCTAACCTTTTTGCCATCGCGTGCCAGGAGGGGGGGGGGTCGTGCATGTGTGTGTCCACACTCATAATTCTATGCGCCCCACTCCCATGCATGTGCTCACGACACAACCCCGCTCACCCGACTCCTGGCATGTGATGGCCCGGTAGGCCCGTTTTTCTCTCTTACCTGGCTCCAGAGCCTTTCTAGCAGTCTGGGGAGGGTGAAAATGGCCTTCCCTCCCCCCGGAGGTCCTCCAGAGGCCGAAAACGACCCATCTGCCAACTTTTGGCTTCCGGAGGACCTCCGTGTGTGTGTGTGTGTGGGAAATGCCGTTTTCACCCTCCCCAGACTCCTAGAGAGGGTCTGGAGGCTAGGGATAGCAAAAAACAGGCCTTCCTCACCCCCGAGGCCCTCCAGAGGCAGGAAACAGCCTGTTTCCTTACTTTTGATGGGCCCAGAAGGCCCGAAAATCAGCTGGCCAGCACGTACATGCGTGCTGGAGCTGAACTTGCATGCCCACTGATATAGGGGGTTGGACTAGAAGTCCCTTCCAAATCTAATTGTTATTCTGAAGGCAAGCTATTCCATTGATTAATCGTTCTCTCCATTAGGAAATTTCTCCTTAGTTCTAGGTTGCTTCTCTCCTTAGTTAATTTCCATCCACTGTTTCTTGTCTTGCCTTTCGAGAGCAGTGCGCCTCTTATATCACTCCACAGTGATTGCTGTACAGATCCTCAAAAATCATTCCAGCCCAAAGCCTGAATTTTATCAGACGTCAGGCTGAATTTTGTAGTTCAGTGGTTAGAAATGACCAGGCATCTAACCACTAAAAATGCTTCTCTGTGGTTTTAACGATTTGCCGAGTCAGATATTCTTTTCATTCTGCATCAGTGTTCCTTACAGATGCTTTTAAATTAGTTCTCTATTCTAAAGCGCTGGAGTGAGATGAAACCCTCTGAGGTTGACTTCTGGGAACAAAGAGAAGCATTTAGAAATTGCTTTGATTTGGGGGGTTAAAAGGTCTACCCATCTGCCCAGAGCCATATAGGAATATTGAACGTGGCAGCAAGCTTGCTACTCATTTGCGGATACCAAGGACTGTCACCAGAGGCATGGAGGGACCCTGGTTTATGATGAACACAGCAAGAAATCTCACAGAATAGAAGGTGGAGGAATTGCTAAGAGTAGATCAGGGATGTCAGACTTGATTTCATTGAGGGCCGCATCAGAGTTGTGTTTGACCTCAGGGGGGGTGCAGAGGCTGGGTGTGGGTGTGGCCAGGGTAGGTGTGGCCAGCTCGGCGTCACTCATCGAGGCTCCGTTTTTGGCCACAATGGCACACCCGGGCTCAGTTTTCAGCCGAGATGGCCTCCTGCAGCCCTCCACCAGTGCAAACGGAGCTCGGGGAGGCCACATGCGGTCTGTCTGGGTTTAGTTTTCACTGGCAAAGGATTTTCCGTTTCCTGATGGCCTCCGGAGGGCCTCCAGAAGGGTTGTGGGGAAAGCCGTTTTCACCCTCCCCAGGCTCCAAGAAACCTTCTGGAACCTGGGGAGGGCAAATAATCGGGCCTACCGGGCCCACCGGGCCATTGCATGCCAAAAGCCGGGGGAGTGCAGGGGAGTCGCAGAGCGCATTGAATTATGTGTATGGGCCAGTGGTGGGTTGCCCCTGGTTTGGACCAGTTCTATAGAACCGATAGTAAAACCAGCAGGAGGCTCCGCCCACTGACCCGGACATCATCATAAGTGAACTGTGCATGCGCAGAAGCGCGCACAGGGACGATGCAAACCGGTAGTAAAAGTAAGTAGAACCTGCCCCTGGTGTGGGTGCACGCGTGACCCTTCCCCCATGCTTTTGGCACGTGACGGCAAAAAGGTTAGCCATCACTGCTATATACCACGTCCAATCTCTTCTTAAAAACTTCCAATGTTGGAGCACCCACAACATCCAGAGCCACTGTGACTCTTCTTTAAACGTTTGGCATCTTTTGATACGGTGGGTTGTTGTGTGGAATCAAATGCAAGACACACACCCCTCCCAGAAAAGAAATAATCAAGGCTCATTACGGTAATTATTTATATAGGAGCAATTGTCTCCAGGAAATAATGGGAGGGATTCCTAGAGACAAAAGGATGCACTCATAGTTATGCAGTTTAGGAAAGGAGGAGAAAATGATACAATCATATATAGGCATAGATATTAGATGGTGTAAGCATAAATATTCATAATTAATAAACCTCAAGTTTCTTCCCCGCCCCTCTATTGTTGTTATCCTTGAGAATTATTGTCTTAATAAAAAGAAACAGATCAGTTTACATTGCCATAGCAGTTTTGATGACGCGTACAGAGACTCAAAAGCGTACTGAGAATGGAGGACTTCAAGGCTGTCCCACTTAGGATACATTCCTTCTATGTTTCTATCTTGCCAATACATTCCGTTCCTCCATGAACTGGTTTTCCTCAACAATTCAGTCATACTGGGCCAACTTGAGACATTCTTATCTATGGGCCTGTTCCCCAAAAGTAGCATTAGAGCAGGAGTCTCCAAACATGGTAACTCTTAAGATTTATGGACTTCAAGTCCCAGAATTCCTCCACCAGCCATTCTGCTTGGGGAATTCTGGGAGTTGAAGTCCACAGGTCTTAAAGTTGGCTGGTTGGGGAATTCTGAGAGTTTGTTAGGATAGGGATCTCCAACCTAGGCCGCTTTAAGACTTGTGGACTTCAACTCCCAGAATTCCTCAGCCGGCCGGCTGAGGAATTCTGGGAGTTGAAGTCCACAAGTCTTAAAGCGGCCTAGGTTGGAGACCCCTGCGTTAGGATATTGAATTGAATGTAGTAGCTGGAAGAGTAAAGTACAATAGGGCAGAAAAACACAGTTGTAGTCGATTAGTTAGAGAGTGCTGACTCATGCGTGAGGCAGTCTACACTGTGTTTGGTTGCTGGAAGTATAAGGGGGGGGTGTCCCCTTTTTCCCCTCTTTTTTCTTTTGTGTGTTCTGTATACAGGTAGTCCTCGACTTACAACAGTTCATTTAGTGACCATTCAAAGTTACAACGGCACTGGAAAAAATGACACGGCCATTTTTCACACTTGTGACCATTGTACGATTTCCATGGGCACGCGGTCAAAATTCAGACACTTGGTAACCGATTCACATTTATGACGGATGCAGTGTCCTGGAGTCACGTGATCCGCTTTTGCAACTTTCTCACGAGCAAAGTCCACAGGGAAACCAGATTCACTTTGCAACCGTGTTACTAACTTAACAACTGCAGTGATTCGCTTAACAAACGCGGCAAGAAAAGTCGTAAAATGGGACAAAACTCACTTAATAAATTTCTCACTTAGCGACATAAATTTCGGGCTCCGTTGTGATATGATATATCTTCTGTGACCTTCTGACAGGCAAAGTCAATAGGGAAGACAAATGCACTTAATAACCATGTTACTTGCTTAACAATTTCGGTGTTTCGCTTAAAAACTGTAGCAAGAAAAGCCGTAAAGTGGGGCAAAACTCACTTAAGAAATGTTTTACTTAACGACATAAATGTTGGGATCAATTGTGGTTGCAAGCCGAGGGCTACCTATACTGTTTAGAGTTACCTCATAATATTCCTGTGTCCTTGACTATCTTGTGTTCTTCCTTTTCTGGATGATGACAAAGGCTGCTGTAAATTTGAGTGTCAAATGTGTTTATATTAAAGACTACAAATTTGTGTCAGTGTCTCCATCTGGATAGCTGCTACGTAATTCCCTGACAGAGTTGAAGTCCACAGGTCTTAAAGCTGGAGACCCCTGTGCTAGGGGTTGTCTTTCCACTTGAACCTGGGAGTCCCACCGGGCTTAATTTTGTCCCTCGTGCTCTGCTGGGAAAGGCCATCTGGACATTTAGAGTGAGATGTCATCAGTATGCAGATAACACTTAGCCTTCTGCTTTTTATCTGAATTTCATCTGCTGGATTTGTGAAGCATTGGATGAAAGCCAATACACAAAGACTGAATCCCAAGGAGATGGAAATTCTAACTGGCAATCACTGAATGCAGGGATTGCTGGATGGGTGGGCTTCCCCCGTGGGATCAAGCACAGGATTTGAAGATCTTCTTGGAAGCCAAATTGTCACTGGAGCAAGGATGGCTTGCTGGGGGTTTGCAGGGTTTCAGGAGAACCTCTAGCTAAGATTCTGTGCATTTCTGAGAACCTTCAAATCCCACTCCTGGCTGGCTCCTCCAACCCCACCCCTCCCAGGAGTCCCCATGCGGCCCGTTTTGGATGCAGGTAAATGCAGGGCATGCACGGAGGCTTGGGGAGGGGGAAAAATGGGCCTACCAGAAGTTTGGGAAGGCTGGAAACGGGCCTGTTTCTGGCATCCAGAGGGCCTCCGGAGCCTGGGGAGGCCGTTTTCACCCTCCCAGAGGCTCGAGGAAAGCCTCCAGAGCCTGGGGAGGGCAAAAAGCCAGCCTCCCGCCGTGGTACAGGAGGCCGACTAGGCCATGCCCATCCAGCAACCGGGCAGAGAACCCCTTGCTAAAATTTTTGATACACTGGAGGTGCATTTGATCTCAACGACTCCGAGCACCTTTTAAAAACTTTGATTAATAAGTCATTTCTAGCCACTGCTGAAAAGGAATTGCTTGATCTCAGTGGGCTGTGCGTTGGTACCCTGACTAGATTAATATGATTTGTGTTTTGCTGTGTTTGAAGCTGGTCCAGATAATGCAGGGCAAGCAGATTGTATTCAAAGGAGATGATCTTCTTGAAGATATTTGGAACCAAACCATGCAGGGCTTCATAAGTCAACCCCAGCACTTTGAATTGTACAGGTAGTCCTCGATTTACGACCACAATCGAGCCCAACATTTCCCACTGCTAAGCGAGACATTTGTTAAATTGAAGATCTTTCCTGCCACGGTTGTTAAGTGAAGCACTGTGGTTGTTAAATGAGTAACACGGTTGTTAAGTGAATCTGGCTCCCCTGTTGACTTTGCTTGCCAGAAAGTTGCAAAAAGTGTTCACGTGACCCCTGGACACTGCAACCGTCATAAATATGACCCAATTGCCAAGCATCCTAATTTTGATCATGTGATTAACAGAGTTGGAAGGGATCTTGTAGGTCAGTGATGGCTAACCTTTTTGCCATCGCGTGCCAAAAGTGGGGGGAGTGTGGGGAGGTTGCTCGCGCACATGCCCACACCCATAATTCGCCCCGTCCCCCACACATGCGTGCGCAACCCCCCCCCCCCCACGCTCCCCTCACTTTTGGCATGCAGTGACAAGGTAGGCCCGTTTTCGGTCTCCCCAGGCTCCAGAGCCTTTCTAGGAGGCTGAGGAGGTCAAAAATGGTCTTCCCCACACCCCCGGAGGCCAGAAACAGCCTTTTTCCTGACTTCCAGTGGGCCCAAAAGGCCCGAAAATCAGCTGGCTGGTGCGTGCATGCACGCCAGAGCTGAGCTTGCATGCCCACCAATATGGCTCCGCATGCCACCTTTGGCACATATGCCATCACAGTTGTAGGTCATCTAGTCCACACACCCCCACCACCCAAGCAGGAGACCCTACACCATTTTGACAGATGGCTTTAGATCAGTGGAGTTATTGAGACGCCTCTCAAACCTGATGTCCTCAAAGTGGAGGATTATAAACACAATCATTCCAGCAGAGGGTTGGACTAGAAGACCTCCAAAGTCCCTTCCAGCCCTATAATTATAAAGGAAGAATCTGTCTCTTTGCTAAATATTGATGGTGGATAATGTGCCTTGCCGTTGTCCCCGCCCTTGCTGAAAAATACAAGCAACCCCAAAAAACTGGGTCATCAAATTCTCTGTTTCATAATCTAAATCAGCGTTCCTCAACCTTGGCAGCTTGAAGATCTTGAGGATGCTGGAATGGTTGTGTGAAAAGTGGTCATAAGGCATCTTTTTCAGTGCTGTTCAGACTTTGATTGTATGTCAAGGACTATCTGTCAGTGGGATCCTGATCTGGCAAAATGGGAAGTGATGCAGAGGGACACAGCTCTCAGACCACAGCACTCTCTGCCAGGGGTGAAATCCAGCAGGTTCTGACAGGTTCTGGAGAACCGGTAGCGGAAATTTTGAGTAGTTTGGAGAACTGGCAAATACCAGCTGGCCCCAGACTGCAGTGGGAATGGAGATTTTGGATTTCACCACTGCTCTCTGCCCACTGCAGTTACTGAATATTTTTCAAAGCCACCCCATATATAGTGCACTGCAGCTGTCCAACCCAGAGGTGATGAGAATGTGGGTTACTATTGCCATAACCTCTCCATTTTGAGAACAGTTAGAAGTTACACTCCTTCAGAAGTTCGTTTGCTATTCCGTCAATTAGAACTAGAGTGATGTGTGCATGTACATCAAAATTATACAAAATTGTCCCAGATGATCAAGAACCTTTTTTTTTAATGCTAGCTAATGAGTATTATAGGGGCGCGGTGGCTCAGTGGCTAAGACACTCAGCTTGTCGATCGAAGGTTCAGCGGTTTGAATCCCTAGTGCTGCGTAATGGGGTGAGTTCCCGTTACTTGTCCCAACTTCTGTCAACCTAGCAGTTCAAAAGTATGTATAAAATGCAAGAAGAAAAATAGGGACCACCTTTGGTGGGAAGGTAACAGTGTTCCGTGCGCCTTCGGCATTTAGTCATGCCGGCCACATGACCACAGAGATGTCTTTGGACAGCGCTGGCTCTTCAGCTTTGAAACGGAGATGAGCACCACCCCCTAGAGCCGGGAATGGTTAGCACATATGTGCAAGGGCAACCTTTACCTTTAATGAGTATTATATATATGGCTGACATCAATAAGAACAGCCCAATGCACCGTGTTCTGGACACTACTTAGGGCTCACCAGATGGCCACAACTAGACTACAGATCCCATTACACCGAGAACAACTAAACTATGTATTTGCTTTGCAGGTTGCATAAATACAGCCATTGTGGCCGGTCAACCATTGTAAGTAGTGTGTGGAGAATCGGTGAAGCACTGTAACTGAGATAGCAATTCCAGTTTTCCTAGTCCAACAGTACATGATGTCCAAGTTAGACCGGTTGAGCCGGGTGGAGGAATCAAATGTGGAATTAGTCTGGAATCTCTACATGGGCATAAGAGGCCAAACTCTGGAATGTCATTGAACTTTATCTAGTTTGATGCACGGTAGCATGAGAAGATTCCTGTATTATAGGTTTGCGCAATAAAATAGCTAATTGAACACTTCATGTGTGCCTCCGATTGTTCATGTCTGACCTATAGTTGTGGAATACACTTGTCCTAGATGCTGAAGAACAAGTGCCATCTTTCCAGCCAGCTCTCTTTCCAAATCCTACAGCAGTAATTACAGTTTTTATTAACAAAAAGTGAGAAATAATTGTAATTATTGGAAATGCTAATTCAGAGCATATGGCTTTGTTGTTTAAGGCTAGTTATGTTTCTAGTGTGTAACCACAGTAGGGAAACAAAGATGAGAAAAAAGCAGGGGTGAAATGCTCCCAGTTCGGACCGGATCGCCCAATCCGGTAGCGATGGCGGCTGGTGGTTCGGAGAACCAGTAGCAAAAATCCCTGCGCCCCCCCGTCCCCATGCCCAGCTGAATCATGCGATCATCAGAGGCTGTTTTTTTTTATTTTTAAAAGCATTTTTTCTACAACCTCTTTGGCCAAAAAAATGCTTTTAAAAGTAAAAAAAAAAAGCCTCTGATGATTGCGCGGCTCAGCTGGGATCGTCAGAGGCTTTTAAAAGCATTTCTTTCTGCAACCTCTTCGGCTGAAAGAAAGAATGCTTGTAAAAGTAAAGGAAAAAAAGTTGGCCACGCCCACCCAGTCACATTAACCCCCCAAGCCCTCCCACAGAACCGGTAGTAACAAATTTTACATTTCACCACTGGAAAAAAGGATGTCCATTCATTCATTCATTCATTCATTCATTCAGCTATGTTAAATCTTTGGTTATTACACTTTATAACTTGGATCCACACAATATGTTAATGCAGATTTAGCAAATACAATTGCTATCTCCATGTAATATGCCATATTGAAACAAATAAACCATAATATAGTTTAATATGATGGCCTGTTTGCTTGGGATATAAAAATAATTGCTGGATTTCATATGAATCCAGCCATTTTAGACTAAAAACTATCAAGTGTCTTTCTAATGTTACACACACAGAAAGAGAGAGAAAAATTTCCAACTATTAAATGTGTAAAGCTTATTACTTCAGTTACTATGGAATACTCCAGCCTAAGATTTGTAATTTTTAATAAATTTAATTCCTCTATTTGGCAGAAGCAGTAAATGAGCGGTTAGAGAGGAAGGCAATATAAAAGGGGAATGCAACTGAACTTTTTAGTATTGGTAGTATGAAGCACAAAATGAATTAAGGGTATAAGAGGTAAAAATTTAAGACACATTTTAGAATGGTTTAAAGGACAAAAGGACAATGTTTATAGTATTTTTAGTAAGGTTTTCTTGTAAAGTGGATTTTTGAGTAGGCTGAACCTGTTTTTCCAGACTGATCCAGAGGTATGGGATATCTTCCCTAGAAGTCTGGTGCCTTAAAGATACAATTAATTACTGTTCCCATCATCCTTAACCACTAAAGCGCAATGGTTACAGACACCAAAATGTTGGTATTACCATCTAATCTGTTTAGAAAGATCCAGGTTGGGGAAAAGTTATATAAAATGGAGGAAGCAGGAGTAATTTATAGCACATAACTCTCAGTTGTAATGTGGGAGCTGAGAAAACCAGATAGGGAAGAATGCTGATAAAACTTCACAGTAAAACATTTGAGAAGGTTTACTTATTAGCTGTAAATTAAATTCTAAGATAAATCAATCACTTAATACAGCAATGGAGTAGATGCACTAACAGACACATTTTCTTGTGGGACAGTTTATGCTGTCATGCTACACTATTTAACAAGTGTTAAAATGCAATAAAAGAAAAAAAAACTTTGATGCCTATCAGTGCCTAAAATAATTTTGGAGACATACTCTTTAAGGTTTAGGATCCTTCATTCTGAAGTCTAAAAGTGAGCTGCTAAATGGAAGACACATTTGGTGATATTTATCAGACCTTCCCAGGAAAATTAGCTGGCAGGATTTTTTTCTTCTTCTTAGCAACATCTTAAGGCTTTTATAAAAAAATCATTATTTTAAAAAAATCTTCACAAAGTGAAATTAATCTAATCTTAATATAAGAGGAAATAATCTGTTAGTGTCCATTAGATCTCTGGTATGTTCATTCAGAGCCTTGCAGTAAGGAAGCATGAAAATTGTGGCACAAAGTATAAAACTATTTTAACCTTTTCTACTTTTAGGCTGATTTTCTTTTTTTCTGCATTTTATCTGGACGCCAGGGCTTTGAATTCTGTTTTCTCATATTGATTTCAACATTTCACTCTGCACTGTGATTGCACTCATATTTTATGATCATCCCATCATTCAGACAAATATGTATATTCAGTCAGATTTCCCAAACGGCGCACTTGCCAGTTTGACAAAATCAATTTGAATGGTGCTACACAATTCACACAGAATTTACAGATATTACATATATTCAGAATAAATGAACATTTGCCTTTAGCAGACTCACTTTGTCTTACTGCTTTCGTTCTGCCTACTGATGGGATATTGAGATGATCGTTCGATGTCTTTTCCAGATAATTTTTATTATTCGCTGGGACTTCTCTGTTATTTCATAGATCGAAATCTACAGGGCAAAGATTTATATTCCTCCAAATGTAATTACCTTGATTTCTGTAGATCCCCGTTACTGAGCAACAGCTCACAATGCTTTCCAAATCACAATGGACTTGTTCATGTGACATAATCTGCTCTAAATCTTATTTTGCAAATGGTTGGATTCTCACAGCATGCTAAACTAGATGTTCCAAAATGCACAGTATGACTGAAGAGTTGTGTAAATGTTGCCCCTGAAATAACCACTTACTAGCAATAGATCAGGGTGGATAATTTAAAAATGTCAAATTTAGACTTTCAAAAGCCAAACCGAACAAGATTTAAAAATGATTTACAGCAGTTCTTCTTTTAGGTTAGTATTTATTTCTTAAAGGTTTAATTGCTGGAAAACTTTATTTAAGATATAATTATTTTAACATTTAAAGAGAAAAAAAGTCGTGAGGAGAGAAGCTTTTACCTGGACAAAATAATAATAATAATAATACTGAAAGGAATAATGAAGATATTCCTTCAAACTCCTCCCCTTTCCTTTCTATCCCTGGGCTCAGTTAGCATTGACATACCCATATAGGGAACCGATGCTAACTCTTAGAGCTAACGACTAGCTGCCTCCTTAAAGGGTGAAGAAATTTCAACTTCATGTATGGTCTGGAAAGGATATCTGCCAACTTTTGATGATAAAGCTTTTCCGCTTCCTCTGCCAGGGCATATTCACGGCGCTCCTCCTCCTTTTCCATTTCACGGGCTTCCTTGAGGTGATCAATTTGAGCACGGAGTTCTTCCCGGTATTGTTTCGATTGCTGCAAACGCCTGCAGGGAACATGTACGGGAGAAAGGAGCTTAGCACTCGGCACGTTGAGCACTTGGCATGGAGGTTCAGAAGGCCAAGCGCTGGTTCCACAATTGCCTTTCATCTTCAGGAGCCGTGGTGGCACAATGGTTAGAATGCAGTACTGCACGCTGCTTTTGCTGGCTGTCGGCTGCCAGCAATTTGACAGTTCGATCCTAACTGGCTCAAGGTTGACTCAGCCTTCCATCCTTCTGAGGTGGGTAAAATGAGGACCCATAATTGTTGGAGGCAATAGGCTGACTCTGAAAACCGCTTAAAGAGGGCTGTAAACCACTGTGAAGCGGTATATACCATATTTTTCGCGCTATAAGACTCACCGGACCATAAGACACACATTAGCTTTAGAGGAGGAAAACAAGAAAAAAAAATCTGCCTCTGCCTCCCAGCATCCATCTGGTATTCATCTGACTAGCGTCCTTGCAGCAAACAGCAAACAGCTTGGTCAGCTTCAGCACGTTATCACAGCCCCAGCATGTGGCTCGTCAGGGCTCCGCTCCATTGCAACCACCACCAGTCAACTCTGCTGAGCTGCTGCCACCAGTGGGAAATGCTGGAGCCTTCGCTGCCGAGCAGCTGATTGGTGGTTGGATCAGCCTCCCGGAATACCACCAGTAAGCTGTTTTAGGCGGCAGGGATTGCCACCGCCTCTGCTGATTGCTGCCACCTATTGCCGTTGTCGCCATTTGGCGGTGGTGATTGACAGCAATTGGCAGCAGTAATCAGTGGTGGTGATTCCCGCCCCCTAGGACAGCTGATTGGCGGTATTCCAGGAGGCCGATCCAACCGCCAATCAGCTGCTCGGCAGCGAAGGCTCCAGCGTTCCCCAGCGGCGGTGAAAGGCAGCAAAGATGACACCAACCCCCCTGCCCCCCCCGCACTGCAATATTCGCTGTATAAGATGCACAGACATTTCCACCTACTTTTTTGGGGTGGGGGAAATGAGTCTTATAGTGCGAAAAATACGGTAAGTCCAAGTGCTATTGCTATTTTCCCAATCTGGTACACCCCAAAGGGTGTGGAGCCCAACTGCTTTGTTCTACAGGAGCACAGACAAATATACTGGTTTCCAGTACAAGTAATCCTCCATTTCTGACCACAAGGAGACCAGAATTCCCATTGCTAAGTGAATCATGCCTGATTTTATGAACATTTTTGCCATGGTTGTTAAGCAAATCAGTGCTGTCATTAAGTGAATTATACGGTTGTTAAGTGAATCCATCTTCCCTCATTGACTTTGCTTTTTGGAAGCCAGTTGGGAAGGTCACAAAAGGCAATTTATATGATCCCAGGGCACTGCAGCTGTGCTAACTACATGCTGGTTGCCAGGGTTGAAATGCTCCTCGGATTGCCCGATCTGGTAGCGATGGAGGCGGGTGGTTCAGAGAACCGATAGCAAAAATCCCTGCCCCCCCCCCATACCCAGCTGAGCCGCACAATCATCAGATGCTTTTTTTTTTTTTTACTTTTAAAAGCATTTTTTCTACAATCTCTTCGGCCAAAAAATGCTTTTAAAAGTAAAAACAAAAAGCCTCTGATGATCGCACAGCTCGGCTGGGATCGTCAAAGGCTTTTAAAAGAAAAAAAGGTTTTTTCTCTTTTAAATGCCTCTGACAATCCAAGCTGAGTTGCCTGATCGGCAGAGGCTTTTAAAAGAAAAAACATCTCTGATGATCAGGCAACTCAGCTGAGATCATCAGAGCCTTTTGAAAGCATTTTTTCTATAACCGCTTTGCCGAAGAGGTTGTAGAAAAAATGCTTTTAAAAGAAAAAAAAATGGCACGCCCACCATCGCATTACCACCACCACCACCAGGCAACGCCCACAGAACCGGTAGTAACAAATTTTAGATTTCACCACTGCTGGTTGCCAATTATCTGAATTTTGATCATCTGTCCATGGGGATGCTACAATAGTTATTAGTGCAAGGACTGGTTTTAAGATACTTTTTTCCATGTATCTTCATTGACATGTATCTTACATTGAAGCTGTAACTTCAAACCTGTTGCTAAACCAATAGTTATTAAGTCGAGGACTAGCTGTGCACATGGGCGTTCAGCAGAAACCGCAGTGACATCATATCATCTCATGACATCATGTGTGTGATGGTGCCTGTGACATCACTTCTCCCTCCTTGAAGGTGCCCTTGGGAAAGTACAGGTAGTCCTCGATTTACAACCACAACGGACCTCAAAATTTTCGTTGTTAAGTGAGACATTTGTTCAGTGAGTCCTGCCCTATTTTATGGCGTTTCTTACCATAGTTCTTAAGTGAACCACTGTATTAATACGGCTGTTGTTAATCTGGCTTCCCCATTGACTTTGCTCGTCAAAAAGCTACCAAAGATGATCCTGGGACACTGCCAACCGTCATTAATATGAGACAGTTCCAAACATGTGAATTTTGATCACATGAGGCATGGGGATGCCGCCAGAGTCGTAAGTGTGAAAAACGATTGTGTCCCTTTTTTCAATCCCGTTGTAACTTTGAATGGTCACTAAATGAACTGTTGTAAATGGAGGACTACCTGCAGTAGGAAATGCCCCTTGATTGAGAAAAGTCAGGCCTGTTGACAGGGCCGTGAGCAATTACCTTGTGCAGGTCTCTTGTTCTATCTGTTGGTATTCCTGAATGGCGGCCTTTAATAATTCCTTGTCCTGTAGAAGATCTTCCTGCTCCTTGGCGTTTCTCTGCACTGAGAGGTGGAAAACAGCATAAGTCATTGGCTAATGTCGAAACAGAACACGGGGCTCATTGGACAGCCATGCTTAGTAGTTCCACCCCTTTCTTAATGCAGTTTTGGTCATTACAAGATTTAACTACATCGTAAACAGACAATCCATGCACCGTAGGGTCCTTGTTTCAAATATAAGGGCAGTCCTAGGCTTACAGCCACAATTGAGCCCCAAATTTCTGCTGCTAAGCAAGACAACTGTTAAGTGAGTCTTACCCAGTGGTGGGATTCAGCTGGTTTGGGAAAACCAGTAGTTAAATTGCTGGCTGGCCCCTCCCCTCCCCACCCCACCCCTCCCAGGAGTCCCCATGCACCCCATTGCAGGGAGGCCTCCTAGGCCCAAAACAGGACACAGTGGGATGCACATTGGCCCCCCCTCCGGCCCATTTTTGCACCTAGGAAGCTTCAGGGAGGCCTCCTACACCCAGAACGGGGTACAGGGGGGTGATGTGTCCTCCCTCAGGGTGCAGGGGGAGGGCCAGCCAGAGATGGTATTTGCCACTTCTCCAAACTACTCAAAATTTCCACTACCGGTTCTCCAGAACCTGCTGGATTTCACCCCGGCTTTACATCATCCCTTGACCCTGCCCCCGAATTGATTAAAACCGAATTCATCATGTACAATTCACAAATGCAGTTAATTTGAAGATTTGCAAGCATGCTACCTGGTTTTTCCACAGAAACATCTTTCTTTTGGACAGAATATCCATCTTGTTTCCAAAAATCAGGGAGAGAGAGATTCGCCTCCAGTATTACCCAGCTATTCTACATGATGGCAAGATGGAGAGAAATTGGACTTTCAGAAGATCAGCTGTCCCCAACAGTTCCTTACATTTATCCTCAATCTGAAGCTTCCTTGTGTCCATGACTTCTTTGAGTAACCGATCTCTGGCTAGCTTCAGGGCCCTTTCCTTCTCAGCTCTCTTGGCCCACATTTTGGCAGCATCCTCGGCCCGTAACCTGTCCATCTCTTTTTCCTGTCGTTTGTCCTCTTCCTTCTGTTGAGCCAGGTAGGCCTGATACATCTGCTGCTCTTTAAAGAGTTCCCTCTGAAAAATGCAAAAAGGGGAGAGATTTTAAAAGGGAGAGAAGAGGGAGAGGAGGAGGAGGAAGGAGAAGAAGAAGAGGGAGAAGAGGAGAAAAGAAGAAGAAAAAAAGGAGGAGGAAGTAGAAGAGGAAGGAGAGGAAGAGGAGGAGGAGAAGAGGAAGGAGGAGAAGAGGAGGAAGAGGAGAAAAAGGAGGAAGGGGAGGAGGAAGGAGAAGAAGGAGAAGAAGAAGAGGAAAAATAAGAAGAGGAAGAAGGGAGAAGAGGAGGAGAAAAGAAAAAGAAGAGGAAGTGGAGGAGGAAGGAGAGGAAGAAGAACGGGAAGGGGAAGAAGAAAGGAGGAAGGAGAAGAAGAGGAGAAGGAAGAATGAGGAGGAAGAGAAGAGGAAGAGGAGAAAAAAGGAGGAGGAAGCGGAGGAGGGGAGGAAGAAGGAGAAGAAGGAGGAGGAAGGAGAAGAAGAGGAAGAGGAAAAATAAGAAGAGGAAGAAGGGAGAAGAGGAGGAGAAAAAAAAGAAGAGGAAGTGGAGGAGGAAGGAGAGGAAGAAGAAGGGGAAGGGGAAGAAGAAAAAGAGGAGGAGGAAGAAAGAGAAGAAGAAGAAGAAGAGAAGGGGGACGAAGGAGAAGGGCAGAACCTCCATTTCTATGAATTACTTGATAGCATTCCTGCTTAAAAACCTGGAAGTTCTGAAATTCTTAGTCTTCCATATTTCATAACGAGCAAACTGAAATGTTTTCCTACAACTATATAACTTCAGGAACTAAAGAGAATCTTTACCCATTCAACCAATCTGCGGAAGAAATTTAGTGGTTGACATTCAAGGCTGCTTGAGGTCAAGGTGTCTGAAAACCACTGGAGTGACCTATCACATGGTGGGTGAGCACACTTTTCCTCACGAGGCCTACTTTTATGCAACTGCCTGGCCTCATCATATTCAAACCATACTTTCACAACAGTACTGCCATCCTTACCCAAAACAAGGCCCGGGAAAAGGGAAGATGAAATAACCACACAGTTAAAAAGGAACATTCCGTTTGTATGGATATAATAACTTATGTTTCACCATTTTTTTCCAAATATATGTTTGTGGAATACAGCAATCTGAAAAGCTTCAAGTACGAACATATCTCCAACCTAGTGGCACTGTAGCTTCTATAGCACAAATCACTTCCAATTGTGGCTACATAGTCATGTGGCAATAGATAGACAGACAGACAAATGATAGAGAGAAAGGCAGGCAGGGAGAGAGAGAGAAAGAGAGAGATATGATAAATGATCAATAGTAAGTAAATAGAGATGGATAGGTGGTAGATAATCAGTAGATAGATAAGTAGATATAAACACAAGACAGCAAGAGAGAGAGAGAGACATGAATGATGGATGGATGGATGGATGGATAGATGGATAGATAGATAGATAGACAGATAGATAGATAGATGGATGAATGATAGTTATCTTCAGTGGTGGGATTTAGCCGGTTCAGGCTGGTTCGGGGGAATTGCTAGTTAATTTTTTTTATATTTTTTTTAATTTATTTTATAAAATTTGTATGCCGCCCTATCTCCAAGGACTCAGGGCGGCTCACAACAACAATCGACCAAGCGACTGTAAAAACAACAAATACACATAAAAAATATCATATATATATGGATTCCAAAGAAATAAGATTACCAACCTAATCCAAAAAGAAACCCCCACTAAAATTCAAGACAGAGAACAAGAAAACAGCAAAGCCCTCCTCCCATACATAAAAGACACCACAGACAGAATAAGCAAAATCCTCCAGAAACATAACATCAAGACAGCATTCTGCACAAACCGAAAAATATCCACCATCCTGAGGAACCCCAAAGACAAAATTGAGTTAGAAAACCAAGGAGTATATGAAATCCCATGCACCGCCTGCCCCACCACATACATCGGACAAACCAACAGAAGAATAAGTGCACGCATTGAAGAACACAAAAACTCAGTCAAAAAAGAGGAACCAACTTCTTCCCTGGTCCAACACTTCAAAGCCACAGGACATGAAATTGACTTTAAAAAGACCAGAACTATCGCCAAAACTGAACACTTTAATGACAGAATAATCAGAGAAGCCATCGAGATAGAAAAACGCCCACACAGCATGAACAAACGAGACGATACCTCCCGCCTGCCAGCCATTTGGAAACCCACCCTTATTGACAAACGAGTCCCCAACACGATGAATGACACCAGACCCACACTCACAAGAGCCACACAGGATGTCACCACCACACATCCACGCAGAAAGCAGACTCAAACCCATACTGATAATGAGGCACGACCAAGGACCAGAAGCCAGACCGCAGCTGCATCATTAGCCACTTTTAACCCCTCCAATCCATACATGAATCAGACCAACACCCTCCATGAAAAGCCCTCAAGACCACAAACACGAAGTCAAACAACAACAACGCGGCTCACCAGCTCAAATCCCCCTGCAACTCAGACTAAGCCGAGCACAACCAAGCCCCCACCCAAACAGAACACACCCCCAGCCAATCAGAGCACAACCAACCCCCCATCCAATCAGAGCACAGCCAAGCCCCTAACCAATCAGAACACACCTCCACCCAATCAGAACACAGACAAGCTCCCACCCAATCAGCTCACACCCCCACTAGCAGTTAAAAGGAAGGGTCAGCTGCAATCTCACATTGCTCCTGGAAGAACGAAGCCGAGAACACCAGCCTGAAGATGACGAATGAGACTTCGTCGAAACGTCGCCAAGATACTTCCAATTCTACGCGGGAGAAGACCCGAATAACCAAAGACCTACATACAAACACCCACGAAAACCTCAGAAAACATATATATATATTTGTTTTCTGAGGTTTTCGCGGGTGTTTGTATGTAGGTCTTTGGTTATTCGGGTCTTCTCCTGCGTAAAATACTTGCCAAGATACTTCCAATTTTACATGGGAGAAGACCCGAATAACCAAAGACCTACATATATATATATAAAGTTAAAATATACTACCCCATAAAGTTAAAATATACTACCCCATCAGTCCAGGCCGGGGGACATAAATAGCCAGGTTTTCAATTCATGGCGGAAGGTACGAAGGTCAGGGGCTAGCCGGAGCTCCAAGGGAAGTTGATTCCAAAGGATGGGGGCACTCACAGAGAAGACTCTACCCCTGGGGATCGCCAGCCGACATTGTCTAGCCAACGGCACCCTGAGTAGGCCCTCTATATGAGAGCGTACCGGGCGATGGGAAGTTGCAGGTGGTCCGAGAAATAGCCTGTACCTAAGCCATGAAAGGCTTTATAGATTAACACCAGCACCTTGAATCTCACCTGGAGGGCAACCAGCAACCAATGCAAGCCACGCAGGAGTGGTGGAATATGGAAGTATCGGGTCCCTCCCGCAACAACCCGCGCAGCCGCATTCTGCATCAGCTGAAGCCTCCGGGTAGTCTTCAAGGGCAGCCCCAGGTAGACAGCATTGCCGATCCGGGAGGTGACTAGCGCATGAGTGACTGTGTGTAGGGCATCTCGGTCCAAGTATGGGCGTAACTGGCACACCAGGCGAACCTGGGCAAACGCCCCCCTGGTCACAGCTGTGATATGATCCTTCAAATTCAGCCGTGAGTCCAAGAGGACGCCCAAGTTGCACACCCTGTCTACGGGGGGCAACACCTCGCCCCCCTATAGACAGCGTTGGAACCTCTTGCTCTGCCTGAGATGCCGGTATCCACAGCCACTCGGTCTTGGCCGGGTTAAGTCGAAGTCTGGCTGGCCCTGCCACACTCCTTCCAGGAGTCCCCACGTGCCACATTTTGGCTCCCAGGTAAATGCAGGGAGGCTTCCTAGGCCCAAAACGGGGTGCAAGGGGAGGCAGCACACACACACCCCCGCAGCCCATTTTCACTCCCAGGAGACTTCAGGGAGGCCTCCTAGGCCCAAAATGGGGGGGGGGTGTTGTAGCATGGGGGGGCGTGTCCTATGTGTCCCCCCCCCCCCCGGCAGCCTGTTTTTGCTCCCAGGGGATTGCAGGAGGCCGAGTGCTGCCTGTCACACCTCTTGGCCATGCCCACCCAGCCAGTCATTAAGGGGGAGAATGGGTTGTTAAATTATTTGAATCTCAGCACTGGTATCTTGCATAATATATCAAGCTTATAACCAGGTTCAATGTTGGCTTTACCTTCCTTTGTCTTTGGCTCTCCGTGTCCTCCAGGGATTCTTGCAGGACGTGATCTAAGATCTTCATTTCTAAAGCGAGCTCATCCTGCCTTTCTTCATTGAGACGCCTCGCTTTCATCTTCATGGAATCCAGCAACATGTCTCTGCATTCTCTCAGTTTCTCTCGCCTTTTGATCTCGGCTTGTTCGTTCTCCAGTTTGATCAGCTGCCGTTCTTCTTCCTGCACAAGAGGAACAGCAGTTGGTTACTCATCACCTTCCGCCTGACAAGTTCCGAAGGTGCAGGAGTTGGACGTAATGGCCCACAACATGCTAAAAGGACTTAAGTAAGCATAATAGATGAAGTAGGTGGGAATACGGAAGGCTGACTTCATCAAGAGGTTCTGATGAATCTGAGAGTCAGCACACAATTTCCATTGTTTTGAGATGGACAACAAAGTAACTGTAGTGTTAATTCTACAGAGGTTTAATATAGTTTAAAGTCTTCTGGGTACCCCCAGACTCCCTGCTAAAATCTAAGGAAGAATGAAAATTCTTGGCTCCAAACATACATGATCCTTTCCTTTCCTTTCCTTTCCTTTCCTTTCCTTTCCTTTCCTTTCCTTTCCTTTCCTTTCCTTCCCTTCCCTTCCCTTCCCTTCCCTTCCCTTCCCTTCCCTTCCCTCCCTTTCCTTCCCTTTTCTCTCTTCCCTTCCCTTCCTTCTCTTCTCTTCTCTTCTCTTCCCTTCCCTTCCCTTCCCTTCCCTTCCCTTCCCTTCCCTTCCCTTCCTTTCCTTTCCTTTCTTTTCCTTCCCTTCCCTTCCCTTCCCTCCCTTTCCTTATTACCTCTGTGTCCCAAAATTATTGGGCTGCCCACCTGTGATCTACAGGTGAAATCCATATAACCAATGATATAGCCAACTACCATAAATTATCATCCAATCTAAACCTGAGTGCAAGGACTGCAGAAGGGAGATAATTATGCACAGCAAATTATAGCAAGCCACAATAACTCAGGTTTAATTATAGGCCACTGTCAAATTGAGGGGCTACCAGTTTTTCTTTTTGAAGAAGGAAGGGTGGGTTGGGCCTTGGATATAAACCGCAGACTTTGGCCTAAGCAGTGCTTGATAAGAAGATTTTGAAGATACAGAGAAGGGGGTAGAAGCATAATAAATAAGTCAGAGAAGTGAGAATTGGCTAATTTCTCCTTTCTCTTTCATATAAGGATGATGTCAAGCATCGTATTGCAGGGCACAATCAAGAAAGCAAGTACAGATAGTCCTCACTTTACAACCGGCTGTGTTACGATCATTCAGCAGTCGGTTATTTTATGAGCCCCAGGACAAGTGTTTTATACAGCCCATAAAGCAACTGTCCTAAATGTACATGCCAGCCACCATGGTCATGTGACCCCATGTTACCATGTTTCCCCGAAAATAAGACCCTGTCATATATTTTTTTGAACCCTGAAATAAGTGCTCGGCCTTATTGCCATCCATTCAAAAGCCCGATTGGCCTTATCATCAGGGGATGTCTTATTTTGGGGGAAACAGGATAGGTGAGTCAACTTTAGGACTGGCCATGGTGGTCCCATGACCACAATTCGTGATTTATTTATTGATTTATTTATTGGCCAGTTTCCGGCAAAAAACACCCTTTAAAAAGGGCTCACTTAGCAACTCCTGCAAAAAAAAAATACTTCCTGTCGACTCTAATGACTTACAGCTGTAATTCGGGGCTCCATCATAGTTGTAAGTCAAGGACTACTTGTATCATACAGACATCCATAAGAAATCTTATTGCTAGAATTGGAGAAAAGGCCAGATCTATGCTAGGAACATCCCAGTGATGGAATTCAATTTTTTTTTTGCTACCGGTTCTATGGGCGTGGGTTAGTGTGCCGTGGTGTGGCTTGGTGGGCATGGCTTGGTGGGTGTAGCAGGGGAAGGATACTGCAAAATCTCTATTCCTTTCCCACTCTGGGGCCAGCCAGAGGTGGTATTTGCCGGTTCTCCGAACTACTCAAAATTTCTGCTACCGGTTCTCCCGAACCTCTCAGAACCTGATGGATTTCACCCCTGGAACATCCAATCCTTTGTTATTAATGAGCTCATTAAGGTTGTCCACAAGCTTGTTTCCAAAAGGCTTCAGGTGTAAGTCAGGGTGTAGGTCATCAACCTTAAATGGCTCCATGGTACAGGTAATTCTCGATTTAGGAACCCAACTGAGCCCAACATTTATGTTGCTAAGAGAGACATTTGTTAAATGAGCTTTGCCCCGTTTTATGACCTTTCTTGTCACAACTGTTAAGGGAATCACTGCAGTTGTTAAGTTAGTAATGTGTTTGTTAAGTGAATCTGGCTTCCTCATTGACTTTGCTTTTTGGAAGGCCACAAAACGGGATCCCGTGAGCCTGGAACACTGCAACCGTCATAAATATGAGTCAGTTGCCAAGCATCTGAATTCTGATCACCTGACTATGGGGACACTGCAATGGTCGTAAGTGTGGAAAAGCGGTCATAAATCACTTATTTCAGTCCCGTTGTAACTTTGAACGATCACAAAATGAACAGTTGCAAATTGAGGACTAACTGTAAGTTGCCAAGCATCCACATTTTGATCATAAGGATGCTGCAACCGTCGTGTGAAAAGCAGACATAAGTCACTTTTTCAGTGCCATTGTAAATTTGAAGTCACTAAATGAATGGTTGTAAGTGGAGGAATACCGTTATAGGACTGAATTACTTGAGAATCCAAGTTCTCCCCAAAAAACCTGCCCACTCTATACATTCACCAAGGGAGGCCAAGCTCGCGCTTCTCCGTTTTAAATCATTTGTCATCTTATGGAACGTGGAAAGTGTGCATTTATTGTGATTGTCATAAGTCTACAACAGGCTCCAACTCTCCTCCTGTTTAGGAAAGCCCTTCAGACCAGCATTAGAGGCTGATTTAGCCTCTCGTTCTTATCTGCTTGGTCAGCATTTTACAGTTATTGTTATTAACAATTTTCTTTCTTTTTTATTCATTCTGGCTGTTTTTATGCAGTACAGCCATTTGGCGCTGGGCAGCTTTTTGAATCCTAAAAATAAACAAATAAGTAAAGATCTCTAAAGGTGTCACTAGAATAGATGAGGTGGCTTTTAGCATTGACAGCTGCTCCTAAAGCAGAGAATAGAGTAGAGTAGAGTAGAGTAGAGTAGAGTAGAGTAGAGTAGAGTAGAGTAGAGTAGAGTAGAACAGAACAGAACAGAACAGAACAGAACAGAACAGAACAGAACAGAACAGAACAGAACAGAATAGAATAGAATTCTTTGTTGGCCAAGTGTGATTGGCCACACAAGCAATTTGTCTTTGGTGCATATGCTCTCAGTATACATAAACAGAAAAAATATATTCGTCAAGAATCATAAGGTACAGCACTTAATGATAGTCATGGGGTACAAATAAGCAATCAAATCATACTAGGAAACAATCAGTATAAGTCATGAGGATACCAGCAACAAGGTTACAGTCATACAGTCGTAAATGGGAGGAGAAGGGTGATAGGAATGATGAGAAGATTATTAGTCATAGTAATGCAGCCTTAGTGAATAGTTTGACAGTGTTGAGTGTTAACTAAAGCTTTCCGTGAGATATAAATCTGAGGACTTTGTCTTGTAGAGCCTTTGTAGCAGGGCCTGAATGATGGTCTACAGCCCCACCTTCTCCACCCCACAATTGTGTCCACAAAGTCCTGGAAAGATGCGAAGAGGATGCTAAAACACCCAAAAGGTCCCCGACAACAGAGCCATACTTGATTGGAAAGCGAGAAAACACATGTCAGAGACCTCTGGGAAAATGCTGGCACTACAGAACAGCCCTGGGAATAGCTACTCGTCTCTGCCAGGCAACGTGGAGTAAGATTGCTGCGGGAAACAAGTCTTCGGTGATGATCCTAAGGGAGATCCGTAGCTAAGCGTGGCATTTCCATCAGAAGGAAAAGCAGCAAGGTAGAAGGATTGGTCATACTCTCTTAACGGGAACTCTGGAGAACTGCTGCCAATCAAACCCAAACGTACTGGGCTTGACAGCAAGCCTTTGGGGAGGGGTCGGAAGCAAGAAAAGACATTCTCAGGAGCTGCTCAGCTAGTCCTCGACTAAAAACCATTTGTTGAGCCTTAACTAGTCTCCAGGAGCACAATACATTGGGCTGTTCTGATTGATGTCTATATGTTTAATGAATATTATACTGATATAATATTCATTAGCTAGCATAAAAACATACCATGTTTCCCCGAAAATAAGACCCTGTCCTATATTTTTTTGAACACCGAAATAAGCACTGGCTCAAGGAGGTCGTATTATGTTGGGGCGCATGGAGCAAGACGGAGCTCCCCTTGCGGTCTTACCTGATTTACCAGCCGTGTGGGCCTGGATGGGGAGAAACAGGCTTCGACTCAACCCCTCCAAGACCGAGTGGCTGTGGCTGCCAGCGTCCCGATATAGCCAGCTGACACCATCGCTGGTTATTGGGGGCGAATCATTGGCCCCCACGGAAAGGGTGCGCAACTTGGGTGTCCTCCTGGACCCACGGCTGTCCTTGGAGGATCACACGACAGCTGTGGCCAGGGGAGCTTTCTATCAGGTTCGCCTGATATGCCAGTTGCGGCCCTTTCTAGATCGGGACTCCCTACGCACAGTCACTCAGGCACTCGTCACCTCTCGCCTGGACTACTGCAATGCTCTCTACATGGGGCTCCCCTTGGGGTGCACCCGGAGGCTCCAACTAGTGCAGAATGCGGCCGCGCGGGGGATTATGGGAGTGACGGGACGCTCCCACGTGACACCTCTCCTGCGCGAGCTGCATTGGCTACCGGTGGATTTCCGGGTGCGTTTCAAGGTGTTGGTGACCACCTTTAAAGCGCTCCATGGCTTAGGACCAGGGTACTTACGGGACCGCCTTCTGCCACCAATAGCCTCCCACCGGCCGGTGCGCTCCCACAGAGAGGGTCTCCTCAGGGTGCCATCAGCCAGACAATGTCGGCTGGCGACCCCCAGGGGGAGAGCCTTCTCTGTGGCAGCCCCTACCCTCTGGAACGATCTTCCCCCAGAACTGAGAACAATTGCTGACCTCCGGACTTTTCGTCGGGCCCTGAAAACCCATCTCTTTCAGCTTGCTGGTCTAGCCTGACCCCGCTGAATTTTTAAGATTTGTATCATATGGTTGGGTATTTTAATATTTAATGGTTTTAATTTTTAGCCAAAGTTATATGCTTTTTAGAAATTTTTAACTTTTGTGTATTGTTTTTTATTTGGCTGTCCACCGCCCTGAGTCCGCAAGGAGAAGGGCGGTATACAAATCTAAACAAATAAATAAATAAATAAATAAATAAATTTCCAGCTCTGTCTCCCTAACCCTAACCAGAGGAAATGGTGAGGGCTTTAAATGCGCATGCATTTAAATATTTTTGGGGAGGGTTTATTCTCGAGAGGGGGGCTTATTTTAGCGCATGCACTCAAAGGCCTGATTGGGCTTATTATCAGGAGATGTCTTATTTTCAGGGAAACAGGGTTGGTTCTTATTCATCTGGGCCCAATCTTGTGTAAATCTGATTTTGACATGTGTGCACTCTAGTTCTAATCGAGGGAACAACAAGCAAACTGCTGGGAGAGTGTGACTTCTAACTGTTCTCAAAATGGGAGGGTAAAGGCAACAGTAATCCACATTCTCATCACCTCTGGGTTGGACAGCTGCAGTTCACGATTATGAGGTCGCTTTGAACAATATTCAGCAATTGAAGCAGGTAGGGAGCGCAGTGGTCTGAGAGCTGTGTCCAGTGGTGAAATGTAAAATTTGTTACTACCGGTTCTGTGGATGTGGGTTGGGAGGGGGTGTTAATGTGACTGGGTGGGCGTGGCCAACTTTTTTTTTTTTTTTTTACTTTTAAAAGCATTTTTTCTACAACCTCTTTGGCCTTTCTCGCTTTCCAATCAAGTATGGCTCTGTTGTGGGGGTCCTTTTGGATGTTTTAGCATCCTCTTCGCATCTTTCCAGGACTTTGTGGAAACAATTGTGGGGTGGAGGAAGTGGGGCTGTAGCCCATCATTCAGGCCCTGCTCCAAACGCTCTACAAGACAAATTCCTTGTAGACCCCAAAGTCCTTAGATTTATATCTCATGGAAAGTTTTAGTTAACACTCAACACTGTCAAACTGTTCACTAAGGCTGCATTACTATGACTATTAATCTTCTCATCGTTCCTATCACCCATCTCCTCCCACTTACGACTGTATGACTGTAACCTTGTTGCTGGTATCCTCATGATTTATATTGTTTCCTAGTATGATTTGATTGCTTATTTGTACCCCATGACTATCATTAAGTGCTGTACCTTATGATTCTTGACGAATATATTTTTTCTGTTTATGTACACTGAGAGCATATGCACCAAAGACAAATTGCTTGTGTGGCCAATCACACTTGGCCAACAAAGAATTCTATTCCATTCCGTTCCGTTCCGTTCCGTTCCATTCTATTCTCTACTTTCGAAGCAGCTGTCAATGCTAAAAGCCACCTCATTTATTCTAGTGACACCTTTAGAGGTCTTTATTTATTTGTTTACTTTTAGGGTTCAAAAGCTGCCCAGCGCCGGATGGCTGGACTTTTACAAATGCTTTTAAAAGCCTCTGACGATTCCACCTGAGTTGCGCAATCATCAGAGGCTTTTTTTTTTTACTTTTAAAAGCATTTTTTCAGCTGAAGAGGTTGTAGAAAAAATGCTTTTAAAAGAAAAAAAAAAAGCCTCTGATAATCCTGCGGCTCAGCTGGGCATGCGTGGGGGGAGGGCAGGGATTTTTGCTACCGGTTCTCTGACCCACCCCTCGCCATCACTACCGGATCAGGCGATCCAGTCCGAGCCGACAGCATTTCACCCCTGGCTGTGTCCCTTTGCATCACTTCCCATATTGCCAGATCAGGATCCCACTTGACTGATGGTCCTCAACATACAACCATTCATTTAGTGACAATTTGAAGTTACAACAGTAGTGGAAAAAGTGACTTATGGCCATTTTTCCCATTGCAGGATCTCACTTAACAAATGTCTCGCTTAGGAACATAAATTTTGGGCTCAGTTGTGGTCCTAAATCAAGGATTAGCTGTACCTTGGGGGGGGAGGGTGTTTAATTTTGATAATCCTGAATTACACCCTGAAGCTTTTTGGAAACCAGCTTGTGAACATTAATGAACTCATTAATAAAGAAGGATTGGATGTTTCTAACCCTTCTTCCAATTCAGGCGTTAAATTTACTTGCTGATGTCTATACAATACCAATAGTCTTTGACTCACAACCATAACTGATCCCGAAATCACGGCTATAAGTTGTTACAGTCATAACTCAAGGCACCTACATGCATCCTGTAGTCATGTGACCACGATTTGTGACGATTTTTGCTCAAAAAAATAGCATTTACTTCCAGTTTCTGGCAAAAACAACCACTCATTGCAAACCATGGGTTCACTTTATGACCACTGCAAAAATGTTATAAAATGGGGCACGGTCACAGGGTGAACCCCCTCGATGACCAGCATGATGTGCGACCATCATTCCAGACTCAGCTACAGTCGTAACCCGAGGACTCCCTGTAATCAGGAAACGAGAAGCTACTACCTTACCATCAGTTTTGCCTCTTCTTCCTTCAGTCGCCTCGCCTCTTCCCTTTGAGCATCCGCGATGGCTTTCTGGGCATTGAGCGTGTTAATCATTTCCTCCCTCCAACCGGATCGTTTGTTGGCCTCCTCAAAGGCTCGTTTCTCCTTGGCTAACCGGTCCTCTTCCCAGAGAGTGGTGTACATGGCCTCCTCCATCTCCTTCTGCTTGTTCAGCTCTTCCTTGAGGGCCAGCTGGGTCATTCGGTCTTTACAGACCTCCTTCAGGTGCTGCTGGCTTAATAATAACCGTACTTCCTCACAAGTTTCTCTGAAACGCAAATCAGGAGGAGAGAAATTTTAATTCTGGGTTGCAAGATCCAATCTGGATCGGTCCCTAGAAACCAGAAGTTTTGTCTTCCGAAGCTTTCGGACTCGTGCTGGAGCCCATCCTCAGGGAACTTCTCTCTACCAGAATATGCGCTTTGGGCTATTCTATGTTTCGTATTTATGTGATGGCTTCCTATTGGTTGATTGATGTGTTGATGGACAGTGATTTAATTTTTCCTGCATATGAGGAGAGAAAGTTTTCTATGCAATTGGGCAAATAACAGGGGTGCTATTCAGCAGGTTCTGACAGGTTCTGGAGCAGTGGTGAAATCCAAATTTTTTTATTACCGGTTCTGCGGGCATGGCTTGGTGGGCGTGGTGTGGCTTGGTGGGTGTGGCAGGGGAAGGAAACTGCAAAATCCCCATTCCCTTCCCACTCCAGGGGGAAGGATATTGCAAAATCTCCATTCCCACCGCAGTCTGGGGCCAGCCAGAGGTGGTATTTGCCAGTTCTCCAAACTACTCAAAATTTCCACTACCGGTTCTCCAGAACCTGTCAGAAGCTGCTGGATTTTTCTCCTGTTCTGGAGAACCGGTAGTGGAAATTTTGAGTAATTCAGAGAACTGGCAAATACTACCTCTGGCTGGCCCCAGACTCTGGTGGGAATGGAGATTTTGCAGTATCCTTCCCCTGGAGTGGGGAGGGAATGGAGATTTTGCAGTATCCTTTTCCTGCCACGCCTACCAAGCCATGCTCACAGAACCAGTAGGAAAAAAATTTGAATTCCACCACTGTCAAATAAAGATGTTACGGTAGTATATATAAGTATGGATACACATTAGGCTCAAATGTATTTATTCATTGTGCTATAAATTGCCAAAAATAGGTTCCAAAGGGTGTCTTTTTTGAAAGACACTTTTGGACTTTTTTTTTTCTTTGAAGACGTTTCGCTTCTCATCCAAGAAACTTCTTCAGTTCTAAAGGGTGACTGAATGGTGGAGAATGGAAGGATTTATGTTCTTGCAGTCATCTGCAAGAACATAAATCCTTCCATCCAGCCACCAGGTCTTGCAGTCATGCAAGCGCCTGGTGGCTCAGCAGACTAAAGCATTGTGATTAACATCAGGTGTCTGCAATTACTGTAAGTTCGAATCTCACCAGGCTCAAGGTTGACTCAGCCTTCCATCCTTTCTAAAGTAGGTAAAATGAGGACCCAGTTTGTGGGGGCAATAAGCTGACTTTGTATAAATATACAAAAGTATGAAGGCTATTGCTTAACATATTGTAAGCCGCCCTGAGTCTTCGGAGAAGGGCAGCATATAAATCAATTTTTTTAAAAAAATCTGGTTATTAGCACTGTCTCTGAGAGTCATTGAGCCCACTTGGAGATCACTATTCAGGTGACCCAGAGGGCAAAGAGAAGCCTCCAAGTGGCCTCCATGACTCTGAGAGAAAGTGCTAACAACCAGACGACTGCAAGGAATATAAATCCTTCCATTCCATTCTCCACCATTCAGTCAGAACTGAAGAAGCTTCTTGGATGAGAAGCAAAACGTCTTCAAGGAAAAACGAAGGAAATCAAGTTACCTCTTGAAAAAAAACCACCTTTGGGAGAACCATGATCTGGGTGACTGAGAATCTCCATAGACATTTGACAATAACAGTTTTCTGGGCCGAGGTAGGAGAAGAAAGGGTATGATTTGTTCAGTGGAAATATCATTTAAATTTTAAGCCTATACAGGTAGTCCTCAACTTATAACCATGACTGAGCCCAAAATTTCCATCGATCAGCAAGAAAATGTTACGTGAGTTTTGCCCCATTTTACGATCTTTCTTGCCAGAGTTGTTAAGTGAATCCCAGCGGTTGTTCAGTTAGCAACACGGTTGTTAAGTGAACCTGCCTTTCCCCCATTGACGTTGCTTGCCAGAAGGTCGCAAAAGGGGAACACATGACCTTGGAACACTACAACCGTCATAAATACGAACCAGTTTGCTAAGGGTCCTAATTTTGATCACGTGACCACGGGGAGGCTTCAATGGTCGTAAAATGTGAAGGCCGATCGTAAGTCACTTTCTTTAGTGCCGTTGTAACTTTGAACAGCCACTAAATGAATGGTTATAAGTCGAGGATCTGTATCTGAATAACAACTGTTTCTTGCTGGCACCAATCTGGGCGATTCTAGGTTGCAGAAGATCAACAGAAGAAGCCCTACAAGAATGAGGGTGAAGAATGAGACAACACCCCCCCCCCATCCCCAGGTGTTGTCTAGGACAGGGGTCTCCAACTTTGGCAACTTTAAGACTTATGGACTTCAACTCCCAGAATTCCTCAGCCAGCAAAGCTGGCTAAGGAATTCTGGGAGTTGAAGTCCACAAGTCTTAAAGTTGCCAAGGTTGGAGACCCCTGCTCTAGGATCATATTCAAGTTCTCCTTCAAGAGCTCTGGTGGCTCAGCAGACTAATGCATTGTGATTAACTCCAGCTGTCTGCAATTACCAGGCTCAAGGTTGACTCAGCCTTCCATCCTTTCTAAGGTAGATAAATTGAGGACCCAGTTTGTGGGGGCAATAAGTTGATTTTGTATAAATATACAAAAGAATGAAGGCTATTGCTTAACGCATTGTAAGCTGCCCTGAGTCTCTGGAGAAGGGCGGCATATAAATCAATTTTTTTTTAAAAAAGTGGGACTCCAAGTATGGAGAGGGGAAATTCAATGTTTTCGTTTTTCTCTTGTCACAGCTTTCGAAGTGGCCCTGAAAGGGTACTGCCCAAAGAAAAAAGAAAAACAAAGAAAAGAAAGGAACTGTTTAGCCACTTCTGTTATTGGCATTTGTGGCCAGCAAAACAGCATTTGGCTCCTCTGCATTGACAGGATGCTCCCTGTCCAAATTTTATCCTTCCAACAAGATGATTAAACCAGACTATAACCAACTCTGTGGCTGATTTGTGTCACTGTCAAAGGACATCTGGGAATATATTTTCTGCATGTTGGCTTTGTCTCTCGCCAAATGAGAAGCCTAAACAACCACAACACCAACATAAATTACTGACTGTCTAAGAACGAACCGTCCCTGAAAAGAATTCTGTCAGAAATTACTTGGCTCCTGGGATGCAGGCTGGTATCTCTGAAAGAGATTAACTCAGCTGGCAAAAGAACCTTTTTGCCCATCACGAGAGATAGTGTGCATAGGAGATAGGAGTGGGTGGAAAGGGAGGATGGAATGGCTTAACAGGAGTAATGGCTCCCCTTCTATCCACAAAATTCAGAAGGCTTCATGCCAGTCTCTGCTACTTCTGTTGCTCCTCTGAATCTTAATCTCCTCTCCCAGGATAATAGAGGGAAGAAAGAGGGTCTATTGGATTCTGCACAGCCAAGTCTAATCCCCCAGGGCAGGGGTCTGGAGCCGCATGTGGCTCTTTTACCCCTCTGTTGCGGCTCCCTGTCACTCAAAATATACGTCACAACCGCCAATGTGCAACACCCACCGGCACGTGATTTATTGAGCTTTTCAACCCCTGGTAGGCCAACCACGGATAAATCCAAGAAAAGAAAAGTTTTAGAAGAAAACAAAATGCTTAATTCATCTACGTATGCTAGTTCTGTGGCCACTCAAGAAATAGTCAGGCACGGGAAGGGTTTTGTGGCTCCCAGTGTTTTCTTTTCTGTGGGAAATGGGTCCAAATGGCTCTTTGACTGTTTAAGGTTGCAGACTGGGGGTGGGGGTGGGGGTGTCAAACTCAATTTCATTGAGGGCCGCATCAAGCCTATGGTTGACCTTGGGGGTTGACTTCAGACTCTCTTTGATGCTATAGAATAAGATAATAGCATCAAATCTCAACTTTTTTACTTTTAAATAGTCATATAAACCAGCCATTTCTATAACAACAAGCCTATCTATTTGGCAAAATGCAAAATTAGGGTTTCGGTTTTTATCCATCTCAAGCACAAAGTTGAGAAGCGGTTTCCAAGTAGAAACGAAAATAATTGTATTTTTTTTCCTTTGATCAAAGCAGTCAATTTAGCCATCTCTGCTAACTCTATAAATTTTTGCAGCCATTCCTCCATTGTTGGAATCAACACTCTCCCTGAGAGCTCTTGAAGCCACTTGGGGGTTTATATGTACCCTCAGGGCCACTGAAATCAGGATGCCATTGCTTGTGGAATCTTCTTGGATAGAGAGCTATCCAAGACAAGTTAAATATCAAGTCATATTTGAGACAACAATGACCTGGATGACTGAGAATCTCCACAGACATTCCTAGAGGGACAGTCCTAGATTTGGCTCACTTACCGGAACTGCAGTTCCCGTTTTTCCGCCACTAGTTTCCGCCGAGCCTCTTCCCTCTTCTCCCTCAGCTCCTTGGCTCTCATTCTCATGCTATTCCTACGACTCTCGATGGTTTCTTCCTGCGATTCCATTTCGGCAATGAAGCCCTTCTCTTCAGCTTCCAGGAGATCCCGAAGTCTGAGAAGAGACAGACGCAATTGGGCTTTTCTTGAAATCAAGCTAATAAAAGATTTTACAAATGTTTAGCTGTAAGGTTTTAAACTGTAAGAACACCAAATACAAGCTGGGCGGATACGACCTCGTAGACGTCCCCCCACTCTGTCAAGGACCTAGGACAGGGGTGAAATCCAGCAGGTTCTGACAGGTTCTGGAGAACCGGTAGCGGAAATTTTGAGCAGTTCGGAGAACCGGTAGCGGAAATTTTGAATAGTTCAGAGAACTGAGTGGCTGTGGCTTTCAGCATCCCAATATAGCCAGCTGGCGCCATCGCTGGCTATTGGGGGCGAATCATTGGCCCCCACGGAGAGGGCTCGCAACCTGGGCATCCTCCTGGATTCACGGCTGTCTTTGAAAGAACACATGACGGCTGTGGCCAGGGGGGCTTTTCATTAGATTCACCTGATTCGCCAGTTGCGGCCCTATCTGGATCCGGATCCTTACGCACAGTCACTCAGGCGCTCGTCACTTCCTGCCTGGACTACTGCAATGCTCTCTACATGGGGCTCCCCTTGAGGAGCACCCGGAGGAACCAACTGGTGCAGAATGCAGCCACGCGGGGGATTATGGGAGCGAGAGGGCGCTCCCATGTGATGCCTCTCCTGCGCGAGCTGCATTGGCTTCCAGTGGTCTTCCGGGTACGCTTCAAGGTGTTGGTTACCACCTTTAAAGCACTCCATGGCATAGGACCTGGGTATTTGCGGGACCGCCTTCTGCCCCTGACAGCCTCCCACCAGCCAGTACGCTCCCACAGAGAGGGACTCCTCAGGGTGCTGTCAGCCAGGCAATGTCGGCCTTCTCTGTGGCAGCACCTGCCTTCTGGAACGATTTGCCCCCGGAGATACAAAGGATACCAGATCTCCGGGCCTTTCGCCGTGCCCTAAAACCTTTTCTTTTCCATCAAGCAGGGCTGGCGTAACCCCCCCTCCCCTTTTTTAGTCTTTTTGTAGTTTTGTAGTCAATTGGGTTTTAGTTGGATTGTTTTAAATTGTGGGCCAAAGCTGTGTAATTCTTTTAATGATTTTAAATTTTGAATTGAGATGTTTTTTATTCTTGGCTGTGCACCGCCCTGAGTCCAAATAGGAGAAGGGCTGTATTCAAATTGAATAAATGATAATAATAATAACAACAACAACAATAACAATAACAATAACAACTGGCAAATACCACTTCTGACTGGCCCCATAATGGGGAGGGAATTGAGATTTTGCAATATCCTTCCCCCAGGAGTGAGGAGAGAATGGGGATTTTGCAGTATCCTTCCCCTGGAGTGGGGAGGGAATTGAGATTTTGCAAAATCCTTCCTCCAGGAGTGAGGAGGGAATGGGGATTTTGCAGTATCCTTCCCCTGGAGTGGGGAGGGAATGGAGATTTTGCAGTATCCTTCCTCTGTCATGCCCACCAAGCCACACCCACCAAGCCACACCAAGCCACGCCCACAGAACCGGTAGTAAAAAAATTTGGGTTTCACCATTGACCTAGGAATACTCATCTCAAATGATCTAAGCCCCAGAACTCACTGTAACAGCATTGCCAAAAAGGCATTAAGAGTTGTTAATCTAATTTTGCGAAGCTTCTTCTCCAATAACATTGAACTGCAAACTAGGGCATACAAAACCTTTGCCAAACCAATTCTCGAATACAGTTCGTCTGCCTGGAATCCACACTGTATATCAGACATTAATACAATTGAGTGGATCCAGAAGTATTTCACGAGAAGAGTACTCCACTCCTTTGTTCACAATAGAATACCTTATGCCACCAGGCTTGAAATTTTGGATAACCTGGAACTACACCACCTACGGTCTGACCTAAGTGTAGTACACAAAATTGTCTGCTACAATGTCCTACCTGTCAACAAGGACTTCAAGCTTCAACCACAATAATACACGGCAGTGGTGGGTTCCTCCCGGTTCGACCCAGTTCTCCCGAGCCGGTAGCGGTGACGATATGACATTACCGAACCGGTTCTGCCCCCCTGTGACCCCCCACCATGCCCCACCCACCCACTCCTCATGTTATTCTTACCTTTTATTTGGCCCCACCCCCAATCTATTGCTGCCTCCTGAGTCCCAGCTGATGACTAGAGGGAAAAAAACTGTTTAAACTCTTGCTGTGGGCTTCAAAGGGCCACCCTACAGCTGATCAGTGTTAAAAGAAAATAAATGGGTAGACCAGTGCCTGCAAAAATACATGAGTAGATCAGTGCCTGCAAAAAATAAATGGGTAGATCGGTACAGCTCTGCAAGCAGTTAAAAGCCTGGTAGACCAGTACCTCTGCAAAATCCTACATAATTGTCACATGACCATCAAGCCACACCCACAAAATAAGCCACGCCCATAGAACCGGTAGTAAAAAATTTTAGAACCCACCCCTGATACACGGGCAAGCAATCGATACAAACACAAGGTAAACTGCTCCAAACTCGATTGCAGAAAATACAGTCTCAGCAACAGAGTGGTCAATGCCTGGAATGCACTACCTGACTCCATTGTTATATCCTCAAACCCCCAAAACTTTAACCTTAAACTGTCTACCGTGGCCCTCACCACATTCCTAAGAGATCCGTAAGGGAGCGTTCATAAGCCTACTGTCCCTGTCCTGCTCTCCTGTTTATTTGTACTCATTACCTGTGTATACCTGGTATCTCGTACATGTTTGACAAACTAAATAAATAAAAGAAATAAAATAAAGATAGCTGGACTTCAACTCCCAGAATTCCCGTTTTCCCAATTTTCAGATAAAGGATCTGTTGGTACATCTCAACCCCCTATTGTTAATTAAGCCACAGCAAACCACATAATGCTTGTTTCTTCTCCTGTGGCTTATGAATTATAATTTGTGGTTCAACATTTTAGGTGAACGTGGCTTAAGGCTTTCCAAGATCATGTGAACTGGAAATTAAATGTGTGCAGTCTGCTAAGGCACTACAATAGTCCTCATTCTATGACTGTAAGTGCCTAATACCTACCTCTTGTTAAGTTACAGGTGGGTCCTCGACTTACAACCACAATCGAACCCAACATTTCTGTTGCTGAGCAAGACCGTTGTTAAGTGAATTTTGTCCCATTTTATGACCTTTCTTGCCAGTTTTTAGTTGAATCACTGCAGCCGTTCAGTTAATAGCACGGTTGTTAAGTGAATCTGGCTTCCCCACTGGCTTTGCTTGTCAGGTTGTGAAAGGTGATCGCATAACTCTGAGATACTACAACCGTCATAAATGTGAAGCGATTGCCAAGTGTCCAAATTTTGATCATGTGACCATGGGGATGCTACAATGGTGAAAAATGGTCATATAGGTTACTTTTTTCAGAGCTGTTGTAACTTTGAATAGTCACTAAACGGATGGTTGTAAATCGAGGACTACCTGTATTCTAAAGTATACTTTCTCCTTTTTGATGTGAAGGAATGTAGCAAAAATAAAGGGTGAGAAAGAAAATTGAAATAAACCTGATTTTATTTAGTGTAAAGATGGTAGAGAAATAAACTATGAGAGGCATTCAAAATTCTGTCAGAGATAGCCCTCGAATTATGACCACAACGGAGCCCAAAATTTCTGTTGCTAAGCGAGACAGTAGCTAGGTACGTTTTACCCCATTTTACGACTTTTCTCGCCACAGTCACTAAGCGAATCACCGCAGTTGTTAAGTTAGTGACCTGGTCGTTAAGTGGATCCGATTTCCCATTGGCTTTGCTCGGTGGAAGGTCACAAAAGGGGAATCACGTGACTTTGGGACACTGCAACCGTCATAAACATGAGTCAGTTGTCAAGCACCCAAAGGTAACTCACACGACCATGGGGGAATGCTACAACGGTCGTAAGTGTGAAAAATGGTCATAAGACACCTTCTAAAGTGTCATAACTTTGAACGGTCACTAAACGAACTGTTGTAAGTCGAGGATTACCGTTATTGCTCAGACAATAAGAGATTTTGTGTCAGTTTTTCTCTCCTCAGGCTTAGTTGGCCAAAATCAAAACCCACAAACCCATCATTGAGTAATTCTTCTTCTTTACCTATCTTTCCTCTCTTCTTCACCAGCCAGATAAGCCTGGATTTCCTCTCCGATTCTCTTCTGAACCTCCCGGTGATGTCGTTTCCGTTCGCTGATCTCCTCCATTTTACCCTTAATGATCCCAACTTCGTGGGTTTTGGCGTAGCGGGCAAATTCATGGCGTTTTGCTTCCTGAGCCCTCCAATAATAGAGCTGCTTTTGGCTATCATCTGCTGTATTGGGCAACGCGGCTCTCTGCGGGAAGAAACGTGATTTAATTGAAGCATCCAGCCACAACTGCAGAAGAGATGAAAGGGGGCTGCTCTCTTGGCCCCGAACATGCTTTTGCAAACCGTTGCCCAGTTCACCGTATTAATTCACCATGTTAATATAAATTTATAATGCCTTAGTAAGACCACACTTGGAATACTGCAGGGGTGTCAAACTCACAGCGTCATGTGACATATTGTGACTTTCCCCCCCTTTGCTAAAGGCGTGGGCGTGGCCAGCATGTGATGCATACGGCCCACGGCCCATGTGTTTGACAGCCCTGGAATACTGCATCCAGCTTTGGTCACCACGATGTAAAAAAGATGTGGAGACTCTAGAAAGAGTGCAGAGAAGAGCAGCAAAAATGATTAGGGGACTGGAAGCTAAAACATTTGAAGAACGGTTGCAGGAATTGAGTATGTCTAGTTTAATGAAAAGAAGGACTAGGACAGCAGGGTCCCAATATTTGAGAGGCTGTCACAAAGAAGAGGGAGTCAAGGTGCTATTCTCCAAAGCACCTGAGGGTAGAACAAGAAGCAATGGATGGAAACTAATCAAGGAGAGAAGCCTCATAGTTTCCTGATACTTAGAACAATTAATCCGTGGAACAACTTGCCTCCAGAAGTTGTAAATGCTCCAACACTGGAAGTTTTTAAGAAGATGTTGGATAGCCATTTGTCTGAAGTGGAGTAGGAGCACCTCCTCCTAAGCAGGAGGTTGGACTAGAAGACCTCCAAAATCTCTTCAACTCCATTATTCTGTAATCACCAAGGGGTGGCAGAAATGCCTAGATGGGACCTGGTTGTACATTCAGTTTTTCTACATCCATGTTTTGCAAACTTGGTACCTCTAAAAAGTGTGGACTTCAATTCCCAGAATTCTCCAGCCAGCTGAGTTTGAAAAACATTGGTCTAAATCAGTGTTTCCCAACCTTGGCTGCTTTAAGATGGGTGGACTTTAACTCCTAGAATTCTGGGAGTTGAAGTCCACCCATCTTAAAACAGTCAAGGTTGGGAACCACTGATCTAAATGCTCAATAGTCATCTTCATCTTTTATTTTTTAAGGAGGTAGTTCCACACCAAGCCCTGGGCTGCAGCCCCTCCTCTTATGCTGATCCTCCATGTTCAGAAGCACTCTATCCCTTAATCCCAGACGGCATCATGTGACGTATTGTGACTTTCCCCCCCTTTGCTAAAGGCGTGGGCCTTTAGCTTTAGAATGAAGCTGCTTGCTGCTATTTACCAATAGCAGCAAGCAGCTTCATTCTATTTCATGCAATGGAATAGGGATTAGGAATAGAATAAAATTCTTTATTGGCCAGGTGTGATTGGACACACGAAGAATTTGTCTCCAGTGCATAAACTCTCCAGTATATATACTGATGACTGTTTGACTACAACTTTGTTGCTTGTATCCTTATGATTTATATTGCTTATTTCCTAGTATGATTTGATTATTTGTACCCTATGACTATCATTAAGTGTGTTGTACTTTATGATTCTCGACGAATGTATATTTTCTTTTAATGTACACTGAGAGCATATGCACCAAAGACAAATTCCTTGTGTGTCCAATCACACTTGGCCAATAAAGAATTGAATTCTATTCTATTCTATTCTATTCTATTCTATTCTATTCTATTCTATTCTATTCTATTCTATTCTATTCTATTCTATTCTATTCTATTTACAAAAGTGATAGGCTATAGATTATAAATCATAAGTACAATAATTAATCATAAGATACAAACAAGTGATAAATCGCAGGTGCCAATAGGAGAAGGTAGTAGGAAAGATGAGATGAGAAGGATAATAGCAATACACTTACTACATGGGTAAATATCTTTAGGGATAAGACAGTGCTATGGAAATTAGCTGTTCAGCAGAGTTGTTGGCATGGGGAAACAAACTATCTTTATGTCTAAAATGCTCAATTTATTAAAGAAGTTATTAGCCACTTTGGAGAGTTACAAAACCCGGAAAACAACAACACAATGTTGTGTAGACCAGCTACACATCCGGCGGTTCCTATTTGGGGCTTCTTAGTGGAAAATGCAAAGTCCAGGGCTGCAGTTCCAACCTCTGGCGGGGAGGAACAGGGCTAGCTTGATAGCCGGCTTCCCCAACGCGTGGAGCAAAGGGGACTAAACCTTGGGAAGCCGTCCTCCTTGAGGACTAGCTGCTTGGCTGGCCCGCGGGTAAAAAAAAAGAAGAGCGTCCCCCGCCATTCCTCAAGGCAATCCCCTTCCCCATCGGAGACTCACTAAGGCCACGACGTACGGCTTGGGGCCTTTCACCTCCCGATACACGCGGCCCCGATCGTCCATCATCTTGCCGGCTGCCTCTCGGACTCGCCGCTGACTCCGACGCGCTGCAGTTGCCGCGGCAACCAACGCTGGGGGGCGGTGACGTCACCACGCAAGGGCGATTCCCGCCGGGGCTTTGCGTAGGGATCACCCTTGCCTGGGATTGGGACGGTTGGAGGGAGAGCAAAAAGCATCTGCAGCCAGATCTTTTTTTTTCCTTTTCTTTTTTTTTCCACTTATCGAAAGTGAGTTTCCTTGTTAAAAATGCAAAAATAATAATAATAATAATTGCAGCAATAATTGCAGACTGGTCATAAATTGAGGATTATCTATAAGCAACCAAATTCCGGGAACACCAATGACTCTACAAGCTATATTAAGAGGCTAGTTCTCACAACCTGCAGAGACAGGATCTGGATGGGCAGGGCACACCGAACTATAGTGTATGCATCGAGTATGAATATATTGATATCAGACATCAAAGACACCCATGGTGACACTTAACAGATCAACAGAGTTGGAAGGGACCTTGTAGCCATCTAGTCCAACCCCCTGCCCAAGCAGGAAACCCTACACCACTTCAGACAGATGGCAGTCCAGTCTCTTCTTGAAAGCTTCCAGTGATGAAGCTCCCACAACTTCTGAAGGCAACTTCTGTTCCACTGGTTGATTGTTCTTGCTGTCAGAAAAGTCCTCCTTATTTCTAGGTTGAATCTCTTCTTGATCAGTTTCCATCCATAATTCCTTGTCTGGCTTTCAAGTGCTTTGGAAAATAGGCTGATCACCTCTTCTCTGTGGCAGCCCCTCAAGTATTGAAACACTGCTCTCATGTCTCCCCTGGTCCTTCTCTTCACTAGACTAGCCATGCCCAGTTCCTGCAACCGTTCATCGTATGTTTTATCCTCCCGCCCCCTAATCATCTTTATGATTTCCTTTTTGTGATATTGGAACACATTTCATTTTTGGAGTTTCAGCTGCTCCACAATGCCACTTGAATCCACATCAGGACACAGGCTGGTTATATGAAAACGGGAGTTTGATTGTTCAGACAACTCTCCTGGCTTCTGGTCTGTTTCTAGGTAAAATGCAAAGAGGTTGTTATGACATATGTAGCCCTGTATGACTTAAGACCCGGTCATAACCCTAACCCCTCTTTGCATCTCCCTGGGTTGTGCTGTCTTCAGAAGTAGTTCTTCAGCTCACCAAGTTCTCTTTAAGGACGTTTGGCACTGAGGTTAGCTTGCCTAGCAAGGTGAGAAGAAATAGATGGACTTAAGTTGTTTTCCTATATGGAGATTCTCAGTCTTCCAGGTCATGGTTGTCCCAAAAGTGCTTTTTTCAAAAGGCAACTGGACTTTGTTTAATCTTGAAGACGTTTTGCTTCTCACCCAAGAAGTTTCTTCAGTTCTGAACCAAAGAAGCTTCTTGGATGAGAAGCAAAACATCTTCAAGGAAAAACGAAGTCCAGTTAGTTGCCTTTGGTACAAACGCTGTTTGTTTCCATGATCTTTTGGTAATGTTAAAAAAAGAGAAAGAAGAAAGCATTTTAAGGATATTTTAAATACAGGGTGTATTTCCTTGTAGCCTTTCAAAGATATAATGGTAGGATAGGTAGCAATAAAATAAATGTCACTTTTAATTGTTAAAGAAATCCACTCAAATCATTCTTTTTAAAAAGGACAATTCTGCCCTCTAGCGCCTGTTTAGGTTCATTAAATGCAATAATTGTTGCTGAAGTATGGTAGCTTAAAAGTGAACTTAGAAAAAAGGCAATAAATTTTCTTTTTTTCACCTCCAGGAAAGCTGGCAAGTAAAATAAGAGTGGTTCAAGGGAAATAAAGCAAAATAATTCTGTTCAGCTTTGGTAATTTTCAAATTAGCAATACTTACAGAAAATAAATTTGCACTGAGATTCAGAGACACTCATGTCTTTAAACCTGAATGTGGGTGGGAGTGTTGTGTGAATCCAGCTGTGGTTTATAGCTTCGCATTGTTTAGAAATACCACCAAGGTGGCTTATTTAACAAACGATGGTTAAAATAAACCATAGCTTAATGCAAAGTGGGAGCCCACAGGATCCTGTAAATTCACAAGAGGTTGGCTTTGTTATAATCTAAAAATGTCTAGGCTGAAAATTGAGGGCCTATTTTGGAATGCTGGATTAGGGAGATGTGTCCATAAAATGGCCAAAAGTAGCCATTCACAGAATCTTGTTTTACTAGGGGGTGAATAAGCCCTCCAGATGCTCTCTCCAACTTAGTAAAGGGACTGCTGTCGTTACTGGGGATGTTACTTCAGGGCCCCTAAGTGCTGTTTGTTGGATATGGATTTTTTAAATGGCTTCTTATATATATATTATTTTTGTCCACTAGCCTCCCACAATTATAGTGAACCACTTTGGTGTAATTCCATGTTAGGCATAAAAACCGGCTGCATGATTTTGGTCCAATCAACCAGGAGACTGTGAGTTCTAGTCCCGCCTTAGGTGTGAAAGTTGGTTGGGTGACTTTGGACCAATCACCAGGAGATGATGAGTTCTAGTCCCACTTTAGGCATAAAAGCTGGCTGGGTACTTTAGGCCAGTCCCTCTCTCTCAGTCCAATCCACCTTATAGGGTTGTTGTGTGGGGGACATAGGAGGAGGAAGGAGTATAATGTATGTTTGCTGTGTTACTGATAAAGTAATAAAGGCAGGATAAAAATCAAATAATTAAATGGTATATAGGGTGGCCATATAATGTCCTAATAAACAAAAGCCTGGCTGAAAATGAAAATGTTACAGGTATTCCTTGACATATGACCACAACTGAGCCCAAAATTTCTGTTGCTAAGCAAGACAGTTGTTAAATTACTTTTGCCCCCTTTTACGACTTTTCTTGCCACAGTTGCAAAGCAAATCACCCCAGGACACCACAACCGTCATAAGTATGAACCAGTTGCAATGGTCGCAAGGGTGAAAAATGGTCAAGACTTACAACAGTTCATTTAGTGACCGTTCAAAGTTACAACAGCACTGAAAAAAAATTACTTATGACCACTTTTCACACTTACAACCTTTGAAGCATTCCCATAATCATGTGATCAAAATTCAGATGCTGGGCAACTGGTTCATACTTATGACCGTTGCTGTGTCCCAAGGTCATGTGATCATCTTTTGCAAACTTTTGCCGAACATAATTAATGGGGAAGCCAGATTCACTTAACAACCGTGTTACTAACTTAGCAACTGCAGTGATTCACTTAACAACTGTGGCAAGAAAGGTCGTAAAATGGGGCAAGACTCACTTAAATTCTGGGCTCAATTGTGCTCATAAGTCGAGGACTACCTGTATTAAAGGAAAAATGTAAATAATCGTTGAAACAATTATTACACCATGTAGGAGCAAGGCAATAAATCTAAGTTCACAACCTTGAAGAGAATTGGGGGCAGAATGACAATTCTTAAGTGAGATACCCTTGATTTTATGACTGGAAAAAAACAGGCCCAAAAAAGCTTTGAAGGGCTGAAGAAAGCCTCAAAAACAGGCCCAAAAAAGTCTCAAAAATGGGCTGAAAAAAGCCCCCCAAACGGGCCAAAAATAGCCTCGAAAATGGGCCAAAAAAAGGGTCCCAAAATGGGCCACACAAAGCCCCAGAAACAGGCTGAAAAAAGTCTGGGAAAGGGCAGAAAAAAGGCCCGAAAAAGAGGAAGCCAAAAACTTTTTGTTGTTGTTTCCTCTTCTAAATTTAGGTGCATCTTATAGTCCGAAAAATATGAGTAATAGTGCTGTAACAAGGGACTTACAACCAGTCCTTAGACTGTCATCATTCCCACAGTCATATGATTAAAATCCAGGCACTTGGCAACCAGGATGTATTTAGGATAATTGGAATGTCCCAGAGTCACATGATTGTCATTTCCAACCTTCCAACAAGCAAATTTCACAGGGGAAGCTGGATCTGCTTAATGACCACAATTCCCTTAATAACTGCAGTGATTCACTTAATTGTGGCAGAAAAGTTTGTTAGATCAGGTGCAACTCACTTAACAACTGCCTTGCTTAGCAACAGAAATTTTTATTCTAATTGTGATAAGTCAAGGACTACCGTATTGAACCAAGCCACGGTTTGCAGACCATGATCACCTACACCCGTGATGGTGAACCTATGGCACGCGTACCACAGGTGGCACGTGGAGCCATATCTGTGGGCACGCAAGTGTTGCCCTAGCTCAGCTGCAGCGTGCATGCCCACACCAGCCAGCTGATTTACAGGCCTTTTGGGCCCACCAGAAGTTGAAAAACAGACCATTTCTGGCCTCCAGAGGACCTCCAGGGGGATGGGAAAGGCCATTTTTGCCCTCCCCAGGCTCCAAGAAAGCCTCTGGAGCCTGGGGAGGGCAAAAAAGGGGTCTACCGGGCCCACCAATAACCTTTTTGCCATCGCATGCCAAAAGCAGGGGGAGTGCGGAGAAGTCACGCGCACATGCACAGAGGGGCATTCAATTATGGGTGTGGGCACGCTCATGCACAACCCCCCCCCCATGCTCCCCTGCTTTTGGCACGTGACGGCAAAAGGGTTAGCCATCACTGACCTACATTAAATAAATGACATTGCTGACTTACTAGGAATCCCTCAATTTCCATATTTAGGGCTGGGGTTTATGATGTCACATTGAACCACAAGCCATCTGTGGCTGCCCCAGCTCTCTGGAACCAGTTATCTTCTGAGGTCCGGACCATCCCCACCCTATTGGTCTTCCGAAAAGCGGTGAAGACCTGGCTTTTCCGGCAGGCCTGGGGCCGTTGATCTCGCGCTTGCAATCCGGCGAGATCCGGCCATGAATGGTGTGAATGAGTTTTAATGTTTTTAATTCTTAAATGTTTTTTATAATGATTTTAAATGCATTGTGAGCCGCCCTGAGTCTTCAGGGAGGGGCGGCATACAAATTAAATAAATAAATAAATAAATAAATAAATAAATAATAAATCTAGCCACATTTTAATCTAAGATGTGCAAAATCCCAGTTTGATTATCTAATATATGTACCAGGGTTTTGAGTGGTCCCAGAAAACGGGGAAAATTATAGAAATTACGATTTTTAAAAAATGCCATGCCCAAGCAGCTATAATGTTAGAATCAAGTTGGTATCAACCACAGTCTGCTAAGTGCCAAGCCTCCAGTATGATGACTAGTAGTGAGTTACCAGAACCAGTTAGGCATAGTGGTTAAAGACACCAGGCTAAAAACCAGGGAACTGTGACTTCTAGTCCCTGTATCTGCCAGCCTAACTTTGTTGGAAGAAATGTCCATCTGGGTCCAGTTCCAAGTGGGAAAGAAAGACACTGGGAACATGGGAGACTGCTTGGAAACATGGTTTTTAATGGTGGACAGGACCACATGGTTTGAGGTGGCGGCGATGGGGGAGGGAAGAGATGCTGAGAGGGCCCTGGTTTTATGCCCTCTCTGGGCTTTTGAATTTGAGCTTGTATTCTGATTGGTTGTCAGGCTCCCATGGGGCCATGCAGGGGCAACTTTGTAGGCCCATGATGGTGAACCTATGGCACGCGTGCCATATCAGCGGGCACACGAGCGTTGCCCGGCCAGCTGATTTTTGGGCCTTCCAGGCCCACTGGAAGTCGACAAATGGGCCATTTCCGGCCTCCGGAGGGGTGGGGAAGGCCATTTTCACCCTCCCCAGGCTCCAAGAAAGCCTCTGGGGCCTGGGGAGGGCGAAAAACAGGCCAACCAGACCCACCGTGCCAAAAGCGGTGGGGGCATGCACGCATGCATAGAGGGGCGAGGTGCATTGAATTATGAGTGTGGGCACGCGCACACGACCCCCCCCCCCCCCGCGTTCCCCTTTTGGCACATGACGGCAAAAAGGTTCGCCATCAGTGCTGTAGGCTGTCCTAAGCTTGGTTGACTCTTGCTGGGTGATGATGTAATGAAAGGGCTTTGGGATTCCTATTATGGCTCTGCCAGAAGGAAGTAGATCTTTATTACGTTGAATAGACTGGCCCAGGCCTTAATGGCCCATTGTCAAAGGTGGAGGGAGTGGCTGAGTTTCTGCCTCCCTTTTAGGGGAGATATTCTGCTCTTTTAATATTTCCTAAAATATCTCATTTTCCTAGAAGAGGGATTGGTGCTAACTTCCTACAACTTGAAGACAAAAAGAAAATAAAAGTCTATAGCCCGTTTATACACTATCTTATAATTCAGTCTCAGTAAAAGGGGAATATTTATAGTTCAGGGCTGAACTGAGAGGCCCTTGGTGCTCTCTGAGCTTGGTTGTATTCTTACAGACGTTTCATACCCAAACTAGGTAACAATATCAGTGCTAGGCCCAGCACTGATGATGTTCTCTAGTTTGGGTCATGAAACTTCTTGGAAGGAAAAAAAAACACCAAGCTCAGAGAGCACCAAGAATCCCCATTATAATTCAATTGATGGAAAGTGAATTAATTCAGTAAACAACAACACATTTGGGAGGTAGCTTACTGTGTGTCTTGTGAACACAACCAGCCCTGTGCCTGGTTTGCACCAGGCTTATTTAGACAATAAGATCTTGTTCAGAAGAAGAAGAAGGGGAAAAAAAACCATTTTCCTGGCGAGCCTGCTACTAGGAACTCTTCGGTAACCTCTTCTTTTTGTCCAGCAGCTATTTTAGCAAGTTTGCGGTAGCCTCGTTCATCAAAAGAATGGTGGAGGGAGGGAGCTGAAGTTGGAGTAAGGTGTTGGTTTTCATTGTCCAGGAAATAACAAGTTACGAGGACGTCATGTGATAAACTGGCAGAGCTCAGTTCAGCGTCCCAGAAAAAGTTCATCGTGCCAGCCAGAACTGCGCCTCATTTACTTTCTCAGTCCGGAACGAGCTGCTGCTGCTGCGTTTCTAATTTCCCCCCCTTTTTTTCCCCTCTCTTCCTTTTTTTTTTTTTTTTTTTTTGGAGAAGCGTCCGAAGGGCAAGATGGATTTTGGGGTGATTGTTTCCAAGAGCGTGCTGCTGTTTATCAGTTTCATCTTCTGGGTAAGTCTGGAAGGCTTCCATCCTTCTGCTCCAAACCTTCCTCCGAAAGGAACACGCAGCTAGCTTATACAACAACGGCACGGTGGGTGGTTGGGGCTTCTGACAAGGTATTTTGCAAGGAAACTGAGCCTTGAAAGAAGTGGAGATCGACTCTATTGTGATTCTGGCTTCGGTATATTGTTTGAAAACGGCCATTAAGGGCTTGTTAACCATAGTTTGTCGTAGTTTGTGTAAACCCAGTTCCCAGGGTTAAATTATAATCCAGTGCAATTTTCTAAAAGTGGTCTTTAGATGCAGTCTGGCATCTCTGGGGTATAAACTAATTTTGGGGGGGGGTTTTCTGTTGCAACTGGAATTTTCCATCATTTAAGGGGTGAGATGTAGTCATTAAGAAGTTGAAATATTTGTGATGCCTTCCTTTAACTAACACCCATTTTGTTTTAAGACTTCTTCCAAAAGAACCAGGTTACAGGATAATGGCCTCTTGAAGTCCTTGCTGCTTCTGCTGATTCCCTAGCAGCAAAATTTAGGTGGAATATTTTTTTTTTGGTCTGAAATCAAGAATTGCTTCTCTATTCAGAAAAGGTAGTAGCAGACTTGTCGTTAGAAACCTAAGTTCTAGTTCCAGAGTAATAGCCACTGAAGCAGTGTTTAGTGGCCATTCTAAGAAAGGTGGATTTGAAGTCCCAAAATTCCCAGTCAGCTCTTAAAATAGTTGGACTTTTGCTCCCAGAGTTCCCAAGCTGACTTGAAGATTGGTGGGGTTCACCTCCTAAATTCCCCCACCAAATTTAAGATAGATGGCTTTTAGTTTCCAGTTCCTTGCCAACTTTAAGAGAGGTGAAATTCAGTTCCCAGAATTCCCCAGCCAGCTTTGCTGTGGAATTGAGAAGACTGGAAAACACTGCAATGTTATTGTTCAGGAATTGAACATAAAAGTTTTCCAAATTAAATCCTAATTCTTGACCAAAACTGTATATCACATTGGGTGATTTTGGATTTTGGATGCAGGGAGTGTGGATCTCCCAACCAAAAATATACCTCATGGGGATGTTGTGGGGATTAAAATACAGTGAATACTGCCTGTTGTACATGTTTCCTTGAATTCCTGGAGAAGTTGTTATGATAAATCAACCAGTGGCTATCATAAGGCGTAAACCATATGAGTTTGCACAATTGTGGAAGAAATGATTTTGGGAATAAGGAAGAAAAATGACTTTGAGTCAATGGTTACTCAGAAACTGGGCTTCAAAAGAAGTCTGGAGAATTGAGTCCTTTCCCACATCCATCCACCCTGTGTTTTCCCCCAAAGCTTTTTATGTGTCTTGGAAATGCATTTTAAGTGGATTCTATTGTGAAACAAGTGAGATTAGTAATGGTTGCAGATTTATTGAAAATCATCTATTAGTACTGGTTCTCAATCTCAGCAGCTAGTACGGTAGAAGATGGGGAATTCTGGGAGTTGAAGTCCGCACATCTTATACATTGCTGAATTTGTACATTCTGTTTCAAGTTCAACTCTGAATTAAGTGTACTGTAATTCAATTAGTGGTGGATGCTGAACACCAAAAATAAAAGTGTAAGGAACTCGGGTATGTTGAGTTTAAAGCAGCATTTCTCAACCTTGGCAACTTTTAAGATGGATGAACTTCAACTTCCAGAATTTTCCATGCTGGCTGGGAAATTCTGGGAGTTGAAGTCCATCCATCTTAAAAGTTGCTAAGGTTGAGAAACACTGGCTTAAAGACGAGAAGGCTAAGGGGAAACATCTGAACAATCTTCAGATATTGGAAAGAGGTTGTGAATTTATTTTTCATAGTTCTTAGAGGATAGGGCAAGGATTAGTGAATGGAAGTGTTACAGAAGGAGATCCAAACTTTTAAGGAGGAAGGTTGAGACTTGTGAAAAAAATTAAGCAGTGGAACAGACTGCCTTCTGAAGTTGTGGGTGCTCACTGGAAGGGCATTTGTCCAAGAAATTTGGAGAGGATCAACCAGATTAAAGAAGTCTGGCATAGTTGTTAAAGAGTTGTGACATGCTAAAGAAATGACATATTTCCATTCATTTATACAGAAGACAATTATTATATATATGCTGGCTGGAAAATTCTGGGAGTTGAAGTCCACGAGTCTTAAAGGTGCCAAGTTTGAAGACCTCTGATCTAGCTCTAAATAGGCTAGATAACCTTCTAGGATAGGTTCCTTCTGCAAGCCGTCTGATCTCGAAGGCTTGCAGAAGGAACTCTGTTGATATCCCTTGCCAAATTAACTTCCACATTTGAGGCAAGAAAACTGCATGATGAAAAGTTATGGGAGTGAAGAACTCAAAATACCATAGAAATAGGAAATCATAGATTGGGTACCTTTGTTGGATTGTTGATTCATTTCCGCCAAGGCTGCTCACAAGTTGTTGACTTTGGCTGGGTCCAAAAATGCTAAGGTGGGTTGGACTCACTCACTCTTGGGATTGGAGTTGGAAATCCCAGAGCTATAGATTGGAAAATTGAAAAAAAAAAATCTCAGAAGGCAAATGGCAAAGCACTTCCTCATGCTTACCAAGAAAATTGCATGTCAGTATGGTCATCAAAAGTGGTCTTCCGGGTGCGATTCAAGGTATTGGTGACCATCTTTAAAGCGCTCCATGGCTTAGGACCTGGGTACTTACGAGACCGCCTTCTGCTGCCAATAGCCTCCCACCAGCCAATACGCTTCCACAGAGAGGGACTCCTCAGGGTGCCGTCGGTCAAACAATGTCAACTGGCAGCCCCCAGAGGGAGAGTCTTCTCTGTGGGGGCACCTGACCTCTGGAACGAATTGCCCCCGGAGATACGGATGATCCCTGACCTACGCACCTTTCGCCGTGCCCTCAAGACGTTGTTGTTCCAACAAGCTGGGCAGGCCTAAACTGAATTTTAATTGGGGTTTACTTTTAACAATTAGGGCCAAATTATTTAATACGTTTTTAAGCTGCTTTTAAATTTTGTATTTGGATGTGTTTTACTGTTGGCTGTGCATCGCCCTGAGTCCTCTGGGAGAAGGGCAGTATAAAAATTAAATAAATAGATGATAGATAGATAGATAGATAGATAGATATAGATATAGATATAGATATAGATAGATAGAGCATGACTCGAAGATGGCTTGATGTTTAAAAGAGAAACAGGATGCATCTGTTGCTGATCTTACTAACCACAGTTTGCTCACACTGGTTGACCGCACCATCTTGCGTCATCTTTGACAATAGTGGTGAAGACCACATCTGCTTTCTTAGTATTGCAGGCATTGGGGCTGTTTCTCAGAATCTGGATTCCTGAATAACCCCAGATGCTCAGCAAATGGTTGATTTTCATTTTTCGGCAGAAAAAACAAAACGTGGGGGAAAATATTTGCTGAACCTTATAACCGTTAAAAGTGTGTTATGTCCCTCAAAACTGAACCTTTGTATAAACATTCACATACGGGATATTCATGAATTCCTTAGTATGTCAACTTAGAATCAAAACTGTTTTTCTGTTTCTCCGTTGCCATGCAGAGCGGGAAAGGGGGGAGGAGATTGGAATGTTTTACTAGACACAACAGAGCACTTTCTCCTGAGAATCAAGGTCATCTTGATTCTCAATGGATAAGGTTAGGGAAGGAGTGCCTGGAGAGCCCGCCAATTAACCCAGTTGGCCAAGGTGACCTGTGGCATTTGGGGATGGTGGTTATTTCCTAGTTTAATTATACTGTACTGGCGGGAAAGATTTAGAATTGGTTTTCTTTTGAAGCTGTGCCGATATGATGTACTCAATAAAGAAGACCTGTGAGAAGGAGCCCAGTCTCAGAGTTACTTGATTTGCTTGGGTTCATTAGTTGGAGACTTGACACAGTGATTCCCAGCCTTTGCAACTATAAGATATCTGGACTTCAGCTCCCAGAATTCCCCAGATGTGCTTTGCCAATCTAACTTCTTTAGATTATCATTGCAATTTTTAAAACCATTGTTAGCAGGCTCTCTTTTTAATCTTTGGAAACTGACTTTTGTCTGTCAGGTGCATTTTTTTTTTGTTTTTGTGGTAGAACTGACATATAACTGGTCAATATATGTCATTTATCTTCCACTGGTGGCTAAAATAAATAAATAAAAGAAATGGATGGGACTTCCATGAATGAATTCTCTGGAATTGAGTTAAGAAGACCTTGTACTGGGTTACTAAGGCACGAAGGCATTAACTATTTTTCATATGACACTGAAAGGAACCTCGTATTTGCCGTTGTTTGTCTATATCAGTGTTTCTCAACCTTGCAACTTTAACATACATGGATCAACTCCCAGAATTCATACTGGCTGGGGAATTCTGGGAGTTGAAGTCCACTCATTTTAAAATTGTTAAGGCTGAGAAATACAAGTCTACGGTGTCGATGAAAATTTGTGTTCATTAGCCATGGAGCAGGGGTCTTCAACCTTGGCAATTTTAAGCCTGGAGGACTTCAACTCCCAGAATTCCCCAGCCAGCAAAGTCCTCCAGGCTTAAAGTTGCCAAGATTGGAGACCCCTGCTATGAAGGATCTCTCTTAACAATATGTGGTTGGGGTATATAAATGTTCTACCACCCCAAAATTAGGATGGAGTTCTACTCCCTCTTGTTCGTTTCTTCTTCAGTGTAGGAATCCAAATTCAGGGAAACCGTCATCTCCCTAAGGAACCAAATTTTCCTCTGTCATTGATGGGAATTACCTTTTCTGTAACTGGACACCTCTTCAGGGTATTTAGAAGTACTATCGTGTTCCTTCTTCTCACAAAGCTAACTATCCTCAGCTTTCAATTCCCAGCCTGCCCTTGTGCCTCTCATTTCTCTCTTCTGTGACTCTGTTCCAGTTTATCTAAGGCCTCCTTAAATTATGTAGCTCCAAAAGGACACGGATCAAGGTCAGGGCTGATAAATGCAGAATAGAGTAGAACCACTACTGTTTTTCCATAATTAGGGACACTTTGCTTCTATTCAACTGCCTCTTTGTCTTACTCTCATTCTTCCTGCCCTGTTGAAAATTCCCCGGCCAGCCTGGCATTACAAAAAAGATCTTGTTTTCTAGATGTCCTTGCAGGGCAGGATGGGAGAAGGGTTGCTAAAAGGAGGAAGGTCCAGATGAGCTCTGAAGGAACAGTGTGCCAGACCTGAAGGTTTAATCTTGCACGCTTGTCTCCATGGGATACTTCCATCCCCACCCTTCTTGAATTGTTCACACTTAAGAGGAAGGTTGAGCAGGGCTGCTAGCTGAGAAAAATTCCCTCTTCTGATCTTCACTGGGATTTATGACCTTCTGAAGCAAAGCTTGTGGAAAGAACAAGGCCTTTCGGCTTCTGCATTTGACATTCTGGTGCAAGGAAGATCTCCACAATCGCTGCAGTGTTTTATCTTCAAACCCGATCAGGGTGCGTAATGGCACAGCCGCCCTCTCCGTGCCAATGTATCAGGGTGCAAAGATGCCTAAATGAAGCTGTTCTGCAATTTCCATATCTACTTCTCTTTTTCAAGTTAAATTTAAATCACAGCTATAAGGTGGAAATTTCCAGAAGAAAGAATCACATCTTTCGATTAGTTTTTACATGGCATTTATGGAAATTTAACAAGGAAAAAAACCCATCTTAACTTGGATTGGAACTGCCCCAGTTTCCTAATTGAAACTGCATTTTGAATACATTCTTATGTACATTCCGGGAAGGGGAAGGGAAGGGAAGGGAAGATTTATAGGACTCAATTAGACCTAGGCCATGGAGTAAGGTGGTTTGGCCCCTGTCAGATTTGCTTTCAAGGTGTGCATATTATTAGCTGGACTCACCTTTGGGTTTTCTTTTCTTTTATAATGTTCTATTTTAATTTCTATTTTGTTTGGTTTTATTGTGCACTGCCTAGAGTCATTTTGGAGTCAGGCGGTGCCTAAATTGAACAAATTAAATTAAAATTGGATCTAGTCCAGATTTCTTCAATTCAGAAGGCTGTGGATGTGTTGCAGTTCTCAGAATTCTTGTTTTTGTGTAGGAAGTTCATGGTCTCCCTAAAAAAACAGGCATTACTCAATGTTTGGGTGGATGAGAATTCTCCAAGTGGTACTTCCAAATAATACAAGAGATGTGGCTGATTTATTAGCCTTTTAAAGCTGTTTGTTGAAGGAGAAATGTCAAATGGATATCAAATACTGTCCGATATGTAATACTCCTGAATTTATATGGGCCAATCACAGGTATTTTAGAAGAAAAGCATACCATAATTATTTTCAATCTCTGTAAAGTTAGCCAGAGGGCCATGTATGCATGATTAGTAAAAAAAAAAAAAAATAATCATTGTAACATTCTGAATGAAATTAAATCCAAGGATTCTGTGTAGTTCACATTCAACAGATTTACATTTAATTTAGTGATTTTTAGTGTTCTATTAACTCTTCTCATCCAGAATATGTTTCTGTCATCTACATCCAGAAGTTTTCTTTGTCTAGATTACTTCCTAATAGTTCACTATTTGATACTGAAAGTAACAGCAGGTGACATATATAATCTCAGTCATCTTTTATCTAGTAGAAAAATAAATGGCAAAGCGTTCTTTGTATTAACCAGAATATGACTGCATCGTTTTGGATTTAGGACACTGCTAGGGCAATATTTGAAGTGGAAAATAAAGACTGTTTAATAAAGGTAGTCCTCGACTTACAACAGTTCATTTAGTGACCATTCAAAGTTACGTTTTAAGATTCACTTAACAACTGTGTCACTAACTTAACAACTGCAGTGATTCACTTAGCAAATATGGCAAGAAAAGTCACAAAATGGGGCAAAACTCACTTAACAAATGTCTCACTTAGCAACATAAATTCTGGGCTCAATTGTGCTCTTAAGTCGAGGACTACCTGTATTAAAAGAAAAATTTAAATAATCGTTTAAACAATTATTACACAATGTAGGAGCAAGGCAGTAAGTCTAAGTTCTCAACTTAGAAAAGAATTGGGGGCAGAATGGCTGTTCTTAAGTGAGATACCCCTGATTTTATGACAGTTTTGCCATGGTTGTTAAGCCAATCACTGCAGTTGTTAAGTGAATCGGTAGTGTTGTAACTTCAAATGGTTGCTAAACAAATGGTTATAAGTTGAAGACTAGCTGGGGAACATATCCCTGGCTTTTCCAAGCCAAGCCTACAACAAGACCAACCCTCCAGCTTTGTGTATTTAGACCGGATCGTTGACACACAGAATTTTCCTGTGAAACAAGTCGTACTCAATTGGAGAAAGTTTAATTGCTATCCATAGCAATAATAACAATAATCCTTGCAGAGGTCAGACAAACCCGTTTATTATATAAGGGCTGGGATTCTCAGCCTTCTCAACTTAAAGTGTGTGGATTCCCAACACCCAGCCAAAATTGCCAAATTTTAAGAAATTCTGTTTTAGGAGCATCACAGCGTCACAAAACTAAACAATCTTTGGGTTTGCTCTTGAAGAAACTACAACAAGCAGGATACCCACAGGACCCCAAGGCAAACAGCCACTATTTGTAAAGAGGCTGTTTTATCTCCCCCCCCCCCACCGCCCATCATTGTAAAACAGAGAAAGAATGATTAGTAATAAATCATTAGTAATAAATCAGTTTAATTGGAACTTCGGATGTGTCACACTCCAAATGGCAACCACAGGAAAAATATCACATTGGAAACCTGCAGGAAAATAACAATATGGAAATCAAAATTAATAATAGGAAAATTGCTTGTACTGTACTACAGTAAGGAAGCCCGTTGCCCCACTCCTGGAATAAACGCTACAAGTAATCCTCAACTTGTGACAGATTGTTTAGCCACTGTTCAAAATTGTGACAGACTCCCCAAAACAGAATTCAGAATCCCAATATCTGACCTCATTCCAATGGTCACGGGATCACATTTTGGGCCCTTGGCAATCGGCTGCATTTACAGCCATTTGCAACGCCCCGTGGTTATCTGATCGCAATTTACAATGTTTTTGCCCAAATACTAGTCATTACTTCCACTTTCCTGCAAAAAATGCCTTATAGTGAACAACCACGCTGTTTCCTTAAGGGTGGATTTGCTTAACGACCACAGCACTCACTTAAGGACTGTGTTGCTGTCTTTACAACCGCTGTGTTCACTTAACAGCCGTTGCAAAACAGGTCATAAAATTAGGCACAGCCTTATTTTGATAACTTTACGACTTGCAATCAAAATTGTGGGCTCAGTTATGGTCGTAAATCGAGGATTACGGTACCTGTAATGTGAATTGGCATTAGTTATTTTGTATTTAGAAAGCAGTATGTGGAGGTGCCTTTCCTTTCCTTTTTTTCTTAAATATTTCAATTGGAGAGAAGATGCAACATGCTACAACATCCAGTAAAAAGATACCTTGGCTAAAGCATTGGAATTCTACTTAATTCCAATGCTTTAATTCTTCTAATTTGTATAACTAGCTTATTAGTAAATTACATCCTCTAATCCTATAATTAGAAATGCTTCCATTTCACAGCAAGAAATACTGACTATATTTACATAATGAGCTTTTGCAGCTAAATGAGTTTAGCTTTACACAGCATGATTTCTCCATAAAGTTTCCATAGTTATAAGAACAGATAAGATTTTGTTTGAGGAATCTACATTAACGTAAACTGCAGGAAACTACCCCTGCAGAAAAATTCTTGATTTAAAAAAAGGAAGAAGTGTCTTGTTTTCAACCTGACGGGTAGCCTGAAGATAACTATACAGTACATTGTCTGGTGATAGAAATTGGAAACTGTGAGTAAGCATCTTCAAATGTTTTCTCTCCAGCTCCTTGCCTCATTGCAAGCAGCAAAGATAATAGAGCCTCATTTCTGGATACTTTTATAGGGCTGCTAAAGCATTAACAACAAACAGTCCTTGGCTTACGACCACATTTGAGCCCAAAATTAATGTTGCTAAGTGAAAAAAATTGTTAAGTGAGTCCATTTTACAACATTTCTTGCCACATTTGTTAAGTGAATCACTGTGTCAGGGTTCCAAGTAACATCCCCAACGAAATCAAACTCCGAGGTTTGAGTTTCCTCAAAGCTAATTTTTGTTAGAGATGTCATATTGGCATATCTGGGAAAACCCAAATCTGAGAGCTTCCGGGTTTTCCTCACCCAAAAGAAAGTTCAAGTCCTTGCCCTTCACCCATATGTCCATCACGTTAACCAATCAGGTACCCTCCAGAACAGAAAAATACCTCCTCATTCTTCTCAGCACAGCTGCAGGGCCTCGTGGCCTTGACTTTCTAGAAAGAATGTTATTTTGACTACGTATCGTCTTCACCCCATACAATCCCCCCTCCCATTTTCCCACAGTAAAATTTGTGGCAGGCTTGAAGGCTCAAAGGTGAAAAGATGGCATCCAGGTCTGACACGCTGCCATTGTTAAGTGAATCCCTGCCATTGTTAAGATAATAACATGGTTGTTAAGTGAATCTGGTTTCACTCTGGTTTCACTTCATTGACTTTGCTTGTTAGAAAATTGCAAAATTCGATCACATGATCCCAGCACACTGCAACCGTCATAAATGTGAGTCAGTTGTCAAGCATCTAAATGAAAAATCACCTGACCATGGGGATGCTACAACAGTCATAAGTGTGAAAAATGGTTGTAAATCACTTTTTTCAGTGCTGTTGTAACTTTGGTCACTAAGCGAACTGTTGTAAGTCAAGGACTTACTTGCATTTGTAAAGGCAAGCTATAAATATTAAATAAATATAGTATTTCAGCCATTGGTTGAAGTCATTCTTACGCCAACATATACTCAAGGATCTCCATACAACTATTACTGTAGTTCTCTTTGCATAAGAGTATCTTCTGGATTTTAGCCAGAACAATTAGGATTGGCTAAATGGTAGATTAAGAGTCCTTCTTTTTCTTGCTTCATCTCGGGGGTCAAACAGGACCGAAGTTTTCTAAACTTTGGTTGATCAAATTTGCCTCCCCTACTAACCCTTTGTTCTCATTGAACCTCTTGATATGAAGATCCCATTTTTAATGTACTGGAAATGTTGAGTGTCCTTGTATGAAGAACCACAAGGAAAATCCTTGAGTACCGGGGTGGCCAAGAAATGAACAAACAATTCAATTTGCTTGATGTGGTCCAGATGTTTGGACGTCAGTTACACCAGCCACGAGGATGCTGGGAAGAACTGCAGGATTGCAACACGTTGGGTAAATCTTCAGTAGAAAAATGTAGCAAGATAAAACACAAATGACCTTTCAGTTTCAGTAACATATAGAGGTAACCCTCCACTTACGAACGTTCATTTAGTGACGGTTCAAAGTTACAGCGGCACTGCAAAAAGTGATTTATGACCGTTTTTCAGACGTACGACTGTTGCAAAATCTCCATGGTCATGTGATTTACATTTGGTTGATTGACAACTGGCTCACATTTATGATGGTTGCAGCGTCCCGGAGTCCTGTGTTCCCCTTTTGCGACTTTCTGACATGCAAAGTCAATGGGGAAGCCAGATTCACTTAACAACCGGGTTACTAATTTAAGAATGGCCGTGATTCACTTAACAAATGTGGCGAGAAAAGTCATAAAATGGAGCAAACTCCCTTAACAAATTTCTCCGTAAACAACATACATTTTGGGCTTAGTTGTGGTCGTACGTTGAGGACTACCTGTATAGAAATGTTAGTTTTGTTTTCTATCTTGCAACCAAAAATGAAATAAGTAAGTCTCCGTTTCAGTGCTCCAGTTGCATTAACACTTGATTTTCTTTGGAACCATAAGATAAAGGTAAAGGTTCCCCTGCAGATATGTGCTGATCGTTCCTGACTCTAGGAGGCGGTGCTCATCTTTGTTTCAAAGCCGAAGAGCCAGCGCTGTCCAAAGATGCCTCTGTGGTCATGTGGCCGGCATGATTAAACGCCAAAGGTGCACGGAAACGCCAAAGGCGCACGGAACTCTGTTACCTTCCCACCAAAGGTGGTCCCTATTTTTCCACTTGCATTTTTTATGTGCTTTCGCACCGCTAGGTTGGGAGAAGCTGGGACAAGGAACGGGAGCTCACCCCCGTTACGCGGCACTAGGGAATTCGAACCGCTGAACTGCCGACCTTTTGATCGACAAGCTCAGCTCTTAGCTACTGAGCCACCGCATCCCTTTTAGAAACCGTACACATCAGTAAAATTCAATAATCAATCATAATCATAAGAGAAAGATGATTCAGAATCTACTTTTTTATTTGAATGAACTAAAGTGAGAGAGAATATGCAAGCTTTCAAGCTCTGTAAGATTCTTCATCAGGCAAGATTTTGTGAAAAATAAGCGATAGGGAAGAAATACAGGCATGCCTCCACTTATGCAATTGAGCCCCAAATTTTTTATGCTAAGTCAGACGGTTGTTAATTGAGTTACGATCTTTCTTCCCATAGTTGTTAAGTGAACCACTACAATTGTTAAGTCAGTAACATAGCTGGCATCCCCATTGACTTTGCTTGTCAGAAGGCTGTGAAAGGAGATTGTGTGACTCCCAGGACACTGTGATCGTCATTAATAAGAGCCAGTAGCCAAGCGTCTGAATTTCGATCACGGGGATGCTGCAACGGTTATAAGTGTGAAAAATGGCCACGTCACTTTTGTTCAGTGCTGTTGTAACCTTAAATGGTCACTGAATGAACTGTTGTAAGTCGAGGATTACCTCTAAGTGAGCTCAGTCATTAGATCACATCTTTTAGCTGTTGTTTAACAGTACCCTCTCCCTGATTTGGCCTGTGGTCACTGACTCACAGCTCTGGTTAACAGCCATACTCAAATCACTTTCAATCGAACAGATTGTTGCGGCCTGTTGTGACTCAGATGAGGGGGAGGTTGGGGAAGAACCTGGGCCAGTTCCAGAGCCTGGGGAAGGCTCTGATGGATGCTTAGCATCGGACACAGTGATAGAGCAAGGATCGTCTGACATTTCCCAGCCACTGGAGAGGCAGCTGCCTCTGGAGTCAGAGATGAGTGAGGAGGAGGAACAGCTGGGGCCTGTTCCAGATGAGCTTATGCACAGAGCGGATAGGAGAGGTGAACAACGGAGGACAATGAGTCAGCTCGGGAAGCAAAACAAATGTGTGGACGTTGAATGGCCCCTCCCTGGCTGGGGAATAAATAGGAGGAAAGGTTTGGTTATAGCAGACAACCATTTACATTTCTGGAAAGTTTATTCCTTGTGTGTTTCGTGTGACAAAGGCTGCCTTGCCAGGACTGAGGTTTGTCTATTTCTCTGACTTAATTTGCAGCCTTCCAGTTGGGAGCTCACAACCTGGCATTTATCTTAAGGAGCTGATAAGGACTCTTGCTTCGGTTAACTCCTTGCAGGTCTCTTGCCTGCACTTTCTGTTGGTGAATGCCGTTAATTCCCAAGGTGTAAATAAAGAGGGGGGTTTCTTTGCAAGAAGTCTGTTTCCCTGCTTCTGTGTAGGCCGGGTCAGAACAGGCACAAACGGGTTCATGAAGACCCAGTGAATTTAAAGTAACGAACTTTACTGGTTGTAGTGTTCTCTCTCCTCTCTCTCTCTACACACACACACACACACACACACACACACACACACACACACACACATGTTTTCTGAGGTTTTCACGGGTGTTTGTATGTAGGTCTTTAGTTATTCGGGTCTTCTCCCGCGTAGAATTGGAAGTATCTTGGCGATGTTTCGACGAAGTCTCATTCGTCATCTTCAGGCTGGTGTTCTCGGCTTCGTGCACGAAGCCGGGAACACCAGCCTGAAGATGACGAATGAGACTTCGTCGAAACGTCGCCAAGATACTTCCAATTCTACGCGGGAGAAGACCCGAATAACCAAAGACCTACACACACACACACACACACACACACACACAGAGGGATTCAGCCAGTTAGCTGAACCGGTTGTTAAATTGCTGACTGGCCCCGCCCCTTCCAGGAGTCCTCCCCCTCATGCCCCGTTTTGGCTCCCAGGAGACTGCAAGGAAGTCTACTAGGCCCAAAACGGGGTGCAGGGGTGCGGTGTGTCCCCCCCTCCCTCCATGGCCTGTTTTTGCTCCCAGGAGGCTGCAAGGAGGCCTACTAGGCCCAAAACAGGGCCCCTCATGGCCCGTTTTTGCTCCATGGGGGGGGTGCAGGAGGCCAAGTGCTTCCTGTCACACCCCCTGGCCATGCCCGCCCACCCAGTCATTAGGGGAGAGAACAAGTTCTTAAATTATTTGAATCCCAATTAAATTAAATTAAATTAAATTATTTGAATACACACACACACACACACCTCCCCCCCATCCTTATGTAGGTTGGCAGGCATTACCCAGTGGGACTTGGCAACAGGCATGTGTTTATCATGTGTTTACGATCATTTGGGATCATGTGATTGCCGTTGTGACTTTCTCAGCCAGATTCCAACAAGCAGAGTCAATGGGGGGGAAGGAAGCTGGATTCGCTTAATGACCATCGCATGACTCACTTAACAACTGTAGGGACCCTCTTCATAATGATAAGCAAGGTTGTAAAATTGGACGCAAGTCACCAAACAGCCGCCTTCTTTAGCAACATAAATTCTGATCCCAATTATGGCCATAAGTTAAGGACGATAGCTGAAATAGAAGAACCAATGGTATAATTTGACTTTTAGCGTGCCAAATAGGCATTGTGTTGGTCTCCTTGGGGTCAATGAAGGATAACAGAGTTGGACGGGACCTTGGAGGTCTTCTAGTCCAACCCCCTGCTAGAGTTTTGAAGGTAACCAGGCAGAGGAGGAAATTTTTTGGTTTTTAAGGGCATGCGTGAGTATTTACGATTTTCATCACATGAGTTGGTCTCATGTGGCCTTTTCAGTTTTGATTTTGCATATGATTAATAGTCAAGTGTTTTTAATCTGTTGCTCATCCATGCATTCCTTCACTCATTAGATGAAATCATGCTTTTCCTTTAAAAAAAATCAGGCACAAATGTTCTCTTCACCAGTTTTTCTCCTCAACAACCAATTTATAATTCTGATGGGCTCAGAATCACCTAGTAAGTTTCCATAGCTGTGAATAGACTTGAAAAACAGGGTCTTCCCCATCCTTTTTCCAGTACTTGAATTCTGACATCTCACTGGCTTTCTTTTTATCTTTTTGCTAATATTCCACAATGCTTTACAAGTTTTCAAAACTGGTTACCAGAATGTATGTAGTAGACCAGGCCTGGGCATCTATGGCCTCGTTATGATCTGTGGACATCAATATATGTGTGTGTGTGTATGTATATATATATATGTACCGTGTTTCTCCAAAAAGACGGCCCACCTTGAAAAGAAGCCCTATCATGTTTTTGAGCGCATGCAATCAAATTAAGCCCCGCCCACAAAATTAGCCCCTAATTAAGACCCCGCACACCGCGGGGTGCAGGGGGTGGGGCGAGGCACACAGGTAAAAAATTAAGCTAGGGTGGGGATGGGGGGTGGTGGAGCTGCCCTACTTACCAGGCCTCGCACACCCCAACACCTGCCTTGCCTTTGCGGTTGGTTCTTCTGTGGCCGCTTGCCACCACTCGCATGCATTGTCCTGGCCTCCGTTTTGCTTTGAGATGCCTGCCGGAAGGCATCTGCAACTGATAAACAGAGTTCCAGGTCAGTCCGGAGCTCTGTTATTGGCTGCAGAGGGCTTTCCGGCAGGCATCTGAAAGTGAAACGGAGGCCAGAGTAATGCATGTGAATGCTGGGCGGGACTGTGGGTGCCTAGCCATTTTTTGGGAGGTCAAAAGAAAATAAGACCCAGCCTTCTTTTTGGAGAAACACGGTGTGTGTGTGTGTGTGTGTGTGTGTGTAAATCACAGACCATTTAGAATACATAGCAGAAAAAGAGTCTTGAAAGTTGATAGTCAGTACTGTATGGAGTGATATAAAGCTGTTACAGAATCTAGTTCTGCTTTGGATACTGCAAAATCTTCTCCCAGAAGATAACAAAGAAAACCATTTATGGAGAGAATGTGTAGCGTTCCAGACAATACTGCTGACCCTGGTCAAGCATCGTTTATATGTTATGTCCTGGTTAGAAGGAAGTGAATTACCAGTAATCTTTTTCTGCTGTCCTCACCACTCTCTGCACAGCCTTCCTTTCCGAAACGGTAATACCTCCAAACCACACTGTAATACAATATGAAAGTATAAAAGTAGAAGAATAAATTAGATTTTGCTTGCAACTTGGGTGGCTGGCAGTGACATGGAATCTGGAGTGAATCTTGTATCAGACGCTGTTGGAAGGAATCCATTGGGTTTATAAAGGAGGTAGGGCAGGGGTCAGCAACCCGTGGCTCTGCTGTGGCTCCCTGTCGCTGGTTGGCGCCACAATTTTAAGAGGAGCTTTCGATTAGGGGGAAAGCATGGCATGCCAGGAGGAGACTCTATGGCAAGGGGCGGGTTTTCCGGTCGGCTCCACAATTGATAGTGCTTTTGGTTAGGACAGGTAGAGGAAAAAGGACACCGTACTAGGAGGAGACTATGGTGGGAGAACCGGACTTCTGGTCGGCTCCAGAATTGAATTGGGGGATTCCAGTTAGGACCTTTGTGGCTCTTTGAGGGTTTAAGGTTGCCGACCCCTGAGGTAGGGTAATAGAAGATCTCCTAACTGAAGCTGATTGATTGGACTGCACTTTGAAACCATCTCCTTATCTTTTAAAGGGTGCAGCAGCTGGACTCCTCTATGTTGGCGCACACATCCTCAACGCTTACAAGGAATACGACCCTTTTCTTCATAACCGAGATGCTCTCTTACTCCCCATAATTATCATTGCCGTTGCTGTGGTCATGATGGTCATTGGCATAGTTGGCTGCTGTGCCACCCTTCGTGAATCCAAGATCGGCCTCGGAGTGGTAAGAATAGGACCTGGCGGCTTGTGGTCTCATTTATAATAATACCATCACATGGAGGTAATACTGGAGAGTGGGGCAGTGGCCTAGGGATGGAGCTCTCACCTCACAATCAGGAGGCTGTGAGTTCGATCCTAGATAGCGGCAGATATTTCTCTCTCTGGGTACAGTGGGTAAATATCTGCTGTGAGCTCTGCTTTGGTGACAGGAAGGGCATCCGGCCAGTAAACATTCAGTTCCATTCAGTTGCCCCAACTCCACTCCAATGCAAGGAATTATGGTGTCATTAAAAGACAAAAAAAAATGGAGGTGATGCTGGAAGGTGGACAATGATGGAGGTGGACAATGAGATTATCCCATTCCCAGTCCCTCCATTCCTGGGCTCTTGCGGTTGCCTAGTAGGAAGGGATATTTTTAGTAAATTACTGGATCCAAATGATCCAGAAATCCCTGAAATTTGTCAACTTGCTTGAGGGCTGATTCCATCATGCCCACAGATGTCTAAAAAACCTTGTTGCCTACAGTAGAGTTTCTCAACCATGGCAATTTGAAAATGTGGACTACCAACTCCCTGAAAGAAAGGGTAGATCCCTTGAAAGAGGGTTGATCTTTCCACAGAACAGTCAAAACTTCCAGAGGTTGGTTTGTTGACTCCCCTCCTCCGTGTGCCATCAGCCAGACAATGTTGGCTGCGGGCACCCAGGATGAGGGCGTTTTCCATGGCCGCACCGACCCTCTGGAACGAGTTACCCACTGGGCTCCGGACGGCCCCTGACCTCCGCTCTTTCTGCAGTGACCTGAAGACATGGCTTTTTCAGCAATTCTTCTGATCTGTTTGGGAGCTATAGTTTTAATTTGGGGATTTTAATTGGATTTTTTAGTATTATTTATTGTTTTGTTTTATTGCTGTGAGCTGCCCCGAGTCCTTTGGGAGAAGGGCGGCATATAAATATTATCAAATGAATAAATAAATGAATGAATGAATAAATAAATATCTGGAGAAGATCACATGTCTCTCTGCTTCTTAAATCGTCTCCTTTTCTTTCTTCAGTTCTTGGTCATCATCCTGCTGATCTTCACTGCAGAAATGGCAGCCTTTGTGCTTGGATTTGTTTACAAAGGAAAGGTGAGTGAAAATATCTATAAAGATTATCCAGGTATTGAAGCAACACCGGTAGTCCTCAACTTAACAACTATTCATTTAATGATTGTTCAAAGTTAGGAGGACCATGAAAAAAAGTGACTTGCAGTGGTCCTCACATGACTATTGCAGCAGCATCCCTGTGGTCACTAAGCAACTCAAATGGGCTTTAAGCATTTCTGGATTTCCCCCATTGACTTTGCTTGTAAGACTTTGCTGGAAAGATTGCAAATGATGATTTTGTGACCCTGGGGCGTTGAAACCATTGTAAATACAAGCATATAAATTATGATCACAAAGTGACAAAGTCACTTTGATGGTCATAAGTGCAAGGACCGGTTGCAGGTCATTTCAGTGCTTTCATAACTTTGAATAGTTATTGAATAAATGGTTGTAAATCAAGGACTACCTGTTGTTTCTTTTTTTGGGTGGAAAAAGTTTTTTATTTTTGAAACAAACAAACATTAAATACATCAGTTATCTTTCCCCTGCAACATTTCTGTGTTCTTTCTTCTTCTATGTAGTTGTTATTTCTTCTATCTTGAATCCTTATCCAATCCATTATATCAATTCGTCACTAACATAATATTCTATTCATCACATATTTATACATACTTATATAATTAGTCATTTATCTCTCTTCTCCAGCCAATAATAAAAATAATTCCATATTTTAAAATATTCTGAGTCTTCTCTATCCTTAATCATCAGGGTTAATCTATTCATTTCTGCATAATCTTAAGATTTTTTTTTATTACCTCTTCTTCCAGAGGTATTTTCTCTACTTTCCAATTTTGTGCATAGACAATCCTTGCAGCTGTTATTACATGTATTATCAAATAAACATTTTCCTTGCTAATTTTTTCAGGTAGGATACCCAATAGGAACAGCTCTGGTTTAAATTCGATATGTTTCTTTATCATTTCCTCCAGCCAAGTCTTAATTCTACTCCAATAGTTTTTAGCTTCCAGACATGTCCACCACATATGATAATATGATCCTGGTGTTTGATGAAGGACTATCTGTCCTTTCAATGGAAGTAATTTATCAGAACTTCAGGAAGGGTTTCCAGCTGGGCTATTGTAAGACACAGTTGTTAAATAATCATGTGTTGTTTTTTTAATTTGGGTCACCAGTGCTTAAACCCTTTTATTAAGGAGGAAGGACAGCAAAACTTCATTGTTTAGAGGTGCTGCTATTTGATACACAAACCTTGCCTTTTTAAGGCTTAAAGCTTTCCATTGCATTTCAGATGGATGAAAAGATGTGATGTAATAACAATCTGCCTTTCTTTTCTTGCCACAGATAATAGCTGAGTTCCATGACACTATGTCGAAAAAATTTGCAGCCTACGATGGAAAATCAGAAAACTCTCGTAATGTAGATTACCTGCAGCAGGAGGTAGGAAAACTGGTTTTGGGCTAGCATTTGTGTCTCAATTCCTGATATGACGGTATTGGTTTTGGAAACATGGATATATTTTTATTTTGCTGTATGTTCGTTCTGGTTGCAGTTTCCCTCGCTGGTGATGGTTTTGTTTTTAAGAACAAAAAAAAATGGATTTTGAAGTGGAGTTGGGGTAGAAGTATACATTTTAAAAGAATTATTATATAGCAAATCCACTGTAAAGTGAATAGAGACGGTAATGCAGGTAGTCCTTGATTTATATATAGCAGTTTAATTAGTGACTGTTTAAGTTACAGTGGCATTGAAAAAAGTGACTTACGTCTGTTTTTCACACTTACGAACGCTGCAGCATCCACATAGTCATGTAATCAAAATTCAGATGCTTAGCAACTGACTCATGTGATGGTTGCGGTGCCCCAGAGTTATGTGATCAGCTTTTGAGACCTGACAAGCAAAGTCAGTGGGGAAGCCAGATTCCCTGAATAACCATGTTACTAACTTAACAGCTGTAGGCAGGGCTGGATTTAGATGAAAAGAGGCCCTAGGCCATTCCACTTATGAGGCTCTTTCACCTCCCATTTTTTTCGGTTCAGTGTTTTAGTGTTCACTGTTTTTAGAATAGTGTAATTTTAATTTTGCTAACAATTTGAATGTAGGCCCCTCTTAATCTTGAGGCCCTAGGCTGAAGCCTAGTTAGCCTATAGGAAAATCTGGCCCTGGCTGTAGGTTAATAGGTAGGTAGATGCCGTAGGTCAGGGGTGTCAAACTCAAGGCCCGCAGGCAAGATTTGGCCTATGGGGTGCTTAGATCTGGCCCGTAGGACCAGCCTGGAAACTGCAAAGGACTGGCCCACGGTGCCTTTGCCGGTGAAAACACCCTGCCCACCCCAAGCTCCGTTTTCGCTGGCAGAGGGCTATCAAAACAAACTAAAAACAAAACAAAAGGAGAAATGTTTCCCCTTTTGCAATTGAGGGAAAGAAAAAGAAGGAAGGGAAGGGAAGGGGAAAGAAGGAGGGAGGGAAGAAAGGAAGGGAAGGGAAGGGAAGGGAAGGGAAGGGAAGGGAAGGAAGGAAGGAAGGAAGGAAGGAAGGAAGGAAGGAAGGAAGGAAGGAAGGAAGGAGATTATAATGAGAATTGAGGAGGGGTCTCAGGGAAGTCTTGCCTTAGCACTTGGCTACCACAGGTGCCCTCGACACGAGTTATGTCGAGCTGGTCATGCCCACCATGGCCACACCCCTCCAGCCCTCCAAGGTCAAACACAACCCTGATGAATCCCTCAATGAAATAGAGTTTGATTCCTCTGCCATAGATAGATTAGATAAATAGATAGGTACGTTGGTAGCTAGGTAGGTAGGTAGGTAGGTAGGAAGATGGATGGATGGATGGATGGATGGATGGATGGATGGATGGATGGATGGATGGATAGATAGATAGATAGATAGATAGATAGATAGATAGATAGATAGATAGATAGATAGATAGATAAGTAGGTAAGTAGGTAAGTAGGTAAGTAGGTAAGTAGATAAATAAATAAAGTCACCTTGTAGGGGAGATACGATTGGTGGTATAAAAAATAAGTAAAACGGCACGCCGTCCACTCTTCTTAGAAATGCAAATGCTGAAAGCTTCTGGATTGCAGGTGTATTATATAATAATGGGAAAATCTTGAATAGATTGAGATTGTGCATTTCTCTATCAGCCCCATAGAGTTCTCTAAAGCAGGTAGAGATTAATTTAAAAAAATGGCTAAACCAGCTTTATCAACCTGCTTGCTGGATCTAGGTGTTGGATCTAGAATTCCTAGCCAAGTTGGAGGAAAACATATTGGAAGAACACTGGTTTGCTAAGACATGGTTAAGACAAGAGTTATTGACTAAATACTAGCCAGCTAGATTTCCAAATTCATCAAAACTTAGGCTTGGTTTATAACAAAGAAGGATTGATTCACATTGTATGGTAAACCAAAACCATTTTGCCCAAAGAGAAGGCCATTCTTGTGTATAGATTTGTCTAATTCTTTCACTTTATTTTTGCAACATTCACCTGCAGTTAACAGTATAAAATATTCAATAAGGTTTAGATTTGATTGTAATTTTTAAAAATTAATATATTCCATTTTAGGATCTTTTTTTCAGCAGAAATGTTGATCATATTACCCTGTTTCCCCCAAAATAAGACATTCCCTGATAATAAGCCCAATCGAGTTTTTGAGCGCATGGCAATAAGGCCAAGCGCTTATTTCAGGGTTCAAAAAAATATAAGACAGGGTCTTATTTTTGGGGAAACAACGGTAGTGTGATGAATGGCTCGGTATGAAAGAACTTATCTGTTAGTGTTGCAAAGCAGATGGTTTTGCTTCCAAAGTAATGATTGCATTTAAACAAGTGTTTCCTGATCATGTGAAAAAACACAACATTCTCAATACATTATTGTTCCAAAAATTAACTATACAGAGCTGATACTCAATTTAAAGAGATTAGAGACCAGTTCTCTTCCTAAATCTCACTTTTTCAATTAACCTAAAATTAGGGAGGGAGGGAGGAAGGAAGGAAGGGTGGGTTACTGCAGTCAATCTATCGTTCCAGTGACCATATTTTCTTGGAAAAAGGACAAATCAGAAAAAGGGGCAAATATGAAAGAGATTCATAAAGTTAAAACATTTTAATTCTTTATGTTTATAACTTCGCTTCACAAAGGAAAATTCAGGTGCAAAATCAACAAAAAAAAACTTTGTAAAAATGCATATAAAGATATCTAAAATTGATCCCTATGTATAAATGTATGAAAAAGACAATTCGGTGTCCATGTTTTTCACACAATGTGGAAAACGGCGCACTGTGGTACCATTTGTACAGTAAACAATTGTCCTAAAAGAAAGGACAAAAGTGATTTTGTGAAAAATAAGTCCATCTAAAAGACAGCTTTCTGAAATAAAGGCCTGTCCTTACAATACGGTCACTGTATGAATTGACTTTTCACCAGAGGGATTAATCTTTCGCAGAACATAACGAAGGATCCAGTGAGAATCTTTTAACAAAACTGAGAAAAGATGAATGTCTATTTGGCCCTTAGATGGGAGACCCTGGAAAATAAAGGTTATTTTTTAAAGCTAGACAAGACAATGAAAAACTACTTTATTGCCAAAAAAAAAAAAAACCCTACATAGTTGTGCCCACATAAACATCACAAGGGAAGGTCAAGTTGAAACAGTTTTTTTCTTCTTTTCATCGTGAAGCATCAGCAACAAAAGTTTGATGTTTCTGGAAAGTTCTCCAGCATATTATATCTGGGCAGGAGCCTCCACAACACACAGATGCCAATTTCAAAACTTGATTGCAGTGTTTTCCCAAAGAGGAAGAGAGTCTATATATTAAATTACGAGCCACGGTGGCGCAGTGATTAGAGTGCAGTACTGCAGGCTACTTCTGTTGACTGCCAGCTGCCTGCAATTTGGCAGTTCGAATCTCACCAGGCTCAAGCTTGACTCAGCCTTCCATCCTTTTGAGGTGAGTAAAATGAGGACCTGTTGTGGTCCAGCAGCAGCCTCTGGAGCTGACAGCGGAGTCGGACACCGATGAGGCTGAGGAAGAACATGGGCCAGTCCTGGAGGCTGGGGAAGGCCCGGATGAGGGCTCTGCGTCAGAGGCAGAGATGGGGCCAGGGCCATCGCGGAGTGATGTGCGGACTTCAGAGCTTCCAGAGGCTGACAATAGAGAGGCAGAGGAACAGGAGGAGCCTGTTCCTAGTGCACGTATGAGAAGAGCAGCTAAAGCAAAGAGGATGACTCGGGAGTAGGGCTAAGAGATGATTGGCCCCTCTCATAGGGCTTAAAAGACCAGCAAAGGCTCTTGGGCTCTTTGTCGGAAAACAACGTTGATAGACTTGTTCTTGTCTTGCTGCACTTATCTCTGGTCGGCGTCTTCTGCTTCTGAACTTTTGCCAAGAGAAGCCTTTGGCAGTTTGCCTAATTATGCCAAGGTTGGTGATTAGACTGAAGAATTTGTGTTATGAAGAGTTTGTTTTGCTTTAGTTTGGACTACGCTAAAAATGAGTTAATTCTCAGCTGTTCTAATAAAGTCTGTCTGTTTTGGAACTGTTTGTGTCGACTATTACCTACTTGGGCCTGGGTCACAACAGGACCCAGATTGTTGGGGGCAAGAGGCTGATTCTGTAAATTGCTTAGAGAGGGCTGTAAAGTGGTATATATGTCTTATTGCTATTGCTATTATGGCTCTTACTGAGCATTCTTTACCTGGCACTGTCCAGATGCATGGAATTCTGGGGGATTCTGGGACTTGCCATTCTAGCACATCTGGAGGGTATCACGTTCTGGAGAAGGTGGCCTTGAGGGATAAGCCCTCCAAGTCTCAAACGCAAATGAACTGAACTTTGAATGTGCCTCTTCCAACCCTAGTTGTTGCTCTTTCAGCTTCAGTGTTGTGGTGTCCAAAACTACACTGACTGGATCGGGACCCAGTGGTTCGACACCATAAGCAACCATACTCTTCCTCTGAGCTGCTGCAAGCAAGGTCCGGCTTTCAAGAATTGCACAGGACAACTAAGTGAGAAGCATCTTTTCAACACACAAGTAAGAACATTCAGAGTTTGTTTGAGTGTGATCCAAGTTGTAGGAAACGAGAATTTTAAATTGTATGAACCAGCTTCTTACAATGTTGGTTTGGGTTCTTTTTTTTTGGCTTTGCTGGCGGTCTTTACTTACTTTACTCTGGAATATATGTCTCCTGTTTCATATACAAAATTCCTCTCCTTACGTATATGTGGAGATTCTCAATCATTCAAGCCATGGTTGTCTCAAAGGTGGTTTTTTTTCAAAAGACAACTGGACTATGTTTTTAAGAGCCGTGGTGGTGTAGTGGTTAGCATGCACTATTGCAGGCTGACTCTGCCTACTGCCAGGAGTTTGATCCTGACCAGGTTTGCTCAGCCTTCCAACCTTCTGAGGTTGATAAAATGAGGACCCAGATTGTTGGGGGCAAGATGCTAACTCTAGAAACCATTTAGAGATGGCTGTAAAGCGGTATATAAATAAGTGCTATTGCTGTTTTTTCCCTTGAGGAAGAAAACATTTTGCTTCTCATCCAAGAAGCTTCGTCAGTTCTGGCTAGACGGTGGCGGTGGTGGGGAAATGGAAAGATTAGTTCCGACAGGACGTTGGGTGTGTGAAGAAGGATTATATTTCTTTGCACTCATATAATATATATGAGTGCAAAGAATATAATACCTCCTGTTAGAACTAATCTTTCCATTCCCCCCCTTACCCCCCACCATTAGCCATCCAGAATTGATGAAGCCTCTTGGATGAGAAGCGAAACATCGTCTTCTTCCTGAAGGGAGAAATAACACAGTCCAGTTGCCTTTTGAAAAACCATCTTTGAGAGTCATCTCCCTACATTTAACGTTGAGGAAAACATGTGCCTACCAGTCCTTTCAAATTTATGGATTGAGCTGATGAAACCAATATGTACTATCATTAGCTGGTGGAATTCACCACCCCAAGATAGGGTTTCATCCAATTTGTTTGAGAGGAATAGAATAATCTAAACCAAGAATGACACACGGTTATCTTCCAAGATGTGTTCTTTATTGTTCTCACACCTATGCCGTTTCCCTGAAAATACGGCCTACCCTGAAAGTAAGTCCTAGCTTGATTTTTACATGTGTGCCCAATATAAGCCCTGCCCCCCAAAATAAGCCCTAATTATTTCCCGCCCACTCCAGAGTGCATGGGTGAAAATTAAGCTAGGGTGGGGATGGGGGTGTGTGGAGCTGCCCTACTACTTACCTTTGGACAGTTGTAGCCAGGCCCCTATCGCACCCCGACACCTGCCTCTCCAGCCCATTTCTTCTGCAGCTGGCAAGGCTTTCTTGAAGGCCTCTGTAGCTGATAACAAAGCTCCGGATCGATCCGGAACTCTGTTATCGGCTGCAGAGGCCTTCAGGAAAGCCTTGCCGGCCACAGAAGAAGTTCCTGAAGGCCTCTGACAGCAAAAAGGAGGCCGGGGGTGATGCCCGCAAGTGAGGTTACTCAGTGGCTGATATCCCCTGAAAATAAGACCTGGTGCTTTTTTTGGTGGCAAAAAAATATAAGACAGGGTCTTATTTTCAGGGAAACACAGTAGACAAAATCTTGAAAGATGTAGAACTCTACTATCTGCATCTACAATATACTCTGGGAATTATTAGGGAGGAGCAGTGTTCATCCTCTTTCTATCACACATAATATTTGGGCTGAGTTGCCTCTTGTTCCTCTGGACTGTTGCACCCCGTCCCTCCTGAGGATCCACCTCCTCACTATAGTCCATCATCAAGTCTCTGATTGGCTACTGTGGAAAATATGACAATGGACTAGCTTGGTGTTTCTCAACCTTGGCAACTTTAAGATGAGTGGACTTCAAGTCATAGAGAATTGGTTGGAGAATTCTGGGAATTAAAGCCTACCCATCTTAAAGTTGCCAAAGATGAAAACATTGGACTAGATCAGAGGTCTTCAAACTTGGCAGTTTGAAGTCCAGAAGTCTTAAAGCTGCCAAGTTCGAGGACCCCTGGACTAGATGAACTTCTGGGCAGGTCCAGAAGCCTTTGTGTCCTTATCCTTATAGAGCCGTGGTGGTGTAGGTGGTTAGAATGCAGTATTGCAGGCTAACTCACTGCTCACTCCAGCAGTTCGATTCTGAGCGGGCTAGGTTGACTCAGCCTTCCATCTTTCCGAGGTGGGTAATATGAGGACCCAGATGGTTGGAGGCAACATGCTGATTCTATAAACAGCTTAGAGAGGGCTGTAAAGCCGCATGAAGTGGTATATAAGTCCAAGTGCTATTGCTATCTTTACCAAGTTCTTGAACAAAACTCTTGAACTTTTCTACAAAACTCTCTGAGCTTATGTAATCAGTTCTTTCCCATCATCTCCCCTCACTAACAGGGCTGTGAAAAGATAATAGAACTCCGTGACCTGCTCAATTATGCGATGCTCATTGTCTTGGCTTTTGCCATTGTGAAGGTATGTGTGATTGTCAAGTTTGAACATGTTTTTCAGTTGGGTTTATCCGGGGACTGGAAAGAAAAAACTGCATGGCGGACCCCAAATGGTTCCAAATCCACTTTCAATCCGAATTGCGTATTATCAGACGCAATCAGTTCGAAACAGACTTTATTAGAACAGCTGAGAATTAACTCATTCTCAACATAGTCCAAACTAATTCAAAACAAATTCTTCATAACACAATTCTTTAGCTTACCAACCTTGGTCTAATTAGGCAACCTGCCAAAGGCTTTTCTTGGCAAAAGTTCAGAAGCAGAAGACGCCGACAAGATTGTTTGCATCATTACTCTGGTGTTAACCTGGACCTGCAGGCAATAATATTTTGCAGTCCAATTTAGTGCCTTTTGATTGATTCTAAAGAAGGGGGTAGACAACTTGTGTCCCTCCAGACATTTTGGTCTATGGATCCCATTGAGCACTTCCATGGTACAAGCCCTTCTGTTGTTTTATTTTGAAGCCACAAAGATCTGGAGAGCACCAGGTGGTTTAGCCCTGAGTTATAACTACCTTCGTATTCTTCAGTTGGTTCCTCACTTGATGTGTCGCACACCAAGGATTGTGCTAACTGGAATGGATAGAGCATATATAGGTAGTCCTTGCCTTATGACCGTAATGGAGTCTGCCCATCACGGTTGTAAGTCATAATAGTCATAAAACGGTTGCTAAGCAATTAGTCATAAATTGAGGACTACCTATAATCCAGAATATCTAGAGGACACTTAGAAGGGCAAAACTGAATTCGATAGAGAAATGAAAATTAATAGTTGTAAAGAGAATGTTAAAGGTCAGATTTGAGAGAAGAGCAATCTATTTTCAAACTATAAATTCCGTAAAGGTTGCCAAGTATGGGGTCCTTCCTGCTCTCTAAGCCTGATAGCTTTCTTATAGGCATTTCATTACCAAACTAGGTAACATCATCAGTGCTATCTAAAACTAAATCCCAGAATCCAAGAGGCCCCGGAGTCTGAATGGGTGGTCAACATGTCCAGCCATCCACTATCTACTGGAGAACACAATATTTTACACTTCAGTACAGGTGATGCTAACCAACTAAAATTCTAGAAGGAACGTTTCAAACCAGTAGTCCTGATGATGTTACTTAGTTTGGTAGTGAAATGTCTGCAAGAAAAGTTGCCAAGCTCAAGAAAGATCAAGGACCCCGCAGTTCAACCTTGACCTACAAATATTCCCTTTGATGCTTTATACACAGACTGAAAGATTAATTACAGGGTTTTTTTTTTTCATTTCAGTTTTTTGGAATGCTTGGGATCTGCGTGTTGGCCTGCAAGAAGGAAAGCCAAGGGTATCAGTCCCTGAGCACCGGAGTGTTTGCCTGACCAAGAAATAGATGACTCTTCCTTTTGGGATCTCCATGAACAAAAATGGAAAGATGTCTTGAGTAGAAAGCATTAGCCTACTTTTTATGAAATCCCAAAGGAGATTACACTGGTTTTCAGAAGTCGAATTAAAGGTGAAATAGTTGGCATTAACATCCTGATAAGCCTGAGATTTGTCTGATGTAGTTGAAATTAAGGTGCCCTTTTTTAAAACAGCAGATGGAGACATTCACCAGAAAAGGCAGACCAACCCTTGCGATTCCAGTGTCTGATGATATAATTTGTGAATCTATCCTTGAAGAGAGACTTAAAGAAATTATTTTTTTACCCGAGGCACACTTTTTCCCTGATTGGCTAGGCCATTGGCATATGATAAATGGCTAGGTGCTTATAGCAAATCTCTAAAATCCAGTGGAAATGGCAGTTTCCAGTTAGGTATGTTGAAATCCACTCTGAGGTAAACGTTGAGAATATAGCATGCCTTGGATTGAAGCTGGATTCTTCTCCCAAGAAAAATTGCAGGATATGAATGTTGACTATTTCTTTTACTCTAGACTGATATTTTCTAGAGTAACTTGAAAGATTTAGACATAGGCAGACTTTATCTGGGAGTGACCAGCTTTTCTAACAGAATATCTATTAAATGTCTGACCGTATGAATTCTTTTGCTCAGAAGTTGAGATAGGTCAGAAATGCATATAAGATTCCAATTTTTTTAGCTCATGATATTGGATTCTGGTGGTAAAGGTTCTCCAAACTGACAATTCATATAGGGGAAGCACAATGCAGTTGTAACATGATCCCTAAAATAGGCTTCAGGGTGTCCAATTTTGGAAAAATTAAAATTCGTGGACTTGAACTTCCAGAATTCCCCAACCACCCATACTTGCTAGAGAATTCAAGGAGTTGAAGTCCACTAGTCTTAAAGTTGCCAAGGTTGGACACCCCTATTTTAAGCAAAGAAGATACTCTGCTCTAAATATCAATCACAGCCTTATCTCTGAAAAAATATATATTTACTCCTTGTTACCACTGCATCCTTAGTTCTGATCTGTCAAAACTAAGTACAATTCCCACCTATAAATTTGTTGAGCTACAGAACAAAATCAGAGTTGCAAGAATCCTTCAGAAGTGATGGATTAATTACTTATTCCTAGCCATATCTGCACAGAGTAATTTTGTATTCCAGAGACACCAGGTTACAGAAGGCTGATATAGGTGTATGTGGTTTAATTTTTTAGTCTTTATTCGCTGAATTGCTCCAGTTTGAATACAGTCTATTTTTGGTCCCAATAATCCAGTAGGCACCGCAGTTGAGTAAAACCTGGAAACATCATGCTACTTTCATTCCAACAACAGCTGAGCTTGATATTATTCTGCATTCTTGGATGGTATTAAAACAATTTCTTCCAATGAGGGTGTTGATTTCTTGGGGCACGAACAGATATATTCTTCATCTTTTGTTGTCTTGTTTTTGTTAGCAAAGAAACAACTTACATAGCATATGTGTTGCTGGGGGGAAAAGCAACAGTTTTGGTTTTTCAAACCATTTCTCTTTCATTTTTGAGTATTGTATCGCTACTTAGATTACATAAAGAACCTCCTGAAACCCTAAATAAAAACTTCAAAAAAAAAAGTGCAGTATTTTATTTCATTTGAAAATACAAGGAGAATCGAAAAATCCAGAGTGTAAAATAGTAACACAAGGACACTAAGATATTTTAGTTAAACTTCTGATGATTTCACAGGCAACTTGGAAAATATAGAAGGATTTCGCTAGTGCCCTGTTCTGGAATTATTATTGCACCCCACCCCATTTTTAATACATTTTCTGGGTTTCTATCATACATAGAATGGCAAAATACTCAGACTTTTTGACAGTTTGCTGTGGAATTAACTACTACATACAATAAAGTCTCCAAGATGAATTTAGGTCATGACTCCACTTACACTTCCATGGAGCTGGCACTATGGTGGTGCTATGTAATTGCTACCTTCTTGAATTTTTTAAAAAATATCCCAGTCTTAATTTTGAACTCTGGAATCACTTGGTGGTCTCCCATCCAAGTGCCCATCAGGCCCATCCCTCAGTTTCAGAATCCAGTCAAAATCTGCCAGGAACAAATGAGAATAAGGAAAGAGAAGCCAGACTATACTATTACAGCAAATTCCTGCGTCTTTTCATTTGCTTGCTAAGGTTGTATTCATACAACCCATGACTGAACCAGTCCTTATGCATAAAACATCAAGCCACAAGATATCCAATGAATTGCAAAGGCACAAACAACAGGAAAAACCTGGTTAAAACAAACTATATTGTTTGAATGCAAGACTAGATTTTTTCTTTTTACGTTGTGTGTTTGGATGGATCCAGTTTACACTTAAGAACTGCTGAATGGTTTTGCTAAGCTTTCCAAATAATTTGGAAACTGGTTGCGAGCAAACGATCACTAGACTTCAGCACTCCTTTTGCTTGAATACTGGGAACCGTTGCATTCCCAGTTTCATCCCTCACTTCAGGCTTCCATTTAGCTACAACTGAATTGTAAGACTGAATAGGGACACAGATTTTACTGCTCAGACTTCCAGTTGAGTGTTGCTGCCGTTATAAACAACAGTTTCAGGAATTGGGCATGGCTAAGGCTATTGAAAAGAAGGATAGGGGGTGACAAGAGTATTCCAATATCCAATATCTGAGGGGCTGCCACAAAGAAGACGGGTCAGACCAACCTATTTTCCAAAACAGAAGGCAAGGCAAGAAACAATGGATGGAAACTAATCGAGAGAAGCAACCTAGAACTTCCTAACAGTGAGAACAATTAACCAGTGGAACAACTTGCCTTCAGAAGTTGTGGGTGCTCCCATCACTAGAGGCTTTTAAGAAGAGACAGGACAGCCACTTGTCTGAACTGGCATAAGGTCTCTTGCTTGAGCAGGGGATTGAACTAGAAAACCAAGGTCCCTTTAATTCTGATATTCTGTTATTGGTCAGAATTACTGCCATGAAATACAGGTAGCCCTTGACTTACACTTACCAAGAGAGGCAGTTGTTAAGTGAGTTGTGCTTCCTTTTATGCCACAGTTGTCAAATGCATCCCTGCAGTTAGGTGAATCATGCAGTCACTAAACAAATCTGTTTTCTCCCGTTGACTTGGCTTGTCAGAAGAGACAGGACAGCCACTTGTCTGAACTGGCATAAGGTCTCTTGCTTGAGCAGGGGATTGAACTAGAAAACCTCCAAGGTCCCTTTAATTCTGATATTCTGTTATTGGTCAGAATTACTGCCATGAAATACAGGTAGCCCTTGACTTACACTTACCAAGAGAGGCAGTTGTTAAGTGAGTTGTGCTTCCTTTTATGCCACAGTTGTCAAATGCATCCCTGCAGTTAGGTGAATTATGCAGTCACTAAACAAATCTGTTTTCTCCCGTTGACTTGGCTTGTCAGAAGCCATCTGGGAAGATTACAGCTGGTGATCTACATGACCCCAGGACTGCAACTCACTGTCAAATACATGCCAGTTGGCAGGTGCCCAAATTTTGATCATGTGACCATGGGGATGCTGCAATGGTCTGAAAACTGGTCATAAGTCACTTTTTAAAATGTAACTTCAAACGGTCACTAAATGAATGGTTGTAAGTCAAAGACTACCTGTACCTGCATTCCACTTTATGGAATTCAAGATCTTGACCATACAGCAATTAGCTTAAAGGGCCAGCAGCACCTTGTGTAGAGAATGTATAGATTCATTATAGCAGTGTTTCTCAACCTTAGCAGCTTTAATATGGCTGGACTTCAATTCCCAGAATTCCCCAGCCACAGCATGGCTCTGGGGAATTCTGGGAGTTGAAGTCCATCCATCTGTTAATTGGTTGATTAACACTGTATTTAGGCATATTTCTAATGGACTTTTGCCTTTTGGCTGGTCTTTCTGTCATGTTCTTTTCTGCTTTTACCTAGGACATCTGACTGGGCCACTGCAATGTGGACGACCATGTGAGGACAGGAATTGTCTGTTTGTTTGCTACCGTCCAGATCAGTGTTTCTCAAATCTCAGCATTTGGGGGGTTAGACTAGAAGACCTCCAGGGTCCCTTCCACCTCTGTTACTGTTTTTAAGATGGATGGACTTCAACTCCCAGAATTCTGCTGACTGAGGAATTCTGGGAGTTGAAGTCCATTCATCTTAAATCTTTACCTCTCGACAGTTTTTATCGCCGGTTGTCTGAAAGTGCAGGAGGAAAAACTCCATCCGAGCAAAACTTTTAAAGTCTACCCTATTGAAAGTTTCCTTATGCCTGTCAATTCAGATCCAAACCCCTTTACTTCAAACTAAGGACTTAGTTTTTAATCCTTTTCTCTCCAATGGTACAATCTATCTTCCCCCACCCCCAACCAAAGTATGACGATACTGCGCGACTCTACAATTTCTATCTCCCAACTTTTGTGTGCCGGTCTATATTTCTCGTCTATGGCTAAACTTCTCGCTATTCGTAAATGGGTGGCTAAACTGTGCGCCGCTCTATATTTCTCGTCTTTGGCTAAACTCGCCACCCCCTCCGAGATTGGGAATGAGCAGGCACGCCTCCGCAGCGAGATGACCAAGTTCTCGCGCGATTGGAGATTCCCAACCGCTTGGGCGGGTCATTTGAATGCGAGCGAGTCGCAGCTGGAAGGAAGTTTTTGATTTCGTATATTAGATGGTGATCGTGGCTATGGAAGAGGACAAGGCGGCATTTGATTCTCCCGGTGATGCTGACGGTGAGATCACGATGCCCTTTATGTCTTTCTTTCGAAGACAGTTTAAAATAATATTTATTTATATTTATTCTTTTACTCCAGCCTCCCATCTCAATCAGTGACTCTGGGAGACTTAAAATTCCAAAATTATAATAAAGTTTAATATAACATTAACTGAAATAAATATTTAATATGTAATTATTGTTATATTTTGCATTATTATAAAATTATTACATTATGTGTTTTATTGCTATTATAGCACATTATTTTTATAATATGGAACTAATTACCTTCTATTGATATATATGTGTGTGTGCATACAAACCCTACTTCCCTTTTAGCATTTTTGGAACTGGCCACGATTCTTTTGGGAAACAATTTAATAATAGTTGTAATAAAACATAGCTACTCTATGTGTTGTTAGTAAAGAGATAAATTGTTCTTCGTTTTCATTTAAATAATGCTTTCATTTTTATTTTGGAATTGGCTTTATGATATTAAATATTTCTGCTATCTATTTGTAGGCAGGTTTGTAAAAATATTTGTATCCTTAGAAAAGCATGAAAATGTTGTGCAAAAAGTGCCATTATAATACTTTTATTTTCATTCTAATGTTTATATATATTTATAATACTTTTAAAACCATTTCTGCCTTTGTGTTCCCTCTACCTATGATATTAAATATTTTTGTGTCTATTGCAGATAGGTAAAAATACTTGTTTTTCTTACAAAGTGAAAATGTGTAAAACATCATTAGCTATTGTTACCTTCTTTTTCCTTAAAGCAAGAAATTGGGATACAATTTCTTCAAACTTAAATGACCTATGCTTTCATCTCAACTCCAAGATCTCAAATATCAAAAAGTCACTTCAGTTGAGAAAAATAGGTAAGAACATTTCATTTTGTTTAGGTCAGAACTGGTGTTTGCAATAGTGTTTTGTAAATTGATCTGGGAGTCTGTTGGGAATGTATGCATGGAAGATACCAGTCTGATAAATATACTTGCAGATTATTTCATTTCCTTTGTACAAGGCATAAACTATGCAATTGTTTATGCCTTGTACAAAGGGAATGAAATAATCTGCAAGTTCAATCTGTCAGAGGTTGTGGTGTCTGCCAATTGAGATAGTTTTACAATCAGACTGAATAATTATATGGAGAACTAATGCTACAATAATTCCTGAATCACAGGAAGAATATCTTAAACAATCACAAAAGTGTTACCGCCTTTCTCAATGCATCTGCTTAGTCACTGTTTGATGCCATATTTTATTTATTTGTATCCCACCTTTATTATTTTTACAAATAACTCGGGGCAGCAAACATATCCAAACACACCTTCCTCCTATTTTCCCCATAACAACAACCCAGTTACTCTGTGGTCAATGAATTTTATAAATAAATAAACCTTGTGAGGTGTGTTGGACTGAGACATGTGACTAGCCCAAAGTCATCCAGATGGCTTTCATGGCTCAGACGGGACTTGAATTTAGGGTCTCCTGCTTTTCAGCCTGATGTCTTAACCACAAGACCAAACTGGCTCTCACATGCTAGGTCATGTTTTGGCTAATTCTATAAAGCTTTTCTTAAATGGCAGGTATCAAAACCCGTAGAAGTATTAGCAATAATTTGACATCATCTTGGAGGATAGTCAACCACAGTTATAGAAAGAATTTCAGATTATGAAGGAGAAGACTTCAGAAAACAATTCTCAGTGCTAACGTGGTGAGGAACTGGCTTGTGTTCAACGTGTAGCAATTTTGCATTAGACCTACATTTACTTACTTAGTTGAGGAGAGAGGCAACCTAGAGCTAAGAAAAAATTTCCTGACAATTAATCAGTAGAACAGCTACTGAATGCTCCAGCAATGTTTTTAAGAAGAAATTGGGCAACCATTTGTCTGAAATGGTATAGGCGGGTTTCCTGCCTGAGCAGGGGGTTGGATTAGAACAGTGATGGCTGAACTTTTTCTCGTCATGTGCCGAAAGCGCGCACGCGTGTCGGCACCCATAATGCAATGTGCACATGACCCCCGATACTCCCCCGTGCATGCACATGTAGCCCCGTGTGCATGCAAACCTGCCCCCCGTTTTTGGCCAAGCAGGCCTCCCTGGAGCCTCCTGGGCCCAAAAATGAGACGTGGGGGGGCTGCACCCCCCACACATGCGCACACACACACACACCGTGCATACACGTCCATCTCCCGCCCCCGGGGCACATCCCGAAAATCAGCTGGCTATTCTATTCTTTTCCAGTTTTTCCATGTTTTGACTGATTTTCTTTATTTGTAGACCAGGATCCATCTTTGAAGACAGTGCTCAGTAAGGTAGTCCACGAAATGTTTCTCTTAAATAGCCTCCTCAATAAATTGGAAGAGGAATACCACCATCAGAAGAGACTGCAGAAACAACTCAAGGTACTAATGACATTTGGTGCCTCAGAACCTCAGTAAAATGTATCTTCTGAGATGAAGGTGGCCTCTACAGATGTTTAGCATCTGAGGGAAATATTGTCCCACTTGCCTACATTACATCAATGGTTCTCAACCTTTTCTTCACCACGGACCGCTTTAAATACTTTTTGTGGCCACGAATCATGGCCACACACTCCCAAGACTCAAGATTTAAATTGTAACATTTCTTCAAGCCTTTGTGGACCCCCTTTGACTGGCGGTCCACAGACCCCAGGGGTCTGTGGGCCGCCAGTCAAGAACCACTGTATTTACATTATTCTAGAAGGTTGCTATCCAGGGGTGAGCAAATATGGCCCCTTTATGACCTGTGGACTTCAACTCCCAGAATTCCTGAGACAGCTTGGCTGTCTCAGGAATTCTGGGAGTTGAAGTCCACAGGTTGTAAAAGGGCCACATTTGCCCACCCCTGCTATAATGTCTTCTTCAGCAGAGGACCAAGAGTTATGAATTAATCCTAACTGCAGGTAGTCCTCGATTTACAAGAGTTCATTTAGTGACCGTTCGAAGTTACAACAGCACTGAAAATAGTGATTTATGACCATTTTTCATGCGACCTTTGCAGCATCCCCGTGGTCACGCGATCAGATGCTTGGCAACTGATTCGTATTTCTGACGGTTGCAGTGTCCTGGGGTCATGTGATCACCATTTGAGACTTTCAGACAAGGAAAGTCAATGGGAAAGCCAGATTCACTTAACAACCGTGTTACTAACTTAACAAATGCAGTGATTCACTTAACAACAGTAGCAAGAAAAGTGGTGAAGTGGAGCAAAATTCACTTAACAAGTGTTTCACATAGCAACATAAATTTTGGGCTGAATTCTGTTCGTAACTCGAGGACTACCGCTATTTCACTGTTAGCTGCAGAAACGTGTATTTAGGGAATTGTTTGTTGTATGTAGTACAACTACTAAAAGCTACGGAATGAGGTTCCCTGCATAAGCTACCTTGAGTTCCTGAAAGATGGGAAATAAATCTAGTAAATATGCAAAAAGTAAACGAAGTGTGCAACTTATTTTAGCTTAACTCAGAGTGAACTAAAATAAGATTTGCACATTATCTAGAAATCAACAGAAGCATCCAAGTTCATGGATTAATATAGAATAAGTTGGAATTTGTATCACTAGTATATTTGAAGTAATTTCATCACGCATCATGGTATTTTGATGTGAAAATAGTCATCATTTATAATATTTTGAAAACAAAAATTTCAGGAGGCTCCTGGATTTTTTTTCTATGCCCTAAACCCATGATGGCGAACCTACGGCACGCAACCACAGTGGATGCACGAGCCGTCACCCCAGTTTAGCTCAGCTGCGCATAGAAGCGCACTCCCGCCAGCCAGCTGGTTGTTGGGTCTTTGCCACATAGGCGCGTGCGCACATAATACATTTTGGGGGTTTGGGCATGTGTGTGTGGTTTGGGCACTTGGTCTGGAAAAGGTTCACCATCATGGCCTTAAGCTATCATTTTGCTTTCATTTTTCCTAGAGTGTTTTATATTTCTTTCTATACACGCTTACTGTATGAGACGTCCGAACTAGATTTAGCTTAATGATTTCTGAGATGGCATCTCACAAACGAGAAACTGGCTGGTCTACTTGACTTTCTCCATATTCCAAACGGCCGTCAGTATCTAATAATCCAGTCTTGTGCACTGATATTTCTGATTACAGGATCTGCAAGAGTCGATGGAGAGGGACTACCTTGAAGCCCAGCATCTTGAAGAAAATGTGCCAATCTACCTTCCTCGAGCCACACAAGGCAGGTCTGTTTCCTGTCAATCACTTTAGTTATCAAGGTGCAAAAGAGATACCATACTTTTTGGAGTATAAGACACACTTTTTCCCCTTCTAAAAGAGGATGGAAATGTTCGTGTGTCTTATACACCGAATACAGCCATTTTTGGCCTCCCAAAATCCTGCCCTGCATGTCTCGTTTTTGCCAAAAACAGGCCCGTTTTTCACAAAAATAGGGTGCGCAGAGAGTTTGGGAGGCCTGCAGAGTGATCCTGGGGGCCGGGGAGAACAAAAACCGGACACACTGAGACCAAAAACTTTTTTTTTTTTCTTGTTTTCCTCTTTGAAATCTTGGTGCATCTTATACTCCGGTGCGTCTTATAGTCTGAACAATATGGTATATGTACTATGAAGAAATAGCCGATGTTTTGCACGTTTTACAATCAGACTGAACAATTATACGGAGTATCAATGAGACAGTAATTCCTGAATCACAGGCAGGATGTCTTAAACGACCACACAAGCGTTACCGCCTTCCTGTTTCTGCTGCAAGCTTCCTCAATGCACCTGCTTGGTTGCGATTTGATGCCACATTTTATTTATTTATTTATTTGTAACCCGCTTTTATTATTTTTACAAATAACTCAGAGCAGCGAACATATCCAACACATCTTCCTCCTCCTATTTTTTTCCCACAACAACCCAGTTACTCTGGTAAGACGGGTGGCCAATAAATTTATAAATAAATAAATCTTATGAGGTGTGTTGGGCTGAGACATGTGATTAGCCCAAAGTCACCCAAATGGCTGTCATGGCTAAGACGGGATTTGAACTCTGGGTCTCCTGCTTTCTAGCCTGATGCCTTAACCACTAGACCAAAATGACTCTCAAATGCTGGACCTTGAATACTTAGAAAAGATATATAGAAAGCGGAATCAGTATGCTCCGTCCCATATTTGGGTAGACCAGATTGCCCTGATAGACCGGTCTCACCAGAAAAATACTTAGAAAAAATATAGCTGGAAGAGGCTTTAGAACAGGGGTGTCAAACTCGATTTCATTGAGGGCCGCATCAGGGTTGTGTTTGACCTCTGGGGGGCTGGGGTGGGCGTGGGCTGGGTGGGTGTGGCCAGCATGATGTCACTTGTGTTGGGGGGGGCACCTGTGGCGGCCCGCATGCTCTGCCAGTGAAAACAGGCTCCCAAGCCCCGTGTTTGGCTGTGACAGCCTCCTGTAACCCACTGCCAGCAAAAACAGCTCGGGGTTGCCACACGCAGCCCTTGCAAGCTCCATATTTGGCGGTGACGGCCTCCTGCAACCCTCTGCCAGTGAAAACAGCTCGGGAGGGCCTCACACAGTTTTCACGAGCTCCGTTTTCTCTAGCAGACGCACAGCGGGTCTGTTTTTCTCTATGTCCAGGGTGGCCCTGTGGGGCAGATCTAAGCACCCAGCGGGCCGGATCCGGCCCCCGGGCCTTGAGTTTGACACCTCTGCTTTAGAAGATATCTAATCAAGTCTACTACTCAGTTCAGTAATTTAACAAGTGCAGTGACTTGCTTAACAACTATGACAATGTCGTAAAGTGGGGTACAATTCACTTAACACATCTCACTTAGCAATAAAAATGTTGGTTTAGTTGTGGTCATGAGTCGAGGGCTCCTTTATGTGTTGTTCTTTGCTAGTACATTTCCTCAGAGATGAGGATTAGCTCTCAAAACTAAGGTTTTATATCATTTGCGAACTTATCAAATAAACTTATTCCTTTGTCAATTAATATTTCTTGGACAATTGGCACTGGAGCAATTTCTTTTTCTTGGCCTTTTGCAAAAATTCCTGTCTCTGCCATGGAAACGCAGCGAAATCAAAGAAAATTGTATTGTCTGCCTTGCAGCTAGCACCAAAGTTGATGGATTTAAGTGTATTTATAGTTACTGGCATGGTCAGCTTTTGATGGACTCTCTTTGTTATGCATTGCAGTTCGATGGGCGTAACTCTAAAGGAGAAGGAACCATGCAAAGCTGAGGAGAATAAATGTGCAAAGAAGTCAGCCAAAATCTCCAAGTGCATCAGAGAAGCACCCTTCATAACAGACAAGGAGTTTGAGAGTGTTCCCTCGTGAGTAAACTGCAAACAGGAAAGTTAATCTGGTGCTTGCTATTATTGTGCTGGATCTGAACCATCATAATGACCAGCCAGTACAGGACCATAGGCCTGAAAGCCATCTGGGTGACTTTGAGCCAATCCCCAGGAGACTGTGAGTCCTAGTCCCGCCTTAGTCATGAAAGCCATCTGGGTGGCTTTCGGCCAATCACCAGAAGACTATGAGTCCTAGTCCCGCCTTAGTCATGAAAGCCGTCTGGGTGGCTTTCAGCCAATCACCAGGGGACTGTGAGTTCTAGTCCCGCCTTAGTCATGAAAGCCATCTGGGTGGCTTTTGGCCAATCAGCAGGAGAGTGAGTTCTAGTTTCACCTTAGGCATGAAAGCCATCTGGGTGACTTTGAGCCAGTCAATCTCTCAGCCCAACCCACCTCACAGGGTTGTTGTGGAAAAAAAGAGGAAGAAGAAGTCATTCTTCTATATTCACCGCTTTAAGTTATTTATAAATTCCAGATTGACTTACAACCATAATTGAGTCCAACATTTCCATTGCTAAGCCTGAGTGCTGTTAAGCGAGTTTTGCCCCATCTTGCAATCATTTTTGCTACAGTTCTTAAGTGAATCACTGCAGTTAAATTAGTAACATGGTTGTTAAGTGAAACTGGCTTCCCCATTGACTTTGTCAGAGAGTCGCAAAAGGTGATCACATGACCCCGGAACAATGCAACTGTCATAAATACATGCCAGTTGCCAAGGGTCTGGAATCTGATCAGGTGACCATGGGGATTCTGCAATGGTCATAATTACTGTATTTTTCAGAGTATAAGATGCAGCTTTTTTCCACCTAAAAGGGGGTGAAAATTTAGGTGTGTCTTATACACTGAATGTAGCCCCTCCCACCCACTGGCCTCCATCCTTTGGCCTCTGCCTCCCAGCAGTTTACCTCTTTGCAGCAAGAAGAAACAGCTTGTTTCAACTTCAACACAGTCTAATTAGCACAAGTTGATTGGATCGGCCTCTGAATCAGCTGTTTCACGCTGGCCTGTGCTGCTTGCTGCAATTTAATTTAATTCAATTCAATTTATATGCCGCCCCTCTCCAAAGACTCAGGGCAGGAGGTAAATTGCTGGGAGCAGATTTTTTTTTTCTTCTGCTAATCAAGCTATGCTGAAAACGGAAATGAAAGTAAAGCAGGTTATTTGCTGTTTGCTGCAGAGGCAGAATTGTTGGGCGGCAGAGGCAGATTTCTTTTCCTTGTTTTCCTCACCAAAAAAGATAGGTGCATCTTATATTCAGAATGTCTTATACTCCGAAAAATACAGTGCTTTTTTTCAGTGACATAATTATGAACAGTCACTAAACGAACATTCTTATAAGTTGACGACTACCTGTAATAAAGGTGTGGGGGGAAAAGTCTGATAAATTAATAGTGGTTAGGGGATTATGGGTGTTGAGATACAACATGTGGACTTCCAAATAAAATGAGGTGGCTTTGGGATTGCATAATGCGCCATTCTTTCTGATTTTCTTTTCCTCTGTATCCATAAATGTAAAAATGAGGAAAAGTCTATGGTTAATGTGCAGTTGTTACACGATGAAAACAAAGGTGCCAAGGGATGATCTTGAGCCCAAGTGATATATTTTGATGCTTCTTTAAAATATAAACACCCACAGAGTAGCAGATATATTTAGCCACATGTGATTAAGTTGTGTGTTGCTCAATGATTCAGCCAAGTAATCGGATACGTGGTCAGTTTTGAGGGGGGGATGGCAATAGGCTCAGAAAGCAGCCAAATCAATAACACTCTTCTCAAATGTGCCTCAAAATGTCGTGTGGGCCAAAAGATAATATAGTGGGTGACTCAGCCATGACTCAAAAGCCAGATTCGATGAGTGATCCTTAATGGCTTGATTAGCGTCTCACAAGGCCCTATTCTGGGCTCACTGAGATGTTCAGAGATAGTACAAAGCTTGATTTAGGCTTGTCCAGAACTTCACATAGACCAGGGGTGTCAAACTCAAGGTCTCTGGGCTAAATCTGGCCCGCAGGGCCGACCTGGAAACAGCGAAGGACCGGCCCACAGTGCCTCTGCCACCAAAAACAGAGCTCGGGAGAGCTGCACGCTGTGTTTTTGCTGGAGAGGGTTGCAGGAGGCCATCACAGCCAAAAACGGAGCTCAGGAGCCTGTTTTCACTGGCAGAACACTCAAGCCCCCACAGGCACCGAAACAAGTGACATTGCGCTGGCCACGCCCATCCCAACGTCAAACACAACTCGGATTTGGCCCTCAATCGGTAGTGGGATTTAATTCCCATCGCTACTGGTTTGCTCATGGGCGCACACAACGCTTCTGCACAGAGATGTCTGAGCAGGTGGGCAGAGTCTTCCACCGCTACCAGTTCGCCAGATCCGGGGCAAACCGGTAGCAACCCACCACTGCCCTCAATTAAATTGAGTTTGACAACCTGACATAGACACTGACGCATACCTATGCTGCAAAAGAGTTGAGGGGTAAGCATAGGTTGAAGATGGTTGCAGACTGGCTGATGCACAGATCTCCCAAATCTAAACTACGTGTTGTGTGAGGATGTGCGTCCTGCATGCTGATTGATTGATCCAACTTCCTGTTGGGGGGGTGGACATTTTGAGCACATGCACACACAGCCAGAATGGTAATATTACGCGTAGTAATTTTATGACCTTTCTTGCCACAGTTGTTAAGTGAAACACTGCAGATGTTAAGTCAGTAACACGGTTGATAAGTGAATCTGACTTCCCCATTGACTTTGCTTGCCAGAAGTTCGCAAAAAGTGATCACATGACCCCGGGACACTACAACCGTCATAAATACAGGACAGTTTCCAAGTGTCCAACTCGCATGACTGTAGGGATGCTACAGCGGTTAGTTCTGGAAATGAATTGCAGTAATATCTCAGGCTTTCTACTTTTTTCAAATATTGTGTATGTCCCAAATGTGCTTTTCCAAGAGTACAACTGGACTTTCTCATTTTTCTTTGAAGACATTTTGCTTCTCATCCAAGAAGTTTCTTCAGCTCTGACTGGAATGAAATATTCCTTGCAGACAGTTGGTCATTTGCGTTCTTTTACTGAGTCGTTGAGGCCACTTGGAGGTTTCTTGTGTCCTCAAGTCACCCAAGTAGTTGAAACGCAAATGTTTCCTGTAGTCTGCAGTTTTTCTGGAAATCCATGCAGACACCTGCCCCATTCGTTCATATTCCCGCACTGTGTCCTTAAGGACACAGACAAACCTCCAAGTGGCCTCAACAATTCTCTAAAAGAATGCAAATGACTAGGAGTATTCAAGGAGTATAAAACTGTGGTCACCAACTGTTGGTCCGCGAGAAAATTTTGGTGGTCCGCGGAGCACCTGGGTAGAAGAGCTGCTCTGGGATGAGCAATGGCCAGTTCTGTGACTAGAGCTCTGGAATATGGGACTAGCCAGGCAGCTCATGGTGGGGAAATCTCCGCCATAAAGGGAGGTTTGTGCAACTTGCAACTTTGCAACGCAGCCCTCACAGGCTGGAATGAGGTAATGATGCAAAGGGAGATGGCGGGCTGAAGCAACAGGTGGCAGGAACCCCGGCCTGTTTCTTCCCCCTGCTGTAGCTTCCTGATGGCTGAACCCACCAGTGGCTGTCTCCGCCCCTCGCCCTCCCTTCCCAGTCACTCCTTGCCTGGCAAGGGAAGGGCGGGGGATGGAGATTCGCTCCATAGTCCAGAGTGGGAGTGAAGCATTTTTTCCGGCCCTTGTTGGTGCTCCGCGCACCTCGGTCTCTTGGGAAGACGCTTGACTTCCTGTCAGACCCAAGACACTGGCTGGCCCATGAGATATGAGAGAGAGAGAGAATGAGAGAGAAAGAGACAGAATCTGAGAGATTTAGAGAGAATGAGAGAGAATCAGAATGAGAAAGAATGAGAGAGAAAGAGACAGAGAATCTGAGAGATTTAGAGAGAATGAGAGAGAAAGAGACAGAGAGAATATGAGAGATTCACAGAGAATCAGAAAGAGAGACAGAAAGAGACAGAATGAAAGAGAGAATCAGAGATAGAATCAGAATGAGAGAGAAAGAGAGAGGAGGGAGAATACCTGAAGGACCCCATCCTGTCACTGGGAGTCCAGGTGCTTCAGCAAGCGACGCTCTGGATTCGTATTAGTGGTCCGCGGGATTTAAAATTATGAACTTGGTGATCCCTTAAGTCCAAAATGTTCCGCACCATCCAGTCAGAGCCGAAGAAGTTTCTTAGATGAGAAGTGAAACCTCTTCAAAGAAAAAAAAAACAGAAAGTCCAGTTGCCTCTTGAAAAAACACCTTTGGGACAACCATGACCTGGATGACTGAGAATCTCCACGGACTGTGTATGTCATTCTCATACTACATCCGTGCTTTGGAAAACACGCTTTCAGTCTTACTTAACGTTAAGTTTTTTTCTTCTCCCCTGAAGGTACATGAAAGGCCGTCTGACCTGCAGCCACGTGAACGCGGTCGTTGCAGAGATCAACAAAGCTGTTGCTAGCAAATACAGCATCATGCGCCAGCCTCTTAAAACCATGGGGAACCCAACCAGGAACCTCTACTTCCGGTTCCAAGAACAAGAAACCAAAGACACAAAAGGTAAGTTGTTAAGTGAAGTGCACGTCTCGAAATCAGAGGTCCCCAACCTCTGGTCCGTGGCACGCCAGCAACTGGGCCACGCAAACAAGCGAAGCCCCATCCTGGGGATGCAGGCAGCACGTGAAATCATGCGCCCTCCGATCCATGGAAAAACTTCTCTCCATGCAACCGGTCCTTGGTGCCTAAAAGTTTGGGGGGGGGGGCTCTGCTCTAAATGCTATGGGAAGAAGGTACCTAGCAGCCTTCCATAAACAAGGACAGGGAGTACTTGACTTATGACCACAGCTGGCGCCAGAATTTCCATCGCAAAGCAAAGTTAATAAATAGGTTGTGCCTGATTTTACGACTGTTTTTTTTTTTTTTGGCCAGAGTTATTAAATGAATCACTGCAGTTGCTGTGTGAATCACGCAATGAATAAGGCCATCTTATTGACTCCTCTTATTAGAATCCAGTTGGGAAGGTTGCAAATGGAGATCACGTCACCCTGGGATGCTGCAATTTTAAATATAGGTAGTCCCCGACTTACGACCACAACTGATCCCAAAATGTCTGTTGTTAAGTGAGACATCTGAATGGCTGATGGTTGGATTCCGAAAGATCTGTATGGAGAATTAGTGCAGGGAAAGCGCCTCAGACGGAGACCACAGCTGTGATATAAGGATATCAACAAGAAAACAGCATCTAGTGTGACTGAAAAGGCCAATTTGAGAGTGGCAATCCTTTTCACGCTGAGGGCAGATACATTCTGTCCCCTGCCCAGCCCCCAGACCTGGTTATTTACAAGACTGCCTGCTGCCACCGATAACCTCCCATCAGCCGGTACGCTCCCACAGAGAGGGCCTCCTCAGGATGCTGTCGGTCAAATTATTGACTGGTGACCCCCAGGGGGAGAGGCTTCTCTGTGGGGGCCCCCGCCCTTTGGAACGAATTGCCCCCGGATATACGTAGGATCCCTGACCTTCGCGCCTTTCTCTGAGCCCTGAAGGCCCTATTATTTCAGCAAGCTGGTCTGACGGTATGAGGAATTTTAATGGGTTTTTTAGTTTTGGGGTTTTTAATATTTGACCAAACTATTGAATCAGTTTTAAATTGTTTTAACTTTTGTATCGATGTTTTTTATTATTAGCTGTACACCGCCCTGAGTCCCTCGGGAGAAGGGCGGTATAAAAGTTTCATTAATAAATAAATAAATAAATAAGGGGGACCTAAAGGCCCTGGGAATGGACATTAACAACTGGGAAACCTTGACCTCCGATCATTCAGCTTGGAGGCTAAAGACACATTACGGCCTTCTCCAATTCGAAGAGACACTTGTTCAGCAGGCTGAGGAAAAGAGGCAGTCCCGGAACCAGCAAAATCTGGGGGCTGGGCAGGGGACAGAAGGTATCAGCCTTCAGTGTGGAAGGGATTGCCACTCTCGAATTGGCCATTTTAGTTGCTGTTTTAGGAGCTCTTTCCAGAGCATGATACCCTAGTCTCTTGAGACTGAAGGTTGCCAATGCAAAAAAGTGAGACATTTGTTAAGTGAGGGGGTGGGGGTTTTTTGCCCCATTTTAGAACCATTCCTGCCACAGTCGTTAAGTGAATCACTGCAGTTGATACATTGGTAACTCGGTTGCTATGTGACTCTGGCTTCCCCATTGACTGCCTGTCGGAAGGTCGCAAAATTTGACCTCGGGACACAGCAAGAGTCATAAGTATGAACCAATTTGCTGAGCATTTGAGTTTTGATCACATGATCTTAGGGATGTTGCAAAGGTCACAAATGTGGGGAAAAAACAGTCATACGTCACTTTTTTTCAGTGCCGTCGTAACTTTGAACGATCACGAACTGTTGTAAGTGGAGGACCACCTGTACATGCCAGTTGCCAATCACTGGAATTTTGACTGTGTGACTGGGAGGGCTGCAACTGTTCTAAGTGCAAGCACCAGTCATAAGTAACTTTTTTCAATGCCGTCGTAACTTTGAACAAATGCTAAATGAACGGTTGTAACTCGAGGATTTCCTGTACCCATCCAACACGACCTGGAAAGCTGTAAATTGAAAAGATGCTAATCTTGATGCTAACTTTCTCTAGTGAAAATAAAATATGACATCTAGTTCCAGGAGTTGCCGGTACAGGTAGTCCTAGTTACAACAGTTCGTTTAGGGATTGATGTTACGACGACACTGGAGAAAGTGGCTTATAACCATTTTTCACACTTACGATAGCTGTAGCATCCCCATGGTCATGTGATCAAAATCCAGGTGCTTGGCAACTGGCAAAACACACTTTCACGTCTGTCTCCTTAGCAACAGAAACGTTGGGCTCAATTGTGGTCCTAAATCAGGGATCTGCAACCTTAAATACTCAAAGAGCCATTTGGACCCATTTCCCACAGAGAAGAAAACACCGGGAGCCACAAAACCTGGATGGGCGTGGCCAGCTCGATGTCACTCACTTCCACCAGTCACATGAACACACATAGACACCCCACCATGCCTACCCAGCTGGTCATTAGGGCAGAGAACCAGTTGTTAAAACACACCGGGAACCACAAAATCCTTTTGACATCACTCTCTCTCTCCCCTCCCTCCCCCATACTCTGTATCTCTACGTCTCTCTCCTCCTCTCCCCCCCCCCCCCCCCCCTTTAATCTCTCTATCTCTGCCCTGGCCGCTTCTCCATTCCCCACCGTCGCCCTTATCTTCTCAGGCCAGGCGAGGAGTGACGGGGAGGGGAGAGCGAGGGGCGGGGCCAGCCAGTGGTGGGATCACCTGACAGGGAGCTACAGTAGAGGGCCCAAAGAGCCGCATGCAGTTCCAGAGCTGCAAGTTGCTGACCTCTGTCCTAAATCAAGGACTCCCTGTAAAAGGTGATCCTTATTTCAATCCTTAAAATGGTCTAAAGCAGACACAAACTGGGTTGTGGGAAGCTGCCTGTGGCACCATGGGATAGCTTGTTTAATCATTGTGTATGCAACAAACTGGCTAAGTTCACAACAACACTGTGACTTAGCGCAATGTGTGAACCAGCCCCAGAGTGAGAACTCTGGTCTTACTAGCTCTCTTATCAATCTCCATTGATTTGACCACAGGATTTCAGAGAAGGGTTTTTCCTCAGATTTGCATGAAGATTTCAGGATCGAACTGGGTCCTTTTACAATGAACCTTTGGGGTGTTTTTCCTTGCTGAAAGAATTGATGGAGTTTTCCAAGAAATGTGAAATGTGCGGCCCAAGGCTTGAGGGTTATCTCAAGCCACAATTCTTTTAGGATGAAAATTCATGGATGGCAACATATGCTTTGTACAAAGGAGTTGAGTTTCTAACATCTCCCATTATGGAAAAAAATATCAAGCTTGTCAAAGGAAAATTGAGAGGAAGATACCGTACTCTCTAAAAACCAGGAGATTTTCCAGGTAGATAGTAGTAGCTAGTTGGACCAATGGTCTAGCTCCATGATGGTGAACCTATGGCATGCGTGCCCAAAGTGACACACGAAGCCATGTCGCCCAGCACGCTCGGCCTTGCCTGTTTGTCTTCTGGGTTTTGGGCCCGCATGTGAGCATGACAATCAGCTGTCCTTCACACGCACGGCAGTGCCGTAAACTGGTGTGCACATGCGTGCCAGCCAGCTGATTGTCAGGTGTGCATGTGCACCAGAACCTAGAAGCTCAGCTTTTCTGGACCGTGATCCTTTTGCGTGCACAGCAGTGCTGAAAACCAGCCTGCACGCCAGCCGGCTGATCATCAGACCCACATGCACGCTAGAACCCGGAAGTTCGGCTTTTCTGGACCGTGATCCTTTCACGCGCACAGCAGTACCGAAAACCGGCCTACACACCAGCCGGCTGATCATCAGGCCCGCATGCACGCTAGAACCCGGAAGTTCGGCTTTTCCAGAGCGCGGCCCTGATAAACTTGCACATGCGTGACATTTCCGAGTTCGCCATCATTGGTGTAGCTTGCTATTAGGCTGTGTGGTATTCTAGCATGCTTTTGCACCTTCAGTAGAGGTCTTTTCCTTCACTGTCCTCTTGTCTTAGAAGATCAAGATGCAGCCTCCCATTGATTAAGATCTTCCATTGTGTTTTTGCTTAATTGGAAATAAGTCCTGGCTGGAAAGGATAAAGAGGCAGCTAAGGACAATAACTTACTCCTTAGCTTGTCACCTTAGGAAGAAGGCACCATTTTTTTTGTCAGTCCTGTATCTGCTGTGAAAGAGTTATTTTAAGCTTGGGAAACTTCACTGTGTGACCAAAGAACAATTGATTAGAGGCTGTGCCATCATTCCTACAAGATGAAAATTATTGTGTTTCTATGTTACACTGAAGGAAAATCTATATATGGTACTATTTTCTGAAACTGACTGAGGGCTCTTCTTTGTATCCCATCATGGTGCAGAGCAGCCTGGGATCACCAACAATTTTTAACCCCTTAACAAGCTGCAGAAAGCCAAAGAAAGCATAGCAATAACACTTAGACTTACATACCGCTTCATAGTGCTTTACAGTCCCCTCTTAAGTGGTTTACAGAGTCACCCTATGGCCCCCAGCAATCTGGGTCCTCATTTTTTCGACCTCAGAAGGATGGAAGGCCGAGTCAATCTTGAGCCGGTCAGGATTGAACTGCTGACTGTGGGCATAGTTAGCCTGCAATACTGCATTCTAACCACTGCGCCACCACAGCTCCTAATGCAATTGTGGTAGATACTTGTGGCCAATACAGGACCTCCAGATCAGGGATGGGCTCTATTTACCTTTACTACCGGTTCTCAACGGGATCGCGCACGCAGCTTGCTTCTGCACATGCACAGAAGCTTCTGCAAATGCGCAGATCGCTGGTGACGACATCCAGGGTGGTGGGCGGGGCCTCCCACCGGTTTTACCACAGGTGCTTGTGAACCGATGGCAACCCACCACTGCTCCAGATGCTTTCAGACTGCGTTTGACTCGCAAATGAAACCTTGTGTCTCCCCAGGTGAATATTTTATTGTGGAGGCTGATATTGAAGAGTTCACCCAGCTGAAGGCTGACAAACGTTTTCACAGTATCCTGACGATCTTGCGACATTGCCACCGAGTGCGAGAAATCCGAGGATCCCGACTCGTCCGCTATGCCATCTGCTAAAAAGTATTGGTCACCGCTGTGGACTTTTGGGGGTTTTTTCCGCCCCGACAATGCTGCTTCTTTGTTTTGCTTCTTTCTTGCCATTATTATTAGAAAAGATGGGTTGGCATTAGTAAAATGTTTGTTGTGGGACAAAGATTTTTTTAGCTTTTTGCCGTGATGAAGGCAGCGGGCCCAATATCACCACAGCTTTTCCTGCCACCTCCTCATTCCACTTTTAAGTTTCTACTTGGTGAGTTTAAGACATTTTAATTTGGCAACACGAGAAGCGTGATAGATGAAGTGTTTAAAATGTGATTCGCTCAAAGTCTTTGGAACTAGAACTATGGAAGTTGTGTGTGGCTAATAAATCAGAGAAGGAATAAATGTGCAAAAGAATTACTGGCTTGTTTTTGGGTATGAATGAGAGTTTGTGGAATCACGGTGTACGTTCATGAAAAAAAAAATCATTGGTGAAGATTTCCTCCCGAAATAGATTTTCAGCATAAAGGATTCCTTTGGAAGGGTGTAAGTGCTTGTACGATTTTTCAAACCTCTCAGGACATGGCTAAAGGGCATTGCATGCCAAAACAACTAGACAGTTTTTCCCCCTCGTGCCATCACTGCTCAACACTTAATTCTCACAGCACTGTCTTATCTCTATGGATAATCTTTAATCTTTTTCTACTACCTTCTCTTATTGGTATCATTATTATGATGATTATTACTCTGTTGCTTTGCATGTACACTGAGAGTTTATGCATCGGAGACAAATTACTTGTGTGTCCAATCACACTTGGTCAGGCCTAGAAGCCATCTTTTTCGTTGGATCCTCAGGCCTGCCACATTTCCTACTGTGGGGAACTGGGAGGGGGAATTGTGTGGAGCCAGGCTGATATATATAGTCATAATAACATTCCTTTCTCAAGGAGTCAAGGCCATTTTGCCCTGCACCTGGAAGGCTGGAACTGGGAGGCATCTCCAATTGGGACGGTGATTTGATTAGATTATGTGATGGACATGTGGGTGTTGGGCAGGGACTTGGACTTTCCTTTGGGTGGGGGAAATCTGGAAACTTTCAGATTCTGGTTTTCCCAGATGGGCCAATATGACATCTCTAATAAAATGTAACTTTGAGAAAACCCAAGCCTCAGAGTTTTCTTTTGTTGAGGGTGTTACTTGGAATACTGACATTTGGCCAATAAAAAATTCTGTTATGTTCTATTTATTCTATTTGATTCTATTTATTTTATTTGATTATTGATTCTATTCTATTGACTCTATTCTATCCTATTGATTCAATATTCTATTCCTATTCTATTTCTGTTCTGTTCTATTTATTCTGTTCTGTTCTATTTGATTCAATTATTGATTCTATTCTATTCACTATTCTATCCTATTGATTCAATATTCCACCTATTCCTATTCTTTTCCTGTTCTGTTCTATGTATTCTAATTATGCTGAAAACCTAGAATCACTAAAATACATGTTGACTGCTGCATACTATGATAAATGGAAATAGTATCCCTGGATATGCACACCAGATCCCAATATCGCGCACGGTCACTCACACCCTCGTCCCGTCCCGTCTGGACTACTGTAATGCTGTCTACATGGGGCTCCCCTTGAAGAGCACCCGGAGGTTCCAACTGATCCAGAATGCGGCCACGCGGGTGGTTATGGGTGCGACCTGATGCACCCACGTGACACTTCTGCACAAGCTGCACTGGCTCCCAGTGGTCTTCTGGGTGCGATTCAAGGTGCTGGTTACCATCTTCAAAGCGCTCCATGGCTTAAGACCCAGTTATCTACAGGATTGCCTTCTGCCACCGATAGCCTCCCACCGACCAATACGCTCCCACAGAGAGGGACTCCTCAGAGTGCCGTCAGTTAAACAATGTAGACTGGCGACCCCCAGGGGGAGAGCTTTCTCTGTGGGGGCACCCGCCCTCTGGAATGAACTGCCCGCCGGGATACATATGATTCCCAACCTGCGTACCTTTCACCGTGCCCTTAAGGCCCTGCTATTTCAACAGACTGGACTGGCGTAATGAAATTGGAATGGAGTGTTTTAAAATTGAGGGTTTTAATGTAACGCCCGAAATATTTAATCTATTTTTAAATTGATTTAAATTTTGTATTTTTACATTGTTTTATGATGGCTGAACACCGTCCTGAGTCCTTCAGGAGAAGGGCGGTATAGAAATTTAATTAATCTAATCTAATCTAATTTAATATGTTAGGAATCAGGTTTTTTTTTTAAATGCCCCAGGTAAGTCTACTTTTTTCAGCTATCTGTATTACTAGCACACCACAATAGATGAGCTTATGTCCTTTGTCCTGCCACAAAACCAGGAACAGGATTGTTCTGGCTCATCATTTGCCCAAATATCCATCGTTGGTGATAGTTTCTACCTGCATGGATTAAGTAAAATCTTCAAGACAAGCTTGACTCCTGGTGACTTCATAGATTCAATTCTATTGGCAGCAGAACGGAAATGGTGAAATTGCTTTGAGGGAACGCCACGGGACACATTGACATTTTGTGGCTGGTGTTCACAGCAGGTCTGAAACAACTTGACAACAAAGGTCACATCCTTAAGAACGGATTATGTAAAGCAACTGGATGTCCATGGCCAATTGTTAACCATGAAGATGACGGGATAACCTTTCTCCCTATTTAAATTACTTGGACGTTTGTACATTTCTGCTGCCTCTAATAATTCTAAGGGAAAAAAGTTACGTGCCAGATGCTGTTATTTTTCAGATCTGCTTTGTAGAAGGGATCCAGTGATTGAGGTTCAGCTCGGTGTGTTACAAAAATTTCTACTACCGGTTTTGTGGGTGTGGCTTGGTGGGCATGGCATGGCTGCTTGGCGTGGCAGGGGAAGGTTACTGCAAAATCCCCATTTCCAAGTCAGCTAGGACTTGGGAGGCAGAGAATAAATGGGGGTGGGGCCAGTCAGAATTTTTACTACCGGTTCTCCAAACTGCTCAAAATTTCCGCTACTGGTTCTCCAGAACTGGTCAGAACCTGCTGAAACCCATCTCTGGTTCAGCTAATGCTGACTTTCCTGTTTACAGTATAATCTTAACATCTTCCTTCCTTCCTTCCTTCCTTCCTTCCTTCCTTCCTTCCTTCCTTCCTTCCTTCCTTCCTTCCTTCCTTCCTTCCCTTTTTATAAAGTTTTTTTCTTGGTTTCACTCTTGACTCCTTTCTACAGCAGTTATAAACAAAGAATGAAAATATTTTATCCTTATGAATCTTTCATATTTGTCTCTTTTTTCTGGTTTGTCCTTTTTTTCAAGAAAATATGGTCACCCTAACAATAGATTGACTGCAATAACCTTCCCTCCCTCCCTTCCTGTATGCCACCTGGCTCCCAAAGATTCTGAGCAGTTCACTAGATTCTGGACAGACATGAGATGCTGAGATCTGTACAGTATCTGGTACTACAGAGCAGTTATGGATGGGTCCGGCAGGATCCTATCTGGGTGGGTCACCAGGACCAGAGGTTTAATCTTTAATTGACTGTTGTTTCCTTGTGTTGTCAAGTCCTCTGCTCCTAAGTGCCTGATGAGCTGATGGTAAATCAGCACTCTTATTGACTGTCAACAGGCCTGTTTCCCAGGCTTCAATCACTTCCCTGGCTACTTTTGTACCTGCTCGGCCAACAATTTTAGTAGCTACAGAGTTGAATGTATATCCTTGTTCATTGCAATGTGAAGCTACCAATGAGTTCGGGTCTCCTCGTCTGACCTCGCTTGTGTTCTTGCAATCTGATAGTTAGCTTCCTCCCTTCTGTCCTACATAGTAAACGGGCAATCAACGCAGGGTCTGTATAAGTCTTGCAGTACTAAGTAGGCATAGATATTGAGCATGGTTTTAAAACTGGAGGAGGAAACAACAATAACTTGCATTATGCTGATAGCTGAAAATGCAAAAGGTCTGAAAGCCGTAATCTTAAAAGTCAAAGAGCACCGCGAAAAAATAGGACTAAAATTAAATATAAAGACGTCCAAATTAATGACAACAAGTAGAGCCTTAGAATTGACAGGAGTATCAAAATGGTAAATAATTTCTGCCTTTTAGGGTCAGTAAGTAAAGGAACAAGCATTCATGAAATAGGTTGCAGACTAGCATTTAGTAGAGCAGCCAGGAAAGCCTTGGAAAAGATACTCAGATGCTGCAGTGGTGGGCTGCTGCCAGTTCAGGCCAGTTCGGGCGAACCGGTAGTTCCAACGATCAGCTGGCCCCGCCTACCTATCCACCCCCACCCTATCCTATATTTCCTTCTTTCTGGTCCAGCTGATTTCCGCGCCTCCGCTGTTCTACTTACTGGGGCTGCCTTAGACGGGTAAGCAGCTGAGCTTCAAATAGCTGTTTTTTGAACGCTGCAGGTAAGCTGTGTGCAGGTGCGAAGTGTGTGCATGCAAAGAGCGTGATCACTGAACCGATTGCAACCCACCACGGAGATGCTGTGATGTGTTTATACGCCTACAAAGATCAAAATCATGCATGCTGGGATATTCCCTGTGACCCTCGATGGATGCAAAAGTTGGACTTTGAAAGAAGTAGGGTAGGAAGGATATTGATGCTTTTGAACTTTGATGCCGGAGAAGATCAAAATAACTGGACAGCCAAGAAAACAAACCAATGGATCATTGAATAAATCAACCCAGAGGTCTCACTCAAAGTGCAGATGAGCAGGCTCAAATTATCCTACTTTGGACCCATTTGCAGAAGACCCAACTGTCCTGGAAAAGGTTCTGATGCTGAAAAAGATGGAAGGAAACAGAAGAAGAGGAAGACCAGCAACAAGGTGGATGGAGTTAATTGGAGTGATGATGGCTGCCCATTGGAAGATTCAAAGGATCAGGTTAGAGGTAGAACATGTGGAAAGTATTATTTTGAGAAATATATTCAATAAAGTGGAGAAAAAATTGGGGTTGCCCAGATACCATTGTAGAAAATATTGAATTGAAAATGAATACAACAATGGAGAGAGAATAGAAGGAGAAGTAGAGGGTTAGGAGGGGAGAAGAGAGGAAGGAGAGAGAGAGGAATAGAAGAAAGGGAAAAGGAGAGAAGAAAGGAAGGGGAGATGAGTAGGAGAGAAGGAGAGAAAGGGAGGAAGAAAGGAACGGGGAAAGAAAGGGGAAGTAGAGAAGGAGTAGGAGAGGAGGAAAGAAAGTAGAAAAAGATAGAAGAAGGGAGGGAAGGGAAAGAGGAGAAAGAGAAGGAGGATTGTTGTAAAACAAGAGAGATTAAATGGCAGAAAGGCAACCCCAAGCATGCTCAAATTTATTAGAACAAGTTAATATGAAAGTTAAAAGAGAATATATATGATTAATAATGGATAAGATAATATAACTAATTGAAATAGTGTGAAGAAATTAAGATTTGAGGGTGGATGGTGATGCTGTTTATATAATAAGTATAGAAGTATTAAGATAAGATAAAAAAGTAGGGGAAAAGAATATTTTGGCAGAAATTGTAACTATGTAAAATGTATTTGGATATGATGAGTGGTATAAGATATGACAAGGTCAATACTCTGTTCATAAAATACGTGTGTGTGTGAAAGAAAAAATCAATAAAATTTGATTCAAAAAACAAAAAAACCAACAAGGTGGATGGACTTAATTGGAGTGACGATGGCTGCCCATTGGAAGATTTAAAGAATCGGGTTAGAGGTAGAACATGTGGAAAGTATTATATCAAAATATATTTTATTCCTTATATTTCTCCATCCCTTTACACAGTAATAGGATCCACAATGGACTGAGAATCGGTGTCTCTGCTAGATAATTGACAGTCAATTTGAAATTAATGAGGGAAGCTCTCCCCCATCCCCAGAAGAATGGAATATTTTGGAGAATATTAAAAAAAAACTTAAGGGAGGCGGAAACCAGTCCCAGTTTCCCTGTCCCAAACAGAAACTGAGGCGGCCATCTTTTAGAAATGCAGATTTGGTAATCCATTCAGACAGACTGGGTCAGGCAGGAACTCAGATAAGCAACAAGCCAGAGGTTGACAAAATTAGCTCAGACAAACACCTAGGACCATGATGGCAAACCTATGGCACGCGTACCACAGATGGCATGAGTAGCCATATCAGTGGGCATGTGACTCAGCTCCGGCGTGCATGCATGTGCCGGCCAGCTGATTTTTGGGTCTTCTGGGCCCACTAGAAATAGGGAAACAGGCTGTTTCCTGCCTCTGGAGGGCCTGGGGGGGGTGGGGGGAGGGCCATTTTTCTTTCTCACCTAGCTCCAAGGCCTCTCTAGGAGTCTGGGGAGGGTAAAAACGGCCATCCCCACCCCCCCGGAGGTCCTCCGGAGGCCGAAAATGGCCTGTTTAACAACTTCCGCCCCCCCCCTCCTGACATGTGATGACAAAAAGGTCAGTCATCACTGACCTAGGAGTTGCATTTCCCCTTTTGCCTATAGAGCCAGCCATAACTCCTACATGATCCCATAGGAATCCAGAAGATGTTAAATCCTGCCCACTCTGGACCCTATTTTGTCAGCTGTCCCAGAATCACATGGGGTTGGTGGTTCTGCTTCATCCATAAGGGGAACTTTTCTTTCCAACCAGCCTCTAGTCCGCATTTTATTTTCAGTGCCTTTCTCCTGGCTTGGAACTGGACCAGATGGATATTTTTTCCAATGCTACCTTAATCAAGTAAAAAATTTACTCAAACTTTTACCCCAAATAAGTTACCTAGACCTAATCCATATATCAAAGGAGAAGATGGGTAAACACAAATATTGACTTAAAATGGTGGAACTGTAACTTCACAAAAATAAATATACACCCATTTATTTATTTATTTATTTATTTGATCGAATTTTTATACCGCCCTTCTCCCGAAGGACTTGGGGCGCTGTACAGCCCATTAAAAATAGCAGAGACACAAAAGTTAAAAACAATTAAAATAAATTCAATAAATTGGCCGTAATAGTTAAAATCCCAAAGCTAAAATCCCCATTAAAACTCATCATTCCGTCAGACCAACTTGTTGGAATAACAGGGTCTTAAGGGCCCGACGGAAGGCACGGAGATCGGGGATCCTACGTATCTCCGGGAGCAATTTGTTCCATGACCCTTGTCATCCTAGTATCAGCAGGTACACAGTTTCATTCCCAGGACAAGCTCCCCTATAAAACCATAACCCTGTACCCCGTTTCTCTGCAGCTCCACCCAAGGTGAAACCTTTTTGATTTTGGGAATAAATAATTCTTTCCTCCCAGCTCTCTGGATTTCCTCTCTATTTATCGAACCACAACCTTGGCTTGGCTGACCCTGCCCACCCCACCCCTCCCCTCCCAGGAGTCTCCATGCAGTCCATTTTGGATGCCAGGTAAATGCATGGCGCGCATGGAGGCACTAGGAGGGCAAAAAATAGGCCTACCATAAGTCCAGAAACAGCCTGTTTCTGGCCTCCGGTGTCTGGGGATAGCCGTTTTCACCCTCCCAGAGGCTCGAGTAAAGCCTCTGGAGCCCGGGGAGGGCAAAAAATGGGCCTACCAGAACATCCTGAATGGGCCTGTTTCTGGCCTCTGGAAGGCCTCCAGTGCCCGAGGGAGGCTATTTTTGCCCTCCTAGGGGCTTGAGGAAAGCCTCCAGAGCCTGGGGAGGGTGAAAATGCCCCCCCCCCCGGTGATGCAGGAGGTGAGTAAGCCACACCCCCATGCCAGCAACCAGGCAACGAACTGGTTGCTGAAATCTTTCAATCCCACCCCTGGAGAAAAACTACCTATGTGGTTGCTAGGAATTGAAAGCAAACCTAATGACCCGTAATCAATCAATCATCAAGCATTCTTGGCAACCTAGATCTTGCTGAACTAAAATTCCCAGCATCCCTCAGTATTGTTTCTGCAGTTAGTAGGAATTGTAACCACTGAGGATGTAAATAGTAAATCAGTCTATGGTTTTTATTGGGTGGTAGCAGATTTTTATAGGATGGTCAGTTTCTTTAAAAAAAAAACTTTTCAAGTAGCAGGGTCAGTTGTGGCAGTATAGTAGAGCCCAAATCTCTCTCCTGGTCTGCCTTTTTCTTACATGGAAATCATAAGGCAATTGTCTAAATCTCATTTAAATGGGGAACTTAAGCGCTGAGCTTTTGCTATTAATTTCAGTGGAATTTAAACATGCATCGTGGCCTCTGAATTGTGCCCTCTGTCAAGTTATTAAAAGGCCAAGTTTATTTCGTTTTGCTTTTCAGAGACATATTTAAGATTATAGGTTATTGTTAGCTATTTAAATCCCAGCTTATCCGTCTTAGTATATCTCTGCTTAAAGTTTGTTCTGCAAACATTCGGCAGGGCAAGAATATAAAGAGTATTATTTTCTTAGCTTTTTTGTTTTTCTGTTTGGGACAGACGGCCTTCTTTGATCAGGATTTAGCTGGTTGGGACTGTTCGTTTTTCTCTCTAATTCTTACTTAAAAGCTTAAGAAAATTCAGACAGTTTACTTTAATGGGAGCTATCAATCTCGCCGAATATCTTTTTTTTAGCAGCATTTTTATATAAACATATTTATCTAAACAGGAAAAAAGGGGATGTTGAGTGACTTAATAGTTTTTTCCTCTATTCTGTGCCCCTCCCTTTTTTTGCATTTGAGGGGAGATTTAACGATGAAATGAGTTACTCTTAACTTCTCCATGGGTGCTACCAGGTTTGCTACAACCCTCAAACCTACATAAGTGGTTCAATCCTGGTTTAGCACAAAGGGCGAACTTTGAGTCAGTCACTCTTTCTCAGCCGAAGTCTCCTCACAGGGTTGTTGTGGGGAAAATAGGAGAAGGAAGGAGGACTAGGGATGTTCACCATCTTGAAGTACTTATACAGAGGGATGGGCTTCAAAAATTTTAGCAAGGGGTTCTCTGCCCGGTTTGCTCAGCGGGAATGGCCATGGTGGGCATGGCCTCCTGGGCCTCCTGCACCACGATGGGGGAATGGCATTTTTGCCCTCCCCGGGCTCCAGAGGCTTTCCTCGAGCCTCTGGGAGGGCGAAAACGGCCTCCCCAGGTTCTGGAGGCCCTCTGGAGGCCGGAAACGGGCCTGTTTCTGGCCTTCCCGAACTCCAGTAAGCCCGTTTTTCACCCTCCTTGAGCCTCTGCACTGACCTGCATCCAAAACAGGCCACGTGGGGACTCCTGAGAGGAGTGGGCAGGGTTGGTGGGGCCAGCCAGTAGTGGGATTTGGAGGTTCTCCAAACTGCACAGAATCTTAGCTAGAGGTTCTCCCGAACCCCTATGAACCCCCAGCAGCCCACCCCTGCTTATACAGTAATAAAGGTGGGATAAAAATCTGATAAATTAACATGTTTCTAGGCTCTATCATGATTTGGTTCAACATTCCTGATAAAGCTTTGACCCCAAGTTGCATGTTCTTTCCAGAAATAAGAGCCATCATAGATACATGAAGGTCTTGCTTGTTGTATCTAAACAAAAATGGCTCTTCTACTGAGGGGCTGCCACAGAGAAGAGTGGGTCAACCTATTCTCCAAAGCAGCTGAGGACAAGAAGTAAAGCATGGAAGCCCATCAGAGCAAGATCCAACCTGGAACTAAGGAGAAGTTTCCTGACAATGAAAACAATTGATCAATGGAAAAAATGGCCTCCAGAAGTTGTGGGTGGTCCATCACCGGAGGTTTTCAAGAAGAGATTGGACAACCATTTCTCTGGGATGGTATAGGGCAGGGGTTCCCAACCTTTTCTATATACCCTGCACCCCTAAAATGCTTCTGGTGTTTTATCGCACCCCTTAAAAAATAAATAATTGTATGCACATAATTATACATATACATTGTAATTTTGAAACTTCTAAATCCAAGTTTTTGCATCCCCTGGAATATTGTCTCACACCCCTGGTTGGGAACCCCTGGTAAAGGATCTCCTGCCTGAGCAGATGTTGGACTAGAGGACCTTCAAAGTCCCTTCCGACTCTATTATTTTGCTGTTACCAACCACTATCATACCTCCTGCAGATCTTGAAGGCCATGAAAACGCTTTTTAAAAAGTTGCCCACTACCCTAGGAATTAACCAATATGCAGAACAAAAACAAGTAACAGAATAGCAATGGCACTTAGACTTATATGCCGCTTCACAGTGCTTTACAGGCCTCTCTAAGCAGTTTATAGAGTCATCATATTGCCCCCAACAATCTGGGTACTCATTTTACCCACCTCAGAAGGATGGAAAGCTGAATCAATCTTGAACCGGTGAGAATTGAACTGCCAAACTGCAGCCAGAAGTCAGCAGAAGTAGTTTGCAGTACTGCATTCTAACCACTGTGCCACCACGGTTCCTAGATAGAAGATAGAAAACAATAAAGGAATAAGTCATGATCAATAAATAAACAATAAAGTAATTACCTCCAACAAATAATATAAAACACTCTTGCAGAAGAATAGAATAGAATAGAATAGAATAGAATAGAATAGAATAGAATAGAATAGAATAGAATAGAATAGAATAGAATAGAATAGAATAGAATAGAATGTTGGAATGAAGAATAGAATGGAATGGAATGGAATGGAATGGAATAGAATGGAATGGAATGGAATGGAATAGAATAGAATAGAATAGAATAGAATAGAATAGAATAGAATAGAATAGAATAGAATAGAATATTCTTTATTCCAAGTGTGATTAGACACAAAAGGAATTTGTCTCCGGTGCATAAGCTCTCACTATACATACATATAAACAACCAAGTAATATAATAAGGTACCAATAGGGGAAGGTAGTAGAAAAGATGAATAACGGATTTCCAAACCATATTGGTTGATCTCATACCAGGTACCTAGCCCCCCAAAGCAGATTATGCTGATGTTTATCACAATATAAGAATCCTAGCTATTATGTTCAACATACGGTACAATGGTTCAAACAAACAGTGGTTTAGAATATGTTGGTGTGATCAGAGTTAGTTATGGACCCCAGTTTGAAAATAATTGAAATTACAAGATAGAACATACTTGGCATATGAATAGTTTGGGGGTTTGGGGTTATTCTTTCAAATCTCCAGCTGCTCATTTCTGAAATATCTGAAACGTACCGCCAGTCAGCTCATATTACTAAGCTAGATACATCAATTTGACTTCATATAAGCCAACAAGATCTTTACTTTGCTAATTAAGCAAAGTAGACATGTGCCTCACTGTGTCTATTTACAGCAGGGTTAATTACCAGATCCACATGTGGAACATTGCAATTCATGGATGAATTTAGTCTGATATCTTTGCAATCGGGGTATTTAAATGAATTAAATTCTTCACCCCACATCTTGGGCAGGGCAAGCAAATATCAGCCGGGTCACTGCTTCATAAAGACAGATCATTGCAATTTAAAAAGATTCCTTGCTGAGTGCCAAGCTGCGTACATTGGTGCTAAATTGTTCATGGTTTAAGCTTAATTCAACCGTTCTTGAAATTCACACTTTTTTTCTTGGAGATAAAGCTTTGAGTTTGGGAAGACCTGAAATAGCATCAAAGAGCTGATAATTGCCAAGCATTTCATTTGCCTGAGAGATGGGAAGAAAAAAAGATGCATGTGCACACGTTGGGTGCTTTTAAAGATTAGAGGGCATAAAAACAGACATAGAGCTGCCACTGAAATGCACTCAGCACCCTGAGGAGGCCCTCTCTGTGAGAGTGTATCGGTCAGTGGGAGGCAATCGGTGGTAGAAGGCGGTCTTGCAAATATCCAGGTATCCAACTTGAGGACAGTAAGGATCCCCTTTCTTTCCCATCTTCCCCCCCTCTCCCATTTTAAATTGTATAACCGGCTTGGTGTAGTGGTTGAGGTAGCAGGCCAGAAACCAGGAGATGGTGAGTTCAAATCCTGCCTTAGGCATGAAAGCCAGCTGGGTGACTTTGGGCCAGTCTCTCTCTTTTAGCCCAACCGACTTCACAGGGCTGTTGTGGGGGAAAATAGGGGGAAGAAAGTATATTAGGTATGTTTGCCACCTTGAGTTAGTTATAAAAATAATAAAGGCAGGATTAAAATATCTATAGTAACTAACTAACTAAATAAATCTTCAGTATGTATGTTGGACAGTGACTACAGTATTTTATTAAATTGGTAGAGAGCAGTGATGGCTAACCTTTTTGCCATCACGTGCTGAAAGCAGGGGGAGCGCAGGAGGCTGTGTGTGCGCGTGCCCACACCCATAATTCAATGGGTCCCATCCCCCAAACTCCCCCCGCTTTTGGCACGTGACAGCACAGTGGGCCCGGTAGGCCCATTTTTCACCCTCCCCAGGCTCCAGAGCCTTTCTAGGAGCCTGGGAAGGGCAAAAACGGCATTCCCCATCCCCCCGGAGGCCCTCCAGAGGCCGGAAACAGTCTGTTTCCCAACTTCTGGTGGGCCCAGAAGGCCTAAAAATCAGCTGGCCAGTGTGCACTAGACCTGAGCTAAGGCAACGCTTGCGTGCCTACCAATATGGCTCCGCATGCCACCTGTGGCATGCGTGCCATAAATTTGCCATCAAGGGTATAGAGTATCCTGAAAGTCTTCTATTGAACGTATCTTTTCTTTTATGTACATTGAGAGCATATGCACTGAGACAAATTCCTTGTGCGTCCAATCACACTTGGCCAATAAAAATTGACTATGACTATGAAAAGCAAGGCAAGTTAACAACAGAAAGGTACTTTAAATAAGAAAAAATAATCATTACCAAATGACATAGCTACCTCACTCCACTTTCCTATTTAATGTATCTTGAACAACTTTTTTTCCCTATTTCTACTCTTTCCAAAACTATAGTATAAAGATTATTTTTAAAGCTCCAAAGTTAAATTTTCCATTCTCTAAAATACTTATATACATTTGTTCTTAACAGTTCTTACATTATTCATCCTCATCTCTTATGCTATTCTTGATAGTTTGTTATTTATTTCTACATGCTAACCATATTTTTGTATTCAATTTCGCCCCAAAGAATGATTAGCAGGGTGAAATTTAATTTTATGCAGTGTTATTTTTATATACCCTGTGCAGCGCAAAGCATCCTCACAGTAACTCTTAATTTAGTTACATTTCCACCAGACGCTAGAAAAGATTTTTGCTTTCTTTGAGTCCCTTTTTTTTTTCTTGCAGATGCTTTAAAGGTTCTATCATATCATATTTCTAGGTTCTATCATATCGCAAGACCTAAAATGGACAGCTGACACCAAAAACGTCATCAAAAAAGCACAACAAAGAATGTTCTTTCTGTGCCAACTCAGGAAGCTCAAACTGCCCAAGGAGTTGCTGATCCAGTTCTACAGAGGAATGATTGAGTCTATCATCTGCAACTGTCTGGTTTGGTTCTGCAACCCAACAAGACAGACACAGACTTCAGAGGATAATTAGAACTGCAGAAAAAACAATGGCTACCAACCTGCCTTCCATTGAGGACCTGTATACTGCACGAGTCAAAAAGAGGGCTGTGAAAATATTTACAGACCCCTCGCATCTTGGACATAAACTGTTTCAACTCCTACCCTCAAAACAACGCTATAGAGCACTGCACACCAGAACAACTAGACACAAGAACATTTTTTTCCTGAACGCCATCACTCTGCTAAACAAATAATTCCCTCAACAGTGTCAAACTATCCACTAAGGCTGCATTACTACTACTATTAGTCTTCCCATCATTCCTATCACCCATCTCCTCCCACTTATGAGTCCATGACTGTAACTTTGTTGCTTCTATTGATATCAATATCAATATTGATATTGATTGGTTCCTAGTATGATTTGATTGCTTATTTGTACCTTATGACTATCATTAAGTGTTGTACATTATGATTCTTGACGAATGTATATTGTCTTTTTATGTACACTGAGAGCATATGCACCAAAGACAAATTCCTTGTGTGTCCAATCACACTTGGCCAATAAAGAATTCTATTCTATTCTATTCTATTCTATTCTATTCTATTCTATTCTATTCTATTCGGTCAATTCATACCAGATGACCAGATCTCATCTGATGAAATATTTCTTGCTCCATCCCTTTATTGTTTCTCTTATACAAGTAGTCCTTGACTTACAACTATTTGTTTAGTGACCTTTATAAGTTACAACGGCCCTGAAAAAAGTGACTTACCATCCACTTACAATTGTTGCGGCATCTTTATGTCCATGGGATCAAAATTTGGATGCTTGGCAACTGGTTCATATTTATGACAGTTGCAGTATCCTGGTGTCTTGTGATCACCTTTTGCAACCTTCTCAAAGTCAGTGGGAAAGCCGTATTCACTTAACAACGATGTTACTAACTTAACAACTGCAGTGATTCACTTAGCAACTGTGGTGATAAAGGTCGTAAAATGGGACATACTTAACAACTGTCTTGCTGAGCAACACAAATTTGGGGCTCAGTCCTTGCCTTATGACTCAATATAAGTAGAGGATTTTTAATTCAGTGCTTAAATTATAGGTTGCCTTCTGTCTACTCTTTTTTAGATGTGTACAAAACTAGGAAAGCTAGTTTTTTTTCTGGCTAGTTTTGTTTTAAAATCGAGCGGCTGACCATTTCTTGTTGGGGAGTCGATTTTAGGAATATATTTTCTTTTCACACACTTGCATGACCTCAAATCTTCCTGTCTGCCTTGGTTGTGTTTATAAAATCTGTGATGAACGTCTTGCTTAGGCTCCAATATTTTAATGTTTGCAATTAATACGCCTCTCTGAAATTACTCACAGACATGATGTAATGGGCTTAGCAGGGGTCTAATTTGAATGAGTTTCTTCATGTCTGCCACCGCAATGGATTTTCGGCACCAAGTGCCTGTTTTATCCGTCTCTTGACATCCATCATGAAATAAGTAACTGCTTCATGATGGCAAAAAGGTGGTTGGTTAATAGGGTTTATTCACAGGCACTGAGATATTTGTGTCCTGCCTTTCTTTCAACCTTTGTGCTTTCTGGGACAGCAAAGAGAATAAAAACAACCAATGATTAACTGCACAATCCAGTTACGGTATCAAAAATGATTAAAAAGCAGGACAGCCGAAACATGGAAATGTAGAAAGTCAGCACCCACCCCTTTCCCAGAAGAATGAAATATTTTACCCCGTTTATATACCCCGTCCTTTAGAGAAATTATATTATAAATTATATTTCTCTAAAGGACGAATGGAGAAACATGCTCTTGGAGACAGAAAGCATCCCCCAACTTTCTTAATAGCCCTCAGCAGATGTCAGCACTTCAGAGATAAAGAGTTTACTGAAAGAAAACAAGTATCTAGGTTGCACTATTCATAGGTAAAGCAAATATTGCAGGCAGAAATCCATTCAAGGAAGACAGGATATTTTGAAATTTCCTGCAGCAAGGTCTTGAACAAAGGTAGGATTAGCCCACAGCCACAATAGGAATTGCCTAACGCCCTTTCAATTGCACCCCCCTCCCAGCAAACATCAACCAATCTTAGCTCAGACAAACACCTAGGATTTGCATTTCCTTTTTTGCCTATAGAGCCAGCTATGACTCCTACATAACCCATACAACAGCCAATAGAATACATGTTCTTGCACAGGAACAGGAAGCTCAAGTGCAAAGCCCAAGAGAAGATATAAAAGCCATCCACTCTCAACTCCATGTGGTCAGCTGCACCAGAACCACAAACATGTGGTCCTGTTCACCAGTAAATGGACCCTCTTTCCAACCAGCCTCCATCCTTCATTTTGTGCCTTTCTCCCGGCTTGGAATTGAACCAGATGGATATTTCTTCCCATAGAAACACCTCAACCGGGACAGATCTTACCAAATTCAGATCAAGTTGGGGTTTTTTTAAAGACCAAATAAGCATCTTGCAAATTAGACAATTTTGACCACAATAGATTGTGGTAAAGCTGCCCTCCCTCCCAAGAATGAAATATTTTCCTTCACCTCTAGGGATCGGATTAAAGTTTGCATTCTCCTTCATCAAAATTCTAAGAACAGGACATAGCATAGCATAGCATAGCACAGTAATGGCTAACCTTTTTGCCATCGAGTGCCAAAAGCAGGGGGAGCGTGGCAGGGGTGGGTTCTACTTACCTTTACTACCGGTTCGCAACAGGAGCACTCACGCTTCTACGCATGCACAGATCATCCATTAAGACGTCAGGGCTTAATCCCACTGCTTTTACTACCGGTTCAGAAGAACTGGACAGAACCAGGAGCAACCCACCACTGGATGGTGGAGGGGGGGGTCGCGTACATGCATGCCTACACCCATAATTCTATACCCATGCGCATGAGCCCCCCCATGCTCCCCCACACTTTTGGCACATGATGGCACAGTAGACCCGGTAGGCCTATTTTTTGCTCTCCCCAGGCTCCAGAGCCTTCCTAGGAGCCTGGGGAGGGCGTAAACGGCCTTCCCCACCCCCTTTTTAATATTTCCTAGAATATTTCAATCTTCTAGGAGAGGGGTGGGTGCTAACTTCCTACAGCCCTCTTTAAGCGGTTTACAGAGTCAGCATATTGTCCCCAACAATCTGGGTCCTCATTTTACATGACCCTTTAGGACATAACGAGATTAACCCACTACCATTTAGCAAAAGACACAGGGCTCACTACATTGCACAATCTCCTAAGGGCATTTCAGACATCGCACAACCCCCAGCAGCATTTCATAAACTGTTTAAAAACCCTTGCTCTCATCAAGCTAATTTGTCAGCTGCCCCAGAACTGCCCGCTGTATCTGTGTGTCTCTGTGTGTGTTGGTTTTGCTCATCCATAAACAGAATCCTTCTTTCTAATTAGCCTCCATTTTATTTCCAGCGCTTTTCTCCCAGCTTGGAACTGGACCTGAATTTTTCTTCTAACACTATCTCGTAAACCAGACTTGTAAACTCATTGAAGAAATTATAGTTAAATATATTGGCTGATTAATAAAGCATATTCATTTCAGGGCTATTTCTCTTGTCTATGCTTGTTTTTCCTTCCTTTTTTCCCTGCCCTCTACTTTTCTTTACTCTGCCTCCAACCTACCCCACATGATAGTACGTCCTGTACTATCACCTCTTACAATACTAAACAACACAGTATCAACAGTAGAGTCTCTAAGTTCTATCATATCTCAAGACTTAAAATGGACACCTAACATCAAAAGCATCATCAAAAAAGCACAACAAAGAATGTTCTTTCTGCGCCAACTCAGGAAGCTCAAACTCCCCAAGGAGCTGCTGATCCAGTTCTACAGAGGAATTATTTTTTTTTCCAAAAAGTTTTTTTTAAATTTTTTTTAAACATAAAATATAAAATACATCTTTTTAGAGCAAGGATTTGATCCGGTATAAAATAAGTACAATTGCTCACATTCCCTCAACCAATTTTGTTCCAAATGTTATCCACCTTTAAAAGAAAAATAAAAAGAAAAAAAACTTACTCTAAACATTTATCATTCTACTATATCACCCAAAATTCTAAACAATTATTTCCAAATTATTTCCAAATAAACACCCTTAAATCTTTGTCATTTTAACAATCAATATTTCATATATATTCCTCATTCCTAAGACCCATTATATCAAATCTATATTTTACGTCTTCTTAAATAGCAACTCATATCCATTATCTTAACAAAAAATATTTTCCTCCTCTCTTGAAGTCATAAGATCAATCAACATTTCCAATAGCTATTTCCCAGCAGTGTTTTCCACCACTTCTATCTCTATTTGTTTAACTGGTTCACAGTTTGGCTTAACTATTCTCTAGTATTATCTCCTTCACTTCCTCCTAGGTTTATTTTTTGGCTGGTTCACATCTTAATCAGTTGCTTTCCAGTGATGCTTTTCTCCACTCCTAACCCTACTTATATAGGCTGGTTCACAGTATAATTTTAACTGCACACCAATGTTATCTCCTTCACTCCTCCTAAATCTGTTATGTAACTGGTTCACAACTCAAATAGTTGCTTTCCAGCAGTGCTTTCCTCCGCTCCAACCTCTATTTTTAACTGGTTCACAACTTTATTTCAATTGATCTCCAGATATATTTTCCTCCACTCCTAACTTTTTATTTTTTGGCTAGTTCACAGTTTTGCTTTAACTGTTACCCAGCGTATGCTTTCCTCCACTCCTAAGCTTTTTATTGGCTGGTTCACAGCTTTACTTTAACTGTTTTCCAGCATGCACTTTCCTCCACTCCTAACTCTTATTTTTATTTTTAACTAGTTCCCAGCTTTGCTTTAACTGTTCTCCAGTATGATGCTTCCCTCCACTCCTAACTTCATTTGTTTAACTGGTTCATAGCATTATTTTAGTTATCATCCAGCTATTCAGTTATTTAACTTAATTTAAAGTTAAATAACTGAATTCACAATATATTACCCATATTTATTTTCCGTTCCATTTTCCTCCGTATCTTTTACTAATTTAAAATAAAAATGTATATCAACAAATCTCTTAACTCCTATTCTCTCCTAGACTTTCTCCCATTCCATGCTTATTTCATATTTTCTATAAGTAGCAATATTTCAAGTCACTTTAAATCAATTTTCTATAATTGTGAAATCTGTAAATAGTTCTTTTTAATATCCAACATGTTAAGGATATTGTTGTTGTGTAACAACTAGCAGAGCGAAGTGCACAGAGAAAACGTTTTTGAGAGCACTGAGATAGAGATACATACAAACTGGTGTTATCAAAAATGTTCTTTATAATGGGAAATAAACAATCTCGTAGTCTTCTAAACAGTCCAAGTCTTTACCGGTTAACTCTAAACAAACTCTTACCAAACAAACAGTAGTTGGTTCACAAACCCCGGATGGTAGCAGATCCACCCACACATGCACGCACGCAATGGCAGCTTATCATTTTATGAATACCTTACAGTACCTTGCTTAAATACATTGTTAAACTATAAGTAATTATAGCACGACTCGCATTACAGCATGATGCAGCCTTAAGACTTAAAGTCACAGAACACATATATTGCCTGGACAACTGTTAGGCCCAAATCATATCCTAACATGCTCCCCTTTGGACAGGCCAATATATACAGTTTAAATACAATATATACAGTTTAGATACAATACATACAATTTAGATTCTTAATCCATATCTTTCACAACATGCTTTATGTTCGACAGTACCTTGAGCAAACTACAGTTGCCTTATATCGATCTGGTGGATGCCTTTCCCTAGTAGATCTTCTAGGCAATACAGGACTCAATTCAGATGTTTCAGTTTCATCCTCCCCTAAACCTATTTCCTGTTCCTCAACCTTAATAGAGGATTCTACAGTATCTATATCCTCAGGAATCTCATCAGGGATATGATGCTCTATCCTAACAGTATTATTATCATGTCTGAAATCTGCACGCTCTAGTTTATCCCATCCTTCGTGCTCTAGAAATTTAAGTGCTCAAGTCTCCGATGTAACAGATGAATACATTCATCATGTGGTTTAACATTCTCATAAACAGACTTAGACTTAGCCACCAATACTGGGTTCTCCCTTAAAATGAATAAATCATTTTCTAAACTTGCAGTAACAACCTTGCCATCTTTCTCTATAAGACACTTATCATTTTTAAATGTTACTGTAAACCCAAATTGTACCAAAGATTTAACAGATAATAAATTGAATTTTAAACCAGGAATATATAACATAGGCAATGGCAATGGTTCATTACTAAATGACCAACGAGCAACACCCTCTCCAGCTACCTTAACCTTCCAGCCATTTGCTAGTTTAACATGTTGGTTACTCTTCTCCATTTTAACAAAACATTTTCTATTTCTAGTAATAGATTGAGAAGCACCACTATCAACAACCCAACAATCCTGGTTGACATCAGTAGTTGAACTAGATATAGCTAAATTACAACCCTTCTTGGGTCTATTATTGTCCCTAACAGGCATTTTCTTATTTTTACAATATTTAGCTATATGCCCTTTAGCCCCACAAGCATAACAACGTTTTACAAAGCAGTTGAGTACATTTTTTCTTCTTTTGGTTGTTGCACTCTCAACTGATTCCTTTCTTGTCTTCTCTTGGATTCTTCCAACAACCTACCGGTTATGCCAACCAATGTCAGTTCATCTCTGGACAAAACCTCTACCGAAGAAACAAAGTTGTCATAACTATTGTCCAAAGAAGAAAGAATTATGTAAACTTGTTGTAGTTCAGAGAAAACAAGTTCCTTTTCATGCAGCTCCTGGAAAATTCTGGTCATGGATTCCAAATGAGTCATCATATCTCCCCCTTTAAGAAGATGTTGTCTAAATAATCTTCGTGTGAGATATATATGAGCACCCACAGAGTCACGAACATATAGTCTCTTCAACTTGGTCCAACACCTAGCAGCAGACTCTTCACCACGAATATGGACAAACTGCTGGTCACCCAGTGTCAGTCCAATAATACAAAGAGCTCGTTCATTGTCTCTGTTAAACTTGGCTACTTTCTTGGCATCTTCTTCATCAGCAGGATCCCATGCTGTTACATCCGGTGGATTATTAACTATGTCCCACAGTCCTTCTCTACGCAAAAGTAGACCACATTTAGACCAGGATACATAGTTCATTCCATCCAGCCGGGTTATCATGGAAAAATTTGCTGCTTGTTCTAGTGCCATCTTCACTCAGATTGTTTATAACAAACACAGTTTGTACTACTCACAAACTCAAACAAGCTCTCAGTTTAACTCTGAAAAAATCCTAGTTAGTTCTGGTTGGCTGGCTCTGGGCCCATAACCAATGTTAAGGATATTGTTGTTGTGTAACAACTAGCAGAGCGAAGTGCACAGAGAAAACGTTTTTGAGAGCACTGAGATAGAGATACATACAAACTGGTGTTATCAAAAATGTTCTTTATAATGGGAAATAAACAATCTCGTAGTCTTTTAAACAGTCCAAGTCTTTACCGGTTAACTCTAAACAAACTCTTACCAAACAAACAGTAGTTGGTTCACAAACCCCGGATGGTAGCAGATCCACCCACACATGCACGCACGCAATGGCAGCTTATCATTTTATGAATACCTTACAGTACCTTGCTTAAATACATTGTTAAACTATAAGTAATTATAGCATGACTCGCATTACAGCATGATGCAGCCTTAAGACTTAAAGTCACAGAACACATATATTGCCTGGACAACTGTTAGGCCCAAATCATATCCTAACACAACACCTTGAAAAACGTTTTCTTCTGAATCATTAAGGCTGTAAGTAAAGCTTATTAAAGATTCCAAATTTAAAAAGGCATTAAAACATCCAGAAATCATGTTTATCAGTCATTTGTACTCTTATTTTCTAATCAAATTAATTGTATATTTATAAGATCAACTTCAATAAAAATAATAGTGAAAAAAGAGAGAGAGAATAACGGTATTAATAATAATTAGGATAAGAAAAGGGAAGAAAAAAAGAAGCAAAAATAAAGAAAGGAAAGAGAATAGAAATATAACAAAAGAGATTTTAAAAAATCTAGAAAAAGTAGAGAGGGGAAAAACAAAAGAGAAAATAAGAAAAAGAAAGAAATAGAGAAAGAACAAAGAGAAGAAGGAAACTATCTCCTAACATTATTTAAACATCAAACATTCAGACACCATTACATTCCTTTAAATCAAACTATGATATTTTGTTATCTTGTTACATAATATAATCCATTTTTTTTCTTTCTCCAATCTAAGTATGTTTCTTTTCCATTTCAATGTCATCATTGTGACATTATGTCACAAAGTTATAAGTTTTATAAAATTAGTTCCAAGTTGGCTATTTCATCATGTCCTTCTTTTGTTGCCACGCCCCTTTTCTCTTGTTGCCACGCTTATTGGTTCAGTTTTCATTATTCCATTTAGTTTCTTCTTTCTGATCTTCAATATATCCTCCAATAAACAGATTATATATCCAAAGTCAAGCCTCCTTATATTGAGTTTTTTCTCAATATAATCCACTTTAAGTAACAAGCAACAAAGTTTCTCTTTCAGACAGTCTTTCAATCAGTAACAAGTAGTCTGGAATTTACATTTCCACTTCTCAGCTGTCAGCCATTTTCTCCGTCCCCGTTTGTCTTTTGTCTTTGCTTTAAAAAGCATGTTTATTTCCTCTTCTCTTTCCTCTCTCTCAAACATAATCCATTCTCATTTAGCCACAAAAAAGAAGAAGAAGAAAAAAAGTCAAATCTGTAATAAAATCATTTCCAAAAAGTCAGTATTCAACGCTATCCATCATCTGTCATTTGCACCTCTATAACTGTCTAGTTTGGTTCCGCAACTCAACAAGACAGACACAGACTTCAGAGGATAATTAGAACTGCAGAAAAAACAATGGCTACCAACCTCCCTTCCATGGAGGACCTGTATATAGCACGAGTCAAAAAGAGGGCTGTGAAAATATCTACAGACCCCTCACATCCTGGACATGAACAGTTTCAACTCCTACCCTCAAAACGACGCTATAGAGCACTGCACACCAGACCAAATAGACACAAGGACACTTTTTTCCCGAATGCCATCACTCTGCTAAACAACTAATCCCCACAACACTCAAATAATTTACTAAGAATGTATTACTATTATTCTTCTCTTCCTTATCCCACTTATTATTATACCCATGTTGCTTATATCTTTACAACTTATATTGTTTTGTTTCCTAGTATGATTTGATAGCTTATTAGTAACCTTGACCGTCACTAAGTTTTGTATCTTTTTATTCTTGATGAATGAATATTCTTCTCCTTATGTACACATATGCACCAAAGACAAATTCCTTGTGTGTCCAATCACACTTGGCCAATAAAGAATTCTATTCTATTCTATTCTATTCTATTCTATTCTATTCTATTCTATTCTATTCTATTCTATTCCATTCCATTCCATTCCATTCCATTCCATTCCATTCCATTCCATTCTATTCTAATCTCTCCTCCCTTATGGACTGCCTCCTTGGTTTTTGAACCACTTTGTCTCTCAGAAAGCTTCCACAACATCTACCCAATTTGACATTACAATGGTTCATTTTGTAACTGTTCAAAGTAAGAACAGCACTGAAAAATGTGACTTATGACTGTTTTCACACTTACGACCATTGCAGCATTCCCACGGTCAGGTGATCAAATTCAAATGCTTGGCAACTGACTCATATTTAGGACGGTTGCTGTCATAGTGCTGACCTTTTGCGACCTATTGACAAGCAAAGTGAATGGGGAAGCCTGATTCACTTAACAACCATGCTTAACAATGGCAGTGATTCACTTATCAACTGTGGCAAGAAAGAGGATAAAAAGGGGGCAAAAATTCACTTAACAACCGTCTTGCTCGGCACTGGAAATTTTGGGCTCAATTGTGGTTGTAAGTCGAGGATTAATTGTACAGGCTCTTAACCCTGCAAAATCATACTTTAGGATTCAGAGATTATTGGTACTTAGACTACCCTAATAATTGTAATGCTATTACTATTCTCATGGTCTTGCTCTTTAAGACAGGAATGGATTTGCTGGATGAAAGCAATTGGTGCAAGCCTTAAGCAGCTTAAATCACTTAAATATTTTCCCCCTTTGGCAAACTGGTAATCTTAATAGGGTTATTTAAAAAATGATAACCTGACTCTAATACAGGTTGGAATGTGTCTAATTTAAATTTTTTCTCCTTGGATGGGTGAGGTTTCTCCTTCTCTCCCTCTGAAAATAGTGACAGACAATAGATCCACAGTTTGAATCTCTGTGCCTCCACTCTAAGCTAAGCGATACAGGTAGTCCTCAACTTATGACCCCAATTTTCCTTGCTAAACAATGTCGCCGTTAAGTAAGCCGTGTCCAATTTTAGGACTTTTGCCACAGTTGTTAACTGAATCACACAGCTGTTAAGCAAATCTTCCCCCACTGACCATGTTTATTGGGAAGACCGCCGGGAAGGTCAGAAATTGTGATCACATGATTTTGGGATGTTGCAGTCATCATAAATATATGCTGGTTGCCAAGTGACCAAATTTTGATTACATAAACATGGGGATGTTGCGATGGGCGGTGGAAGACTGGTCCTAAGTCATTTTTTTCCCACTGCCATTGTAACTTTGAACGGTTGCTAAGTGAATGATTGTAAGTCAAGGGCAACCTATATAAGCACAAATGGGATTGCCATTTCCATCTCTCCAACTCTGCTCACTCTGTCTTGAAGAATCAGTGGATTACTTAAGTAGATACTAAAATACTGAATAATGAATTTAAGCCAGTGAGAATTCCTCAGGTTGAGGGGAGTGTAGGAAAAAAAATCAACTCCAGTTCCAAGCTGGGAACAAAATGGAGGCTGTTTAAGAAAGAAGGTTTATTGATGAGCTGAACAGCATGCAGTTCTGGGACAGCTGACTCCTTGGTTTAGGAATGGATGGATTTTTATATGGTTCTGAGATGATCCAGGGAGTTGTGCAATGTAGTGAGCCTTGTGCCTTTTGCTATTCTAATGGTGGTGGGTTAATCCTATTATGTCCTAAAAGGTCATGTCCTGTTCCTAGAATTTGGATGGGGGATGTAAACTCTTAATCCCATCAACTCTATCCTGGGAGAACTGTGGCTGAAGGCGTTTTGTTTATGAAAAAGATTAGTCTTTCTCAAAAGGTACAAAATATCCTTCTCTAAAGACTTCAGGCATCTGCTGGAGGCTGTTTCACTACGCAGGAAGACTGGGACTGCTTTCTGCCTTTAAGAATATATTTCTCCATTTCTCCTTTGGGGAAATATAATATTATGTCTCTTTTAATATTCCTCAAAATATTTCATTCTTAGGGAGGGGGCTTCCTATATGAATAACCATTAGAACTATTTTTCAACCTTGACTGCTTGAAGATATGTGGACTTCAATTCCCAAAGTTCCCCAGCCAGCAAGGAATCCTGGGAATTGAAGTGCATACATCTTCAAATTGCCAAGATTGCCTTCCACGTTTTTCTCAGCCTGGTGTCCTCCAGAATGCTACTTAGGGATCGAGGGAATAGAGAAGGTTGCCCCTGGTATTTTCAGAATTGGAAGAAAACAGCTTTTTCTCATGTCCAAACCTGGAATAGTATAGTGGTTGGGACATATAGGTAATCCTCAATTTATAGCAGAAGCCAATCCTCTATTCTCTGTGGCAGCCCTTCAAGTACTAGAAGACAATTGTCATGTCCCCACCAATCCTTCTCTTCGATAGGCAAGAAATACCATTCATCATATGTTCATCCTTGATGAAAGAAACATCTTTTGAAAGAAACAATAATCCTTTAGATTTTCCCTGTGTTGGAAGAAATATCCAGGTCCAGTTCCAAGCTGGGAAAAAGGCACTGGAGACAAAATGGAGGCTTGAGGTTGATTGGAAAGAGGGTCCATTTATTAATGAAGCAGACCCACCAAGAACATATGATTCTGAGCAGCTGACCACATGGAGTTGAGAGTGGCCGGCTTTTATACTTTCTTTTGGGCTTTGCACTTGAACTTCCTGTTCCTGTGCAAAAACATGTATTCTATTGGCTGTTAGTAGAGGTCATAGCTGGCTCTGTAGGTTGAGCTCCCAACTTTGGTTAAAGTTTGGACTGCTGATGCAATGTCCTCAGGAGATTGCGCAATGTGGTATGCTCTGCTGCTAGATGGTAGTGGGTTCATTCTATTATGCAGGGGTGGGATTCAAAAATTTTAGCAACCAGCTCTTTGCCCGTTTCCAGACTTCTGGAACTTCTGGGACGCCCGTTTTTCGCCCTCACAGAGCCTCCGTGCAGATCCTGCACTTATCTGGCATCCAAAGCGGGTCACGTGGAGACTCCTGGGAGGGGAGGGGTGGGCAGGGCCAGCCAGTCCTCATAACTACCAGTTAGGCGAACCAGATGTAAAATTAGCATGCCTGAACTGGTCCAAACCAGCTGAATCCCACCCCTGCTATTAAGTCCTGAAGGGTCTTGTCTTAATCCCATCATCCTGGAGCTGAAGGTCTTTTGTTTTGTAGATAGGCTGGCCCAATCTTTCTCAATGGGCACAAAATATCTGCTGGGGGGAGGGATTTGGGGCTCTGAGTTTCTGTCTTCCTTAAGATTTTTATTTCTCTTGTTCAAGGATAAATCGACAAAACGATGGAAATGCCACCAGACACCTGGTTCGCATTATCATATGTGGTGGACATGTCAAAAAGCAAAAATATATTGGACAACAATACATACATGGCTGTAAAACATGATAAAACAGCATGTTGATTTTTCCTGGCCATTTTACCAGACAAGTACAATAAAGGGAATGTATATTTGATTCTACATGTATTGACTGCAGCTAGAATAGTATTTGCACAACAATGGAAAAGTGAAAAAATCCCAACAGATGAAAATGTGATTAAAAATATTAGAATGTGAAGAAATGGATAAACTAACACTTACAATTAAGGAAAAGAAAGAAACTGAATATTGTTTGACTTGGGACTTATTTTATCAATGGTTAGCTGACAAAAACAGGAGCTAGAAACAGAGAAACATATGAAAGGATTAGTGGTATAAGAAGTATGTTAAATTGGTTAAACAAAGGCTATGGTTATTCTTATTCTTATTATAATTGATATTAATGTAATGAATATTGTTGTAAATATGCTGATTATTATTTCCTAAAATGATTTGTACCCAAACAACACACTGTTCGATTGAAATTGGAATTTTTTAAAGTTATATAATAAAATAAAAACTTATTATATATATATATATATGTTTTCTGAGGTTTTCGCAGGTGTTTGTATGTAGGTCTTTGGTTATTCGGGTCTTCTCCCACGTAGAATTGGAAGTATCTTGGCGACGTTTCAACGAAGTCTCATTCGTCATCTTCAGGCTGGTGTTCTCGGCTTCGTGCTTCCAGGAGCAATGTGAAAGGAAGAGACAGCTGCGATCTGACATTGCTCCTGGAAGCACGAAGCCGAGAACACCAGCCTGAAGATGACGAATGAGACTTTGTCGAAACATCGCCAAGATACTTCCAATTCTACGCGGAAGAAGACCCGAATAACCAAAGACCTACATATATATATATATATATATATATATATATATATATATATATATATATATATATATATATATATATATATAAATTTTTACTTCTCTTTTAGGGGAAATATTTTATCCTGCCTTTTTACAAATATTTTTCAAAATATTTCATTCTTCTAGGAGGAGGGTAGCTTCCCACACCTGACATAATTTAACCAACCTTTTCCAGCCCTATAATAAAGGAGCAATTGCTTATTAAAATGGTTACCTTCCCATCCCTTGCCTTCTCTGTTTGTTACAGCAGTAAACTCACCGGGAATATCCCAATTACTTTATTCCTGAATAAACAGGGATAAAACCAATTTAGTTCTTGAATGTTTATATCAATTAGCAGGATGTAGCCTAGTGCAGGGAGGGAATAATTAAACTTCCAGACAGGAGCTGTGGCGGAGAGGAGTTCATAGGAAGACAGCCTCCCTGGGAGAGGCTGTTTTCACAAGGTGATTTCTTAGATGGAAGAACACAATTTATTTGGGGTTCTTGAATGGAGGCCCCTGACATGCAAATCTTGAACTTCCCTGGAGCAGATGGTCTCCAGTGGCCAGGAAACAGCTTATCATTGGAGGCAAAGACATTGTTAGCAAAGAAACTCTGGGGATTGGATTCTTAAATTGCCGGTGTTTTTTCACCTCACTAAGGGTTCTGTTTCACCAGGCAATTAGCAGCAGATTATAATTAATACTTTACCCTGAAAGCTTCACTTGCTAATTACAGGAGATAGTGGCTTGTAGCTTTAGTCTCAAGCAGTGTTTCTTAACCGTGACGACTTTAAGATGGGTGGACTTCAACTCCCAGAATTCCCCAGCCAGCCAAGGTGTGAGAGGCATGGTGTTGCAGTGGTTGTCCTTCTTTCAGGACTGGTTGGTTCCTGTGACTGGGGGAAGGAGATGGATCAAGAGAAGAGAACGTTTGTAACTCAGAGTTGAACTGTGGAGGCCTTGGCTCTGAGTTCGGATGTTTTCTTGCATTACCCAACTAGGTTATGTCTTCGGTGCTAGAAAGGAGTGGGGTTTGCTCTCTGTTTATATGAGGGGTGTCAAACTCGATTTCATTGAGGGCAGCATCAGGGTTGTGTTTGACCTCGGCGGGCTGGCGGGAGGCCATGGCCAGGGGGATTAGCTCAATATCCATTTTCGGCCGTGATGGTCTCCAGGCCTTTAATCTCATTTTAGTTGCTCTTCTTTGTACTTTTTCCAAAGTCTCAACATTGGTTTTGACCAAGACTGGATGGAGTATTCCAGGTGTGGGTTTACTAAGGCTTTACAAAGCAATATTAATATTTCAGGTGATTTTGATTCTATGCCTCTGTTTATACAATCAAGGATTGTGTTGACTTTTTTGGCTGCTGCCTCACATTGCTGACTGCCTCACACTGCTGGCTAAATGATTATCCACTACAGTGGTGGGTTCCTCCCGGTTCGGTCCGGTTCCGCCGAGCCAGTAGTGGTGATGATATGATGTCACCGAACTGGTTCTGCCTCCCCCCCGCCCCCCTCCATGTTATTCTTACCTTTTATTTGGCCCCACCCCCTATCTATTGCTGCCTCCTGAGTCCCAGCTGATGGGTTATAAGGAAAAACTGGTTAAACTCTTGCCACGGGGCTTCAAAGGGCCGTCCTACAGCTGATCAATGGTAAAAGGCAGTTTGGTGGTAGACCGGTGCCTCCAAAAACAAATGACTAGACCGGTGCCTGCAAAAATAACTGGGTAGAACAGTGCCTGCAAAAATACATGGGTAGACCGGTACAGCTCTGCAAGCAGTTAAAAGCCTGGTAGACCAGTACCTCTGCTAAATCCTAAAGAATTGTCACAGGACCATCAAGCCACGCTCACAAAATAAGCCATGCCCGCAGAACCAGTAGTAAAAAATTTTAGAACCCACCCCTGGTCCACTAGGACCTTGGAATGCTACTAATTCTATATTTTTTTGTTGTCAAGGGTCAACATAACAAGGTTTCCAAACCTGTGGGCAGCAGCTCACTAGTGGGCCATGAGGGGATTGCAACTGGGCTCCAGAAATGGCCAGTGAGTGTCATGCTCCCTCGGAATCTGAATCTGTAGGGGAAGATGAGCTGGAGCATAGCCCACCAAAATTGAGGGGGCGGCTTTGTTGGCTTCAGAGGAAAATGGGGAGGAGCAGGCCCAGTCAGGCTAGGGCCTTTCAGGATTAGAACAGTTTGTAGACAGGGTGGAACAGGGGCAGGATGAATATGAGAGACAGAGCTCAAGCAATGACCATCCCCTCCTGATCCAAGAGCACGGAGAGTGAAGAGAAGGTGAGAATAGTGCCGACTGAGCAGGCTACTCAGGATAAGAGTGCCCATCTTCACAAGGCACACCTGGGGAATGAGACTTAAGGAGCCACTGTGGGGAGGGGCATTTGTCAGGAACAAATACTGAGTTTCTGAAGTGTGGAGTGTCGATGTTTGAACTTTCCAAGAGTCCTCACATAATTAGTCCGTTAATTAATGGACTAATTAACTGAATCCTTTGCTTTCTGAATTCCTTGATTTGCCCTGCTGGATTTATTGCTGTGCAGCCTTGTTGTACACAGCACTGGGTTGGACTATTAGCAGCCAGAGGCTGCTTGAGGTATGTCATCACTTTGCTCTGGGACTTGCCAGAAACGTGGGAGCGTTTGGGGAAATTTGGAGCAATAAAGGGGCGGTTTGAATTGCCAGCTGCCTATGTTATCTCTGGGTTGTGCCCCGGGTCATCACAATGAATATACACGCATCTGCATCCTCACTTGCGTGAGCAGTGGGCAAACACATATGCTCACACTCCATTTGTGTGAGCAGCAGGCAAGTGTGCACACCGGTCACGCAAATGGAGCCATGTGCACACTTTCTGGCCACTCGCATGGAAACTTCCTCTCCCCCTCACCCCTGCCAGTCTGCAAAGACGGAAACATTGGGGAACTCTTCTTTAAAACTCAGTTATCCCAACCGGTTTGGGGTCTCATGGAAACAGGGATTTAATGAGGTGGTTACATTGTGTGCAACCACCTCATTAAATTAAATTGTGAGACCCAGTTTGGTCAAGTGGTTAAGGCACCAGGCGAGAAGCAGGAGACCTAGAGTTTTAGTCCCTTCTTAGCAAAGTAACTGGGTGACTTTGGCCAACTCTCTCAGCCCAACCCACCTCACAGGGTTGTTGTTGTGGGGAAAATAGGAGGTGTGTTGGATATGTTCACCTCCTTTGTAAAAATAGTAAAGGCGGGATACACATAAATAAACACATAAACATCTATGCTCTCCCTACCCTTTTTAGTTTCTCTTGAATATTTGTTTTAATTTTAGAGCACTTTTGTAATTACTTTTTATGATTTTATGGTATGCCATCACATTTCTATAAATTGGGCAACATGTAAATAAGGTGAATTACGGCTTCTAGAAATCCTTCAATGGCACACAAAGATAATTAATAAAACTAAAATTAACACATTTCAGTTGCAAGTGGGAGATAAATTTGCTTGTTATTTAATAAATTCCAATCAGTTGTCAATTAAGGTCTCTTTGGAATGAAGCTCTCACCTCTTGGGGGTTTCCTGGCTGCAGTTTAGTCATTGCCTTCTTCTTGGGAATTTTCTTTACTTCCCAGTCCAACATACAACCCTTGGGATCTCCTGATGGTCTCTTAGCCAAGTAGAAAGCAGGCTCTGAATCCAAATAAGGTTGTCTTTTGAAGTATTTGCATGGAAAAAGCCCAGCTGTCGCACTTTAATCTCATGCAGGCTTCAGACTCTTTTCAAAAGCCCTTCAAGTTCAATTATGTTTCTGGTAAGAGCCAGCTCTCCCTTTGTGCAGGCTGGAGAAAGAAAGAAAGAAAGAAAGAAAGAAAGAAAGAAAGAAAGAAAGAAAGAAAGAAAGAAAGAAAGAAAGAAAGAAAGAAAGAAAGAGAAAGGAAGGAAGGAAGAAGGAAGGAAGGAGGGAGGGAGAAAGAAAGAAAAGGAAGGAAGGAAGAAAGGAGAGAAGAGAGAAAGGAAGGAAGGAAGGAAGAAGGAAGGAAGGAGGGAGAGAGAGAGAAAGAAAGAAGGAAGGAAGAAAGGAGAGAGAGAGAGAGAAAGAAAGAAAGAAAGAAAGAAAGAAAGAAAGAAAGAAAGAAAGAAAGAAAGAAAGAAAGGGGGGAGAGACAGAGACACACACATAGAGAGAGAGAGATGAGAGAGTCAAACAGAAAAAAAATCCCCAAAAGAGAACAATATGTAGTAAAGACAAAACACTAGCCATTTAAGAAAAATAATATGTATTATTCTGGCTTTACCCCCAGATCTAACTTCCTTCAACTTTCAAGGAGGAAAATAAACAGCCTCTAGATTGTAACCATTAACAAAGCAGTGGTAATGTATTACACGCACATTTTTGTTCACACCGAATAGCTACAGATTTACACATGCAAGCTGGAAGGCCGTGCACTGAATTCTCTACCTGAGCTTTTCAAACAGAGGAGGACCCACCGCTGAGCAGGGAGTTGTAGCAGATGACCTCCAAGGCCTATCCATCTCGGCGATTCTGTGATCCTTCCAATTCAAAGGAAAAGAAAAGGGGCTTTGCACCTGTCAGCAAGCCCCTTAAAGCCGCTTGGATCTTTCCCTGGAAGCACACCGTGACTCTCTTTCTAAAGCTACTCAAGGATAGGAGAAGATGATTTTGATTTAAGGAGCTTGCAGACAGATGCGGTGTTGTGCAACCTCCCCCCCCCCATCCTTTTTCTCCACTTCTGAAAAAGAGTTGTACAGCTTTAGGTGATTTTGTTCATACCACCTGCTAATCCAAAACTAACTGGAGCTTCAATTATTGAATTAACTCAATAGCATGAATTCTTTGTACCATGCGCTGGCCACAAACTGTCTATTCGCTTGGTTTATTTATTTATTTATATTTATTTATTTATATTTATATACTGCCCTTCTCCCTGGGGACTCAGGGCGGTATACAGCCAAGTAAAAACATAAGAGTACAAACATTAAAATACAATTAAAAAGATATATGTAAATTTGGCCCCGTAATTAAAAAACAGTAACAAACCAATTAAAACATTTCAAAGTGTTAAGCCAGCCCGGCTTGCTGAAAAAAGAGAGTTTGAAGAGCACGGCGGAAGGTACCGAGGTCTTAGATTCTCCTTATCTCTAGGGGCAGTTGGTTCCAGATGGTAGGTGCCCCCACAGAGAAGGCCCTCCCCCTGGGGGTCACCAGCCTACATTGTTTGGCTGATGGCACTCCGAGGAGGCCCTTTCTGTGGGAGCGTGCGGGTCGGTGGGAGGTCATTGGTAGCAGCAGGCGGTCTTGAAGATAACTAGGTCCTATGCCATGGAGCGCTTTAAAGGTAATAACCAACACCTTGAAGCGGACCCAGAAGACCACTGGGTTTGAATTTAGCTTGCAATATTTACCCAGCCACAATGAAATAGGACTGGGATAATATGCAAGCTAGATTTAAAATTCAGGTAAGTCAGTTTTTGGCCAGAGCGTGGTACGAATTCATGCCATTGAGTTAATTCACAAATTAATTTGGCCGTAATGAAATGAGATACTGAAGCTAGATAGATAAACCGAGTTGGAAGGTGTTAGATCGGCGCAGGAAAGAAGAAGTGACCAGCAGGGTTCAAGTAACAATGTTTAATAACAAGAACTGAACGGCCTGTGCGCTGCCGGAGCTCTCCTTATATACACTCCGGCAGACGCACCGCCCACTGACAGGGATTCAAAACTCCCGCCGAAAGGATCTTCAGCCAATCCCAGGCGGATGTCCTTATAAGGACATAACACTCCTCCCCCCTAGTTCTTAGTCAGTCGATCAGGGAAATAGTCACTAAGATAAACAGGACGTCTACGTGCCCGCGTAGACCTGCGCAGTTCACAGTCAAGATGGACACTCTCCCGGACGGAGGGTGTCTGCTCTGCTCGGGGCTTCTTCCCCGGTGCCGGGCTGGATCTGGCCATCGAGGACGCGGGCACTGTGTCTGAACCTCCGGCCGGGTCACGGACCTCCGCCTGCGGGCGATGCTGGTCTGCCTCGTTCCTGCACGGATCGTGGAGCCGCCGGTGTGGATCCCTGCTCTTGACCGGTCCGGAACTCCTGAGCCACGGTAGGTCCCTAGGTCTCCCTCGGGTCCCCTCTGGGCTGGGGTCGCGCCGGTCTGGGTCAGGGTGCGAGTCCGGCGGTGGTGGTTGGGTTAAGCCCCCGGGTTCTCCGGTCGAGTCCGGCTTACTCCCGGGGTGGCAGGCGGACGGAAATAGTGACTGGTCGGCTCTGTCGGGGTGGCGTAGGCCTACCTTGCAGGGGTGGTGTAGGCCCTCTCTGCGCGGTTGGTCTGGTGGTGGTGCCGAATGTTCCCTCTGGCCGCTGGGCTGCTCGACCTGGTCGGGTTGGTGTTGGCCTACCCTGCCGGGGTGGTGGAGGCCTTCCTTGCAGGGTTGGTTTTCTGCGCTGTTGGCGGGTTGATGTAGGGTCTCCTGGAACGTTGGCTGGAGGTCCCCATCTCTGGGCTGCCGGTTGCCCACTTCGCAGGGTTGACGTTGGCTTCCCCTGCTGGGTTGTCCCCGGTCTACTTGCCTTGCCGGATCTGGTATTAGGCTAGATGCCGGGGTGTTTGTTCTTCCCTCGGGTCGCCGGTCTCCCTCGTCTGGGTGGTTTTGGCCTACTTCGCCAGGGTGGGTTTGGCCTGCCTCGTCGGGGTGGTTCAGGCCTACTGCGGCGGGGTGGTTTAGGCCTACCTCGTCGGGGTGGTTTAGGCCTACTGCACCGGGGTGGTTTAGGCCTACCTCGTTGGGGTGGTTTAGGCCTACTGCGCCGGGGTGGTTTAGGCCTACCTCGTCGGGGTGGTTTAGGCCTACTGCGCCGGGGTGGTTTAGGCCTACCTCGTCGGGGTGGTTTTCGCTCACTTCCCTCCACCTTTTGCGGAACTGGTCGAGATGACGTCTCACGATCTGTCCATCGTCCAGCTCAACGCGGTAGGATTTGGGACCGGTTGTGCTGTGTACTGTAGCTTTAAGCCACTTAGGCGAGCCGTGGAAATTAAGAGCGAAAACGGCATCACCGACGGAAAACTGGCGAAGTTGGCGACTGGCGGATGCGGGCACCTCAGAGGAGTATTGCGGGTGCAGTCTGTCCAGGGGTGACCGGAGTCTCCTGCCCATTAAAAGTTCGGCGGGACATTTTCGGGTGGCAGAGTGAGGCGTGATATGCTGGGTAAGCAAAAAAGTGTCAATGCGCTCCTGCCAGTCACCCGGGCCCATCTTGGCGAGCGACTCCTTCGTGAGCCGCACCATCCGTTCAGCCTGCCCATTTCCGGCCGGTCTGTAAGGGGCAGAGAGGGCATGGCGAATGCCCAAGCCAGCCAGGAAAGCTTCCATGGGCACGGACGTAAGTTGGGGCCCGTTGTCTGAGACCAAAACGTCTGGGAGTCCATGGGTCGCGAAGAGGCGCCGGAGGGCACGGATGGTAGCTTCTGTTGTGGTGGATGCCATGGGGATGACTTCCAACCACTTGGAGTAGGCATCAACCACGATGAGGAGGTGGTGCCCATGAATGGGGCCAGCAAAGTCTATGTGAATGCGCGACCAGGGGGAGCTCGGAGTCTCCCAGGGCATCGGGTCAGATTGAGGCGGGGCGGCTCTGACTTCTTGGCACGGGCTACACCTGGCGACCCAATGTTCAATGTCTTTGTCCAGTGTCGGCCACCAGACGTAGCTCCGTGCCAGGGCTTTCATCCGGACTATGCCCGGGTGTCCTTTGTGCAGCGCAGCAAGAGTCCTTCGTTGAAGAGTGCTGGGAATCAGCACCCTATCTTCCCATAGTAAACAGCCGCGCATGATGGACAGCTCCCCTTGCTTGCGGCTGAACGGGCTGAAGTCGTCGCTGTCAATTCGAGTCGGCCAGCCTCTCAGGACCCAGGAGTGGACTTGCCGGAGGATGGGGTCAGCTCGCGTGTGCGTCGCTACGTCGGCAGATGTCACGGGACAGTTGCTGTCGTTGTCAATATGCAGCAGCTCGAGCGTGGGGGCCGGGTCTTCCACGGATTCGGCGGATGGACACCTGCTCAACGCGTCGGCGTTTGCGATGGCTTTACCAGGCTGGTGGACGAGGCTGTAGGAGTAGCCGGCGAGGAATATGGACCAGCGCGTCATCCGGGGGGACATGAAGGCTGGGGTCTGCTTGTCCCCTGCTAGTAGGCCGAGGAGAGGCTTGTGATCGGTGACAATGGTGAATTGCCGTCCATACAGGTATTCGTGGAAGCGCTTCACCCCTGCCACAATAGCCAACGCCTCTTTGTCCAGTTGGCTGTAGTTGCGCTCAGCACTAGACATAGTCTTTGAGAAAAATGCGATGGGGGCTTCACGACCGGTAGGCAGTTCATGGCTGAGCACAGCGCCAACTCCGTACGGGGAAGCGTCACAGGTCAGTCTGAGGGGCAGTGTCTCATTGTATTGAATGAGCACACTGTCAGAGGTCAGAAGTTGCTTAACGGCTCTGAATGCAGACTCTTCCTCACGTCCCCACCTCCAGGAAACCGCCTTCGCCAGCAAGCGATGGAGCAGCTCAGCAACAGTGGCTTTCTGCTGGAGGAAAATAGCGTAGAAGTTAAGCAATCCAAGGAAAGCCTGAAGCTCCGCTTTGTTTTTGGGGCTGGGAGCTTCATGGATAGCTTTAACTTTTGATTTGGTGGGGTGGATGCCAGAACTATCTATCAGATAGCCCAGGAACTCGACTTCCTGTACCCCAATGATGCACTTGTCCCTCCGGACTCTCAAGCCCTTCTCCCTGAAACGCTGGAGAACTAGCCTCAGCCGGTCCAGGAGTTGAGCCTTTGAGTCCCCAGAGATCAGTACATCATCGAAATAAGGCACCACCCCTGGAACGCCTTGGAGAAGGCGTTCCATCATGGATTGGAAAATGCCTGGGGCTGCACTGACTCCAAACTGGAGACGGTTGCACTTAAACGCGCCTCTATGGGTGACAATAGTCTGTGCCTCCGCCGTTTCCTGATCTACTGGCAGTTGCTGGTAAGCCTGGGCCAGGTCCAGTTTAGCAAAAATTTTGCCCTTGCCGAGTGAGTGCAGCAAATGTTGCACTACGGGCACGGGGTATGCGCTCTGCGGCAACGCCTTATTGATGGTCACTTTGTAGTCGGCGCAGATGCGCACAGATCCATCCTGCTTCATGGGAGTCACAATGGGAGTTTCCCATGAAGCATGATCGATGGGTTCCAGGATACCTTGGGCAATCAGCTTATCTAGCTGAGCGTCTACTTTAGCCCGCAAGGCAAATGGAACCCGGCGGGGCTTGAGCCGAATTGGGGTTACCCCCTTGTCCAGATTAAAGGAGATGGGTTTCCCTGAAAAGGTCCCTAACTTACCATCGAAGACTTCTTGGAACTCTCCGATGAGTGAGTCGAGTTCGCCTGAGCTAATCTGGTGGATGCCTCCAATAGAAAGCCCCAGCGGCTGGAACCACTCCACGCCCAGCAGGGTCGGGCGGCTATGCTCCACGACGGTTATGGGAAGCTGGCCCTGGAACTGCTTGAAGGCGATCCGGAGGTTGGTTCTCCCGATGACGCCGATGGGGTTGCCGCCGAAGTCCACCAGCTTGGAGTGCAGAGGTTCAAGTTGGCGCTTGGAGAGATTCGGTTTCAGTCTCTTGACCTGGTGCCAGTCGATGATCGAATAGACGGAGCCTGAGTCGACTTCCATCGTGCACGGCAAGCCTTCTGCCAACAGTGTCACGTGGAATTTTGTGGCACTGTTGGTGCTGGTGAGGGCGATCGTTGTCTGGTTCACAGCGCCGCCATGATAACTGTTGCGGTCGTCGCGATTTTGCTGGATTGAGGACCGTTTGGATGACCTCTGGGAGTCGCGACGACTTTCTGGAGTCTGAGGCTTGATCGATTCAGGAACCGGATCAGAGGCTCTGCATGCCTCCGCGATGTGCCCCCTCTTAAGACAGCGTCTGCGGGTGGCATCCCGCCAGCGACAGGATTGGCGGGGATGGTGTCCCTTGCAACTGCCGCACTGAGCGGCGCGGCGGCCCTCTTTTTGAATTTCCCGCCTAGGTGGGCGGGAAACTTTCAAAACGGTCGACTCTCCCTCTGAATCGGTTGGTGTGGCAGAGTCCTCGGACGATTCAGATGACGGTTTGCGGATCTTATGGATCCCTCGGGACTGGAGCATGGCCGCAGCGGCGGTCTCGGATGTTTCAGCAGCCGTAGCCTCCTCAAGAACGTCCTTCAGGGACAGTCTTTTTCTGCTCAGGAACTTCTTTTGGAGGTTGGCATCTCTCATCCCGAAGACGATCCCGTCGCGTAAGGCATTGTCAACGTTCTCAAATTCGCAGTTCGCAGCGATTTGACGCAATGCCGCCACAAAGTCTTTAAGTGATTCGCCTTCCTTCTGATTACGTTGGCGGAAGGTAAAGCGGTTCGATATGGGGGTGCCCGTTGGTGCATAGTGGTCTTGCAGGGCAGTCTGCAGATCCACCCAGGACATGACTTCAATGTCCCTGGGTGCGACGAGGTTGACGGCGAGTTCCAAAACGTCGGAGCCGCAGTGAGCGAGGAAGAGAGCCCTCTTCCTCTCGTCGTCTAGGTTGTTGTAGCCGTTTCCCCGGAGGAATTGGCGGAAACGTATCATATACGAACTCCACTTCTCCAGCGAGGTTGAAGGGAGCCAGCGAGGCGAACGGCGCTTGCGGCGTTGCCATTTCTCAGACCGCGTCGAGTGACTTCAGCTCGTTATGGCGATCGTGCCACGCGGAGGTTCTTCTCTAGACCTTCGTCGCCAGTGTTAGATCGGCGCAGGAAAGAAGAAGTGACCAGCAGGGTTCAAGTAACAATGTTTAATAACAAGAACTGAACGGCCTGTGCGCTGCCGGAGCTCTCCTTATATACACTCCGGCAGACGCACCGCCCACTGACAGGGATTCAAAACTCCCGCCGAAAGGATCTTCAGCCAATCCCAGGCGGATGTCCTTATAAGGACATAACAGAAGGCACTTTGTAGGCAGTGGTGGGTTCCAACTGGTGTTACCACCCGTTCTCTTTGTGCACGCGCTTTGCCCGAACCAGGCTGAACCGGGAGCAACCCGCCACTGCTTGTTGGTCATCTAGTCCAACTTCCTGCCCGACCAGGAGGCCCTATATATCATTTATCTCTTCTTAAAAGTCTCCAGGGATGAAACTCTCTTCTGAAGGCAAACTCTTTCATTGGTTGATTGTTCTCACTGTCAGAAAGTTCCTCCTCATTTCTAGGTTGAATCTCTCCTTGGTCAGTTTCCATCCATGATTCCTTGACTGGCCTTCAGGTGCTTTGGAAAATAGCTTGACCCCTTTCCTCTCTGTGGCAGCCCCTCAAATGTTGGAACACTGCTACCACGTCTCCCCTGGTCCTTCTCTTCACTGAAGCTCAAGTAATTTGGCCATCAAATGAGAAGAGACGAGTCATTGGAAAAGACCCTGGTGTTGGGAAAGATGGAAGGCAAAAGAAGAAGGGGACGTCAGAAGATGAGATGGTTAGATAGCGTCATTGACGCAATGGACATCAACATTCTTTGGAAGTCCCCTTGCATCCATTGAGAAAAGCAACAAGGAGAATGAGTTTACAGGTGTTTCATTAACCAAACTAGGTAACATCATCAGTGCTAGTAGGGAGTGGGGTTTGCTCTCAGTTTATATTCTAGTGCAGTGATGGCTAACCTTTTTGCCATCGCATGCCAAAAGCGGGGGGAGCACGGTGGGGTCACACGCACGTGTGCCCACACCCATAATTCTATGCACCCCGCCCCCCCATACTCCCTCCACTTTTGTCACGCGATGGCAGGGTGGGCCTGGTAGGCCTGTTTTTCACTCTCCCCAAGCTCCAGAGCCTTTCTAGGAGCCTGGGGAGGGTGAAAATGGCTTTCCCCCCTCAGAGGCCCTCTGGAGGCCAGAAACACTGTGTGTCTGACTTCTGGTGGGCCCAGAAGGCCCCAAAATCAGCTGGCCAGGGCACACATGCGTGCCGAAGCTGAGCTCGCGTGCCCACTGATATGGCTCTGCGTGCCACCTGTGGCACCCGTGCCATAGATTCACCATCACAGTTCTAGTGGCTTGTCCTGTCAGTATAGATGGGCTTTTATCTTGGAGGTTCTTTGGTTGTGCGGCTTACTGTTAGCTTGTTTACTGTTTGATGTTAATCTTGGAACCAGGTTAAGAGCCTGGTGGCGCAGCAGACTAATAGCCTGTTATTGACATTCAGCTGCCTGCAGTTACTGTAAGTTCGAATCTCACCAGTTTCAAGGTTGACTCAGCCTTCCATCCTTTCTAAGGTAGGTCAAATGAGGAGCCGGATTGTGGGGGCAATAAGATGACTTTGTATAAATATACAAAAGTATGAAGGCTATGGCTTAACGCATTGTAAGCCGCCCTGAGTCTCCGGAGAAGGGCGGCATATAAATCAAATTTTTTAAAAAAATTAATTTATGCTCATCTGGGTGTTGACTGCTCATGAGGCGGTGTTTTGGTCTTTTTGTTCCCAAGACCACTCCCACCAATTCTGACAGGGGCAAGCCACTAGAATATAAACTGAAAGCAAACCCCACTCCTTATTAGCCCTGATAATGTTATCTAGTTTGGTAATGAAATGTCTGAAAGAAAACAGTCACGCTCAGAGAGCACCAAGGATCCTCCAGATAAAAAACAGTTGCCTCCACTGACAACTTGCTTGTTCTTTTCTAACTTGTCTTTCTTTGATGTAACAGTCTCCTCTTTTCAAACTTAATAATTGGTTTCCAGGCTAGGATGAAACTAATATTTGCCTCATTAACAAATGAAGGGACACGAATGCTTCTCAGCTGCCTGAATGAAACAGATGGGCAGATAAATAGGCAAGGGGGAACTGCCAATGAAATTTTGCCTGAGTGAAATTTGAAAGGAACATTTTCTCCTGTGTATTTTGTCTTCAGCTGCTGATCGAGAAGAAGAAAAAAAGGGGGTTCAGGTCTAGGTGAACCTAGACTGGTAGACGTATTTGCAAATTAGTAGTAAATACATGAGAGACAGACAGAGAATGGGGATTAGCCAAGAGGTGCAGACTTTAGATAGGATATTACTGGGGATGGTTGAAAAGGTGCAATCTAGATGCTATAAATTCTTTATGGCTATGGAGGAAGGAGAGGAAGGTGTGAAGACTTCGATTCATGCCTGGGAGAAGAATCTAGGTCCGTGATGGCGAACCTATGGCACGGGTGCCACAGGTGGCACGGGGAACCATATCGGTGGGCACACGAGCTCAGCTCCGGCACCCATGTGTGTGCCAGCCAGCTGATTTTCGGGCCTTCTGGGCCCAACAGAAGTCAGGAAACACATTGTTTCCGGCCTCTGGAGGGCCTCTGTGGGGGGTGGGGAAGGCCATTTTCACCCTCCCCAGGCTCCTAGAAAGGCTCCGGAGCCTGGATCAAGCGAAAAATGGGCCTACCGGGCCCACCATGCCATCGTGTGCCAAAAGAGGGGGGAGCACGGGGGGGGGGCAGGGTGCATAGAATTATGGATGTGGCACATATGTGTGTGACCCCATCACACTCCCCCAGCTTTTGGCACACAATGGCAAAAAGGTTAACCATCACTGATCTAGGTTATTCAATAGAGCCTGAGAGGTGGAACGAAATCTGGGCTAAGAATTTGAAACTAACCCGGTCAATAGGATATAAAGAATATATATATAAAATGGCGTATTGATGGCATTTGCCGCCAGCCAGACTTGCTAAAATGTTTCCTGGAACATCCTCAGTCTGTTGGAAATGTGGCGTTAAAGAAGGTACATATTTTCACCAATGATGGACCTGGCAGGAGGCAATGAAATTTTGGAAGAATATTCAGAAGTGGCTTAATGAGATGTTGGGGCAGCGTATACAACTATGTCCTGAGGTATTTTTATTAAGGATAAGACCCGTAAATGTTAATAGAACGGCATGGTACCTGCTGCTACATATAACAACAGCTGCAAGATTGGCATGGCCCCAATATTGGAAGATGGATGTTAGCCCACCCGAACAAGTAGTTATCCAGAAAATAATGAACTGTGTGGAATCAGACTGGCTTACTATGATACTGAAAGGACAAGGGGACACAGACTATTATATATCTTGGAGTCAATGGTATAATTGGATGTCAAATCAAGCTGTAAATAGAGGTATTGGATAAACATGTTACTTGGTATATGTAATAGACTTATGTAGGTTACCCTATATAAGTAACAGGACAAGTTTATTTCCTTCTCGCGTAGTGATGTAGACCGCTACAGATTTAAGGTTTGTTGGATGTATAAGATAAAATAAATTTTACAAAAAAAAAAAAAGAAGAAGAAGAAGAAGAAGAAGAAAAGGGAGGAAAGAAGATTCTAAATCCACATTGGGGATCAGTCCTACAACTTACATCTAAAATCTACAAGGAGAACTTCATCATGTACTATACTACTTAGTTTAATACTACTTAGTCCAATGAAAAGTTCTGTGGACCCCAAAGGTTTGCACAGATAGCCCTCAACTTACAATCACAATTGTGATTGGAACTTCTGTTGTTATGTGAGGTAGTTATTAAGTAAGTCGCACCCAATATTATGATCATTTTTTGCCAACATCACTAGGTAAACCATATGGTTTAAGTCAGGGGACAGCAACCTTCGGCTCTGGAGCCGCATGTGGCTCTTTCACCCCTCTGCTGCGGCTCCTTGTCACTCAAAATATGCATCACAACTGCCAATGTGCAACACCAGCTGGCACGCGATTTATTGAGCTTTTCAACCCCCAGTAGGCCTACCATGGATAAATCCAAGAAAAGAAAAGTTTCAGAAGAAAACAGAATGTTTAATTCATCTACATATACTAGTTTTGTGGCCTCTCTAGAAATGGTCAGGCACGGGAAGGGTTTTGTGGCTCCTGGTGTTTTTTTTTCTTTGGGAAACAGGTCCAAATGGCTCTTTGAGTGTTTAAGGTTGCAGACTCCTGGCTTAAGTGAAATTGACTTCCCCAATGATTTTGCTTGTCAAAAGCTGGTTAGGAAATGGCAGCTGGATAACCCCAACCAACATGCCAGCTGCCAAACATCCAAAATTTGATCATGTGACCACGGGGATGCTGCAATGGTCATAAGTTCAAGGACCAGTTGTAAATCACTTTTTTGTAGCACTGTTCTAATTTTAAACAGTAACTAAACAAATGGTTGTAAATTAAGGACTGCCTGTATATCTTTCAATGGAATTTTGGTCCATCCTGATAAAAAGTGTTACCTATTCTGAATTCTGACGTGCATGTAATGAACATTGAAAAAAGTGTTTTAGATCAAACTAGTCATATTTCTCCAGAAATTTTACATAAGTAATTTTCAAATTTTAAAGGGGCTTGTTCTATTTTACAAACAGATATTTTTCACAAATATCAAATAGTTTAATATGTGTGTGTATATACAACAGGGGTCAGCAGCCTTAAACACTCAAAGAGCCACAAAGGTCCTAACCGGAAGCCCCCCGTTCAATTCTGGAGCTGACCGGAAGTCCTTGCCCCCCACCATACAGTCTCCTCCTAGCGGGGTGTCCTTTTTCCTCTGCCAACTGGAGGTCCAGTTCCCCCACCATAGAGTCTCCACCTAGCATGATGGCATCCTTTTTCCTATGCTGACTGGAAGTCTGGTCCCTCCTCCCCCACCCACATAGAGTCTCCTCCTAGCATGGCGTCCTTTTTCCTCTACCTGTCCTAACTGAAAGCCCTATCAATTGTGGAGCTGACTGGTGACAAGGAGCTGCAGCAGGGGGATGAAAGAGCCACAGGTTGCTGACCCCTGGTATACACATACGCATAATGACAAAAGTCACCTGTTTATTTTCCTCACGTTCCAGAAGTTGTTAATAGTTATGTACTATAATAGAAAATAGTCTTCTATTTGAGATTAGGAGCCTGGTACATGAAAAACCAGGTAATGAAACGGGGATGCTGTTTGCAATTTAATGGTCCAGTCTGCATTTTTGCATATCATTAAACCGAGACATAGGTACTTGTTATAATTATGTTTTTCTATTGCCTCACCAACTGCCTTAATTATCATATATACACACGTGATGAGGATTACAAACAGCTCATCTTGAAATGAGTTGAGCTGGAATTGATCAAAAGCATCTGGAGTCAAATCCATACTCAGCCACATCATGGCTCACTTAAAAACACGGGTGGAGCTTTGTGGCTGCCATCTTTGGATGATAGTCATGGTACCCTGTAGACATTCTGAAATTAAGGCTTTGGGGGGCCATCCTCTGAGATGGTCTATTCCAGAGGTGGGTTTCAGCAGGTTCTGACCAGTTCTGGAGAATTGGTAGTGGAAATTTTGAGTAGTTCGGAGAACCGGTAAATACCACCTCTGACGGGCCCCCGCCACCATCTATTCTCTGCCTCACAAGTCCCAGCTGATCAGGAGGAAATGGGGATCTTGCAGTAACCTTCCCCTGGAGTAGGGAGGGAATGGAGATTTTACATTATTCTTCCCCTGCCACACCCACCAAGCCACACCCATAGAACTGGTAGTAAAAATATTTGAAACACACCACTGGTCTATTCCAGGGGTGTCAAACTCAATTTCATTGAGGACCGAATCAGGGTTGTGTTTGACCTTGGGGGGGGGGGCATGGCCAGGGCATGGTGTGCATGGACAGCTTGACGTCACTCGTGTCGGGGGCACCTCTGATGGCCAAGTGATAAGGCAGGACTTCCCTCAGACTTTCCCTCATTCTCATTATAATCTTCCTTCCTTCTTTCTTTCCTTTCTTTTATTCTTTTTCTTCCTTCTACCCCTCTCCATTCTTCTTTCTTCTTCCTTCCCCTCTTTCCTTATTTTTCCTTCATTGCTCTCTTTCCATCTTTTTCTTTCTCTTTCCTCTTTCCCTTTCTCCTTTCCTGTCCTTTCTGGCATGCTCAAATGCAAAGGGGGAAACATTTCTCCTTTTGGTTTGTTTTTAGTTTGTTTTGACAGCCCTCTGCCAGCGAAAACGGCCGCGATGGCCCCCCTGCAACCCTCTGCCAGAGAAAACAGAGCTCCATTGTCACTGGCAGAGGCACCGTGGCCTGGTGCTTGGCTGTTTCCAGGCAGGCCCCACGGGCCAGATCTAAGCACCCCATGGGCCAGACCCACCCTTGCGTTTGATACCCCTGGTCTCGGGGGCGAAATGCAGCAGGTTCTGGAGAACCGGTAGTGGAAATTTTGACTAATTCAGAGAACTGGCAAATGCCACCTCTGGCTGGTCCCAGAGTGAGGTGGGAATAGAGATTTTGCAATATTCTTCTGCCAGGAGTGGGAGGGAATGGAGATTTTGCAGTATTCTTCCCCTGCCATGCCCACAGAACCTGTAATAAAAAAAATTGAATTTCACCACTGCCCTGGTCTATTCCATGTGGAAAACACCTCATACTTGGGCCCCCATAGTGCTAGCTGAAAACTAGAAATGGCACATTGCGAAAGGAAAAAATCCAAACAACCTCCAATGTTTGATTTTTCTGGAGATTCAGTATAGGTTTTTGTTAGAAGAAGGTAGAACACATCTTTCTTCTTCCTATGTTTCAGGAATGGCAAGGACATACTTTTTTAAAAGATATTTTCCTGCCAGGTTCCCTCATTGCAGCTCTTGTTATTCCTGACAATGAAGAAAGTATTGGAATCGTGTTTTCTGAGGGACCCTCAACCAGGGGTGGGCTTGAAAAATTTTAGCAAGCCTGATTGTTGGATGGGTGTGGCCATGGTGGGCGTGGCCTAGTCGGCCTCCTGCACCATGGCGGGAAGGCATTTTTGCCCTCCCCAGGCTCCAGAGGCTTTCCTCGAGCCTCCGAGAGGGTGAAAACAGCCTCCTCAGACTCCGGAGGCCCTCTGGAGGCTGGAAATGGGCCCGTTTCTGGCCTTCCCAAACTTCCGGTAGGCCCCTTCCTGAGCCTCCACGCATGCCCTGCACTTAACCTGCATCCAAAATGGGCTGCATGGAGACTACTGGGAGGGGCAGGGCAGGGTGGACGGGGCCAGGCAGGAGTGGGATTTGGGGGTTCTCTGAACTGCACAAAATCTGAGCTAGAGATTCTCCTGAACCACTGCGAGCCCCCAGCAGCCCACCCCTGCCCTCAACCCAGTGGTGAAATCCTAATTTTTTTACTACCTGTTCTGTGGGCGTGGCTTGGTGGGCATGGCAGGGAAAGAATATTGCAAGATCTCCATTCCCACCCCACTCCAAAGGAAGGATACTGCAAAATCCCCATTCCTACCTACTCTGGGGCCAGCCAGAAGTGGTATTTGCCGGTTCTCCGAACTACTCAAAATTTCTGCTACCGGATCTCCAGAACCTGTCAGAACCTGCTGGATTTCACCCCTGCCTCAACCTGCTCAGAGAGTCTGAAGAGAGACTTGAACAACAACACCTATCCCCCCAGTCCTTCAATATGGGTGCAGCTCCAGTTGAAATAAATGTCTCACGGCCACACAGTTAGCTTTATGGAGATTAAATTGGGAGACGGATATGGTGATTCTAGGATTGATTTGGACTTTTGGATAAATAATGAGCTCCATTACTAAGAGACACTGCATCTCACGTAACTAAATTGTTCCGCTGAAAAATCAATAACGCGGACTCTGAATTTTGACAGTGTGATCTCGGGCTGCTCTGAGGCTCACAACAAAGGGCAGGGTTTAATGCAGCCTGAAGGAAGTGAGTTGCCTAATGCCCATCCTTCTCTTAGTATTTTTACGCATTTATTTATTTGCATACCTCCTTTATTATTTTTACAAAGAACCCAAGGCAATGAACATACCTGTTCTGACCCAGCTCCCCAAACACGACAAACCTTCTGTAATCAATCAACCATTCCTTTATTAGGAGCGCCAGCAGCCCTCGCCAAAAGTTTCTCTCTCACAGCAGGCTAATAAGTCTATCTGGCAGGGAGATGAATGGTTGTCTGCCACATCTATTCAACTCCGCCCCCTGCCTTTTATCCCAAGAGCTAGGGTGGGGCTTCACTAGCAGCGCTGGCTCTTCTATCCCAAGGATCAGCCCACAGATTTCCACTGCTCTCCTCTCCTCTCTCTTCTGTGCATCCGCACGTCAGGCACTGGACCCAGCTGTTCCTCCGCTTCCTCATCAGCCGCCTCCAGACCTGGGGGCTGCTGACTCTTCATCTGAGGGCTGACGGATGGCCCAGGCTCCACCACTGTCTCTTATCTCTGACAGCTCCACTCCCTCCCCCCCTGTCCCCGGTTGCCTTGATGCTGATCTTGATTCCCATGCTCCTCCTCGTCTGATTTGGCTGCTGGAGGGGCCGGCGGCCAACAAGACACAACAATACCTAATACTCCTTCTTCCTCTTATTTTCTCCACAGCAACAACTCTGTGAGGTGAGTTGGACTGAGAGAAAATAAGTGGCCCAAGGTCACCCAGCTGGCTTTCTTGTCTTAGTATGTTGTGTGAATCTAGCTATTTGTGGGTCAACAGAAGAGAATAACTGTGGCTCAGAGTTCAACTGTGACATCCTTAATGCGCTCTGAGTTGGGTTGCCTGTTTGAAGACGTTTCATTACCCAACTAGGTAACATCATCAATGCACTTTTGGGTGGTTCATCAAAACCTAGCTGACTACCTGGTTGCATGTAGGCAATGGGGCTCCACATTTCAGCAGTGTGGAGGGGAGAAGGCCTAGCAGATTGGTTATGTATGTACTCGGGACAAATAACCCTCTTATCCAAAAGGCTGGCCCATCCTATTGCAAGCTTCTTGTTGCCATTTTCCTTTTGTCATCTGCACAGTTTATTTATTTATTTATTGGTTCAATTTATATGCCGCCCTTCTCCGGAGACTCAGGGCGGCTTACAATGCTTTAAGCAATAGCCTTCATACTTATGTATATACCTGCTTAGTTGGGCTTTCGCCCCCCCCCCCCAAGCGGGGTTCTCTTTTATACAAAGTCAGCTTACTGCCCCCAGAATCTGGGTCCTCATTTTACCTACTTCGAAAGGATGGATGGCTGAGTCAACCTTGAACCTGGTGAGATTCGAACTTGCAGTAATTGTAGGCAGCTGGTGCTACTTAACAGCACTTTAGTCTGCTGCGCCACCAAGGTTTTATTCAAGTTCTCATTCACCCTAAGATGATGGGTAGCCAGCACAGAAATAGACCATCTCATTATCTTTCCCTTCTCTTGTTCGGTCTCGCCTACAAACCTCTCAAATATTCATTAAGGCTCCTGTAACGCTATCCTGTATAATTGGGACCTTGGGGGAAACTACAGCCATTCTACAGCAAGTCAGGGTGTACTTTGTTTTCAGTGAGTGAATAAAGCTGTTGATGTTAAAGAGAGGGAAAACTCAGCCATTTATATTTCACATTGTTTTCCTCCAGAGCTGCTTTTCTTTGCTCTTATGTCTTAAACTGCAGGAGCAGAAAGAAGAAAGCCGAACGTTTTCACGAATAGGAAATAATAACATCTCTATATCATTTTACTGCCCTTATTAGCGGTATATCAAAATACCATTAAAGTCACAGATAGGGCGTTTGGATAAGAAGTTGATAAACCTAGTTTCATTTTTATAGTTTTCTCACTGCGGACCAATGCAGGCTGGAGAATATCAAGTAGGAAACAGATGGAAATCAATATTATTTTTATTGCTTTGATCTTGCCACAAAAGGTTGCCTTCCTTCTGTCTGAGATTTGCCACATTTTAATACTGACCTTACTTTGGTACCTTTGCAAACAGATAGATCTTGCTAGGAAATGTTGCTGCAATGCTTTATGGGCAGGAGTGTCAAATTCAAGGCCCAGGGATCGGATCAGGCCTGTTGGGTGCTTAGATCTGGCCTGGCCCCCTCACTGCCTCTGCCAGTGAAAACAGAGCTTTGTTTTTGCTGGGAGAGGATTGCAGGAGGCATGCAAGGCACTGGTGAAATCCAATTTTTTTTACTATCGGTTCTGTGGGCGTGGCTTGGTGGGCATGGTGTGGCTTGGTAGGCATGGCTTGGTGGGCGTGGCAGGGGAAGAATACTTCAAAATCTCCACTCCCACCCTACTCCAGGCGAAAGATACTGCAAAATCCTCATTCCCTGCCCACTCCTTGGGGAAGGATATTGCAAAATTTCCATTCCCACCCCACTCTGGGGCCAACCAGAGGTGGTATTTGCTGGTTCTCCGAACTACTCAAGATTTCTGCTACCAGTTCTCCAGAACCTGCTGGATTTCATCCAGGGGTGAAATGCTCCCGGTTTAGACCCGGTTTAGATCTGGTAGTGATGGAGGCAGGTGGTTCAGAGAACAGGTAGCAAAAATCTCTGCCCACCCCCCATGCCCAGCTGAGCCACACCTGAGGCTGGTTTTTTTTTTTACTTTTTAAAAGCATTTTTTTCTACAACCTCTTTGGCTGAAAAAATGGTTTTAAAAGCCTCTGATGATCCCAGCTGTGTTACCTGATTGGCAGAGGCTTTATTTCTTTTAAAAGCCTCTGACAATCCCAGCTGAGTTGCCTGATCGGCAGAAGCTTTATTTCTTTTAAAAGCCTCTGACGATCCAAGCTGAGTTGCCTGATTGGCAGAGGCTTTTTTTCTTTTAAATGCCTCTGACGATCCAAGCTGAGTTGCCTGATCGACAGAGGCTTTTAAAAGAAAAAAAGCCTCTGCCGATCAGGCAACTCAGCTGCGATCATCAGAGCGTTTTGAAAGCATTTTTTTACAACCTCTCTGCCGAAGAGGTTGTAAAAAAATATTTTTAAAAGTAAAAAAAAAATGCCCACGCCTACCTGGTCACATTACCCCCCTCATCAAGCCACGCCCACAGAACCGGTAGTAACAAATTTTAGATTTCACCACTGATTTCATCCCTGACACAAGGGCCACAGGTGGCCTTTCGGAGTTCTGTTTTTGCCAGCAGAGGCTTGCAGGAGGCCATCACAGCTGAAAACGGAGCTGGCAGAGCATTCGGGCCACCACAGGTGCCCCTGACATAAGTGATGTCAAGCTGACCATGCACACCCTGGCCACGCTCCCCTAAGGTCAAATACAACCCTGATGTGGCCCTTATTGAAACTGAGTTTGACTTCCCTGCTTTATAGGAAGACCTATTTGCCAATGTAAAGCAGATTACATAAGAGAATGATGAGAAACCAAAAGCTAAAGGCGCCACAGTAGAACTGAGTTTCTACCATGTGGGTTGACCCTGTTGTGGGTTGACACCATTTTGCACCGGTTCTATAGAACTGGTAGTAAAACCGGTGGGAGGCTCTGCCCACTGACCCCAACGTCATCAGAACGCTTCGGCGCACGCCGTTGCGAACCGGTAGTAAAGGTAAGTAGAACCCACCCCTGATCCAGTCATTTCTAAAACACAAAAGTGAGCAGGTACAACAGGTGGACGATCACTTAAATATAATCCAGCAGTGTGCTGCAATTGGCAAAAAAGCCAACACGGTCCTAAGTTGCATTAACAGAGGGATAGAATCAAGATCATGTGAAGTATTAATATGGTACTGCTTTAAAATGCCTTGGTAAGACCACGCTTGGAATACTGCATTCATGACATAAAAAAAAGGTATTGAGACTCTTGAAAGAGTACAGAGAAGAGAAACAATGATGATTAGGGGGCTGGCCGCTGGAGGCTCATACGTATGAAGAACGGTTGCAGGAATTGGGTTCAATGAAAAGAAGGACTAGAAGTGACATGATAGCAGTGTTCCAATATTTGAGGGGATGCCATAAAAAAGAGGGGGATCTACCAATTCTCCAAAGCACCAGAAGACAGGACAAGAAGCACTGATGGAAACTAATCAAGGAGAGAAGCAACTTAGAACTAAGGAGAAATTTCCTGACATTTAGAACAATTAACCAATGGAACAGCTTGCCTCCAGAAATTGTGGGTGCTCCAACACTGGAAGTTGTTAAGAAAACATTGGACAATGATTTGTATAGGGCAGTGATGGCTAACCTTTTTGCCATTGTGTGCCAAAAGCAGGGGGAGTGTGATGGGGTCACACACATGCATGCCCACATCCATAATTCTATGCGCCCTGCCCCCTCCCCGTGCTCCCCCCTCTTTTGGCACATGATGGCCCGGTGGGCCCAGTAGGCCCATTTTTCGCTTGACCCAGGCTCCAGAGCCTTTCTAGGAACCTGGGGAGGGTGAAAATGGCCTTCCCCATCCCCATAGAGGCCCTCCGGAGGCTGGAAACAGTGTGTTTCCTGACTTCTGTTGGGCCCAGAAGGCCTGAAAATCAGCTGGCTGGCGCACACATGGGTGCCAGAGCTGAGCTCACGTGCCCACCGATATGGCTCCATGTGCCACCTATGGCACCCGTGCCATAGGTTTGCCATCACGGGTATAGGGTTTCCTGCTTGAGCAGGGGCTTCGACCAGAAGACCTCCAAAATCCTTTTCCACCGCTATTCCGTTATTCTATTCTGTTATTCAGAATGGATCAATGGTAAGGAAAATGCAGCTTACAAAATTGCTTGCAGCACCATTATAAACAATTATTATTTCTGACATCTTTCTAGATACCTTCATCATGGAACAGATTGCTCAAAGGATGGGTGCATCACTTGCGCGGAAATGACAAGAAAGAAAAACAAAGAAGGTAATGGCGCTGTTTATAATTTATTCAGTTATCCATTTGATGTACTTCGTGCCTTACTGTACAGAGGAAAGAGTACTCCAAGTAACTAGCCATAAAAAAAAATAAAGCATAAAGAGTTGATGGTTGTTAAAGGTGTTTAGAATGGCTTTTAATTACTATAATCTTAAAAAGCTTATTTAAAAATGAAGATCGGCCCTCTCTAAGCGGTTTACAGAGCCAGCATATTGCCCCCAACAATTTGGGTCCTCATTTTACCCACCTCGGAAAGATGGAAGGCTGAGTCAACCTTGAGCCTGATGAGATTTGAACTGCCAGCTGCAGGCAGCCGGCAGTCAGCAGAAGCAGCCTGCCGTACTGCACCCTAATCACTACGGCTCGTATATGATGATGATGGCAGCATTTGTGTCAGAAGCACCAAGGTTACAGGTTGAAAAGATTAGCTGGTGACATCACCATTGCCCAGGAGATGTCCAGTTGGGGGATTCTTACATGTCCCTGGCAGGAACTGGAGTGAAGGACATGAGCTCAACCTGCCCTGAGACAGTACTCGGGTCTCAAACGTGGGCTTGCTAACCTCCAACCCAGCATCTTAACCACGTGAGCCACCATGCTCCTATGATGATGATGTTATCCATTCACTTGTTATCTTGGCGATTTCAATCTTGCACTACTTCTTTGAGTTGCTCTATGCTCTGGCTGATGTCAGTTTTGATGGTGTCCAGCTATCATGTTCCTTGGCAGCCTGGTTTTCTTTTACCACTAATTCTTTTCAACACAATTGCTTTCTCCAGTGAATTCCCCGGCATGCCATGGCCAAAATAAGTGAGATACTTTTTCAGCATAAGTTTGTGGCAGTGCCTTTATAATGCTCCCTCCTCAGATTTCTCTTTGCAAAGTCATCTGGGGCTCCCCCTTAGCATTTCTCCAAACTTATGCTTTGATTGCTTACTTATTTGTTCCCTATGACTATCATTAAGTGTTGTACCTTATGATTCTTGAAGAATGTATCTTTTCTTTTATGTACCCTGAGAGCAGATGCACTAAGAGAAATTCCTTGTGTGTCCAACCACACTTGGCCAATAAACAATTCCATTCTATTCTATTCTAAACCACCATTTCTTTCTTCCACAGCAATAAAGCACAGTTTGTTGACCTGTACTTTATTCAAGTGTCTCACGCTGCCTTTCCATCGTAACCTATCGCAAACCACATAATGGCCCACGCCCCCCTTTGCTCTTCCCTTTGGAAAAGAGAGTTATAATAACCCTCGTTTTGCTGCTCAGCTTCGCTCATCCACTCGGCTGGAGCAAAGGCTGCTTCATCCACAGCTGGCCTTCCAGGGGAGCCCGTCCAGCTCTTCAATGTAAATTCAATGTAGAGAAAAGTGAAGTCCTACACTTAGGCAAAAGTACATATGCAGATTGGGTGAAACCTGGCAGAATAGAATAGGATAGGATAGGATAGGATAGGATAGGATAGGATAGGATAGGATAGGATAGAATTTTTTATTGGCCAAGTATGATTGGACACAAGGAATTTGTCTTGGTGCATATGCTCTCAGTGTTTATAGCAGTAAATGTGGTCTTGGGGTCTTAGTAGACAATCCATTAAATATGAGTGTGTGGTGGCAGCCAAAAAAGCCAATGCAATCCTACATTGCATTAAGAGAGGGATACCATCAAGATCAAGTGAGGTACTAATACCACTCTATAAAGCCTTAGTAAGACCACACCTAGAATACTGCATCCAGTTTTGGACACCATGCTATTAAAAAGATGTTGAGAGTCTAGAAAGAGTGCAGAGAACAGCAACCAAGATGATGAGGGGACCGGAGGCTAAAACATATAAAGAACTGTTGCAGGAATTGGGCATGGCTAGTCTAGTGAACGGAAGGACCAGGGGAGACATGATAGCATTGTTCCAATATTTGAGGGGCTGCCACAGAGAGGAAGGGGGTCAAGCTATTTTCCAAAGCACCTGAAGGCCAGACAAGGAATAATGGATGGAAACTGACCAAGGAGAGATTCAACCTGGAAATAAGGAGACAGTGAGAGCAATCAATCCCTGGAACAGAAGTTGCCTTCAGAAGTTGTGGGAGCTTCATCCCTGGAAGCTTTCAAGAAGACACTGGACTGCCATATGGTATTATAGGGTCTCCTGCTTGGGCGGGTTGTTGGGACTAGATGACCTACAAGGTCCCTTTCCAAACGCTGTTATTCATCCCTGGCCCTTCTCTTCTGCCCCCTCCCCTCTTGATCGCACCCCGCCCTCCACCCCGGTTGCAACCAGCCCGAGCCAACAGCAGGTGGCTGCCCAATGATTGACAGGCCTCCCATGACGTCATGCAGGTGGGCCGGGCACCGGGAGGCGTTCTTGCTGCTGCTGCTGCTGCTGCAGCGGGTTTTGCACTGGAAAGAGGCAGCGGCGGGTCCCGACACGGGGAGGGCTGCTGGCTCCCCTCGGCAGCCCATGCGGGGCGAGGAGGCAGCAGGACGGCGCGCCTAAGTAGTCAGATGCCCGCTTGAGGTTTCCCCAGCATCTTCAGCCCAGCGGGGCAGGACAAGAGAGAGGAGCCGACGAGCTCTCCGGGCGCCCCGGCGGACAGGGCTGGGTCCTGGGCGGTGAGTAACCTCTTCTGTTCTCCCGCTTCTCCCTGGAGGAGTTGCAAGCCAAAAAGAGCCCGGGGGAGGGAGGAGGGAAGGAGGGAGAAAGGAAGGTGTCCCGGGCATCGAAATAAATAAATAAAGGCGCCCACGCAGGACGCGGGAGGATGCGAGGGAGCCAGCCTCCCGGGCTCTTTCGCTCCTCGCTTCCACGAGGCGTCCCCGCAAGTCTTTCTAGCCTTCCTCCACGATCCGAGCTGGAAAGCCCAGAAGCGGGGCTGAGCCGGCGGCATCCCCAACGGGGTAGAGAGGCATGGAGCCGGAGAAGAAAGGGCAGAGCTAGCTGTGGACCTGGGAGCAACCCAGCCCCGATCCGATGCTGGTTTGTTCCGAAAGGGATTTACTTTACTCCACCCGTTCAGACGTGCCCAGAATGAATGACCCTGGTCACCAGAGCCTATCTAACCTGGTCCCCACCCCCCTCCATTTTGCTAAACCAGGGCGGCTATAAACCCAGATTTTTTAAAAAAATTAAGTCACCCCAAAACTCAAGAAGCCCCACTAAGCTGGGCTTTGAAGCTGTTGGTTTGTGAATGAAGCTGAGATGGGAAATCCGGTCAATTGTGGCTTATTTACAACAGCCCAGCCTTGCTGAAGCAAAAGAGAGACCCTTTTCCCCTTTGACATTCTACGGCATTGTGTTGCATTGTGTTAACATTAGCGCTGCGGCATCTTTCCGGGGTTGTAATTTTGCCCTGGTTTGGGAATTGGCAGTATGCCTGATGGGTGAGCCCCGACACAGAGTGGGCATCAGCCGTTTGTGGTGCTGATCTGAGCACTGGGATCAGCTGGTGGGAAAGAGCCCGAGATGCTGAGAGTGGATCCAACGTTAGATCTCTAAAACTGAATGCTACTTCTGTCTGATTGCATTCCCCTCTCCTAATTCTTTTTTAATATGAATAATAAAAAACGCTGCTCCTAATCTCAATAAATACTCCCCTAGAATCTAGAGTGATGAGCAGGGTTGACAAGGGTTAGGGAAGCATCGGCGTAAATTAAGAAAAAAGATGAAGAAGAGAGTATTTATTTTTTATTTGTATCTTGCTTGTATGATTTTTATAAAAAAATTCAAGGCAGTGAATATACCTTCCTCCTCCTATTTGCCCCACAGCAACAACCAGGTGAGGAGGGTTGGGCTGAGAGAGAGAGAGTAACTAGCCCAAAATCACCCAACTCACTTTTGTATCTAATGCAAGCCTAGAATTCCCGATCTCCACTTTTCTACTCCGGAGCCTTAATTACTAGATCAGGTATTAGCAATTGAGTTCTGTTCTATTGCAATAATATTGCAAGGAGCTACTTAAGTACATTTCTGGAACTCACCTCAGCTTGGAAGCTTTATCTTAAGGACGCTGAATGGAAAGAATGAGAAATTCTATCAATATGTAAAAGAATCAACGCTCACCTGAGAGCATGTAATGAATAAATCAAATGTCTATGGAGATTCTCAGTCATCCAGGTGCTTTTTCAAGAGGCAATTGGACTTCCTGGTTTTCCTTTGAAGATGTTTTGTTTCTCATCCAAAGAAGCTTCTTCAGCTCTTCTCGGATGAGAAGCGAAATGTCTTCAAAGAAAAACCAGAAAGTCCAGTTGTCTCTTGAAAAAAACACCGCTGGGATAATGAATCAAATGCAAAGAAATGGTCTGATACCTGAACATGCAATTTATGTTTGGCATTAGCATAAGACAATGCAATCTCGGTCCTGAAAGTGTTAACAGAAGGTCTCGGAAGTTTTGGTTCATCCATTTCTTTTCCAGCAAGATTTTTAATTCTCTGAAGCAAACAAGGCATTTCACATCTCAGGCTGACAGGCAAAGAAGCAAGCCTACATATTACAGGTGGCCCTTGACGTACAACCACAATCGGGTTAGAATTTCTGTTGTTAAGCAAGGTGGTTGTTAAGTAAGTCATGCCCCATTTTATGACCTTTGTTGCTAAGATTATTAAGCAAATCACTTGCAGTTATTAAGCGAATCAGACTGCTTTGTTAAGCCAATCTGGCTTTCCCCATTCACTCTGCTTGTGGGAAGAGGTCGCCAATGGCCATCACATGACCCCAAAGACACACCACAACTTTGTAAATACAAGTTGCCAAGCGCCCAAATTTTGATCCCGCGACTGTGTGTGTGTGTGGGGGGGGGATGCTGCCACGGTTGTAAGTGCGAGGACTGTTTTTTTTTCCAATGCTGTTATAACTTTGAATGGTCACTATACAAATGGTTCTATGTCGAGCACGACCTGTATTGGTGTCGTGTGAATGCAACCACGGAAGGAAATTACTTGGAGCACCATAGGAACAGCGCTCTAACTAGGTATATCTTCTCAGTAGCGTTGGAACAGGGGTGTCAAAGTCAGGGCCCGAGGGCTGGAGCTTAGATCCGGCTTGGAAACAGCAAAGAACCAGCCCACAGTGCCTCTGCCAGCGAAAATGGTGTTTTGCCCCCCCCACCCCAGATTCCGTTGTTGCTGGCAGAAAGCTATCCGAACAAACTAAAAACAAATCAAAACAAAAGGAGAAATGTTTCCCCTTTTGCATTTGAGCATGCAAGAAGGAAAGGAGAAAGGGAAAGTGGAAAGACAAAGAAAAAGAAGGAGAGATGGAAAGAGAGCAAGGAAGAAAAAATAAGGAAAGAGGGGAAGGAAGAAGAAAGGAAAATGAAGAGGGAAAAAGGAGGGGGGAGGGAGGAAGGAAGGAAGGAAGGAAGGAGATTATAATGAGAGTGAGGGAGGATCTGAGGGAAGTCCTGTTTTACCACTTGGCCACCACAGGTGCCCCTGACACGAGTCCATGCTCACCATGGCCACACCCCCGTCCATGCCCCACATCCTCCCTCTAGCCCTCCGAGGTCAAACACAACTGATATGGCCCTCCATGAAATTGAGTTTGACATCCCTGCATTAGGATAACGTCACTGAATGAGAGAAAAAAGCAGAGGGAAATGCTGCATTTGCACATAAAGAATACTGAACGATGGGATCACGATATTCTGTCACGATATCGATGGATTGCGCATTCAGGATGTGAACGAAGGCTTTCTTTCCCTTGCGTAATGTTTTTGTGAGTTTTTGGCACGTCCTGCCAGAAGGTGGGAATCGTTGCTTTTGATTCGCTTCGAAGGAAGAATGTACAGATTTACCGGGGAAAGTTCAGCTGAGGGCATCTTAGATCATGAGGCATCTGTGCAACCTTCACATTCAGAGACAGCCATTGTCCTCCTGTCTCCCTTGCAGGCCTCCTACAGAGCTCACCTTTCTGGCAGCTGTCAGAATCAGGACAGAGGAGCAGGTGAGTTTTTGCTCTTCATAAAGGGATCTTCCATTTTTCTCCTTCCCCCCACCCCCTCCAATTTTTTCAAGGAATTATCTCTTGCATTTCTTTTCAAACTGCTTCCCACATAAATATGACCTGGTCATATTTCCCTTGCAACGGACTTTGATTTTCATTTGCTATCCCTCTGAACCAGGGGTCGGCAACCTTAAACACTCAAAGAGCCACAAAGGTCCTAACTGAAAGCCTCCCATTCAATTCTGGAGCCTACTGGAAGTACAGTTCCCCCACCACAGAGTCTCCTCCTAACGAGGTGTCATTTTTATCTCTACGGGTCCTAACCAAAAGCCCTATCAATTGTGGAGCCGACTGGCGACAGGGAGCCGCAGCAGAGGGATAAAAGAGCCACATGTGGCTCCAGAGCTGCAGGTTGCTGACCCCTGCTCTAAACGTTTAGAAGTTTGGAGGCAGCATTTACCAAATGCTTTTTGTGCATCCGCTTTCCCTTGTAGGAGGAAATACTTCTGTTGTATCGATGTCTGTGTGCGGTATGGTTTCACAGGTAATCCTTGATTTACAACCACAATTGAGCCTCCAATTTCTGTCGCTAAGCAAGACATTGGTTAATTTGACTTTTGCCCCGTTTTATGACCTTTCTTGCCCCAGTTGGTTAAGTGAATCACTGCAGATGTTAAGTAAGATGGTTGTTATGTGAATCCGGCTTTCCCGTTGACTTTGCTTGTCAGAAGGTCGCAAAAGGGATCACATGACCCCAGGACACTGCAACCGTCATAAATATGAGTCAGTTTCCAAGAGTCTGAATTTTGATCATGTGACGATGGGGATGCTGCAATGGTTGTAAGTGTGAAAAACGGTCATAAGTCCCTTTTTTCAGTGCCGTTGTAACTTGGAATGGTCACTAAACCACGGCTGTAAGTCAAGGACTACCTGTATTTTATTCGGAAAAATAAAAAGGCAAAAATCAAAAGAAAAGAAAAGAAATAAAAAGATAAAACTATTTAAAAATGTGCATTAAGAAAAAGCAAAAGGCAGAAACACCTATTCCTATATTGACCTCCCCTATTTGAATACTGATCGATGTATTACGGTAATAATAGATTTCCTCCCTCTTGCAAAAGAGGGCCACAGTTTATAAATTTCTTCAAATCTATTTGCAACCAACTGATCTGTCATCTATCTGCTGTATTAAAGAAAAGGTAGTTAACAAGTAATCCAACAGTGAAATTAAACTTCAAAGCCCTCTGTTCTTTGTACACCCACTTTCCCTTGTAGGAAGAGATATTTCTGTTCCATTAATGTCTGCTGCCAAAGAGGTTTCGTATGAATGAGTTTTTTGCTGTGATGCAAATGAACGTCATTCCTCTCCAATTGGTTGCAAGAATATCAGTGCTTTGTTTACTTGGTGAGGCCCTGCGTAATGGATGCTGGACTGTGTGGGTTGAAGAGAGGATCAGGGGTGAAATGCTCCAGTTTGGGCAAACCAGTAGTGATAGAAACTACCCATTTCATTGAACCAGTAGTTATAAAAAGCTACCAGCTCCTTTGAACTGGTATTTCCGATGATCAGCTGTGCAGTGGGGTTTAGCATTGCTAGAAATCGGGAAATCCTGCTTTCTAGCAAAGCTAAATCGCGCACAACAGCTGATCTCCCCCTCACTTCTACTTACCTTCCCAAGCTTCCTTTTGACCCATACTGTACATGCACATACATGTGCAAAGTACGTGTTTGGTGCGTACTACACATGTGTGGCCACCGAACCAGTAACAAACAGGTTTGGATTTCATCACTGGAGAGGATGCTATAAAAATCAAAATGCCTTCGCTGGAACCCCAACCATAAGCTGCCTTTGCAACAGCAAGAGGTAATCTTTGCTTAATAACCACAGTTGTTTGTTATGGCAACTCCGTCACTGAGCGACTCAGATATTAAGTGAGATGTCACAGGTGCAAAGGTTTATTGGGGGCTTCTCCAAGACTCTGCTTGGGGAAGGCAGTTGCAAAGACCACAAATGGTGATCAATGACGAAACATCATACGGGTAGTCTTTGATTGACAGCCAGGTGGTTGTTAAGTGAATTCAGCTTCCCTTTTTCATTTTGCTTGTCAGAAGCTTCCAGGGAAGGTCGCAAATGATGTTCGCATGACCCCAGGATGCTACAACCGTCATAAATATATGCCAGTTGCCAGTGCCTGAATTTTGTTTACGGGTCTGTGGCGGATGACAGGTGTAAGTGTGAAGAATGGCCAAAGCCACTTGTTTTCAGTGCAATTGTAGCTTCCAAATGGTTGTAAGTTGAGGATTGCCAGTAAAAGCCTGTCAGTTGCAAAGCGCCTGAATTTCTATCACATGACTATGGAGACATTGCGATGGTTCTAAGTGCAAGGACCAAGTTGTAAGATTATTTTTTCTCTGCTGTTATCATTTCAGTCCTAAAGTCCTAAAGAGGGCTGTTTTGTTGATTTATTCTTTATTTATTATTTAGCATATAGCATCTATAGTGGTCATGCATTTACCGATACACAAATTTAGTTTAAAAGAGGGCAATTTAGTTCAAAGTTTGGTTTTAGTTTAAAGAGGGCAACTGTTAAACAAGAACCAACTGTATTGTTATGTTGCAGTGCAGTTCACTGTATGCAACTAATTTAAAGTAATAAAGTAAAACTAAATTGCTCTGAGATAACAATTGGTGATAAGCCCTAAAGGAATAGCTTCAATGGGAATCTGTACCTGTTATTGTTGTTAGTTGTGAAGTCGTGTCCAATCCCATGGACAACGTTCTCCAGGCCTTCCTGTCCTCTACCATCCTCTGGAGTCTATTTAAGCTCACGCCTACTGCTTCAGTGACTCCATCCAGCCACCTCGTTCTCTGCCGTCCCCTTCTTCTTTTGCGCTCAATAGTTCCCAGCATTAGGCACTTCTCCAGGGAGTCCTTCCTTCTTATTAGGTGGTCAAAGAATTTGAGTTTCATCTTCAGGACCTGGCCTTCTAAATTGCAGTCAGGGCTGATCTCCTCTAGGACTGACCGGTTTGATGGCCTTGCAGTCCATGGGACTCACAGGAGTCTTCTCCAGCACCGGAGTTCGAAGGCCTCCATTCTTTGGCGCTCAGCCTTCCTTATGGTCCAACTTTCACAGACATATATTGCAACTGGGAAAACCTAGAAGTTCACAATTCTATGACATCGGTGAAGATTAGAATTATCTGGCCTTTTCTAAATGTTGAGACTTTAGAAAAGAGTAAAGAGAAAAGCAACAAAGATGATTAGCAGACTGGAGGCTAAAACAGATGAAGAACAGTTGCAAGAACAGGTGTTGTTTAATGAAAAGAAGGACTTAGGGTGACCTGATAGCAGTGTTCCAATATTTGAGAGGCTGCCACAAAGAGGAGAGGGGCAATTTATTCTCCAAAGCACCTGAAGGCAGAACAAAATGCAACGGATGGAAATTACTCAAGGAGAGATCCAACCTAGAATTAAATAAACATTGACTGATATTAATCAGTGGAATGACTTGCCTCCAGAAGTTGTGGGTGCTCGAACACTGGAGGGTCTTAAGAAGAGGTTGGACAACCATTTTCTGAAATGGAATGGAGTCTCTAGCTTGAGGAGAAGATTTCAACGCTGTTATTCTGCTCATAACAGTCATGTTATTTAGAGATGCTATTTAAAGAAATCTGACTTAGTACAATCTATAAACCCGATCTGGATGTCAGATTATGAGCAGATCTCATTTGAAAGCTGGTTATTGATGTTAAGTGTCTTCACATTTGAAATGACATGTGCATAATTTAAAGCAAGTGCCTTTTAAACAAGAACAGTGACCTGTGGATTTTTAGATGCTACTGAACTACTTCTCCCAGCATGCCTCACCATTGGCTGTGCTTCCTAGGGCTGTTGGGAGTTGTATTCAGTAATATGGTGACAGCATTGGTACTGTCCAGCTTCTGATTAAAGACCAGCAATGAAGGAAAATTCTCTGTTTCATGTGGCAGCCAGTTCCACTGGCTGACAGTTCATACTGTTAGGAAATTCCTCTATATATTTAGCCTCTGAACCTCCTTTGTAGTTTTAACTGGCTAGTTCTGGAATAACAGAGAATAGATTGATAGGCTGTCCTGTCTGAGGAAAGAAAAATAAATCAGTTTATTTCCATGTCACTGATGGTACTGTACTTGCTTTAAAGTGGTCATTAATAATAATGAATGTTTTTCTCATTGACAAGGTCCTTGGTGAGGACCAAGAAAACGAACACCAGAGAGTACTTTGCTTTCTCAAAAGCTCGTATTAAACTTGAAAGCACTAATAATTGATATATGATCATTGCACTTAACTGAAAAGTCTCAACTGTTATGTTAATTAGGGGCTGCATTTCCAAAACATGCTAAACAGTTGAATTATGGTTCATTGAATAGACCTCAACCGACTGATCATTCAATATGCTAAGCATCAGTGGCAGGCTAGATTACAGGTAAATTGTAGTTTGTTACAGTTCTATCATCTGATTGCTGTTCTATGTCCAAAAAAAGGAAGTTGGATTGGTATTGGTTGGTTGGTGTTTCCTAATAGTACAACTAGAATTGTGAACTTTAATTCATTCCTTGGTTAAGAATTCTTGAAATCAACACAATAGCATACCTCATTAAACAGAAAATAATCACTTTTATACAGTAACAGATTTTAAAAATATTAATATATTTAAGAACAATAGACTTGCTCTCTCGGAAGAGACAATCCTGAGCTGTTGCCAGATTAGAATCTTTCCTAAGGAAGGCCCACTGTGGTGCACTCATCTCTATTATTATGTTTGGTTTCATTTGAAATTATTCTACATTTTTGTTTGATTGTATAGTCCCGTGATGGCGAACAGGTGCCACAGGTGGCACACAGAGCCATATCGGTGGGCACGCGAGCTCAGCTCCGGCACGCATGCGTGCACCAGCCAGCTGATTTTCAGGCCTTCTGGGCCTCAGGGAGGGGGGGGGTTGGGGAAGGCAGTTTTTGCCCTCCCCAGGCTCCTAGAAAGGCTCTGGAGCCTGGGGAGAGCAAAAATTGGGCCTACCAGGCCCACCATGCCATCACGTGCCAAAAGTGGGGGGAGCACAGGGGGGTGGTGCGCATAGAATTATGCATGTGCATGTGACCCCACCATGCTCCCCCCACTTTTGGCACATGATGGCAAAAAGGTTAGCCATCACTGGTATAGTCCTATGCTTAAAAAAAGGTCCCAGAAAATTTACTAGTGCTTCCTCTCAGGTAACAGAGTAACAGAGTTGGAAGGGACTTTGGAGGTCTTCTAACCCCTGCTCAAGCAAGAGACCCTATACCAGGGGTGTCAAACTGAAGGCCTGGGGGCCAGATCCGGCCCATGGGGTTCTTAGATCTGTCCCGCGGAGCTGCCCTGGAAACAACAAAGAACTGGCCTGTGGTGCTTCTGTCAGCAAAATGGAGCTCTCCCTTTGTTTTATGCTGGTAGAGGGTTGCAGGAGGCCATGACAGCCGAAAATGGAACTCGGGAGCCTGTTTTTGCTGGCAGGCCGCTCAGTCACAGATGCCCCGACACAAGTGACGTCAAGCTGGCTACGCCCACCCTGGCCACGCACATCCCGGCCTCCAAGAGGTCAAACACAACCTTGATGCAGTCCTCAATGAAATCAAGTTTGACACCCCTGCCCTATACCATTCCAGGCAAGTGGGTGTCCCGTCTCCTCTTAAAAGTCTCCAGTGATGGAGCATCCACAACTTCTGGAGATGAGCTGTTCCACTGATTAATTGTTCTGTTTCTCTAAGGAGGTTGGGGAGGAACATGGGCACGTTCTGGGGTCTGGGGAAGACTCTGATGAGGGCTCTGCGTCAGAGGCAGAGAGAGGGCCAGGGCTAGATGCCAGTTATCAGCTGCCTTCAGAGTCAGACATCAGTGAGGCAGACGAACAGCTAGAGCCTGTTCCTAGTATGCGCACACGCAGAATTGCCAGGTGAAGGGAACAACTAAAGAACAAGGGTTGACTTGGGAGTAAGGCAAGTGGTGGGATTCAGCCAGTTTGCACCACTTCGGGAGAACCGGTTGTTAACTTTCTGAGCAGTTTGGCAAACTGGTTGCTGGAAGAAATCATTAGGGCAGAGAACCGGTTGTTAAATGATTTGAATCCCACCACTGGAGTAAGGCAACAGGTGGACGATGAATGGCCCCTCCCAGAGGGAACAAAAGAGGAGAGAAAGGGGTGAGGAGTTTGCAGGAGACAATTTGTTCGCCTAATTGGTTTGTGACTCTCTGAGACTCTTTGCCAAGTTTTGAAGGTATCGGCCTGGCAGCTCTCCAAGCCAGATAAGGTCTGTGACTGTAAATTCTCCCTTGAAAGACTTTGTTGAAGGTGACTGGGAGGAATTCACTGTTTGTTTACTAAAAGGGGTTTTGTCGGGACCTGCTTCGTGCTTATGGGGAAGCCTAAATCAGAACACTCACCCATTGGAAACCTCCCAGCAAGTCAGAATTCCAGGGTCTCAAATAGATTTACGATCTTTTCTGCTCCATTGATGAGACAGGAGCTGTAACCAATAAAAGAGACTATTTGTAGCTCAGGGATAAACAGCCGAGTCCTTGATGCTTTGTGAGCTTGGTTTTTTTTTTCTTGCAGATGTTTCATTACCCAACTAGCTAATATCATCAGTGCTAGAAGTGAGCGGGGTTTGCTGTCTGTTTATATACAAGTGGCTTGTCCTATCAGTGTTGGTGGGAGTGTTGTTCTTGGTAGTTCCTTGATTAGGGCTGTTTTTAGTTGCAACAGGAATTTTGAAACTCTTGTGTTTCTCACGACACCATTGCCCGGAGGACACGAATTATTTTCTTGCAACTTAACGACACGAGGGCGCCAGGTGCATTATTTGTGCAAAGTTGTCACAAGGCACAAAGCATCCTCATGCCTTCTTCTCCCAAGAAACCGATGACATCATGAGAACAGAGGGGCAGACGGCAGTCTGTGGAGTGGCTTCTAACTGCAGTGATAAATGCTCCTATTTTTATTTTTATTTATTTATTTATTTTTTTGCATGCCTGATGGCCCTGTGGCAAATGTTCTTCAATTATGTAAATGCACATATGCAAAGCAGATTGAAAATGAGCAAGGGCAACAAAAAATGAGAGGGGGGGATGGAAATAACTTGCCCTGAGACTAATGGATCTAATGCTCGGGTTAATTATTATTGGAAAAACATACCCCTTTGCCTTTAATTCAAGGGTGGAATTCTTGTACGTAGAATCTTCTTTTGTTTTATTTATATGCCATGGAGGATTTTTGCTGCTCTGACAGCAGAAATTTTGAGTATTTCAGAGAACCAGCAAATACCACCTCTGTGTGGCCACAGAATGGGGTGGAAATGGAGATTTTGCAATATCCTTCCTCTGCCACCTCCACCAAGCCACGCCCACAGAACCGGCAGTAAAAAAATTTGGATTTCACCACTGGCTGGAACGCTAGCTCATGTTTCTGAAGTTTCCTTTATTTCACAGTTATCAGGAATTTCCAAAAAAACCCCACAAAACAACGTATTAATAAATTGATTTAAGAGTTTAGTGAATTTAGGTAGGGATTCTTATTTATTTTTATATAGAAAATGATTTTCCTTGCATACAGATAGTCCTCGACTTACCACAGTTCGTTTAGTGACCATTCAAGGTTGCAACGGCACTGAAAAATGTAACGGCTGTTTTTCATAGTTATGACCTTTGCAGCATTCCCCTTGAGCACGTGATCAAAATTCAGATGCTTGCTTCATATTTATGACGGTTGCTGTGTCCCCGGGTCCTATGATCCCCATTTTGCGACCTTCTGACAAGTGAAGGCAATGGGGAAGCCCAGATTCTCTTAACAACTGGGTTACTAACTGATCAACTGCAATGATTCACTTAATGACTGGGGCAAGAAAAGTCATAAAATGAGGCAAAACTCACTTTAACAAATGTCTCACTTAACAGCAGAAATGTTGGGCTCAATTCAGGTCGTAAATCGAGGACAACCTGTAATGTCCTTGTTTCATCATCATCATTCCGCATGTTTCCAACCAATACAGTCCTGAGCTTTCCTTTGCCAATTGGGCCCCCAATACTTGCTGATGTTGTTGATCCATCTTGTTTTAAATCTCTTTTCATGGACGCTTTTTGTCAAGTGGGACCCCTTCTATGACTGCCTTGGTCCATCTGCACTCCGTTCTTCTTGCTATGTGACCAGTTCATTTCCATTGCAATTCTTTTACTCTTTTGATGGCATCATATATTTTTGTTCGATCTCTAATCCTTGTCTTGTGATGCCAACAGAGGTGGGTTTCAGCAGGTTCTGACCAGTTCTGGAGAACCGGTAGTGGAAATTTTGAGTAGTTTGGAGAACCGATAAATACCACCTCTGACTGGCCCCTTCCCCATCTGTTCTCTGTCTCCTGAGGCCCAGCTGATCAGGAGGAAATGGGGATTTTGCAGTAGGCGTGGGAATGGAGATTTTACAGTAACCTTCCCCTGCTACGCCCACCAAGCCACACCCAACAAGCCATGCCACAGCCACCAAGCCACATCCACAGAACCAGTAGTAAAAATTTTTGAAACACACCACTGGATGCCAAGCATATATCTTAACATGGCTCTTTGTGCCACTCGTAGCTATTGTGTCAATTGTGAGATTTGCTGGCATATGTTAGAACAGGTAGCACACACTGATAATGTCCTTGTTTATATATGTAAATTACTACCTTGGATTACTCAAATTCAGTTATAATGCCACATTTGTCCTGGAGACACACAAAAAAACCCTTGCATGTTTAAAAGATAGAATAATAAATAATAACTATATTGTCACTTTGAATGTACACTAATCGGTCATAAGCCATTATTTTTGGTGCCTGTAGAGATTCTCAGTCATCCAGGTCATAGTTGTCCCAAAGGTGCTTTTTTCAGGAGGCAACTGGACTTTTTTGTTTCTTCTTTTGAAGATGTTTTGCTTCTCATCCAAGAAGCTTCTTCAGCTCTGGCAGCATAGTGGGGAATGGAATGGGGGATTTTTTTTGGTGCCACTGTAATTTTGAATGATCACAAAATGAACTGTTGAGAACTACCTGTACTGTTCCTCCCTCTGGAATAATTCTCATTCTCCTCAGACTACGCCAAGCTCCACAACCACGTCAACTTATTATTATCATTTTGTGTTGTGTTATCCATTTTAGAGGTGGGAAACTGATGATTGCAACCCGATGCTTACAACTGTTGCATGAACTGCTTAGAAACTCAAATCTCTAATCAATCAATCAATCAATCCGAATAGAGCTGGAAGGGACCTTGGAGCCAAATATGTTGGACTACTATTTTCACTCTTGCCAGTCAGCTGGTTGGGAGTGATGGAGGTTGTAGTCCCACCACATTTGAAGGACCTCTGTCTAGAAAACTTTGCAGAGGTTAATTGCACAGATTATAAAGGAGTAAATGAATTGCCCAGCTGTGATTACACCCATGGGGCTTTTAGCTTATATGACATGTGTAGAACATAGAATAATAAGAGTTGGAAGGGACCTTGGAGGTCTTCTAGTCCAACCCCCTCCAGTCTTTTCTTAAAAGCCTCCAGCGATGAAGCACCCATGATTTCTGAAGGCAAGCTGTTCCACTGATTAAATTGTCCTCACTGTTAGGAAGTTTCTCCTTAATTCCAGGTTGTTTCTGTCCTTGATTAGTTTCCATCCATCCATCCATTCCATGGAATACTGCTGTCATGTCCCCCCAGTCCTTCTTTTCTCTAAACTAACTAAACCAGTGGTGGGTTGCCGCCGGTTTAGACCGGTTCTCACAAACCGGTAGTAAAATCGGCGGGAGGCTCTGCCCACTGACCCGGACGTCGTCAAAGGTGACCTGCGCATACGCAGAAGCTTCTGCGCATACAATTCTGCGCATACAATTGCACGATGCGAACCGGTAGTAAAGTTAAGTAGAACCCACTCAAATCCTTCAACCATTCTTCATGTATTTTAGTCTTCAGGTCTTATAATCATGTTAGTTGCTCTTCCTTGCACTCTCAACATCTTTTTTTTTTTTTTTACCAATTTCAATCCTTTATTTGCCATTTCGATCCCTCTTTTCTACTTGCTGGGAGTTAATCTTTAGGAAGGGCTACTTTGCTAGTTTTTAGCATCCTGTTTTTGCTGCTCCCTGTGGAGCACCACTGGTTTATTTTCATTTGGCTTCAGGAACTCTGTTGCTGAGGGAAAAGCTGTTGTTCTACCTTTGAAGTGGATGATAAACCTTTTTGAAAAGTGTGATATAAGATGACAAGACAAAGCAAGGTTCCACTGACAGCCAGAGATGAGAAATGTGATTGCATAATGTAGACAAAATTTTTCTGTCCAGCAAAAATGGGTGATGCTGGCAACTTTGGGCTTCCTCTTCTGTCTGAGGCTTATGGATATCAGCTTGTCTAGATCCTTCTTTTAAAGATGGATTTGTTATCATCTGAGGCTAAAACAGCATAAAAGGATGGATTTCAGAAGCTCGCAAGCCTGGATCGGAGAGCTATCTTCTGTCCACTGCTGCTTCCTTGTATTTACAGCCAGCTGCCTTGGATTTTGCAAGCGGCCATCAATCTTAGCAGCTATGGAGAACTTGATCCTCCATGAACCCAGCTGGTCTCCTTTTAAAATCATCTCTGTGGGCTGCATCATAATGATGGGCAGCAAATCCTACTCTCTGACCATGTGCTTTTTATGAAAAAAGAGTCTCCTTTTAGTTGGTTCTGACAACTTTGGGCTGGCGTTCCAGCAATGGGGAAGATGTGATATGTGCAGTGGGATGTTTTAATATATCTGTTATTGTGTAAAAGAATCCTAATGGCTATCTATACTTTTTCTTCCTTGGAGAAATCTTGCATCCTTCTAATGGTTTTAGCTGTAGTTTTTCATATCTTTTCTAGCTCTTTTTATGATAAGGGATAAGGATAAGGATAAGGATAATTTTATTTCTATACCGCCCCTCTCCTGAAGGACTTGGGGCGGTGTACAGCTAGGTAAAAACACGACACAAATATCACAATTTAAATTTAAAATTTATTAAAAGTTTTACATTTAAGGCCAAAATTTGTTAAAAACCCAAAAATTTAAGAACTCCAGATTTAAAAACTAATTACAAAGCTAGCCTTGCCTGTCGGAAGAGCAGGGTCTTAAGAGCACAGCGGAAAACTCGGAAGGTTTGGTGATTAGAACAGTCTAGCACACTTATTGTGAACCTTTTCGGCACCGAGTGTGCGTTCGTCTGGGCCGCAACCCCAAAGAGGAGCTGCCAATGGCGCATGCCCGCACCTGAAAATGAATGCGCCCCGGCCAGGTAGTCTTCTGCGTTTCTGGTGCACATGCGCTCATGACAATCCGCTGGCTGGCGCACATGCTCACACGGGATAATGTAAGACCAGCTCTTCCAGTTTGCGGCACTGATGCACGCAAAAAGGCCAGCTGATCGTCACCCATGCATGTGCGCCAGAAACCCAGAAGAGGAACGGGCAACGCCACGCGTGCCAGGCGACATGGCTCCGTGTGCCACTTCAGGCACGCGTGCCATAGGTTCGTCATCACGAATCTAGCATGTATGGCATGATTGGATCAGGGAATAAATACATTGATATTTTTCAGTTCCAATGATACCAAACATGAAATCTGTTTATCTTCTTTGCTCCCATCTATTTACTTCCTTTCCTCCTCTTCCTCCTCTATCTTCCTCTCTCTTTCCTCCCCTCCTCTCTCCCCTTCTTTTATCTTCCTTTCCTTCTCCCCTCCCTCCCCTCCCTCCCCTTTTCTCTCTCATTCTTTTATTTCTCTTCCCTTCCCTTCCCCTCTCCACTTCTCTCCTCATTCTTTTATCTCCTCTCCCCTCTCCTCTTTTCGTCTCCTGCACACTGGGTTAGCAAATTCATCGGGCTAAACCAGGGATGGGCTTTAAAAATTTTAGCAAGGGGTTCTCTGCCTGGCTGCTGGGTGGGTCTGGCCATGGTGGGCATGGCCTAGTTGGCCTCCTGCACCATGGTGGTGGGGGGGTATTTTTGCCCTCCCTGGGCTCCAGAGGCTTTCCTCAAGCCTCCGGGAGGGCGAAAATGGCCTCCTCAGGTTCCAGAGGCCCACTGGAGGTCGGAAACCTGTTCTCGCCAACCCAAACGTCCGGTAGGACCGTTTTTCGCTCTCCCCGAGCCTCCGTGTGTGCCCTGCACTTACCTCATCCAAAACGGGCTGCTTGGGGACTCTTGGGAGGGGCAGGGCAAGGTGGGTGGGGCCAGCCAGGACTGGGATTTGGGGGTTCTTCAAACTGCACGGAATCTTAGCTAGAGGTTCTCCCAAACCCCTGCGAACCCTCAGTAGCCCACCTCTGGGCTGAGCAACATATCCCAAGATCCCTTTCCTAATTTACCAAGAAAAAGTTCTGATCCCATTAGATTGATAGGTAAGATCTGATTTTTTTTGTGCCAAAAGGCACAAAAGTGATTTTTCAGAGTGGGGTTTCATTGGTGACCCAAAGAAATTGGAGGTAGCCTTAAACCTAGAAATGCCCCCCCAAAAAATTGGAGACAAAGTCATTTGGTTAGGGTTTTTTTTGCTTTACCTCATGAGGAAATGATGGCTGCAGTGAATTGGAAGATGGGGAAATGAAATATCTAGAAGGAAGCAGCACTTCTGCCTGACTAGAGCTCTGAGTAGGAGCCTTTATCGCATTTTCTTGCAATGCTGGCTTGTAATTCTAGGTGTGCAGGTGGAGGCTGAAAGCAGGTTTCGCAGCCAGCCATTGCCCTCCTTTTGTTCTTCTCCTTCAGTTGCTTCAATTGTCCCTCTCTTCCTAATGAATACATGAATTGCACTGAACTTTCATCACAACAATAATAAACTCCACGGGCCAGATATTAAAATAAATGAGCTTCTGGAACTGCAAGTGCAAAGCATCCAAATTAAATCCCTCCCAGGGCATGAAGCTTTTTGAAGCTTTTGAAAAGATCTCCAAGGGAAGCCTTAATCAACGTTGCTAAAGTTCTTTGACCCAACATAGAGACTGTTCTCACCTGGGGTGCTAAACCTTCATGTGGTTGGTTTAGTTTTGCCTCAGTACCATCTCTGAAACATGATGTACTACAGGTAGTCCTCGATTTATGACCAGGGATGAAATCCAGCCAGTTCTATCCGGCTCGGGTGAACTGGTAGCGGCGGTTACGGGAGGGTCCACCCATCCGCATGGACATCATGACGTTGCTTTTTTGTGACATTTTAAGCCTCTGCACATGCGCAGATGACGGCTCACACCAGGGGTGAGTTCTACTTACTTTACTACCGGTTCGCAACGGGGCCACGCCGCAGAAGTGTTCTGATGACATCGGGGTCAGTGGGCAGAGCCTCCCGTCAGTTTTACCACCGGTTCTATAGAACCGGTGTGAACCAGAGGCAACCCACCACTGGCGCACACACATTGGCGAACTGGTAGGGAAGGGAAGTGAAATTCACCCCTGCTTACAACCACAAGACCTAAATTCCTGTTGCTAAGCGAGACATTTGTTAAATGAATTTTGCCCCCATTTTACAACCTTTCTTGCCACAGTTGTTAAGTGAATCACCGACGTTAAGTTAGTAGCATGGTTGTTAAGTGAATCTGGCTTCCCCAATGACTTTGCTTGTCAGAAGGTCGTAATTGGGGATCACATGATTCCGGTACCCCGTCATAAATACATACCAGTTGCTAACCATCTGAATTTTGATCAGGTAACCATGTGGATGGTGCAACAGTTGTTAAATGTGAAAAATAGTAATGTCACTTTTTTCAGTACCGTTATACCTTTGAACGGTCACTAAATGAATTGCTGTAAGTCAAGGACTACCTGTATAACTTGAGTTAGGCAGGGCATTTTAACAAACCGTAATGAAAGTAAACCATGATTTATCAAGGCAATAACAGCCAGGGTTACTACACCTGACTCACCATTGTTTTAATGAATGAAGTTGAGATGCCGCCTACTGATTATCCGGTCAGGATATTTAAATATTTCGACTTGGTACTTTTTTGGACAATTGCATTAAATATGCCTGTATCAGTTGGAGATTATGAAGAGTTCTAATTAAATTAGGGAAAGCTGATTTAGTTGCAAACCGAGATGCTTGAAATTTCAGTGGAATTTCTGACTTTGCAATGTCCTTAAGAGAGGAATAAAATACTTTATGGTGATTATTAAATGTGAGTTAAAAGAAACATTGACTTGATTTGGATCTTTGAAGTAAGGAAAATATATGAAACACTAATTGTTAAAATGATAAATGAATATTATAAAGAGCTGTTTAGATTTGAAGTTTAAGATTTAGGGTGATTACATAATAAAATATTAAATGTTAGAATAAGATGTTAGATTGAATGATAAAAATTGGGTTTAGATTTGTTCTTTCTTTTTCTTTTTTTCTTTTAAGATGTTAACTGATGAAATTTGGAATTTATACTTATTTTATACCAGATCAAACCCTTGCTCTAAAAAGATGCTGTTTTATGTTTAAAAATAAATTAAAAAAAATTTTCAAAAGAAAAAAAAAAGAAATTCCAGTGGAAGGGAATATCTGGAGCTCAGAGTTGACTGTGGAATTCTTGATGGCCTCTGAGCTTTCTTGTTTGCTTCCTTGCTTGATGGTTTGCTTGTTTGCGAACTCCACACCCACTTGTACTGAAGATGTTTCATAGCTGGGTCATGAAATGTCTACAAACAAACCATCAAGCTCAAAACACCAAGACTTACCACTTGCTTGAAATTTTCGCTCTGCTAACGAAATGCATGAAATTTTCACTGAATAATAATCCTATTGGGAATTTGTGTTGCTATACTTTACAACTGCCGTGAAATTCTCATTGCTGGTTATGCTTCCTGCAACCGTTTACTAACATTTCTGGAGTTCTTTCACCTCAGATGTAGAAGTAGGGTTTCGTTATTTTAATTCTTTTATAGTACTTGGGATGTCCTCCTTAATTTTAACGTTTTCCTTGACTGATTGATATGTTACATTATATTAGACAAAAAACGAAGCAGTAATACAAGAACCATGATTCAACACAATACTTTTGTCCAGAAATTAGCCAGAAACTAATTTTAAGGAGCTAATCTTGAGCCAAGCATTTAATTTCAGCCCCCAGACAGATCCCTTGAAACACAGAAGAGACATCTTGATGCATATTCATGTTTATTTTTATGGCTGCGCCTAAAAAGCAGATATTTTCCATTGCATTTGCAGTATTTTGTGTTGTTTTCTTAAGTTTCAAAGCAAGCTGTGCCCTAAGGGTGTGCTTGCATCTCCTTTGATCTGTAGACTATTTTACACTAGATTTACCATTAACTTCTTTCATTCTCCACAAATAATTTTATTGATTAACTAGCATCTTACAGATTCCTGCATGTTAAAAGCTAACACCTAGGTTCCCCCTTGAATTGAACTGGGGAATCAGGAAACGTATCTCGTTGCTGTTATACAATGATCAAGCTTCCCACCTTCTTCTGGGAAAGGTAGGTGGCTCAGAATTATTCCTTGATCAACATCAGCCTTTGAATTGCCTTCACTTTAGTCTCCAAGAGCCACACAGGGTACCTTTGATCTTTGGTCAGCCAAATGTGTTGAACTACTATTTTCACTCTTGTCAGTCTGCTGGTTGGGGATGACAAAGGTCCCACCACATTTGAAGGACCTCAGTTTAGAAAACTTTGCAGTGGTTAATTGCACAGATTATAAAGGAGTAAATGAATTGCCCAGCTGTGATTACGCCCATGGTGACTCTTAGCTTATATGACAAATGTAGAACATAGAATAACAGAGTTAGAAGGGACTTTGGAGATCTTCTACTCTAACCCCTGCTTACCAGGGGTCAGCAACCTCTGGAGCCGCATGTGACTGTTTCACCCCTCTGCTGTGGTTCCCTGTCACTCAAAATATGCGTCCCAACCACCCATGTGTGACACCTGCCGGCACGCGATTTATTGAGCTTTTCAGTCCCCAGTAGGTCAACGATGGATAAATCCAAGAAAAGAAAGTTTCAGGAGAAAACAGAATGTTTAATTCAACTACATATGCTAGTTTTGTGGCCGCTCAAGAAATAGTCAGGCATGGGAAAGGTTTTGTGGCTCCCGATGTTTTCTTTTCTGTGGGAAACGGGTCCAAATGGCTCTTTGAGTGTTTAAGGTTGCAAACCCGTGCTGTATATTATTCCAGACAAATAGCTGTCTGGTCTGTTCTTGAAACCTCCAGTGATGGAGCACCCACAACTTCTGGAGGCAAGCTGTTTCACTGGTTAATTTTTCTCACTGTCAGGACATTTCTTCTTAGTTCTAGGTTGGCCCTCTCAATGATTAGTTTCCATCCATTGTTTTTTGTCCTGCCCACAGGTGCTTTGGAGAATATGTCAACCTTCTCTTCCCTGTAACAGCCTCCCTAGTACTGGAAGACAGCTATCATATCACTCCTAGTCCTTCTTTTCATTAGACAGGCATACCTGTTTAGCCTCCAGTAAAGCCCCATCTTTACTCTCCGTCTCTGCACTCTTTCTGGGGTTGACCAGAATTGTTGACCAGAATTGGACAATATTTTAAGAGTGGTTTCACTTGTGCAATATAAAGCAGAAATGTGATGATTAGTGGGCTGATCAGTCAGGAAGATTAATGGCTTCTTAAGTTCTTTCTGTGGCAGTTGGTTGATCACAGAGTTGGCTTTTGAGAATCATCCAGTTCTTGGAAAACAATATTCCTTTGTGCTTATTACACCAATAACTGATCTGCTCTGGGCTTGCAAATACTTTGCTCAGAGATGCCATCTGTCTGATGTGTTTTTTTATGGGGGAAACAAAATACCAAGATAGTTACAGGTGAACAATGTAGGAAGAACAATGTTCTTCCAAAGGTAGTGAAATGAATTACAGAAGAGCCCTGGTGGTGCAATGGTTAGAATGCAGTATTGCAGGTTGACTCTGCTGACTGCCAGTAGTTCAATTCTGACTGGCTCAAGATTGACTCAGCCTTCCATCCTTCCGAGGTTGATAAAATGACAACCCAGATTGCTGCGGTCAATATGCTGACTTTGTAAACCACTTAGAGAGGGCTGTAAAACACTATGAAGCAGTATATAAGTCTAAGTGGTATTGCCAGTGCTATTATACAGTGGTATCTCGGTACTAGACTGCTTCGAAAGTCGTCAAATTTGATACATGAAGCATTTTGTTGTGATAATTTTATCCCGGGACTCACTGTTTGTTTGGTACTCGATGCGCTACAATAAAAAAGGGGAATGGCTGCGGAGAATGGACAAAGCTGGGAAGATTGCTGCAAAGGAAGTGGGAAATGGCCACCGAGGATGGACAGGAAGTTGGCCATGCTGGGAAGGTCATTGACATAGAAAAAGGGACAGATAGGAAGTCCTTCCCAGTGGAAGCAAAGGATCATGTGGTAAGTCACTTCGATTGTTTGGCACGTGAAATTTTTAATACCCGCTGCACGTCCTGGAACCAATTAATGACAAGTACCAAGGTACCATGGTACTTGCTTTGCAGACTCATTAAAGGGCATCCTCCTTTTGGGGAAGAACATGAAAATCCAGAACAGTCTATCTTTCTCAAAGCATAAAAAAGCAAAAGATTTACGTCAATATGCAGAACTGCTTTCCTTAGCAAGAAAAGCCAAGTAATTTTTGCAGTCTCTTTTCAACATCACTTTTTCTAGTCCAACACCTTTCCAAAGATTTTTGGATACTGTTTTTTAACAAACACTGCTTCAGGCCATCTGGCGCCTGGCAGAAACACAGGGAGTTTGAAACAGAATCATCCTTTCAAAAAGTAAACGACAAGAAGTCGCAATCATATTGTCTGTTGCAGTGTCCCCATGGTCACGTCATCAAAAACTTGAACACTTGGCAATCGGCCCTCATTTATGACAATTGCAGTGTCCCGGGGTCATGTGGTCCCTAATTGTAACCTTCCCAGCTGTCTTCGACAAGAAAAATCAATGGGGGAAGCCAGATTCACTTAATGACCCTGTGATTCATTTAACAACTGCAGCGATTTGAGCGGTTTTAAAAGGGCTATGTATTTGTTGTCAACTACCAGCAATAATTTTTAAAAATAATATCAACCATGGTTTTATTTTTTTTAAAAAAGAAGACTTCGCTAGAGTGATTCTGAGGATTTCATGGGTATTTTTATACAGTTTTATCAGCAGCAGATTGCAGATGTTTCATAAATGCTGTCTTTTGGGATGCTTTATTAACTTCCCCCAGGGATATCCGTGCACCAAATGGGCCCAACTTTGCTTAGCTTTTGAAGCTCAGCCAAAGTCATCCCGGTCTGCTACCTTATTTAAGTAAAGAGCGGGGTGGGCTTCAAAAATCTCAGCAATGGGTTCGCTGCCCCGTTGCTGGGTGGGTGTGGCCTAGTTGGTCTCCTGCACCATGGTTGGGGGGGGGGAGTTTTTCACCCTCCCCAGGCTCCGGAGGCTTTTCTGGAGCCTCTGGGAGGGCAAAAATGGCTGACCCCAGCCCTCCGGAACTTCCAGGAGGCCCGTTTTTTGCCCTCCCAGAGCCTCTGTGCGAGCCCTGAATTTACTTGGGATCCAAAACGGGCCACGTGAAGACTCCTAGGTGGGGCAGGGAGGGGTGGGGCAGGGAGGGGTGGGTGGGATCAGCCAGGCATGGTATTTGGGGGTTCGCCGAACTGGGTAGAATCCTAGCTAGACGATCTCCAGAACCTGTGTGAACCTCCAGCAGCCCACCCCTGAGTAAAGGTACTCATGATTCATGCTCCCCCCACTTTTTTTTTGACTATACAGACCCAACCATCTGGCTGTCATAGCAAAGATAGGGAAGTGGTCGCTGCATTTTCCCGGGATTTTTTGACTTCCAGTCTAGTCTCAGCTCTGCTATTCTGTGACTCTATCCATATTCCAATCATATCCAGTCCTGTGTAGCAATAACAATAGCACTTAGACTTCTAAACCGCTTCACAGTGTTTTACAGCTCTCTCTAAGCGGTTTACAGACCTAGCCTATTGCCTCCAACAATCTGGCTCCTCGTTTTATTGACCTCAGAAGGATGGAAGGCTGAGTCAACCTTGAGCCTGGTGAGATTTGAACTGCCAAATTGAAGGCAGCCGGCAGGCAGCAGAAGTAGCCTGCAGTACTGCACTCTGACCACTGCGCCACCATGTAGCATTTAAGTTCAGTGAATAATAGAATAATATAGTTTGAAGGGATCTTGGAGATCTTCTAATCCAACCCCCTGCTTGAGCAGAAGATCCTATACCATTTCAGACAAATGGCTGTCCAGTCTCTTCTTAAAAGCCTCCTGTGATGGAGCACCCACAACTCCATCACAGGAGAACAAGTCCTTCTACTGATTAATTGTTCTGCCATGAAAGTTCTCCTTAGTCCTAGGTTGCTTCTCTCCTTGATGAGTTTCCATCCATTGCTTCTTGTCCTGCCTTCCGGTGCTTTGGAGAATAGCTTGACTCCCTCTTCTTAGTGGCAGCCCTTCAAATATTGGAAGACTGCTATCATGCTCTTCTTTTCATTAAACTAGACATAAACCTGTAACATTGTTGGATAAATCTTCTGGAGACTGGAGTTGAAGGCATTTTGGTAAATGCCAGGGATTAGCCAATGAACCAATGTGCCCTCTGTAGCCAATTATATTTGTGAATAAAATTGTTGGAAGAAATGTCCTTCAGTTCCAAGTGGGGAAAAAGACCCTGGAAACATGATGGCTGTTTGGAAAGATGGTTTTAATGGTTGACCGGATCACATGCCTTGATGATGTTGGGTGAAGAAAAAAAGGGAAGAGATTCTGAGAGTGCCTGAGTTTTATACCCTCTCTGGGCTTTTGAATTTGAGCTTGTATTCTGTTTGGTTGTCAGACTCTCATGGGGCCAAGCAGGGGCAACTCTGTAGGCCTGTGATGGCAAACCTGTGGCACGGGTGCCATAGGTGGCACGTGGAACCATATTGGTGGGCACGCGAGCTCAGCTCCAGCAGTTGATTTTTGGGCCTTCTGGGCCCACCAGAAGTCAGGAAACACGCTGTTTCCGGCCTCTGGAGGGATTCTAGGGGGCTGGGGAAGGCCGTTTTTGTCCTCCCCAGGCTCCTAGAAAGGCTCTGGAGCTTGGGAAGAGCGAAAAATGGGGCTACCTGGCCCACTGTACCATTGCGTGCCAAAAGCAGGGGGAGCATTGGGGGGAGGGAATAGAATTATGGATGTGGGCACACATGTGTGACCCCCCCATCTCACCCTGCTTTTGGCACGCAATGGCAAAAAGGTTAGCCATCACTGCTGTAGGCTGTGTTTTGAGTCCAAGTTCGGTTGAGCTTTGCTGGGTGCTGTAATCTTCCCAGGTTCCATGTGGTGAGATCTGTTGCTAGATGGGTAGAGGGCTAATCCTACCTTTGTTGGATCTTGGGTGAGGGCATTTGCCTGTGAATAGACCTAGCTATCTCTTTATCTCTTAAGTGTGGACCAGTGGTGGATTGCTCCCGGTTCTCCCTGGTTCAGACAAACCGGTAGTGTCGGCGGTGGGAGGCTTCACCCACCCTCCCAGATGTCATCAAAAATGCTCTGCGATAGCGAACTGGTAGCTCTGGGATTTGAAACCCACTACTGGTGTGGACAACTGCTCTGGGCTATTGAGGATAGTCGGGGCTATTAAGAGTGAGTCTGCTTTCTGCTTAAAAAATCATGCTTCTCCATTTCTCATCCAGGGAAATCTAATATTCTGCCTTTTTAATATTTCCTAAAATATTTCATTTTTCTAGGGGCGGGTGCTAACTTCCTACAAAATGATGGCAGAAAACTTACAGATGTTCCACCCACCCACCACACACACACTTCAAAAAAGAGAGTGTTGGTTTTTATCTGCAATCAGGATGCGTTCAAGCCCACCACTTCAAGAGATATCTCAGGTTGGGGTTTTTTTCTTAGTCCTTTGAAGAATGGCATTTTAAGGCAAGAGATGCCTGGGCTTTCTCTGTCTCTGAGACTCATTAGGAAAATCACAGTCAAAGGAGGTTGGTGGAGAAGAAATTCAATGGTGAAGGATAAAGAGCTGTGGGGGGGGGGGGGGGGGGGAAAGCTAATTAACCTTCTGTCCTTCAAAGGAAAGTGAATGGAGTCAAGATGTCTCCTGCAAGACATTCAAAAGCCTTTAGCTGATCTTTAAATGCCACGAATTTAGCACATTTTAGCCTGTGCTGGGGAATTAGCATAAGAAAAAAAAAAGCTAAGGTGGTGGAGGGGAGGGAAAGGGGGGATTGTCTGAAAATCTCTTTGCTTCCTTGAAAAGGAAAAAAAAAACATTCTTTTTATATTAATGACTTCAAAGAGTGTCAGGAGCAACTTAAAAGTGTGCCTTAAATATTGAACCTGCAGTGATAAATATCAATATTCTATAGATGGTAGCTAAGCCCACATCAGCTTTGTGAGATTTCTTTCATTCTCCTAGAGAAATTGGCTTCCTTTTTTATTCAGCCTTTCCTCCAATGAGTTTCGGGTAAGGGTATGGATTACTGCCGATGCCTTTATCTGCAAAACAGCTTTGTGTAGTCAAGCATAATTGGACCGAAATGCTTTTGTGTTGTTTTCCTTTGGACATAACTCCCTTATTAAAACGGGTTCCAAGGGAGTCGATAATAAAGGGAGGAAAAAATTTAAAGGATGTCTCTATGTGAATTGATATAATATCAGGGTTCAGGGAAATGTATACAGACAGTACTCCCTTTATGACCACAACTGGAACCAGCAACGTTGCTAAGTGATACAGTCGTTAAGTGAGACTTCACATGGCTCCATCGATTGGGTTTCCTCCAAGGTCATTTCCAGCTCTGTTATTCTGTTAATACAGGCAGTCCTCGATTTATGTCCATGATTGAGCCTACAATTTTGTTACTAAATGAGACATTTGTTAAATGACATTTCCTCCATTTTACGGTCTTTCTTGCCATGGTTGTTAAGCGAATCACTGCTGTTGATAAATTAGTAACATGGTTGTTAAGTGAATCTGGTTTTCCCCTTGACTTTGCTTTACAGAAGGTCACAAAAGGAGATTGCATGACCTGGGACACTACAACAGTCATAAATGCGAGTCAGTTCCCAAGCGTCTGATTTTGATCACATGGCCATGGGAATGCGGCAACAGTTTTAGGTGTGGAAACAATCATACGTTACTTTTTCCAGTGCTGTAACTTTGTAAGGTCACTAAATGAACTATTATAAGTCAAGGATTACCTGTACGTCATGTGTTCTTGATTTGCAATTTTACTGCTGGTGTCTCCGTTGACTTGTTGTGAGCTGCCTGTGAAGGGTGCAAACGGCAATCGTGTGACTGCGGGGACGCGGCAACAGTTGTAAACACCCACCTGTTGCAAAGAGCCCGAATGTCGATTACGTGACTTTGAGGATTCCGAAACATCCATAACTGCAAGGCCCTGCGGCATCAAAACTTCACATGGTCGTTAAACAGAGGAGCTGTAAAGCGAGGACTACCTCTAAATTAAAATACACGCATGCAAGGATATTTGAGGGAATAAAAAGGATTTATACTGGTACCTATCTAAATGAGAAATGGATCCTAGGTGAGGTATTGTTCATTGAGCAGTGGTGGGTTTCACATAACTTTACCACCGGTTCGCCGCACACCGAAAATGTGAGAGTGTGCGCGCCTTTCATGCATGCACTGTGCTCATGCATGTGGCTAGAAAATGTGGCTAAATAGGATGGCATAGCACCGGGATGGGCGGGTGGCCACCCTCAGATGGCCACTATCAGTTTGCCCGAACCGGCCCAATACTACCACTGTTCATGAGGGCATTCTAGGAGTAAGTACTGTATATAGCTTCTCAGAGAAACGTCTGTGGAGATTCTCAGTCATCCAGGTCATAGCCCCCTCAGAGGTGCTTCTTCAAAGCGCAACTGGACTGGTTTTTTTTCCCTTGAGGAAGAAGAACAAAACGTTTCGTTTCTCATCCAAGAAACTTCATCAGTTGTGATGGGAGGCAGGGAGGGAAGGAGGATAGGTACTGGGTGCTTGAGGATGGAAGGATAGGTTCTGACCAGACTGGGGAGTGGATGGGTGGAAGGATTATATTCATTTGCATCATCTGGTCCATTAGCACTCTCCGTGAGAGCTCTTGAGGCCACTTGGTGGTTAATCTCTGCCCTCAGGCAGTGGTGAAATGTAAAATGTGTTACTACTGGTTCTGTGGGCGTGGCTTGATGGTGGGGTAATGTGACTGGGTGGGCGTGACAAACTTTTATATATATATAACTTTTAAAACTATTTTTTCTACAACCTCTTCCCATTTTTTTTACAACCTCTTCGGCTGAAGAGGTTGTAAAAAAATGCTTTGAAAAGGCTCTGCCGATCAGGCAACTCAGCTGGGATCGTCAGAGGCTTTTAAAAGAATTTTTTCTACAACATCAATAAAATTTTTTTAAAAATGCTTTTAAAAGCCTCTGACGATCCTAGCTGAGTTGGCTGATCGGCAGAGGGTTTTTTTCTTTTAAAAACATTTTTTCGGCCGAAGAGGTTGTATAAAAAATGCTTAAAAAAAAAAAAGCCTCTGATGATTACGCGGCTCAGTTGGGCATGGGGGGTGGGGGCAGGGATTTTTGCTACCGGTTCTCCGAACCATCCGCCGCCATCGCTACCAGATCAGGTGATCTGGCCTGAATCGGGAGCATTTCACCCCTGCCTCAGGGTACAATTGTTTGTGGAATCTTTTTGGTCCCTTAACTCCAGTCTACTAAGGAGATATATCTCGTGGGGCCCAGAAGAAGGGCCTTCTCCATGGTGGCTCCCTTCCTCTGAAATTAGACTGCCCCCCCTTCTCCTGTTTGGAAGTCCCTGAAGATGTGGTTCTGCCAGCGGGCCTGGGGAACCCAGAGTGGGATAGAGCCCATTAAATGGTAGTATAAATATGTGTTTCTTTTATATTGGGTTTTTATGTCCTGTAAGCTGCCTTGAGTCGCCAAGGGCTAATCGGCGGCAATATAAGTTTTCTAAATAAATTAATTAATTAAAATGCAACACAGCTCTTGCAGTGGTACCAAGAAGATTCCAGAAACAATTGCACCTTTTTAAAAATAATTTTTATTTTTATTTTATACACAAGCAAACTTTTAATACATCAGTCATTCCTTACGTGCGACATCTCGGTGTTATCTCTACGGATTCATTTTTTTGTTGTTTCTTTGCCCTTAAGGGCAAAGATAATCCATGAAGTGGCCCCAAGAGCTCTCACAAATGACTACAAATAAATACAATTATTCTACCCACCTATCCCAATCCGGTCAGAGCCTATATTTTCATCTCCAAGCACCCAGTTTCCAGTGTCAGTACCAGAGGTGGGTTTCAGCAGGTTCTGACCAGTTCTGGAGAACCGGTAGCTGAAATTTGGAGTAGTTTGGAGAACCGGTAGTAAAAATTCTGACTGGCCCCACCCGCATCTATTCTCTGCCTCCCAAGTCCCAGCTGATAAGGGGTGAAATGGGGATTTTGAAGTAACCTTCCCCTGGATTGGGGTGGGAATGGAGATTTTACAGTATCAGTCCTCTGCCATGCCCACCAAGCCACACCCATCAAGCCACACCCACAGAACCGGTAGTAAAAAAATTTGACACCCACCACTGGTCAGTACCTATCCTCTATCCCCCACCCCTCCCAAAACTACAACTGATAAAGTTTCTTGGATGAAAAATGAAATTCTTTCTCAAGGGAAAAAATCCTCAGTCCAGTGCCTTCTCGGGGAAATATTCTGTCTATCCTAGCCATGGGGGATGGAATAAAAACACAGCCAGGACATCAAATATCATTGCTTGAGCCAGGACAAGCCAAAAAAAAGCACACACTTTTTTTTCTGGATTACAAGAAAAATGGGCCAATGTTGCCTTTCCTGAGGCTGCGAGCAGGTAGAGGTATCATGGATTATTGCTTTCAAAGTAGAAACAAGACATGATATATTAAAGTCCCAATTAAACTTAATAGAATAGAATAACAGAGTTGGAAGGGACCTTGGAGGTCTTCTAGTCCAACCCCCTGCTTAGGCAGGAAACCCTACACCACTTCAGACAAATGTTTATCCAATCTTTTCTTTAAAACTTCCAGTGTTGGAGCATTCACAACTTCTGGAGGCAAGTTGTTCCACTGATTAATTGTTCTCACTGTCAGGAAATTTCTCCTTTGTTCTAGGTTGCTTCTCCTTGATTAGTTTCCACCCATTGCTTCTTGTCTTGTCCTCAGGTGCTTTGGAAAATAGGTGGACCCCCTCTTCTTTGTGGCAGCCTCTGATAAAAGCCCCTAATAAAGCCAGCTTTGAGTGTCAGCTACTGTTTATTTGGGCAAACTATAGATAAGATTATTTCTTCCATAACCACAGGCGGTGGATTTACATTATTTTTAATTGTTTGTGAGCAACCTAGAGCCATATATTAAAATGGGCATCTCTATCACTAGGAATAATAATTAATTTCCCTTGTTCTGTATCAAATTTTTAAAAACTGCAGTGGAGATGTGCAATTGCCTCTAGCAATGTTTCATTTTATTTATTAATCCCAGGAGCTTTACTCCACTAATGATTATAGTGCAGTAGGTGCAAACCAGAAATTTCAGACTAATTATCTTTGAATTTTTGGTTCAGTGAGAACTGTAGGAAATCAGTCTGTGCTCTCCTGCTTGCTATTTTAGATGTTTGATTTAGGATGCAATTTCAGGGGTCTTTTTTTTCCCTTTTAAAATGTTAATCTCCAATCAAGGAGTATTTCCTACAATACATGCTATCTGGCTGCCTGCAAAAGAGAACAAAGTTGGAAAACTATTTTTACATTATATTGTTTTTATTTCCAATTATTTAAGGTTCTCAGGGATCACGTTCATGGACACCATTCCTCCCTTTGGGATTCATCTATGAAGTTTATTTGGAAGGTTCATTTGAAAATTTATATTCTGATCCCAGGAATTAAATATTGATTGGCTACTCAAAGTGGATGGGAAGACTTACTGATGTTATTGGAGATACTATTTTTTTTCATGGATATGAAAGCTGCTAGATTTTGGCTCTGAAAAGAAGTGCTAGGGTTTATATTATATTAGTATCATGTGTTTATTGGTTCAATTTATTTATTTATTGGTTCGATTTATATGCCGCCCTTCTCCAGAGACTCAGGACAGCTTACAGTGTGTTAAGCAATAGCCTTCATACTTTTGTATATACCTGCTTAGTAGGGCTTTTGGACCCCCTAAGCGGTGTTCTTTTTATACAAAGTCAGCTTATTGCCCACACAATCCGGATCCTCATTTACCTACCTTGGAAGGATGGAAGGCTGAATCAACCTTGAGCCTGGTGAGATTTGAACTTGCAGTAATTGCAGGCAGCTGGCAGCTAATTGCTATTTAACAGCACTTAGTCCACTGCACCACCAAGGCTCTTTTCATGTTTCTGGCTTGTTGTTCGTTTGAAGTGGATTTAGACCAGTTTCCTATGCTTAGTCCATTCCTATGTTAGGATCTCTATGTTTGTGCAATTCAGGGGTGGGTTCTACTTACCTTTACTACCGGTTTGCAACGGGGCATGCACAGAAGCTTCCTGATGACATCTGGGTCAGTGGGTGGAGCTTCCCTCCGGTTTTACTACTGGTTCTTGCAAACTGGTCTGAACTGGGGGCAACCCACCACTGGTGTACTTCTATATGTAGTTACAGAAGCCCCAGGAAGATATTACATATGGGGAGGCTTTATTGTTTGAACTAGGAAATTTGTTCACTTTTGAAAATAGGGAGGATTGTACAGTCCTTCCTTCCTTCCTTCCTTCCTTCCTTCCTTCCTTCCTTCCTTCCTTCCTTCCTTCCTTCCTTCCTTCCTCTTTATTATTTTTTTTAGTAAGTAACTTAAAATGGCAAACACACACAATGCAACTTCATCCTCCTAATTTCCCCACAACAACATGGAGCTCCCATTGAGGAGCACCCGGAGGCTCCAGCTGGTCCAGAATGCAGCCGCGCGGGTGGTTATGGGAGCAATGTGGCACTCCCATGTGACCCCCCCCGCGTGAGCTGCACTGGCTCCCGGTGGTCTTCCGGGTGCGCTTCAGGGTTTTGGTTACCACCTTTAGAGCGCTCCATTGCTTAGGACCGGGGTATCTATGAGATCGCCTTCTGCCACCAGTAGCCTCTCACCGACCAGTACGCTGCCATAGAGAGGGGCTTCTCAGGGTGCCGTCAGTCAAACAGTGTTGACTGGCGGCCCCCAGGTGGAGACCCTTCTCTGTGGGGGCACCTGCCATCTGGAACGAGATATGGAGGATCCCAGATCTGCGTCCTTTCCGTTGTGCCCTCAAAACATTCCTATTCCAGCAGGCTGGCCTGGCCTAACTTCTCTTTCAAATTGTTTTTTAAATTTTAAATTTGTGTTATAAATTGGGGTGTATTAATCTGTTTTTCTGGGCCAAAGTATTTAATGTATTTTAAATGGTTTTTTAACGTTTGTATTATATGTATTTTATCTTTTGGCTGTTCACCGCCTTGAGTCCTTTGGGAGTAGGGTGGTATATAAATCTAATAAATAATAATAACAACCACAACAACAACAACAACAACAACAACTCAGCGAGGTGCGTTGGGCTAAGAGAGAGTGACTGGCCCAAAGTTATCCAGATGGCTTTCATGCCTAAGGCAGGACTGCAACTCCCAGTCTCCCGGTGATTGGCTCAAAGACAGCCAGCCATCTTTTATGCATAAGGTGGAACTAGATCTCACCATCCCGTGGTTGGCTCAAGAATCCAGCCATCTCTCATGCCTAAGGCAGGTCTAGAACTCACAATCACTTGGTGATTGGACCAAAGCCACCCGGCTGGCTTTCATGTCTGTTGAGACTAGAACTCACAGATTCCTGGCTTCTTGCCTGGTGCCTTAACTAGGCCAAAGTGGCTCTCAAATTAGTTCAGGTAGTCCTTGACTTATGACCACAACTGAGCCCAGAATTTATGTTGCTACCTGTCTGTTTGTTAAGAGAGCCTTGCCACATTTTACGACCTTTCTCGTCACATTTGTTCAGTGAATCACTGCAGTTGTTCAATTAATAACACGGTTGTTAAGTGAATCTAGCTTCCCGATTGACTTTGTTTGTCAGAAGGTTGCAAAAGAGGATCACATGATCCCGGGACACTGCAAACGTCATAAATATGAATCAATTGCCAAGCATCCGAATGTAAATCATGTGACCATGGGGATGCTGCAACGGTCATAAGTGTGAAAAATGGCCATAAGTTCCTTTTTTCCGTGGCGTTGTAACTTTGAATGACTAATCAATTGTTGTAAATCGAGGATTACCTGTATCTCCCATCACTACAACCTTTACTGGCCCGGAGCCCCTTGTTTATTTGATTTATATCCTAGCTTTTCTACACAGAAGCTACTCACTGAGTTTCCACTGCAGAATGAATGGAAATGAGAGACGCCAAGGGATAGAGCAAATTACGTAATGCAGACAATGTGAATCATACCCAAGAGTGGCTTTCCTTTTTACTGGAAGTTCAAATTATGTGCTGCATTACACATTTTGTTCTCTCTTCAGGCTGGTGGCTGAACAACCTAAACTTGGAATCCATGCAATTTGATGAACAAAACAACCCGATGTTTTATACTTCAATTTACTAGATTTTTGGATAGCCCAACATGAGGTTTCTTCTAAAGATACGGATCTTTCTTTGGCACCATCCATGGAATAGGTCCGAAAAAATCATTTTAAAGACTTTTTGGATGTCAGACTGATAATATAGAACACAATCATTACTTGGGAAGAGATCCTTGGTTAAATTTAGGATTGGCCAAGAGCAGGGGTGGGCTGCTACGGGTTCGCCTGGATTTGGGAGAACCCGTAGCTAATGTTATGGCCGGTTCAGAGAACTTCCGAATCCCACCCCTGGCTGGCTCTGCCCAGCCCTCCCTGGAGTTTTCACGCGGCCCGTTTTGGATGCGAGATAAGTACAGAGCCCGCACGGAAACTCAGAGTGGGGGAAAAATGGGCCTCCTGGAAGCTCTGGAGGGCCTCTGGAGCTTGGGGGAGGAAGTTTGAGGATTACCTGAATAGTATTTCAATTTTTTTCATTCTGTAGCTGTTTTTAAAAAATTAATCAATTTACATTCACATTGCAGTGCCTCAGTGAAACGGCTTACGGATGACAGAGAGGACAATTTGATTGTAATGGGAACATTTTCAAGAAAAATTATCTATTACGATTAAGAGAAGGTTTCGAGATTTTAAAATTGCCAAAGGCAATTTTCTTCTTACTGCTTACCTGTGCAAAAATAGGAACCAACAGATTAAATTATATAGGAAGTATGTCCTGGTGTATTTTATTTATTATAATGTAACACTTTTCTAAATGATATGCTGAAATTGCCAAGATATTTGCATAAAATTAGTTTTATTTATTGAATTGGTTAAGATACCCAATTCCAAGGAGGCACATAGTACATAGAATTAAAAAACACACTTCAAAATGTAATTCCCGATACAACCATCATGCCCAATACCTGGTTTAACTGTTTTTTTAAACAGAGTAGATGATGGATCAACTTATATGGACAACAGATTTCCACATTGGCAAAATCTTTTATATAACATAGTATTTTTTTAAAAAATACTATAGTAAGGAGAAACTTTCTGACAGTGAGAACAATTGATGGAATAGCTTCCCTCCTGGAGATGTGGGTGCTTCATCCAGGAGTGGGCTTCAAAATTTTTAGCAAGGTGTTGTCTGCCCAGTTGCTGGGTGAGCATGGCTATAGTGAGCCTCCTGCACCACAGTGTGGGGGGCGGGCGTTGTCCTCCCCGGGCTCCAGAGGCTTTTCCCGAGCTTCTGAGACGGCAAAAACGGCCTTTCCAGGCTCCAGAGGCCTTCCTGAACTTCCAGTAGGCCTATTTTTCACCCTCCCTGAGCCTCTACACGTGCCCTGCATTTACCTGCTTCCAAAATGGGCCATGTGAGGACGCCTGGGAGGGGTGGGGTGGGAAGGGTGGGGCCAGACAGGAGTGGGATTTGGGGGTTCTCTGAATTGAACAGAATCTTAGGTAGAGGTTCTCCGAAACACTTGTGAACCCCCAGCAGCCCACCTCTGGCTTCATCTCTGGAAGTTTTCAAGAAAAGATTGGACAGCCATTTGTCTGAAATGGTATAACAACAACAACAACAACAACAACAACAACAATAATAATAATTTTATTTCTATACCGCCCTTCTCCCGAAGGACTCAGGGCGGTGCACAGCCTATTAAAAACACAAAGACACATCAGTTAAAAATAATTAAAATTAATAAATAATTTAGGCTCAGATTTAAAACCCAACATTTAAAACAATCAATTTAAAATCATCCCATTGATAGCCCAGCCTGGCGGAACAATAGAGTCTTGAGGGCACAGCGAAATACACGGTGGTCAGAGATCTTACGGATTTCTGGGGGCAGTTCATTCCAAAGGGCAGGGGCTCCCACAGAGAAGGCCCTCCCCCTGGGTGTCGCCAGCTGACATAACTTGGCTGATGGCACCCTGAGGAGATCCTCTCTGTGGGAGTGAACTGGCCGGTGGGAGACTACTGGTGACAGAAAACGGTCTCGAAGATACCCAGGTCCAATGCTATGGAGCGCTTTGAAGGTGGTAACCAACACCTTGAAGCGCACCCGGAAGACCATTGGAAGCCAGTGCAGCTCGCGCAGGAGGGGTGTCACATGGACACAACAAGTTGCGCCCATAACCACCCCTGCGGCTGCATTCTGGACCAGTTGGAGCCTCCAGGTGCTCTTCAAGGGGGGCCCCATATATGGGGTCTCTTCCTTGAGTAAAGGGTTGGACTAGAAAACCTCCAAGGTCCCTTCTAGCCCTATGTTCTCTTATTGGCACCAAATGGGAGGACGAAGCATTGATTAACTCTTATCAACTCACGCCACTTGCTGTTCCCAAATATGGCTTTTATAATAACCACCTTATAACCACTGATAAATCCAGGTCCAGTTCTTATTCAAAGGTCAGCATTTAGTTACCCTTGCCAACGTTTTGCAAAGCGCAACTTGGAAGCACCTGCTGTCATTGATTGGATCAATTCTGGGGCTGGGTTTCTCAGAGTGTCTATTCCCCAGACTCTGTTTTTTTTAAACCTCTCTACTCTGCCTGCAGTAATCTATTTTTACGGGCAGGAACACCCGGTCACAAATAGCTCATGAGATTAGGTCTCTGTTTCTGTCTGCAAGTGAACAGCTCATGTCTGACTTCTATTGATTGATAAGGAGGCTTTTAAGTTAATTAAGATTACCTCCACCAGGCCTTTCGTTCTGCAGCTGGAGGCAGGCCAATCCTTGACTTAACTCCAACTCTGATAAGGGGTTGTTCCATGGTTGTTCCTATCTTGATCATGAATTCCACACAATTTTGTTTATTTTATTTTTTTTAATATAAGGAGAGATCTTAGGGCAGATAAAACAACTTGGTGTGGCTGTGTTGTGGTGTGGCGTTGCGTGACAGAGTGACTTCATGAGGAAAACCAGAGACAATCGGCATGTGAAGGAGCTTCGGCCAAGCTTGCATTTTACTCCTGATATGCTGGTTTCTATTTGTGGAGGAACCTTCTGTTAATGTAAATAAGCTTACTGGGGGGGCTCGGTGGCTCAGTGGCTAAGACACTGAGCTTGTCCATTGAAAGGTCGGCAGTTCAGTGGTTCGAATCCCTAGTGCTGCATAACGGGGTGAGCTCCCGTGACTTGTCCCAGCTTCTGCCGACCTAGCAGTTCAAAAGCACGTAAAAAATGCAAGTAGAAAAATAGGGACCACCTTTGGTGGGAAGGTAACAGCGTTCTGTGTGTCTTTGGCGTTGAGTCGTGCCGGCCACATGACCACGGAGGTGTCTTCAGACAATGCTGGCTCTTAGGCTTTGAAATGGAGATGAGCAACGCCTCCTAGAGTCAGGAATGACTAGCGCATATGTGCAAGAGGAACCTGTATGTGGAGGAACCTTCTTTTAATGTAAATAAGCTTACTGTATCCAGGGAAGGACGTAACTAAGGCACTTTTTCACAGCAAATTAGTAAAATCTAATTGTGGCCGTATTACCCAGATGAGGGGGTTGCCTGTTTATTAGAGATCTGTAGCTCCATGGCCCTTTCAATCAATCAGTTATAGTTTCAAGCTGGTTCAAGTGCTAAATCCATCTTCAGCGTTATGTTTTTGGCAGATTTCTCCTCTCCTCCTCTGCAGCATGCTTACTTATTCTCACAACTTTTCCCTCTGGCAAATGTTCGGAAATACGTTTCTATGGCAACTGTACCGCACTGTTATTAAAGAACACCCCATCACAGATATACTAAGTTTGCAATATTCTCTTCCCGGCCTAATAAGGTTGCATTCAGAATAGCTTGCTTTGCTTTCGGTTTGGAGCAATATATATATATATGGCTGATTGAGTGAATCCTGGTTTGGAACACAATTCATAGTTTGCCAGTCTAGATATAGTTATAAGGAGTTCTGGAGGAAGTTTCCAGATCAAGCAAAATGCATCTTTGATATTACGGAATGCTTAGCTTAAAATGTAGGGAGTGGATGACCTTTCAACCATCAACCGGTCATCTGATTTCTTGAAATAAGAATAGCATAAGTGATTCTCAACATGGTGGTATTCAGCTGGTTTAGGCAAACTGGTAGCAGCAATCACAGGTGGCCCTACCCACCCACCCCGGCGCTTTGCTGTCCTATTTAGCTATATTTTTGAGATCGGGAGCATGCATGGAAGGTGCACGCGTGGGGCGAACTGGTGGTAAAAATATGTGAAACCTGCCTCTGATTCTCAATCTGTGGTCCATGAACCATGGAGGCCCATGATGTTGTCACAGGCTCCCACGAAGTCTTCAAGAAATGTTATGATTTAAATTTTGAGTTACGTTTTGGTGATCCATGACCATGGTTTGTGGCCATGAAAGATATTTAAAGGGGGGGGGGTTTCGTGGTGAAGAAAAGCTTGAGAACCATTGATATAAATGTAAAATAAGCCTCTCTACTAAGATGCCTCTTTGACACCACAAGAAGATTGTCACCACAACAATGGCGGATTGCCCCCGGTTCGCAGCGTTTCTATAGAACCGGTAGTAAAACTGGCGGGAGGCTCCGCCCACTGACCCTGATGTCATCAGAATGCTTCTGCACATGTGCAGAAGAGTGTGCGTGCAAACTGGTAGTAAAGGTAAATAGAACCCACCCCTGCACCACAAGGTAGTCCTTGACTTACAACGGTTTGTTTGGTGACTGTTCAAAGTTACAACAGCCCTGAAAAACGTGATTTATTATGTTTTTCACACAACCGTTGGGGGTCCCCATGGTCCCCTTTTGCGACCTTCTGACAAGCAAAGTCAATGGGGAAAGCCAGATTCACTTAACAACGGTGTTATTCACTTAAAAACTGCATTGATTTACTTAACAACTGCGGCAGGAAAGTTTGTAAAATGGAACAAATCGCACTTAACAATGCCTCACTTTGCAACATAAATTTGGGGGCTCAGTTGTGGTCTTAAGTCGAGGACTACCTGTAAAGAACTTGGAAGAAACCTGGGAAATTTTGATGATATATCTCGACTGTGGTCAGAATCCAATATGTGCAAAAATGGAAAAATGTTTAAATTCCCACAATGGAAGAATGGATGGAAAAAATGATGGAGTTGGAAGAGATGTGAAAGCTGACTGTCTTAGTCCAAGAGGATTTAACCAGTTTTGTTTCCAACTGGAAATCCCTTTTGGAATTTAATGTCAAAAAGAAAAAGAAAAATTAAATGTTGGTTTTAGGTTTCGATGATTATATTGGTAGTCCTCAATTTATGACCACAATGGAGCCCAACATTTCTGCTGTTGAATGAGACATTTGTTAAGTGAGTTTTGTCCCCTTTTACGGTGATTCTTGCCTCGGTTGTTAAATGATTCACTACAGTTGTTAAGTTAGTCGCACGGTTGTTAAGTAAATCTGGCTTCCCCATTGACTTTGGTTTTCAGAAGTTAACAGAAGGGGATCATGTGACGTTGGGACATAGCAATGGTCATAAGTATGAATCAGTCGCCAGGCATCTGAAGTTAGATCACAGGAGCATGGGGTTGCTGCAAAGGTCTTAAGTGTGAAAAATGGTCATAAGTCACTTTTTTCAGTGCTGCTTTGACTTTGAACGGTCACTAAATGAATGGTTCAGTGGTGGGTTTCTCCCGGTTCTGCCGAGCTGGTAGTGGTGACGATATGATGACACCGAACTGGTTCTCCCCCCCTGTCCTCCCCACCCCCCACATTATTCTTACCTTTTATTTGGCCCCACCCCCAATCTATTGCTGCCTCCTGAGTCCCAGCTGATGGCTAGAGGGGAAAAAACTGTTTAAACTCTTGCCATGGGGCTTCAAAGGGCCGTCCTATAGCTGATCAGTGTTAAAAGAAAACAAATGAGTAGACCGGTGCCTGCAAAAATAAATGGGTAGACCAGTGCCTGCAAAAATACATGAGTAAATCAGTGCCTGCAAAAATAAATGAGTAGACCGGTACAGCTCTGCAAGCAGTTAAAACCCTGGTAGACCAGTACCTCTGCTAAATCCTAAATAATTGTCACATGACCATCAAGCCACACCCACAAAATAAGCCACGCCCACAGAACCAGTAGTAAAAAATTTTAGAACCCACCCCTGGAATGGTTGTAAATTGAGTATTAACTTTGTTGTTACAAAAGAGCCTGGTGGCGCAGTGGACTAAGTGCTGTTAAAGTAGCACTTAGTTGGCAGCTGCCTGCAATTATTGCAAGTTCAAATCTCACCAGGCTCAAGGTTGACTCAGCCTTCCATCCTTTCGAGGTAGGTAAAATGAGTATCCGGATTATACAAAAGTATGAAGGCTATTGCTTAACGCATTGTAGGCCACCCTGAGTCTCCAGAGAAGGGCGGCATATCAATCTAACTAACTAACTAACTAACTAACTAACAAATAAATAAACAAACTTCAACTTATCATCACAACTGGGACCAATGTATCTGTTGCTAAGCAAGGCTGTTGGTTAAGCGAGTCACGTCCTATTTTATTATCTTTTTTGCCTTGCTTGTTAAGGGAGTTGTTAAGTGAATCATGCAATCATTAAATGAATCCAGCTTTCTTCCTTGACTTTGCTTGTCAGAAACTGGGAAGGTCGCAAATGATGATCACACAATATTGCAACTATCATAACTACTTCCTGGTTGCCAAGTGCCCAGATTTTGATCATGTGATCATGGGGATGCTTCAACAGTTGCACATAAGTCATTTTTTTCCAATGCCTTTGTACCTTCAAACAGTAACTAAACAAATGGTCGTAAATCAAGGACTACATGTGTGGAAATGGCTAATATATATTTACTAGATATGTAAAGCAGAAAAGTTTTCAATTGTATTTTGTGTTCTACTGCATCGAAAAAAGTCAGATATCATAATTCCCCCCCCCTTTTTTAAACTTTGCACTTGTTTTCCTTTCTCCATGTTTCCCTTTTCCTTTGTTCCTGTAGAAAGTTAGCACCCACCCCTCTCCTAGAAGAATGAAATATTTTGAGAAATATTAAAAAGGCAGAATATTACATGGATGATAAAATAATATGTTTTAAAGACAGAGAGCAGCTCCCTGCCCCCAGCAGATATTTGGTGTCCATTAAGAAAGACTGGGCCAGCCTATCTGCAAGATAAAAGACCTCCAGTTCCAGGGTGATGGGATTAAGACATGACCCTCCAGGACATAATAGGATTAACCCATCTAGCAGCAGAGCTCAACACATGGCACAATCACATTGCATCACCCAGAACACTTCAACCAAACTTGGTACTCAGACAACCTACGAAGTTAGCTGTGACCCCTACAACAGCCAATAAGAAGGCATGTTCTTGCACAGGAACAGGAAGTTCAAGTGCAAAGCCCAAGAGAGGGTATAAATGCCCCCCTCTCTCAACTCCAGGTGGTCAGCTGCACCAGGACCATGGCCTTAATGGTTCTGCTTCACCATTAAACCATCTTTCCAATCAGCCTCCGTGTTTCCAGTGCCTTTCTCTCGGCTTGGAACTGAACCAGATGGATATTTCTTCCAACATTCCCATTTGTATTTTATATTACAATAAACTCTAATAAAATCTGAAAAGGTTATTTTCTTTTGTGTATCAATTCTGAATCTTCTCTCACCACTTCCAGCACATCTCCATTGCATCATGCTAAGCTTAAACTAGACAAATATATTATGGCTTACTGTAGTGTGTGAATTAAGTGGCTGTGATTTATTTAAAAGCACTTGTGATTCTTTTTTTATAGCTTGGTTCAATATGTGAACTCGCTCAAGAGTGTTAATGGAAAAGAAATTAGTTTTTCATTCTCTTTAGAGTATCCGTGTCAGTAATTCCATTCTGCTTTTCAGTGGAGATGCTCACCAAACCACAATTTTTGGAATTGTTTTTGAGAAGATACACTGTTTAGGCTGATACATATAAACACCTGCATAATAGCATAAGATTGCTACAGGATATGGGTAGAGGATGTGGAATAATCAATATAAATTATAGAAAGGAGATTCTGAATGGGTGTTAGAAAAAGCTTTTTTAATAATTAAGACGGTAAACTATTTCTTCCTTTTCATTTGCATTTAATGCTTTAATTTGGAATTCCTGCACTAAATAGGAAAATCGAACTTATTCTTAATATTCTAGGATTCTGTAAAGAAGTTGGTGGCAAGGTTCATGAATTGCATTATAGGTAGTTCTCAGTTTATGACCACAGCTGAGGCTGAACCCAAAATTTGTGTTGCTAAGTGAGACGTTTGTTAAGTGAGTTTTGCCCAATTTTACAAACTTCCTTGCCGTTTTTAAGCCAGTAACCCAGCTGTTAAGTGAATCTGACTTTGCTTGTCAAAATGGTCGCAAAAGGTGATTACAGTTTTTGTCAGTTGTTAAGAGAATCACTGCACTTATTAAATGTATCATGCAGTCATTAAGCAAATCTGATTTGATTGATTTTGCTTGTCAGAAGGCAGCTGTGAAGGTTATAAATGGTGATTATATGAACCTGGGACATTGCAATTGTCATAAATACATGCCCGTTGCCAAGCACTCAAATTTTGATCATGTGTTGTTGTTTTTTTTGACATTTGAAATTAGAGAACAGGAAGATAAACAATATTATATGATGTGGGATTTATTTTATCAATGGCTAGATAATAAAGCATGGAAATGAAATATGAAATAAATGTAATAATAAAATATATGAAGCATTTTTTTACGGGAGACAAGCCATTGTTAAATAATTGTCAAATAAGAGAAATTAAATAACCTGTAACTTTTGGATATGGGATTAAACACAAAAGAATTATTGACACACTTTCTGTAATTGTAATGGATGATGGTTGTTTTATGTTTTGTTTTGTTTAAAAATTAAAAAAAATACCAAAAAAATTTTTTTTGATCATGTGACCAGGGAGCTGCTGCAATGGTCATAAGTGTGGAAACTGGTCATAAGTCACTTTTTTCAGTGCCATTTTAACTTCAAACACTCACTCAATGAATGGTTTTAAACCGAGGACTACCTAAAATCCATAACATTGTTTGCCTGCTTTTGATTTAGATAATGCCTTAATCCAACCGCAGTGACTTGTCCAGGAAAATTTCTGTTTTAGCAAATATGTAAACCAAGCCATTGTGACATAATTAGCAAACTGTACTTAAAACAAACCACCGTTTGGTGTGATATGTAAATCTATCTTTTATATCAGTTCCGCAAAGGAAGAAGGATGTTTCTATTCCCGTTTGTCAGAGGTGGGTTTCAGCAGGTTCTGACCAGTTCTGGAGAACTGGAAGCGGAAATTTTGAGTAGTTCAGAGAACCGGTAGTAAAAATTTTGACTGGTCCTGCCCCCATCTATTCTCTGCCTCCCAAGTCCCAGCTGATTGGGAGGAAATGGGGATTTTGCAGTAACCTTCCCCTGGATTGGGGAGGGAATGGAGATTTTACAGGCTCCTTCTCCTGCCACACCCACACCCATGCCCACCAAGCCATGCCATGCCCACCAAGCCACACCCACAGAACCGGTTGTAAAAAAATTTGAAACCCATCATTGCCGTTTCTATGTCAGTCACTATCAGGATTTCAACTGAAATCTAAATATATTTACAGACCCTTTTTTCTTTTATAAAATAAAGTAGGGGTGGAGAAGGAAGGAATATATATTTATATCAAAAGCTATGTCATAAAGAAGCAGCCAATAGATTAAATTAATGACCCATCTAGTTCATGAGTCTCCAACCTTGGCCACTTTAAGACCTGTGCACTTCAACTTCCAGAATTCCCTCAGCCAGGATAGCTAGCTGGGGAATTCTGGGAGTTGAAGTCCACGGTCTTAAAGTGGCCGAGGTTGAATACCCGCTGAACTAGATAAACCCTAATTTGCATTATGGTGACTTAAACTAACGCAGTTTGAAAATATTCCATGGCAATTCTTCTAAGTCTGATAAGGAACATTTCTGTGGCAAAGCCTCTGCTGTTTTTGCTTGAGTGCCATTCTTTACCAAATAAATTTATACTCCACATTCTCTGGGTGGGTGGGTGTGATGAACACAAATCGGTAACAGAGCCAAACCCACATTGCTAAAGCAAATGTAGTCTAGCAGATTTATTTCAAGGAAAGGTTTATCTCAGAGAAGGGTTTTTCCCCCCCAAGCTTGTTGCCCCTTTAGAAATTTTGGAGGATAATCCCACTAACAGAGTTGGAAGGGATCTTGGAGGTCTTCTAGTCCAACCCCTTGCTCAAGCAGGAGACCCTATATACCCGTGATGGCGAACCTATGGCACGGGTGCCACAGGTGGCACACGGAGCCATATCAGTGGGCACGCGAGCTCCAGCACGCATGTGTGCACCGGCCAGCTGATTTTTGGGCCTTTCGGTCCCACCGGAAGTTGGGAAATGGACTGTTTCTGGCCTCCGGAGGGCCTCCGGAGGAGTGGGGAAGGCCATTTTTGCCCTCCCCGGGCTCCTAGAAAGCCTCTGGAGTCGGGGGGGGGGGTGAAAAACGGATCTACCAGGCCCACCATGCCATCATGTGCTAAAAGCGGGGGGGGGGGGCGCACGTGTGCACATGCTCAGGGGCGGGGCACATTGAATTAAGGGTGTGGGCACACAAGTGGGCAACCTCCACTCGCTCCCCCCACTTTTCTCACACGACGGCAAAGAGATTAGCCATTACTGCTATATACCATTTCAGACAAGTATCTGTCCAATCTCTTCTTAAAAACTTCCAGTGATGGAGCATTCACAATTTCTGTAGGAAACAGTTCCATTGATTAATTTTCTCAATGTCGGGAAATGTCTTCTTATTCCTAGCACTAATTTCAAGACTGATGCTATGTCTACCCCGAGACATTCATTTTAATTTAAATAGTTTTCACCCATAAATTTGCTAAATTAAGAAAAATTACTTACATTTAGCTATGTTTCCAAGCTGGTAAAAATCTGCTTTAATTAATTACAGAGTTCAGATGGGTCGCTGGCAGAGGGCTGCAGGAGGCCATCTGCCATGCAGAAGACACAAGAAGCAGTATTACAACGACATCTGTAAAGGCATGAAAGATAGAAACAGAGCCAGAAAAACAAGCAAAGTCTTCTAAATGACCTCTGAACTCAGAATTTTCAATCTCAAATTCATATGCTAAAGCAGGGATAGCCAACCATGGCAACTTTACGAAATGTGGACTTCAACTCCCAGAATTCTCCAGCCAGCTACGGGAGTTGAAGTCCACAATTCTTAAAGTTCCCATGGTTGGAAATCTCTGTGCTGAAGGATGCCAAGACAAGACAGGACAAATAGTCGGAAGGACAAAAGAAGGGAGGGAGAGGAAGAGAAAGAGAAGAAAGATTGCTGTAAAAGATGAAATGGAAGAAAGGCATTCCCGAACATGTTTAAATATATTAAGATAAGGATTGAATTAATAAAAAATAAAATTAAGGAGCATGTATATGATTAAGAATAGGAAAAAATAGAATTTGAGGGTGAAAGAAGATACTGTTTAGAAAAATAAGAATAGAAAAATTAAGATTTGATTAATAAATATGGAAAGGAGCCTGTGTAGCGTAGGGGGCTAATGCCTCCTACTAAAGGCAGCAATTAACACCAGCTGCCTGTAATTTCTGTGAGTTCAATCCCAGCCAGGCTCAAGGTCGACTCAACCTTCCATCCTTTCTAAGGTGGGTAAATTGAGGACCCAGTTTGTGGGGGCAATAAGCTGACTTTGTATAAATATACAAAAGTATGAATGCTATTGCTTAACACATTGTAAGCCGCCCTGAGTCTCCGGAGAAGGGCGGCATATAAATCAAATTAAAAAAAAAAAAAGAACACTTGGGCAGAAACTGTAACTAAGTAAAATATATTTGGATATGATGAATTATATATAATATGATATGGTCAATATTCTATTTCAAAAAATATGTGGGTGTGTATTCAGGTGGGAAAAAACCAATAAAACTTGTCAAAACAAAACAAGACAGGACAAATAGTGACGGATTCAAAGATGATCCAATAAAAATGGAAAGAGTATATCTTAAACGATATTCTAGCTGGCTGGGGAATTCTAGGAACTGAAGTCCACAATTCTTAAAGTTGCCAAGATTGTAGATCCCTGGACTACAGGAACCGATGGGAGTATTTGCCTTGGTGATGCAGCGGACTAAGTGCTGTTATGTAGCACTTAGCTGCCAGCTGCCTGCAATTAGTATGAGTTCAAATCTCACCAGGCTCAAGGTTGATTCAGCCTTCCATCCTTCCGAGGTAGGTAAATTGAGGACCCGGATTGTGGGGGCAAGAAGCTGACTTTGTAGAAACACCGCTTATGGGGGGCCGAAAGCCCTAATAAGCAGGTATGTACAAAAGAATGAAGGCTATTGCTATAAATGCATTGTAAGCCGCCTTGAGTCTCCGGAGGAGGGCGGCATATAAATTGAACTAGTAAATAATAAATAAATAAATAAAATCAAGAGAATCACTAACCACACCATGTTAGCAAATTCTAGAGATTGATACAGTGGTTATATAAAGTCATAGAAAGAAGATTTTATAGAGTGCAGATATCGTACATTATCCTTCATTCCAGACGCTAGCAACATAATGCTTAGGATCATCCAAGGCAGATTAGAGCCTTACATGGAAAGGGAAATGCCAGATGTCTAGGATAGTTTTAGAGAAAGCTGAGGAACATGAGGCACTAATACTGATATATGTGGGATAATCGAGATACCAAAAGATTGATAGAAAGAAGTCAAAGTGTAGTTCATGGGTTACAGAAAGGCCTTTGATTGTGTTGATCATGCAGAGCTGTGAAATGTCCTTAGGAAAAATGGATATTCAGGCCAGTTTACAGATAGTCCTCAATTTACGACCATAATAGAGCCCAATATTTATGTTGCTAAGTGAGACATTAGTTAAATGAGCTTTGCCCTGACCTTTCTTGCCACAGTTGTTAAGTGAATCACTGCAGTTGTTCAAGTCGTTAAGTGAACCGGACTTCCCCGTTGACTTTGATTGTCAGGAGTTCATAAAAGGGGTCATATGACCCGGGACACCGCAACCATCATAAATATGAGTCAGTTGCCAAGCATTTGAATTTTGATCATGGCGATGCGATCATGTGATTGTGCCTGATTTTACGACCTCTTTACAATGGTCATGATGTGAACGTGGCGGTCATTAAAAGCAAAACCCGAAGTAAATGAAATCCGAAAAGATGAAAATTGCATCATGTGATTTCAGGATGTTGCAAATGGCCGTAAATGCAGTCTGGTTGCCTAGCGCCCAAAATGTCACCTTGTGACCATGGTGGGAGGGAGGGAAGGGGACAGATATCAGGACTTCGAAAATGGGTCAGAAGTAGCTCCAGGGAGTCAGTCATAACTATGAATGGTTGCTAAGCAACCGTTTGTGAGTCGGGGGACTACCTGTATCAAGGAATGGTGAATTGGAAAGTGGTCATGATTTTAATTAAATTAAAAGGAACATCACTAAGCTGCTCTATCTCCTGCAAAGTGTGTGTGTGTGAGAGAGAGAGAGAGAGAGAAAGAGGGAGGGAGGAGAGGAGTGGGAGGGAAGGAGGGAGAGAGATGGAGGAGGGGGAGGGAAGGAGGGACAGGGAGGGGGAGGAGGGAAGGAGGGAGGGGGGAGAGAGCAGAAGGAGGAGGAGGGAAGGAGAGAGGGAGAGAGAAGGAGGGAGGGAGGGGGAGAGGCGGGAGGAGGGGGAGGGAAGGAGAGAGGGGAAGAGAGGGAGGGAGGAGGGGGCGGGAAGGGAGGACAGAGAGGAAGGGAGGAGGAGGAGGGAAGGAGGGAGAGAAGGGGGAGAGAGGGAGGAGGGGGAGGGAAGGATGGAGGGGGAGAGCGAGGGAGGAGGAGGAAGAGGAGGGAGGGAGGAGGGAGAGAGAAGGAGGGTTGAGGAGAAGAGAAAGAGGGAGAGGGAGGGAGGAGGGGGAGGGAAGGAGGAGAGAGAGAGTTGGGGGCTTCAAGTCATTTTTGTCTCCTGGCCACTTCCTGGAATATGGCCCCTGCAGTTTTCTTGACAAGATTTCAGAAGTGGTTTGCCATTGCCTCCTTCCTAGGGCTGAGAGAGAGTGACTGGCTGAACATCATCAACTGGCTTTATGCCTAAGGCAGAACTGGAACTCACAGCCTCCCTGATTTCTATCCCAGTAGTCCTCCACTTACGACCACAATCGAGCCCAACATTTAAATTGTTAAGCAAGACAGTTAAGTGCATTTTGCCCCATTTTACAACCTTTCTTGCCATAGTTGCTAAGTGAATCACTGCAGTTAATAAGTTAGTAAGCTGGTTGTTAAGTGAATCTGGCTTCCCCAGTTGCCTTTGCTTGTCAGAAGGTTGCAAAGGATGATCCCATGACCCGAGGACATAGCAACAGTCATAACTATGAACCAGTTGCCAGGAGTCTGAATTTTGATCATGTGGCCATGGAGATGCTGCAAAGGTCATAACTGTGAAAAATGGTCATAAGTCACATTTTTCAGCGCTTATTGTAAGTGTTGTAAGTCGAGAACTACCCGTATCTTTAACCACTAAACCAAACTGGCTCTCCAGACTAACTGAAATTAACTAGTATCCTATGACTATCACTAACTGTTGTATCGTATGATTTCTGATGAATGTATTTTTATGACGACTATGATCATGATTTATCACTTTTATGAACACCGAGAGTTTATACGCCGAAGACAAATTCCTTGTGTGTCCAATCGCACTTGGCCAATAAAAAGAATTCTATTCTATTCTAACCAATGTAAAATGTTACCACCGGTTCTGTGGGCGTGGCTTGGTGTGTGTGTGTGGGGGGGTAATGTGACTGGATGGGCGTGGCCAACTTTTTTTTTAAAAAAAACTTTTCAAAGCATTTTTTCTAATGCTTTGAAAAGCTTCTGGCAATCAGGCAACTCAGCTGGGATCGTCAGAGACTTTTGAAAGCGTTTTTTTACCACCTCTTAGCCCAAGAGGTTGTAGAAAAAAATGCTTTGAAAAGCCTCTGAGGATCCCAGCTGAGCCGTGTGATCATCAGAGGCCTTTTTTTTTCCTTTTAAAAGCATTTTTTCGTCGGAGGTTGTAGAAAAAATGCTTTTAAAAGTAAAAAAAAAGAAAAAGCTTGTGATGATCGTGCGACTCAGCTGAGCATGGTGGGGGGTGCGCAGGGATTTTTGCTACCGGTTCTCCAAACCACCCGCTGCTATCGCTACCGGATCGGGCAATTTGGTCCGAACCGGGAGCATTTCACCCCTGATTCTAACTATACAAAAACCACACTGATGACAATGGATGCAGCAACCCGCTTTAGACTTCTTGCATTTCACCTTTCTTAGTAAATAATGCAAAAATCTATGTAGGTTACGGGGCAGTTGTTTAATTCGCCTAGGTCACAGATTATCACGCAGAAGCTTTGGGGATTTTGGCTTAGCGAAAGCTACTCCGTTCTTAGAACCCAGCCTTGCAAAGTGATCAGTCGTGATCTCATTAGCAATCACATTTGGATTTTCCCTTAATCTCCCGGGTAAGCATTGCTGCAGATCCGACCTGTCCTTTAAATGGCTTATCTACATGATGTAATGTTTGGCGTCCCTGCCAGAAGTGGCAGCCTCTCAGCCAAGAATAAAAGTGTGTCTTGTTTCGGATGATGAACTGCTGAACCTTGAATTCCCTGGAAATTCTGCTCAATTATGTTTGCAATCTATCAGGCTTCAGACACCCTTTTAAACAGCGGGGTGTGTGTGTGTGGGGGGGGGAATACCCAGAATGCACTTATTAAGCAAAACTTGCCTGTGCTTCTGAAAGCAGTGATTAAAGCTGCCTTCTCCCACCTGGGACTTTTTGTAGTTTCAATACAGGTAGTCCTCGACTTATGACCATAGTTGGGACCAGAAGCAAGATGGTTGTTAAGAGAGTCACTGCAGTTAAGTGAGTTAAGTGAGGTTTTTTTTTTTGCCCTGGTTGTTAAATGAATCACTGCAGCTGCAAAGTGAATCATGTGGTCATTAAGCGAATCCAACTCCCCCCCACCCCATTGACTTTGCTTGTTGGAAGCCACAAATGGTGATTACATGACTCCAAGATGCTGCGACCATTGTGCATGCTGATTGCCAAGCGCCTGAATTTTAATCACATGACCATGGGGATGCCGAGAGGGTCATAAAGGTGAGGACCAATCATAAGTCCCTTTTTTCAGTGCTTTTGTAACTTTTGATGGTCACCAAACGAATGGTTATAAGGACTTCCTGAACATCTGGAAGATGTTAGCTTAAAAAGGTAAAGGTTCTCCTCGCACATATGTGTTAGTCGTTCCCAACTCTAGGGGGCGGTGCTCATCTCTGTTTCAAAGCCGAAGAGCCAGCGCTGTCTGAAGATGTCTCCGTGGTCATGTGGCCGGCATGACTAAACGCCAAAGGCACATGGGACACTGTTACCTTCCCACCAAAGGTGGTCCCTATTTTTCTACTTGCATTTTTTAGGTGCCTTTGAACTGCTAGGTTGGCAGAAGCTGGGACAAGTAACGGAAGCTCACCCCATTACGCGGCACTAGGGATTCGAACCGCTGAACTGCTGACCTTTCAATCGACCAGCTCAGCGTCTTAGCCACTGAGCCAGACCAGGCTAAAAAAAAGATTTTAATCCTTGGGGACCGATTTATCAGACCAATTTCTAGGCAAAGATAGGAGTTGACAAATGCTCTTATACAGTAGTCCTCAACTTACATCAGTTCATTTAGTGACTGTTTGAAATTACGACACTAAAAATGTGACTTTTGACCGTTTTTCACACTCACAACCATTGTAGCATCCCCCCGGATGACATGATCAAAATTCAGCTGTTTTGCAACGGATTCATATTTATGATGGTTGCTGTGTCCCGGAGTCATGTGAAGGTGCGACCTTCTGCCAAACAAACTAAATGGGGAAGCCAGATTCCCTTTACAACTGGGTTACTCACTTAACAACTGCAGTGATTCATTTAACAACTATGGCAAAAAAGGTCGTAAAATGGGGCAAAACTCAATTAACAAATGTCTCGCTTAGCAACAGAAATGGGGGGGGGCTGAATTGTGGTCGTACCTCGAGGCCTGCCTGTATTGTCCTTTGTTAGCCAGATCTGAACATCTAAAACCTTGATTGTAAGGCAGCTAGAAAGCGTGAGAGAGAAATGGCTGAAAATAAGATAAGGAAATGGACCAGGACTTCTGATTAAAGATTCAGACCTATTTCTTCTTGTGTGTAACACATTTGGGGAAGGACAAACTGCATTGTATTCTAAACTGCATTTTGCTTAGTTGCACTCCAGGGCAGTAATTTCATTGTGACTGATCATAGTAATCCAAAAACTTGGGTATTGATCTGACCCCAAGGTCTGTTTAATTTCCAAGAAGTCAAACCTTGATCCTGGATAAACTCAGTTGAATCTCTGAATAACAAATGTACCAGCTGAATTTTGAGTTTTTTTAAAAGATAAAGTGAAAGTTGGACCATAAGGAAGGCTGAGCGCCAACGAATCGAGGCCTTTGAACTCTGGTGCTGGAGAAGACTCCTGAGAGTCCCTTGGACTGCAAGGCCATCAAACTGGTCAGTCCTAGAGGAGTTCAACCCTGACTGCTTTCTAGAAGGACAGATTCTGAAGATGAAACTCAAATCCTTCGGCCACCTAATGAGAAGGAAGGACTCACTGGAGAAGAGCCAAATGCTGGGAAAGATTGAGGGCAAAAGAAGAATGGGATGACAGAGAATGAGATGGCTGGATGGAGTCACTCAAGTAATCGGCGTGAGCTTAAATGGACTCAGGGGGATGGTAGAGGACAGGAAGACCTGGAGGAACGTTGTCCATGGGGTCACGATGGGTCGGACATGACTTTGCAACAACAACAAAAGATAAAAATGGATAAGAATTAAAATGAGAATGTCTGGGCTGAGAGCTGAATGGTTAGCCCTCCTGGCTTCAATTGTCGCTTTCTTGGGCCCAAAGTGAATTGTCTTCTGACAGTTTACAAAACCAAGGTGCATTTAGTTTGGCTTGATGTAATGTCTTGATGTATGATGTGAACCCAGGCATAGTATTATTAAATAAGTTTTAGCTTAATGTATCGTGTGTCATTTGTCACCACATTACAAAAAGAATGTTGAAACTTTGGGGGAGAAAAGTGCAGAGAAGAGCTACTAAGATGATTAAAGGACTGGAGACTAAAACATATGAAGAACAGTTGCAGGAAAATGAGTATGACTAGTCTAGAGAAAAGAAGGAGTAGCAGTATTCCAGTATTTGAGGGGCTGCCACAAAGAAGAAGAGGGGGTCAATTTATTTTCCAAAGTAGCAGAAGGCAGGACAAGAGGAAACACTGGATGGAAACTAATCAAGGAGAGAAGCAACCTGGAATTAAGGAGAAACTTCCTAACAGTGAGAACAATTAACCAGTGGAACAGCTTGTCTTCAGAAGTTGTGGGTGCTACATCACTGGAAATTTTAAAGAAGAGATTCAACAGCCACTGGTCTGGAATGTTACAGGGTCTCCTGCTTGAGCAAAGGGTTGGAGTAGAGGACCCCTTCCAGCTCTATTTGGATTGATTGATTGAAATGTTGACCTGTGGCAAGACAATATTCAGGTTCTGGTACCATCATTGGAGTCAGACCCTTCTTCTCATAGAGCTGTGATGGTGAACCTATGGCACGGGTGCCACAGGTGGCATGCGGAGCCATATCGGTGGGCACGTGAGCTTAGCTCCGGCACGTATGCGTGCGCCAGCCAGCTGGTTTTTGGGCCTTCTGGGCCCACCAGAAGTCAGGAAACACACTGATTCCGGCCTCCGGAGGGCCTCTGGGGGAGGTGGGGAAGGTCATTTTTGCCCTCCCCAGGTTCCTAGAAAGGCTCTGGAGTCGGGGGAGAGCAAAAAACGGGCCTACCTGGTTCACCGTTCCATCACATGCCAAAAGCAGGAGGAGCACAGGGGGGCGGGGCACATAGAATTATGGATGTGGGCACGTGTGCGTGTGACCCCACCACGCTCCCCCCACTTTTGGCACGCGATGGCAAAAAGGTTAGCCATCACTGTCATAGAGTTTTAGAATACTTTTCTGTGAAGTGGATTTGTAGGTTCTTCAAAATCCATGTTTATTTTGAAGTCTGTATCTCGGAACTGTTATCTGGAGACTGATTGCTCCGGTCTGAAATGAACGAATTGCTTGAAAATAACTGTCAAGTCTCGTAGAAAATCTTAGATGGAGATTCCTAGTTACAACCGCAGAAGCAAACTCTTGGCATGCTTTGTTACCCAATAGAAAGCACGAGTATTTGCATTTACATTTTTGTCATGTGTGTATGCACTTCTAAACGTATCCATTCACAATGGTGGCCGGTGGCCAGGAAGGCTCATCTGTGTCAAATTTGGCTCTCTGAGAACATCCCTTACTGTTAATTCTGGACAGCGGAAAGAGGAGTGTCAATGAGCAACAACAGGACTTGGTTGTAGACTACTGGAAGAGATGGACGAAAGTCCCGTTCTGCCACTTCTTTGTCACTGTGACTAATCAGCTAAGGAACTTTGGGACTAGATCACTAACAGCTCTATAGTCTTATAGATCTGAGTTCATTTCAGCATGTCAATCAATCCATTCATTCTCTGTGAATCCATGTAGATATTGTGCATGGCTTCTGTTTATAGGGCAGTGATTCTCAGCCTTAGCAACTGCTGGATGGTGAGTTCTGGGAGTTTAAGTTCAAATGACCATGGTTGAGAAATGCTGTTGTAGAGGTTTGCAGAATGGTCAATACATGAAGGTCGTATTTCCTGTGACTAACCTATGGGTGCATATCTATCTTCTTCAAAGTTGTGTGTATGTGTGTGTGTGTGTGAGAGAGAGAGAGAAAGAGGGAGAGGGAGAGGGAGAGGGAGAGAAAGAGGGAGAGAGAAAGAGAGGGAGAGAGAAAGAGGGAGAGAGAGAAAGAGAGGGAGAGAGAAAGAGGGAGAGGGGGAGAGAAAGAGAGGGATAAAGAGGGAGAGGGAGAGATAGAGATAGAGAAAGAAAGGGAGAGGGAGAGAGGGGGAGAAAGAGAGTGGGGGTGAGAGAGAAAGAGAGGGAGAGAGAGGGAGAGAGGGAAAGGGAGAGAGAAAGAGAGGGAGAGGGAGAGAGAAAGAGAGAGAAAGAAAAGGAGAGGGAGAGAGAGGGAGTGAAAGAGAGAGAAAGAGAGGGAGAAGGAGAGAGAGAGGGACCATTTAAAAAGGCATAGAAGTTTTGATTTCTTAGGAGTGTGCATTATTGACAAACTTTTGTCTTCTTTAAGATCCTGTCCAGTTCTCTCCCATGATGGAACACGTGGTGTGTGTTAGTGTGATGGCTGTTATGCCATCTAAACACAGGAGATTGTGCCCATATGTCTATTACCGCAGTCCTGCGAGCTGTTGCTACATTTTGTGTGTGTTATCTCTCTGTTGGCCTCTGTTCATTTGGCACAGGGATTGTTGCTAAATATAACCTCTAATCAGCCAGCATTGCAAAAATGTGAGGTCATTATTAGAGGCTGATTCTCGGTTACCTTGTTCACATACCCTCTGGAACAACCTAGTGGCACTGCTCTTGAAAAGCACCTCAGGAGCAGAACCATTTGGTTAATCTTCCATTATTTAGGGTATGCAATCATTGGCAGCCTTTCAGTCCAGCATCTTCCGAGCTGCCCTCTCAGCTTCCCCTTCTTTATGAAAGCTGTTCATGAAACTAGATTGGGCTCGGAGAATTGCAAAGTACATTTTTTTTTATTAGCTTGCTGCTCATCGCAAACAGAATCTGCTGAGATAGTAAATGAGTTTCCTTTTGTAATCAGGGCCAGGATCAATTTCTCATCTTTTTCCTCAACCCTCATAATTTCAAAACTTGGATCATTCCTCTTGGGAGCCGGAAAAGGAGGACATCAGAGGAGCCGCAAGGAAGCAAGCAAAATCTACTTTCTTCGTCATGGTTACAGATTCTTCTTAAAAGCCTCCTTAGAAGGCTCCAAGCTGATTAAAATGCAATCCGTCTAATGTTCTCTAGCTATTGGATTGGTAGCTGTTCTTCCGCTAGTGCTTGTAGCCAGCGGTGGGTTTCACATTTTGTTACCACTGGCTTGCCCCATGCATGCGCCTGGTCTTCTGCCCATGCACTTTGCTCACTCACGCACCTTCCGTGCATGCACCCAACCTCAAAAACATGCCTAAATAGGATGGCATAGAGCCGGGGAAGGTGGGCCCGCCCACCTGCGATTTCCGCTACCAATTCACCCGAATCAGTCCAACCCGGCTGAATACACCTCTGCTTGTAGTCTCTAATACTTCTTCCTAAGTGTATCCAACTGCGTTTTTAAAGATGGATACATCCTAGGAACTTGTGACCAGAAACATTGCATTGTTTAGTTGTCATGGATCCACTTCTGGACCACTTTCTGGATGTGAGTTCAGAGGAAGAGGGTGAATTTGAGTCGGCAGAAGAAAGCATGGAGCTGAGTGTTGGTCAAGATCAGGGCTCGGAGAATGCTAGCTTGATGGAGCAGCCTCAGCTGGGTCAATTGGACCAGCAACCGATTAAAGACTGATCCAGTTGAGCTGTACTGAGTTGGTCAGGAGGATCCAGGCAATGACCGGGACCGTTAGCAATGAGAAGGAAGGTGGAGTCCACACCTTCCTCCTCATCCAAGGACACATAGAGAAGAGAGGAGAAAGGCACAACGTTGGTCAGCTAAACTACTCATGAGGAGGCAACCTCACCTCTCGGGAAGGGCTGCATCGTGTTGCCTACTTAATCCCGCTCTGAGAATTTGAGTGTTGCTGGAGCAACGTGCTCACTTCTGTCCTTTGTATGCTTGTGCCGGTGTATCCTGACCCTTTGAACTGCTGGACTGCCTTCCTGGACTTTGTGTGTTGGACTCAGTTGTGCAGTGATTGTTGTTGTGCTGAGCTCAGTATCTGGACCTGTGCAAAGGGGATGTTTTCCGCGTACCAGTTTGGGGAGTTTGAATATAGACTCTTGCTATATGTGTGTATGTTATTGTATGTGTGTGTGTGTGTGTGTGTCTCTGTGTGTAAAGTGGGGCAGTACAGCAATAGATTCTGTGTATTTTTCTTGTTTTCGAGACATTCCTTTCAATTATAGGACAAAGCCGTAGTACTAATCCCTGCACCTCCTAAATTCAGTTTCAACAAATAAACAAGCTTGTTGTCCTTAGAGGCATGATGGTACAATGAAAAACAGGATATTCACACACACAGACACAGACACACACACACACACACACACACACACCCTTGGCCAACTTATCACTGCATGAATACAAGAACTTGATGTACCAGGAGAATTTAACCGAGAGTCTCTCTCTGTCTCCTGCTTTGAAAGGAATGCTAAAATAAATTCTCCTTCATTAAATTAAGTGGGGAGTGGTATTAAATGGGGAGTGGCATTCTAGCCCAGTATGAAATCAGTGATCTTGAGGGGCAGAAGAACTTTTGATGGAGAATAACTGTTGTTGCTGTGAGAAGCAGCAGCATTAGAGAAAGATAGGAAGGGCAACAGAGATCTAAACAAAAGAAAGAAAAAAGAGAGTTTTTCTTCTTGTGACAGCCAATTTATTTATTTATTTATTTATTTATTTATTTATTTATTTATTTATTTATTTATTTATTTATTTATTTATTTATTTATTTATTTATTTATTTATTTATTTATTTATTTATTTATTTATTTATTTTATTGCACTTTTATACCGACCTTCACCCGAAGGACTCAGGGCAATGTACAGCTATAATAAAACCTAATGACACAAAAATTAAAAAATTAATTAAAAAATCATTAAAAGAATTCAATTAATTGAATTTGTTTCGCACACTTTTAATTATGTAAAGGGATCGTGTCCATGCCTGCAATCTAAAATAGGCTGAAAAGGAGTCAGCTCCGCAGAGTACAGGCAACCCTTGACTTATGACCAAGATTTCTATTGTTAAGTGAGACATTTGTGAAGTGAGCTTCGCCCCATTTTACCACCTTCCTTGTCTCAGTCACTAAGTGAATCACTGCAGTTGATAAGTTAGCCACCTGGTTGTTTAGTGAATCTGATTCCCCCCATTGATTTTACCTGTCAGAAGGTCGCAAAAGGCGATCGCATGAATTCGGGACACGACGGTCAGAAGTATGAACCACTTACTGAACATCTGAATTTGGATCCCGTGATCACGGGGATGCTGCAAAAGTCATAACTGTGAAAAATGATCATAAGCTACTTTTTTGAGTGCCGTTGTCACTGAGTGGTCACTAAATGAACATAGTCGAGGACTATGTTGTAGTCCAGACAAAAAGCACACCAAGAAGAGCCGGGGTAGTGCAGTGGTTGGAATGTAATATTGCAGGCAAACTCAGCTCACAGCCTGGAGTTCGATCCTGACAGGGCTCAAGCTTGACTCAGCCTTCCAGCCTTCCGAGGTGGGTAAAATGAGGACCCAGATCAGTGACGGCAAATCTTTTCTGCACTGAGTGCTGAAAAAGTCACGCGGAAACATCATGTACGTGTGCGTGTGCTCGTGCCACTCTCTGGAAAAGCTGAATTTCCAGGTTTTAACGTGCATGTGTGCGCGATGATTAGCTGGCCGGCGCGCATACGCAGGCCAGTTTTCAGCATTGCTGCATGCGCGAAGGGATTGCGCTCTGAAAAGCCTGAACTTTTGGATTCTGGCGCACATACGCACCTGACAATCAGCTGGCCAGGGCACATGCACACTCCGGTTTTCGGGACTGCCGCACGCACAAAGAACAGCTGATTATCACATGTGTATGTGCGTCAGAAACCCAGAAGAGAAACAGGCAAGGCCGTGCATGCCGGGCAACATGGCTTCGTGTGCCACTTTGGGCACACGTGCCATAGGTTTGCCATCACTGACCCAGATTATTGAGGGCAATAGGCTGTCTCTGTAAACCGCTTAGAGAGGGCTGTAAAGCATTGTGAAGCGGTATATAAGTCTAAGTACTATTGCTACTGCTACTAGTTATAACTTTATTGTAAGTTTCTACCAACAGAATTTTGCAGTCTGAGAGTATAGCTGTCGACCCTTACCTTTACAGACCAGGAAATTAGGGAGGGCCTCTTCTGGCCCCTCCCACATTCTTGCTGCAGGCTAAGCCTACCATTGGCTAATCTGTGATTTTTCCTCTTTTCTCCCCAGGTTATTCATACATACATTACATGAGGCAAGGAGCCTTTGTAGGTAAGCAGCAAAATTATTTTGGGTTGGGGTATAGGTTGCAATTCCTCTTTATAATTTTAAGGCATTAAAGTGGAACTTGCTCCCCTCCACCTATTCTTATAGCTTAGCACAACATCACTTCTATATTAGGATTTGCAGGGGTGTCAAATTCAATTTCTTTGAGGGATGCATCAGGGTTGTGTTTGACCTTGGGGAGTCAGGGGGCGTGGCCAGGTGGTGTGGCCAGCTCAGTGTCAGTCATGTCAGGGGTGCCTGTGGCCCGAGCACTCTTCCAGCGAAAACGAGCTCCCAAGCTCCATTTTGGCTGCAGTGGCCTCCTGCAACCCTCTGCCAGTGAAAATGGAGCTTGGGAGTGCTGCCAGTGGGCCTCACGAGCTCTGTTTTCGGCTGCAATGGCCTCCTGCAACACTCTGCCAGCGAAAACGAAGCTCAGGAGGGCATGTAGCCCTCCCAAGCTCAGTTTTTGCTAGCAGAGGCACTGTGGGCCAGTCCTTCACTTTTTCCAGGGTAGTCCTGTGGGCCAAGGTAGTCCTGTGGGCCAGATCTATGCACTCCATGGGCCAGATCCGGCCCCCAGGCCTTGAGTTTGACACCCTTGATTTAGGGGAAAGGAAATGGAAATTATATTTTTTTGAACCGTGTGAGATTGTATTCTTAATGAGAAGGCAGAAATCGTATAGGGCTTTGAGAGTCTTGTATGAGATGGAACAAGTTTTCAACCTGAAACTAGAAAAGGCTGCTTCTCATCTTTGCCGAAGCCTTTAATGGCATCGTGGCTCAGATGGTTGGAATCTTTATTTTATATGCCGTGGAGGCATTTTGCTGGTTGAACCAGTGAACACCTTCTCGTTATCGCTACTGAAAGTGAATCAAATTATTCTGGCACTCGGGGCAAAACAAAAAACAAGAATCCAAGCATCTGTTCCCAAAATTGCAAGAATAAAAGTAATATAATAAAAGGCCTAACAACTTGTTTCTTTTTCATGATATCCGAAATGAGCTGCCTAAGGAAGCTGCTTGATTCTGCTTAATGTTATGACCAGTTCACTGAGCTTGATTATTTTCCCCCTTACTTGTGGGAAAAGTGTGATCAACCGAGTGTGATCAACCGAGAGGGACATATTTTAATATAAATTGATATTTCATGAACTTTCAAAGGAGTTGCAAGATTTACAACATGATGTTAACATCACACGTTTATCACGGGGATAAGACCTGAATTTATGTAAGCATTTGCCTATCTCATTTGTGTTTTTCTTAGGCAAGTTGAATTTCAGGAAGACAGCATTTAAATAAGAAATAATTATATTAATAATTATATGGGGCTTTTTTCTCTCCTTACAGGAAGAAAAATGATCAAGAGCGAGGAGGAGAGAGACATAGTGAAAAGTAAATGAGGAATCCATCATCAAGAAAAAAATTCAGAAAAATGGGGGAAAGCCTAGAATAGGCATCTGTGGTCTTGCATTCAATTGACAGAGAGCAAAATTTATCTTCCTGTGAGGATGGGACTGGAAATTAATCTTGTATTAAGGAATGAATATCAACCTTCATTTTGGTCTCACTCAAGAAAACTGCTGACGGAGCCCATGAAAAAAAGAAGTTTCAGGTATAAATGTTGCTTTCCAAAGTATGCAGCAGAAAGTCAATATCTGTCAAAACCAGTGGGATATTAAACATATTCTAGAATATAAAGTTCATTACGTTGCATTTCTAGGAATTGAAAGATGAGGAGAGTCATTTAAAACTAGTTTTTTTCCACCCAATCCCTCATCTAAATTGATGCTTTTAAGTTACAAGTTTACTTTAGATAAACACTTTGAGATGATCTTCTTCCTAGCGTATTCCCACAAGTGCAGGATCCGCTTTTCAGATCATTGAATACCACTTTGCACAGTCAGTTGTATCTGTAGAGCGCCCACGGTTTGCATATCTTTGTTGATGGTGTCTTACTATCTCGGTTTTGGGCACCTGCGAGGTCGCCAGCCATTGACTTCTAGTTGGTAGGCAGTCTTGGCAACTGTGGAAGGTGTTGCTCTCTGGACCAGTGGTGGGTTCCTCCCGGTTCGGCCAGGTTCGGGCGAGCCAGTAGCGGTGACGATATGATGTCACCAAACCGGTTCTTTTTGTTCGGGAGCTGGGCCCTCCCGCCGGCCCCCGCTTTATTCTTACCTTTTATTTGGCCCCGCCCTCAATCTATTCACTGCCTCCCGAGTCCCAGCTGACCGGCTAGAAGGAAGAAACTGTTTAAACTCTTGCCACGGGGCTTCAAAGGGCCGCCCTACAGCTGATCAGTGTTAAAAGGCAGTGTGGTGGTAGACCAGTGTGCTTGAAAAACAAATGGGTAGACTGGAACGCTCCAAGAACAAATGGGTAGACCGGTACAGCTCTGCAAGCAGTTAAAAGCCTGGTAGACCAGTACCTCTGCTAAATCCTAAAGAATTGTCACATGACCATCAAACCATGCCCACAAAATAAGCCACGCCCACAGAACCGGTAGGAAAAAAATTTAGAACCCACCCCTGCTATGGACATGTCCATACCAGTGGAGCCGGCCTTCTCTCATCTTCTCTATAATTGGTGCCCAAAAGTTTGGAAAAACACTCGGAGATGCAATCTAAAAATTGATACTTTTGAAATTAATGTCTTCTCCTTTGATTTGGTGGCTGCTTCTTTGATCTGATGGGCTTCTAGCATGACAAATAGGAAATTGTAATAGTTAAGAATGGAAGATTTGTTTTAGTTCATACCACCTCGGTAATTGGAGACTGTTTCACCTCATGGCATTTTATTACAGGGCAAAGCAGGAGTAGACTCTGCACCATGGCAGAGAAGTGTGATTACATTGCAAGCGTCTACGGTTATGATCTGGGTTGCCGATTCATCAACTTCAGGCCGTTGGGCTTTGGTGTGAACGGGCTGGTTCTGTCTGCGGTCGACAGCAAGAGCTGCTGCAAAGTCGCCGTGAAGAAGATCGCCATCAACGATGCACAGAGTTTGAAGCATGCTTTCCGGGAGATCAAGATAATCCGCCGACTGGATCACGACAACATTGTGAAGGTCTACGACGTCTTAGGGCCCAAAGGGGCGGACCTCCAAGGAGACCTGTTCAAATTCAACATGGTGTACATCATCCAGGAATACATGGAGATGGACCTGGCCCGTCTGTTGGAGCAAGGGCCACTTTCAGAAGAACACGCCAAACTTTTCATGTACCAACTGCTCAGGGGCCTGAAATACATCCATTCCGCCAACGTCTTACATAGGGATTTAAAACCAGCCAACATTTTCATCAATACGAATGACCTGGTGTTGAAGATTGGTGACTTTGGACTGGCCCGAGTTGTGGACCAACATTACTCACACAAGGTATGACTTTGCATTTGTTTTCCTAACATAGTTCAATTGCTATTCGCAAACAATGATATCAAATTTACTATCCTAAATTAATCTTGGGCTTTGTAAGATTTGTTTCACAAAAGAGATACATTTAGACGTTCCTGTGTTGTATAATAGCATTTACATACAACTTCACAGTGCTTTACAGCCCTCTCTAAGCGGTTTACAGAGTCAGCCTATTGCCCCCAACAATCTGGGTCCTCATTTTACCCTCCTTGGAAGGATGGAAGGCTGAGTCAACGTTGAGGTGGTCAGATTTGAACTGCCGAACTGCAATATTACAGTCTAATCACTGTGCCACTACTGCAGAATAATAACAGAATAATGAATTAACAAAGTTGGAAGGGACGTTGGGATAATCCCTTGTAATCCAACCTCAAGCAGGAAACCTTAACATTTCAAATAAATTGCTGTCCAATCTCTTTTTAAAAACCTCCAGGGTTGGAGCATTTACAACATCTGGAGGCAAGTCATTCCACTGATTAATTGTCCTCACTGTGGAAATTTCTTCTTATTTCCAGGTTGCTTCTCTTCTTGATTAGTTTCCATCCATTGCTTCTTGTGTGGTCTTCAGGTGCTTTGGAGAATAGCTTGACTCCCTCTTCTTTGTGGAGCCCCGTAGATATTGCTAGACTGCTACCATGTTTCCCCCAAAATAAGACTGGGTCTTATATTAATTTTTGCTCCAAAAGACGCATTATGGCTTATTTTCTGGTTACGTCTTATTTTGGGGAAAATACAGTACTAAACATCTCCGTCTGGTTGACGATCTTGACTGGGGCTTATTTTTGGGGTAGGGTTTATATTCTGAGCATCAGTGGTGGGTTCCTCCTGGTTCAGCCCAGTTCCGCCGAGCTGGTAGTGGTGACAATATGATGTCACCGAACCGGTTCTGCCCCCCCCTCACCCTCCGCGTTATTCTTATCTTTTATTTGGCCCCACCCCCAATCTATTGCTGCCTCCTGAGTCCCAGCTGATCGGATAGAAGGAAAAAAAACTGTTTAAACTCTTGCTGCCGGGCTTCAAAGGGCCGCCCTACAGCTGATCAGTGGTAAAAGGCAGTTTGGTAGTAGACTGGTGCCTCCAAAATCAAATGAGTAGACGGTGCCTCCAAAAACAAATGGGTGCCTCCAAAAACAAATGGGTAGACCGGTGCCTCCAAAAACAAATGGGTAGACTGGTGCCTCCAAAAACAAATGAGTAGACCGGTGCCTTCCAAAACAAATGAGTAGACCAGGGCCTCCAAAACAAATCAGTAGACCGGTGCCTCCAAAAACAAATGGGTAGACCGGGGCCTTCAAAACAAATGGGTAGACCACTGCCTCCAAAAACAAATGAGTAGATCACTGCCTCCAAAAACAAATGAGTAGATTGGGGCCTCCAAAAACAAATGAGTAGACCGGGGCCTCCAAAAACAAATGGGTAGACTGGGGCCTCCAAAAACAAATGGGTAGATTGGTGCCTCCAAAAACAAATGAGTAGACCGGTGCCTTCCAAAACAAATCAGTAGACCGGTGCCTCCAAAAATAAATGGGTAGACAGGTGCCTCCAAAAATAAATGGGTAGACAGGTGCCTCCAAAAACAAATGGGTAGACCGGTGCCTCCAAAAATAAATGGGTAGACAGGTGCCTCCAAAAACAAATGGGTAGACCGGTGCCTCCAAAAACAAATGAGTAAACCAGTGCCTCCAAAATGAGTAGACTGGTGCCTCCAAAAACACATGGGTAGATCGGTGCCTCCAGAAACAAATGAGTAGACCAGTGCCTCTAAAAACAAATGAGTAGACCGGGGCCTCCAAAAACAAATGAGTAGATCGGTACAGCTCTGCAAGCAGTTAAAAGCCTGGCAGACCAGTACCTCTGCTAAATTCTAAATAATTGTCACATGACCATCAAGCCACACCCACAAAATAAGCCACGCCCACAGAACCGGTAGTAAAAAATTTTAGAACCCACCCCTGCTGAGCATCCTGAAAAATCATGCTAGGGCTTATTTTCCGGTTGTGTCTTATTTTCGGGGAAACAGGGTATCATATCACTCCTAGTCCTTCTTTTCATTAAACTAGACATACACAATTCGTGATCACTGATGGAAGTCATCTCCTCTCCATGCTCCCTTGTCCACACCTTAATGTCTTTACAAGTAAGATGCTTTCATATGTATTGGCACAAAGTCACAATTCAACAGCTAAACAAATTCTGCTGGATTTGCTTTCATCCCAAATCTTTGTCCCTCAGCAGATACACTTCAGGAATTAAACTGTCTCCTTCAAATAATAGTGTTAACTTTACAGAGCACCATGTTAAATGGTTCAACCTAATTACGACAGATAAAAGAGAGCTTCAAAACATACATCTTGCAACCGGGTGTAAACTTGAGAAAGATATGAACGTCTTCCACCTCCTACTGTTAAAAGAAAGGTGCCAGTTTAAACAAGGCAGACATTTTAGTAAATATTTGGTATTGTAACTATTATCACACCTCATGCTGTTAAAACAAAAAAAGGGCCTGCGTGTACCATTCCGTACATCTGTCTTTTGGCTCATGAAAAGATGCTTATTGTCTCTTTCCTAGCAAATGTTCTTCTTACCTTTTGCAGACTCAAAAGAAACAAAAAGCGCTTGCTGCAGGGATTAAACGAAGATGGGGTGCCATACTGTGCTAATTAATTGCAGTGGGAGCTGGGTCCTTTCTGATACTTTCTTTTCTTCTTTCTCATCTCTCTTAGAAATTTCTTGTTTCTCCAGTAATGTTTAAGTAAATTCCTGTTCTGACATATATATCCTGCTGAGATATCAGAGCTTTGTTGCTGAAGTAGTACAAGTCAAGATTTTTTCTGCTGGGGCATTCATATCAAAAGATCATAGTGTCAGGATTCCGATGGATGCCCTAATTAAAATCCAGTTATTTATTAGGTGCTTCATGTTCCAGGTGAAGCCAGCTCTAACCCCACGTAATTTATGGCCCCAATCATGACCCTGTTTCCCCTCTCCCCCCCAGAGTGTGTCATCAATCACATTTGCCAACAGAGCAATTTTCACAGGTTGTAGAGATCACTCCCCTCCGGCCCATGTGGGTAACCCTGGGAGACAGCCTTCAGGGAGATATGTCTGGAATGTGCTCCTGTCTTTGGCTGCTGTGCTCTTTGTCGGTTTCCCATCCCTGAAGCATCTTTAGGACAACAATGACCTGGGTGACTGAGAATCTCCAGAGACTTCTGTCTTGATGTCCAAAGGACCATGGATGGTCCTTGATTGACGATCACAATTGAGCCCAACGTTTCTGTTGTTAGGCAAGACAGTTGTTAAATGAGATTTGCCTCAGTTTATGACCTTTCTTGCCACAGTTGTTAAATGAACCACTGTAGTTGTTCAGTTAGTAACATGGTTGTTAAGTGAATCTGGCTTCCCCACTGACTTCGCTTGTAAGAAGGTTGCAAAAGGGGATCATAAGACTAGAACTCAGGCTTTCCTTCTCTGTCATGAAATTATATCTCATTTTTGGCTAGGAAAGTGGGACTCTGCAAGAAAATGTTACAACACATTAAAGATGCCAATAATCCCTTATCCTGGACCCGCCATTCCTGGTTTCACTTTCTCTTTTTCTCTTCCATTCTCTTTCTTTACCACCCCCTCCTTCAATATTTTATAGCCCTTGAATCTCCAATTTCTATTTCTTTTTTCCTTTTCAAATCTTTTTATGCAGGTAGTCCACAATTTACGACCACAACTGAGCCCTGTGGCTAAAGGAGACATGTGTTAAGGACAGTTTTGCCCCGATTTACGACCTTTATTGCCGCAGTTGTTAAGTGAATCACTGCAGTTGTTAAGTTAGCTAACACAATTGTTAAGGAATTTGCAGAGCAACCCATTGAGTAGCAAGGGTGTGCACATGGAAACGATTGAGAGCAGTTGCGAATAAACACAGCCAACACACAGATACACTGAGTTGTGTTTACTTTTAGGAAATAGTAATAAGGCACAGTCCAATAAACAGTCCAAATCATACACAGATAAAGCAGTCAATAGTAAAACAATAGTCCAGGGATAATCCAATAACAAAGTCTTCTTACCAGTCATTGTAGTCATACACAAACAGTTGCAAACAGTAACAAACACAGCAAAGAGCAGTAAAGAGCAGTAAGGCTCAGCAAAGAGCAATAATGATCAGCAAAGAGAAACAAACTATGTTTCAAGCTTCCTCTTAAGGACATTGGCTGCAGAGCAAACCAATCAGGACACAGTATGATGTAATACAGCAATACAGTCTTAAAGATATATTGAGGATTTATATATTGCCAACCCAACAAGTTAGGTAATTATCATTTCCTAACAACAATTGTTAAGTGAATCTGGCTTCCCTGTTGATTTTGCTTGTCAGAAGGTCGCCAAGGAGGAGCACGTGACCTTGGACACAGCAACGGTCATAAGTGTGAACCTGTTGCCAAGTGGCTGACTGTTGGTCACGTGACCATGAGGATGCGGCAGCTTTCATAAGTGCCAAAAAGCAGTCATAAGTCGCTTTTTTCAGTTCCTTTATAACTTCGAATGGTCACTAAATGAACTGTTGTAAATTGAGGACTACAAGTACTTCTTGTCCTGCCCTCTGATGCCTTAGAGCAGGGGTGTCAAACTTGATTTCATTGAGGGCTGCATCAGGGTTGTATTTCACCTCGGGGGCTGGGGTGGCCGCGGCCAAGGTGGGCGTGGCTAGCTCAGTGTCACTTGTGTCTGGAGCCCGTTTTTGGGCTCCCGAGCTCCGTTTTCGGCTGCAACAGCTTCCTGCAACCATCTGTTAGCGAAAAGGGAGCTTGGGAGGGCCACGTGCAGCTCTCCCGAGCTCTGTTTTCACTGGCAGAGGCACTGCGGGCTGGTCCTTTGCTGTTTCCAGGGCGGGCCCATGGGCCAAAACTAAACATCCCGCAGGCCTAATCCAGCCCCTGGCACTTGAGTTTGACACCCCTGCCTTAGAGAATAAGTTAAACCTCTACCTGTACTTTTAAAAGCGTCACACTTCCTATCCCCAATCTGCTGCCACGTCTCCCTTGTAAACATGTGACTTTTGCAGCTGAGGTTGAAGAATGAGTTCACTTATGAAACGATGCTGTCTCCTGATTTCAAAAAAATAAAACAACACAAGTTGTGCAGGCTTCATTTATTTAGAGAGATAGAGAAGAGAGAGAGAGAGAGGAGAGAGAGACAACGCACAGAGAGAGGAGACACAGAGAGACAGAGGAGAGAGAAAGACAGAGGGAGACAAACGGAGAGAGGAAAGAGAGAGAAACAGAGGGAGACTGAGAGACAGAAAGAGAGAGAGAGAGAGAGACACACACACACAGAGGAGAGACAGAAAGAGACACAGAGAGACACACACCCACACAGAGAGGAGAGACAGAGGAGAGAGAAAGACAGAGGGAGACAGAGAGAGGAGAGACAGAGAGAGCGAGACAGAGAGAGAGGAGAGACAGAGGAAAGATAGAGAGAGAGAGGAGAGAGAGAGAGAGCAAGAGAGGAGAGAGAGAGAGGAAGAGAGAGGAGAGAGAGAGAGGTGGGGGGAGAGAGAGGGGGGGGAGAGAACACATTTGGAATTTTAAAAATAGCAGCCATAGAAGGACCTCATCTTTCTGTGTGTGGCTAAAGAAAGTAATGCCTTTAAACAGGGTAGCATCTTCTCATCAGGGAATAAAAGATAATGATAGGAAACCAGCTACATGCTCCTGTGAGTAAATTACTACCTTTTTCGGAGCTCATCCTTGGGATTAATAACAGGGCCATGATGGAGATGTCAGCTCGCACCTGCCAGAAACTGCAGCCAACGTGATGAGAATGCCCTACCTTCTTTTGTCAGGCAGTTTTGAAAATTGTTTTTATTTGTCTCCCCAGCACACCGTATGTATGGGAGGAGAAAGGAGGGGAAGAAGGTCTAAATAAAGGTGAAATTCTTCTCTTTTCTTTTGCTGTGATCGAGAACGAGGGGACCTTGCAAAGGGCTTGAAAAGGGGAGATTTACTGCAGGGAGCTTAACCATGAGCTACCTTCGAGCAGGGAGAATTCAGTTTTTCCAGATGGCAGGGGAATTTCCAGTTTTTTAGCACGGCTGCTTCCTCCCACCACCAGATGCACCAAACTAGCGGGAGGGTGTTCCAGTTTTACATATTTACATTTTGTCTTCCCTAATTTAAGAAAACATGTCACTGCCAGTGGGAACGCTTCCTTGTGTTCTGTGCGCTTCTGATTCAGTTTGCTTCGGTTGTCAGAAACCCCAAACAAAACGGGAACAAAACTCTAAGCGTTTTGCAAAGACCTTGGCTCCAGGGCAGGGGTCGGTTCCGCTTACCTTTACTACTGGTTCGTAGCGGGATTGTGCATGCGCAGGTCACCCATGATGATATTGTGATGGGTGGGCGGAGCCTCCCGCCGGATTTACTATTGGTTCTATAGAACCAGACCGAACCGCGCGCAACCCATCACTGGTCCAGTGGGCGTGGCCATGATGGGCGTGGCCTAGTCAGCCTCCTGCACCATGGTGGAGGGGGACATTTTTGACCTCCCCGAGTTCCAGAGGCTTTCCTCAAGCCTCCAGGAGGGCGAAAACTGCCTCCCCAGGTTCTGGAGGCCAGAAATGGGCCCGTTTCCAGCCTTCCTGAATTTCTGGTAGGGCCATTTTTTTGCCCTCCCTGAGCCTCCGGGCATGCCCTGCACTTACCTGCATCCAAAACATGCCGCTTGGGGACTCCTGGGAGGGGAGGGGTGGGCGGGGCCAGCCAGGAGTGGGATTTGGGGGTTCTCCGAACTCCACAGAATCTTATCTAGAGGTTCTCTTGAACCCCTGCGAACTCTCAGCAGCCCACCCCTGCTTGGGTCCCCTCACCCCCTACAGGTGGGAGTTCAAAGAAGAGAATTGGGGGCTTATTGGAAAACATCCGATACAACCACCTCCTCTCTCAACTCATGTCTTAACTCTGTGGTCAGCTTGCCTTGCTTAATGGATATTGTGCTTTTGTCCAGATGCACAAAAGCAGAATCTATCTAATCGGTAAAAACCCAAAATCAAAGCTTCATTTTTTTCCCCACCTCAAGCACAAAGTCCAGAAGCGGTTTCCAAGGAGAAACAAAAGTTCTGATTTTTCTTTTTCTTTTATCAAAGCAGTCAATTTAGCCATCTCTGCTAATTCCATCAACTTTTGTAGAACTTTGAATGGTCACTAAGTGATTGGTCATAAATCAAGGACTACAGGCACCATCTAGACTCAGATGCCACTGCTCACTCAGAGATTGGGGTGGGGTGGGGAATGGGTCTTAGGGTATTGTGGTAGCTATGAAAAAGCCAAAGGAAAAAGAGGAGAATGAGTAGGAGAAGAAACCGACAGAGACAAGGAAATCAAGTGAAGATTAGAAATGGAAGATCCCATTTCTAATCTTCACTTGATTGGAGCAGGGATGAAATTCAGCAGGTTCTGACAGGTTCCGGATAACCGGTAGTGGAAATTTTGATTAGTTTGGGGGACCGGCAAATACAACCTCTGGCTGGCCCCAGAGTGGGGTGGGAATGGAGATTTTGCAATATCCTTCCCCCAGGAGTGGGGAGGGAATGGGGATTTTGCAGTATCCTTCCCCCAGGAGTGGGGAGGAAATGGGGATTTTGTAGTATCCTTCCCCTGGAGTGGGGTGGGAATGGAGATTTTGCAGCATCCTTCCTCTGGAGTGGGGAGGGAATGGGGATTTTGCAGTATCCTTCCCCCGGAGTGGGGTGGGAATGGAGATTTTGCAGTATCCTTCCCCTGGAGTGAGGTGGGAATGGAGATTTTGCAGCATCCTTCCTCTGGAGTGGGGGGGAATGGGGATTTTGCAACATCCTTCCCCTGGAGTGGGGAGGGAATGGGGATTTTGCAGTATCCTTCCCCTGCCATGCCCACCAAGCCACACCCACAGAACCGGTAGGGAAAAATTTTGAATTTCACTCCTGTTCCGGAGCCTGGGGAGGGCAAAAAAAAACCCTCCCCTATGGTGCAGGAGGACAACTAGGCCACGCCCACCATGATCATGCCCAGCCAGCAACCGCGCAGAGAACCCCTTGCTAAAATTTTTGAACATGGGTAGTTTTGGATTTACAGCTATTCACTTAGCGATCATTCGAAATGACAATGGCACTAGAAAAAAGTGACTTATGGCCCTTCTTCAAACTTTTCACACTGTGGCACAGCCCCACGGTTATGTGGTCAAAATTCGGACTCTTGGGAAATGGTTCATATTTATGATGGTTGCAGTGTCTTGGGCAGTGATGGGTTTCAAAATTTTTTACTACCGGTTCTGTGGGTTTGGATGGGCAGGCATGGCATGGCTTGGTGGGCCATTAACTGGGTTTTATTGCTGGGTTGCTTCTGATTTAACAAGTTCCTTTAGTCAGCTCCATAGATTTTCAATTGGGTTAAGATCTGGACTAATCCCAGACCTTTCCAGCAGTGGAATAGGATTATCTTGGAACTCCAAAAAAATAGTGGTGTTATTAGCCATCAAACCTCAAAAATACACTTTTCCCAAAAGGTTTCCACAATTTTGGCCACTACTGTAGTTGTGACCCAGGGCAGCAGAAACTTGGTCATTGAAAATATTAGTTTCAAGTAGTTTTTTCTCTTAGATTCAGCTGTCTGGCTGAAATTGGGAGCCATTTAGAAGATGCTTAGGAGTTCGGTCTCTGCTGACATTTAATAATTGAGCCGACAGATCCTCGGTCCATGTGGTATCACTTCACCTTTGGCACAAGAAAAACATTTTGACAAAACACAATCAAGCATTCAGTATGGGGGCAATTGGATGTCTCCGGAAAAACAGCCGAAATGGTTGTGCTTAGTTTGAAGAAGAAGCCGAGGGAAAAATGATTACCATCTGTCAAATATCGGAAAGGCCATTGTGGAAAATGTGGAGCCGGCTTTTTTTCTGTGCAACTTCAAGGAACAGACCAACCCCCAGATTAATTAACAACACCGCCTTAATTAACCCACACAAGGATGGTTGCACAGCCAGTACAGGTAGATGTTGTGACCCAGGCCCAAGTAGGTAGTAATCTACGCAAACGGTTCCAAAATAAACAGACCTTATTAGAACAGCTGAGAATTAACTCATTGTCAGCGTCGTCCAAACTAAATGAAAGCAAACTCTTCATAGCAGAAATTCTTCAGTCTAATCACCAACCTTGGTATAATTAGGCAAACTGCCAAAGGCTTCTCTTGGCAAAAGTTCAAAAGCGGAAGACACCGATAAGAGATAAGTGCAGCAATACTATCAATGTTGTTTTCCAACAAAGAGGCCAAGAGCCGTTGCTGGTCTTTTAAGCCTTATGGGAAGGGCCAATCATCTCTTGGCCTTAACTCCCGAGTCATCCTCTTTGCTTTAGCTGCTCCTGCCTTCTGGCAGCTCTTCTCATTCGTGCACTAGGAACAGGCTCCTCCTGTACCTCTGCCTCTGTACTGTCAGCCTCTGGAGGCTCCGGAGTCCACACATCATTCCCCGATGGCCCTGGCCCCATCTCTGCCTCCGATGCAGAGTCTCATCCAGGGCTTTCCCCAGCCTCCAGGACTGGCCCATGTTCTTCCTCAGCCTCATCGCTGTCCGACTCTGCTGCCAGCTCCACAGGCATCTGGCGAACCACAACAGTAGTCCTCGACTTACAACAGTTCATTTAGTGACTGTTTGAAGTGATAATGGCAGTGAAAAAGTTACGACCATTTTTCACACTTATGACCCTTGCCGTATTCCCATGGTTACGTGATCAAAATTTAGATGCTTGGCAACTGACTCATATTTATGACCGTTGCAGTGTCTTGGGGGTTATGCGATCCCCTTTTGCAACCTTCTGACAAAGTCAGTGGGGAAGCCAGAGCCACTTAACAACAGTGTTACCAATTTAACAATTGCAGTCATTCACTTAACGACCGTGACAAGAAAGGTTGTAAAATGGGGCACAATTCACTTAACAACTCTCTCACTTAGCAACAGAAACTTTGGGATCAGTTGCGGTTATAAGTCAAAGACTTTCTGTAATTATATTTAGATTTTCACTGACAAACTGTCAGAAATGTGGTATTAATGAGAGGAAATGTCAGGGTTCCAATGGATGCCCAAATTAAATCATGAGCCTTGAGCCAAACTTCAAAAGAAATCCAGTTATTTATTAGGAGCTTCATGTCGGCAGGTTCCAAGTGAAGCCAACTCTGACCCCACGTAATTTACTCCCCAATAATGACCCTGTTTCCCCACCTTCCCCCAGGGTGTGTCATCTATCATATTCGCCAAAGGAGCAATTTTGCGGGTCGTAGAGATCACTCCCCTCTGGCCGCTGTGGGTAACTCTGGGAGACAGCCTTGAGAGAGATATATCTGGAATGTGCTTCTGTTTTTGGCTGCTGTGCTGCTTCGTCGGTTTCCCATCCACCTTGCCTATGGCAACTCGAGAGCAGGCCCAGGGATGCTTTGCGAGTTGACATTCAATTCAGATTGGCCTTTAAGCTTCCTAACAGTCCGATCACCTCTGAAATTAAATCCACCCAGTTTGCTGCTGGTTAGATATTCAGGCTATTGTGTGGATAATTGTATACACTCTGTTAAACCTCCTTTCTTTTCTAAGAATGCTTGTGGTCTCCATTTGGAGGAACGCCCCTGGAATGGAATCCAAAATGAAATTGTTTGTGACCAATGCCACCATCCCATTCATTTCATTAAAAGAAACTTTCTTTAAAAACAGCAAACCTGGCAGGTGCCAAGGGTGTGTGTGATCCACGGGCGCATTCCCAGCCTTTCTCTCAAAAGAAGACTTTGTTTCGTTTTATGAATGAGTTCCTGGCAAAGAAGAAGGGATCCATTGAAACTCTTTTGACGCTGAATGGTGTCTGGAAACGCATTATCGGCCCATATATGGTGGTGCTTTTTAGAATTCTTCTTGTTTTAGGGAACATTAGCAATTAGAACCCGTGAGGTGGGGGGGAGAGAAATCATTGCAAAACTGCCTGTAAAGAGTTTTGGCTAAGCAGTCTCAATTACTTGCCAGACTCGGCGAGGGGAAAAAAAATCAAATTAAGTGGCTTTTTCAAAAGCAAGGCGCAGTGATTGGTCGTAAAGGAGAGGAAAGGGAAAACAGAAATGGTGCTTTATTTCTTGGTTGTTGTTTTTAATAGGTTGTGGTGCAAATTACCTTAATTGTACGGATGATTGGGATTGTGTTTTTTTTTTCTCACCGAAATTGCACTTGCCCTCTGTTGAACCACAAGAAAAAAAAAACAATAATAGTTGGGACACACAAGTTAAAAGCAAGACTTTTTTATTCACTTTTAGAAGAGCCTAAGGGGCGACCGTGAACCTCAGCTTTTGGGTGGCTGTGATTTTTGGCAACGGAAACAAGTTTGGCACCCCCTCTTGGCTGTTGTGAGTCACATTTGGCTCCTGCTGTCCTGTTTATGGGGCCCCTGCCAAGTCTTTTTCTCCAATATATTCTTTCTTTGATGCAGCTGAGCTTTTGATCTCGCTTTAACTCGCACAAACATGGGTCGACCTTCGCACAAACCCACCTGCGGACAGGGCTTGCAAGCTGTGTGAGTGTTTTCAGTGCCCTAAGATCTTGGACTAAACTCGCTTTTATTTATTTATTTATTTACTTATTGGTTTGATTTATATGCCGCCCTTCTCCGGAGACTCAGAGCGTCTTACAATGCGTTAAGCAATAGCCTTCATACTTTTGTATATACCTGCTTAATAGGGCTTTCGGCCTCCCCAAGGGGTGTTCTTTTTTATACAAAGTCAGCATATTGCTCTCACAATCCGGATCCTCATTTTACCTACCTTGGAAGGATGGAAGGCTTGAGCCTGGTGAGATTTGAACTCGCAGTAATTGCAGGCAGCTGGCAGCTAAGTGCTACTTAACATCACTTTAGTCTGCTGTGCCACCAAGGCTTTTGACTATCGGGCTGTTCTTTGTTTTGAATGATAGAAGATCGGGGGGAAATGCAGCTAGCAAATAAATATTTGCGATATATAACCCCAGATTGGTAAAATCAAGGGTAAGTCCAAGCTGCAGGTTAGATAAAATAAAGCAAGGAGCTTGGAAACTGCCCCATGACTTCAAGGATGTTTGTGATGGGAAGGGTTTTCCTGCAGATCAGGAAAAAAATAACAAAATATCAGAGTTGGAAGGGGCCTTGGAGGTCTTCTAGCTCAACCCCTTGCTCGAGGTGGAGACCCTCTACCATTTCAGACAAATGGTTGTCCAATCACTTCTTCACTTCACTTCACTTCACTTCTCAGGGCCAGGTTATCTTCGAGACCGCCTTCTACTGCATAGCTCCCAGCGACCGGTAAGATCCCACAGAGTTGGTCTCCTCTGGGTCCCATCAGCTATACAATGCCGGCTGGCGGGCCTGCAGGGGAGGGCCTTCTCTGTGGCTGCCCCGGCTCTCTGGAACCAGTTACCTCCTGAAGTCCGGACCATCCCCACCCTATTGGCCTTCTGAAAAGCGGTGAAGACCTGGCTTTTCCGGCAGGCCTGAGGCCGTTAATCTCGCTCTTGCGATCTGGCGAGAGCCGGCCATGAATGGTATGAATGAGTTTTAATGTTTTTAATTTTTAAATGTTTTTTATTAGGATTTTAAATGTATTGTGAGCCTCCCTGAGTCTTCGGAGTGGGGCGGCATATAAGTTGAATTAAATTGAATTGAATTCTTTAAAACCTCCAGTGATGGAGCACCCACAACTTCCGAAGGCAAAGCTATGTCACAATTTCATTTTTTTTCGCTGTCAAGAAATTTCTTCTTAGTTGTAGGTTGCTCCTTTGCTTGATTAGATTCCATCCGTGGCTTCTTGTCCTGCCTTCAGGTGCTTTGGAGAATAGGTTTGTCAGAGCGGCAATCCGCCCCGTGACCTTGTGTGGTAATTGCCCTCATTTTGAGTTGGATCGTGGCTTTTATCCTTCTGTATACTTTATTTATTTATTTATTTATTTATTTATTGAATTTCTATACCGCCCTTCTCCCAAAGGACTCAGGGCGGTGAACAGATTAAGATTTCATATACATATAAATATAAATTTTATAAACAGTAAATAATAAATTGAGTCAACTTGGTGTATCTACTAAGACCTTGGTATAGAATTTTGATGTTTATGCTAGCCCTGCTTGTTGAAATAGAAAGGTCTTCAGGGCCCGTCGGAAAGTGCGAAGATCTGGGATTATTCGTATTCCAGGTGGTATTTTGTTCCAAAGCGTAGGTGCCCCCACAGAGAAGGCTCTCTCCCTTGGAACTACTAGATGATATTGTTTTAATGATGGAACTATGAGTAGGCCTACTCTGTGAGAGCGTATTGGTTGGTGGGAGGTTATCGGTTGCAGCAGGTGGTCTCGTAAGTACTCAGGTCCTAAGCCATGGAGCACTTTAAAGGTAAGAACCAACACCTTGAAGCGCACTCGGAAGGCCATCGGAAGCCAGTGCAGCTCGCGTAGAAGAGATGTTACATGCGAGCACCATGTTGCTCTCATAATTACTCACGCAGCTGCATTCTGGACCAGTTGGAGCTTCCGGGTGCACTTCAAGGGGAGCCCCATGTAGAGAGCATTGCAGTAGTCAAGTCGGGAAGGGCTTGAGTGACTGTGTGTAATGAGTCCCGGTCTAGAAAGGGACGCAATTGGCGAATCAGGCGAACCTGATAGAAAGCTCCTCTGGCCACGGCTGTTATATGATTTTCTAAAGACAGTCGTGCATCCAGGAGGATGCCTAAATTGTGAGCTTTCTCTGTGGGGGTCAATGACTCATCCCCAATAGTTAGTGATGGGACTAACTGGCTATACCGGGACACCGGTAGCCACAGCCACTCAGTCTTGGAAGGGTTGAGTCGAAGCCTGTTTCTCCCCATCCAGATCAATAAAACTTTGATCAATAAAACCAGAATAGACCTTCTAATTAAACTCATATTTATTGTAAGAAAATAAAGACATCCCACTATCTAAATTAGATTACATGTTGGCAAAAAATCCCCAGCCTGACCTTAGCTGGCTGGAGAACAAAGGAAAGTTTCTAGAAGAAGTAAAAGAATGCATGACATGCGCAGTAGATGCTGATAAGAAATTTGGCAAGCTACGGTGAGTCTGACGGTCCAGAAATAATAGCTCTGCTGGTAAATATAAAAACGCAGTGACAAGGTTGACCTCCTCCTGTCTGTGAGAACCCTTCCAATATTGGAAGACTCCTATCATGTCACCGCCTAGTCCTTCTCTTTGTTAGACCAGACATACCAAGTTCCTACAACCGTTCATTGTATACTTTAGCTTCCAGCTCCTTAATCTTTGATTCTTCTCAAAGCCAAGAAATTTATAGGAATAAATCCATGAAGCCCAGAAACCAAGACAGACAGTTATCTTTGAAAGCTTCACTTTATAAACAAAGACATCACTCCCAGTTTTCTCACATCTCTCTTGGGTTGCCATATGGTGGTCTTGGAAGAGTTGCTTTCAGACTTTTGAAAATCTTTCCCATGGTGCCAACAAGTTGATTGTGTAACTAACCGTAGAACTAATTTCTGGTTTGTTTAATCTGCCAAGTGGCTACTATGAATCTGATGCTTAGCATTTTATAGGACATGCTCTCCCAAGCTTGGTGTCTCTGCATTTAACAGATCCATTAACATTTCTTTTTAAGGGTTTGATCCTAGATCGCTTCCACAGAAAAGCTTTTCAAAAATTCGAAACCAGTCCCTGATGCTTGTGATGCCTTGACCTCAACTGTGTTCAAGAGCTGAACTGATTTATTTTGATGTTCAGGTGTAATGCACTTGAAACTGCAGGAAACCCTCCCTCCCTCTTTCTTCCCCCTCCCTCCCCTCCTTCTTCCCTCCCTCCCTCTTCCTTCTTTCCCTCCCTCCTTCCTTCCTTCCTTCCTTCCTTCCTTCCTTCCTTCCTTCCTTCCTTCCTTCCTTTCTTTCTTTCTCTTTCTTTCTTTCTTTCCCTTCTTTTCTTCTTTTCTTCCCTCCCTCCCTCCCTCCCTTTTCTTTCTTTTCCTTTTCTTCTTTCCTTCCCTCCCTCCTTCCCTTCCTTCCTCCCTCCTTTCTTTCTTTTGTTTCCTTCTTTCCTTCCTTCCCTCCCTCCTTCCTTCCTCCCCCTCTCCTTTCTTTCTTTTCCTTTTCTTCTTTCCTTCCCTTTCTCCTTCCTTCCTTCCCTCTTTCCCTCCTTCCTCCCTCCCTTCTTTCTTTCTTTCCCTTCTTTTCTTCTTTCCTTCCTTCCCTCCCTCCTTCCTTCCCTCTTTCCTTCCTTCCTCCCTCCCTTCTTTCTTTCTTTCCTTTCTTTTCTTCTTTCCTTCCCTCCCTCCCTCCCTTTTCTTTCTTTTCCTTTTCTTCTTCCTTCCTTCTCTCCCTCCCTCCCTCCCTCCCTCCCTCCTTCCTTCCTTCCTTCCTTCCTTCCTTCCTTCCTTCCTTCCTTCCTTTCCATGCAGCTTTAGATCTGTTTCTACATTTATTTGCAGGACTTTAGGGCTTTAGGTCTTTCAAAGAGAAAGGTGGCTTGCTAAATTTTTGTACTCCTCATAGCATTCATTGGGATCCCCCCACCCCCATTCATAATCAGATAAAAACATGAAACATCAAGTAAGCATGTTTGTATATGGGTTCATATAGCATGCAATTCAGGGAATCAATCCTCTGTCCTTTGCATGGAACCAAGTGGACTTTTCTATTGAGCGAGTGTTGCAAGGTTGGTGAATCTGAAGATCATTGCGGATCATTTTCAAACTGGTTTTGTAGGATGGCAGCACAGAAATGCCCTTCATTTGAACTGTGTTTTTTTTTTAACCTGGGTCTTTTCTAAAAGCAGCGATGCGTGAAAGAGAATGTCTCCAGCCAGCTGTTAAGCAAAATGAGTTTTTCAGTAGAAGGCAACAGATTGCTCCGCTGTTTATCAATTAATAATGATAAACTATGGGGTGTATTGAAATGATTGGTATAAAGCTGCAAGACAGAGGGAAAACCAGATGTATTATCTTGGCCAATGCCGGCCTACAGCTTTATGGAATAACAGGAGAGAATCTTGTATGAGGCCTAACCAGACTTGTAAAGCCAATATTGCTACAGTTAGCTAAATGCTAATTAAAATACATGGTGCATTTGAGGTTTAATGCCTTTATCTCTGTAAATCCTTCAGCAAATCTGCCACATGGGTCAATTCAGGTAGTCCTCGACTTACAACAGTTCATTTAGTGACAGAGATTACAACCGCACTAAAAAAAAGTGACTTTATCTTTATCTCCATTCCCATCCCACTCTAGGGGAAGGATACTGCAAAATCTCCATTCCCACCCCACTCGGGGGCCAGCCAGAGATGGTATTTGCCGGTTCTCTGAACTACTCAAAATTTCCGCTACAGGTTCGCCAGAACCTGTCAGAACCTGCTGGGTTTCACCCCTGCTGAGAATGTCTTCAGACTTATAGATGGATAGGTTCTCTCTCTTTCTTTATGATGCCCATTGCCTTCCTCTCTCTTACTTGTATACTAGCCAATTACATCCTCCGCATCCTCACAGAACAGCTCAAGACCTGTGCATTATCTTGATACGGGGATTTTCTTCCCTCTTTCAGGGTTACCTGTCCGAAGGCCTGGTGACAAAATGGTATCGATCTCCCCGCTTGCTCCTTTCGCCCAACAACTACACCAAAGCTATTGACATGTGGGCAGCTGGCTGCATCCTGGCAGAGATGCTTACGGGAAAGATGCTTTTTGCTGGTAAGTGTCCATTTTAAAAAAAAAAAAAAAATTCTTTTTTTTTTTATCAATATGCTTGGTTCCCCGATGGAGCTTTAAAAACTCTCGCAGCTTTCTTTTTGTGTTGCTTTTTTAAAAAAATGTGCGTCTAGGGAACAAATGCATGGATTGCTTTTCTCCCCCCTTTACATCTATCAAATGGCTGAGGATTGTAGATTCTGATAAACATCTGGATATCCAATTTGTGTTATGGGCAAAAATAAGTTTCTGGTCATCATTTGGGAAATTCAAGTAGCCCTCGACTTACAACCGTGACTCAACTTGAAATGTCTCAGTTGTTAACTGAGACATTTCTTAAGGGAGCTTTGTCCCATTTTACGACTTTTCTTGCCACAGTTGTTAAGTGAATCACTGCAGCTGTTAAGTAAGTAACCCGGTTGTTAAATGAATCTGGCTTCTCCATTGACTTTGCTTGCCAGACGGTTGCAAAAGGGGATTACATGGCCCCGGGACACTGCAACCGTCATAAATATGAGTAGCCAAGTATCTGAATTTTAATCACATGATCATGGCAGTGGTGGGTTTCAATTTTTTTTACTACTGGTTCTGTGGGCGTGGCATGGCTTGGTGGGCATTGCTTGGTGGGCATGGCAGGGGAAGGATACTGTAAAATCTCTATTCCCATCCCACTCCAGGGGAAGGTTACTGCAAAATCCCCATTTCCTCCCAATCAGCTGGGACTCGGGAAGCAGAGAATTAGATGGGGGTGGAGCCAATCAGAGGTGGTATTTACTGGTTCACCGAACTACTCAAAATTTCCGCTACCAGTTCTGCAGAACTGGTCAGAACCTGCTGAAACCCACCTCTGGATCATGGGGATGCTGCAAAGGTCATAACTGAAAAACAGTTAAAAGTCATATTTTTCAGTACCATTGTAACATTGAAGAGTTGTAAGATAGGGCTACCTGTACAGGTAGTCTTCGACTTATAACCACAATTGGGAGCAGAATTTCCATTGCTAAGCAGGGTGGTTCTTATGCAGTGGTGGAATTCAATTTTTTTTACTACCGGTTCTGTGGGCATGGCATGGCTTGGTGGGCATGGCTTGGTGGGTATGGCAGGGGAAGGATACTGCAAAATCCCCATTCCCTCCCCATTCCTTGGGGAAGGATATTGCAAAATCTCCATTCCCACCCCACTCTGGGGTATTTGCTGGTTCTCCAAACTACTCAAAATTTCTGCTACCGGTTCTTCAGAACCTGTCAAAACCTGCTGGATTGCACCCCTGTTCTTATGTGAGTCACATCCAATTCTACAACCTTTTCTGCCGGCGTCAAGAAAATCACGGTAGTTATTTATTTATAAAATCTATAGGCTACCTATCTTACCTCCATATGTTGTGGCCCGTCAGTGGCCTGTGCGGATTGTAGCTGATTCCGACAGTGAGGAGGCTGGTGTGGTGTTGCGCCAGCAGCCTGTGCAGCTGGCACCCGAGTCAGACAATGAGGAGGCTGGAGAAGATGTGGTGCCAGAGGTGGGGATTCAGCCAGGGCCTTCAGAACCTCCAGAAGCTCCTTTAAGTGAAGAGGATGAAGAGGAGGAGCCTATTCTCGATGCACGGGTGCGCAGAGCTGCCAAAAGGCAGGAGAGACTCCTCAGGAGGTTTCCTTGAGAGTAAGACTTGGGTCTAGTTAGCCACTCCCTTAGCCTATTTAAGGAGGAATGCTGACTGAAGCAAGTCGTAGGGAACAACTTTAGTTCACTCTACTTTGCGTCTGGATTCTCTGCACATTGCTTCTGGGCTTTCTGCCAACCTTCGTAAGATTGTGATTACTTTATCTTTGGTTTCTTGTAGGCAGTTAAGAAAGCTTATTAACAGCCTTTGTTTTGAAAAAGACTGAGTTATTCTAGTAAATTCAGTACAAACTTTCTGTGTACTGTGTTCTTTGGGATCCATAGCTGAGGCAGAACACCAAACTAAATAGAAGTATTAAATTAATTGTGCAGTCTTTATGCAAATCCAGGTTCCCTGATTGACTTTGCCTGTTGGGAGCCAACTGGGAAGGTTGCAAATGTTGATCACATGACCCCGAAACAATGCAACCATTCTAAATACACGCCGATTGCCAAGCGCACAAATTTCAATCATGTGACAGTGGGGATGTTGTAAGTGAGGAAGGGGGCTGAAACGGTGTTCTCAGCGCCATTGTAACTTTGAACGGTTGCTAAATGAAAGTTTGTTGCGGACTGTATTTCTTCCCCCTCAACTCGGATCTGACATCATCCTACATCCAGGAGGAAATAGTCCAGTGGTGGGTTTCAAATATTTTTACTACCGGTTCTGTGGGTGTGGCTTGGTGGGTGTGGCATGATGTGGTGGGCGTGGCTTAATGGGCATGGCAGGGGAAGAAAATTTCCATTCCCACCCCATTCCAGGGGAAAGTTACTGCAAAATCCTCATTTCCTCCCAATCAGCTGGGACTTGGGAGGCAGAGAATAGATGGGGGCGGGGCCAGTCAGAATTTTTACTACCGGTTCTCCAAAGTACTTAAAATTTCCGCTACTGGTTTTCCAGAACTGGTCAGAACCTGCTGAAACCCTGGGCTTCTGAAATAATCCCTGGGTTGGATCCAGGGGTGAAATGTAAAATTTGTTACTACCAGTTCTGTGGGCGTGGCTTGGTGGGGGAGTATTGTGACTGGGTGCGTGTGGCCAACTTTTTTTTTTAACTTTTCAAAGCATTTTTTTTACCACCTCTTCGGCCAAACAGGTTGCAGAAAAAAAATGCTTTGAAAAGCCCCTGACAATCCTAGCTGAGCCGTGCGATCCTCAGAGGCTTTTTTTTTTACTTTTAAAAGCAATTCTTCAGCCGAAGAGGTTGTAGAAAAAAATACTTTTAAAAGTAAAAAAAAAAAAGCCTCTGAAGATTGTGCGGCTCAGCTGGCCATGGTGGGGAGGCGCAGGGATTTTTGCTACTGGTTCTCCAAACCACCCGCCACCATCACTACCAGATTAGGCAATCCGGTCCGAACTGGGAGCATTTCACCCCTGGTTGGATCCTTCTGTGTGTTTTCCCTTATGCCATCTCTCTGCTGAACACCTAATTCTCTCCGTATTGTCTTATGTCCAAGGATGTTTACCCATGTAGTATGGCTATTATCCTTATCGTCTTTTCTACTATCTTCTCCTGTAGGTATCTTATTTTTATGTTACTTTCTTGTTTGTATGTATACTGAGAGTTTATGCACTGGGGATAAATTCCTTGTGTGTCCAATCACACCTGGCCAATAAAGCTGTTTTTGTTCTGTTCTGTTCTGTTCTGTTCTGTTCTGTTCTGTTCTGTTCTGTTCTGTTCTGTTCGGTTCGGTTCGGTTCGGTTCGGTTCAGTTCTGCTCCACTCCACTCCGCTCCACTCCACTCCACTTCTTTATTCTCTTCTCTTCTCTTCTCTTCTCTTCTCTTCTCTTCTCTTCTCTTCTCTTCTCTTCTCTTCTCTTCCCTTCCCTTCCCTTCCCTTCCCTTCCCTTCCCTTCCCTTCCCTTCCCTTCTCTTCTCTTCCGTTCCTTGAGCTTTTCAAGAGACTCATATCTTTGTCTCTGTCAGCCAGACCCAAAACGCAGAAAGTCAAGGACACGTCCTGGTAATAAGACATCACCCTGCCTGGTTTTCCACTCTGTTAATCATGATGCCTTCATTTTCCATCTGCTCAGCACCACTTTGGGAAGCATCATTATTCCTGCTGGGTAGCCAAGAGGAGCGTTCCAAATTGGTGTCATACCCTTGGACTGTTGCCCTGATAGCTTCTCCAAGCAGCTGTTTGAATAGCAGTTCTAAATAACACATTCTCCCAGCTCTGGGATTAAAGACAACAAATGGGGGGGGGGGGGGAGGATACATTGGCTCATCAAGTCTGATTTAGTCGCCCTTGGACTGTAACGTGGTACAGTTTGTTAGGGTGTTGAGACCAATAGAGGAAGGGCCTATGTTATGTGTTTTTAGGGCTTTGATTGCTCCATTATGGTTTGTTCAAGTTTGCATTATGCTTGGTTTATGGAGGTTACACATATTTTGTTCTGTTGATGATCTTTAGCACAGAGGTGGGATTCACTTACCTTCCCTACCGGTTCACAAATATGAGCACCCACCAATGCGCAGGCGCACAGCCTTCTGCGCATGCGCAGCAGTCGCATATTATGTCCTGGCGGGTGGGCGGAGCCTCCCGCAGTCGCCGCTACCAGTTCGTGCGATCCGGAGAGAACCTGCTGAATCCCGCCACCCAGAATCCATATGTAAAGTAGGTGGCTGTGAAAATTTTCTTAAATACTGTAACTAAATAGATCAAAATCATCTAGAGGGTGGCATGATAGCAGTATTCCAATATTTAAGGGGCTGCCCCCAAAAAGAAGGGGTCAATCTATTCTCCAAAGGGCAGAACAAGAAAAGATGGAAACTAATCAAGGAGAGAAGAAGGCTGAAATTAAGGAGAAACTTCCTAACAGTGAGGATGATTAACCAGTGGAACAGCTCCCCTTCAGACGTTGTAGGGGCTTCATCACTGGAGGTTTTAAAGAAGAGACTGGACAGCCACTTGTCTGGAATGTTATAGGGCAGTGTTGGTGAACCTTTTTGGCAGCGAGTGTTGAAATAGGAGCACATGGGTACAGGGGAGCACTAGAAACCGCGTATATTCATGGGAGCTCCAGAAACCAGAAGAGCAGTTCCCTGGCGTGCACATTCACACTGGTCACCTGGTCTTCCGGTTTCTGGTGCACGTATGCGCGTGAAGACCAGCTGGCTGGCTTGCATGTGAACTCTGGAACCCGGAAGAGCAATGGGCGACAGCTGGTGTACCCGGAGAGATGGCTCTGCATGACACTTCCTACATGCGTGCCATAAGTTCGCCATCACAGGTATAGGGTCTCCTGCTTGAGCACAGCAGCTCAACTAGAAGATTTCCAAGTTGCCTTCCAACTTTATTCTATTCTCAATCTAAAGTGATCGTTTTAAGAGCCGTAGTGGTTCGAATGCAATATTGCAGGCTTACTCTGCTCACAGCCAGGAGTTCGATTCTGAGCTGCTCAAGGTTGACTCAGCCTTCCATCCACTGCTGAAATCCCAAATTTTTTTACTACCGGTTCTGTGGGCGTGGCTTGGTGGGCATGGTGTGGCTTGGTGGGCGTGGCAGGGGAAGGATACTGCAAAATCTCCATTCCCACCCCACTCCAGGAGAAGGATATTGCAAAATCTCCATTCCCACCCCACTCTGGGGCCAGCCAGAGGTGGTACTCAAAATTTCCGCTACCGAACTGCTCAAAATGTCCGCTACCGGTTCTCCAGAACCTGTCAGAACCTGCTGTATTTCACCCCTGCTTCCATCCTTCTGAGGTCAATAAAATGAGGACCCATGCCGTCAGCCAGGCAATGTTGGTTGGCGACCCCCAGGGGGAGAGCCTTCTCTGTGGCAGCACCTGCCCTCTGGAACAATCTGCCCCCGGAGATACGAAGGATATCAGATCTCCGGGCCTTTCGCCGTGCCCTAAAAACTTTTCTTTTCCATCAACCCCCCCCCCCCTTTTTAATCTCTTTTTAATCTCTTTTAATCTTTTGACCTATTTTAACCTTTGAGTTTTAAAATGTTAATGGGTTTTAGGTTGGGATATTTTTACATTTCTGGCCAAATTTGTGTAATTCTTTTAATAATTTTTAGATTTTATATGGGTATATTTTTATTCATGGCTGTTCACTGCCCTGAGTCCAGTAAGAGAAGGATGGTATATAAATTGAATAAAATAAATAAATAAATAAAATAAATATTGTTGGGGCTGATATGCTCACTCTGTAAACCGCCCAGAGAGCTCTGTAAAGTGTGATGGAGTGCTATATAAGTCTCTAAGTGCTATTGCTATTTTATAAACTTTCAAACAAAGAAGTTTAGTCCCTTGCTAGAAATATTGGGTAGCAGCTGGAGAACGGAGCTCTAGATATTTATTCAGGACTTGAGTGCATTGCCTGCTGTTAGTTAACAAATAAAAAAAAACCCTACCCTTTATTTTGCGGTTGGCCCAACTTTGACTTTTGTTCTTCTTCGCTGTGTTTATTATTATTCTAAAATCTCTATTGCTTATTTTGCAATCCTGCAAAATTTCAACACCTTGGGAAGCAGCTGCACGCAGCTTCCTTAAATAAATAATAAGGTTAATTAATAATGGATTTCACATCCTGTTCTTCTAAAATAATCTCACCCAGGAAGAGCTGGTAGTGTTGGATAGTCACTTTCTATAATTGAGAGGTGAGCAGGGGTGAAATGCTCCCGGTTCGGACTGGATTGCCCGATCTGGTAATGATGGTGGTGGGTGGTTCAGAGAACCAGTAGGAAAAATCCCTGCGTCCACCCCCACACCATGCCCAGCTGAGTCGCACGATCATCAGAGGCTTTTTTTTTTTACTTTTAAAAGCATTTTTTCTACAAACTCTTCCGATGAAAAAATGCTTTTAAAAGTAAAAAAAAAGCCTCTAATGATCGGGCAGCTCAGCTGGGATCCTCAGAGGTTTTTCAAAGCATTTTTTTCTGCAGCTTCTTGGCCAAAGAGGTGGTAAAAAAAATGCTTTGAAAAGTCTCTGACGATCCCAGCTGAGTTGCCTGATCGTCAGAGAGGCTTTTCAAAGCATTAGAAAAAATGCTTTGAAAAGTCTCTGACGATCCCAGCTGAGTTGCCTGATCGACAGAGGCTTTTCAAAGCATTAGAAAAAATGCTTTGAAAAGTTTAAAAAAAAAAAGTTGGCCACGCCCACTCAGTCATATTACCACCACCACCACCAAGCCACGCCCACAGAAGTAAAATGTAGTAACACATTTTACAGAGTTTTTCGCAGAGTTTTTTCCAGCCTGTAACAAACTCAGGCTGCAGTTCTTAATTAGCATCTATTTGAGGAGGAACTGAAAGAATACAGGTAGTCCTCGATTTACAACCTTCCGTTTAGTGAGTGTTCAAAGTTACAACGGCACTGAAAAAAGTGACTTATGACTTTTTTTCACACTTACAGCATCTATGCAGCATTCCTCGCAGTCGCGTGATTAAAATTCAGACGCTTGGCAACTGATTCATATTTATGACGGTTGCAGTGTCCTGGGGCCATGGGATTCCCTTTTGTGGCCTTCTGACAAGCAAAGTCAGTGGCAAAGCCAGATTCACTTAACCACCATGTTCCTAGTTTAATAACTGCACTGATTCACTTAATATACTTAACTGCACTTAACAACTGTGCCCAAAAAGGTCGTAAAATGGAGCAAAATTCATTTAACAACTGTCTCACTTAGCAACAAAAATTTGGGGGTCAATTGTGTTCATATGTTGAGGACTACTTGAATTACAAATGCTTCCTGTGGCCACTGCCGTAGTGGTGGGTTCATCCCGGTCCGGCCTGGTTCTCCCGAGCCGGTAACGGTGACAATATGACATCACTGAACCAGTTCTGCCCCCCCGCCCCCCCGTACCCCCCATCCCCCACATTATTCTTACCTTTTATTTGGCCCCACCCCCAATCTATTGCTGCTTCCTGAGTCCCACCTGATGGCTAGAGGGGAAAAAAACTGTTTAAACTCTTGCCGTGGTGCCTGCAAAAATACATGAATAGATCAGTGCCTGCAAAAATAAATGGGTAGACCAGTGCCTGCAAAAAATAAATGGGTAGATCGGTACAGCTCTGCAAGCAGTTAAAAGCCTGGTAGACCAGTACTTCTGCTAAATCCTAAATAATTGTCACATGACCATCAAGCCACGCCCACAAAATAAGCCACACCCACAGAACCGGTAGTAAAAAAAATTAGAACCCACCTGTGCACTGCGGGTACTATAAAACAGTGTTTCCGAACCTTAGCATCTTTAAGCTGCGTGGACTTCAACTCCCAGAATTGCCCAGCCAGCACAGCAGAATTCTGGGAGTTGAAGTCCACGCAGCTTAGAGATGCTAAGGTTCAGAAACATGGCTATAAAGCATTGGGAAGAATTCCAGAAAGCATGCTCTGCATTCTTTTCCCTATCTTGTTCTGTTATTTATTTATTTGTGCATTTGTTTTTGTTTCTTTGCTTACTTATTTACTTTTGGCACTTGTTAGGATCTTCGGTTGTCTTTAGTTTATAGATAATGCTTGTTTGTGTAAGGGTTATATATAGAGGGGTGGGCTTCAAAAATTTTAGCAAGGGGTTCTCTGCCCAGTTGCTGGGTGGGCGTGGCCATGGTGGGTGTGGCCTCGTCAGCCTCCTGCACCACAGTGGTGGGGGGGACGTTTTTGCCCTCCTCGGGCTCCAGAGGCTTTCCTTGAGCCTCTGGAAGGGCAAAAACAGGTTTCCCACGCTCCAGAGGCCCTCTGAACTCTGAACCTCTGGTAGGCCTTCCCCGAGCCTCCTGCACTTACCTTGCATCCAAAATGTGCCGTGTGGGGACTTCAGGGAGGGGAGGGGTGGGGTGAGCGGGGCCAGCCACGAGTGGGATTTGGAGGTTCTCCAAACTGCACAGAATCTTAGCTAGAGGTTCTCCCGAACCCCTGTGAACTCCCAGCAGCCCACCCCTAATTATATATAAAAACAGTAAAACCACACTCAAAGTTTGAAAACAGATTTATTCTGGTTCTCTGCATAAGGGGTTCTGCCTACTTGCCGTTGGAATTAATTTTCAGTAGGCTTATTTTTCCATGAATCATCTAAGCTACTTGGTCTTATTGCGTCTTGCGATAATTAATTCAGAGAAGGGCAGCAAGGATGATCAGGGGACTAGAAAATAAATCCTGCGAAAGGGCTTGAAGGACCCGGAGATGTATAGCTTTGAGAAAGAAAACAGCAGGGGCCTCATAACCGTCTTCAAACGCTTAAAGTGATGTTATGAAGAAGATCAAGACTTATTGTTTATCTATTCTGGAGCACAGCATAGACAAAAATGGATTTAAAATAGAGTTTATTCCAACGGAACGTTTTTTTTAAAAAAAATCCTATCAATTATCTAGACTGGTGGTTCTCAACCTATTGTCCACGGACGCCTGGGGGGCCCACGATGTCGTCACGGGGGTCCACAAAGACTTGAAGAAATGTTATGATTTAAATCTTCAGTTAAGCCTTGGGGGTCCATGGCCACAGAAGGTATTTAAAGGGGGTTCAGGGTGAAGAAAAGATTGAGAACCAGTGTTTTAGAGAAGGGATTCCCAACCATCCACAGGCTGTGGCCCACTACTGAGCCATGAGCGATTTGGAACTAGGCCGCGGAAGCGGTGGGTGAAAGTGTGCGTGCTTCTGCGAGCAGTAGGTGAGTGTGGGGAAGTGTGTTCCATTTGTGTGAGGGGCAGGGCATGTGCCCGCCGCTCACACAAATAGACCTGCGCATGCACATATGCCAGCCATTTGGGTGAAACGATCTCCTCTCCCCCATCTCCCACTGGTCTGCAAACCGGAAAGATTGAGGAACTCCAATCTAGAGAATTGATGGGCTTTGTGTTGTAAGATATGTTCCAAAAGAGGTTAGATAGTCCAGTTTAAGGGGTCCTTTATTATGACTGGCTGATAACCCAGTGTTGCTCAGGTATTTATTTATCCCAATCCTGCATTAGACAGGAAGAGCAACTTCACCTTGAGCCCTGATTTTGGCGAGAATTAAATTAATTAAAAATGTTTTCCCTCTGGCCCCAGAAGTGTCAAATAAAATGATACCACCTTGTTGTTTTGCTAGCTGATCCATGATCATTTGGTATGCTTTTCTGATTTTGATTCAGAAGTGGCTTCTTGTGCGTGATATATGCACTAAGCTGTTTGATGTTGTAGTTCTTTTCTCGTATGTAATCTGCGTGAAGTACGTTGTGTTGATCTCGTAGTGGTGCAGGCAGGCCGAGTTGCAGTAATGTTTTATTGATCATGGCCATACATTTGTCCTCAAGAATAATCAAAGCCTTGTTGAAAATTTCCAGACCAAACGTAATTTCTAATGTTGGATTCTCCCCCTTACCAGAAGGAGCCCCCTTGTGGAGTAATGTGAAGCAGGGTTGAAATGCTCCCAGATCGGACTGGATCACCCGGTCCGGTAGCGATCTTGGCTGTTGGTTTGGCGATCCAGTAGCGATGGCAGAGCAAAGCTCCGCCGACCTGCCCACATGTCATTACTTCCTGGATTTAACCAGGAAGTAATGTGTTTTTTACATTACTTTTGTTTTGCGCATATGCAGAAGATCTGCACACGCACATGATATGCACGCTCGCTTGCTTTGCTCGCATGTGCGCGGTGTGTGCATTTCCAAACCAGAATGGAAGGTAAGTAGATTTCACCCCTGATGTGAAGTTGTTACCATGGCAACTCCACTGTGCTGCACAGTAGAAGCCATTTTAAGGCACAACAGGCTGCACAACAGAACTCCCTCCTCTATTTCTTTCCAGAGAGTAAGTCACCTGTGTATCAAGTTTGATTGAATTTGCTCAAGGCATTCCAGAGTTATGCTGGAACACACACACACACACACAACCAGAGCCATTAATTTATAGATAGATAGATAGATAGATAGATAGATAGATAGATAGATAGATAGATAGATAGATAGATAGATAGATAGATTCTTGCAATGAATGACTTCTTCCAAACTCAAGTTTCCAGTTAACTGCTTCCTTTTCTCCTCTACTTTGCACTTCCAAAAGAAATAAAGCAGCAAAGAGCAAAATTAATACAAGTGGACAAACAAGGAATTTGTCCTTTGTGCAAAAAGTTACAAGGGCACTGTTTTCAGCACGGTCAGCTAATCAAAATTCAGACACTTGGCAACTGGCATGTATTTATGTCCCTGGTCATGTGATCGCCCTTTATAACCATCTCAGCCAGCTTCTGACAAGCGAAGTCAAGGGGGGAAGCCAGATTTGCTTAATGACCACATGATTCGCTTAATGACTGCTGTGATTAGCTTGACAACAGTGGCAAAAAGGTCGTAAAATGGAGCAAAACACATTTCACAACTGCCTTATTTAACAACAGGAATCTTGGGCTCAGTTGTGGTCATACATTGAGGATTCCCTGTATTGGAATTAAAAACCATATAAAGCATACTATATTTCCTGAATCTAACCTTTTTTTTTAAATTAGATTTATATGCCGCCCTTCTGTGGAGACTCAGGGCAGCTTACAATGCGTTAAGCAATAGCCTTCATACTTTTGTATATTTATACAAAGTCAGCTTATTGCCCCCACAAACTGGGTCCTCAATTTACCTACCTTAGAAAGGATGGAAGGCTGAGTCAACCTTGAGCCTGATGAGGTTCGAACTTGCAATAATTGCAGACAGCTGGTCTTTAATCACAATGCTTTTAGTCTGTTGAGCTATCCAGGCTCTTTTTTGATGTGTTTAGAATGGAGTTCATAACCAGTAAGGGTGGCTGAGATTGGGCAAGGCAACAATAACCCATTAAATAAGCAAGAAGACAATCAAATCCTATAGATGAGAATTTTAGTAGCTCAGGGCTGAACTATGGGATCCTTGGTGCTCTCTAAACGCGGTGATTTTCTTGTAGACATTTCATTACCAAATTAGGTAACATCATCAGCTGATGTTACTTAGTTTGATTATGAAATGCCAGCAAGAAAACCACCAAGCTCAGAGAGCACCAAGGACCCCATCCAATCAAATCCACAAGAAGAGCCCATATAGGCAGGGATGAAATGCTACCGGTTCGCTCCGGTTCGCAATCGTCAGTGCCGCGCGATCGCTGGAATCTTTATTTTTACTTTTTTAAAGCATTTTTTTTACTACCGATTCACCTGAAACGGTAGTAAAAAAATGCTTTTAAAAAGTTTTTTTAAAAAAAGGTTCCAACGATCACATGGCACAGCTGTGATCATCGGAACCTTTTTTGTTGTTTATTTTTTTAAAGCATTTTTTTACTACTGTTTCAGGTGAATAGGTAGTAAAAAATGCTTTTAAAAAGTTAAAAAAAAGTTGGCCACGCCCACCCAATCACATGACCCCTCCAATCAAGCCACGCCCTCCAAGCCACACCCACTAAACTGGTAGCAACAAATTTTACATTTCATCACTGCAGATAGGCAGTGGTGGGATTCAGCCAGTTTGCACCACTTCGGGAGAACCGATTATTAACTTTCTGAGCATTTTGGCAAACTGGTTGTTGGAAGAAATAATTGGGGCAGAGAACCGGTTGTTAAATTACTTGAATCCCACCACTGCATATAGGGCACAGTTAAGACATACCCTGGATAGAGTGATGTATCCATACACAGATACATACATAGAATACTGTTCTGTCCACACCACACAAACAGACACACACTCAGACAGTCGGGGGTTAAATAAACTGGCAGGCAACCAATTAGTCCGATAAGATGCTTGGCAGCAATCCCAGCAGCTGCTTGCCAAGACCTTTTTCTACTTAGCAGAAAATACACACCACAATTGTCCAGAAATAATAGCTGAAGCCGAAATGCAGGAATAAATCTGAAGACTCCAAGGGATTTACTAGTTTTGTCCGTCACAGAGTTGAAGGCTTAACTCACTCCCTTTTATAGCCTGTGGGGTGTGGTCCAGTGAGTCAGCTAATCACGGGCACGCCTTTTCTTCTGTTGCGCGCGCCTGTCTCTGCGACGCTGGCGAGGGTCCAGCCAAAACTCATTACCCTCATCACTGTCCACCTGTGGCTGCGGGGACGTGCTTGGCTCTGGGCCTATCTCTTGCCCTTCGATGTCCTCTGGAGGCATTGCCAGAGAGGAGGGTCCTGGAGAAGGAAGCCTTGCCAACTCCTCTCCCTCACTCTCGAGTCCTCTCCTGCTGATGACACAGGCTCAGGCAATGGAGCCACAACAAATACAGAGTTGGGAGGGATCTTGGGAGTCATCTAGTCCAACTCTCTTTTCGAGCAGGAGACCCTATACCAGGGGTCTGCAACCTTAAACAGTGGAAGAGCCATTTGGACCCATTTCCTACAGAAAAGAAAACATCAGGAGCCACAAAACCTTTCCCATGCCTGACTATTTCTTGAGCAGCCACAAAACTAGCATATGTAGTTGAATTAAACATTCTGTTTTCTTCTGAAACTTTTCTTTTCTTGGATTTATCCATGGTAGGCCTACCGGGGTTTGAAAAGCTCAATAAATTGTGTACCGGTAGGTGTTGCACATTGGCGATTGTGACACATATTTTGAGTGACAGAGAGCCGCAGCAGAGGGGTGAAAGAGCTACATGCGGCTCCAGAGCCGCAGGTTGCTGACCCCTACCCTATACCATTTCAGACAAATGCCTGCTCAATCTCTTCTTGAAAGCCTCCAGTGTTGGAGCAGTCACAACTTCTGGAGACAAGCCGTTCCAATTGATTAAGTGTCCTCACCGTTAGGAAATTACTCTTTAGTTCTAGGTTGCTTCTCTCCTTGATTGGCTTCCATTTGTTATTCCTTGTCTTGCCTTCTGGTGCTTTGGAAATGAACTGGGGTGATGGAGAGGTAGGGATCTCTCTGGGCTGGTACATCAAAATGCTGCTTCACAGTTAAGCTGATGCTCTAGTGGAGGTTTGTTTTGAGATAATAGACAATAGTTATTAAATCAATTTCAGTTTTTGGATTGTGACCAAGGCTACCATGCCTATTGCGTCCAAGCATTCTTTGCTATCTTTCCCACCATCTCTATCCACCCTGGGAGGATGTTGGTTTAAAATAAATGTTTCTCCACCAAAGAAAGCTACAGCTTTGCATTGTTACTGAGTCACATACAGCACTAGTCCCCAAGAGTGAACAGGGAGGAATAAATGAGAAAATAACAAGACTAAGTATTGATTCATTATATCATGCCTGCAGTGCTTTATCATCTTTACATTTTATGTTATATTGATTGTATTATAATTTCTTTGTTTGAATGTTGAGAGCAGCCCATAGATGTCAAAGAGTTGCGTGGTATGCAAGTTTAAATAATAATTAATAAGAATAATGATTGGATAACCAGGCCAAATCCAGTCTAAACACCTGTCTGATTGTGTGACAAAGCATAATAATATTATCACCATGAAACAATAGCCATCCGCCTATCTCAGTCTGTGCTCAGCTCATACCAGGTTCTTAGGAAGAGCTTAATGTGTGTGTGAAGGCCCACACCAGCTAAAAAACTACAGCAGTGTTTTTACATTGGGAGGAGGAGGAGGAGGAGGAGGAGAAGAGACAGCAAAATGTAAGAGAAAGAACTGTAGAAAATCAGTTCAGAAAATCAGGAGGCAGAGGAGGAGAAGAAGGAGGAGGGGAAGAATCAGAAGAAGAAGAAGAAGAAGAAGAAGAAGAAGAAGAAGAAGAAGAAGAAGAAGAAGAAGAAGAAGAAGAAGAAGAAGAAGAAGAGACAGCAAAACGTGAGAGAAAAAACTGCAGAAAATCAGGAGGAGGAGGAGGAGAGACAGTGAAATGTAAGAGAAAAAACTGCAGAAAATCAGGAGGAAGTGGAGGAGGAGGAGGAAGAGGAGGAGGAGGAGGAGGAAAAGAGACAGAAAAATGTAAGAGAAAAAACTGCAGAAAATCAGGAGGAGGAGGAAAAGAAGAAGAACACAAAATGTTAGAGAAAAAAATGCAGAAAATCAGGAGGAAGTGGAGGAGGAGGAGGAGGAGGAGGAGGAAAAGAGACAGCAAAATGTTAGAGAAAAAACTGCAGAAAATCAGGAGGAGGAGGAGGAGGAGAAGAGGAAGAGGAACAGGAAGAAGATGTAGGGACAGCAAAAGATAAGAGGAAAAAAATTGCAGAAAATCAGAAACTATAAGGATCTGCAAATAGTCTTAGAAAGACCATGGCAAAAGAAAGCAACAATAGTACCAATAGTAATAGAGGCCCTGAGTGCAATTCTAAAACATCTGAAGCACCACTTGAACAGTAGTGGCATTGACAAAATCCCCATCAGTCAATTGCAAAAGACCTATTTGGAGCAGTTTACATCCTTCGATGATACCTTTTAACACACCATCAACCATCTGCCTATCCGAGGTCCTTAGGAAGAACTCAATAGATGGATAAAAATATGCCAAATCTAGTTTAAATAACTGGCTATGTAACCAGCCGTAATAATACCAAAACAAAACGGATTCTTGATGACACAGAAAATCATTTCCCCTGAAATAGAGAGATTTGATGGACTAGACTACCCATGGTCACCTCTGACACAATTAAAACTTTTATTAATATCTGACTCAGCCTTTAGGAGTGAGAAGCTACACTAATTTTAAGATCACGCTGGCTGCATCCTTCATTCAGCTGCTGAAAGTCTATGCTGATTTGCGATTGTTAATAATTTAAGCTACACTAATGAGATTTCAACAGCAACAAAACAAATACACAATCTTCTTAAGGGTGCTTTGCTCCCAGTTTAATTTGAATATCTTCAGCTAATGGTTTCAGAAATAAGAAATGAAATTAAATTTCTTCCTGGATATAGTTTTGTCCTTACTCATGACTTGTAATTATTTTCTGTTAATAAATCCCCCCCCCCCTGTTTTTTCAGCCCTTTACAGCAGAATATAATCTTGTTTTCCAGAGCTAATAGCAACTAGTTTTTTTAACTCCTTTTTGTAAGTGGTTTGCACAGAGATTGTGCAAGGGAAGATATTTATGTAACTCTCTTATCCATGGTACCCTCATCTTGGTGGTAACTAAAAATATTCCTTCGATCCTTTTTGAAGCGCAAATAGCCCTTGTGGCAATTTACTTATTTTAGAAAATGCTCCTTAATTGATACGTGCAATTATTGTACTCTCCTGCCTTCATTTTGTCCTTGAGCACCAATAGCTAAGTTTGGAAAGAAAAACTATTTTTTTGTATCAAATTCTGTTAGGAGAAATATTCATTTCCCAACACCAGCATCAAATGTTAGAATATTACTTTCTATCTGCCACATACCATTTCCCCCCAGCAATTTTTCCTTCAAGATTTCATTGTGAAACCTCATTTGCAAGTTATTTTACCCGATAAAAAAAACCCCTGAGGTGTTTTTATCCACATGGTTGCAGCTACTACCGTTTCTCCCAAAATAAAGACATCCCCTGATAATAAGCCCAATTGGGCTTTTGAGCGCATGGCAATAAGGCCAAGCGCTTATTTCAGGGTTCAAAAAAATGTAAGACAGGGTCTTATTTTTGGGGAAACACTGTATTTTTTTTTTTTACTGTGCCAGCTGTGTAAAAAGAGAGAAGTGAGGAATGGCCAAGATCAGGCTTTCTCATTCTTGGGCACTTTAAGATGTGTGGACTTTGACTCCCAGAATTCCCTAATCAGCAGCTGGTTGGGGAATTCTGGGAGTTGAAGTCCACATGTCTTAAAAGCAGCCAAGAACAGGAGACCCTGGCCTAGAGAAAAAAAGTATAAGTTTGTAACTGCAAAATCTTCCTTTATATCAAGGGTATCAAACTTGCATCGTCACGGCGTTATGTGACGTATCGCAACTTATCCTCCCTTCGCTAAACTGGGGATGGGCGTGGCCAGCGCGTGACGCATCTGGGCCGCGGGCTACAAGTTTGACACTCGTGCTTTTCATGGTTGATTTCTCTGAAATCTGTTCCTAACAACCTTCCCCTCTGAATACTTGAAACTCTGGAAGTAGAGAAAAATGCCAGAGATTTGTTTAGGTAAATCTTTCCTCTTGTATATTTCTTCATTTCTCTCCTGCTAGCTCACTTCTTGTTGAAACTGATTCAGTCCATGTTTTCTTTCAAGATATGTCCGTACTTCATGCTTAACCAGGTTAAAAATAGCTTGTTAAAATTTATTTTAACCCCCCCCCCCTTTTTTTAGATTGTTTTGCCCTATGTTCTGTCCTCACTGCATGTTAATCTGTGTGCAGCTTGACATGCAGCTAAACCAACCCATCCGCCAATAAAACAGACCGTGAGCGTAGATCTGGATGCTTTATTGAAAGAACAGGATATGGTAAAACTGGGGAAAATAGGAATACATACAATAAGAACCAAATACAGAATTGAGTTACTGCTGAACATAACAATTAATAAATACAAGCAATTTAAATCTCACCAGCGATGCTCTGTGTGTGGGATGTGGGTTGTCCTTGGATGACCATGTGCCACAGATTAAGATGGATTCTTCTTTGTGCTTCTGCCTTCTCCAAATGCTAAAGGAAATGGAGTCTGGCTTCCCAGCATGCACTTGGTTTGAGAGTGCGGGCTGATGGTTAAAATGGGTTGGTCAGCTTCAACCAATATACTTGGTATTTCTCTCTCCGGCTAGATGGGGCTAGAGGGCAACAAAAGTGTATAAAGATGGTATGTTTGGGCATATTTGTCCCTCAGGCCACTAGATGGGGGTAGAGAGCAACAACAGTATATCAAGTTATATGCTGGGGCATGACACCCTAAATGCATATTACTCTATCCCTTTCATGTCATTTTTGCTGTGATACCGGTTGTCCTTGACTTACAAAATTGAACCTAGAATTTATGTTGCTAAGTGAGAAATTTGTTAAGTGAGTTTTGCCCCATTTTACGACTTCTCTTGCTACATTTGTTAAGCGAATCACTGCAGTTGTTAAATTAGTAACATGGTTGTTAAGTGATTCTAGCTTCCCTGTTGAATTTGCTCGTCAGAAGGTCACAAAAGATGATCACATAACTCCGGGACACTGCCATAGTCATAAATATGAACCAGTTGTCAAGCATCCAAATGAAAATCACGTGACCATGGGGATGTTGCGATGGTCATATGTGTGAAAAATGGTCATAAGTCACTTTTTTCAGTGGCGTAACTTCGAATGCTGATTAAATGAACTGTTGCATGTGGAGAACTGCCTGTATATGGTTTGAATTTAGGAAATGAAGTTAATAACTGAACGGAGAGTGTTGAGTGAAGGCAAGGATTTGCTGCACAGCTGGGCAAAGCTGTGTTGTTTGAATATTACCATGTCCATTATGTTTCTCATTGTTTGTTACAGGAATTTTCCCAAAAGTAAATTATTTACTCTATCATTTCTGTGATTCATCTATCAAAATTCCTAGTCAGTGAGGACACCAAGAAAAGATTTGAGCAGGTCTATTGTCTCAGAAGGTGAACTGGCTAACTAGCAGAGGTGGTATTCATCCGGTTCAGCCTGGTTCGCCTGCTAACTAGCAGAGGTAGTATTCATCCGGTTCAGCCCGATTCTCCTGCTAACTAGCAGAGGTGGTATTCATCCGGTTCAGCCTGGTTCGCCTGCTAACTAGCAGAGGTGGTATTCATCCGGTTCAGCCCGGTTCGCCTGAACCGGTAGTGGAAATTGTGGGTGGGCCTGCCCCAGCTCTATGCCGTCCTATTTAGGCATGTTTTTAAGGCCGGGCCCCAGGGGTGAAATGCTCCCAGATCGGACCGGATCGCCCGGTCCGATAGTGATCTTGGCCATTGGCTCAGTGATCTGGTAGCAGTGGTGGAGCGAAGCTCCAGCCACCCGACCAGGTGTCATTATTTTAGCCAGGAAGTAATGTTTTTTACCTTATGCACATGCGCAGAAGGTCTGCGTGTGCGCAGAAGGTCGGCGTGCACATGCGAAGTGAGTGAATGCGTGGCATGGGCACTTCCAAACTGGTAAGGAAGGTAAGTAGATTTCACTCCTGCCAGGGCACATGCGCAAAAGGCTGGGCGCATGCATGGAAGGCAGGCATCAGGGGTGGGTTCTAAATTTTTTTACTATAGGTTCTGTGGGCGTAGCTTATTTTGTGGGCGTGGCTTGATGGACATGTGACAATTCTTTAGGATTTAGCAGAGGTACTAGTCTACCAGGCTTTTAACTGCTTGCAAGCTGTATCTGTCTACCCATTTATTTTTGTCTACCACCAAACTGCCTTTTTCCACTGATCAGCTGTAGGGCGGCCCTTTGAAGCCCCGCGGCAAGAGTTTAAACAGTTTTTCCTTATAGCCTATCAGCTGGGACTCAGGAGGCAGCAGTAGATTGGGGGTGGGGCCAAATAAAAGGTAAAGAATAATGCGGGGGGGCGGGGGGTGGGGGGTGCAGAACTGGTTCAGTGACATCATATCGTCACCGCTAGCGGCTCGGCGGAACCATGCCGAACCCACCACTGGCAGGCATGCGCGCAAACTGGGCACGCGTGTGCAAAAAGCAAGTGTGAGCTCGCACGTTGAACCAGTAGTAACTTAATGTGAAACCCACCGCTGCTAACTAGGTTTGAAAGAATCACAGAAGAAGATTGCAAAGATCCACTGGGGGTTGTAACAAAGATATTTTTAAAAACAATTCATTGTTTGTTTGTGTTTGAAAAGTTTTTCAGTTTTATTTCTTATACACATAACATAAAATGTACATTTTCGTACTTTTGCCCAAACATTTTGCACGGATATGTCCCTGGTTACGTGGAATCCGGTTTGACTCAAAGAATGTGTCCTTTTGGAGGGGATTATTTAGCATGCACATAAGAATCTGTGGTTACCTTTCTCCCTCTAGTGGTGAAGATAGGCAAGTGAGGGCTGTCAATGGAGATTCTCAGTCATCACTCACGGTCATGGTTTGCCCCAAAAGGGCTTTTTCAAAAGGCAACTGGACTTCGTTTTTCATTGAAGATGTATTGCTCCTCCTCCAAGAAGCTTCTTTGGTTCTAAAGCACTTTTGGGACAAGTGATATTTCTGACTTAGTGCAGGACGCTGGCTGAGGAATTCTGGGAGTTGAAGTCTACGAGTCTTAAAAACAGTGGTGGAATTCAAAGTTTTTTACTACCGTTCTATGATCGTGGCTTGGTGGGCGTGGCAGGGGAAGGATACTGCAAAATCTCCCTTCCAACCCCACAATTAAATAATATGATTTGATTGCTTATTTGTTCCCTATGGCTATCTGTGTGTCAACTCAGGAAGCTCAAACTGCCCAAGGAGCTGCTGATCCAGTTCTAGAGAGGAATTATTGAGTCTGTCATCTGCACCTCTATAACTGTCTGGTTTGGCTCTGCAACCCAACAAGACAGACACGGACTTCAGAGGATAATTAGAACTGCAGAAAAAAACAATGGCTACCAACCTGCCTTCCATTGAGGACCTGTATACTGCACGAGTCAAAAAGAGGGCTGTGAAAATATTCACAGACCCCTCACATCCTGCGCATAAACTGTTTCAACTCCTACCCTCAAAACAACGCTATAGAGCACTGAACACCAGAACAAATAGACACAAGAACAGTTTTTTCCCAAATGCCATCACTCTGCTAAAGAAATAATTCCCTCAACACTGTCAAACTATTTACTAAGTCTGCACTACTATTAATCTTTTCATCGTTCCCACCACCCATCTCCTCCCACTTATGACTGTATGACTGTAATTTTGTTGCTTGTATCCTTACGATTTATATTGATATTGTTTCCTGATTGCTTATTTATACCCTATAACTATCATTAAGTGTTGTACCTTATGATTCTTGATGAACATATCATTTCTTTTATGTACACTGAGAGTGTATGCACCAAGACAAATTCCTTGTGTGTCCAATCACACTTGGCCAATAAAATATTCTATTCTATTCTATTCTATTCTATTCTATTCTATTCTATTCTATTCTATTCTATTCTATTCTATTCTATTCTATTCTATTCTATTCTATTCTATTCTATTTTCTGGGGCCAGCCAGAGGTGGTATTTGCCAGTTTTCCGAAGAACCTGCTGGATAGCACCCCTGCTTAAAATTGCCAAGTTTGGAGACCCCTGCACTAAGTCAGAAATATCACTTGTCCCACAGGTGCTTTTTCAAACCTTTCAGACTAAACACATCTAGAGAAGAGCAACAATGATGATTAGGGGACTGGAGGCTAAAACATATGGAGAACGGTTACATGATAGCAGTGCTCCAATACTTGAGGGGCTGCCACGGGGGGGGGGGTCGACGTATTTTCCAAAGCACCTGAAGGCCAGACAAGGAATAATGAATGAAAACGGATCAAGGAGAGATTCAACCTGGAAATAAGGAGAAATTTTCTGACAGTGAGAACAATCAACCCATGGAACAGAAGTTGCCTTCGGAAGTGGTGGGAGCTTCATCACTGGAAGCTTTCAAGAAAAGACTGAACTGCCATCTGTCAGAAATGGTATAGGACCTCCTGCTTGAGGGGTTGGTCTAGATGACCTACAAGGTCCCTTCCAACTCTGTTATTTTGTTCTGTCAACATGTGATTGCAGCATTATTACCCATGTAATGCTATGTATTTTCAGGTTCATGCATTTCCATTTGGAGAATATAATGTGGGAAGGACCCAGGGGTGGGTTCTACTTACCTTTACTACTGGTTTGCAACGGGGCCGCGCATGCACGCAAGCAAAGCGAGTGCATGCGCATGCTCTTCAGCGCATGTGCAGAAGCGTTCTGATGACATCAGGGTCAGTGGGCGGAGCCTCCTGCTGGTTTTACTACCAGTTCTATAGAACCCGTGCGAACTGGGGGCAACCCACCACTGGAAGGACTCTTTACTGTAAGAAGACCAGAGAAGCATCTCTCTTTTGGGGTGGGATGGGTTGCATTGGGTGCCTCCCAAAACGGGGGAGCTAGAACAGAAAAGTGATTTGAGCTAGGACAAAAACAAATATGAAATAAGTTTCGTATAATAACAAAGCAAATGTTGAGTTGTTTAGGTGAGCGAGATCTCAGTCTTTCAATATCCCAAGGACTACCTCTTGGTCTTGCTTGTTTAGGAAGCCATGAGTTGGAGCAGATGCAGCTCATTTTAGAAACAATCCCTGTTTTCCATGAAGAGGACAAGGAAGAACTTCTCAAAGTGATGCCAACTTTCATCAATAGCACCTGGGAAGTGAAACGTCCCTTACGGAAGCTTCTTCCTGAAGTCAACAGTAAAGGTAAGGTGGCCTTGGGATGTGGTGGGAGTCACTGGGATGGAGTGATTAAAAAAGCCTTTTGGGGGTCCATAAACATCATGTGCACCCTCAGTGAGACTTCATAAATCTATGAAATCACCAATCGGCCAAAGCGTTTTTTGAAAACTATTCTGTGAAATGAAACTGGTGCTGTAGACTTGATCATACTGTAACTCTGATAGAAAGATCATAGGAAACATTGACGTAAAAGAGGACATATAATAATAACTTTATTGTCATTGTATGTGTATACACCGTATACCCATACAAAGAAATTCACTTAACACCCAAAGACCAGGTCCAACACACATAACAATCCCCAAACACACCCCCACCCACCACAAATTCCCCACCTCTAAACCACCCAAACATCCACACAACAGACCATATATGTGGTATAGAGGACTAGTACATGTCCTCAATTTACCACCATAATTGAGCCCCAAATTTCTGTTGCTAAGGAGGCAGTTGTTAAGCGAGTTTTTCCTCCATTTATAATTTCTTTTTTTGCCATGGTTGTTAAGTAATTCTGGCTTCTCCAAAGGTCACAAATGGTGATCAGATGACCTTGGGACATTGCAACTGTCATAATTATATGGCCCACCTTTTAATTGAAAATCCTATGAGTGTATGTTCTAAAGGTGCTTTTTCAAGGGGCAACTAGACGTTCTGGTTTTTCTTTGAAGAGGTTTTGCTTCTCATCCAAGAAGCTTCTTCTGCTCTGCATCGCTAAATGTCTGTGGAGATTCTCAGATTCTCATTCTGAAGAAGCTTCTTGGATGAGAAGTGAAACCTCTTCAAAAGAAAAAAAAACCAAAGTCCAGTTGCCTCTTGAAAAAAAGCACTGTTGGGACCTGGATGACTGAGAATCTCCATAGACATTTACCTATGAATGTATGCAGTGGTGAAATCCAAATTTATTTTTATTATTTATTTATTCAATTTATATGCCGCCCCTCTCCGAAGACCCAGGGTGGCTATAGTAAAATTTGTTTACAATCAGTTCTGTGGGCATGGTTTGGTGGGCGTGATGTGGTGTGGTGGGCGTGGTGTGGCTTGGTGGGCGTGGCAGGAGAAGGATACTGCAAAATCTCCATTCTCACCCCACTCCAGAGGAAGGATACTGCAAAATCTCCATTCCTACCCCACTTCAGGGGAAGGATACTGCAAAATCCACATTCCCTCCCCACTCCTGGGGGGAAAATATTGCAAAATCTCCATTCCCACCCTACTCTGGGGCCAGCCAGAGGTGGTATTTGCCAGTTCTCCGAACTACTCAAAATTTCCGCTACCGGTTCTCCAGAACCTGTCAGAAGCTGCTGGATTTCACCCCTGAATGTATGTATATGCACACAAACACATACGTTCATTCTCCAAGTTGAGCTTAATTAATGATGATAAATGGGCTTAAACTCTTGTTTCGGAGGATTTTTTAAAAAATTGCTTTGAAGGTTATTTTATAAACCACCTTGAAAAGATTTTACCTCAAACATTGTGAAATGAATGTCAACCAAAATGTTAAAAATAATGCATGAAACATTCTTCAGTTGTTCTAAATATGTGCCAACTTTTCCATTTTGCAAAAAATGAAAGTCAATATTCTATAAAAAGCATTTTTTTAAAAAAATAACAACTACCTGGAATATACATATTTTTGCTTGCGATCTTAAAAAATGGTAATAATCAGAAATCAAAGGCCTATTTTTGATATTTGATCAGTTCTTAAACAATAACAAAGAGGTCCACAGTATATATCTGAACTTTTATACTCTACTCCTTTTTTTATATCTATATATATATAAATTTGTATTGAAAATTATTAAAAATTACAGAAAAAAATAGCAATATGGATAGAATTGCAGAGAGTCATATAATATATAGAGAGTATTAAAGCATCAATTTTCACCTAGAAATAGTACAAACCTCTATTAAACCAAATCATCAAAAAAAGAAAAGATTATCCAGAAGAAAGAATTCTCAACTGCCATACAATATTCCTATAAATATTTACCCACAGTCACACTAAGATTATTATTTTACATTCTTCTTAAGATTTCTTTTGCAGCCAAGCATACCACTGGTCCCAACTCATATATAGCCCTGATTCTTGTTTATCTCGCAAAAGTCCGATAAGCTTGTCTGCCTCTGCACAGTCCATGATCTTTGCGGTTAATGTAGCCTCCGATGGGGTATTTTTGGATTTCCATACTTGTGCAAATGAGATCCTGGCTGCAATGATGATGTGGAGAGCGAGATACCAATTAGCTTTGTTTAAGTTCTCTGGTTTCATGCCTATTAAAACCTTTCTGGGTACAATTTTATCCTACATCCTATGATTTCTAAAATCCATTTTTCAATTCTAGCCCAATATTCTCTTGCTCGACTCTTGCTTTATACTCTACTCCTGTCTGCATTTCCAAGTTAATGTTGTAAAAGTATTTATGCTAACTTAATTGTGTTCTGCTGATGCAAAAGTAAAGGCCAATGAATAGAAGCCTAAGGACTTCTGAGATTCTCTTGAGACCATGAAGCTCCAATTTCAGAGCCATTTACTCCCCAACTGCACTATTAGTAACAACTCAAAGACACTTATGGGAGAGAGAGAAAGCCTCACTGAACACAATAAAGCTTACTTTTGGGGAAATTAAGTTTAGGACAGAGCTCACTGTCATAGTGTCCAAAAACTTGTTTCCTTAGCTCTTAATTTTAAAAGAACATAGGATTCGTCACTTGTCCAAAAGTCAAATTTCCTATTAAACTTAATTAGAGATCTGCTCTTGAATGAAGAACAAGGACACTCCATAGTTAGTGGATTCAGAGAGTAAGGAAAAGGATCTCGATGGAGATGTTCAGATTCCATTGCCAAGGCAATAAGGAGTTACACTTTTGCTGAAGTTGAGGACATCTGTTCTGGAGCTGGCAGTGCGGAGCTGGCAGTGGAGTCGGACAGTGAGGAGGCTGGGGAGGAACATGGGCCAGTCCTGGAGTCTGGGGAAGGCTCAGACAAGGGCTCTGTGTTGGAGGCAAAGATGGGGCCAGGGCCATCTGGGAGTTATGTGCAAACTCCGGAGTCTCCAGAGTTGGACATCAGAGACGCAAAGGAACAGGAGGAGTCTGTTCCTAGTGCGCCCATGCGTAGAGCTGCCAGAAGGCAAGAACAGTTAAAACAAAAGGGACAACTCAGGAGTAAGGCCTGGAGATGATTGGCCCCTCCCATAAGGCTTAAAGGAAGAGCAAAGGCATGTGGGCCCTTTGCAGGAAAGCAACGTTGTTAATTCTGTTCCCAGTCGGCATCTCTGTTTGATTCTGGATTCAGTGTGGCTTTGCCAAGTAGGTCTTTGGCAGCGTTTCAAGGGAGATAAAGGTTGATGATTATCCCAAAGGATTTCTCCCGAAGGACTTTTTGGAACTAATTGGGACTCAGCTGTGAATGAACGTAATTCACAGCTGTTGCAATAAAAGAGGTTTTTGGGACTATTCGTGTGTTTTAATGACTCAGGAAGCCTAGATCACAACAACATCCAGATAACATTTGGAAGCAGCATAAACCAGGGGTGCCAAACTCAAGGACTGGGGGCGGGATCTGGCCTACGGGGTGCTTGGATCTGACCCATGAACCTGACCTGGAAACAGTGAAGGACCAGCCCACAGAGCCTCTCCCAGGCTAACCCTCCCGAGCTCTGTTTTTGATGGCAGAGGGTTGCAGAAGGCTGTCATGGCCGAAAATGGAGCTCAGGTGGGCAGTGCATGGCCTCCCTGAGCTCTGTTTTTGCTGGCATAGACATGCAGGAGGCCATCACGGCCAAAAATGGAACCCAGGAGGGCCATTGTGGCCAAAAATAGAGCCTTGATGTCACACCCATCCTGGCCACATCTACCCAAGGTCAAACACAACCCTAATGTGACCCTCAATGAAATCGAGTTTGACACCTCTCGCATAGACAGATCAGAATGGGACAACTCGCTGCAGCCAACTTATTTTTTGTCATTCACATTTTATTTTATCCCTCTTTTTGCATCCTTTCTTTAATGATTCTATGCCACAGTTTCTTTGATATTACTGTAGCTCTTGTCCCACAGCAAGTTGTCCTGTGGTGAGTTAGCTATGGCGAGCTGGCCACAGTGAATTGTCATAGATCCTAGAACAGGGGTGTCAAACTCAATTTCATTGAGGGCTACATCAGGACTGTGGTTGACCTCGGGGGGTGGGGGGTGGCCAACTGGGTAGGGGTGGCTGACTGGATGGCTGTGGCCAGCTTGATGCCACTTACTGGGCATGACCGCCTGGGTGGGCGTGGCCACCTTGACATGCCAGCAGTTTGGGCCACTCCCCAAACTGCTGGCATGTTTCCTCTTTGCACTGGGTAGACCAGGCTGAAGCTATGCTGGCCCTTTTCTCATTGGGTAGACCGGGCCGAAGTGGCACGGGCCGACCCCTTAGTTTTCCAGGATGGTCCTGTAGGCTGGATCCGACCACATTGCAGGCCGGATCCAGCCCATGGGCCTTGTGTTTGACAGCCCTGCCCTAGACAGATACAGGAGGAGGAGGAGCTCCCTCAAACTTGCATGTTTCTATTATTATAACCAAGCTCAAGAATAGTAGTTTTAGCTTTCCAGTGGTGTGTCAGCACGTCAAGATGCATTTATCTTAGTGCTGACATAAGAAAGGAGAACACAGGCGTCTGCAACGGGACAGTTGCCTTTCACCTACTTATTTTCGCTGGAGATAATGTCCCCTAGGAGATGGATGGGAGGGGGGAAATTCTTTGAATTGGAGCAGTAGATTGGGGTGAATGATTGGGAAGATGGCCAATGAATGCAGAGGACGAAGGGAAGGAAGAGGAGGGTTTTTGGGTCAGCACATCAGTGCTGGCTACATGGAGTCGGTGTAAAAAATTGCCGTGCTAAATAAAATGGAAGTTTGTTTCATAAAAGACTCTGTTTGAAATGCAATTTATTTGAAGACGGCCTGAAAACCTGACATGGTGTTGATTTCCTGGTCTGGTCTACCTAGTGGTGCTAGCAATTGAGCTTCGAGTTTAATCTGTCCTCTGATTGCAGGAGGGATTCCGTTTATTGTGCAGATAGTGTACAGAAAGTCCTCGACTTAATTGAGCCCAAAGTTTCTGTTGTTAAGCAAGACAGATAAATATTTTAAATATTTTAAATTATTTTAAATTTTTAGAGTTTTAGAGTTTTTATTCGGTTTGTATTTTCAGCCTAAATTTATATTGATTTTAGTACGTTTTAACTTATTGTATTGCATTGGTTTTAAATTGGCTGTTCACCGCCCTGAGTCCGGAAGGAGAAGGGCGGTATAGAAATTTAATAAATAAATAAATAAATAAATAAATAAATAAATAAATAAATAAATAAGACAGATAAGCGAGTTTTATCCCATTCGATGACCTTTCTTGCCACAGTTGTGAGTGAATCACATTTTATTATTATTATATATATATATAATTATTAAATTAGCAACATGGTTGGTAAGGGAATTTGGCTTCCCCATTGACTTTGCAAATGGCGATTACATGACCCCAGGCCATTGCGACCATCTAAATAACATGCCAGTTGCCAAGGGCCCAAATTTTGATCATGTGACCATAGGGGTGCTACAATGGTTGTTAAGCTGAGGATGACTTGTAATTTACAAGGCTGGGCCACAGGTATGTACAGTGGTGGGTTGCCCCCCGGTTCAGACCGGTTCTATAGAAGTAGTAGTAAAACTGGCGGGAGGCTCCACCCACCAACCCCGACATCATCAGAAAGCATCAGAAAGCAGAAGCGCAAGCGAGCGAAGGGAGCGCACGCGGGGCCCCATTGCGAACCGGTAGTAAAGGTAAGTAGAACCCACCCCTGGATATGTACTCTGAGTTTGACTATATATCTGCCTCTTGCAGCTATTGACTTTTTGGAAAAGATATTGACATTCAATCCGATGGACCGGTTGACAGCAGAGATGGGCCTTCAGCATCCTTTTATGAGGCCATACTATTGTCCTGAGGATGAACCTGTTTCTCAGCACCCTTTCCGGATTGAGGATGAGATTGATGACATTTTGTTGATGGAAGCTAATCACAGCCAGATGTCCAATTGGGACAGGTACGTTTCTTCCCTAGGTTGAAGAAAATTATGCAGAAATACAGAATGTCTGAGAAAAGAATTCTATTTATTTATTTATTATTTATTAATCCAAGTTCTATACCGCCCTTCTCCCAAAGGACTCAGGATGGTGTACAGCCAATTTTAAAAAACATCAATACAAAAGTTAAAACAATTTAAAACTAATTCAGTAGTATGGCCAAATATTAAAACCCCAAAGCTAAAAAGCTTATACCATCAGACCAGCTTGCCGAAATAATAAGGTCTTCAGGGCTCGACGAAAAAACTTAGTTTGCTTTCTTTTTACTTTTAAAGTTTTGGAATGGGAATGGAATGGAATAGATGAAAATGGGAATGGGAATAGGAATAGGAATAGGAATAGGAATGGGAATGGAATGGAATAGATGGGGATGGGAATGGGGATGGGGATGGGGATGGGGATGGGGATGGGATGGGAGGGATTAACACTATTATGAATACAGGATAAGGATACAGATAAATGGGGACAGTAGGACAGGGACGGTAGGCACGTTAGTGCACTTATGCGCACCCCTTACAGACCTCTAAGGAATGGGGCGAGGTCAACAGTAGACAGTCTAAGGTTAAAGTTGTGCGGGTTTGGGGAAGAAACCACAGAGCCAGGTAGTGCATTCCAGGCATTGACCACTCTGTTGCTGAAGTTGTATTTTCTGCAATCAAGTTTGGAGTGGTTTACCATACGTTTGTATCTATTGTGTGCTCGTATATTGTTGCGCTTGAAGCTGAAGTAGTCATTAACAGGTAGGTAGATAATAGGTAGGTAGGATGTTGTAGAACAGATGGGCGTGGCATGGCATGGCATGGCATGGCATGGCATGGCATGGGATAGCATAGCATAGCATAGCATAGCATAGCATAGCATAGCATAGCATAGCATAGCATAGCATAGCATAGCATAGAATTCTTTATTGGCCAAGTGTGATTGGACACACAAGAAATTTGTCTCCGGTGCATAAGCTCACAGTGCACATGAAAGCAACAAGTGATAAATTATGATACAATCATCATAAATCATAAGATACAACACTCAGCGACAGTCACAGGATACTAAATAAAAGCAACCAACATAAATCATAAGATACAGACAAAATATAATATATAATACAATATGATAATAAATATATTAAGATAATCATGTTATTGGCCCCTTTGCAAATCTATGGCAAAGTTAGATAATAAGATTTCAAGAGTTACTTCTCCCCCTACCATGGGCCATCAAAATGCCAGCAAAAAGTATAAATGATGCAAAACAAAGACAATGACCGTATTAAGATAATCTGTAGCATTGTAGAATTTTGTTTTGTCAATAAAGGAAAATATTTGCAGCTCAGGGGTGAAATGAGAGGCCCAAGCTAGGTAATATCACTGATGATTATCTAGTTTGGGTAACGAAACATCTACAGAGCTTGGAAGCAGTGATAGGTTTCAAAATTTTTTACCACCGGTTCTGTCGGCGTGGCTTGGTGGGCGTGGTGTGGCTTGGTGGGCATGGCAGTGGAAGGATACTGCAAAATCTCCATTTCCTCCCGATCAGCTGGGACTCGAGAGGCAGAGAATAGATGGGGGCGGGGCCAGTCAGAATTTTTACTACCGGTACTCCAAATTACTCAAAATTTCCGCTACCGGTTCTCCAGAACTGGTCAGAACCTGTTAAAACCCACCTCTGTTTGGGAGCCTGTTTTCTCTGGCAGAGTGCTCAGGCTACCCAACATGAGTGATGTCAAACTGGCCACACCTACTCCAGCCGTGCCCACTCTGGTCCCCTGAGGTCAAACACAACCCTGATGCGGCCCTCAATGAAATTGAGTGTTACACCCCTGTTCTACAGGAAAACAATCAAGTTCAGAGAACAGTAAGGACCTCTTATTTTGATTTGTACTTTTGACTTCTTTCTTGTGGAGTTGTATTTCTTACTGATTTTAGTACGGAATGCAAATAAGCCTTGAAAATACAAATTCAATAAGATGAGTCATAAAGTGGTACTATTCCAAGTTTCTGTCATTGTCTAGGACAGGAACATCAGCCAAAGAGGTGCCAAGTTTTGAAATCCTTTCAGAAAAAAATAAAATAAAATGGAAGAAAAAGCCCTCTAGCTGGTGATGAGAATATTTAACTAATATATGTGCCATGTTTCATTTGTGTCTAACCCTGTAGTTATTTCAAATAAACAGGTACCAAGTAAGCTTATCCTCGGATTTGGAATGGCGACATGAAAAATGCCACGATTTGGACGAGGTGCAACGAGATCCCCGCGCGGGATCTGAATCTACCACCGAGGAAGCTCAAGTGGATCCCCGCAAATATTCGCAGAGTAGCTCGGAGAGATTTTTGGAGCAATCGCATTCCTCCATGGACCGAACGTTTGAAGGAGACTCCGGGCACTCCTGTGATTATAAGGTCGGCTCTCCATCTTACTTAGACAAGTTGTTGTGGAGAGACAACAAGCTCCACCATTATTCTGAACCCAAGCTCATCCTAGATTTGTCCCATTGGAAAAGAGCGTCTATCGCCCCCGAGCCAGAGATAACTCTAGAGGAGGAACCGTCCAACCTTTTCCTAGAGATCGCGCAGTGGGTCACAAGCACTCAGACTGGCCTCGACTGTCCCAACACTCTTCCGGAGATTCAGGAGCGGAGTTTGCCGTCTTCTCCTCCGCGTCTCCACAAAGAACCCAAGGAAGTCGACAAGAAAACTGACCCTCAGTTTGACTTGGATGTCTTCATTTCCAGAGCCTTAAAACTTTGCACAAAGCCGGAGGATCTGCCCGATAACAAACTCAAAGACATCAACGGAGCTTGTTTAGCAGAACACCCAAAGGAAATTGTTCAGACAGAAGGGTTTCATAAAGAGAGGTGGTAAATAAAGGAACAGAAGTTGGCTTATACTAGTATCCATGGTTATTCTCCCCTAAAATTCAGATTTAACATGGTACCCATATAGTGATTGAATTGTAACCAAGGTTTGAATGCCCATGGAACAACTCCTTATATGATCATTGTCAGGAGGCCTTCAATTTTAAGGCAAGCACAAATCCAAGGTCTTGTGTTTCTATGCTCTGGAAGCCAACCTAAAAAGTAATCTGGAGGTGTGAATGAAGTACTAATTTTTTTATATATATACTGCCTTAACAGTCTTGCCTTTACATGTGGACGTCCAGTGGAGAAAAATCCTGAAATCCAAAGGATGCTATTCTGTTCATTCTACGTATTTTTTTCCCCCCGTTATGAGGTTGTGTTAGAGATCTTCCTATGGAAAACCAGGCAGTTTGGTTTTGGAAGTATATAATCCATACTGGCCTGGCACCTTTCCTGAAAGCCCAAAGATTATCTCTTACTTCTGTCATCCTTATTGCTAATTTTGCAAGGCTGGGCAGAATTACAATCCATGCATTTCCTTAGCCATCCATAACCAAGCAACCTCCAAATTCACCACCCTTGCAAAGATCAGAATTCCCATCTAAACGCACCTTTGGGAAATGTCGATATTGCAACCAAAACTCATGCAGTCTTAGATTGAGAAATGCCAAATTACAGAATGAAACATTGGTTTTGAGGCATGACCTTACCGATTAATTAGGTGACGGCTCAGCTGAGAGCCGCAATGAGAAGTTTTGCCATATAGGTACTCCTTGACTTACAACAGTTCATTTAGTGACAGTATGAAGTTACAGTGGCACTGAAAAATATGACTTATGATTGTTTTTCACATTGGACCATGGTCACGTATTCGGATGCATGGCAACTGGCTCATATTTATGACCGTCGCAGTGTCCCGGGATCATATGATCACCTTTTACGACCTTCTGATAAGCAAAGCCAATGATTCGTTTAACAACAACAGGAAAGAAAGGTTGTAAAATAAGCCAGTATTAACTTAACTGAGCCCTCGTGGCACAGTGGTTAAAAAGTGTAGTATTGCAGGCAAACTCTGCCCACTGCCTGGAGTTCAATCCTTGACGAGCTCCAGGTGGACTCAGCCTTCCATCCTTCAAAGGTTAATACAATGAGGACCCAGATCAGGGGTGAGATGTTCCCGGATTGGACCGGATTGCTCAGTCCGGTAGCAATGTTGGCCAGTGGTTCGGCGATCCGGTAGCGATGGCAGAGCGAAGCTCCGCCCACCCACCTGGGTGTCATTACTTCCAGGTTCCTTTTAACCAGGAAGTAATGTGTTTTTTACCTTCTGTGCATGCGCAGAAGGTCTGTGAGTGCACATGCCACATGCGCACGAGTAAAGTTAATGCTGGCACGACGGGGGCGCTTCCGAACTGGTAAGGAAGGTTAGTAGATTTCACCCCTGACCCAGATTGTTGGAGTGGGGGAAACGCTGATATTGTTAAGCACCCAGAGAATGCTGTAAAGGACTGTGGGGTGGTATATAAGTAATTGCTTTTAACAACTATTTCGCTTAGGAGCCGAAATTTAGGGCTGAATTGTGATTGTAAGCCAAGGACTACCTCTATAGCTCCTGCTCATAGCTGTGGCATAGTACCGGTTTGTTAGCGAGGGATTCTAATTAATTAGGACAGGGATCCTCATCCTGCGGACCCAGTGGTGGGTTGCCCCTGGTTCGGCCCGGTTCGCAAGAACTGGTAGTAAAACCGGTGGGAGGCCCCACCCACCATCCCGAATGTCTTCATCAGCTATCTATGCATGCACAGAAGTAAGGTGCGCAAGCAAATGAAGCGATCACGCACGTGCAATCCCATTGCACACCGGTAGTACAGGTAAGTAGAACCCACTCCTCTGTTTAGGTTTAGGTTTAGGTTTTATTGCATTTATATACAGCTCTTCTGGCTGTATATAAATGGGACTCAGTGCGGTTTACAGCCATATTAAAACAATCACATATAAAAATTAAAACTAATAAAATAATTAAACTATTTGGCTATAAAATTTAAAACCCCTCCTAAAAACCCTTTTAAAAATTTAACACAGATTTAAGTCAGACTGGCTTGATGAAACAGCAGTCTTCAGGGCTTGTCGGAAGGCACAGGGGTTAGGAATCTTTCTTATATCCGGGCGTAATTCATTCCATAGGGCTGGAGCTCCCACAGAGAGCCGCCCGCCGGCATTCTCTGGCCGACGGCACCCTGAGGAGGCCCTCTCTGTGAGAGCGTATCAGGCGGTGGGAGATATTCATTGGCAGAAGGCGGTCCTGTAAATATACCGGTCCTAAGCCATGGAGCTCTTTGAAGATGGTGACTAGTACCTTGAAACGCACCCGGAAGACCACCGGAAGCCAGTGCAGCTCACGCAAGAGAGGATTTACCCGGGAGCGACGAGTCGCTCCCATAACCACTCGCGTGGCCGCATTCTGGACCAGCTGGAGCCTCCGAGTGCTCCTCAAGGGGAGCCCCATGTAGAGAGCATTACAGTAGTCCAAACGGGAAGTGACGAGAGTGTTAGTGACTGTGCGTAGGGCGTCCCGATCCAGAAAGGGACGCAACTGGGCGATCAGGCAAACCTGATAAAAAGCCCCCCTGGCCACAGCCGTCATATGATCGTCTAAAGACAGCCGTGCGTCCAGGAGGATGCCCAAGTTGCGAGCCCTCTCCGAGGGGGGCAAGATCTCTTCCCCAATAGCCTGTGTGGGCCACAACTGGGGTGAAATCCAGCAGGTATTGACAGGTTCTGGAGAACTGATAGCGGAAATTTTGAGTAGTTCAGAGAACCGGTAGCGGAAATTTTTGAGTAGTTCAGAGAACCGGCAAATACCACCTCTGGCTGGCCCCAGAGTGAGGTTGTCGAGCCCCAGCTGGGACTTGCCATCTCCAGAGATCGGCACAGCTCTCAGAGACTGAGTCGTCGGCGCCTCAGAGACTGAATCGTCAGGAGTCGTCAGGAGTGGAGCATAGCTCCACTCCCACTCTTCATTGTCTGTCCAGCGTCTCTCCCTCCAACCCTGAAAAGATGGCCCCAGAGGAGAGGGAGTTGGCGTCTTTGGTCCAGCGATAGCAGAGTCATGCCACCGCTCCCCAGTGGCTGACTGTCCGAGAGAGGTGTGAATGGAGTTTTTGCAATATTCTTCCCCTGGAGTCGGTGGGAATGGAGATTTTGCAGTATCCTTTCCCGGTCGCGCCCACCAAGCCACGCCCACAAAACCAGTAGTAAAAAAAAAATTGGATTTTACCATTGGCCACAGCCCAGTACTGAGCCGCGGCTGATTTGGAAGTGGGCCATGCAAACAGCGAGAAAGCACACGGGCACACACAGTTCCATTTGCACGAGTGACAGGTGCTCGCGCAAAAAGGTGTGCACACAACCATCGCTTGTGCAAATGCACCTGTGCACACACCTACTGTTTGCACACAACCTTCCCCCAACCCCCCTCCGCTGGTCTGCAACACCCCTAAACTAGGAGCTATATACAGGGGATTATCTGCTACCTTCATTCGCTAGAAATATCAGTGTCCCCATAATTAATCTTGTCCAGTCTTAATTAAGGTAGGTGGGTTAGACCAGTAAATATTGTTTTAACTGTTTAAATGAAAGCTAGCACGCTGCAAAGCAGAACACCAACTTTTAACATTATCTATGGTTAGCAAACTTCCATAGGAAATAAAGATATGTGGCTATGACCCCGAGGTTTATTTTAGGAGCATATCCAGAAAAAAGAAAAAGTTAGATCACCGGATAAAATACATCCTGGGAATCTGAATAAAGTAATGCTGCCAGCCTGCTGGATAATCTGGATTTTAAAAAATTGCTGCTCTATCAACCTCCTTGTCTTTTCTTTTTTCTTAAAGTTTTATTTGCTTTGCTCTCCTCTCTTGATGGGGCGCCTCCGGCATTCTACCCTGCAAAAATCTGGACCCACAGGATGGCCTGTAAAGAGTCATGGTTTTCAGCATCTCATTGCTAGTCATTGGTCATCAGAATTTTTGCAGCACGAATCTTGGAGTCCTCATTCAGTGACACAAGGATGGGCCTTCATGGTAAGAGTACACTCTAGATCAGGGGTGTCAAACTCATTGAGGGCCGCATCAGGTTTGTGTTTGACCGTGGGAGCTGGGGTGGGCGTGGCCACCTCAACGTCACTCGTATCAGGGGCGCCTGTGATGGCCCAAGCGCTCTGCCAGAGAAAACAGAGCTCCTGAGCTCTGTTTTCAGCTGTGATGACCTCCTGCAATCTTCTGCCAGCAAAAACCGAGCTCGGGAGAGCTGCACGCAGCTCTTCTGAGCTCCGTCTTCGCTGGCAGAGGCACTGCGGGCTGATCCTTTGCTGTTTCCAGGGCGGCCCCGTGGGCCAGATCTAAGCACCCCATTGGCTGGATCTGGCCCCCGGTCCTTGAGTTTGTCACCCTTGCTCTAGATTGACTTGGCCAACAGACAAGGGGCTTGCATGATGGCAAGGCAGAATTGTCTAGCCATGAAGAGAGTCAGAAAGACAAAGCAATGCATAGCTGTGCTCTGACCCGCCTTTCAAAGATTTCTTCTTTCTTTTCATTACACTATAAGTAGTCTTCCACTTACGACTGGTCACTTAGCAACTGTTGGAATTTACAGTGGACTCCAAAACAGGGATTTATGACCTAGATTCAAACTTCTGATGTCCAGTACTCCCTATGGTCATATGACTGCATTATCTGGATGCTCGTCAACTGGCTTACTGTTTGCAGCATCTCGCGGCCCAATGACCTCAGTGTATGACGTCTTTCCAGCAACTGGAGTTCGCTTCCAGTTTCCAGCAAAAAAGTGCCCTTAAGGAAACCATGGGTTCATTTAACAACCGTGGTATTTGCTTTATGACTGCTGCATTTGTTTAATGACTGCCATAAAAAAGGTTGTAAAATCGGACACCATTATGTGGTGGCCCCCTTTACAGTCGTCATGGCTTACAACCGAAATTGCAGGCTCAATTGCGATCATAAGTCGAGGACTACCTAAAAATGGAAATGTGAAAACTTTACTATTTAAAAAGTTCAGTACACATAGTCCTCAACCACAATTGAGCCCAGAATTTGTGTTGCTAAGTGAGAAATACGTTAAGTGAGTTTTGCCCCATTTTATGACTTTTTAGGTTTGTTAAGTAAATCATGGCAGTTTCCCCATGGACTTTGCTTGTCCAAAGGTCGCAAAAATTAGTCACATGACTCCAGGACACTGCAAGGGTCATAAATATGAATCAGTTCTCAAGCATCCAAGTGTAAATCCGGTGACCATGGGGATCCCGCAATGGTCATAAGTCTGAAAAACTGTCATAAGTCTCTTTTTGTAGTGTCGTCGTAACTTTGAATGGTCACTAAATGAACTGTTGTAAGTCAAGGACTATCTGTACCAAAACAACTAGTACTGCTGTGACCTGCTAGTAAAAAAGCCCAAAATCCCACATATGTACCTGTATGAGTAAACAGATCAGATTAACAGAGTTGGAAGGGACTTTGTAGGTCATCTAGTCCAACCCCTACCGCCCAAGCAGGAGACCCTACACCATTTCTGATAGATGGCAGTCATCCAATCTCTTCTTGAAAGCTGCCAGTAATGAAGCTCCCACAACTTCCGAAGGCAACTTCTGTTCTGTTGATCAATTGTTCTCACTGTTGGAAAATGTCTCTTATTTCCAGGTTGAATCTCTCCTTGTTCAGTTTCCATCCATTATTCCTTGTCTGGCTTTCAGGTGCTTTGGAAAACAGGTCGACCCCCTTCCTCTCTGTGGCAAATATTTGAATGCTGCTATCATGTCTCCCTTGGTCCTTCTCTTCACTAGACTCGCCATGCCCAGTTCCTGTAACCGTTCTTCATCTGGTTTAACCTCCAGTCGCCTGATCATCTTTGTTGCTCTTCTCTGCACTTTTTCTAGAGTCCCAACATCTTTTTTATAGTGTGGTGTCCAAAACTGGATGCCGTATTCTAGATGTGGTCCTACTAAGGCTTTATAGAATGGCATTAGTACCTCACTTGATCTTGATTGTATCCCTCCGTTAATGCAGTTTAGGATTGCGTTGGGTTTTTTTGACTGCGGCTGCACGCTGCTGGCTCATATTTAACTAAGACTCTAAGATCCCTCTCACAGTCGCTGCTATTAAGCCAGGCTTCCCCCAGTCTATAGTGCGTGAAACAGTAAGAAGAGAAGACAGAGAATATGTCTGCGTATATATGGGAGAGAAGGGTAAATGTGTATGAGAGAGAAAAATTGCAGGTTTGGTGAGTGCACATCCATCTTTCATTGGCTTGGGGACGGCGAAAAACAGGCCTACCGAAAGTTTGGGAAAGCCAGAAATGGGCTCGTTTCTGGCCTCCAGAGCCCGGGGAGGCCATTTTTGCCTTCAAAAAAAGCCTCCGGAGCCTGGGAAGGGCAAAAAGACCCCCACCCCCAAACTGTGGTACAGGAGGCTGACTAGGCCACACCCACCATGACCACGCCCACCCAGCAACCAGGCAAAGAACCCCTTGCTAAAATTTTTGAAGCCCACCCCTGCCTTTCCTGTGTCATAATCTCCTTTCGTAGCGTACTTTCTTTGCCATTCTTATGTTAGAAGGGGTCGTCGGAGAGCAACTTTCACCAACCATTTTGTGAAGTTTTTGAGTCCCCCGGTGTCTCCTCAAAATTCCAGATGCAACCGCCATCTATAGAAGGCTGTGGTTTCCCATTTGTATAAAATGCCAACCGGTAACTTGATAACTAGTGGGCATTGCAAGTTAATACCGGTGATTATTATCCTGGCTGAAAGTTCATCAACCTAGGTTGAAGGTTTTTTGGAGAATCAGTGCAGACAGATAGCAATAAGTGAATTCTAAATTTTAAATTTAAATGCTCCATTGTTACGGCATGTTGAATTGGTCTAGAAGTTGGTTTTGATACACCCAAAAAGTGTTTTGACAAAATGAGAATTAGGCTAAGAGTATTTGAATATTAGTGATAGTCAGGTCTACTATTTCTTAACCTTGGCAACTTTAAGATGGGTGGATTTCAACTCCCAGAATTCCCCAGCCAGCTGGAGGATTCTGGGAATTGAAGTCCATCCATCTTAAAGTCGCCAAGGTTGATAAATAGTGGTCTAGTTGGAAAATCAAAGTTCTGAAACAGAAATATGTTTGGCACTGAAGCTGATAGCTATCTATCTGGCACACATTTTAAGAAGTACATTCATAATAGTTTCCCAGAATTATTCAAAACCAAACTTATGTCCTTTTGCCACAATTGTTTTACACTGAGATGTTACTACAAGGTACAATTAAAATTTCAAAGAAACTTGCATACTTAAATAAGCATACAATGAATATGTTTCATTCACATTTCTGCGCACCTTATTAATTGGTTGAGTTTAATGCATCTGTTGAAAAAGTTATTTACTTTGAATTAACCACTTGATATTTTTTTTAAAGAAAATATTGAAAACCTGTAAATAGTGTGTACTTTGCTTTTAAAAAAAGTTTACTGGCATCTTTTTGAAAATTGATTTAACGTCTTCTGTTCAAATGGGAAAAAAATGTAGCTTGCTGATTATTTAGCTTTTAAAGCACACAGATATTTACTTCTGCTGGATGCATAGTTGAGGAAATATCTTTTAGCAGGAATGTTCAAAATATGGTATGATTTCAAACATCATTGGAGCAGTAGCAGAAAAGAATAATATATTTTGCTTGTACTGTGACTTTTTTAATACTGTGGAACAGACATGGCTGTCCAGAACATTCTTTCTTTTTAAAAGAAAGTGACGGGAAAAAAATCTTTTTGTGTGTGTGATGAGAAAGGAGGAACGTGTATAAATGAAGGAAAATTAAAAATAAAGAATGGTACAACGTCTTCTATTAATAACCAATGTTTCTAGCATCAGCCATTTTTGAATATAATTACAGTTTTAGCTTTGTGGCCTGGGTTATAAGAGCATGTAATATTTATTGGATCACAATGAAAACATTCTTCTTTGCATGTCTATGGAGATTCTCAGTAATCCAGATCATGGTTGTCCATCCAGAGGTGGTTTTTCAAAAAAAAGGAACTGGATTTTGGTTTTTTCCTTGAAGACGTTTCGCTTCTTACTCAAGAAGCTTCTTTGGTTCTGACTGAATGGTGGAGAATGGAAGGACTCAGCAGTCCAGCTGCAGAAGAGCAGTGGTGGCACAATGGTTAGAATCAATGGTGGGTTGCTACTGGTTCGCCTCAGATTGCGTGAACCGGTAGCGGCGGCGGTGGCAGGAGACTCCGCCCACTGCCCAGATGCTTCTGTGCGTGCTCAGAAGCGTTGCGCGCACTCATGAGTATGCATCCATTAGCAAACTGGTAGCGATAGATTTTGAAACCCCCTACTGGTTAGAATGCAGTATTGCAGGCTAACTCACTGTTCACAGCCAGGAGTTCAATTCTGACCTGCTCAAGGTTGACTCAGCCTCCCATTCTTCTAAGATCATTAAAATTAGGACCCAGATTGTTGGGAGCAATAGGCTGACTCTGCTTAGAGCGGATTGTAAAGCACCGTGAAACAGTATATAAGTCTAAGCGCTATTGCATAGACTATGCATAGACATTGCATAGACTCTCTCTTTTTAACAGAGTTGGAAGAGTCCTTGTAGGTCCCCTACACAACACAATTTCTACCTACACAATTTCTGACTGATGGCAGTTCAGCCTCTTCTTGAAAGGTTCCAGTAATGAAGCTCCCACAACTTCTGAAGGCAAGCTTGAAGATAGCAAAGTCCTCGTTCTGGACAGAAAAGACCGTTGGTTTGAAAGAGGAGTCAAAGAGGCCATCTATGTCAACACTGAACAGCTCTCTCTCAACAGAGGGGCAGGGATATGGCATCATCTATCTCCAGTCTACAACACAGTCCTTTTCTACAGAGCCTTGGTGGCACAGCAGACTATAGTGCTGTTAAGTAGCACCAGCTACCTGCAATTACTGCAAGTTCGAATCTCACCAGGCTCAAGGTTGACTCAGCCTTCTATCCTTTCGAGGTAGGTAAAATGAGGACCCGGATTGTGGGGGCAATAAGCTGTCTTTGTATAAAAAAGAACACCGCTTAGGGTGGGCCAAAAGCCCTATTAAGCAGGTATATACAAAAGTATGAAGGCTATTGCTTAACGCGTTGTAAGCCGCCCTGAGTCTCCGGAGAATGGCGGCAGATAAATCGAACCAATAAATAAATAGTTCCAAGAAAGTTCCACACCCATTTGCATTCTTCAGGTGACCCTGAGGGCACAAATGAGCCTCAGCAACCCTCAGGAAGAATGCTAACAACCAAATGCCTGCAAGGAATATAAATCCTTCCATCCTCCACCATTCAGTCAGAACTAAAGAAGCTTCTTGGATGAGAAGTGAAATGTGTTTAAGCAAAAACATAGAAAATTCAGTTGCCTTTAAGTTCGATTTTTGACCTTTGGGTCAATTATTCTTTGCAGCTGAACTGCATGTTCAGAATATATATATATATATATATATATATATATATATATATATATATATATATATATATATATATATATATATATATATATATATATATATTAAATATATATAATGAAATTGCTGAAAAAAGATACAGATTTACATATGTCAGGACACTCCCTCTGATCTGCATTGCTAGCTTTAAGTAGAGATGAACCAGAGGAACTGTTGAGGAAAATATATAAAACATTTTTAGGTGTTTAGACATGGTCTAAAAAGAGCAGGGGTGCTGTGGTTCAGTGGCTAAGACGCTGAGCTTGTCAATCAAAAGGTCGGCAGTTCAGTAGTTTGAATCCCTCGTGCTGTGTAACGGGGTGAGCTCCCGTGACTTGTCTCAGCTTCTGCCAACCTAGCAGTTTGAAAGCACGTAAGAAATGCAAGTAGAAAAACAGGGACCATCTTTAGTGGGAAGGTAACAGCGTTCTGTGCACCTTTGGCATTTAGTCATGCCGGCCACATGACCACTGAGATGTCTTCGGACAGTGCTGGCTCTTTGGCTTTGAAACGGAGATGAGCACCGCTCCCTAGAGTCGGGAACGACTAGCACATATGTGTAAGGGGAACCTGTACCTTTACCTTTACCTTTAAAAAGAGCAAAATGAAAAAAAAATCTGGAACAAATGTTCAGAAGTATTAATATACCTCAATCATCGCAGAAAAATGTAAACAAAAAAAAACCTCTGTCTTGAACCTACTCCAAAGTTTGATAAAACGGTCGCAGTATCCATCAGTTTATAATTTCCTTTGATTCGACAATTTGTTTAAGCATGAATAATGTATTAACCAAATTAACCAAATTTACTGTAGGCGTGCATTGCTATGAAGGACCTCAAATCTCGAGTCGGTGGCTCTTGGTCATCTTAGAAGCATCTCGAGGCTCCCTTCCATTGGACAACCTTCTAATACGTTATTACTGTGACATCTAACTTTGCTTATATTGTGATAATTCCAACCCGTGTAGAAGATCCTTAATTGTAGACTGTCTGGCAAGTCTAAAGTTTTATATAAGCTTCCAGAATTGAATCTAAATCTATTTGGGCTAACTTTAATCACTGTAATTACTATACCACACTTTAGATAGTCCTCGACTTACAACAGTTCGTTTAGTGACCATTCAATGTTAAAACGGCACTGAAAAAAGTGACTTATGACCATATTTCACACTTATGTCCATTGCACCATCCCCGTGGTCACATCATCAAAATTCAGATGCTTGGCAACTGATTCATGTTTATGAATCAGTTGATAAATGATAATAAACATAAATGATGTTTATTGCATTGTCCCTCGGTCATGTGATCAACTTTTGGGACCTTCTGACAAGCAAAGTCAATGGGGGAAGCCAGTCTCACTTAACAACCGTGTTACTAACTTAACAACTGCGGTGATTCACTTAACGACTTAAAATGGGGCAAAATTCACTTAAGAACTGTCTCACTTAACAACCGAAATTTTGGGCTCAATTGGGGTCGTAAGCCGAGGACTACCTGTACCCTGTTTCTTGTAAAAAACAAAGGAAATGAAAACAAAATTCAAGGGTTTTTTTTTGTAGAAAGGTGTTCTCAGTTTATTTTGTTACGTTGAATAGCTTGATCTGTTAGTGGCCTAATTTGAAGAAGGCTGAGATGCATAGACTGCTCGATGCATCTCGTCTTTGGCTTATGTACTGAAAAATATGGACTTGAGACAACAGCATCTCCAAAGACAAAATTTGTCCAGGATTTTTTTTTTTCCTAAGATCAATTCAGATGATACTTGTATTTATGGTGAACACTTGAATCCCCTGGATGTATTATGTACCTCTCTATTTCATTTTGTAATCATAGTTGAATCCTGGAAAAAAACCCCCACTATAAATCAGACATAAAGCTAGCATAAAGTTGTGGGCATTTAAAATGAGTAAGTGAAACTTCTTTGTACAAATCAAAATATATATGTTCTTAAATTAAAATATTATTGTAAATACATATCATCACTTGAATTAAAATATTATTGTAAATACAGCATCATCACTACCTTAAATATTTTATATTGCTTTCTAATCAACTTATGGAAACATGGAAGATTTTGAAACCTTTCCATGTTCAATTTAAATCTTCTCCATAGAAAACATAAAATGCAATATCCTTGACACGAGAAATCAGTTATATGTTAGCACTTTATAGAAGTTTCTGTCTGCTTACAGTATAGTTCATACTAGATCAGGGGTGTCAAACTCAATTTCATGAAGGGTCGCATCAGAGGGCTGGGTGGGCGTGGCCAGAGTGGGCGTGGCCAGCTCAACATCACACGTGTCGGGGTGCTTGTGGTGGCACGAGCACTCTGCCAGTGAAAATGGGCTCCCGAGCTCCGTTTTCTGCTGCGACAGCCTCCTGCAACCCTCTGCCAGCGAAAACAGCTCGCGAGGGCCACCATTTTCACTGGCAGAGGTACCGCAGGCTAGTCTTTTACTGTTTTCAGGGCAACACATTAGTGGTGAGATTATAGATTGTAACACATCACATTTTGCAGTAGTTAAAGGTAATGCATTATATACAGTCACCTAACATGGATGGGTCTATGAGTTTCATTTCCAGTAGGTTTGAATTCTGTACACATAACAATCTGTGATGTACATTTGTTCTATATCGCAAGGAGTGTGATTTAGAACAAAACTGTGAGCTGCCTTTTGCTAGTTGTTTTATAATTTAGTTCATATTACAGCACAGCACATTTGATAACATTATATTAGATTTATTGGCCATGAAACTCCAGTGCATTCTGGGTGACACACAAAACTAAACATATTAAAACAGGTAAAAATATTAAATCACCATCACAAAATCTACAAACCAAAACAGGTTTATTGATCAGTATTATAATTAGGACCTAGTTAGCTCCTAAAGCTAATGCATTGTACATGCTTTATGAGCTGAATTTCCATTTGAAATTCATAGTATAGCAATAGCACTTAGACTTCTACACCGCTTCCCAGTGCTTTTACAGCCCTCACTAAGTGGTTTACAGAGTCAGCCTATTGCCCCCAACAATTTGGGTCCTCATTTTACCCATCTTGGAAGGATGGAAGGATGAGTCAAGCTTCAGCCTGATTTGAACTGCCAGTCAGCAGAAGTAGCCTGCAGTACTGCACTGTAACCACTGCGCTACCTCACCTCATGATCTATGTATAAGTTCCCTATAGAACCGTGATGGCGAACCTATGGCACGGGTGCCACAGGTGGCACGTGGAGCCATATCGGTGGGCACATGAGCTCAGCTCCGGCACCCATGTGTGCGCCAGCCGGCTGATTTTCGGGCCTTCTGGGCCCAACAGAAGTCAGGAAACACAGTTTCCGGTCTCCGGAGGGCCTCTATGGGGGGTGGGGAAGACCATTTTCACCCTCCCCAGGCTCCTAGAAAGGCTCTGGAGCCTGAGTCAAGCGAAAAACGGGCCTAACGGGCCCACTGTGCCATTGTGTGCCAAAAGAGGAGGGAGCATGGGGGGGGGGCAGGGCGCATAGAATTATGGATGTGGGCACGCCTGTGTGTGACCCCATCACACTCCCCCTGCTTTTGGCACACAATGCCATCACTGCTATAGAACAAAACTGGTTACATACCGCCTCCTGGTGGTCAACATGCAACATAATTCATATAGCAAGATATCTCATTGAGGAAAGGGGAAGGTACCTTAAAAGCTCACTACTTTCTGATTTTACATTATTCAAATTGATTGCATAAGCAGGTATTTCTTTGGCTGGAGCAAAGTTGATCTTCACCAAGGGGAACACATACCGAACCCAGCCGTGCCGATGAAGTGAATACTTATGACCACAACTGAGCAAAAAAAAAAATGTTTTTAAGTGAGTTTTGCTCCATTTTACTACCTTTTCTGTCACAGTTGTTAAGTGGGTAACTGGGGTTGTTCTTTTCACTGTTTTTCTAGCAGCCAATGGTTTGCAAGTTGGAGTATGGACCTGTTGTGTCCCCGACCCCACGCACACACACACAAACAGGCGTTCCGGAGTTAATGAGCAAACCAGCCGGCAAAAACCCCGTGGCTGCCTGCCATGAGTTTATTAGTTACAAGGAAGGGAGATAACGTCTCTCCACTTCTGGCACATCAAAGGTAAACAGCTCAATATTTACAGTTCAGTCCTTGAAACAATAGTCCAGCGATACAGAATGGCGTGGAAGCTTTCAGTTTTGTTTGTCACAAGGTTTTGACTGGCCACCATGCTCTTTTATATCCTGTGGGGTGTGGTCCAGTAACTCAGCTAAACCCTGGCACGCCTTCCCTTCTGTTGTGCACGTTTCTCCCTATGTCGCTGTCGAGGATCCAGCCAGCACTTAACTCCCTCGTCGATGTCCACCTGTGGCTGCGGGGACATGCTTGGCTCTGGGCCTATCTCTTGCCCTTCGGTGTCCTCCAGGGGCATTGCCAGAGAGGAGGGTCCTGGAGAGGGAGGTCTTGCCAATTCCTCCCTTTCACTCTCGGAGTCCTCTCCTGACAATGACACAAGCTCAGGCAACGGAGCCACAACAGGACCACTTTTATCCATGTTGACCCTCATGCTCAAAATGGGTTGCAAGGCAAGCCTGTTTGCCATCTTGCCGATCACAACTAAAACTAGATTAAAAAGAGCACCATTAAATAAGAATATAATGAACCATGTAACTTGTTTTTCACGGTCCATCTGAGTCTAGCATCAGAGGGCAGGGCAAGAAACAATGGATGGAAACTAATCAAGGAGAAAAGCAACTTAGAACTAAGGAGAAACTTCCTAACGGGGAGGACAATTAACTGGTGGAAAAGCTTTGCCTTCACAAGTCATGGATGCTTCATTACTGGAGGTTTTTAAGAAGAGTCTAGACAGCCACTTACTTGAAAAAGTATAGGTTCTCCTGCTTGAGCAGGGGGCTGGACTAGAAGACCTCCAAGGTCCCTTCCAATTCTATCCTATCCTACCCTACCCTACCCTATCCCTATCCCTATCCCTATCCCTATCCCTATCCCTATCCCTATCCCTATCCCTATCCCTATCCCTATCCTATCCTATTCTATTCTATTAATTCTGTAGGAAGAAATATCCTTCTGGGTTCTGTTCCAAGTGGGGAAAAAGACACTGGAAACATGGAGACTGCTTGGAAAGATGGTTCAATAGTGGGCAGGATCACATGGCTTGAGTTCCTGAACAGAAAAGGGAGGGGAGATACAGGGAGTTTTCGGATTTTATGCTCTCTCTGGCTTTGAACTTCCTGGGGCCCAGAAAGAGTATCCTGATTGGCTGTCAGACTCCCAGGGGGTGGGGGTCTTAGCTAGCCTTGCTGGCTGATGGTCACATGTGCTTCCTAGGTCACATGCTTCCCAGGTCACATGTGGTGAGTTTCTGCTGCTATTGGGTAGAGGGCTAATCCTATCTTTGTTGGATTTTTGGCAATTCCTATTATGGCTCTGCCTGAAGGAGGTAGATCTTTGTTATGTAGAATAGACTGGCCTAGGCCTTAATGGCCCATTGACAAAGGGTGGGGGCAGGAAGATGGGAGCTGCTTCAAAACATGCTTATCCATTTCTCATCCAGGGAAATATAATATTCTGCCCTTTTTTAATATTTCCTAAAAATATTCCATTCTTCTAGGACAGGGTTGGATGCTAACCTCCTACAATTCTATTTCTATTTCTATATTTTTATTTCTATATTTCTATTTCTATTTCTATATTTCTATTCCTATTCCTATTCTAAATATCCTGCCTGGGGGGGGGGGGGGGAAATGCACTATCTTTGCCCGACACAGATCAAGTATAAAGTGATTGCAGTGATGCAACATTCCGGCCGAAAACGGCATGTGTTGCATGAACTCTTAAGCTATACATTGCGACTCATAAAGCCAGATTTAGGGTTTGATAAAATCTCCCTGCAAATGGAATCGAAAGCAACTGGAGTCTACGGTGTAGAGCACGTGCCAAGATGCTTTCACTTTCAATCTCGAGGACCCCATTCATCATTCTCTCATTTTTTTTACATCCCGGCGCGCACGGCATCTCTATAGATCCCCCAATCAGACGCCTTTCCTTTCCGCCCGCTTCCTTGCCTAGTCCAATCCAAAAGTAACAGCCCGTGGATTGGCTATTTCGGCAACCCCGATTAGCATATTCAAATCCTTTCGCCTCCCTTGCCTCTCAGATCTCCGGGATTGAGGGGGGGACAGGCGAAGAAGCGGTGGGGATTGGAGGAAGGCGACGATTCGCTTGACGCCGCCCGTTGGCTGACTTCCTTGTCACTCAGGTAGGAGAGGCCCACCTCTCGAGGTGTCCCTCCCTGCCCCGACCTCGGGCGGTTCATTCGGCGCTGGGGCGTGGAGGCCGAAGGGTGTCAGCAGGTTGTAGGTTGGAAACTGCCGCGCAGAAGCCCATTTCTAGAACAAAGAGCTGGATGAGGAGGTGGCTGCCAACTCACTGCGTGGTAATTATTTGTAGGGTGACAAACAGCGTTCTTACCTTGCTATGGCTTCTTTGAAATGGTTTTAGGCACGTATTTTCATCCTGATTTAACTTCCCTTTCAGAACTTCTTTTTTCCCCCCGGAGGCCCCGTCGTTCATCGTCTTCTAAGCATCAGTTTGGGGGTGGGGGGAAAGGGTGTCCGTGAAAAAGGTCGTTATGATTTTTAGGCTGCTGGAGGGCAGGCCCTTATTAAATCCAAACACCCCCCCCCCGCCCCGGCTAGAATTAGCAAAGACTTTTTCCTAACAGTCCCTTGATGGCTTTCAGAAGGCTTAAAATGGCATTTTGGATTGGTGGCAGCTTGGTTTCTCTTTCTAAATCCTGGCTCAGAAAAAAAAAAGGTTGGGTCTCCAAGTCTGTTTATGGGACTACAACTCCTATCAGTTCAGCCAGCCTGCCTGCCTTTGGTTGTGGTGACTAGTGATGGGAGTTGTGGTCCTACACAGTTGGCAGGGGTTAAGATTGGCTATAACCATCAGTGCTCAAAAATGCTTATTTTCCCCAGGATTCTGTTTGTAGGAAGCTCATTTCAAAAAAAAAATAATCGTATGTTTATTTGATTGTTTTATCCCACCTTTATTACTTTATAAATAACTCAAGGTGGGGAAGATACCTAAGGCTCCTTCCTCCGCCTGTTTTCCGCCCACAATCACAACAACAACCCTGTGAGGTGAGTTGGGCTGAGAGAAAATGACTGGCCCAAAGCCACCCAGCTGGCTTTTATACCTAAAATGGGACTGGAATTCACCGTCTCCTGGTTTCTAGCCTAGGGCCTTAAACAATAGATCAAACTGGCTGTGCTGGACCTGTTTAGATCCTGGAGAGGAGGCCACCAGGAAATCCAGACTAGAAAACCACTGGCATATTGTTGCCAAGGAAAAATACATGGATGCTCATGAAATGGCAAATTGAGTTCAAATAAGAGTTTCTAGAGAATATTTGGTGCTAATTATAAGTACCGCTAAGAGTAGATTAGATGCCAACTCATTTTCTGTTGGGGAAGACTTGTTCAGCATGGCATTTTGCACTCTACTTTAAAAACCAAGGAAAAATTCCATTAGGCGGATAAATTGCATTCCTGCAGAGCACTTACTGATAATTTAATACACTTTCTCAGCTTGGCAAACCCTATTAAATATTTGTTTAGGAAAAGGAGACAACACTATTTGATTCAGACAAGAGAGAGTGCATTTGAGAAAGTCTCCCTGCCTATGAATACATTTTATTTGGAGTTTATTTAGTTTAGGAAATAATCTGAAATGCCATGTAAAGTTGATGGCAGTTACTCTTGAAACAAAAACACTGTTGCTAGGAAGGATTTTGCTTGTTTTTGCCGGATAGCACAGGCTATTTGGCAGTTTCGTGTTCCAGCTTTTGTCCCGAAACGAACCCTTATTTCTGTTTTAAGTGCCAGGAAATGCAGATTTCAAACTGGGAAACTCTTTCTGTGATTATGCTGTGCTAGAGACTATCATAGATTTTCTTTCTGAGTACAGTAATTTTAAGAATGTTTGTAAAAGAAGGAAGGAAAGAGAAAGAAAAGGGAATTTAGTTTTTAAGAAAACGATAGGGAATGACATTTGTTTAATATGCCATGAAAGTGTGAGGTTGCATAAGAATAACTTTTAAAAATATTTAATATTTTTTTAGTGCTTGCAGCATTCTAGGATATAATTCTCCACTATACCCCACAGAATATTATTAGTGTTTCTTCACCTTGGCAATTTTAAGATGGATGGACTTCAACTCCTGGAATTCCCCAGCCAGCATGGGAATTGAAGTCCACTCAACTCCCCCAAGGTTGAGAACCACTGGGATAAATTAAATGTTTATTGAACATTAAAACAGTATATAGGTAGTCCTTCACTACAACCACAATTGTGCCCCAAATTTCCATTGCTAAGCAAGACAGTTGTTAAATGAGTTTTGCCCAGGGGCGAAATGTAAAATTTGTTACTGCCGATTCTGTGGGCGTGGCTTGGTGTGTGTGTGGGGGTAATGTGACTGGGTGGGTGTGGCCAACTTTTTTTTTTAACTTTTCAAAGCATTTTTTCTAATGCTTTGAAAAGCCTCTTTGCCGATCAAGCAACTCAGCTGGGATCGTCAGAGACTTTTCAAAGCATTTTTTACCACCTCTTCGGCCAAGAGGTTGCAGAAAAAATGCTTTGAAAAGCCTCTGACGATCCCAGCTGAGCCACGCGATTGTCAGAGGCTTTTTTTTTTAACTTTTAAAAGCATTTTATTCGTCAGAAGAGGTGGTAGAAAAAATGCTTTTAAAAGTAAAAAAAAAAAAAGCCTCTGATGATCCTGCAGCTCAGCTGGGCATGGGGGGTGGGAGGCATCGCTACTGAACCAGGAGCATTTCATCCCTGGTTTTGCCCCATTTTACGATCTTTCTTGCCACAGTTGTTGAGTGAATCATTGGAATTGTTAAGTTAATAACATGATTGTTAAATGAATCTGGCTTCCCCATTGACTTTGCTTGTCAGAGGATTGCAAAAAGTGACATGTCATAAATACATTCCAGTTATCAGGTGTCCGAATTTTGTTCAGGTGACCATGGGGATGCTTGCAACAGTTGTATGAAACTCACTTTTTTCCCAATACTGTGGCAACTTTTGAACAGTCACTAAATGGATGGTTGTAAGATGAGGACTATCTATACTGCCTTGGTATGGTAGTGCTCCTGAGTTTTGTGGGTAGCTCCATATTGGTTTCTTTAGCCCAGTATTATCAATTCTGAGTGGCGCTGAATCTTTGGTTCAACATCTGTTGGGTCATCTGTGGTCTTATCTTTTTAGTAGAGATTTGTTGTTTTGAACCTGATCTTCTGCAGATAAAGCTTTTGCTTTTGCTCTCTATATTGTAGTTATTTTCTATAGCTCAAAGGAACGTCTTCCCATACGAGAATGGTAGGTTGCTATTTCTGTAATTTGGTTGTGGGTGTCCAGGTTCTTCTTTTGACTTTGTTGCTTGGCTTGATTGCCTGAGCTATCTACAAACTGGTCCTCTTGCAATCTGGTAAGGACAGAGATCCTTTAAAGCAATGGAAGTTGGTTGGCTTGTTTTTGGCACGGAGAATTCCATGCGGTGAAAACACTCAAGCTTATGGCAGAGCTGCTATATTGATTCATCATCCATCTCTCGGTGTAGTCATTGGAAAGAAATATGATATGACATAGGTAGTTATTAGGACTGCATTGTGTGAGGTATTCAGTTCTCCTATTTTTTTTTTTTTTCAATATATTTGGGTGGTTTTTTTTTTTTAAAAAACCCTCATTTGAAAAGGATTCTCTTACTGGTAGAAAAGCAATTGTGGCAGGAAAGGGGATGAAAGGAAAACCTTGCTCTTCGTTGTATAGTTACATCTACAATTTGCAGAGAATGCCAGATGAAAAGTGACAACCAGCTTCATGGGTCAGGCCATATTTGCACACAATAAGCCTTGATTCCTTCGGATTATAGTGGCAGTGTGAATGTGGATTCATGTTTCTGATGTGTCCCCCCCCCCATTTACTTTAGTAAATTATTAAATCAAATTGGGGTAGATTTATAGGTTATAGATTATCCGTGCAGCCGAAGTGGAGCAGTGATTAGAATGAAGTATTGCTTGCTGACTCTGCCCACTGCCAGGAGTTCGATCCTGACTGGCTCAGGGTTGACTCAGCCTTCCATCCTTCCAAGGTCGGTAAAATGAGGACTCAGATTGTTGGGGGCCATATGCTCACTCTGTAAACTGCTTAGAGAGAGGGCAATAAAGCACTGTGAAGTGATAGATAAGTCTAAGTGCTATTGCTATCCAGCTGGAATTATGAATTACATTGTCAAAGCAAGCCAAGATTCATGATTTAATAACACATCTTGGTTTAAAGTAGGCAAAGGTATTTTTTCTCCTTAAAAGGAACAATGCTAGTTCTTTTTTCCTTGTTACCCATAATGTCTTTTGCTCATTACAGGAGTTCAGGCTATTGAAAAGCCTAGAACTAAGGGCAATGTTGGACTTAATTTTAGTAACTTCGTGATCCTTCTTAATCCAAATGCAAGCAGGTGGTAGATGGATTGGATTATGGGTCCCTTTGTCTGGAGGCCGAACCAGTAATTTGAAACACAGCAATCAAAAAAGGCAGTTACCAGTCTGCAGATTGGTTCATCTGTTCCATCGAATATGACAGGTAGGGGAGGAAGGCCTCATGAAACGATGGAGCTGTGTATTTGCAATATATTACATATTTCTGATGGGATTCTTAGTCTTGGATTCCTGTACCTGCGTTAAGCACTCTCATCTGCTTTCTTTTAGAAGTAAATTATGGAAGGAGTTGCTGTTTGGTTCATATCTAAATAGCCAGAAATAATTTATGTGTATCTGGGTATCTTTTGAAATGAACCATAAAGTGCTGACAGATACTTGCTTAGAAATTGCTCATTTAATAAAGTACAGCCTGTTTTTTTTTTCTCTGCATGAGTGGTGAGCCATAATAGCTGGTGTCTGTTTTTTGTCCAGTTTATGAAAGTCCAGTTACTTTAAAAATAAAAAAGAGGAGGCACTTTTTTCTGCACCTCAGGCTGCTTCCCAAAAATGTGAAGTCATTCCTCCTGAGTGCTTCTGGTCTCTGTCGATTAAACAGAATTCTGCCTCAGTTTAGGCTTTAAACTGTGGTGTCATCTCATGCGTGACGACCATAATCCCAAAACTAAAAAGCCCTTTGGATAGAAATGAAATCTGTCTGGAAAAACCATCTAACTTTACCCTGAGGGGCTAGTTTTCTGCATGCAGGGAGGGTTGATTGGTCTGTTTCCTCAGAGAAAGAGTCAAATTTTTCACAGTTCTTTGTGAGGAATTATTTCTAGAGGGAACATTTGATTGTGTGGGTGGAGACCAAAGCTCAGAGTGAGGCAGTTGGATTCTCTTCTCAAAGGTGAAGGGTTTTGTTTTACAGGTAGTCTTCGACTTATGACCAGCATTGAGCCGAAAATTTCTATTGCTAAGCAAGATGGTTGTTAAGCAAATTTTGTCCCATTTGTAGGACCTTTCTCGCCAGAGTTGTTAAGTGAATCATTGCAGCTGTTAAATAACAGTTCACCTAGCGAATCTGGTTATTAAGTGAATCTGGCTTCCCCATTGACTTTGCTTGTGAGAAGATTGCAAAAGCTGATCACATGATTCCAGGACACTACAACTATCATAAGTATGGAAAATGAACGTAAGCTTTTAAGTTAAGTTTTTTTTCAGTTCTGTTGTTAACTTTGAATGGTCACTCAATGAACTGTTGGAAGTTGAGGACTACCTACCTGTAAAGGCAGAATACCAACAAATCATTAAGGAAGGCATCATATTTGACGAGCTGCAGGAATTGTATGTTGAATTCGATGCATGCAAGAACAAGAATGGATTTAGAAGCTTTGACAGTTTTTGTGATTTCAAATGCAGCTACATGATGCAACTTATAGGTGGGAAGGATCCCACTGTAGGGAAATATTTGCTTCTAGATAAATGTCTTTTTATAGTGCTCCTGATGAGTTTGAATTGGCTGGCTGCCTCCTTGATAAGGGATTTTTTTTTCCCTCACAGAAACTAGCTATCATTCTTGCTGCCAGTTTTAAAGAGATGTCTTCTACATACCAAAAAGTATAGGCCAGTGATACCTAACCTTTTTCCTGCCATGTGCCAAAAGCGTGGGAAGCGTGGGGGGGGGGTCACACATGCGTGTGCCCACACCCATAATTCAGTTCACACCACCCCTACACGCATGCATGCGTGAACCCCCTTTTGGCACGTGATGGCCCGGTGGCCCGGTATGCCTGTTTTTCACCCTCCCCAGGCTCCAGAGGCTTTCTAGGAGCCTGGGGAGGGCAAAAACGGCCTCCCCACCCCCTGGAGTCGGGAAATGGCCCATTTCCTGACTTCCGGTGGGCCCAGAAGTCCTGTTTTTCACTTTACCCAGGCTCTAGAGGCTTTGTAGGAGCCTGGGGAGGGCAGAAACGGCCTCCCCACCCCCCTGGAGGCCTTCTGGAGGCTAGAAACAGCCTGTTTTCCGATTTCCGGTGGGATCAGAAGGCCTGAAAATCAGCTGGCCGGCGCACACATGCGCACTGGAGCTAAGATAGGGCAGTGCTCATGTGCCCACAGATTTGGCTCTGCGTGCCACGCATGCCATAGGTTCGCCACCATGGTTATAGGCTGTGCGAAATCAAGACATGAATCTTGACTTATGACCAGTTCTGCAACATCCTTGCAATCACACGATCGCGATTTGCAACTTTTTTGGGTTGGTTTCTGGGCAAATATTCTCATTCCAAAGAATTGATCCACAATGAAGATCACAATGCTTAACAATCACAATGATTTGCTTAACAGCTGCCCCCCCTCCCCTAAAAAAAAGTTATAAAATTGGATCTGTTTATGTGGGTGTCACCATTTACAATGTAATGGCTCACAAATGGAAATGTAATCCTGATTGGGTCCATAAATTGTGGACTACCCATAGCATAATAGTTTTTTGTGGGATTGCTACGTGGCCAGATTTAGCCAGTTTCAGCTGATTTTGGAAAGCCAATCAGGGTTGTATTTCATTAAACCATCATCCCACGACCGTAACCTGGTTTGTAAACTAAAAAAACAAAGGGAAAAGATCAGAAGACAATGAAGCCAACGATATGGAATATTGTTGGGCAGTTTTGGGCTTCAGGTCTCTTCAAATGACCCTCAGCACTTGAAGAGGTCAGCCACAGTTGCTGGTGCAATATTAGGAAATCTGTTACCGTGTTTCCCTGAAAATAAGACCCTGTCTTATTTTTTTTTAACCCCAAAATAAGTGCTTATTTTCGGGGAGGTCTTATTATTTTGGGGCGCATGGAGGAAACCAGAGGAAATGGCAGGGACCGGCTGTGCATGCATTTAAATATTTTTGGGGAGGGCTTATTTTAGGGCATGCACTCAAAAGCCCGATTGGGTTTATTATCAGGGGATGTCTTATTTTTGGGGAAACAGGGTATCTAGACCATGATCGCTAAAGTCTGATGTCGAACCCTGCAGAACAGAAGCTGTGAGAAAGCCTACAAGAGTATTCAGTTCCTATTTTAAAATAACTTTTTTTTTTATTAAAGAATTTAACAATACTAAAACACAACACAAACCGAAGAGAAAGAAAAGAATAAAAAAAAAGTTCAGAAAGAAAAAAAAAACGAAATAAGAGGAAAGGAATATTTAAAGAAATGACTTCCGACCTTCTTTACAAGAGATGCAGGTTGTCCTCGACTTACGGCCACAGTAGAGCCCAAAATCTATGATGTTAAGAGAGACATTTGTTAAGTGAATTTTACGACCTTTCTAGCCACAATTGTTAAGTGAATCCTTGCAGTTAAGTTAGTCACATGGCTGTTAAGTGAATTTTATTTATTTATTAATTATATTTTTATACCGCCCTTCTCCCGTAGGACTCAGAGCGGTGTACAGCCAAGGTAAAACACACAACACACAAACATCATAAAATTAAAATTTAAAATTATTAAACAATTTGGCCCAATTGAATTAAACACCCAGAATTAAAATATCAAAGTAAAAAGTCGTTTAAATGGTCAGGCCCGCCTGTTGGAACATTTGGCTTCTCTATTGACTTTGCTCATCAGAAAGTCAGAAGAGGGGGAATCACAGGACCCTGGAATGCTGCAACCATCATGAATATGAGTCAGTTGCCAAGCATCCAAAAAACAGTCATAAGTCACTTTTTTCGGTGTCATTGTATCTTTGAACTATCGCTAAACGAACTGATATAAGTCAAGGACTATCTGTACAGGCAAGTTTACTAATTATCTTAGTTGATATTAAATTACAGAAATCACTTCTTATAACAATTGTCTGTTCATAAATTCAAAAAAAATCATCTAACGTTTCTGTCCATTATCAGCAAAAAGGGTTCACGAAAGTGGTTTTCGTTTTAATCCTGATTCTTTGCTCCTGATATTCTTCCTCTTTGCTTCATTTAGATTTGATCTCCATCCAGATTTTCTTTCTCCCATTTTTGGAGTTTCTTCATGGCTTTAATAGGCCACTTTCATAAATCCAACAATTACTCTTATCATTACCAAGATCCATGATGGTGAACCTATCACACGCGTGCCACAGGTGGCACACAGAGCCATATCAGTGGGCACGCAAGCTCAGCTCCGGTGCAGATGCACGTGCCAGCCAGCTGATTTTTGGGCCTTCTGGGCCCACTGGAGTCGGCAAACAAGCCATTTCCGGCCTCCGGTGGGCCTCCGGGAGCTCCTAGAAAGGCTCCGGCGCCTGGGGAGGGCAAAAAATGGATCATGTGCCAAAAACAGGGGAAGCACAGGGGGGTCACACACACATGCGCAGGGGTGGGGCGCATAGAATTATGGGTGTGGGCACACACGTGCGCAACCCTCCCGCGACCCCCTTTTTTAGCACACGATGGCAAAAAAGTTAGCCATCACTGACCTAGATCGATTTTTATCTCTTGGTTTGTCATTTATATTCCCACTTTATTTCTCATCTCTGTTTTATAGTCCACAACTTGTATTTCATTTTCAGGTATTTGTGCTTGGCTTCAGTTTGTGTTACCTCTTCATACTTGGATCTCTAAATTCTTTTAACATTCTTCTTCACACTTTTGGAGGAAGAAATGCTGGACTGAAGATAACTCCACAAAGGATGGAGCTGTACGTGGCAGAATGAATTGGCTGCAAGGTTCTTCAAAACCTCTTCAAATAGGGAGAGGATTTGAGCTCAACCACAAGTGCACACCAGACAGTTTATGTTTGATTTTATCTGAAGAGGGTTTCAAGACAGAGATAGAAACAAGAGGACTTTGGCTGACAAACCATTCCCATTCTTTTTTTAAAAAAATAATTGAAAGTTTTAAGAACAAGAATAGAAACGAATACAAACTAAAACAGAGCATAAAAGAAAAGAGAAAAAAATGGGGGAAACATGAAAGAAAAAAAGTGTAATACAAAAAAAGACAAAAAGGTATAAAGAAATAACTTCCAACTTTCTTTAAGCAGTTATAAGTACAATTATAGATTTAATCTATAATTATTTCCCAGTTTTTCCTGTTTTATGGAAAAATCCATAAGGGTTTTCAGTCAGCAATAAACACAGCTACTATCTTTTCTCTAATCAAACAGATCAGTTTGGCCTTCTTAGCAAGTCCTGTCATATTCACCAACCATTCCTTCATTGTAGGTATTGCCCCATTCTGACAGACAGACAGACAGACAGACAGACTTCAAGTCATTTTGAGGGATTTGAGCTAGATTAAAAGTGAGAACAAGCTGTCTCTTCAAAATCTCACACTCCTCCTCTTATCTTTAAAACCTTCCAGAATGGTTCAAATGAAAAAAAAAATCATTGTGCGAGATGATTTGAGGTTGTCTTCTCTGAATTTATTAAAAAGGAAAACAAGCCTCCAAAATTGAGCTGTAAATTTCTTCCTGATCACTCCACATTGTAGAAGGAACAGCTCAAACTGTGGAGCTAGATGGTGTGGTGGAATTTGTTCTGGAGTTGCCGGACAGAGGGACTTTTTCCCAGAGGGCAAAGAAGCAGCAGAGTTTGGAATGCCTGGTAGCCAGGAAGAGAGCAAGGACAGGCCTTCCTTAGCAGTTCACAAGAGTATGTCTGTAATTATTACAGATAGTTGTTTTAGTCTGGCAAGATTCTGTCTGTCGGTGAACAACAATAGGAAAACTACTCAGAAGTAACTTGTTCTTGGTTGCTTGGGCCTGACATATGCTCTGAGAAGTAGGAGCTCCTCACAAGTAAAGGTTAGCAAGAGGATGTTCTAATCTGGTTGATGGTCATGAAGGAACCCTACGTCTTCCAACCCTACGTCCCAAAGGTGCTTTTTCAAAAGGCAACTGGACTTTCTTTGTTTTTGCTTGAAGACTTTATAGAATATAGGATAACAGAGTTGGAAGGGATCTTGGAGGTCTACAAGTCCAGCCCCCTACTTAGGCAGGAAACGCTACCATTTCAGACAAGTGGTTGTCCAATCTTTTCTTAAAAACTTCCAGTGTTGGAGCGTTCACAACTTCTGGAAATAAGTAGTTCCACTGATAAATTGTTCTCACTGTCAGGAAAATTACTCCTTAGTTCTAGGTTGCGTCTCTCCTTGATTAATTTCCGTCCATTGCTTCTTGTCCTTCCCTCAGGTGCTTTGGAGAATAGATTGACCCCCTCTTCTTTGTGGCAGCCCCTGAGATATTGGAACATTGCTATCATGTCACCCCCCCTAATCCTTCTTTTCATTTCACTCTCATCCAAGAAACCTCTCCAGCTTCTTGGATGAGAAGCAAAACATTTTCAAGTAAAAGCAAAGATCGTCCAATTGCCTTTTGAAGAGGCACCTTTGGGACAGCCATGACCTGGATGATTGAGAGTCTCCATAGACACCTCCAACTCTATGGTATTTTGATTCTCGGGAAGAAGGTCATTTTTCTGCTTCATTCCTGGCCACCTAAGATTAACTCTAACCTGGTTCTCATTGTAGATCCTACCCATCCTAAACATTTCTGCATGAGCCACACTCCTGAGCAGGTAGGAGACACTGTCCTTGGTGCTTATAGCTAGCATCCTGCTTCTTTTCTTCCTCCCCTAAATAAGATTAGAGGCCTACATATTGATTTGTTATGCAATGGATGGAGCCTGACTGCTTTTAATGACTAACTTTCCTTAACCCAATGTTCCTCAGTTGTGTTGGGACTACAACTGGTTGGGAGGTTGGAGAAAGGCTCATTTAGGCTAGACTGTGGCGCGTCCACTGTTGAACATTTTGGGTTGGGCCCCAACTCTGATGTTTCTTCTTTTCCTCACAGTTTTTCTTCCTCATTAACACCACTTCCCTTAGCCTGCACTCTCAGCCAATGCCTTCTCTCTCGAAAGAGGAACCCTTATTTTGAAGCAGAATTGGGACTATTGTTTCTTGCACCAGCCTAAATGTGGAGGATTCTGTCTGCCTGCCTGCCTGCCTACCTACCTACATATCTACTTAGCTACCTATCTAACTACCTGCCTGCCTGCCTGCTTTCCTAACTGCCTGCTTGCCTCCCTTCCTACTTCTCTTTCTACCTACTTACCTGCTTGCTTATCTATCTGCCTGCCTACCTACTTATCTAACTACCTGTCTATCTGCCTTCCTGCCTGCCTACCTACCTACTTACCTATCAACCTACCTGCCTGCCTGATTACCTATCTGCCTGCCTACCAATCTATCTGCTTTCTTGCCTGCCTACCTACCTACTTACTGATCTATCTACCTGCCTGCCTGCTTGCTTATCTATCTGCCTGCCTATCTACTTACTTACCTATCTGCCTGCCTGCCTCCCTCCCTCCCTCCCTGCCTGCCTGCCTGCCTACCTACTTGCCTGCCTGTCTACCTGTCTGCCTGCCTGCCTACTTGTCTGCCTCCCTACCTGCCTGCCTGCCTGCCTGCCTGCCTGCCTGCCTATCTATTTAGAAAGATGTCAGCCCTCCCAGGTGAAAAAGTAGATGAACTAATTCTACTTTACATTAACAGAATTTTGCAAGTTGGAAAATACACACTTCCTGCCTGCCACTTTTAACTGCCTGATCTATTAGGGCAGGTCCTTTCTCAATTTCCTTCTGTGAGTGTTAAGCAGCTGTGGACTCTGGATTGCTTCCTTGTGTCTCTCCTTATCTTTCCTTGAAAGCCACTACTGTAATGCAGGGGCCTCCAACCTTGGCAACTTTAAGACTTGTGGACTTCAGCTCCCAGAATTCCTCAGCCAGCTTTGCTGAGGAATTCTGGGAGTTGAAGTCCACAGGTCTTAAAGTTGCCAAGGTTGGAGACTCCTGTTCTACAGCAAAGGAGTAGAGTAGTCCTTGACTTACAACCATTCGTTTAGCAACTCTTCAAAGTTACGATGGCACTGGAGAAAATGACTTGTGACTGCTCCTCACACGTAATGATCATTACAGCATCCCCACTGACATGTGATCAAACTTTGGGTGCATGGCATATATTTGCAACATTTGCAGGATCCTGGGGTCATGTGATCACCATTTGTGACCTTCCCTTCTAGATTCCAACAGATGAAGTCAATGGGGAAGCTGGATTTGCTTAACGACTGTATGATTAATTTAACTGCAGTGGTTCATTTAATAATCATGGGGGGGAAAAAGGTCATAAAATCAGGAATGATCCACTTAATAACTTTTCCTTACCCATGGAAATTCTGGTTTGAATTGCCGTCATAAGTTAAGGACTAGCTGTATTGAATTTGCCTTATATATTTCAGGCCTGGTTGATGCATTCCTTTAAATTGCAATGCAGTTTGTGAATCAACCAGTGTTAGTTTATTCAACAAATTATAAATAAGCCACAACACATTCAAGGAACCATGGATAAATGGATCATGGTTCAGTGCACTGCAACAATCTAACTCTAATGTGTTGTGGTTTTTTTAATTTGATTTATATGCCGCCCTTCTCCGGAGACTCATGGCAGCTTATAATGCATTAAGCAATAGCCATCATACTTTTGTATATTTATACAAAGTCAGCTTATTGCCCCCACAAACTGGGTCCTCAATTTACCTACCTTAGAAAGGATGGAAGGCTGAGTCAACCTTGAGCCTGGTGAGATTCGAATTTACAGTAATTGCAGACAGCTGGTGTTTAATTACAGTGCTTTTAGTCTGCAGAGCTATCCAGGCTCTCTCTTGTTGACAACTCTTGAACAAAATTTAAACTCCATATGATTCTCCTTATTCACCTACAGCAGGGATGTCAAACTTACATCATCACGGCATCATCACGTGACTTATCCAGACTTTTTCCCCCTTCACTAAACCTGGCAGGGGCGGAGCCAGCACGTGACGCACTTGGCCCGCAGGCCGTGAGTTTGACACCCCTGACCTACAACATCTCAATTTGCAAAGTGGTTTTAAAACTGTTTCCTTCTACAGGCCTTCTGTCTGCTCTGTGTTGCTTGTTAATTTGCTCTTAAAACAATTAATTCCTGCAGGCCACTAAGATTTTGCCTGCATCCACCTAGTTCATCATGATGCCTTATCATTCTATGCAAAGCTGCTTTTGATTCTAATACCCAGTTTCCAACTGGTTGGTTGCTAAGCAGTGAGTAAATAAACTTGGCCTTCTGAACTAGTCTGGTTCCTACCGAAAGTAACAGGTAGGCAACAATTCAGAGATACGATTTGTAATTTAGGAGGCAAAATTGATTCTGCACCTACACACAAGTTTAAGCGGGTAACTGCCCCCTGTGGTTACAAAAAGATTATTTAAAAACAAAAACAAAAAAACCCAGGCATGTTAGCTTCCTTTGTTCTTGTCAAAAATATCCAAAGGACCTTTAAGTTACTGGCATCAAATGAGATGATCTAATTTATGAGCATATCGTTGCTTTATATAATGTGGAACAGAATCTGATTTCAAGGGCAGAGTGCATAATTTTAGCCCAGCATGCCAATTCATAATTGAGTAACATGATATTTGCATCTAGAATTTTAGCCTTTGTAAAGTTAATTAGTAACCTGAAACCTGGAGGAATGTGATATCATGGAGCAACTTGTAAGAATTTAATAGTTTAACTTATAAATTGCACCACTGCATTTATACAGAGTGACTTTCTGATTATTTTGTTGAAAAAAAGATAAATCACATTATTTTTGTTGGAAGCAAAATACTACACTACCTTTGATGATCAAGGGGCCACAGTTAACGTTTTGGGACAACGAGAGATTCCAGGGGTTTAGGGCACTGATGCAAAACAGCTGAAGTTGCTCCTATAGGTTTGGTTTGGCATAAGTAAGAGTTTTCTTGTTATGTTTTAAAGTTTAAACTATATTAAGCTTAATCTGAAATCTGTCTGAGTAAGAAATTTATGGCTTTCCAGATGTTGCTGAATTTCCACTCCAATTGGAACTATTGGTGAGAGACCCTGTACAGATAGTCCTCAATGTATGACCATACTGGCTTTGGGATTCTGGGAGTTGAAATCCACAGGTCATAAGGGCCATGGTTCCCCACCCCTGCTTATAGGATACCAACATCTTTGTCAGCTCCACCAAGTCAACCAGAGCAGAAAATCAACTCCCCCACAAGGCTAGAGCGACAGTTTATTAAAAGTGTATTTATTTCATTAATTTACTAAACCTATATGCCACTCAACTCTCTATCAAGTGACTCTGGGCCGCTTACAATACCATAAATAGCAGCCCGAAGCATTTATAGAATGGAAACATTCAAACCTCGGACATCAAATGTTAAACCATTCAAATTAATATTAAAACAGATAAAAAGACCAGTATGTAGACCGTGTGGAAGGGGAATTTTCTCCTGATCTACTAGCCCCCTGCAGAACGGGCTGCGTCCATCATGGCTAGTAGACAAAGCCAGATTTGTTTCAATTTAGTTTCTGAAAGTTTTGTTACCAGACTAGGTAACATCATCAGCAGGATTGCCATTCCCATCGAGGTGAGAAAGTGCCTCAGGTAACCTGGACCAGTGGTAGGTTACCCCCGGTTCAGACTGGTTAATAAGAACCGGTAGTAAAATCAGCAGGAGGCTCCGCCCACTGACCCGGATGTCATCATAGGCGATCTGCGCATTCACGATACGAACCGGTAGTATAGATAAGTAAAACCCACCCCCAACCTGGACCAGTGGTGGGTTCCTCCCGGTTTGGCCCGGTTCTCCCGAGCTGGTAGTGGTGACAATATGACATCACCAAACTGGTTCTGCCCCCTCCCCCCCCCGTTATTCTTACCTTTTATTTGGGCCCACCCCCAATCTATTACTGCCTCCTGAGCCCCAGCTGATGGCTAGAGGGAAAAAAACTGTTTAAACTCTTGCTGCAGGGCTTCAAAGGGCCGCCCTACAACTGATCAGTGTTAAAAGAAAACAAATAAGTAGACCAGTGCCTGCAAAAATACATGAGTAGATCAGTGCCTGAAAAATAAATGGGTAGTTCAGTACAGCTCTGCAAGCAGTTAAAAGCCTGGTAGACCAGTACCTCTGCTAAATCCTAAATAATTGTCACATGACCGTCAAGCCACGCCCACAAAATAAGCGACGCCCACAGAATCGGTAGTAAAAAAATTTAGAACCCACCCCTGACCTGGACCCTGGCTATAATGACAGAACCTTGGAAGTTGCTTTGCTTCCCCTCCATCTTTTATCCCTAGTGAACCAGGAGGAGCCTTCCTGAGTCACTTCCAAATAGTCCTCGACTTACAAAAGTTCACTTAGTGAACATTCGAAGTTACAACAGCACTGATAAAAGTAACTTACAGCCGTTTTTCAGTTAGGAATGTTTCAGCATCCCCATGGTCACATCATTTACATTCAGATGCTTGACAACAGACTCGCATAAATGATGGTTGCAGACTGCCCCGGGGATCACGTAATCATCCTCTGCAACCTTCTGAAAAATCAAAGTCAATGGGGACGCAAAATTCACTTAACCACCGGGTTACTAACTTAACAGCTACAGTGATTCACTTAACAACTGTGGCAGGAAAAGTTGTAAAATGGGGCAAAACTCACTTAACATACGTCTCACTTAGCAGCAGAAATTTGCGCTCAGTTGTGTTCGTAAATTGAGGACTGCCTGTATTATTTTGCTTCCTAGGTGTTAAATAATGCATAGAACAATTAAGGCCGCCTTATTGTGCTCACTACAAGCCGTTGTCTTCAAAGGCTACTTAAAATGGCAGGAGATTCCATTCCCCTTTGATATTTGCTGACAAATTCAAATACAGTGGTCCTCAACTTAATAGCAATTCGTTTAGTGACTGTCTGAAGTTACAACGCCAACCCAAAAAGTGACTTATGACTTTTTCACACTCAAGAGCATTGCAGCATCTCCCTGGTTGCATGATCAAAATTCAGGCACTTGACAATCGGCAATCAAAATTCAGATGCTTGGCAACTGACTCATATTTACGTCGGTTGCAGTGTCCCGGGGTCATGTGATTACCTTTTGGCGACCTTCTGACAAGCAAAGTCAATAGGGAAGCCGGATTCACTTAACAACCACGTTGCTTACTTAATGACTGCAGTGATTCAGTTAAGAACTGTGGCAAGAAAGGTCGTAAAATGGGGCAAAGCTCACTTAACTCTCTCAGCAACAGAAATGTTGGGCTCATTTGTGGTCCTAAGTTGAGAACTATTTTATATTCATTCACTTACTACCTGTTGTCTGGGGTGTTTTCATGAAGGAAGGTGGTACATTTCCCTGCTGCAGGAGCAGGAGTGAGTTTCACTTACTTTTACCACCCATGTTGTGGCTCTGTTACCTGAGCCTGTGTTATTGGCAGGAGAGGACTCCGAGAGTGAAGGAGAAGAGTTGGCAAGGCTTCCCTCTCCAGGACCCTCCTCTCTGGCAATGCCTCCGGAGGACACTGAAGGTCAAGAGATAGGCCTGGGGCCAAGCACGTCCACGCAGCCACAGGTGGACAGTAATGAGGAAGATGAGTCTTGGCTGGACCCTCGACAGTGGCGCAGAGTTAAGCGTGCGCAGCAGAGGAAGAGGTGTGCCAGGGATTAGGCTGAGTCACTGGACCACACCCCACAGGGTATAAAAGAGGGTGTGGTGGCCGGTCCAGCTCTGTGTCAAGCAAAAAATGGATATTGGACAACCTTCTTTGTATTACTGGACTTTTTTGATTATCTGTCGTGTGTTGGCTTTGTTCCCGGACAAAGGGAGAAACTCCCCCCTCGTGAGTAAAGAATACCTGGCAGCCAGCCACTGGGTTGCTGCCAATTCTGATACCAGATAAACTGTTGGCGGCTGAGTTCTTTAACTGTTGCCTGTCTGTGTGTGTGTGTGTGTGTGTGAGACGGGGACAGAACAACCCGTTCGCTGCATGCACACACTGTCCACGCATGCGTCTGGCCTTCCACGCATGCGCTTTGTTCGCTTAAGTGCCTTCTGCACCTTCCGCGCATGCGCCCGGCCTTGAAAACGTGTCCAAATAGCATGACTTGGAGCCTGGGCAGGAGTGAGGGTGGGTGGGGTAGGCCCACCCGCGATCGCCGCTACCAGTTTGCTCGAACCGATGCGAACTGGCTGAATACCACCTCTGTGCATGGAAGAAACAGTGGAAGGGTTGCAGAAATAATACGTTCCTCCGTTGAGTTCCACTTTAGCTTCGTTCAAGACAGTGTTAGGGTTAAGCAATGGTGCTGGAACTGAACAGTATTTGAGAAGGAAGGATAAACCATTGATATTGCAGAGAAATAACATCTTTTTAAAATACTTTTAGCTGTGGGGCTCTCTCCCCAGTGGGAAGGCGGACCTGGATGGTAAAATATCATGGATTAAGCAAGGGGAACGTCTGCTGATGACATTAGAAAGAGGGTATTTCAGAACAGAACTCACCAAACAAGAATAGAATAGAATTTTTATTGGCCAAGTGTGATTGGACCCACAAGGAGTCCAGACTTAGTAAATAGTTTGACGGTGTTGAGGGAATTATTTGTTTAGCAGAGTGATGGCGTTCGGGAAAGAACTCTTCTTTCCAAGCAGCCCTTGGAAAACATTGCCAGGAGTGACCTTAGGGTAAGGCAATTGTTGCCTGCTGTTGGCGCCCAGCTGCTATTTATAGGTATTCTCTAACAAAACACCAAGGCTTTTGTAGACAATGGCTTTGGGCGAGACATGATTGATGTTCTAAGGCAGTAGAGACGCTCTTGGCCTCTGCCAAGAAGGAAACAACAGCTCTTGAAGACTGGGAGTTGCAAGAGAAGCTCATATCCCAGCTAGATGTCAGGAAGGAATTTGAGACAGCCGTTTTTCGAAGATGATGGTTTGCGGGGATCTGTTCCTCATTCTAGCCCAAGAGAGCCACTTGAGCGAAGACACAGTTAGCACCTGAACTTAATAACTGGAAGGATTTGAACTTTGTTGGCAGCAGAATTGGGCAACGGTGGGAGGAGATGCCTGGTTGCAACAGATTTAGGCCCTTCCTTCCTTCCTTCCTTCCTTCCTTCCTTCCTTCCTTCCTTCCTTCCTTCCTTCCTTCCTTCCTTCCTTCCTTCCTCTCTCTCTCTCTCCCCTCCCTCCCTCTGTCCTTCCCTCCCTTACCCCACCTTCTCCTTCCTCCCTCCCTCCCTCCCAAATGTATTTGCCATCCATCTATCTATGTATAGTATAGTATAATATAGTATAGTATAGTATAGTATAGTATAGTATAGTATAGTATAGTATAGTATAGTATAGTATAGTATAGTATAGTATAGTAATTAAAGTAGCTATAGCTATAGCTATAGCTATAGCTATAGCTATAGCATAGCATAGCATAGCATAGCATAGCATAGCATAGCATAGCATAGCATAGCATAGCATAGCATAGCATAGCCTTTATTGTCATTGTACATCGTGTATACAACAAAATTGGCTTTAGTCTCACTGGTGCAATCCATGACAAAAAATACAAACAACATAAATAGTATAAAGAATAATCCCTATGCAAGTAATTAGGGGTGGGGGGGAGAGAAAGAAAGAAAAAGAAAAACTAGTCATACGTTTCCACATGTGCGTGGAGTGATTGTGGTTGTGTTTAAGAGTCTGACAGCCCAAGGATAGAAACTGTTTTTAAATCTATTTGTTTAGCTGGCTATGCTTCAGTGTCTTCTGCCCGATGGTAGAAGTGCGAAGAGACACTGGCCAGGGTGTGAATCATCTCTGAGTATCTTTCTTAGTTTGCTAAAGCAGCGAGACCTAGCAATGTCATCCAGTGGTGTTAGAGGGCAACCAATGGTTTAAATCTCACAGTTTAGCCGTCAATGAGCAGAGGTTGAGTCTTGATGTTGCTTGCATCTGTGGATCCTTCTTTAAGGATCTCTTGTGTGGGTTTAATTCCAAGTATGAGAATCCTGCTTTGGGATCTCCTCTTTATGTCTTCAGCCATTGAACTAAAAAAGCTTGCTAGCTGTGAACTGTGTATCCAGGGTTGGCTACCAATCTCGTGTTCTCCAGCTGTTTCCTTTGCTTTCACTTTGCAGTAAAACAACGCAGAGTATTTCAAGTAAATTATAGCCATTACTGTAAAACAGTGCCTAGCGAAGTAAGTGTTCAGGGGAACTGAAACTGGAATTTGCCTCTGTCAAAGGGATAAAGGAACAGTTCCCTTTTCTTGGCTTACAAAGTAACTTTCCCAAACTGATCACCTTTGAGATAAACTGGCCCACAGTTGCCAACGTCTCTGTGCCCCAGTCAATGGTGGCACCATTTCTACCTGGGAAGTACAGTACAAACACTTTCCAAGGCTACATTCTTGGAAAGGTCCAAAGTATGCTGAAAAGTGATTCATGAGCCTCCTAATGACGATTGATACAGAGGGAGAAAGCAACCTCTGAATGCCCTTATATAGTGCCGTTCACGCAACATCAAAACAGCACATTCTACAGTATTTATTCATTAGATTTATACCATAGCAATAGCAATAGCACTTAGACTTACTTAGACTTACTTAGCACTTAGCTTCATAGTGCTTTTACAGCCCTCTGTAAGAGGTTTACAGAGTCTGCCTATTGCACCCAACAATCTGGGTCCTCATTTTACCCACCTCAGAAGGATGGAAGGCTGAGTCAACTTTGAGCCGGTGAGATTTGAACTGCCGAACTGCAGCTAAGCAGTCAGCTGAAATAGCCTGCAGTGCTGTACTCTAACCACTGCACCACCTCGGCTCTGTTTTCATCCAGAAGTTCAAGGCAGTATGGATAGATTGCCTTCCTCCACATTTTCCCCACAACAGCAACCCCGTATGTTGAGTTGGTTGGGGTTTTAATGATTGGCCAAGGTCATTCCATGCCTTAATTGTCACACCTTGCTTGTATGTAATAAGAGCTTCATGTCCACACAGATAAGGATGAACCGGGGTAAAGAGATATTCTCACTTCCTTGAACAAAGGAGAAGATCCTTCTTCCATTGTGTGTGTTGTTGTTAATTGCGAAGTTGTGCCCAACCCATTGTGACCCCATTCGCAACGTTCCTCCAGGTCTTCCTGTCCTCCACCATCCCCTGGAGTCCATTTAAGCTCATGCTGACTGCTTCAGTGACTCCATCCAGCCACCTCGTTCTCTGTCGTCCCTTTCTTCTTTTGCCCTCAATCTTTCCCAGCATTAGGCTCTTCTCCAGGGAATCCTTCCTTCTCATTAGGTGGCCAAAGTATTTGAGTTTCCTCTTCAGGACCTGGCTTTCTAAAGACCAGTCAGGATTGATCTCTAGGACTGACCGGTTTGATCGCCTTGCAGTCCAAGGAGTCTTCTCCAGCACCATAATTCAAAGGCCTCAAGTCTTTGGCACTCAGCCTTCCTTACGGTCCAACTTTCACAGTCATACATTGCAACTGGGAAGACCATAGCCTTGACTATACACACTTATTGGCAGGGTGATGTCTCTGCTTTTTTAGAATGCTGTCTAGATTTGCCATAGCTTTCCACCCCAGGAGGAAAACAAAAAGCATTGTGTGTGTGTGTGTGTGTGTGTGTGTGTGTGTGTGTGTGTGTGTGTGTAGAGCCGTGTTTCTCAATCAACCATCCATGCATTTCATCAGCCTTTGATCACCAAGCAGGGAGCCGAGGTGGTGCAGTGGGTAGAGTGCAGCACTGCAGGCTACTTCAGCTGACTGCTTAGCTGCAGTTCGGCAGGTGAAATCTCACCTGCTCAAGGTTGACTCAGCCTTGCATCCTTCTGAGGTGGATAAAATGAGGACCCAGATTGTTGGGGGGCAATAGGCTGACTCTGTAAACTGCTTGGAGAGAGCTGCAAAAGTACTATGAAGCGGAATGTAAGTCTTGAGTGCTATTGCTATGGCTGCTAAGCAACCCCTAAGTTTTGCAGCCCTTGCAAAGCTCAGCATTCCCACCCACCACACTTTTGGGAAATCTAGATATTGCATATACAACTCATGCAGGGCGTCCTAGATTGAGAAATGCCAAATTGCAGAATGAAACATCGGCTTGGAGCAAGAGTCTCTAAACTTGGCAACTTTAAGAGTTGTGGACGTCAACTCCCAGAATTCCCCGTGCTGGCTGGGGAATTCTGGGAGTTGAAATCCATGTATCTTAAAATTCCCATGGTTGAGAAACACAGAACAAAAGAGCAGAAGGGTTTTTTTTCATTGTGTAACGGTATACCATAAAACCCACCTGAAAGGCTTCTACTGGAAAGAATACTCTTAACATTGATTTCTTCCTTTGAATCATTTATATCCCTTTAAAAAAAAATCTTTGTCTTATTTATAAACAATCTTTTTTCCCCCAAACAGCGGTATCCTGTTTAGCTAAAATTGGAAAATCCTTCTATTTTTATATGTCTGCTTGTACCTCTACATTTTGAAACAGACAGTGCTGTTCCATTTTCTCTTTTTCCCCTCTCCTAGGCAAACTATACATAATGTTCTCCCGGTTAAGAATAGCCGTTTCCCCCTGCACGTTGGCACATCGGAGCATGCATAGAAGGGAAAAAGGGAAGCCTTTGATGCTTAACCCCAGGACCAACAAGGTAAATATCATGGGTGTGTTGTACACCATGTCTTAAATCCACACTAGGGCTGTGAAGCTTAAAGTAAGGTGAAAGACTGTTGCAAGGGTTTTGTGTTTAGTGTGTTTTCCCAAAAATAAGACCCTGTCATATTTTTTTTGAACCCCAAAATAAGTGCTTGGTCTTATTTTCAGGGAGGTCTTATTATTTTGGGGTGCATTGAGCAAGACGGGAGTCCTCTTGCCGTCTTACCTGATTTCCAGCTCTGTCTCCTTAACCCTAACCAGAGGAAATGACGGGGACAGGCTGCACATGCGTTTAAATATTTTTGGGGAAGGCTTGTTTTCAGGGAGGGCTATTTTTGGGGGGCGCTTATTTTAGTGCAGGCGCTCAAAAGCCCGATCTGTCTTATTATCAGGGGAGGTCTTATTTTCGGGAAAACACAGTAGACATTGGGCAGCGCCAGATATTAAAAGAGGGAGAAGCTGAACATTGAGCAGATCCAGAATGGCCACAGTCTGTTGATAACCATACAACTAAAGAATTGTAATATGGACAATTGTAATTCCCTTTTGTGCTGTATTATTGGATCACTTTTCATGGTCCTAGTGTATGATGTGGAGGGTAAGCAAGTCTGCAGTTGACCAAGCTTGTGTCATGTGATAGAAAATTTGTTTAACTATGGATTGCTGAATAAGTTACGGTTTAGCTGGTTTCATGCAATATCATGCAACAGAATAGCACAGCCTATTCTAGCCAGGGTTTCGGTCATTTTGGTGGTGAGAGAAAGGGAAAATGGGGAGAAATTGGAGTTTCTCCAGGCAAAGGTAAGACAGAACAGATGTTTGGTCATCTGATTCCCTGAGATTCTTTTGGTGAGAAAAATAAATGTCTTTGTACTTAAAATCCATGCTTGGCTTGATGGCTCAATTGGGCATTTATTTCACCGAAACTGACCCATTAGAGCAGAGGGGGGGAACTATGGCGCTTCATGACTTCAACTCCCAGAATTCCCGAGCCAGTGTGAGGGAATTATGACCCCTTCATGACTTGTGGACTTCAACCCCCAGAATTCCCGAGCCAGCGTGAGGGAATTATGACCCCTTCATGACTTGTGGACTTCAACTCCCAGAATTCCCGAGCCATCATACCAGCAAAAAAGGAAATGAAAGACCATAGTTCGCAGCCCTGCAGTAGAGAATGAAAAATGCTGAGTAAATGTCACGGCTAAGAATGGCAGCCATAGTTAGAAGGATAGCAAGGGATTTGCAGGTAGTCCTTGAGTTAAACTTTGGAATAGGAAGAAAATGGGCTACATTAAATAATATGAAAGGAACAAAACAAAGAGAGGCCGTTGATCTTGATCAGGGGTAGGGAACGATGACTTTTTATGACTTGTGGACTTCAACTCCCAGAATTCCTGAGCCAGCCAGTCATAAAGGGGCTATGGTTCCCCACTTCTGGCGTTGATTAAGGACAAAGGAAGGAATCATATTCCTGATGAATGGCTGGTAGAGTCCCACTAAAATCATTTGGCCAAAGGATTTCCCCAAACCTGGAATTGAGGCTAATTTTATCTTCTCCTCTTGCTGTCTCTATTTAGGGTATGGCTTTTACATTAAAAGAACGGCAGATGTTGGGGCTTCAAGGACTCTTACCGCCGAAGATTGAGACGCAGGACATCCAAGCTTTACGTTTCCACAAGAATGTAGCCAAAATGACGGATCCCTTAGAGAAGTAAGAGCCCTTTGGAGGAGAGTTACTTTTGGGGCGCTGATTCTCCATGCCTTGTTGGTATTGGTTTCCGGTTACGATTTGGAGAATCACAGCTGCAAATATTCCAGACATACTGGAGATGGGGGAATGTTGGTTGCTGGACCAAATGCATTCAAACCCCTTATCTCTATCTCTTATTTATTTATTTATTTTTTGCAAGCCATCTCTTCTATTCTTTGCCATTATCAAAAATATTCACAGGATTTGGATTGTGTTCCTGATTTTAATACAAACCGGGGGACTGGCTACCTTCAGCACTCCCAATCCTGTATTTGCAACTTCTTCAGAGTCTTCCACGATCACCTTCCCAAAATTCAAAGGCAATTTCATTTTAATATCATTTTAAAAATAAATTCAGCCCTGTGTGCTTACCTTGGGGTAGGTTTAGCTCTGAGTGAGGTCTTGAAATTTCAGTCGAGTCCTTAAGGTACCAGGATAGAAACTAGGGGGCTGGAAGTTCTAGTACCACCTTAGGCTTGAAAGCTGGCCCGGTGCCTTTGGGCCAATCACAGGAAAACTGTCAGTTATTGTCCTGCCTTGGGCATGAAAATCAGCTGGGTGACCTTGGGCTAATCATCAGGAGACTTTGAGTTCTAATTCCAGTAGGATTGAAGGCCCAATGGGTAATTTTGGGCCAATCATAGGGAGACAATGGGTTCTAGTCCTATCAGGCACAAAAGCCAGCTGATGTCAGCTTTGGAAGCCATATTAGGCCGGAAGCTTCCATGCTGCCACCTTCTCCTGTGTGGGAAAGTAGGAGGGGGAATTTAGTAGAGGGGTCGTCTGTAGACATAATAGCATTCTTCCTGTCAGTCAAAGTCAGGGCGATCCTGCATCTGGAGAAGGAATGGTCGGAGTGCTGTCTCGAGATGGGACGGATGTTGATTGGAGCATGTGATCGACTGAGGAGTGGGGGGATGTTTTGGGAGATTTTGATTTACTGAGGGAAAACCCGGACCTCTCAGATTCAGGTTTTCCCAGATGTGCCAGTTTACCTATTCTAGTAAATAGAACTTTGAAAAATGCTTTTTTTTAAAAAAAAATTGATTTATATGCCGCCCTTCTCCAGAGACTCAGGACGGCTTACAATGTATTAAGCAATAGCTTTCATACTTTTGTATATTTTTATACAAAGTCAGCTTATTGCCCCCACAAACTGGGTCCTCAATTTACCTACCTTAGAAAGGATGGAAGGCTGAGTCAACCTTGAGCCTTGAGCCTAGTGAGATTCGAACTTACAGTAACTGCAGACAGCTGGTGTTAATCACAATGCTTTTAGTCTGCTGGGCTATCCAGGCTTGCTTCAGAGTTTTTACTTGGAGTTGGGTTTTTTTCTGACAGCTGAGTGATTTTGGACCAAACACCAGAAGATGATGAATTCTAGTCCCATTTTAGGCACATAAGCCAGCTTGGTATCTTTGGGTCACTCTTTCTCAGGCCAACCCACCTCATGGTGTTATTGCTGTGAGGAAGATAGGAGGAGGAATATTAAATAAATTCGTCATCTTGAGTTATTTTTAAAAATAGTTGGGGGAAAAAATCTAATTATTTTTCCAGACTTATCCCCCAACATGGCTGAAAATTTAGGTCCCACACCTCTGGTGAAGGTGTAACACTCTTACATATATCGTGTGTGTGTATTATGCATCTGTGTTTGTTTATAAAATTGATAGTCTGCCCATCTTATCTCAATGTAACTCTTAAGTTGTATAGTGTCTTTTTAAGTCACTGCAGACTTCACTTGAAAAATTTGTTTTTCCTTCTTGACTGGAAACATATTTTATGACTTGAGTGTTAATATATAATCTTACTGGATGGAGTAACGAAAAGCTGGTTAATTGACCATGAAGTGACATGCGACCGGACTGCATACTTAAAGAATGCTGTCCCCATTGTACAAATGTTGACTAATCAGACTTGCATTTATTTATTTTTTCTTCCGATACAAAGATTTCTGCAATCTAATCCAGGCCCTGTTTTTATGGGGAGTAAGTTGAGGTTCACGAAGTTTATTTCTGAATAACTATGCACGGCATTCTGTCTGTAGTCCAAGGTCATTTGCACAACTACCTTACTATATGCACAAGAACTCGTGTGCCTGCAATGCGGAATATGGAATCTGAAACTGGTGTCCATTAGAATGTGCGTTCTGTATTAAAAATAGCTCTTGTCACCTGCGTTGTTTTCCGCGGTGACTTTCATTTGCCTGTCGTCTTCTTCATCTTTTCAGTCCAGCAAATTGGAATCTTCACCTTTCGTGGCATAGCCAGAAGGAAGATTACTTCTTCACATTTCTTCACATTTGTCCTCCCAGATTCTAGAGCAGAGGTCTTCAAACTTGGTAGCTTTAAGACTTGTGGACTTCAACTCCCAGAATTCTATGCTGGCTGGAGAATTCTGGGAGTTGATGTCCACAAGTCTTAAAGCTGCCAAGTTTGGGGACCCCTGTTCTAAAGTCTCCTCTCCAGAAAGCCAAAAATGACCGGGCTGTATTACATTATACCCATGTTTTACAGGCTGCATTACATTATACCTCACTTCTCATTCAGCCAAAACTGAGGAATCTTCTTGGATTAGAAGCAAAACGTTTTTAAGGACAGAAACAAAAAAAGTACAGTTGCCTTCTGAAAAAGCAACTTTTGGGATTGCTTCCTTGGTTTCTTACTCCCATCTTTCTAGCCAAATATTCCAGATTGTTACAGGGGTTGGTTGCTGGGGGTTTGCAAGGGTTCGGGAGAACCTCTAGCTAAGATTCTGTGCAGTTTGGAGAACCCCCAAATCCCACTCGTGGCTGGCCCCTCCCACCCACCCCACCCCTCCCAGGAGTCCCCACGCAGCCCATTTAGGATGCAGGTAAGTGCAGGATGCGTGCAGAGGCTCGGGGAGGGCGAAAAACGGGCTTACCAGAAGTTTCTGGTCTCCAGAGGGCCTCTAGCGCCTAGGGAGGCAGTTTTTGCCGTCCCCAGGCTCGGGAGAAAAGCCTCCAGAGCCTGGGGAGGGCAAAAACACCCCCCCCCACACACACACTGTAGTGCAGGAGGCCGACTAGGCCATGCCCACCATGGCCACACCCACCCAGAGAACCCCTTGCTAAAATTGTTGAAGCCCACCCCTGGATTGCTAGCAACAATGTTTTAAGAAAGCTGAAAAGTTAAATTACAAATAGAAATATATAATGGTAAAAGAGATTACCAATTGATACAGGTAATCCTCCATTTACAACCATTCATTTAGTGACCGTTTGAATTTACAACGGCACTGGAAAAAGTCACTCATGACCGTTTCCACATTTATGACAGTTGTAGCATCCCCATGGTCACACGGTCAAAATCCCATTGTTTGGCAACTGGTTCGTATTTATGACGGTTGCAGTGTCCCAGGGTTACGTCACCACCTTTTGCGATCTTCTGACAAGCAAAGCATATCCCAATCATCTTCTTTAGAAAATAAAACTGATTGGAGACAGAGATCCAGTACTCTGAGGGTTGCGATTACTCCCCCCCAAAGAGGTAAACATACAAGCGCATACACATTTTGTATTGTTTCTCCACTTCTCTGCTCGCAGGTACATATACTTGATGGGAGTCCAGGAAAGAAATGAGAAGCTGTTCTACAGGATCCTACAAGATGATATCGAACAATTAATGCCGATTGTCTATACACCAACAGTAGGCGTTGCGTGTTCCCAGTACGGGCATATCTTTAGAAGGCCGAAGTAAGGACAGCTTTATAATTTCTTTATGTAATGGTCATGAATGTTTCTGCTCTTTCATAGAATAGAATAGATAGAAAAGAATTTTTTATTGGCCAAGTGTGATTGGACACACAAGGAATTTGTCTTGGTGCATACGCTCTCAGTGTACATAAAAGATACGTTCGTCAAGAATCATAAGGTACAACACTTCATGATAGTCATAGGGAACAAATGAGCAATCAAATCATACTAGGAAACGATCAGTATAAATCGTAAGGATACAAGCAACAAAGTGACAGTTAATTTATTCTGGAAACTAAATAGCAGGCCACTATTCTTTTTAATTTTATGTTCATTATTTAAACTGGTATTTATATAAGATGGTATTCCTTTGTTGTTGTTAATTGCGAAGTCGTCCCCGACCGATCGTGACCCTGTGGACAACGTTCCTCCAGGCCTTCCTGTCCTCTATCATCCCCTGGAGTCCATTTAGGCCCACGCCAACTGCTTCAGTGACTCCATCCAGCCATCTCGTTCTCTGTCGTCCCGTTCTTCTTTTGCTCTCAATCGTTCCCAGCATTAGGCTCTTCTCCAGGGAGTCCTTCCTTCTCATTAGGTGGCTAAAGTATTTGATTTTCCTCTTCAGGATCTGGCCTTCTAAAGAGCAGTCAGGGTTGATCTCCTCTAGGACTGACTGGTTTGATCGCCTTGCAGTCCAGGCAGTGGTGACATCACTGAACCGGTTCTGCCCTCTAGAGTCGGGAATGACTAGCACATATGTGCAAGGGGAACCTTTATAAGCTTTTAAAAATGACATAGATCTCAAGTGCTATCTTGGTTTCATCCGGTTTTTTTAAAGATGTCATATTTAACTTTTTAAAACAAATAAGAAGGAGAAGGTATACCAGGTTGACACTTGCATTCCTACCTTAATTTTTTTGCAGAGGATTGTACATTGCCATAACAGATAAGGGCCACATCCGATCTGTTGTAAACAACTGGCCAGAGAACGATGTGAAGGTACGGACTCTGTTTTCTTCTTTCATGTGGACTTTCTATAGTACTGTTGTGGCCCGCCAACAGAGCTGGCAGCAGAGTCGGACAGTGAGGAGGTTGGGGAGGAACATGGGCCAGTCCTGGAGGCTGGGGAAAGTTCTGATGAGGGCTCTGTGTTGGAGGCAGAGAAGGAGCTAGACAGCAGTGAGGCAGAGGAACAGCTGGAGCCTGTTCCCAGTGTGCGCATGCGCAGAGCTGCCAGAAGACAAGAACAACTAAGAAAGCAGGGTCGATTTAGGAGTAAAGCCACACCTTGGAGGTGATTGGCCCCTCCCATAGGAAACAAAAGAGGAGCGAATGGGGAGTGGGCTTTTGCAGGAAACCAATCGGTCGTTTCAAGAGTGGAAAGTTCTGTCCGTGATTTTAAGAGACTTTGCCAAGTTTTGCCTTGCCCTGCATTTGGAAACTAGTTATCTAGTGGCTTTCCAAGCGAGATAAGGTTTGTGTTGATAAATATTCCTCTGAAAGACTGTTTGCCAAGCCTTGCTGTCTGTGAATGAAAGGAATTCACAGTCCTGTAAATAAAAGGGGTTTTGCTGGGACCAAGACTCTGCTTCCTGCTTTTTAAGGAAGCCTAGGTCAGAACAAGTACCAGTAGATTTCCTTGAGTGCAAATAGATAGGGGGTATGCTCGCAAGCTAAACAATGAATTCTTCATCACATTGTCTTTCCTTCTTCATGTGATCTGATGCGATTTTATATCCACTTTTGTCCTTCAAGGCTGTTGTCGTCACAGATGGAGAACGTATCTTGGGTCTTGGGGATCTGGGAGTATATGGAATGGGAATCCCAGTTGGCAAACTCTGTTTATACACCGCCTGTGCTGGAATAAAACCTGACAAGTGCCTTCCTGTATGTATTGATGTTGGAACTGATAATCAGGTACGTTGTAAACATGTTCTTCACCCATCAGATACCAGTTGCTTGTCTGTGGTATTCATCGGTGGGGTGAGATGCCACAGTGGGACTTTGGTTTGGCTACATGACCTTGAAGGTTCCTTCCAACTCTTGCTACTACAGGTAGTCCTCGACTTACAACAATTCATTTACTGACCATTGAAACTTACAACAGCATTGAAAACAGTGACTGACGACAAGTTTGCAACTTTGCAGGATCCCGATGCAAAGCCCCATGATCAGAATTCAGATGCTTGGCAACTGACTCATATTTATGAAGGTTGCAGAGCCCCAGGGTCATGTGATCACCATTTGCGAACTTCTGACGAGCAAAGTCAGTCGGGAAGCCGGATTCACTTAACAGCCATGTTACTAACTTTATCAATTGTGGTGATTCACTTCACAACTGTGGCCAGAAAAGTCATAAAATGGGGCAAAACTCACTTAACAAATGTTAAACTCACTTAACAACAGAAATGTTGGGCTCAATGATGGTCGTAAGTCAAGGACCACCTGTATTTTTGATAGATTTACTATGCTTTAAAAGTTCCACTACAAGTAATCCTTAACTTACGACCATTTGTTTAACGATGATTCAGAGATAAGATGGCCGCAAAAAAAGTGGTTTACGACCCATCCTCGAAGTTACCACGTAGTATCATCCACTTGGTCACATGATCACAATTCAAGTGCTTGCAACATCCCAGGGTCACAGGATCACAATTGTGTTCTGCCCCAGCTGTGGACCCCAAAGAACGCAGCACACACAAACTCTATACAAAGCTTATTTTACTCAAATAACTTAGTCTTTATCAACCAAAGGCTGTTAATAAAACTATCTTAACAGCCTACCAGAATTCTAAGATAAAGTAATCACAGTCTTACTAGAGTTGGCAGATAGCCCAGAAACAATTTTGCAGAGAATCCAGATGCGAAGGAGAGTGTACTAAAGTTGTTCCCTATAGCTTGCTGCAAGCGGCGTTCCTCCTTAAATAGGCTAAGGGAGTGGCCAATTAGTCCCAAACCTTACTCTCGAGGAGACCTCCTCCTGAGGAGCCACTCCTGCCTTTTGGCAGCTCTGCGCACCCGGGCATTGAGAAGAGGCTCCTCCTCTTTGTTCTCTTCACTTAAAGGAGCTTCTGGAGGCTCTGAAGGCCCTGGCTGAATCCCTGCCTCTGGCACCACATCTTCTCCAGCCTCTCCACTGTCCAACTCGAGCGCCAGCTTCACAGGCTGCTGGCGCAGCACCACACCGGCCTCCTCGTTGTTGGAATCAGCTACAATTTGCACAGGCCGCTGAGGGGCCACAACAAATTGTGACTTTCCCAGCAGATTTTCAAGAAGCAAAATCAATTGGAGTGATGTGGCCTGTCGGCTGCCGGCCCCTCCAACAACCAAATCAGATGAGGAAGTGGCAGGGGAGTCAGGGCAAGCATCAAGGCAACCTTAGCGCTCAAGCAGGAAGAGGGAATGGAGATGTCAGAGATAGAGAGAGAGGCGGAACCTGGGCCATCCGTCAGCCCTCAGATGGAGAGTCAACAGCTTTCAAGTGTGGAGGTGGCTGATGAGGAAGAAGAGGAACAGCTGGGTCCAGTGACTGACGTGCAGATGTGCAGAAGGCAGAGGAGAGGAGAGCAGTAGAAATCTGTGGGCCGATCCTTGGGACGGAAGAGCCACTGCTGCTAGCGAAGCCCCACCCTAGCTCTGGAGATAAAAGGCAGGGTGCGGAGATGAATAGATGTGGCAGACAACTATTCATCTCCCTGCAGGACAGACTTCTTAGCCTGCTGTGTGTGAGAGAGTGACTTTTTGCCGGGACTGCTGGCTCTTCTAATAAAGGGAACATTTATTTAACCTACAGAGGGTTAAATACTGAGAGTTTTTGGGAGCTAGGTCAAAATCGGGAGTCAGATTTGCTTAACAACTGCATGATTTATTTAACGGCCATATGATTCGCTTAACAACCTCAATGATCCTTTTAACCACCCCAGTAAAAATAATGTAAAGCCGGGTCTGACCAGGCAATAACTCGCTTCATAACTGTCTCGCTTAGCGACCACAATTCCAGTCTCCATTGTGCTTGTAAATCAAGGATTTTCTGTGCAAGGAAAGGCTTTTCAGTAGCAAATATCCTAGGAGGGGCAGAATATAATTCAGTGTCAGAGATTGGATCGGTGACTTTGCTTTGTTTGTTTTTTTTTTTCCCAGGCACTTTTGGAAGACCCGTTTTATATGGGATTGTATCAGAAACGAGACCGCTCGCAGGTTTATGATGAACTCATCGATGAATTCATGGAAGCCATTGTAGGCAGGTATAAATCAGGGAAGGGTTTCACTTACCTTTGTTACCGGTTTGCTCGCGCATGTGCAGATGGTATTTGATGATGTCTGGGCGGGTGGGCTGAGCCTCTTGCCGAACTGGCAGCAACTCACCACTTGTATAAATCCTGAGACTGTAAGCACGGAAAGAATTTGTACATGTTCAACAGACAGCCTTTCCTATCTGTCAAAGAAGACTTCGATGGGTCAAAAGAGGCTCTGTTTCTCAAAGATGAGATTCACGGCTGACATTCATCCCAATGGATGAATATGGTCACAAACTCCCCTTTTGTGGGCTAAAGGGTGTTTTTTTTTTAAACACGCGGTTGAAATTTATCAGTGGAATTCCTAAAACTGAGCCATAAGACATTCTACCTTTCTGAAATGGGAAAAATTCTGCAGTCATGTGTTTTCCTGCTGATTCATTATGATTTTCTGCTGATTTCATTCATTATGCAATTCATTATGTTTTTCTGCTGATTTCTGGCAAAAAAAAAAACATCCATTCAAATGAATGGGTTAGGGTTAGGGTTAGGGTAAGAGTTAGGATTAGATTAAGGGTTAGGGTTAGGGAAAGGGTTAGAGTTAGAGTTAGGATTAGAGTTAGGGTAAGGGTTAGGGTTGGGGTTGAGGTTGAGGTTGCAGTTAGAGTAAGGGTTAGGGTTAGAGCGGGGGTGAAATCTACTTATCTTCACTACCGGTTCGGAAGTGCGCACCATCGTCACATCTGATTTTGGACCCTCTGTGCACGCGCAAAGCCTTCTGCGCATGCGCAGAGAGTCAAAAACAGGTTACTTCCTGGTTAATACCAGGAAGTAACGACATCCAGGTGGGTGGGTGGAGCCTCTGCTGCTGCCGATACTGGTTTGCCGAACCAAGCGCCACCACCACTACCGGTTCGTCTGAACCGGAGCAAACCAGTAGCATTTCACTCCTGAGTTAAAGTAAGGGGTTAGGGTTAGAGTAAGGGTTAGGGTTAGAATAAGGGTTAAGGTTAGGTTAAAGTAAGGGTTAGGGTTAGAGTTAAAATAAGGGTTAGGTTAGAGTAAGGATTAGGATTAGGATTAGGATTAGAGTAAGGGTTATGGTAAGAGGGTTAGGGTTAGGGTTAGAAATAAAGATATGATGCATTTGTGCACTTTGCTGCTGGTTGTCATCTTCTCCTTCCTTCCACCTTTCCCAGCCCTGGAATCTTTTCCAGAGAGCTGGTTTTTCCCATTATGTGTCCAAAGTTGGATAATTTGAACCTGATCTTTGGTGCCTTTGGTTATACATCAGCATATATAATATAGGTAGTCCACGACTTATGACCAGAACTGAGCCCAACAGTTCTTGTTGCTTAGCAGTTGTCAAGTGCGTTTTGCCTTGTTTTACGACCTTTCTTGCCACCGTTGCTACATGAATCACTGTACTTGTTAGGTTAGTAACCCAGCTATTAAGTGAATCCGGCTCCCCCGTTGTCACAAAAGGTCACAAAAAGATTACCACGTGACCCTCAGGACACCGCAACCGTCGTAAAGACATGCTGGTTGCCAAATGTTTGAACTTCAATTGGGTGACTGTAGGGATGCTGCAATCGTCGTAAAATATGAAACATGGTCACGAACAGGGGTGAAATGCTCCCGGTTTGGATCAGTTCACCCAATCCGGTAGCAATGGCGGCAGGTGGTTCGGAGAACCGGTAGCAAAAATCCCTGCCCCCCCTCCCCCCCATGCCCAGCTGAGCCGGACGATCATCAGAGGCTTTTTTTTTTTTAACTTTTAAGAGCATTTTTTCTACAACCTCTTCTGACAAAAAAATGCTTTGAAAAGTAAAAAAAAAAAGCCTCTGATGATCGTGCGGCTCAGCTGGGATCGTCAGAGGCTTTTCAAAGCATTTTTTCTGCAACCTCTTGGCCAAAGAGGTGGTAAAAAAAATGCTTTGAAAAGTCTCTGACGATCCCAGCTGAGTTGCCTGATTGGCAGAGGCTTTTCAAAGCATTAGAAAAAATGCTTTGAAAAGTTAAAAAAAAAGTTGGCCACGCCCACCAATCACATTACACCCTCCCCCACCAAGCCACGCCCACAGAACCAGTAGTAACAAATTTTACATTTCACCCCGGTCACAAGTCACTTTTTTCAGTGCCATTGGAACTTCGAATGGTCGCTAGACAAATGGTTGTAAGTTGAGGACTACCTGCATACAAAATACAGGTAGTCCTCATCTGACTATCGTTCATTTAGTGACTATTCAAAATTACAGTGGCACTGAAAAAAGTGAGTGACGACCATTTTTCAAATGTACAACTTTTGTAGCATCCCTGTGTTCAGATGCTTGGCAACTGGTTCATACTTACGACCGTTATGGTATCCCAAGATTAGTTTATCCCCTTTTGTAGCCTTTTGACGAGCAAAATCAATTGGGAGGACAGGTTCACTTCCCAACCATGTTCCTAACTTATCCACGGCAATGATTCACTTAACAACTGTGGCAAGAAAGGTCGTAAGATGGGGCAAAACTCACTTAGCAAACATTTTACTTAAGAGCAGAAATTTGGGGCTCGATTGCGGTCGTAAGTCGAGGACTACCTGTACTGGGATTTGATGCCATGCTCGCTTAGGGCAGTTAAATTAGAGAGGTGTGCAGGATCTTTTCATGGATGACTAGAATGCTTTGCTGTTCATTTTATATTTCTACCTGTGCCTTCCAGGTATGGCCAAAACACCCTCATTCAGTTTGAAGACTTTGGCAACCATAATGCCTTCCGTTTTTTGAGGAAATACCGAGAAAAATATTGCACTTTCAATGATGACATACAGGGTGAGTGATCAACCCTGATGCTATTAGAATATTCCCCATGTGCCACACTTTAGGCTCTGTTTTGTTTTTTGTTTTTTCTTCTACGTGGATCCTTTTTGCCCCTGAGAAATTGTGTGTCCTTCCTTTAGGGACCGCGGCAGTTGCTTTGGCTGGATTATTGGCAGCCGAGAAAGTCATTGCAAAGCCCCTCACTGAGCACCGGATCCTCTTTCTTGGAGCAGGAGAGGTGAGTTGTGTGCTTGTTTGCATTAAGACTGCTGCAATAAATTTGGGCCCTCGTGGCTTGCATTTAGTTGTCAAATATTTTTTATTTGTCGCATTTCTATGCTGCCCCACTCCCAAGGGACTTTGGGCGGCTTACAATAGAGAATAAAACAATGCAACAATATCCCATACAAAAGTTAAAAGAAGACATTAAAACATTAAAATGTTAAAACACACTCCAATTTGTGGCAGAACCTTGCAAGATCACTATAACGAGATCAACGGCCCCAAGCCTGCCGGAAGAGCCAGGTCTTCACCGCTTTCCGAAAGGCCAATAGGGTAGGGGCGGTCAGGAGGTAATTGGTTTCAGAGAGCCAGGGCAGCCATAGAGATGGCCCTCCCCCACGGGCCTGCCAGCTGACATTGTTTAGCTGACGGGACCCAGAGGAGACCGACTCTGTGGGATCTTACCGGTCGCTGGGAGCTATGTGGTAGAAGGCAGTCTCAAAGATAGCCTGGCCCTGAGCTATGTAGGGCTTTAAAGGTAATAACCAACACCTTAAATTGCACCTGGAGACTGATAGGGAGCCAGTGCAGCTCGCAGAGAATTGGTGTAATGTGGGTGTATCTAGGTGCACCCACAATAACTTGCGTAGCTGCATTCTGGACCAACTGTAGTCTCCGAACACTCTTCAAGGGTAGCCCCATGTAGAGCGCGTTGCAATAGTCCAACCGTGAGGTGACAAGGGCATGAGTGTCTGTGAGGAGGGGGTCGCAATTAGTGCACCAGACGAACCTGTACAAAGGTCCCCCTAGCTACAGCTGTCAGATGTATGAAATGTTGTTGAGCCAATCAGAGCATTCTATACTGAGGGTAGGTTAGGGCTAGACTGCTACAATGCCCTCCATGCAAGACTTATCCTTGAAGAGCATTTAAAGCATGCTGGTTGGGGAATTCTGGGAGTTGAAGTCCACACGTCTTAAAAGTTGCCAAGTTCAAAAAACACTGCCTTAGATGGCATCGCAGGGTGGGGCATTTGGCAACCTAGATCCACAGGTCACCCTTAAACCCCTTTTTATGGGTGCCAGCTCCCTGCCCCCAATTACATTGTTGAATTCAGCAGGGTGTTGAATTAGCGTTCTCACCCACCCACCCCAGATGTGAAAAATGTGGCATTAGCCTCAGTATTTAGTATTTAGCCAGTTGCTTTCCAAAAAGCATTTCAAAGATGCACCATTTTTCACTCTTGCCTTTTACATAATTTATCGCCATATTATTTTATCCAGGTTTTTTAACAGAAGAGGTAGTCCTTGCTCAATGACCGGTCGCGTAATAACTGTTCAAAGTTCGAATGGCTGCCCCCATCCCCCATAATCACATGACTGTATTTTTGGTGTTTAGCAACTGGTGTGCATTTACAACCATTTTACTGTGTCCTGCAGTCACATACCTACGGTTTTCAGAGATTTTTTTTTTTGGCTGGACATCAGGGTTTACCTCAGATTTTGGCAAAAATCCCAGGTTGGTGTAATGAGGTTATTTAATGGCCCCAGTGGTCTTTAAAAAGCTGCAGTGTTCGTTCACCATTCCTACAAAAAAGTCGTAAAATCGGGAACTGACATGTAGCTTAATGACTGCGACGTACGATTGTCATTCTAGATTCTGTTATAGTTGTAAATCAAGGGCTGCCTGTCAGAGGAAAAACCTCTTAGTATATTGCTGCAATTAATTGATTGATTTGGTTTGAACATTTTGAATCAACCAATCAGAGCACAGCTTCCTGGCTCTGAGTTTCCTGCTCTTTCCAGCGGTCAGTTGAAGAGTATATAAGTAGCTGCAGGATTGCAGCCAGCAGAGACTCTCCAGCAGCTGAGCCTGAGAGAGCCAGAGAGAGAGAGGGAGAAGAAGAGAGAGAGGGAGGGAGAGAGAGAGGGAGGGAGAGGGAGAGGGGGGGAAGGGAGAGAGAGGGAGAGGGGGGGAGAAAGCCAGAGAGAGAGAAAGGGAGAGGGAGAGAGGGGGGGGAAGAGCGAGCGAGAGAGAGAGAGAGAGCCAGAGAGAGGGGGGGCGAGAGAGAGGGAGAGGGAGAGAGAGAGAGAGCCAGAGAGAGCCATAAAGAGAGAGAGAGAGCCAGAGAGAGAAAGAGAAAGAGAGAGAGAGAGAGCCAGAGAGAGAGAGAGAGAGAGAGAGAGAGAGACTCTTACTGAGACCCTCAGAGAGAACCTCCAGAGCTGAAGCCACTACAAAGAGCTGAGTCACTGCCTTGCTCCTGAGAAGACTCACGAACAACCCAGAGAGCCTCCCACATTTGGGAAGAAGATTACAGCTAATGGACTTTGCTGAGAGGAGAATCTTTTAGGCTGTGGATGCCTTCTTGTAGGTTTTGTTTTTATGTGTTTTTATTATTAAACCAGTTACCTTTTTAAGACTCCTCTCTCAACTTGCATGCTTTAGTGGGTTTGTGTGTGTATCGGGCCATGGTCCATTCGAACCCAGAAACCTTTCTTCGCGCTTTTATTTTTATTTTTTTATTTGTATCTTGGCTTTATTACTTTTACAAACAACTCAAGGCGGCGAATGTATCCAACACATCCCACATGTGCTTTTTTCAAGAGGCAACTGGACTTCCTTTTTTTTCTTTTCTTTGAAGACGTTTCGCTTCTCACCCAACAAGCGCCTTAGATGAGAAGCAAAAGGTCTTCAAAGAAAAACCAGAAAGTCCAGCTGCCTCTTGATAAAAGCACCTTTGGGACAACCACGACCTGGATGACTGAGAACTTCCATAGACATATGTAACACATCTTCCTCCTCCTGTTTTCCTCACAACAATCCATTGAGGTGGGTTGGGCTAAGAGAGAGTGACTGCTCCAAAATCACCCAGCTGGCTTTCCTGCCTAAGGTGAGAGTAGAACTCACAGTTTCCTGCTTTCTAGCCTGGTGCCTTAAGCACTAGACCCGTGATGGCGAACCTATGGCTCGTGTGCCACAGGTGGCAAGTGGAGCCATATCGGTGGGCACGCGAACATCGCCCTATCTCAGCTCCAGCACATGGGAAACGGTCTGTTTCCAGCCACCAGAGGGCCTCCGGGGGGTGGGGAAGGCCATTTTTGCCTTCCCCAGGTTCTGTTCTGTCTCCACCCCCAGGAATAAACCCAATTCAGACAGTCGGAGGTTAAAATAAGCTGGCAGGCAACCAAGTAGTCTGATAAGGAGCTTGGCAGCAATCCCAGCAGCTGCGTGCCAAAGCCTTTATTAACAGAACAGACAAATACACACCACAAGTGTCCAGAATAGCCAAAGCTGAGATGCAGGAAGATTTGTTTTTGTTCGTCACAAAAATGGAGACTGACTCACTCTCTTTTATAGGCTGTGGGGTGTGGTCCAGTGAGTCAGCTAATCACGAGCACGCCGTGCCTTCTGTTGGGCACGTTTCTCGCTGCGTCGCTGGCGAGGATCCAGCCAGCACTTATCTCCCTCGTCGCTGTCCACCTGTGGCTGCGGGGATGTGCTTGGCTCTGGGCCTATCTCTTGCCCTTCGGTGTCCTCCAGGGGCATTGCCAGAGGGGAGGGTCCTGGAGAGGGGGGTCTTGCCAATTCCTCCCTTTCACTCTCGGAGTCCTCTCCTGACGATGACACAGGCTCAGGCAACGGAGCCACAACAGGTTCCTAGAAAGGCTCTGGAGCCTGGGGAGGGCGAAAAATGGGCCTACTGGGCCCATCGTGACATCATATGCCAAAAGCAGAGAGAGTGCGGGGGGGTCGCATACGCATGTGCGGGGGGGGCGGGGCACATTGAATTATGGGTGTGGGCACGTGCAGACGCAACCCCTCCCCACTCCCCCCACTTTTGGTACACGACGGCAAAAAGATTAGCCATCAGTGCACTAGACCAAGCTGGCTCTCATTGTTATTATTTTAGTTATTTTTTAAAAAAATTCTGTATGGCAGGTCTCTTTATAATTGTATCCTCAAATGCTCTTTTCTCCTTGGTGGAAAAGTGGAATAGCCATTCAGTCAGCATCTAAAAGCCATTAGAGAGATATGCCAAATGTTGTTTTTGTTTCCTTTAATGGTTGTTTCAGTGCCCTTTGGAAACTGATTTCCAAACTCCTTTATGGATGCCAACACAGTTCTGCCAAACCATACTTTTTTCTACTCTTTGTCTCCACCCTCAGGCTGCCCTTGGTATTGCAAATCTCATCGTCATGGCTATGGTGGAAAATGGTCTTTCTACAGAAGACGCTTACAAGAAAATTTGGATGTTTGATAAAGACGGCTTATTGATAAAGGTACGGTGCCTATGAGTTTGGAAAGACCCAACGCAATGTGAGATGTTGCAACATAGGCATTGATTGCCTACGTTGGTTTAGGTTTCCCAAGCAGTTGTTCTTTATTTTGTCATCTTCTAGGGCCGAGCGGAAAAGATTGATGTTAACCAGGAGCCCTTTACTCATCCAGCTCCAGGGAACATACCAAAAACTTTCTTGGACGCCGTGAGGATTCTTCAGCCTTCTGCCATTATTGGTGAGAGTTTCAGGCAATTCCTAAGTTTTACCCATCTGAAGGTTTTGCTGCTAACTTCTACATTTGTGAGGTTGGAATTTCCAAACGTCTAAAGCGGTGTTTTTCAAACTTGGCAAGTTTAAGATGTCTGGCCTTCAACTTACAGAATCCCCGAGCCGATATGGCTGACTAGGGAATTCTGGGAGTTGAAGTCCAGTTGAAGTCCTGGCTACAGAATTCTGGGAATTGAAGTCCACCCATCGTAATCTTGCCAAGTTTGAAAAACACTGGTCTAGACTCTAGAGCTGTGATGGCCGTCTCTCCGGGCACACCAGCCGTCGCCCAGCTGAGCTTCACTATGCATGCCCGCGTGCCTCCCGCTGGCTAGCTGGTCTTCGGGTCTGCCGTGCATGCGCGGGGCCTTCTCCGATCTCCACAGTTTCTCCCCCCAAGCGTGCAAGCTTTCTCCTGCATTTTTGCCACCCATGCTTTCCCCGATCTCCGCAGGTCCTACCCTCCGCAGGTGCCTCTCCATGGCAGAAATGCACGAGAAAGTTAGCATGCGCTGGGGGGAGAAACTGTGGAGATTGGGGAAGGCACAGGTAGCAGAAATGTAGGAGAATCAACCCGGGAGCCAAAATGGGGGGGGGGGGCGTATGCGCCAGAAATGTGCCCACATGCGCAGGGCCAGGACACATGCAGGGGGACGCTTGCATTGCATTTTGGGGATTGCATTTTATGCATTCGCGCATTTGCTTGCTTTGAGCACTTGGCACTAAAAAGTTTAACTATCACTGCTCTAGAGCCTTGCTGACTGCAGAAAAACTGAGTTCTTTTCACTTTATTCTTTCTCTTTCCACTTGTAGTACAACAAGTAGGAGCTTGCACACAATTCAGGAAATGTATATTGCTTCATTTCAAAATGTTCCAGCAGTGGCCATACTCTGTCCAAATTTCTCAACACTGCAGCCCCCCCCCCCCCCCTGCCCCTGAGATTTATAGCTTGCAGCACTGTTAGGACAGCTCCTGCTTGGAAATATTTGGAATATTTTCTTTGAGCCATGATCTTATTTCCACTTTCAGGAGTTGCCGGGGCTGGGCGGCTGTTTTCTCATGATGTCATCAAAGCAATGGCCGACATCAATCAGAGACCCATCATCTTTGCACTGAGTAACCCTACCGTAAAAGCAGAATGTACAGCTGAGGAGGCCTACACACTAACAGACGTAAGCGAAAATTCTGAACAATTTTAGGCCGTGATGTTTCTTCTCCTGGGTTTCGCAGCTTGGCTCACTTATTGGAGCCGCCTCAAGGAAGTCCTCTCTGTGACGGAGCTGCTGTCTTCCGTTATGATGCACTGAGGTCAGCTCATCTGGGGAGAGCTCATAATATGGATAGTCCTCGAGGACAGGAGAAATAAACTCCTGTTTCTGACAAAAATAAATTGTAAATCTGGTCATGTGGCTTTAGGATGCCTCGACCCTGCTAGACTTTCATAAGACCCTAAAGCAGGGGTGAAATGCTCCCGGTTTGGACCAGATCGCCCAATCCAGTAGTGATGGAGGTGGGTAGTTCGGAGGACCAGTAACAAAAATCCCCCCCCCCCCCATACCCAGCTGAGCTGCACAATCATCAGAGGCTTTTTTTTCTTACTTTTGAAAGCATTTTTTCTACAACCTCTTTGGGCGGAAAAATGCTTTTAAAAGTAAAAAAAAGTAAGCCTCTGATGATCACGCGGCTTAGCTGGGATCCTCAAAAGCCTCTGAGGATCCCAGCTGAGTTGCCTGATTGCCAGAGGCTTTTTTTCTTTTAAATGCCTCTGACGACCAGGCAACTCAGCTTGGATCGTCAGAGGCATTTAAAAGGAAAAAAACCTCTGCCAGTCAGGCAACTCAGCTGGGATCCTCAGAGGCTTTTGAAAGCATTTTTCAAATGGAAAAGTAGAAAAAATGGTTTTAAAAGTTTAAAAAAACAATTGGCCACGCCCAGCCAGTCACATTACCCTCCCCACCCCCCACCAAGCCACACCCACAGAACCGGTAGTAACAAATTTTAGATTTCACCACTTCCCTAAAGCAGGGGTGAAATGCTACCGGTTCACATTGGTTCAGGAGAACTGGTAGTAAAAAAAAAGCTACCGGTTGGTGTGAATCGGTATTTCTGACGATCAGCTGTGCCGCGCGATTTCAAATTGCTAGAAAGCAGGAAACCCTGCTTTCTAGTGAATCTAAATTGTGCGACACAGCTGTTCCTCCCCCCCCCCTCGCTGTTCTTCTTACCTTCCCAAGCCTCCTTTTTATGCGTGTTTGGTGCATACTGTGTAAGTATGTGCAGCGTGCATTTGGCGCGCACCACGCATCCGCGGGCAGCGAACCGGTGGCAAACGGGGGAGGATTTCACCACTGCCCTAAAGACGTGTTTCCAGAACTACCTTGACGACTCTTTCTGTTTGACAGGGCCGTTGCCTATTTGCGAGCGGCAGTCCATTTGGGCCTGTGAAGCTGAGTGACGGCCGGTCCTTCATCCCGGGCCAGGGAAACAATGCCTATATTTTTCCAGGTAAAGCCTGGGAGTTCCTGCCTTGTTGATTTGGGTTTCTTTCCAAATTGCTCAAAAGTAGTGCAGATACGAAGCACCCCCAGAAGAACAAGCTCAACTGATGTTAAGGTTACATGAATGGCATCCTGCAAGTCCCAAAGCAAAGCTTTACGGACCAAGACGCTAGGGAGGGTCCCTTCTGAGATGCTTGCCATTCCCACATTCCTTCTGGCAGCTAAGCTGCCTCAGATCTGACTGTTACCCAAGCCTGTCTCCCAAGGTCATTCCCACATACCATTAGATTCTCACAGCTTTGCACAGGACAGTGTTATCTTTCCATAGCGATGCCTGCCTGAAATGTTCAGGGAATTCAGCTCTAGGAAATCCTTCCTTCCTTCCTTCCTTCCCTCCCTCCCTCCCTCCCTCCCTCCCTCTCTCTCCTTTCTCCTTCCTTCCCCCTCCCTTCTCCCTCCTTCTCCTTCCTCTCTTCCTTCCTTCCTTCCCTCCCTCCTTCCTTCCGCTCTCCCTCCCTTCTCCCTTCCCCTCTCCCTCCCTTCTCCCTACTTCCTTCCCTCCCTCCTTCCTTCCCCCTCCCTTTTCCCTCTTTTGCTTTCTTTTTTTCCTTCCTTCCTTCCTTCCTTCCTTCCTTCCTTCCTTCCTTCCTTCCTTCCTTCCTTCCTTCCTTCCTTCCTTCCTTCCTTCCTTCCTTCCTTCCTTCCTTCCTTCCTTCCTTCCTTCCTTCCTTCCTTCCTTCCATTCTTTTCAGTAGAAATGGCTATTATCCCTGTATCTTTCATTGAATTCTATTCCACAATAACAGCATTGCAGGCATCTTTTTTTTTTTTTTTAAAAAGAGCTTTTAAAAGAATGCAGTTCAAAAGCTCTCGTGTTTATTGCAGAAAATATGCTTAATCTCCCCATAAAAATTCTAGTTACCTGTAGTTTGCAAATGTTATCCCATTCCGTTTATGTGTTTCGTATAGCAGGTACTAGGACGAGTTGCTTTCTGTTTTAATAAATCTTCTGCAATGGATCAGCCGATCTGGCAATGTATGATTCAGTCCAGAATAAAATTCGGCACGGTGTCATGTAGGGCAAATAACAAATGCATTGACACATTCACGCAATACAAGCGCCACTTACCTATTTCTCTATATGTTGCGACACATGAAAGAGTGGGGGGTGGAGCTTGAATTGGGAGAGCACACTGCTGCTTTTGATCATCTGGAAGTTCTAGATTTGGTTCTCAGATTGAATCAATTGGTGGAAGGATCTAGTGAGGGTAAGAGGCAGAATCAAGAGTCTGTAGGCCTCCAAATTCCACTTGCTGGCAAGCCAGAGGAGGCAAGTGCCGGGGCTTTCTTTGTGGGCTCCCAAGGGATTAGACTGATTCCTGTGGTAGATAGTGCTGAATTATAGCAACTTTGGGGTATGATTCTTCAGGGTAGCTCTTCTCTCCCTGACACCAGTGTGCCCAACTCTTTAGTTTTAGATATCGTTGTTATGTTCCTGTTGTTGTTTGCTGTGCCCCAGTTTTCTAAAAGTTTTTACTCCATGCATGCTTTGCATCAGGGGTGGTATTTACTTACCTTTGCTACCGGTTTGCAAATGTGAGGAGGCGCCACCTCCACGCATGCACAGAGCCTTCCGCGCATGACAGAGCGTCAAAAATGGGATGTGATGACGTCCAGGCGGGTGGGCGAAGCCTCCTGCAGCCCCCGCTACCGATTCTCCCAAGCCGGATAGAACCGGCTGAATACTTTGCACGAACCGTAAAAAGGATTGTTATCATTTAGAATCCTTTTCTGTATGTCACAGGTGTGGCTCTTGCTGTTGTTCTGAGTAGCGTCCGGCACATCAGTGACAATGTTTTTTTGGAAGCTGCAAAGGTAAATGAAAAAGGTTGGATGGGAACTGAGCGCACCATCTTTTCTATTCATTCATTCATTCATTCATTCATTCATTCATTCACTCATTCACTCAGATTTTTATCTTGCCCTTGTTACTTTATAAGTAACTCAAGGCAGTGAACATACATAATACTCCTTCCTCCTATTTTCCTTACAACCATCACCCTGTGAAGTGAGTTGGACTAAGAAAGTGGAACTGGCTGAAAGGCACTCAGTTGGCTTTCATACCTAAATTGGGACTAGAACTCACCGCTTCTTGGTGAATGGCCCAAGGTCGCCTGCCGTTTTTTGTGCCTAGGGTGGGACTAGAATTCATAGTCCTCTGACAATTGGACCAGCCAGCTTTTTGTGCCTAAGTCGGAACTTGAACTCACAGTCACCTAGTTTCTATGCCAGCATCTTACACCAAACTGGCTCTCTCTAGAGTACCCTGTTTCCCCAAAAATAATACCCAACTGGAAAATAAGTCCTAGCATGATGCTCGTAATATAAGCGCTACCCCCAAAACAAGCCTCGGTTAAGATTGTCAGCCAGATGGATGCATGTAGTACCATATTTCCCCAAATATAAGACCTAGCCAGAAAATAAGTCCTAATGCAGTGTTTCTCAACCTTGGTAGCTTGAAGAAGGGTGGACTTCAACTCCCAGAAACCCCCCAGCCAGCGCTGCTGGCTGAGGGGTTTCTGGGAGTTGAAGTCCACCCATCTTCAAGCTACCAAGGTTGAGAAACACTGACCTAATGCATCTTTTGGAGCAAAAATTAATATAAGGCCCGGTCTTATTTTCGGGAAAATACAGTATCTATAGTTGTTAATCATGGGAGCGAATGATAATCGGGTTCTAGGTATCTGGACATCCAAGGTATCTCTCAGGTTGGGTGAAAGCTATTTCAAATGTGGACACGTCTTGCATTTTGTGGTGATTTGGGAGTGAATTTGGGGTGAACAACTGACATTGCTGTACTGACTTGGGGTGTCAGGGACTGTGGGCTGCTATTCTTAAGGAACGTGCTTTTATGATACTTAAAGGAGGCTTTGCTTCATATTCAAAGAACGGAAGTTTCTCTTGGGCGAAGTTTGTATAGGATGTGCAATGTTCACATCCTATACAACTACTACAACTGGGCTCTTCCTTTTAACTTCCTCCATCCATCCATCCATCCATCCATCCATCCATCCATCCATCCATCCATCTATCTATCTGTTAGATTTATATGCTGCCCTTCTCCGGAGACTCAGGGCGGCTTACAATGCATTAAGCAATAGCCCTCATACTTTTGTATATACCTGCTTAGTAGGGCTTTCGCCCCACCCCCAAGCGGTATTCTTTTTTTATACAAAGTCAATTTATTGCCCCCACAATCCGGGTCCTCATTTCACCTACCTTGGAAGGATGGAAGGCTGAATCAACCATGAGCCTGGTGAGATTCGAACTTGCAATAATTGCAGGCAGCTACTTTTAACAGCACTTAGTCCACTGCGCCACCAGTCTCTTTAGGAAACATGTTCCCAAAATGACTTTTACCCATCACCAGTTGAAGAGAAGCTCAGGGTTGAATGGTGGGGCCTTGGTGCTCCCTAAACTCGCTTATTTTCTTGCAGATTTTTCCTTACCCAATTAGGTAACATCATCATGCTAGAAGGGAATGGGTTTGCTTTCTGTTACAAGTGTCTGGTCAGCGTTGGCGGGAGTGTTTTGATGGCAGTGTTTTTGAGGGGTCGTACATCAAGCAGGATAAATCACCGATAGAAACCAAATTCAAACAAAAAACTCTGTATTGAAAAGTTAGGTTGCTTCTTCAACTTAATAAAAGCACCTTTGATTTCACTGCCTGATCAAAGGAAGGCTTTCTTCTCTAATTCTGGGTGCCCCAACTGTATAGTTAAGAGCCGTAGTGGCGCAGTGGTTAGAGTGCAGTACTGCAGGCTATTTCTGCTGCCTGCCGGCTGCCTGCAATTTGATAGTTCGAATCTCACCAGACTCAAAGGTTGACTCAGCCTTCCATCCTTCCGAGGTGGGTAAAATGAGGACCCAGATTGTTGGGGGCAAGAGGATGACTCTGTAAACTGCTTAGAGAGGGCTGTATAAGCACTGGGAAGCGGTATGTAAGTGCTATTGCTGGTGCTATTGCTACAGGGCCAGGCTGGGAGGCCTACTCCTGGATAAAATGTCTTATTTTTCTCCTCCTTCCTTTTTTTGTGTTAAAAGACATTGTCCCAGCAGCTGAGTGAGGAAGAGCTGGCAGAGGGAAGACTCTATCCCACGCTTTCCAACATCAGAGAAGTGTCCATTAACATAGCTATAAGGGTAAGGACCCATTTCAGAAGCATCCCTCCCCCCAAGAAATACAGATAGTCCTCAACATGCGACCACAATGCAGCCCTAAGCGATTTGACCCATTTTACGACCTTTCTTGCCACAATTGTTAACACTAATCACCGCAGTTATTAAGCTAGTAAAACGGTTGTTAAGTGAATCCGGCTTCCCCGTTCGCTTTCCTTGCAATGAAAAGAAGAGACTTAGGCTGGTTTTTCACACTTTTGTAAGTGTGTGGCAGCATCCCCATGTTCACGAGGTCAAAATAGGCCGCTTGGCAACTGATTCGCATTTATGACCTATTGCCCTGTCCCAGGATCACATGATCCCCTCTTGCAACCTTCTGACAAGCAGAGTCAATGGGGAAGCCAGATTCGCTTAACAACCGTGTTACTCACTAAACGACTGCAGTGATTCACTTAATAAATGTGGCAAGAAAGGTCGTAAAATGGGGCAAAGCTCACTGGTTGTCTCGCTTAGCAACAGAAATGTTGGGCTCCGTTGTGGTTGTACGCCGAGGGCTACCTGCAATTTAAACTTTCCTTTTTCTTCCTTAGGTCATGGAATATTTATATGCCAATCACATGGCCTTCTATTACCCAGAGCCAGCAGACAAAACTCAACACATACGATCGAGAATCTGGACTTCTGAGTATGAATCCTTTCTACCAGATTTGTATGACTGGCCAGTGTCTACAACGTACTCATCGGACACAAGGCGTGCTTGAAATTCTGCTGGGAACCCCCCGTCCAGAACAACATTTGAAGTAGGACCGCCAAAGACCTAAAGCTTCCTTTTTGTGCTAAACTACGGAGCTGGGCGCATAACCAATGCTGGGTTTACTCCCTAGGTTGGACTTCCTCTCTTCTGAGGTGCATTCCTATGGACGGTTGGGTTGTCTGCAACAGAAATGAAATTTAATATATTTTCTATTTCTCCCGGGGGAAGCTAATTGAACAAATAAGGGAAAACCCTTAATTCTATTTTTTTTTAAACTTTTGTTACTAGTCTGCGATGTGATTAAGATTTTCTGTACTGTCTCGTGTATGGCTATAAGCTGCATGGATTTACAGTAAAGAGATTAATTGAGAAGAGAATGTTAGCAAGTCGAGGAAAAGAGATTTGGCCTAGTCTCCCTCCCTCCCTCCCTTCTCCATTTTCACAGGTGAAGCATCCAGAAGTGCTGTCCTTCCTTTATAGTCTATAAAAAAACCCCACCTCTAAGTCTTCATTCTGGTGGGAGCATAAACGGACGACCAAATCACTCCATCCCCTTTTTATACTGGTTCTGTCTGTCTGCAACCTCGGTGGCTCCTGTAACTGCCCTTACGTGCTGAATTTTGTAGCATGAATGGCACGAAGCCAGCTTTACCGAAAGGAGAGGCTGTCCCGCTTCCTTACAGGGTAGATTCAAACATACAATTCTGTCCTCCTTAGCTCTACATTTTCTTCCTCTCTGGGAAATATCAATCATGGTCAGCACGCAATGCTGCCATCTCCTGGATCAGTGTATGTACGCCTATGTGCATACTGTATTCTGTATTCTGACGTTCTGCACTTGAATAATTCAGCTTTCATAGTGGAACTTGCTGCATATCATTTCCCTGACATAGATGGGCTATTTCCCCCCCATCTCTCTTTGTCTTTTTCAAGGTTTTGTTGTTATTGTTGTTCATGCTTAAAACTGTAACACTCCTGATCTTCATGATGGCTGCCTTCCTCCCAGGTCTCTGTCCCATGGATCTAATAACTGGGGGGAATGTGTGCTTCGTTGCACCCCATCCTATGCCCTAAACCAGTGATGCCGAACCTTTTTGGCACTGAGTGCCGAAAAGAGAAAGCACGCATGTGCAATCATCTGGACTGCCCAGGGTACATGCATGTGGCCAAAAATGAACTTCCGGTTTCTGCCGCACGTATGTGGGCCAGGCAGGTAGTTTTCTGGGGTTTTGGCACGCATGCGTGCGTGATGATCAGCTGGCTGGCGTGCATGCTCATGCAGGAAAATGGAAGATCAGCTCTTTCGGTTTCCAGTACTGCAGCATACAAAAAGGCCAGCTGATCATTGTGCGCGTACACGCGCCAGAAACCCAAAAGAGGAATGGGCAACACCATGAGTGCCAGGTGACATATGGCTCTGCGTGCCACTTTGGGCATGCATGCCATAGGTTCGTCATCATGGCCCCAAATGTTTTTCAATCTTAATTATTTTAAGATGTGCGAACTTCTGTCCCAGAATTCCCCAGCCAGCATGCCTTAAAACAGGCAAGATTGAGAAACATCGCCCTAAAAAAAAGCAGATGGCACTCCAATTAAAAAATGATTTCTTTTTATCTCCAGGTAACCCAAAGGTGCTTTTTTTAGACGGCAACTGGACTTTCTTCTTTTGTCTTTTTCGCTTGTCATCCAAGAAGCTGCTTCAGCTCTGACAGAATAATGGGGAATGGAAGGAATTATATTCCTTGCGGACAGCTGGTCATCTGCATCCTTTTAGAGGGTCGTTGAAGAACTTGGAGGTTTACTTGTGTCTTCAGGGCCATCTGAGTGGTGGTCCTGGTTCCTGTGGTCTGCAATTTGGATGAGATGCGAAAAAATAAGAAAGCCCAGTTGCCTCCTAAAAAAGTACCTTTCGGACAACCATGACCTGGATGACTGGGAATCTCTACAGATCTCCAGGTAACCTTGATTTGTGACACGCATATTATATATGTCAGATCTGGGATCTTTTTACCATTTGTTTATTTATTTATTTATTTATTTGTCCAGTTGCCTTACCCTGTTTCTGGGAATCTGTTAATGATATAAAAGCTGTCCTCTTGGATAAGGTCAATCCTCAATTCGCCTATCCAATAATTTTTTTAAAAAAATGCTGACAGAGGTAGCATCTCAATTTCCTCCCAATTAAATTCTACAGGCTGTGCTTGTCTGCTAGGGAAGCCTGCTCGTTGGATACAACATGAAAAAGTGGGTGGTTTGACTTTTATTTTGTTTTATTCATCGGGGAATGCAAGCCTGCCGAGCGAACGTCCCTAAGAGAAATGCTACTGCAGCATTTTGACTTGAAATGATAATGAAGGGAGATGGTTTCAAAATGTCACTGCTTCCCGTGATTAAATCCCTTTGCTGTCTCTGAGAAACTTTGGTTGAGCGAAAGGATTTCCATGTGGGTGCTTGACATATTCCTGCCATCTTTTCACCATAATTGGAAGTCTGTTTCATACCTTGTGCCTCTTAAAGTAAATTCATCCTGTAATCTGAAAACTGAACCCGTTCTTAAGAACAGGTCCAGTTTTCAGAGAGCAGGATGAATTTTCATATTAATTTGGCACCTGGAACATTCTCAGACCGGCTGACTGAGATTATGTCTGGATTCAATTTGGAATTGTAGTTTCAGCACACCTAGGCCAGCAGCTTGAGGAAGACTAGGTGAGACTGCACAATTCAACTCTGTGTGATAACAATGGAGAAACATTATAACCTTGTTTTACTGTGCCCGACTAAAGTATTTTGTAATAGATGTTTACCTGAATCGCAGGTTATTGATTTTTTTCCCCCAGTTTGGTTAATCGGGAAAAGACTGAGTGATTTTACTTCGCCCATCTTGTTTTTCAGAAAAGTGTCCTGTGCTATTAGCAATGTTTGTTTGTTCGTTTTCCTTTTCTGTATAATGTAGAAATATCGGCGAAACTGTACCGTTTTTATCTAGGGCGCTTCAAAAGTTGCCTTACATCGGTTGTACCTGCCCAAAGGGATGGTGTCTATTTGTAATGTAAGAAAATGTAAGAAATAATATGGGGTACTTTGTTACTCAGCTTTTAACATCCTTCGAAGGCTTTGTCTCAGAAATAATTGGGAAAGAATGTTCTTGAATTCCACTTCAAGAGGTCTTTTCTTCAAGAGGTTCTCTTTCTGCTTTCATAGTTTTGCAGTCATGTACTTGTGGAAGATATTTGCACGCTCTCATGAAAAGATTTCCTAGTGGTCCAAGAAATGAACATGAGTTGTGTAGTTGACCAGTGCCTGAGTAAACTATATGGGCTCATGATATCCCTCAGATTGCACCTATGATTTATATCAGGGGTTTCCAACCGTGGCAACTTTAAGACTTGTGGACTTCCAGAGTTCCTCAGCCAGCTTCAACTCTGGGAGTTGAAGTCCACAAGTCTTAAAGTTGCCACATTTGGAGACCCCTGATTTAGATGAATTCATAATGACTTTCTACTTGTGAGTAGGAATTTATACTAGAAAGCACTGGCAGTATTTGCTAGACTGCACAATTCAGTATAAATTCAAGCAAAATAATATTTTGTCCCATATACTATATCTACAAAGTTCTCAGTCAGGTTGGACTGCGCCATCAACAATGCTGGTCCCGGGATTTTAAGAGTCAAAGCCCAAATCATCTAAAGAAGGTTGAAGTTTAAGAAAGGCCCTGAATGCCTCAATACTCAAAATAATTTGAGCAAAAGATAGCTATCTGCAGGGTTTAATTGGCATAACTGGCTTTAAACATACAGTCTGTGAGCAGTCTATAAACGGTGCTTCTCAGCTTTGTCAACTTTTAAGTCATGTGGACTTCAGCTCCCAGAATTCCCCAGCCATGCAAAAGTCTGGGAGTTGAAGTCCATATGTCTTAAAAGTAGCCAGGGATGAGAAGGACAGTTTGTATAAATTATGTACCGTAGGTAGTTGGCTGAATTTGAGTAAAGTACGTGATTTAAATATTTTTGTCAAAATGTTAGGTTCAGACGTATCTCTTGTTGGCAGATACATTTCAAGACGTACGAATTCCTACAGCGAGAGAAGTCTGCTTCAAACTGTTCATTCCAGTTCCACATGCTGTAGGAGATTATTATTATTATTTATTAACTAGGAGGGGTTTTCAAATTCTAAATGCTCAGAACATACAAATGTCATGTGTGTGTATGTTAGAAGTTTTTCATTTTAATCACAGTTTTCAGTTTTTAATCGCAAGATTCTCTTTGGGGCACTTAACCTTATATGAGCTTCTTTTAATCAAATTTGTAATAATACATTTTTATTGTAAACTACTCAGAGTCACTTAGATGAGATTGGCAGTATAAAAATGTGATAAATAAAAAAAAATATTTTATGGACAAATACCATCTTTCTCTCCACCCCCCAATATAGAGGTACTGTAATTTAGAAAATAACATAATATCACTTTGAGGAAACTTGTTGAATAAATAACTGCCAAATTCTGCATTTTTTTTCTCCTTAAGACACACTTTAGGAAAACTTTTGTGCTGTTTAAAAGTGTTTTTTAATTGAAAACATGTTTCCTTGCAAATGTATTCTCGTTTGAAAAAAAAATGGACATCCTGTCTATTCCATTCAGTTGATTTTATTTTGTTTGGGCCTCAAACGTGGTTTTATTTTTAGCACATTTGATTTTTTTTTTATGACGACAACTGATGCTGCGAGCTGCTTATAACTTTCAACAGCTGTGTTGAATGATCCCCCTCGAGACTTCTTTGTGAGTCTGATGGAAAATGAACGCCATTCCAAAGGAAGGGATAAATTATTATTATTTTTTTGTAAATGTCACAATTTGGATTTTTTAATCCAAGAAACTGGGTGGAGTTGGAGAGGAACTTAGCTGACTAGTAAACTTGGTTTAAAATCTCCTTTAGCATCATTATATCTAGTTCAGCGAAGGACTTGTTCACACAAGCTGGAAACCAGTAAGGCCATGTTTGGGAAGCTCCTGTTATGTCCTTTGGAATTGGCCCTAATTTGAGGGCATAGAAGAAAAAGGGACCAGTTTCTTATATAGGCCAGTGTTTCTTTACCTTAGCCACTTGAAGGTATGTGGACTTCAACTCCCAGAATTCCCCAGCCAGCCCTGCTGGCTGGGGAATTCTGGGAGTTGAAGTCCACATACCTTCAAGTGGCTAAGGTTGACAATCACTGTTACAGATGAATAAAGACAAATGCTTCAGATTTCTTGCTTATAGTCTTGAAAACTTGAACAGGGAATAATGACATCCTGGTTAATGCTGATTAAGTAACGTGTAGATTCCATTGATTATTCTATCACACAAAACATTTTCCTTCTTTATCTGCTGCAGTCGGATGACTGTAATTTCGAGAATGTGACTTCACGCAGGATTGTTGGATGCAGGCGGCCTCTCGGAAGGGAATTTAAAGCAAATTATGCCTTGGTGGGGGGTATTACTCCCAACTCTCAGGATCTTAAATTCCCCACCCCGCCCCCAGAATATTGTTTATTGCAAAGGAAGCCTTTGAAATTACAAACACTGTGTTTCTAAGCTGCAAATGTTTTGATAATGTTGTAACTGTACCAAGAGACGAGCTGTGGTTTTGTCTATTTTCATAGTAAAAGCTTTTCCTTTTTGCCTACAGTTACGTGTGCAGTTGTTGTTTTTTGCCGAGTTGCACAAAAGCCTCTTCTCAACTACAGCAAACACACCTGCCGGAGTTGGTGGGTTATGTAGTTGCCAACAGTTCTGTAACGGTGAAATCCTCGGAGGTTTGCCACCAGCTCTCTGTGTGCGGTGCATGCCAAACATACTCTGCACGCATGCACAGTGCACAGCAAAAATGTGCATATGCAGTGCACGCCAAATACATGCTGTGCACGCACATGCACAATACACACCAAGTGCATGCTTTGCACACATGCACACCGCATGCGCTACCGTGCAGCGCGGAAAAAGTCTTAACAAGGTAAGTAGAACAGTGAGGGGGGTAACAGCTGTGTCGTGCGATTCAGATTCACTAGAAAGCAGGATTTCCTGCTTTCTAGCGAATATAAATCACATGGCACAGCTGATTGTCGGAAATACCAGTTCAGACAAATCTGTAGCATTTTTTATTACCGGTTCACCTGAACCGGTGTGAACCGGTAACATTTCACCCCTGCTCTGGAAGAATCCAAAGTTAAGAAGAAGTTGCATTAGTAGAATTTCTAGATAGCTGTTCAGCTTCTGATATCGCCACATCCTGGATCAGCACAAAGTAAAGATAGTGAAGCCTAGGTGGATATGGCAGGAAAGATACGCAGATAGTCCTCAGCTTACAACAGTTCATTTAGTGACTGTTCAAAGTTAAATCGGCACTGAAAGAAGTGACTTATGACTGTTTTTCTCACAACCGTTGCAGCATCCTTATGCTGATCAAAATTCACTCTTGGCAATTGACTCACATTTATGACGGTTGCAGCATCCCAGAGGTCATGTAATCACCTTTCCTGACCTTCTGATAAGCAAAGTGAATGGGGAAGCCTGATTCACTTAACAGCCAAGTTACTCACTTAACAATTACAGTGATTCACTTAACAACTGAGGAAAGAAAGGTCATAAAATGGAGGGAAACTCACTTAACAAGTGTCTCACTTAGAAGAAATTTGGGAATCAATTTGGCCGTACGTCAAGGACTATCTGTACATGCCCAGTGTTCTCTGTGGCTGCAAAATTCCTAATGGCCATGAAAAAGTGGCAAAGGGCCTTTTCTGTATAGATAGTCCTAAATTTAGGACCAGAATTGGGCCAGAATTTCCATTCTTAAGCCAGGCGATTGTTAAATGTGTCTCACCCAATTTTAGGATCTTTTTGTCACCGTTGTTACGTGAATCACTGCGGGAATTAAATGAATTATGCTGCCATTAATTAAATCTAGCTTACCCCGTTGACTTTGCTTGTTGGAAACCGTCTGGGAAAGTCTCAAATGGTGATCCCATGACCCCCGGGATGCTGCAACCCTCTTAATCAACATTAATCTTAATCTTAAATTAAATTAAATTAAATTAAGATTAAGATTAATCTTAATCGACAGTTGCCAAGCACCCAAATTTTGAGCACGTGACCATGGGGACCGTATGACAGTCATGTGAGGGTCAGGCGGAAGTCTCTTTTTTCAGTGCCACTATAATTGTGTTGGCGAACCTTTTCGAAATGCGGGCACACGCCAGAAACCGGAAGAACAGCTGCCCGGTGGGCATGCGCATACCGGGAAGATGATCTTTCAGTTTCCAGCGTGTGCATGCGCATCAGCCACCCTATCTTCTGGTTTCTGGCACGCATGTGCGTGTGAAGAACATCTGGCAGTTGCACATGTGCACGCTGAAAACTGGAAAATCATCTTCCTGGTGTGCGCATGCGCATTAGGCAGCTGCTCTTCCAGTTTCTGCCACTCCTGCACACATGAAGACCAGCTGGCCAGCAAACCAGAAAAGCAACGGGCGATGGTTCTCATGCCCAGAGAGATAGCTCTGTGTGCTACTTCTGGCACGCGTGCCAAAGGTTGGCCATCATGGCACTAACTTTGAAAGGAATGGTTGCAAGCTGAGGAATCCTATACCCGTATCTCTGCTGCCATCTACTTGTCGTTCCAATGGTTGCAGCCCAGATAGGGTAGCAATAGCTGTGTTTCCCAACCTGACCCACTTTTAAGAAGTGTGGGCGTGGCTTATTTTGTGGGCGTGGTTTGGTGGGGGGGTAATGTGACTGGGTGGGCTTGGGCAACTTTTTTTTTTTACTTTTAAAAGCATTTTTTCTACAACCTTAAGAGGTTGCAGAAAACAACGCTTTGAAAAGCCTCTGACGTTCCCAGCTGAGCCACGGGATCATCAGAGGCTTTTTTTTTTTTTTTTTACTTTTAAAAGCATTTTTTTGCCGAAGAGGTTGTAGGAAAAATGCTTTTAAAAGTAAAAAAAAAAAAAAAAAGCCTCTGATGAGGAGGGCAGGATAAGCCTGCGGTGACCGGGCCAGCGACTGGTTCGAGGGCCTGGCCAGCCAATGTTATTACCAGTTTTTGGAACTACTACAGAATTTTACTACTGGCTCTTGTGAACCGGTATAAACCGGGAGCAACCCACCACTGGTGTGGACTTCAACTTCCAGAATGCCCCAGCCAGCATGGCCATTGCTAAGCATTCTGGGTGTTGAAGTCCACGGGTCTCAAAATTGCCAAGGTTGGGAAATGCTACCATAGCTTAAAGTCCTGCCATTCCTAAGGAAAAGACAGCTAAATGGGTACTAGTGAGAATATAGTGCCTTCATTAAATTTATATCCTTTCCCCCCTCAGAATAGTGCTCAAGAGGATTAACTGAAATACATGTAAGTTATATTGCTGATTATAAAACCCTCTCAGGAATAACAAGAGCGCCAAGGAGATTTAAACCAATTTTAACAGTTTACCTCATTGCAGCAGCAGTAGAGTTTTATTATGCCTTTACAGCTAACCATGGTAAATAAGATGATTCAGACAATAATACATGAATCATTCCCTCATAATTTGAGCTTCTAAATAAAAGGTACATGGCGTGTAATTTTAGCCGCTGTTTCCTCAGAGTCACAGGTAAAAATTTAGTCTCATGCCCGGCCCAAAGCACAAATTCAAATCTCTTTTTTTTTTTCATTCCCACCCTAATAGCATTTTGAAATTGGAAACGGGTACTTATTTTTCTAACGGTCCCCACTATTATTGGAAACCAAACAGCCTTCTGACTACATAACTAATTTCATTTTCATACTCCCTTCCTCCCTCCCATGAGAGAAAAGAGCTGGGAGGGCATTAACAAAAATAAATTAAAAAAAAAAAGATGATTAGGGAGCTGAAGGCTAAAACATACAAAGAACGGTTGCAGGAATTGGGTTTGTCTAGTTTAATGAAAAAAAGGACTAGGGGTGACATGATAGCAGTCTTCCAATATTTGAGGGGCTGTCACAAAATGTTTTTATAACTTTTGCAGTGTCCCAGGGTGATGTGATCATCTTTTGTAAGCTGACAAGTGTTGGAAGAAATGTCCATCTGGGTTCAGTTCCAAGTGGGGAGAAAGAAACTGGAAACATGGAGACTGCTTGGAAAGATGGTTTTTAATGGTGGACAGGACCACGTGGGTGAGAGAGATAGATTTATACCCTCTTTTGCAGCAGTGAAATCCAGCCAGTTCTATCCAGCTCGCGCGAACAGGTAGCGCCGGCAGCGGGAACCTCCGTCAACCCGCCGGGATGTCATTACGTCCCATTTTTTACCTTCTGCGCATGCACAGAAGTGGGGCATGTGCTCCCATTCCTGAACTGCTAGCAAAGGTAAGTGGATTTCACCATTGCTCTGTTGGGCTTTGAATTTGAGCTTGTGTTCTGATTGGTTGTCAGACTCCCATGGGGCCATGCAGGGATAACTTTGTAGGTTGTCTTTTGAGTCCCAGGCTTGGTTGAGCCTTGCTGGGTGATGATATAATGAAAGGGCTTTGGGCAATTCCTACTATGGCTCTGCCTGAAGGAGGTAGGTCTTTGTTATGTTGAATAGACTGGCCCAGGCCTTAATGGCCCATTGACAAAGGAGGGGGAGGGGCTGAGTTTCTGCCTCCCTTTTAGGGGAAATATTCTGCCCTTTTAATATTTCCTAAAATCTCTCATTTTCCTAGGAGAGGGATGGATGCTACATAAGCAAAGTCAATGGAGAAGCCAGATTCACTTAACAACCCATGTTACTATCTTAACACCTGCAGTGATTCACGTTAACAACTGTGAAAAGAAAGGTCATAGGATGGGGCAAAAAAATTCAACTGTCTCACTTAGCGACAGAAATGTTGGGCTCCATTGTGGTCGTAAATTGAGGATTACCTCCATACCAGTCTATGTGGTCACTAAGCATCAAAAATGACTTGATGGCACAAACCAATCAATCTTCCTTCCCTCTCTCCCCCTCCCATATTCAGTTTAAATCCTACATCAGTCTGGCCACTCTGAGCATCTGATGAAAGGAGCTGCAGTTTACTCACTCCCATGCCTCGTCATAAAACTGGAAAAGATGCAGTAAAAAGTATAATAAAAAAAATTAGAATGTGCCGAGATGGATAGATTGACACTTAAGATAAAAGAAAAGGAAGAAACAGAATCCTTTTTAACATGATATACACTGCTCAAAAAAATAAAGGGAACACAAGCAGAAGACATCCGAGATCTGAATGAATGAAATAGCCTTATTAAATACTTTGTTCGTTACATACAGTAGTTTTGTGTTCCCTTTAGTTGTTTGAGCAGTGTATAAACTACTGTATGTAACGAACAAAATATTTAATAAGGCTATTTCATTCATTCAGATCTCGGATGTCTTCTGCTTGTGTTCCCTTTATTTTTTTGAGCAGTATATATTTTACCAATGGTTAACTAACAAAAACAGAGTTAGAATTTTAAAAGAATTTAGCATAGCATAGCATAGCATAACACAGCATAGCATAGCATAGCATAACAGAATTGGAAGGGACCTTGGAGGTCTTCTAGTCCAACCCCCTGCTTAGGCAGCAAACCCTACACCACTTCAGACAAATGGCTATCCAGTCTCTTCTTAAAAACTTCGAGTGTTGGAGCAGTCACAGCTTCTGGAGGCAACTGATTAATTGTTCTGTCAGGAAATTCCTCCTTAGTTCTAAGTTGCTTCCTTCTTGATTAGTTTCCACCCATTGCTTCTTGTCCTGCCTTCAGGTGCTTTGGAGAAGAGCTTGACTCCCTCTTCTTTGTGGCAGCCCCCGAGATATTGGAACACTGCTAACATGTGTTCCCTAGTCCTTCTTTTCATTAAACTAGACATACCCAGTTCCTGCCACCATTCTTCATACGAAGATTTAAAGAGATAATAAAAATTTGTTTTGAAAATATTGCAAGTTGGACAACTAATTGCTTTATTATTTTAAGATTTAACATTGATGTTTATTAAGATTACTAGTATGAATATGGTTAGTTGTACCTATACTGAAAATTAATTATGCCAAAAGAATACGCTGTTCAGGTAGACATGGATTTTTTTAATGTTTTTAATGAAAAAAAAGTACCAATAAAGCATATATTCAAAAAAAATGGAAAAGACTCTTGATGATAATGATGATGATAATTAGGTCCTCTGAACTAACGTGCCCAGCGTAAACAAGCTGGAGCTCCTGCAATTCTTTCCAACTTGGCATGGCCAGAAGAGGCTCATAATTTTTACATTTTACAAGAATTTTACAAAAGGCTGAGTAAGGAGACACGGGGGCATCCGATTTTGTGTTGAAGCGCCTGTCTGAAGTTGGCGGGGTAGCTGTTGAGCCTGGGTGCGTTGCGCTTCTACTTCCGCTGGTGTTGCGCCTCTTAACACGTGGATCCGGGCGCACCGGGGCTGCCTTGCAAAGCTCTGCTTTGAGTCGCTGCTCGGGAACGGAGAGGGAGGGGGTAAGAACGGAGCCGTCGCCGACGTTCCGCCAGCTTTCCCACGCGCTCTCCCAGGGAGGGGGAAAAAATGGGAATTTTGCAAGATTTATTGCTTATGCTTCCTCCTATCGATCCAGATCTTCCTTGCCCTGGCGTCGCCCCCCCACACCTATCCCTCACCCCAAGTCTCCCTTATTCCCATCCACTTTGGGGAGTGGAAGGGGGGGGGGGGAGAAAAAAACTCTCGCGGACTAAAGGAACCCAGCGCCTGTTGCATCCCTTTCTTTCTTAGAAGGAATAAGAGGAATAATATTCCCGACCCACCCCCGACCCCCTCTTCCCCCCCCCCCAAGCGCTTCAGCCCCGGAACTTGAATTGTTGCCCCCACTTTTTTTTTTTTTAAATTAAGCAGCAGACTTGATTGGTGGAGCTGGTTTTCCCAGCCTGTCCCGAGTTTCCTGTCCGAGGGATTATTTTTTCCTCTTGCTGCGTTTTGACATATGGTTTAGACCAGAGGTCTTCAAACTTGGCAGCTTTAACACTTGTGGACTTCAACTCCCAGAATTCTCCAGCCAGCTATGGTATGCGGGCTGGAGAATTCTGGGAGTTGAAGTCCACAAGTCTTAAAGCTGCCAAGTTTGGGGACCTCTGATTTAGACGTAGTGGATGGTGGAGCGATCAAGCCACAGAGACCTAGTCCGCACAAGAGGGGCGCCGGTGGGTAGAAAGAGTCTGTAGCAAGTGGATTATTTATTTACTTACTTAATTACTTACATACTTAAATTCATGTATGTATGTATGTATGTATGTATGTATGTATGTATGTATGTATGACACTAGAAGAAGAGGGCAAGAACAGGAAAAATAATAATACTACCATAATAAGCCACGAAAATCTAAACCACTTTTGCACGAAGCGTCAAGTCAGGTTGCAACAAGTTAATCACGGTTAGCATTTAAGTCTTGTTTTGCTTTAGGAGAAAAAAAAGAATGGGCATAAAAGCTGGAATGCAGGCAGTCCTTGACTTCCGACCACAACTGAGTCAGTTGCCAAGCGTCGGAATTTTGATTATGTGACAATGGGAATAATTCAGTGGTCATAAGTGTGGAAAAACAGTCAGAAGTCACTTTTTTTCCAGTGCTGGTATAACTTTGAACAGTCACTAAACAAATGGTTGTGAAGTTAGGAATACTTGTTATTATGGCTGATGTTGAATCTTTATTAAGGAATGGCTTACAACTGAAATGGCAAAGTACATTTTTTAAAGAATACCATTTTGCTGAATGCAATGTGTGGGTGATTGGATGTATGTGTTTTATTCCTAGCTGAAAATGTTCCTGGAATGATTTACACGAGATTAAGTAGAATAATAATAAAATAAAAATGTAATCCAGACTTACTATCTAAATAACTGGCTTTTCCAATCTTGTGTTTTTCAGTTGTTCTGGATTTAATTTTCATAATTCACAACCTTCAGCCACAGTGGTTGAAAATTAGAGATGAACCCCCCACCTCCCCGGAATCTGGTGGAGGCTGCAGTGAGAAAACACAGAGATTTTTTTTTTAAGTGATGAAGAGGATAGAAGAATAAAGTGGGAAACCGTCAATTCTTAAATACATGTATAAAATCAAACTTTTGGCCCGAGATTGCCATTTGGAAGTACCGTAAGTCTTGTTTTCTTTCGTTTTGACATCTAGTATTTTTTATTTGAAGGGATGTGGTGGCTCAGTGGCTAAGATGCTGAGCTCACCGATCAAAAGGTCGGCAGTTCAGCGGTTCGAATCCCTAGTGCCGTGTAATGGGGTGAGCTCCTGTTACTTGTCCCAGATTCTGCCAACCTAGCAGTTTGAAAGCATGTAAAAAATGCAAGTAGAAAAATAGGAACCCCTTTGGTGGGAAGGTAACAGCGTTCCGTGCACCTTTGGTGTTCAGTTTTGCCGGCCACATGACCACAGAGATGTCTTCAGACAGCATTGGCTTTTCAGCTTCGAAACGGAGATGAGCACTGCCCCCTAGAGTCAGGTCCGACTAGCACATATGTGCAAGGGGAACCTTTACCTTTACTTTTATTTTTTATTTAAAAGTTTTGACATCTAGTAGTTTTATTTAAAAAATCAAGCCAGGAGACTCCATCCAGATCTGATTGTCGAGGTATCTTTCTTTTCTTTTAGTTGTCCTTCTGCCTTTGAGAAAAATGTCCATGGATGTAACATTTCTGGGGACAGGGGCTGCGTATCCATCTCCAACGAGAGGGGCCTCGGCTACAGTAATCCGTTTTGAAGGAGAATGCTGGCTGTTTGATTGCGGCGAAGGAACCCAGACGCAGTTTATGAAAAGTAATCTGAAAGCAGGTGAGTTGCAGAAGTTATAAATAATTTTACAGTCTTAGGAGAAGTTGCGATTCTGATTATTTGCAGAATGAGATAGTGGGGTTTTTTGGTAGGCAAATCCTGGGAAACACTATGATGGAAAGATAATCCTTGATTTATAATCAGGGTTTCGGGATCTCTTTTGTTCCCTCCACCCCCCAGACTTTGCTTTATTGATTCGTAAGACTGACAGCTACTTTTGCCTTGTTGATTTACATGTCTGGTAGCTCTTGATGGGATTTGGGGAAGGGTTTCCCATGTGCTGAGGCCTAACTTCTTTTGTCTGGTTTTAGGTGATATATTTTTTGTTTTCTTAATAACTTGGTTCCTTTTTATCTATCTCCTAAAGGGATCTTTTAGACCGGGGTGTCAAACTCAATTTCATTGAGGACCACATTGTGTTTGACCCAGTGTTGAAATTCAAAATTTTTTACTACCTGTTCTGTGGGTGTGGCGTGGTGTGATGTGGCTTGCTGGGCGTGGCTTGGTGGACACGGCAGGGGAAGGATACTGCAAAATCTTCATTTCCGCCCTATTCCAGGGGAAAGATATTGCAAAATCCCCATTCCCACTCCACTCTGGGGCCAGCCAGAGGTGGTATTTGCCGGTTCTCCGAACTACTCAAAATTTCCGCTACTGGTTCTCCAGAACCTGCTGGATTTCACCCCCGGTTTGACCTCAGGAGGGGCCGTGGCCAGCTCAACGCCACTCGTGTCAGGGGTGCCTGTGGAGGCCCAAGAGCTCTGCCAGCAAAAATGGGCTCCCAAGCTCCATTTTTGCTGGCAGAGACCACTGCAGGCCAATCCTTTGCTGTTTCTAGGGTGGCCCCGCGGGCCAGATTAAGCAACCCTTGGGCTGGATTCGGCCCCTAGGCCTTGAGTTTGACACCCCTGTTTTAGACAAGATTCCTGGCCATCCATCCTGCTTATGTGCCTGCATCGTCTTTAGATATGGCAGTTTAGGCCTAATCTCATAAGGTGATCTATCCCTGTGCTAAGGCAGTGGTCTCCAAACTTTTGGGCTCTGCAGACTGGTAGCAACATGTGTGGGAGAGGGGATGGTTTTGTAAGTGCCTGTGCCACTTGTGCAAATGCACCTTTGTGTGCGTGCTTGCTCACTACTTGCATGGCCTGATTCCCAATGGGCCACAGTCCAGTACCAAGCCGTGGGCCAGGGATTGGGGACCCTTGCGCTAAGGTACGATGTTAAAAATAAAGCAGACAACCGAGTGAGCATTAGCTCAGATCAGCTTTCGACCTTCCTTCTCAGTCTTTGTTCTGTTGCTTTTATCTCCTATTTGTTTTTAATTTTCAATCTTACGTTGTTAGGAAAGATTACCAAGATTTTTATAACTCATCTGCATGGGGACCACTTCTTTGGCCTTCCTGGACTGTTGTGTACAATCAGCCTGCAGTGTAGTCCAGACAGCAACAAGCTGCCAGTGGATATTTATGGACCCCTTGGGCTAAAGGATTTTCTCCAGAGAACCATGGCGCTTTCCCGTTCACAGCTGGCTTTCCCTTACGTGGTCCACGAACTGGTTCCCACACCCAATCAGTGTCCTGAAGAAGAATGGGATGATGTGTTTTCTGAGAAGCGAGATGAGGACAGCTGTCCAGAGCCACAAGGAGACATTATTTGTCTTAATCCTGCAGACGACTCGTACTTCTTGGTGGATGGTGGGCCGGTCGTGATAAAGGCATTCAGATTGTTTCACCGTATACCTTCCTTTGGGTTTCTGGTGGAAGAGAAGCCACGGACCGGCAAACTCAACACTCAAAAATTGAAGGAATTAGGTAGGAGGGCGTCCAGCTCTGCTGAGTACTAATACTATCAATAATATATATATATAATATATAATAATATTATATAGTATATAACTGTGGTGACGAACCTATGGGACGCGTGCCACAGGTGCCATATTGGAGGGCACGGAAGTGTTGCCATAGCTCAGCTCCAGCATGCATGCGCGCACCAGCCCACTGATTTTCAGGCCTTCTGGTCCTACCGGAAGTCGGGAAACCGGCTGTTTCCGGCCTCTGGAGGGCCTCTGGGGTTTTTGCCCTCCCCAGGCTCCTAGAAAGCCCCTGGAGCCTGGGGAGGGTGAAAAACGGGCCCACTGGGCCATTGTGTGCCAAAAGCAGGGAGGAGCGTGGGGGGGCCACATGCACATGCGCAGGAGGGCGGGGCACATTGAATTATGGATGTGGGCACCCGCACTCATGACCCCCCCCACGCTCCCCCCGCTTTTGGCATGTAACAGCAAAAAGGTTCGCCATCACTGGTATACAATATATATACAGTCAGTCCTTGACTTACAACCATTCGTTTAGTGACTGTTCAGAGTTACAGGGGCACTGACAAAAGTAACGTATGACTGCGTTAAATTTAAATTTACCGACAAAGAAATAAAGGGAGACTAGTATAGCTATTTCACACACACACACACACAGTTTCTCCAAAAAGACGACCCACCTTGAAAAGAAGCCCTATCATGTTTTTGAGCGCATGCGCTCAAATTAAGCCCCACCTACAAAATTAGCCCTAATTAAGACAGGGTGCAGGGGGTGGAGTGAGGCACACAGGTAAAAAATAAGCTAGGCTGGGGATAAGTGGGGGTGGAGCTGCCCTACTTACCAGACCTCACACACCCTGACATCTGTCTTGCTTTCTTTGGCAGCTTGCTACCACTCGCACGCATTGCCCTGGCCTCCGTTTCGCCTTCAGATACCTGCCGCCATCTGTTATCTGCAGCCGATAACAGATCTCTGGATCGATCCGGAGCTCTGTTATCGGCTGCAAATGCCTTCCGGCAGGCATCTTAAAAACAAAACAGGAGCCAGGGCGATGCGTGCGATTGGCAGCAAGCGGCCACAGAAGAAGTAGGCCAGCAGTGGACTCCTGCTGGGTGGGGCTGTTGGTGTCATTCCCGATGACACCAACAGCCATCCTAGGCGGCGGTGCTCATCTCCGTTTCAAACCCCAAGAGTCAGCGCTGGCCAAATACGCCTCCGTGGCCATGTGGCCGGCATGATTAAACGGCAAAGGCGCACGGAATGCTGTTACCTTCCCACCAAAGCTGGTCCCTATTTTTCTATTAGCATTTTTTACGTGCTTTTGAACTGCTAGGTTGGCAGAAGTTGGAACAAGTCACGGGAGCTCACCCCATTAGGGATTCGAACTGCTGAACTGCTGACTTTTCTGATTGACATGCTCAGCATCTTAGCCACTGAGCCATCGCGTCCCCTATACACTCATATACACACAAACACATATATATACATACATACACACATAATGTAGACATAATGCATAGTAGATAAGTAAATTTAAATTTAAGACAAAAATAGTTTATCATGAAAGCGACTGCTTGCGAAGGTTCCTAGATTGGGGACGAAAGGCGAAAGCGGGAGCATTATGCTCCGTCCCATATTTGGGTAGACCAGGTTGCCCTGATAGACCAGTTTCTCCAGAAAAACAGTTAACATATGGCCGTTTTTCACACTTACGACCATTGCAGCATCCCATGGTCACATGAGCAAAATTCGGACCCTTGGCAACTGTTTCATATTTATGACAGTGGCGATGTCCCTGGGTCAGGTGATCACCTTTTGTGAGCTTTACAACTGTGTTACTATCTTAACAACGGCAGTGATTCGCTTTACAACTATGGCAAGAAAGGTGGTAAAATGAGACAAAACTCACTTAACAATTTTCTTGCTTAGCAACAGAAAGTTTGGGTTCAGTTGAGGTCATAAGTTAAGGATTGCCTGTAAAAGCCAATATTTCCAGAAAAGTAGTCTTAGAAACTGGCTTTTAGGTTATTTTCAACCAGCCTAAAATATGGTTGCCTGGATCAGAATTCAGTTCAGGAATAATGGAAGGGAAAGGGAGAAAAAAAGACTGTATTGGTGATCAGACAAAGCATGCATTTGATGTGATACAGATACCTGCAATTCCCTGTGGCTAAATCACTTTTTACAACTTTGACCAGAAAAATTACTATGTAGGTCAGGTATGTCAAGGCCCACGGGCCAGATCCAGCCCATAGGTGCTTAGATCTGGCCACAAAATCTGGAAACAGCAGTGGACCGGCCCGTGGTGTCTCTTCCAGTGGCTCCACCACGCTGTTTTCGCTGGCAGAGGGCTGCAGGAGGCCGTCGCAGCCGAAAATGGGGGATGGAGGGGCCATGTGTGGCCTCACTGAACTCCATTTTTGCTGGCAGGGGATTGCAGGAGGCTGTCACGGCCAAAAATATGGCTGGGGGGGGGTGCGTGTGGCTCCACTGAACTCTGTTTTCACTGACGGGGGGCTGCAGGAGGCTGTCACGGACAAAAATGTGGTGCGGGGGGCCACGCATAGCCCCACTGAACTGCATTTTTGCTGGCAGGGGGCTGCAGGAGACATCACGGCCAAAAATGTGGCACTGGGAGGCCGCACACGGCCCCCTCAAGCTCCATTTTCACTGGCAGAAGGCTAATTAAAAATGAAAATGGAGAAATGTTTCCCCTTTTGCATTTCAGCATGCAAGAAGAGACAGGAAAGGAGAAAGGGAAAGAGGAAAGACAAAAGAAAAAGAAGGGAAGATGGGAAGAGAGCAAGGAAAGAAAAATAAGGAAACGGGAAGGAAGTTGGAGAATGAAGAGGAAAGGAAAAAGAAGAGGAAGAAAAGGAAGGGAGGGAGGGAGGGATATTATAATGAGAGTGAAGGAGGGTCTAAGGGAAGTCCTGCCTTAGCACTTGGCCACCACAGGTGTCCCCGAAACGAGTCCCATGTCACTCCCACCCACATCCTGGTCCTCCGAGGTCAAACACAACCCTGGTGCGGCCCTCAGTGAAATCGAGTTTGACACCCCTGATGTAGGTTATTTGCAGCAGGATCAACAAAAGATTTTATGTGCTAACAATAGAGACTAACCAATGTATATGCTTTTGTGCATTGTATCTTCAGAGGCATGGAATATATTATCAGTACTCCAGGTGCCTGTAATTAAAACCACCCCACATAGGAGGTCAATACAGGGAGTCCTGGTTTAGTGACCATGATTGGGAATGGCAATTTGGTGAAACCGTTGCTAAGTGAAACCATGATGGTGCTTGCTATCTGATTTTAGTTTTCTTTTGCTTTATGGATCTTCAAAAGGTGTAAATGTAAGAATTGGTCCCAGTTACTTTTTCATCACTGTTGTAACTACAAATAGTTGCTAAATGAGGCGGTCACTAAACGAGAACTACCCATATTATTCTACTCTGGGAAAATTGAAAAGAGAGATTTTCAGTTCCCTCTCTATATTACCAGCTGAAATTCTGCAGCACTTCTGGTGATATCACATGCGTGACTATGACACATAGCTTGGTGACTAATAGCTTTCCGAGCAGATGAAATGTACAATTCGTACTTGAACTCGTTATTTCCTCCTCCCCACCACCACAAAAAATACTCAAACGTTCAAAAAGGATACTAGAAGAAAGAGAAAAGGTTGTCGCTGAGGTGGCAAGTGAAAGCACGAAAGTCGGTGCAATACTGAGACGAATAATAAAAACAGAGAGAAAAAAATGGTTTAGATTTCATGTGCACCATTTCAAACCCAAGTATTCATAAGGTCTAGAAACTTGATCGCTTAAAAGGGGACGGTTGGTGAAAGTTAGGGGTGTGGAGTTATTGTGCTAGAGGCCTCTTTTTTAAAAAACAAAAAATAAACTGCACAAAAGTTAATTTTATTCCTGTTCTTGAATTTCTAGGAATTCCGCCAGGCCCCTTGTATGGGAAATTGAAAGAAGGTGTTCCAATTACTCTGGAAAATGGGACAACCATTTCTCCTGCAGATGTCTTAGAAAGTCCTTTTCCTGGAAGAAAAATTTGTATTTTAGGAGATTGTTCAGGTGTGGTTGGGGACGGGGTGACGTCGCTTTGCTCTGAAGCCGATATCTTGATACATGAAGCCACCCTGGATGACAGCCAGATGGACAAAGCCAAGGAACGTGGCCACAGCACACCGAAAATGGCCGCCGAGTTTGCTAAGCTGTGCAAAGCGAGGGAGCTGGTGCTATTTCATTTTAGTCAAAGATATAAGCCCAAGAATCGGATAGAAGAAGGAGACGCAGACGTCACCGAGCTGAAAAAGCAAGCGGAGATAGTTTTGAATGGACAAGAAGTGGTGCTGGCTGAGGATTTTATGACAATTAGTATCCCAGTGAAAAAACCGAAATAGGACCCCTGGACAACAAAATGGAAATTAATTGGGTGTGCAAAAACTTTCTAGCCGTGACTTGCCTTTCAGGTGTTCATCGTGGAAGGGACCGAAGGAAGTCAGGTTTGAATTAGGAGGATGGGCCTCTTTGTATGAACATCTGTTCTTTATCGCGTCCAATATATCTGATGCATTTGTAATGTTGACACGGATTAAAAGTGCTTTAGGCTTCCCTCTGCCTTCCTTGTAAGGCAAACTCTCTTGTGTTTTAGCTATTTGGAATTGAGGACCTCCTGAATGAAGGCTGCAGGGTTTTTTTTAAACGGTTAGAAATAGAGGTAATCCTCGACTTACGACCGCAATTGAGCCCAAAAGTTCTGTTGTTAAAGTGAAACATTTATTAAGGGAGTTTTGCCCCATTTTACTGTCGTTCCTGCCAACAGTTGTTAAGTGAATCACTGCAGTTGATAAATTTAGTAACGTGGTTGTTAAGAGAATCTGGCCTCCCCATTGACTTTGTCAGAAGGTCGCAAAAGGGGGATCATGTGACCCTCGGGACACAGCAACGGTCATAACTATGAATCGACTGCCAACCATCTGAATTTTCTGGCTTAACTCATTTTTACTGAGTTATAAAATATTATAAGGTACGAAATACAAAAGTAAATAGGAAAACTGGGGAGGAAGAGGGGAAGAGAAGTGAGGAAGGATAAGTGGTTTTTTCCCCTGGTTTTAACATTTTTATTGAGGTATAACCAACCATCTGAATTTTAATAACATGATTATGGGGATGCTGCAGAGGTCATAACTGTGAAAAATGGTCGCAAGACACATTTCTCAGCACCGAACTGTTCTCATTTCGAACAGTCACTAACTGTACTGTTGTAAGCCGAGAACTGCCTGTACATGGAAATAATTGAAGTTGGGGTGGAAAACATGCTTTGAGGAAACACGCACATTTATTCGAGTTGGGAGAGTTTGTCATCTTAATGCAAGGAGCATAAGAGCGTGCTAAGAATGTGGTTGATTTAGAACAGGGGTCTCCAATCTTGGCAACTTTTAAATCTTGTGGACTCGCAACTCCCAAATTCCCCAGCCAGCCATGCAGTTTTGCGTTTGGAGGCCATCCAATTAAAAAAAAAATCAACTCTATGACACAATTTGAATAATCAGCATTTTCTGGAAGTGTGATAAATACAGAACGTTTTTGCTCAAATATGAAATACAAAAAAAAAATGAATAAAATAAGAGAGTTGACAAACTTCTTAAATCACAAAAAAGCTCTATACTTTGCTTTTTTTCAACCAGATGCTGGCAGTCCTTTCCAATTCTGTTTAAGACAAATTCCCATAAAATCACTCTTATCAATTTTTGGCAAAAGTTGGAAGTCACATGGTGTCAATTAGAGGAGTAAGATCAGGAGGTCCATATTTACAGTTGGCTCTGAGATGGCTTGTGAGCAGTGGTGGGTTGCTCCTCGTTCTGTCTGGTTCTTTAGAACGTGTAGTAAAAGCGGCGGGAGGCTCCGCCCACCCACCCGGATGTAATAAATGACGATCTGCACATGTGCAGAAGCGTGAGCGCAGCAAGCGCACAGTCCCGTTGCAAACCGGTAGTAAAGGCAAGTAGAACCCACCCCTGCTTGTGAGGTGTGAAGCTTAAGGTTGTCATAACGCAGCAAAATGTCCATCTTGTGCTTCTGAACTTTCCTTATTTGTTGCTTCAGAGTTTTGTGTATTTCACAAAATTTTCAGGAGAGGATGGAAATGGCACATGGTTGAAGACAAAATATAGAGATTCTCCATCATTGTCAGGAATAGAATAGAATAGAATAGAATAGAATAGAATAGAATAGAATAGAATAGAATAGAATAGAATAGAATAGAATAGAATAGAATAGAATCAGAACAGAAGAAGAATAAGAAGAAGAAGAAGAAGAAGAATAAGAATAAGAATAAGAATAAGAATTAGAATAGAATCAGAACAGAAAAGAAGAATAAGAATAGAATCAGAGTTGGAAGGAACCTTGGAGGTCTTCTAGTCCAACCCCTGCTTAGGCAGGATACCCTACAAATAGTGGTGAATATATAGATATCTTCGCTTAATGACCATTTGTTCAGCAACTTTTTGGAGTTACAGATAGTCCTTGATCTACAGCCATTTGTTTAGTGGCTGAAGTTACAACACCGAAAAACAATTTTATCACATTTTCACACCTATAAGCATTGCAGCATCCCCATAGTCACGGGATCAAAATTCAGACTCTTGGCAACTGGCTCATATTTATGACGGTTGCAGCGTCCCAGGATCATGCGATCACTTTTTGAGACCTTCTTATCAACGGGGAAGCCAGATTCGCTTAAAACCATCTTTCTAAATTAACAACAACACTCAACAACTCTGGCGAGAAAGTTGTAAAACGGGGAAAACTCACTTAATAACTGTCTTGCTTAGCAATGGAAATTTTGGGCTCCGTTGTGATCGTAAGTCAAGGACTGCCTGAGCAATGGTGCTGAATGAATTGTAATAATGGTTGCCCCTGTAAGTTAACTGCTGCTGAACCACCCCCATTTTCAAGATGATCAAAATTTGGCCGCTTGGCAGCCTGCCCACAATAACAACTGCAGCACAATTCCCTCAACACTGTCAAACTATTCACATTAGGCTGCGTTACTATTGCTCTTGGTCTTCTCATCATTCCTGTCATCCACTCCTCTCACTTGTGACTGCATGGCTGTAAGTTGGTTGCTTGTATCCTTGTGATTTATATTGATATTGTTTCCTAGTATGATTTGATTGCTTATTGTTCCGTATGACTGTCACTGGGTGTTGTGCCTTGTGATTTTTGACGAGTGTATCTTGTCTTTTTATGTACACTGAGAGCAGGGGGCTGGACTAGAGGACCTCCAAGGTCCCTTCCAGCTCTATTCTGATTCTGACTGGTTCTTGGAGAAGTCCATAAATAGATAAGATGGACCGTATGGACCCTCAGCAGCCAGGCCTCCCTGTACATAGCCGGTGACCTAGAGGTGGAGCTCTTGTCTCACAATCAGGAGATTGTGAGTTCGATCCTAGGTAAAGGCAGATGTAGGGCAGGCGGTTGGACTCAATGACCTTCTAAGTTCCTTCCAACTCTGTTAATCTGTTCTATTCTATCTATATGCTTCAACTCCCTGCACCTGGCTATCTCCACACTTTTGGCTGTTCGCCACTCCACCACGGCCCACTTTATCTGTTGTCCCCAGGTGACCTTCACAACCTTCTTCCTCGTAGCTGCTGCTGTGTGCCAGGATGAGGCAGTTGCTGGCTGTTGTGAGCCTTATTGAAGCCCATACAACTTCAAATTCCTGAGGTTAAGAAACGCTGGTCTATGCTAATTATTTGCAGTCTTGTTTCCAGGGTTTCCGGCAAGTTACTGCACCTTTGGATATAATTGTATAAATATAGAAATAATGTCAGTTCTTGCTTCTTGCCTGCTGTTTTTGATATCTGCTATCTTTTAATAAATAAACATCAAACTGTATTCTAGTTAGCTGATCTTAGGGCTGTGGATTTAGAAACTGAGTGGGAGATTGCTGAATGCAAGCTCAGTTGGAAACTAACTGACTGCAAACTCAGTTGAAACTTGAGTAAGTTTCCCAAAATCCGGATTGATAAAATGAGGACGTAAAAAGATATAGAATATAGATGGGGCCAACATCAAGGAGACTGGCTTTGTTCAAAGATTAGATAACTTGGGTTAGTTGATGCAATCCAGATGTGGCGACTTAACTAATTTCAGAAATAAACACTACCCAAAACCAGTTGTGGTTTTGAAATGCTTTGGTAAGCAGTTTTGGTGTGTTTTTTGTATGTGTGTGTGTGTCAAGAAGGGCAGTATTAGTCATTAAGGGTGGATGTTTTCACTCCCTGGGGCATTGCAGTTCATTTACTGGCACAGCAAAAGAGCTTTGAGGAACATGGAGACACATTGTGAAATGTGCTTTGTCCTCCTTTAGAATAACCTGTTCTTGCCTTTTTTTATTCTTCCATCCAAGCTCATCCAGAACTTAAAACCGGCTCTACGCTGTTGTGGTTCCACCTTCACTCAAATATCCTTGATCTGATTTTTATACTTGGCAAACTCAAGAGGTACAAAAGTTGAATCATTCCCATATAAATAGAGTGTGGTTTGGATGGAAGAGAATTCTCCTGGAGTTAGAGCCACTCATTTAGTGACCATTCAAAGTTAACAATGGCACTGTGACATAACCAGTGGTGGGATTCAAATAATTAAACAACCAGTTCTCTGCCCTAATGACCGGCTGGGTGGGCGTGGCCAAGGGGTGTGACAGGCAGCACTCTGCCTCCTGCACCCCCCTGGGAGCAAAAACGGGCCACGGGGGGATTCTGGGGAGGGGTGGGGCCAGCCAGCAATTTAACAACCGGTTCGCCCAAACTGGCCTGAACCGGCTGAATGCCACCACTGGCATCATCATTTTTCACACTTCCAACCATTTCAGCATCCCCACAGTCACATGATCAAAATCCAGACACTTGACAACTGGCTCACATTTATGACGGTTGCATGTCTTGGAGTCGTGATGACCTTTTGTAAATTTCTGACAGACAAAATCAATGGGGAAGCCACGTAATAACCGTTTTACTTACTAAAGAACTGCAGTGATTCATTTAATTAGAGAAATGTGGTAAAATGGAGCAAAACTCACTTAGCAACTGTTTTGCGTAGCAATGGAAATTTTGCATTCAAGTGTCGTAAGTTGAGGCCTGTATGTCCCATCTCCTGTTTTTAAGTAGCAGAACTGACTTTTCGAAGTTTTCCTCTTGTTCCATGCTGGGAGCCAAATAAAATTTCTTGTAATAATCATGGGAGTTCTATCTTTTCTCCTTAACAATACGAGCTAAATAGTCATCCATTTTGATACAGATGTTGGGGGACCACTTTTTCAATTGTCCTCTTAGAATTCTGAACTCTGAAATTAAAAATAAATGGTCACAGGCATTTTTCATCTGCCTTTTAACTGGCCTGGAAATCAGTTTAAACAGGGCAAGAGAAAAAGCTGGAGGGATTTTGCATCCCTTGAAGAATTTGCAGTCTTTTTACAGGAGGCATCCTGACAAGGGTGAGGAAAAAAAATGAGAAAAATAAGAAAAAAAAAATAAGAAAAATAAGCAGCACATATATTTAATATATATTTAATAAATAATAAATACATATTACATTGCTTTTGTCCTTTCCATGTTTTCTTTTAATTTGAGTGCACTAAAACGACTACAGATAGTCCTCAATTTACAACAATTCAGTTAGTGAATCCATTCAGTCCCGTCTGGACTACTGTAATGCTCTCTACATGGGGCTCCCCTTGAAGAGCACTCGGAGGCTCCAATTGGTCCAGAATGCAGCCGCGCGGGAGATTATGGGGGCGACTCGACGCACCCATGTAACATCTCTCCTGCATGAGCTGCATTGGCTCCTGGTGGTCTTCCGGGTGCAATTCAAGGCGTTGGTCACCATCTTTAAAGCGCTCCCTGGCTTACAACCTGGGTATTTACGAGATCGTCTTCTGCCACTGATACCTCCCACCGGCCAGTATGCTCTCATAGAGAGGGCATTCCTCAGGGTGCTGTCGGTCAAATTATGCTGACTGGCGACCCCCAAGGAGAGAGCCTTCTCTGTGGGGGCTCCTGCCCTATGGAATGAATTGCCCCCGGAGATATGTAGGATCCCCGACCTACGGACCTTTCGCTGTGCTCTTAAGACTTTACAATTCCAACAGGCTGGGCTGACGAAAGAATCATTTTAATTGGGTATTTTAGTTTTTGGAGTTTAAAAAAAAAACAAAAAAACAAAACAAAATGGGGCCAAACTATTTAATACATTTTAGATTGTTTTTAAAGTTTTGTGGTATATGTTGTTTTTATCATGGCTGTACACCCCCCTCTAGTCCCTCGGGAGAAGGGCGGTATAAAAATTTAATAAGTAAGTAAGTGACCATTCGAAGTTACAACAGCACTGAAAAAAGTGACTTATGACCATTTTTCACACTTATGACCATTGCAGCATCCTCATGTGCCACTTAACAGTGGTGTTACTAATTTAACAGTTGCAGTGATTCACTTAACAAATGTGGCAAGAAAAGTCATAAAATGGGACAAAATCCACTTAACGAATTTCTCACTTAGCAACGTAAATTTTGGGCTCAATTGTGATCATACGTTGAGGACTACTTGTACTGTATGTGAACAGATAATTTTTGCTTATTCCAGTTCGAAAAAGCTTGAAGGATGGGAAGATGCTTTTTGCTTGAGGCCCCAAAGGTTTACCAACAGCAGTGTTTTTTCATCTTTAGCAACTTTTTAAAGATATCTGGACTTCAGCTCCCAGAATTCCCCATGCTCCACTTGCACTTAGAAAGAAAGCTTAGATAGAAAGCTCTTTATCGTGTAACATTTCATCAAAGATCTGCTTTTCAGGAGCTGACCATTCATTCAGAAATGAGAGGCAACTGACATGTGACCTGGTTCTCCTTTGGGGATTGGAAGAAAATGCTTCTGATAACTGCCATTCATTTTGACCGTGAGAATGCTTAACTCAGTTTAACAGATTTTAACAGATTAATAGAGTTGGAAAAGGAACCTTATAGGTCCGTGATGGCGAACCTATGGCATCGGTGCAATAGGTTGCACGCGGAGCTATATCGGTGGGCACGCGAGCTCAGCTCCGGCATGCATGTGTGCACCAGCCAGCTGATTTTCGGGCCTTCTGGGCCCACCAGATGTCAGGAAACAGACTGTTTCTGGCCTCCGGAGGGCCTCGGGGGAGGGGGAGGCTGTTTTTGCCCTCCCCAGGCTCCTAGAAAGGCTCTGGAGCCTGGGGAGAACAAAAAACAGGCCTATCTGGCCCACCGTGCCATCACATGTCAAAAGCGGGGGGAGCACAGGGGGTGGGCCACTTATTATATATGTGGGCATGCGTGTGTGTGTGTGACTCCACCGCAGTCCCCGCACTTTTGGCATGCAACGGCAAAAAGATTAGCCATCGCTGTTATAGATCATATAGTCCAAGCCACACCCACAGAACCGGTAATAAAAAAAATTGGATTTCACCACTGGATCAACCTATTTTTCCAAAGCACCTGAAGGCCAGACAAGGAATCCTGGATGGAAACTGACCAAGGAGAGATTCAACCTAGAAATAAGGAGGAACTTTCTGACAATGAGAACAATCAACCAGTGGAACAGAAGTTGCCTTCAGAAGTTGTGGGAGCTTCATCACTGGAAGCTTTCAGGAAGAGACCGGACTGCCATCTGTCAGAAATGGTGCAGGGTCTCCTGCTTGGCTGGGTGTTGGACTAGGAGGTCCTTTCCAACTCTGTTCATCTGTTAAAACCCCACCGCAAGAAAGCAAGCCAAGTCTGCCCTGAACCCTTCCCGTTCTCTTTTGAGGACGGGCGGCAATTTCGAAACTAAGAAAACAGACCCGTCCTGTCTGTCTATCTACCCCCCCCTACTACACACCCTCAAAAAAAAAAAAAAAAGTTCACGGCCGCGCCCTCCCGCGTCGATCTCTAGGGAAATCTTTCAGCGCGTCACGGGACGGCTTGTGAGCATGCGCAGTGCGCTCGCCCCCCGACTGGGGAGATCGGGTTGCGGAGCCCCATTGGGGAGGAGAGAGAGAGAGAGAGCACGGGAGCTAAGGAAAGAGAGGGGAGGAAGAGGAAAGGGGGGGGGGGAAACCCGGATGTGGCGCATGCGCGGTGGGGCCCTGACTTGGACGCGTCTGCGGCAGCGGCGGCAGCAATAACAACACGACGACGACGCAGGCGGCGGCGGCGGTGGCCGTCGTCGCTCGGAACGTCCTTCCCTCGCGCCTGGAGGCCGTTTGCGCGCGCGCGCGCGCCGTGAGGGAGCCGCGCCGCCCCTCCCCCTCCCTCTCCCTCTCTCTCTCTTTCTCTCTCTCTCTCGGGGAAGGCGGAGCGAGGAGAAGAGCGGCGGCGGAAGAAGGGGAGGCGGGGCGGTGAGGCCCCTCGCAGGCCGGCCGCGGCGACGGCGGGGTCCCGACTGAGGCCCAGGTAACGCCCCTTCCCGCCTCGAGCCCCCGCTTGGGTTCCTCTCTCTCTCCCCGCTTCTCGGGGCAGCGCGGTCGCCTTCAGTGCCAGAGAAACTGCAATTTATGACCATTTTGACCGCCTCCTCCTCCTCCTCACAGGGCGGCGGGGACTGCAACGCCCATGATCCCCAACCTACTGGGAGAGAAGGGAAAGCGTGGCCCCACAGCTCTTAAGGGGAGGCTGAGGCGGCAGCCGCGTTGGCGTGCGAGAAGAACAAAGAGCCTGGCTTGCCTCCTTCCTTCCTCCTCCTCCTCCTCCTCCTCCCCCGAGGAGACTCCAAACGGGGCATGTTTTGCTTGGGAAGTAAGTTGCCCGGAGTGGAGGCCCCGTCTTCGCCTGTCCACAAGTGCCCGGAGACCAGGGCGGGGGGGCGTCTCGCCATTTCTGCCTTACCTGCCTTCAGACCGCTTTTTAAAATGGAGCTGGAGCCGTTTTTTGTTTTGTTTTTTTTTCCCCGGGGCTGCAGCTGCGCTTCGGTTGCTGCTTGCAGCAAAAGTCGGGGGGAGGGGAGGGGTATCACCAGGAGAAAAAAAAGAAAGAAAGAAAGAAAAATAAATGTATCGCGACAAAGAGGAGGATGATTTGATGGAGCCGGGACCGGGCGGGGGTAGCTTTTGGGTTGTCGTCGTCGTTGGTTTTTTTTTTTTCCTTTTCTTCTTCTCTGTTGGGTTACTTTGTTTCTTGCCAACGACACTTTTCCTGACCGACCCAAAAAAAGAGGGGTGAGGTTTTTTTGAAGGGGGTGGGGTGGGGGATGGAAGGGGAAATGCGGGGCGCGCGAGATGAACGCAGCCAAAAGTCCCACGGAATCGAATTGCAAACTTTGGATCTGGTCTCTTTCCAGATGGGAGGAAAATATCGGAATAATTGGCGGCGGCGAAGGCTTTTTAATAGGCGCTGGGTTGAAAGTTGTCGCTGAATATATGCTTGTATGTATCTTATTTTATGTACACTGAGAGCCTAAGCACCAAGACAAATTCCTTGTGTGTCCGATCACACTTGGCCAATAAAAAATTCTATTCTATTCTATTCTATTCTATTCTATTCTATTCTATTCTATTCTATTCTATTCTATTCTATTCTATTCTATTCTATTCTATTCTGTTAATTGTGATGGATAGTTGCATAATATTTCCAATTCAGAAAGGGTAAAAAGTATTTGGTTTCCATGTTCCGCTGGGAGGGGGGGAAAAACCCTGCTTTCGAGGACGGTATTTCCTGTATAAGTAGAAGCATTATGTGAAAATATAAGATTTTTATCTTTGTTGCTAGCATTGGTTACTTTGTTACTAGCGTTGTTATACTATAGAGTAAGGAACTTGATTGTAGTAGATTTGTTTCTGTGGCACGGTTCTCGTAGTACATTTGTTTCTGTGGCGTGGTTCTTTCTATACCACTTGTTTTTCAATATTAGTCAAACTGAAACCTCTGTTGAAAAATACTGTAGAAATGAAAACTGATATTGGATATGAAAACTAAATTAGCAGATAGATATTAACTATTAGCTGGTTCAGAAATCTTCCCAGTATCTGGGGATGCCTGGTCTTCCTTGAGGGTTGAAGCATACGTAGATGATCACCTTGACATTAAAATTCTTGAAACTTTAAAATAGATTAGAAACTGTAGAATAGATGATTCTGACTCTCCAGAAGTGTCTCAGGTATAAACTTCCTAGTGCCTATGGCAAGAAAAACTTAATCTGGATTTAAGGGAAAAGAATCAATCTTGAAATTGATTCTTTGATCTAAAATCATTTTAATGTTTTGCCTACCCTCATCTGTCCAATGCTGGCCTTCTGATAATAGGATATATGTGGCTTTTTCCTTTTCCTCCTGTATTGCTCTAGAAGGTTAGAGAACTCTCCTGGTGGGTTCCTGCAGTACTGGAAAGCTGGGAAAACAAAAGGGGAATATCTATTGTTATTAGAGGAAATTGCTTTTCTAGATGAAGACCAACAACAATTAGAAAAGTTTAAATTCCTCTCTATTTCAGAAGAGCATTGGCAAAATTTGTTTATGAGTGGTAGAGCTTGGTTTATGAGTGGTAGAGCTTGATAGGAATTTCCAACAATCTATATGGGCAAGCTTAGGTAAGATCTCAATTAATTTAGTAAGGATTTTATCAAATTACAGCAATATTCTTCCCGTTAATAACCCTCTCCCCCCCCAAAAAAACCCTGTTTAAACTTCTTGCAATCAATCCTCCACCCATGTTATTTCAGTACTATTGAACTCGATAACCACCTCATATTTAGATGTGACTCTTTTTATGTCTTCAGTTGAGTGACATCTATGAGATTCAGTTTCTTTTGTAAACAGTTGTGCATTATAAATACACTCCTACTGTTCTTCAGATTAGCCATCCAGTTTCCATTCTGTTTAAAATCTATTAATTGACAATTAAGAAAATGAGATCTCATTGCAAGTTATTTCCTGACAACATTTATAATTTGTCATTTGCTTCTCACATTAAGATATATGTTATATATTATAATTCGGTAGCATTATGATTAGTCGGCATATAATGATGTACATGCTTATAGTGAACTTAACCCAGTTTTTTGAGTTTGTACAACACACTTAACTGGCTGAAATTGCACAACAAATTTGGTTCACATGTGCTAGGCTGCTTTATGGTTGATGTATCTTGTGAATAGACTTACTTGAATTTAATGGTGCTGATTCTCAGGTCCTAGTTTATGTGTTGTTCTGTAATAATTGACAATATTTATTTATTCTTCTGAAACCATTTTTGAAATCTTAGTCTTTCTGTTTACATGCAGTGTTTTTATCCTTTTTAATGCTAATCTTGCATTTTCTTGCATTTTTACACAAAGATTATTATAAATGATTCTTTTGTTTTTTCTTTTGAAATTGAATTTCTTTTTGACAATCAATATTTTGATTAAATATTTGATTAAAAATCCAAATAATGGGCAAAAAAATGCATCAGGTTTATTTTCTTGCAGCTGGATTTGGCTTCCATCTAACGATCAGTTTTATAGTCTGAAATGTTACTTTTTAATCCCTTAATTCATGCCTATATATGCATTCTCTTTCTGAGAGTCTTGCTCCTTGATAGAGAGGAAGTTGCCATTGGAAATAACAATATATTATACATCTAAGATGATTTAGTGAGAACATGTGTCCTTTTTGGATGTTAATGGACTCCAATTCCTCTGAGCCCCTCAGCAACATGGCCGGTGGTCAAGGTTGGAACTCTTATTGTGCAATACTTGATAGGCCACATATTCCTTATTCCCTCTTTAAAAAAACCTTCAGAGCAGTCTTTACACTATTTTACTGCCTACAGAGATAAAGACTTTTGATATAGTATCTTTTAATTAGTTTCTTCCTTGTTATGGCACATGTTTTTCAGGCCTTTAGCTTGTTAACTAGGCTTTTCCTTATTGTAATGGCGTTCTTATTACAGTTCTTGTAAATTGTTTGGTGCCTTCCCAAGTGTAAAATAGGATAGAATTTCTATATTAATTAAATAAAGTTCATTTTTTTAAAACTGTAGAACAGGGGCAGGCAATTAATTTTCTCAAGGGGCCACATGAGAAACTGGAACTCTTTCAAGGGCTGAAGCAATAAGTTTGTGAAGGTAGAATAGGCATGCACACATGCATAAACTGAAAAAAAATAGCAGCCACCCTCAAAACAAAAGCAGTGAAGTTTTATTGTGTGCATGGTATACTGTTAATTGCATTTGATATTTAATTGCGGATTGGCCTCACAGAGAGGCTGGACAGGAACAGCCAAAGAGCCAGATTTGGCCTGGGGGCTGTAAAATGCCCAAGTCTGGTGTAGAAGAACATTTTTATACCTGTAAAGAGAAAGGACTCCGACAGATTAAGACATCCCCTGATAATAAGCCCAATTGGGCTTTTGAGCACATGGCAATAAAGCCAAGTGCTTATTTCAGGGTTCAAAAAAATACAAGACAGGGTCTTATTTTCGGGGAAACACGGTAGTTAAAAATATGATTATTTTGTAGGGAAAGGAAATAAAACACATTACATCTAGACATATACAAGATTTAAATTATCATTAGAATTGCTTATTTAAATTTGTTTCAATAGAATCAGACTTCAGAAAATAGAGTTCGTACCACCCCCTACTAATTTCAAGAAACGTACCCCCTTTTCCCCCTGTAGAACCATAAAGCCTTTGTGTGCCATTATTCCTACTAGTAAAATTCTTCAAAACTTCCATACTATAGCAGGAAATGCTCACTGGCTCAGTGAGGGGAATCTCATTTTGGGGAAAACAGGGTACTAAAGTATAATTTATGTTTGAAGAAATAAAGTTTATCGTAATTTAATTTATAGAATATGGATAGGAAATGGTCAGTCTTACCCATCCATGTACCCATCTGGCCTGTTGAGGCTTCCTCTTTCTCTTGCAATATATTAGCCATGTAAGAACTGGAGATGAGCACCACCCCTTAGATTGGATAGACTGGGCAAGGAAAACCTTTACTGTTACCTTTTTTTGCCATGCACTCCTGCAGATCATTCCACCCAGCTTTACCAAGAAGGTAAAGCTATCCTTGAAAAAACTCAACTTCCTGCAATTCATCTAAAAGGTGATTTTGGCATCAGAATTCTGGAACTAGTTTTTCATTGCCTCCCTCCCTTCTTTTTTTACTTTTCCAACTACCTACTAGTAGGTAACATCTGGAGTTCCAGGATGCCTTTGAATCCCACTACCAAATAGACTTAATTTTGCTTAGCTTCCAAGATTAGCCAAATCTGGCTAGGTGCTGCAGCAGTTAATTTTCTATTGTTTCCAATGAAAAAAAGAACTTTACAAGACAAAAAATGGATTTTGGGAAAGAAATTAAATGGGTTTTTGCACTGGTGGGTTTTTTTTTTTAAAGGAGAGGGTCTGACAAATTGGTGTGAGCAATCATTACATAAGGAAATGTTGCCTTTATAGAAATGTTCACCATCTCTACACAAAAGTGCTTCTCTGGCTTCTTTTACTAGTATGCATATGATTATAATCTTACATGATTCTCCTGGGTAATAAACTTCATTAAATTCAGTAGTATCTATTTGAAAATCTGCACACTTAGAACTGAATGAATTGTTCTTTTGTCAACATACTAAATGAAACATAGACAGAAACATGATTTTGATTTTATAAGTGTTGTCTTGTGATAGTTAGAGACAACTCTTATAACAGACAACCTGACAAGTAGCTATTTTCAAACCTAGGTTGATTTGACTTTGATTTATTATTCAAATGTATATGATACTAATGACAATATACTAACACATTTAAATGCATTTCTATTTAATTTGCATTTCTAATGATTTCTCTTTTGGAAGTATTCTATGTTTGCTTTCTTTTGCTTGCTACTATTTTTGAATGTGATTCTTAACTGCTTTTACTTTACTGTTCATTACCTCAACATTTATAAGAAAGGAGCATATAAATCCTAATTTGTTATAAAAATATAGATATTTATAGATGAATTCAAAGGGAATGTTTGTAAGTAATGAAAATCATTTTCAATGATGATTTAATATTAGTTTCCTTAACCAAACATCATAAACACATTTGTCTGTTTTTCTAACTCCCAAAAGGTTTTAATGAATTAATTTGAACTAAACCCCTTTTTCTATTTCTAGAATAGCCAATAGAAGTTGCTAATGTTGTTGTCAGAGGCTAGGGAATTATTTTCAAAGCCTCTAATTGAGAAATATTTGAATAGCTTCCATTTGTCCAGTGGTACAGTTTTCCTAAGCATATCATCACCATGCACACTTCCAAAATGATTCTCCATCGGACTTCAGATGTCAGTGATGGTGACTACTGAACACATGCCACATGTTCTGCTTAGTAGTTATGGTACGGTGCTCTTGGCAAGAAAAATGCATTAATATTAGCACTTGGTTCCATTAAATCGATTTTAAAGATTCTGTTTTGTCACTTAATATTTATTTAGTCTTCAGTCTAATTTTTCAGCATATGTTGTTAGTTTTTACAGAGTTGAAAATCTCTGGTTTGGCTATCCTTTGATGGAATAATCTGATCTTAACTGCTCTCCTGAAATTCAGAAGGGTGTGTGTGTAAATATGAGATTTCTGTGGGGAGTTCCATAATGTAGGAGTGGTATTTGAAAATACCTGTTTTGAAGGGCCAATAAATGGCATTCTCATAGTTACAGAATCTGGAGGGGTACAGAAGAAGGTGGCCCTTCAGATAGCTGGTCTAGAGTCTGAAAAAGTTTAAAGGTTTTCTCTGCCCAGTCATGACCGACTGGGGAGGGGTAGTGCTCATCTGTAATTCTCAGTTAAAGGAATGCGTTATCCAGATGCTTCTATCATCATATGGTTAGAGTGAAAATACAGTCCCCACCGAAGTGGTACCTATTTATCTACTTGTATTTGCATGCTTTTGAATTGCTAGGTTGGCAGGAGCTGGGGCAAGTACTGGAACTCGCCCACTTGCTTGACACTTGGGTCTTGAACTTGGGTTGTCGGCTTTCCAGCTGATGACCCCAACATTTTAAATGCTGAGCCATTGTGCTGCCCTGGTCTAGAGTTATGTAAGCCTTAAAGGCGACAACTGGCACCTTGAATTGCACCTGGAAATTTAGATTAGTGTAAAAGGGCCATTTGAAACCTCCAGTTATTCTTTATTAGAATATTACTGTGAGTTGCAAGGCTCATGAATCAGGTGCTGAAGTTCCTTTTATCTGTCTCTATTAAGAATAGTGTTTTTAGCTTCTGTTTGTGTTTCCTCATATCAAATATATCATTTCCCTATATTAAACTTTCCCTTCAGGTATGAACTGTCATGTACAGTTATTTACTTATTGTTCAGAATTTATATGCTGCTCCAATCCTGATGACCTGGGGTAGGTAGCAGTAATGAAAGTAGATCTTCTCCAGACTTGCTGATTAATGATGGGAAACTAAAGCAATCATGCAACTGTCTTCCCTGATGCATGAACACTTTAAAAAGTATAAAAACATGCTTCTAGACAAAACAAGGAACATTTTTTTTCACCCTGAACTCATCATGGTAACTGACAAAGATTCTTCGCTATGAAGAAAAAGTGCTAGGTATTAGATTCTCTTCTCCACAATTTAATGGATTGTCCAGTGTCTAAAGAAAGGAATGAACTAGAATATTAAAGAAGGATATAGCTCTGCAGTTGAATCCTTCCCCCTTTAGAAGTCCCTCTGGCAACAAGGTAGAAATAGAAGAACCTAAGGAAAGAGGGAGTTTTAATTCACACATTAACAATTCCCTATGAGTTTTTCCCGCCCTCTATTGCTTTTTATGGAGCTAAACATTGGTAAATGATTGTTACTGAGGCATTAGGCAAGTTATGCAAAGGCTGTAATGATATATAAAGCATGCAGAGTACGCTTCCCAATGCTGTCTCTTAGTTGTTCCAAGTATCCCTTTGGGGCTGAAATATTCTGAGGAACGGAAAGGGGGCATTACATTGCATCAGCATAGCACTCTTAATTGGAAAAGCTGTCATTCCTTGAATTCTGTTGCTTCTGTTAAAAAAGATGACTGGGTCGATGGCATAGATTGGGATTTTATGGAGACGGACTGAAGCCACATATGCAAAAGGCATATGCTAATGGTGGTTCTGTGATTCAACCAACACATGTGTATTGCCTTCTCAGAAATGATTTTAGAGCGTCCCAGTTATATTGAAAATTGAAAGTGTTAATTTTAACTCTTACCTAGGAGTACCTTATCTTTTCCAATCAGTATCTTTTCCAGAATGTAAAAGTCAGCTTTAGTAGGTTTGCAGTGTTGAAAGCAAGGAATTTATTAAACATGAAATGCTACTATTGAAAGGTTTTTTGAGAAGACAGCTACATGTAAAGATTATTGAAATTATTTTGGGGGCTAAGTAAGGATTAGACTGGATTCATTACAGTCTTTAGATTCTTTGGAGGTTGTGTGACTTCCTCCAGCCATTTCCAATACTAGCTTTCCATTGAGCATGGACTTTTGCTGGAAGAAAGTCTGTGTGCTTAATAACACTTGACTGAAATGCTGTCTTTTAAGCTTCCTCTCCTAGAGTGTTAGACATGTGCAGATTTTCTCTCAGCAGGTGCCATTGTTCAATTTGTGACTGTCACCTGGAGCTGTGGAAAGATCTGAGGCGCATATTATTAGCATTTTAAAACTGCAAAGAAGGAAAATGGAAATAATGAAGGAAGTACATGAGTGGTGTGTGAAGAAAATCAATGACGGGCTTGCTTCCCTTTTGTAGTACTTGGATCTAGTGCCATCCAAGAAAATTGAACAAGGCAGATTCAAGTTACCTGAAAAGAAAGAAAGAATATAACAGTATCACAAGATCACTTTGAGACTGCTAACGGAAAGTGAAACAGAGCCATGGATAGTTAGATAGACTATGGAAAAAGGCTTGCCGGCTTCTTCTAAGTCAGTAAATGTAAGCATTTAAGCCCAGAGAATTAACTGACTTGTTCTTGGAAGTTTGCTGGCTGTCTTTAGAATGCTGGGAAAATTGGGATCCTGGACAAGGTAAGTCTTTTCTCTTTTATGCTTTTGAGATGAAAGAACATTAAGCAACTTACGGTGCAAGTTTGCCTTGAATGAAATGGGTAGCTGCTTCTTTCATCCTTTATCACCTAGAGCCTGGCCTAAAAATAACAACAACAAAACCGCTGTAAAACAGATTTACAAAAAGAGATTTGGTGTGCTGGAGGTTGGTTTTCTTCCTTTGTGCCCTTTTTATTAGTGTAATTAGTCCACTAGGAGAAGGGCGGTATATAAATTTAAATAAATATAAATATATATATATATAATTGCTACCGTAGTTTTATATAAACATGTTTTATGTATATGTTTTGAAAAAAAATAAAAATAAAATTATGCAGTGCTTTAGACTGGCAGGCAGGAGTGTGCTTTAGAATATACGGGATTGCAAATATAGTGCCCATCTATAATTCCCTTTTTTAGAATTGCACAACAGCTGCATGATGCCAAAAAAAGGTGTGGCTATTTTCAAGTGTTGCAGACAGGTGCTACTTTCACTGCATGCTTGGAAACAGATTTTTCCCTCGTTTGTTTGTTTGGAATTTAAAGTCATATTTAATAATTTAACCCTCTGTTTCCAGTTTTATCTTAGTTTGATATCTGCCTTTCCCTGCTTGCCTATTGTTGCATCTATCATTCAATTGTTGCTTTCTACTGTACTCATTATTGATGGAAAATATATGACTTGCTCCTTTTCTCAGATTTGTTTTTTCAAGGTTTAAATATCAAGAAGTAAATTTTAATGCACTTGAATTTGTTTTATGTATGTTTGTATATATTCAGAGCAGGAAACAGTCCATTTGCACCCCCTCCCAGAGCTTTGGTACCTAAAAAAGTTGTACTCTCTCTTGTTAAAGAGGGCAAAGCAGCAGCATCAGAGAACTGCTTTGATGGTTGTGGAAAGACAGGAGACTTTTCAGAGTGATAGGATTTTACCTACAGCAGCTCTTAATTATTCAGGTGAAGAGTAGATAAAATACTACAGTTCAATTCCACAGTTTTATTTGTTATTTTAGCACAGCAGTGCTTTGAGGTCCAAGATATGTTCATGTGTGATAGAATGTTCTTCGCTTGGGTGACTGGTAAATCAACTGGTAAAATATGTTTTATTTTTTTGAGCAATTTTTCCAGAATTTTGGCTTGTCTAGAGTTAGTACAGGTAGTCCTCTACTTATGACCACAACTGAGCCCAGAATTTATGTCGCTAAGGATGAAATTTGTTAAGTGAGTTTTGTCCCATTTTATGACTATTCTTGCCACATTTGATAAGTGAATTGCTGCAGTTGTTAAATTAGTAACACAATTGTTAACTGAATCTTGCTTTCCCGTTGACTTTGTTAGAAGGTCGCAAAAGAAGGTCACATGATCCCAGGACACTGCAACCATCATAAATATGAACCAGTTGTCAAGCATCCAAATGTAAATCACATGACCATGGGGATGTTTCAATGGTCATAAGAGTGAAAAATGTTTCATAAGTCACTTTTTTCAGTGCTGTTGTAATTCAAATGACCACTAAACAAACTGCCATAAGTCGAGGACTGCATGTAATATGTTGCTGAATTTCTGTTACACAACTGTTGTTGGATCTGAGTTAAATTGTTTTAGAATCTCAATTCCATTTTTACTCTGTCCCTTGAGTGCTTTATTTTGTCATGGAGGTCTGTATTGTATTTTTGGAAGGCAATATATAAAGATGAGGATGAGAATGGTAGCAACAATCTCTTGTGATACTTCTAGGGAGGCTGTTCTTTATGAGAAGTGAGGCACATAAAGTGAATAACCTAAAGAGAGGTGCAACTTTGCTGGATGATGACGACGAGTCCTTGTCTCTTCTAACTATACCCGTTGGCTCTGCTTTTTGCCTTCCTGAGGCATGATGCAGCTTCTGTTGAGTTCTTATGGGTAATTGTTTTTACCTTGCTTGTGGATTGTAAGTGTGTTCTTGTCCTTTTTGTTTTTTGTGTTTTCTATGCTGTGTTTACTTGTTGTAGCTGGCAGAGTCATGATTTTTGAGATGGACAGATTTATTAATTGGAAAAAAAGAAAGAGAAAGAAAGAAAAATGGAAGAAGGAAGAAAAGAAAAGACAGTTGAGCGTGCACTTCTGCTGTCACCACCTTTCTGGAGAATGGAGACACTTTGACAAGCCTTCTTCTCCTTAATACTGATTTGGAAGAGTGCTAGGGTTCTCACAGCACGTGCAACTTAGTTGCAAACTGCGTATAATAATAATATTTTTTTTTAAAAAAATTGATTTATATGCCGCCCTTCTCCGGAGACTCAGGGCGGCTTACAATGCATTAAGCAATAGCCTTCATACTTTTGTATATATTTATACAAAGTCAGCTTATTGCCCCCACAAACTGGGTCCTCAATTTACCCACCTTAGAAAGGATGGAAGGCTGAGTCGACCTTGAGCCTGGCTAGGATTGAAATCGCAGAATTACAGGCAGCTGGATGTTAATTGCTGCCTTTAGTAGGAGGCATTAGCCCCCTACGCTACTCAGGCTCCTAATAATAATAATGATAGTTACAATGGTGACAAGCAAACTGAAGCCTCACTTTCTGTCTCTACAGTAGTTGCTTTGAGGTGGCAAACCAGAGAACAGGAGCCTTATCCCCTTTTGAGATGAACGCGGAAGCCTCTGTGTTATGATTTAAGAATGAATGTAAATGCAGATAAGAAGGAAAATTGTAAATCTAGCTTTTAGCACTGATTTTTTTTTTTAAAAAAACAAACAACATCTCAACAGTCTCTCTTAGAGTTGTGGGGAGACTACCGGTAGACCCAGATCTTGTAATGGCGGTCTGGACTCATGTAGAATAAGATTGTATCAAATAAACAAGAATTGAGTTGGCCAAAACCCCAAAACGTTTCCAAAATAAAAGCCAGTGACAAATTCTTTGAAGCAGAGAACAATTACCAGGATCCATAGAGCAAAACCACACACTTGAAAATAGAATAATCTATTACATTATGACTGATAAATTTTGCTTCTCCAGCCAGGTGATCCTGACTAATTATTGCTTCTATAAATTGCAACTTTTGTTCAAAACTTTTAAGACCACTTCCTGTTAGCTCCTGTTGACTTCTTGGAGATTTCAGGCTCAGAATAGGTCATCTTCTCTTGCGTTAGTTCTGTTATTCCCAAGTTCCCTGTCCACCTGGAGCCTCTGCCTTCTCCACACATCAGTCATCATTTTCTGCTCAATGACTATTTTTTTGACTCCAAATCATGTCCTCCCTCATTTCTGGCCCCAGAGAAGTTCACCTTCACTCCTACCACACTTCCTCCTGTGTTTTGTTTAGCCCTCTACTACTTCTGGAAACTAACTCACCAGGTGGCTGTTTACAGTCTCCATTTTGCTTATATTTTTCTAGCAATCTTTCTCCCTTTTCCAGATATTCCTTTTTTCCAGGTGATATCCCTTCCTCTTTGATGTCTCACATCTACTTCCTTTTAAGAAAAGGTTTTTTTTAACGATAAGTGGAACTGAGGAAAATCTGTTGGGCAAGTCCAGACAAATTTTCTCCTTCTCCCCTCCCCATTTTGGATTTTGGATTTTAAACTGATAAATAATCCCTGTTGTGTATCTGGGCTAATCTGGACTTGTCTGTCTTGTCCTCCCATATGTTCCTCAGTATTGCAATTGTTTCTAGATCAGGGTTTCCTAAATGTTTTGCCATCACACCTCCCTTTACTGTAATCTTGTTGTACAAGTACCGGTAATCCTCAATTTATGACCACATTTGATAAAAACAACAACAACCCTCCAACCTTGATGCTTTTGGGAAAGAAGTATGTTTGGGTTATACTACTTCTCCATCCAATTCATTTTACTCAATTTAAATATTATAGCAGTAACAGAGAAAAATATGGCCTTGGGACCAACAGAAAACATTTAGTGGCTGCTCTTGTAACATTTGGTCATTTTTTTTCTTTTAGGCTTTCCCTAAACATAGTCTCTGGCCCACTGGTTGGCAGAGATCTCTGGTCTTGAAGTGAGAACTGTACCAATGGACAGTATGTCTATTACCAACACGCCAACCAGTAATGATGCTTGCCTGAGCATTGTTCACAGTTTGATGTGCCATCGACAAGGAGGGGAGAGTGAAACATTTGCAAAGAGGGCTATTGAAAGCTTAGTTAAAAAACTCAAGGAGAAAAAAGATGAACTGGATTCCTTGATTACAGCCATAACCACAAATGGAGCTCATCCTAGCAAATGTGTTACAATTCAGAGAACACTGGATGGAAGGCTTCAGGTTAGTAGAAGCATATCTGGTGCCGTTACGTTCTTTATTTTATATAGAGACAAAGAGAGAATGGAAAATCGCCATGCTTGCCTATAACCCTGTGGAAATAGTGCTTATAGATGAATGTTTTTGTAGCATTCAGTAAAGTATAAAATATTCCCTTCATTCCTTAGATGATTTTCCTCTAATTTTCCAGTGAATTTTTCCATGATTTCCAATCTCTTTAGGTGGCTGGTCGAAAGGGCTTTCCACATGTAATTTATGCACGGTTATGGAGGTGGCCTGATCTTCACAAAAATGAACTCAAACATGTCAAATATTGCCAGTATGCATTTGACTTGAAATGTGACAGTGTCTGCGTGAATCCATATCATTATGAGCGTGTTGTGTCACCTGGCATTGGTAAGTTTGTTCATAAATCCACGTGAATTGTTGAATTTAAATTAGAAATTGGGTTAGCTTTAACAACAGATTCCTGACTCCCCTATTTTCTGAGTCATCTGTTTTGATTTGTGGTTACCTTTCAAGGCAGTAGATTCCAGACTGCTAGGAAAGAATCCTGAGGTTGGTCAAGGGACCTTTCATCATTGTATTCCCCCCCACCCCACTCCAATTCTCTTTGGTTGTAGGGAAGATGTACCAGGAACACTGACAACCAGAAACAAGGTTGCAATGCTTAAATGCAATGTTAGTCATTCCAGCAGCCTTTGTTTATTTTTTTTCTCTCAAAGAAAGAAACTTAAAACTCCTGGGAGATATGCCGGAGAGAATAGCATCTCTGTCAGTAAAATATTCCAGATTCTTTCCTGCCACTGTAGTGAGGAATTAGACAAATTTCTCCAAGTGATTTCTTCTGGAAGAAATGTTCTCCCGGAGCTCCATACAGACAGGCACACTTGAGTCCCTTCTGGCCTTGGATCCTCCAGTGATCTTGAATTCTTTGCTTACCCTTCCTTATCTTTGCTTTGCAGCATTCAAGAGACCCTTTGTTTCATAGTTATGGGTTTTAATGTTGCATCCAACTTCTGTTAATGGTCAAGGCAGGTTTTGAGACAATTGAGCCGTGTTTTGCAGCCTTTAGGCTAAGTAACCGTGTTGATGTTGGAAAAGCTAGAAACATGGTTGGACCTGAAGAATACTTGGATGGAAGAAATCCTTGTAGGCTACCCTGAGAAATCAAAACACATTCTGGGAAAAAAAGCAGTGGCAAAATAGTTTAGTGTTAATACTAAGAAAGCCACATACCAGCCCATATAGTTTCAGGAGTGAGCTCAATTCATGGTAAAATTACAGGTAGCTCAGATTTTCTCACAGATTTCATGGTACTTTGTGGAAGACTCTTGAAAACTGTATTGTCTCATGGCCTCTTTTTTGAATGCGGTGAATGGATCTTTAATCATTCCTTAAAAATGGATTAGAAAAAAGTCTGACAATAAATGTTTGCCTTTATGGAAAGGAAGAATTAATTGGTCCCTTACCCAACTTTGAAAGCTGTTGTTTTAAAAAAAATGTATTATTGTTATCGAACAAGATAGAAATATTGCATTTCTGAAATATTATCATGAAATTATATTCCAGAAATGATAGGATAGAAAGTCAGCTTCCAGTTTGATATAAAAATTTGTCAAGTAGAGAATTTAAGAACATAATTTAATAGTACTTTATAGGCATATTTATTTAAATGGCCACCCATTTCAAAATAGTGACTAGGTGGTATAGGGATCAGAACAACAAATACAGCATAGAACACCCACAAAGATAATGCAGTAACCTCAGTCACAAACATCACATCATCATTAGCAGCAGAGCTCACCTAATCTGACCAAAACACCTCATGAAACAACCAGGTCTTCAGGGTATTGTCACAGTGTAGTAATACACAGTAAAGGTATATTGTCACAGGGTTTTTGTTTTTTTACATAAATCCAGGTTAGTGGGCTCCAAAATCCTAGAGAGCGAACGGAAACCCCCAAACTGGCCTATAGGAAACACCCCAAAGGACTCACTATTTGCTATGCCTCTCTTCCCAGATTCTGCTGCAACTCCTGTTCCGCTACTACTTCTCTTTGCAAACCCTACTTCTGGAGAACAGTAACTCTTCTACTCGCCTTTAAGCCGCTTCAGGCTGTATTAGTTTCACAAATAAACACAAACCACCTTCGCACTCACTCCAGCACCAAAACTCCAACATTATCATACCCAGCTGCCTCTCTGCTTAGCTTTTACAGTTGCTGAGTACCGAGTACCGAAACTGGAGCATGTGCGGATGTGCATGCGCACCAGAACCCAGAAGAGCAGCTGGCAAAGGCGCGCGTGCCCACAAAGAAGGCTCTGCGTGCCACCTCTGACACACGTGCCATAGGTTCGCCATCACGGGACTAGGGAGAGATCTTAAAGGGACAGGGCACCAACAGCCCAGAGCTGGTCATTTTGCAGGCAGCCTATCATCTCACGCATACCTACATATTTCTGTTCATTTTTTGTTTAAACATTTGGATGGTAAAAATGTTTATTTACTATTATTTAAAACTGGTCTAATTACTATATATTTTCTCTTTAAAGATCTTTCAGGATTGACTCTGCAAAGTTCTGGTAAGCTATATATAACGTTTTATGCATTATAAACAACATGGAATCTTAGATTTAAAACTATATAAACATTGGGAAAATTATTTTTCTGCAATAGAAAGAATAGCGAATTCTATTCAAATTATGCAATTACATGAGTCACAACAAAGTGTTCTCTCATTATATGAATGCAGAGAAAGAGAAAATATGATGTTATGATTGTTCTTGTTTGTGTTCTTAAAGGAATAAAGAAAAATTGCCAATTATTGTTTGAGACCTTTAACTGGTTACTCATTTTATGTGATTAACATTGCCACCTGATGCACTTAGTCAATAAAAAGACTCTTTTCCAAGAACTAAAAGAAGTAGTTTAGCAATCTAAATGAGATATTGTATGTATCTGAACTCATAAATTTCTAATTTCTGGGTGTCCACTAATGCATTGGATTAGATACACTTAAACCTGGAATAAATCCATTGAATAAGTTTGATCCACCCTATTGTGATTTACGTGGCTAGTTAATTGATCTTAGCTGCTTTCTACGTGCAGTTTCTTGTACACATATTGATTGTGTATTTATTATATTTCCAAACTGGGATAAAATCCCAACTGGGTTTCATTTTGCCCTCAGACTAGAATTAAATCTATTCCCATTGACTACATTGAAAAATGTCCCCTGTATGCTAAATGACTTTTTTTTTCCATAATAGGTTTGTGTGGGAAGGATGCTGGCTCTGAGTTTATATGCATAAGAGTCAGTTGGATATGACTGCTAATGGAATCGATTTTTGCTGATGTATAAGAGCTTTCAGCTTCTCCCATGCACCCTCAAAATCTCCTTGGGGGAATGGGGGAGGAAGATGAGAAAGTCCATTTCTGCTCGAGTGTAGAATTTCAACATGTATCTGTGCCCTTCACAGGTTGCTTTTGTCGTCTTGCCAATGATTGGCTTATTGTCTGCATTTCCAACAGAAACCGTGTAACTTGTTTGTATCATTTTGATATCATGGGCACCTCTCTTGGTTAGGAATGGGTGTTCTTTGTTTTTTGTGATTATCTTTTTGACCTTGTTCTGATTTACATATTATTATTATTATTGTTTTTCTATACTGATGTAGTGCTGTGCCTAAAGTCCTTTGTAATTGGGCAAGATAAAGTTAGTTGTAAATAAATACTTGTCAAGTATAATCTGTAGGGTCCAGAATAATTGAAATGTCCAAGAATTCCATGGAGATGCTAGAGATTCTTGACATAACATCCAAGAGCATGGATGAGAGAAAGATTATTTTGGTTCATTATAGTGGACTTTAATATTCATAAATAAGAAATAATGATTTTTTTAATTTCAAAAAGGATATAATTATCACTTGGAATTTTTGTATCTTAAGCTTAATTATGTATCCTGACAGCATTCTTCCATTTTATTCTGAATATCTCAAATGTATGATTATTTCAGGTACTTTTAGGATCAGCCTGCTCTTTTCATTAGAAAACTTTCCCAAATCCATTTATTCCACCTATGCTTCTTTGTCATTCAAAGTAATCCTTCTCTATCTGTGGCGTCAAAGTGAAAATAGCTTTTCTTCCTTCTGTGTGTTTTACAGCAGTCGTTTGTGTATTTTTCTCCTTAATCTTTTAAACTTGTCTTTTGTCACAGCACCTGCCAGCATGTTAGTAAAAGATGAGTATGTACATGAATTTGAAGGGCAGCCGTCACTGTCATCCGCTGAAGGCCATTCAGTTCAGACGATTCAGCATCCCCCGAGTAACAGAGCACCCACTGAATCCTATAGTACTCCAGCTATGTTAGCGCCTTCTGAGCCTAGTTCTGCCAGCACTACCAACTTTCCCAACATTCCTGTTCCTTCCACAAGTAAGATGATGATGACGATCACCATTTGAAAATGCATGTTGTCCGTCCCACTTTGTTTTAGTGGGAGCCGTGGTGGCGCAATGGTTAGAGTGCAATACTGCAGGCTACTTCTGCTGGTCACAGGCTGCCAGCAGTTTGGGTCTCACCGGCTCAAGGTTGACTCAGCCTTCCATCCTTCTGAAATGGGTAAAATGAGGACTCAGATTGTTGGGGGCAATAGGCTGACTCTGTAAACCACTTAGAGAGGGCTGTAAAAGCCCTATAAAGCAGTGTATAAGTCTAGGTGCTATTGCTAAGTGCTATTTTAGAAACCCGGCCGTGATTACTCAGGCCACGAATATAAATGGATTACTAAATGAATTGAGAAACCATGGAATCTTTTTTGATAATTATATTGTATATAATAATTACAATCATATAAATTTATAATTATATGTAATTGATTAAAAATAATTGCAATTTGGTTAGATTGACATGTTTATTCTTGTTGTGTTCCTTTGTCATTGTTTACTTTATTGTTCTGTTATCTTACTTCTGTTTACATGCCTTTTCATTTTCCTTCCTTTCTATTATTGTAAACTGCCTAGAGTAGCATCCACAGTGAGATAGGCAGCTAATAAATTTACAAATAAATAAATAAATTACCATTAACTTAATGGTAAAAATAATGATTGGTACTTGATTCCTTTTATGGAGGTAGAGCTGTAATCCAAATTAATTCCTTCCTTCATCTTCCTTCCTTCCTTCCTTCCTTCCTTCCTTCCTTCCTTCCTTCCTTCTCTTTATTTCTTGTCTTTATTTCTTTATTTCTTTTTAATTTATTTATTTCATTTATGTGCTGTTTCAGTCTTCTGTGTCTTGTGTCTTCTTCATTATATAAAACATAGCATGGGGGTAGAGAGGAGGATGGGTATTCATACACATGTATATTGTATCACTCATTAGGTACAAATTCTAACTCCAGATTTTAGCTTCCAGATTAGAAAGCATGTTTGGTTCTCAGTGCCAGAAAGAGAACTGTGGAAAACTGGAAACCAGTACATTATGTTAAGAAAGAAAAATTAGAAAATAGACCAATGTTTAGGGAGATGGATAGTAGTTAGATAAATAGTGCTTTTTTACCCATCTTTTTAAAAAATATTTTTACAGTGTCTCCTGCTTTATAAAAGGCTCCTTAGATCAGGGCTGTCAAACCCACAGCCTGCAGGCCAGATGCGTCATGTGCTGGCCATGCCCACGCCTGGTTTAAGCGAAGGGGGGAAAAGTTGGAATACGTCACATGATGCCGCTGTGATGACGTGAGTTTGACACCCCTGCCTTAGAGCAAGAAAATAACTCCATGCTTCTACAAGTTTAATAAGGACCCCAGTGCCAAGCACTGCTTTTTATGCCTTTAGCCCCAGGTCTAAGTAGACCAAACAGAAAGGGAGCAATCAAGATCTTACTTTAGATGCCAAATAAGCACTCTTAAGTAATACAGGAGGATTGTGCTGGTGGCTTCTGTCCTTCCTTTTTGGTAGAGTAGTATTCTTTGTCCTTGCATCAAATTCTCTCATTCACATTTATTACTTAGAATTAAGCAGCTATATTAATATGTGGAAAGGTGTTTTATTGGTGGTTTTATTACTATAATCCTATTAACGGCAGAAACCTCAGGCTTCTAACAGAGTAGTCATTCATTTTTTTTAAAGCAATCGTGAACTGTTTTACATTTTTGCCAGGCCAACCCACCAGTATGTTGGCAGGTAGCCACAGTGATGGACTCTTACAGATTCCTTCAGGGCCTCAGCCAGGGGCACAGCAGAACGGCTTTACAGCTCAGCCAGCTACTTACCACCACAGTAAGTGAACTGTTTACATTCCATTCCATTCCAAGGTTTAGTTTAGTTTAGTTTAGTTTAGTTTACATTCTTTTCCTTGAAAAGAGATGGGAAATAAACACGTATTTGCTGTATCTTTTTTAGATAGTACAACAACTTGGACTGGTAGCCGTACTGCAGCCTACACGCCTACTATCCCCCACCATCAAAATGGACACCTTCAACATCATCCACCTATGCCTCACCCTGGACATTACTGTAAGCATGCACGTGCTATTGTATGCATGGCTTAATTTGTGTAATGAAATCATGATTTCCCGAGGGACAGCAAGAAGTAGCGCTGAACTGAAAAAATGAAGAAATATTTGGTCATCTATGAAGCTTTGTAATTTATCTCAGGCGAGTTAGTGGCTGGGTAATGTATTGTATCATGCTGAGTCATAATGTGGTTTGGGTTAGGACTTAACTCTGAATTAGCCCATTTGTGGCTTACTCAAAAAAAAAGCATAGCTAATTCATGGCATATGTGAATTCATCTACTGCATTTTATATTAACAGGGTACAAATAGAGTCACTTGGCAAAAGGCACTTGGAACCTTTTAGACAAAGTCAGTTGGGATATAAATGTGAACTTTTTTTTAAAAAAAAGAAGAAGAAGAAGAAAATGTCACCATCTTTCATATCATTCTGGAATTCTTCAACTCCCAGAATTCAGCCTCTTCAATCCCATGTACTTCTGCTTGGGAATAAATAAAATTTATAGACAGTGTTTATAGAACTTTTATAAAATGGCCTAATTCTTTGATTAATATACAAGTAGTCCTCAATTTATGACCACAATTGAGCTCCAAATTTATGTTGCTAAGTGAGCAATTTCTAAAGTGAGTTGTGCCCCATTTTATGATCTTTTTGGCCACATTTGTTAAGTGAATCACTGCAGTTATGTTAGTAATGTCTGTTAAGTGAAACTGGTTTCCCCGTTGACTTTGCTTGTCAGAAGGTCGCAAAAGGGGATTACATGACCCTGGGACACTGCAACCGTCACAAATGTGAGTCAGTTGTCAAGCATCTGAATGTAAATCATGTGACCATAGGGATGCTACAATGGCCATAAGTGTGAAAAATGGCCATAAGTCACTTTTTTCAGTGCCATTGTAACTTTGAACGGTCACTAAATGAACGGTTGTAAATCAAAGAATACTTGTACTGGTCTGTAAATAATTTTTTCCTTTCAGTAATTGAGAAACCCTCACATCAAATTTTGAGCTTATTTCTAAAGTATGTATTTAATATTAGGCACTGTAGATATAAACACACAGACCTCATCCTAGTTTCTGCTATGTGTCTGATTTGCTATGCATATGAATATGTTTTATGCAGAAAAGAGTTAGTTTCATCCCAATCCAGGCTAGAAATCGGGGAAGTTTGGTCCAAATATATATCAGAACATTTTGGATGAAATGTTTTGGGCTGACAGCTGGGAAAAGCCAAAGATGGGGTAGTTGAGGAAAAGAAAGGTATTGAAAAAAGTGGGAAGAGGGTTGGTGGACATATTGGATGTATGGAGCTTAAAAAGATCTTGAGAATAGCTAGGAGAAAATAGGAAAAGAGAGCTTCGGAGAAGATTGTGGGGCCGAAATGATGGATATCCGTGACTTAGAGGTGGTAGATAGAGGAATCCTGAGAAGGTTAGGATGGAGGTCAGGCAGCCAGTTGAAGCCAGGGCCTTCGGCAGGAGCTATGTAAATAGCAACTGGAAGTCACCAAAGGAAGGTGGTAGGTAAACCAGCACACCAGTCATGGAGAAGAGGGTGGGGAAGGGTGCCCCAGCATTTCCCTGCTTGCTCCAAAAGACCCTCTAAATCAGGATTGTTCAACCATAGCAATTTTAAGACCTTTGGACTTCAAATCCCAGAATTCCCCAGCCAGCCTTGCTGGGAGTTGAAGTCCAGAAGGACACCTTTGCTCTAGATTAGTTTAATATCAAGTCAGGACAACCAAAGTGTTCTAGATTTTGGTTGTAGTGAGCCCCAGCCTATTTTTGGGTGCAACTCATGAAAAACTGTGTGGCTTTGGCTTTTAAAACAAAACATATCCGTTTTGTATCCAGTTCTGTTATTTACATTTATTAGATTTGGATAGGAAATTGTCTTTTTAGAGATGGGAAAACCTGCAAAGGACAATATGGGTAAAAAGTATGACTTTTTAATTGTTTTTTTTTTAAGGGCCAGTTCATAATGAGCTTGCATTCCAACCTCCGATATCAAATCATCCTGGTAGGTGCATTTGTTTTAATGAATATTCAGTTAAATACTTATTCCATATTACAGAATTAAACCAGTACCTTGTGCCCCTTTTTAAACCCTTCTTACCCTTTTTATAATACTTACCCCTGTATAATACTCACATATTAAGCAGGGGGATCCTCTGGTCCGCAAGCCAATCATGGTCTGTGGTTTCCATGCGTGTTTCTTGTCTCAGTTGCACCCCTTCCCCCATGGGTGCAGCACTTGGTCTTTTTTAAAAAAAGGTTCCAATGGAGTGCTAAAAAAGCCAAAAGGCTGCGGGAGAGGCGTTCCAGGGGTGCAAGAAAAGGACAAACAGGCCATTCCCTACATTTTGCACTCTTCCACCCTTGCACACTCCTTCACTTGCACACTCCTTCAATTGCACACTCCTTCACACACCCCCAAATCACCACCCCAGGGCCTTCCATCCGTGTTTAGCAGCATGGCTTTTTAAAAAACCATTGTGACTGATGAAGATATTTAAAAAAAACAAAAAACCAATCGAGCGATTTTTGAGACCTGTGAAGACATCTGGTCTAGAAAGCATTTTCCTGCGCTCATTAACTCTTCTAGTTCTTGTAGTGCTGATCTTTTTAATGAAGCCTCTCTTCTCCACCCTCACCTCGCCTCCCCTCCCCCTTCAGCTCCAGAATACTGGTGTTCAATTGCCTATTTTGAGATGGATGTTCAAGTGGGGGAAACGTTCAAAGTCCCTTCAAGCTGTCCAGTTGTTACTGTTGATGGATATGTGGACCCTTCAGGTGGGGATCGCTTTTGCCTTGGTCAGCTTTCCAATGTACATAGAACAGAAGCCATTGAGAGAGCCAGGTAGGTTTTGCGGGTCTGGAAAAGGAAGCATCTGATTTGTCCTTCATTTTGGGGTGCTTGTGGGTTAAGCTTTGAAAGTTTGTCCTCCTGTTTAGCTGTATAGGTAGTCCTTGCTTAATGACCATTAGTTCAGTGATTAAAGTTACGGCAGTGCCAATTGAATGATATTTACACCTAGACCAGGAAGTTACGGCTGTTTCAGGGCCTTTTGGCCCCCTGCAGTCTGCTGCCACACCATTCTGCCCTCCACTCTGCTGCCTTGCATTATGCCATCCTCTCTTGCCCAATGTCGTTTTCCTCTTGCTGCTGAGCTGTGCCAAGCCTGGTCCTTCACAATGCCTTGTCCGCAGTGGGAGGAAGAAGATGGCAAAGGTCAGCGGTGGTGCCAGCTGGCCAGAAAGACAAGGATAGAGCAGAGAAATAGATGAGTGGGGGGACCTGAGGTGAAGGCAGGAGAAATGCGTGGTCATTGCCTAATGATGTTGTGGTCCCGCCAAACAACCTCAGCCAGGAGGTTGTCTGGTCATATAATGTTCTGCCTAATGAGCACATCGCTTAACAATGGAAATTTTGGTTCCAATTTGGGTCATTAAGTGAGGACTACCTATATGTATCTTCTTTAGATATTCTTCTGAATATTCTTCCTCAAGTTCACTCATCATGCTCTGTCTGTTTTATCAACCATAAATTGCCATTAATAATGTCCAAAAACGATCAAGTTGGTGTTGATTCTTAATGACCACATAGACAGATTTTTTTCAAGATGATCTGTCCCCAACTCGTCCACCAGATCTTTCCACAATGCCCTCGTTGCTTTTGTAATTGAGTCTGTCCATTTTGCTGTTGGTTGTCTTCTCCTCTCTCCATTCCTTCTGCCTTTCCCAGCATTATAGACTTGTCTAAGAGTAGATCTTCGCATGATGTGTCCAAACACCATAAAAGTACACTAAACTCATGTCAGTTGGTTTTTTTTAAAATTAAGAATAGAAATACCTTCATCTTAATTTTAATTTTGGGGTTTTTAACAAAATTGGGCCAAATTATTTAATACTTTTAAAACTTTTTTAAATTCATGGTGTATGGTGTTTTTATTCTGGCTGTACACCGCACTGAGTCCTACGGGAGAAGGGCAGTATAAAAAGGCAATTCAATCAATCAATCAATCAATCTGCCAATGTGATTATGATGTTGCTGGAGTAGGAGTCACTATTCCAGGATGTTGATGCTATCATTGGTCTGCTTAAGACACTTACGTACTGTGTCTCATGAACTAAGGGAACCTCTAAGCAAAACCTCACTCCCTACTTCTTAAAGAATAGAGAGATTGATATCTGGTGCTTCAAACTCACAGATCCAAGGGCTAGGAAACATGCCGAGGAAGTAATTAGATTAAGAAATGGCATAAGTTTCACACAGACATTTCTAATTTGTATTCTACAGCCATCATGTCATAAGTTATGGGGATATGAATCTGTGCCTGGATATCATATGTTACATGTTGAGTTATATCTATTTTGAGAGATCCCTTTTTATGTAATTAAAATTTCCAGTGGCTAATTGCCTGAAGCGGTGCTTTTAATTAACAAATTGTAGAAATGTTGAATTCTGGTGACAGGCCAGAACAGCAATGGATGAAATGTATTTGTTTTCATCCTTAATCAGCATTCTTTGCATTGTGCTCCTTTCTCTGCAATAATTTAATAACTTCGCTGTATATTTAAAATCCTGTTGGATGCATTCGATGTATCTGTTAAGTGAGTCCTTATGACGCTCAGCTGTGACTTCAAAAATTATGAAAATCAAAAAACAAAATAAGTGGAAAGGCTTTCCTTATAGAATCTTGTTATAAAATAAATTATTGTCCTGTTTTTCTACTCAGACTTACCTGACACAGGCATGGTTAGCCTTGATCTCTTCACCATGAAATGGAATTCTTGCATGTATGAGTTTTCTATTGCAAGTGTGATCTATTGCTTAGAAGTAAATCAGACATGCAGTTAGTCCTCGATTTACGACCACAATTGAGCCCAAATTTTCTGTTACTAAGCGAGATAGTTGTTAAGTTTTGTCCCATTGTGAGTCTTTTTTTGCTGCTGTTGTTAAGGGAGTCACTGTAGTTGATAAGTTAGTAATCTGATTGTTAAGTGAATCTGGCTTCCCAATTGACTTTGCTTGCCAGAAGGTCGCAAAAGATGATCACATGATCCCGGGACCCTGCAACCATTATAAATGTGAGTCAGTTGCCAAGCGTCTGAATTTTGATCACATGACCGTGGAGATGCTGCAATGGTGAAAAACGGTCATAAGTCACTTTTTTCCTTGCCGTTGTAATTTTGAATGGTCACTAAGCGAACTGTTGTAAGTCGAGGACTACCTGTAGGTCCTTTCAAAGGAATTAGTGCCTGTATGTAGCAGTCAATCTTTAAATGCAGAACAGGGAGGCCAGGCCTAGGCCTATGGACGTTTCATCTAAGTCCATCAGGAAAGATACACTTGGTAAGTTTCTGATTCATCTTTGTTTAATCCTGGCCTCTTGCCCTGAACATAAACTAGCAATTGGCTTCATGTAGTTGGATGTGTTTTAAGTTCACTCAGTCTTTCGTCATTCCTTAAAAAAAAAAAGACTAAAAACACACTTCCACCACTTCTCTCGCTGCTGAAGTGGCCTCACTCTTATCTTCAGCCTGGGTGCTCTTAACAAATCACTTGAGAGCTCAAGGTCTCTTGAGTATTTGCTTACTCCTTGGTTAGAATATCATAGGTATGAGCTGCCTTACCAGCAGGGCCTTAGGTCACAACTCCTTGGAAGTGCAAATATACGTTTCTTTTGTTTTTTGTTTATGTTAGTCTGGTTTTCTAATGGTTACACCAAACTGACTTGTGGCACATTCATTGGACCAGGGATGTCAAACTCGAGGCCCGTGAGCCGGATCCTTCTGGGAGCCCATTTCCGCTGGCAGAGCGCTCGGGCTGCCACAGGCGCCCACAACACAATGAGCTGGCCATGCCCCCCCCGGGGTCAAACACAACCCTGATGCAGCCCTCAATGAAATCGAGTTTGACACCCTTGCATTGGACTGCAACTGTCAAAAGTCTCAACCAAGGGATAGCTGTAACAGGCACACAGATTTTGAAATCATTTTATACATTCAAGCCTTGATTCACTAGGGGTATCACTAGATAAATCTATGCCATCTTGCTGCATTTAGGGTAAAGGCAGGCCTTGCTTCTTAAAACTCAGTCTTCCGAGAGTTTGCTTAAGAGCGACTGATGTTGAAACCAAATAAAGCTGATTTGTCAATGGTTCAGTTTTCTCCCATTTTATTGAATCTTGGCATCTTTATGTTGTTTCTTTTCCCCTCCTACCAGGTTGCACATAGGTAAAGGTGTACAGTTGGAGTGTAAAGGGGAAGGTGATGTCTGGGTTCGGTGCCTCAGCGATCATGCGGTGTTCGTTCAGAGTTACTACTTAGACCGAGAAGCAGGACGGGCCCCGGGCGATGCGGTTCACAAAATTTATCCTAGTGCCTATATTAAGGTTTGTTAACAAAATAATCCTACATTTTAAAGTTGTAATAACAGAAATAATTTTATTTGTCTGGTTCTGGACTGGCCGTGCCAATCCCTAACCTCTTCTCCACAGACTTCTATTCTTCTCCATGTTGCTTTTTTAATCAGTTCAAAGTTACAGGTCTGCAGCATATGATTCCATGCTGTGTATATGTAATGTTGTACAGGTTTTATTTGGGGGAAGCTAATTATTTATGCAGAAGGACCATAAGATCTAAAAAATCATATATTTGCTAAAAGTACATATCACCCAGTGTGGAGATTGACTTTAAACATTGTGTTTGAACGTAACACAGAATAATTCTGAGAAACGTGCATTGTTAAGCATAAGTGCAATTCTATTGCATTTAATCTGGAATCTCTTGTTTTACTACTCCAGTCTGAAAAAAATATGCATTGCAGATAAATGCTAAGAGCAACAGTCTGTAGAAGACTTTCTCTGTGAGGGCCTCCCGTTCTGCAGCCCAGATAATACTCCTCAGACACTGTGGGGTTAAGAACGGAAAGCAGTTTTCACATCCTGCTTATATTGATAGAGAGTCTTCCATTACCGTTTTCTCAGGAATGTTTTTATGTAATCTGGTTCCTAAACTGTCAGTGTGTCTTTGCAGCTTTCAAATCAAGGCTGCTTTGAAGCCAGAAGCGTAGGTGCTTTGTGCTCAGCACAAACAATAGAAAACGGGTTGTGCAGTGCTGTAAAGAGCTTTACTTTTACAATTTGGATAAATCAAGAAGATCTTGGATGGGAGCTAGTTTAAACATCTTCAAAATCACAAAAAGTCAGATTCTTCAGGTGCTGAGCATTGCAGCTTGCAAATGGGGTTGAAGAGTGGATGCAGAGAATGGAAGGTGACCTTAAAACCATGCAGTTAATACTTCAACTAAAATAACCAAGGAGAGGGAAGTCATCTGTAGCTAGTGGTTTTTTTTTTTTACATAGATCACAATCCTATGCATGTTTGCTCTAAGTTAAGATTCATACAGATAGTCCTTGATGTTCAACAGTTTATTTAGTGACCATTTAAAGTTACAAACAGTTAAAGTTATTGGGAAAAAAGGGATTTATTTATGACCATTTTTCTCACTTACAACCATTGTAGCATCCCTGTGGTCACATGATCAAAATTCGGATGCTTGGCAACTGACTCATATTTATGACGGTTGCAGTGTCCCGGGGTTATGTGATTGCCTTGTGGGACCTTCTGACGAGCAAAGTCCACAGAGAAGCCAAATGCACTTTGCAACCATGTTACTAATGTAACAACTGCAGTGATTCACTTAACAACCGTGGCAAGAAAGGTCATAAAGTGGGTCAAAAAAGTGGGTCAGGAGCCTGTGTAGCGTAGAGGGCTAATGCCTCCTACTAAAGGCAGCAATTAACACCAGCTGCCTGTAATTTCTCTGAGTTCAATCCTAGCCAGGCTCAAAGTCGACTCAGCCTTCCATCCTTTCTAAGGTGGGTAAATTGAGGACCCTGTTTGTGGGGGCAATAAGCTGACTTTGTATAAATATAAATATACAAAAGTATGAAGGCTATTGCTTAACGCATTGTAAGCCGCCCTGAGTCTCCGGAGAAGGGCGGCATATAAATCAAATTTAAAAAAAAATCACTTAACAAATGTTTCACTTAGGAACAGAAATTTTGGGCTCAATATTGTCGTAAGCCAAGGACTACCTCTACTTCCATTTGCCCTTGGCCAATTGACTCAGGTTTGCACCTCACTCTTAGCAGGATAAACAGGTGGACATGTTTATAGCTGTCCACCCATAGGCTCCAAGTCACTCTTGGCCTGACAGGTAGCAGAAACATAGAAATAGCTGCTACTCCAAGCAGATACCCCCACCCTATTGGCTTTGGAATGGCTCCTGCTTGATTCTTAATCATTGTGTTCCTTCTCAGAATACCCAGAATCCATGCAGCCAAAGACACCTCAAATCTTAAAGGGGACTAGAAAGCACGAAAGCAAAAGATACTTATCAGTATTTTTTAATTTAAGCTCTGAGATCCCCAGCCCATGCACTGAGTTCTGCAGTTGCCCCATGATAAACACTTTAGGTAGTGGGGCTGTTTCCCCCCCCCCCCCCCAGTTTGATTGGGCTGTTCGTTTTTGAGATGGCTTCTGCTCTACTATAAACGCCGCTTCTTTTTAAGGTATTCGATTTACGCCAGTGTCACCGCCAAATGCAACAGCAGGCTGCCACAGCGCAAGCCGCAGCTGCTGCTCAAGCTGCCGCCGTGGCAGGGAACATCCCTGGGCCAGGATCTGTCGGAGGAATTGCTCCAGCGATCAGTAAGTGAAATCGGTGAAATCTTTCATTCCTCTGTATATTTTCAAATTCTCAAATGTCAGTGGAAAAAAGAAAATTCAAAGAAGTGCATCATGCATTCCCAAAGTCAAGAATCATGCATTTCTGGTAGTTTAGAATCCAATCCACATTTTTAGTTTCCAGGTTTAGGATTTAAACCTGCTTATCTGTGCTTTTTTCTCTTGTCTGCTCAACACACATCTTCAGGTGTAATAAACTAGGTACAGATCGTTCTCGAGTTAGAACCAGTCACCTAGTGACTGTTTGGAGTTCTGAGGAATCTACTACTTACGACCCAGAGTCTGCCCCCCACGACATCCCCCCTTGTGCACAGTCACAAGACTACACAAGCCGCACCACATTTATGGCTATTTGCAGCATCCTGTGGTCACGTAACCATTTTTTTAGGAAAGTGGTTTATTTAACCACAACAAAAATGGTTGCAAAATTGGCTCGGTCACATGACCGACACCACTTTACAACCGTCACAACTTAACAGTTGTAATGGGCAAGCTCCATTACAGTCTTAACTATAGGATTATTGTAGAACTTCACTCACTTATAATTATGATTAGTCAAACCATGATTTGCAAAGCAGCCTTCAATGTCCAATCATAAACGTCCTTTGTCAAGTCAGTCTCCATGCTAATATTTAATCAGCCCTAATTGTGCTTTTTTGAGAGGAATTTTTCCCCTCTTTTTCACTCGAGAGCCCTTGTCTCTCTCCAGCAACGCATGCCCAGGAGAAGTCGGTGGAATTTCTGGCTTTGTGAAAGCATTTGGAGATTTTTTCCCCCTCCCTCATTGGCACCAAGTGGGTGTTGCAACTCTAAAGAAATGATTCAATTTTTTGAAGCAGAAATCAGGGGTTGCAGCTGAAACAAAGAAGCAACTCTTTCTGTCCTGATGAAATTTTTAGTCAGAACTTTTTCTATTAAAAGGATAACCTGTATAAATGGAAAGTGTGAGGGGCATCACGAGGAACTTCCTTGTTTGAAGAATCTTGACTTCTCAACTGCAGCTGTGCTATGAATTATTCTTTAAATGCTTCCCGAATTATAGGCTCAGTGAAATAGATGTTAGTTAACTAGACAAAGAAATTGAAGTACATTTTGAAAAAAGTAACAATCCAATCCCATAAAGTTTTAAAAGAAACGAGAGAGATATTCTCATAATCACAAGGAATTGAGCTTTATTTAAGAGAGGCGGCATCTTTTACTGGGATATGTAGCTCACTTTTTTTTTCTCACAAGGTGCTTGACAATTTCAAGATTTTATTTATCTAAATGTATTACCTGCCCAACTCCAATGGAATTTATTTTCTTTCTCTTTCTAATGCTGGGATGTGTATATGTGTGTGTGTTTGTGTGTGTATTTTTCTGAGTTTTTTGCGGGTGTTTGAATGTAGGTTTTTGGTTATTCGGGTTTCTCCCGCGTAAAATTGGAAGTGTCTTGGTGACATTTCGACAAAGTCTCATTCGTCATCTTCAGGCTGGTGTTTTCGGCTTCGTGCACATCCACGCAGAAAGCAGACTCAAACCCACACTAATGAGGAGGCACGACCACGGACCAGAAACCAGACCACAGCTGCATCATTAGCCACTTTAAACCCCTCCAATCCATACATGAAGCAGACTGACACCCACCATGAAGAGATGACACAGCCACGAACATGAAGCAACACAGCTCACCAGCTCAAGTCCCCCTGCAACTCAGCAACACAGCTCACCAGCTCAAGCCCCCCTGCAACTCAGACTAACCGAAGCACAACCAAGCCCCCACCCAAACAGAACATATCCCCATCCAATCAGAGCACAGCAACCCCCCATCCAATCAGAACACACCTCCACCCAATCAGAACACAGCCAAGCTCCCACCCAATCAGTTCACACCCCCACTAGCAGTTAAAAGGAAGAAACCGCTGCGATCTCACATTGCTCCTAATACTTGAAATAGTTGAAAATATCAAGGTCTTGTTTCTTCGTCCATTTCTTTATTTGAATTTATTAGCTGCCAAACTCCAATTGGCTATTTTTTTTTTCCTGTTTCTTAAGTGACGAGTCTGAACAAACCAAAAGTTGATGGAGGGGAGAAGGGCCTTCTTCTCAAATTGGGTTGATGCCAGCACTTGGCTTTGAAGAAAGATGTTGCTAAGAGGAATGTTTAACGTCCCTGTCCCTGCCCTAGGTTTGTCGGCAGCTGCTGGAATCGGTGTGGACGACCTTCGGCGCTTGTGCATCTTGAGGATGAGCTTCGTGAAAGGATGGGGGCCCGACTACCCACGCCAGAGCATCAAAGAGACTCCATGCTGGATCGAAATTCATCTACATCGCGCCCTCCAGCTGCTCGATGAAGTTCTCCATACCATGCCGATTGCAGATCCCCAGCCCTTAGACTGAGACCGCACAGCTGTGAGCCACGACGGAGCGAGGAGGGTGGATTGTAAAATACCATTTTGTTTATTACGGGGAAGATATATTTTACTTCCATTCTGCTTAATCTCTTAACCAGGTTTTAAAGAGAAAATGTCTTTGCCACCTTGCTCTCAGCAGAAAGAAGCTGAACTTGTAACTCCAGATAGTTCACACCGTCAGACCTTCGGTGGGCTACATGTGGAAAGCTGTCACCAGCCAGAAAATTTTTTAGATGGTGATCGGGCGGGATCACCGCTGCGTCTGTTTCTTGGACATCTCATTAATTCGTGTGAGCTTCTTCTCAGAATTAACCGGGGAGCTCACGCCGAATGATCCTATGCATTTCAGGGAGCCTGGAGGTGGGGGGGCCTCACTTATGCAGTCACCCAACTTGTCCTTGCATGAGTCCAGCCCAAATGAGCAAAATCATGTTGATTATTCTAAAGGGAGGATTCAGATGCTCTGCTCTAACTGGGCACTGGGGCATGTCTCATCAGGAGTTTTTTATGTAAGATTTTTATGTATGCCTATTATTTTAAAAATGCACTAAAACTGGGATGGGCTTCAGAGCTGGTATCCATTTTAAAGGCAACGTGAAACACACCAATAAAATTGTCTGCTAAATTCAGTAGCGAAAACGTCTGCATTATTCTACATTCCCAACTGATTTTAACTTTTACCAGCACGGAACTTCTTAAATACACTTGAGCAATTAATTGGGATAGCGTGAATCTGCTTACTGAACTTGGCGTGCCATCTCAGACTTCTTAAATCATGTTTATGGTTGTACCGCTGAAAAATCCAGATTTTATATTTTTCAAAATTTCTACTCAGGGCAAGCTGGCAAACTTGTTTTTATACTTCTCGGTTATTTTAAGCTGTTTATCTCATCAACGATCTTATCTATTTGCATTGACTTTGTATAGAGAATTTCAAGTAGAAGTTGCAAATGTAATGGCTGTATGACAGATGCATTATGCTTCTCTAGTTAATAAAACTATTAGAAAACTCTCTGCACTGATAAAAAGTGATCTACTTCAGCTGTGTACTCGACCTTTTGAATCTGGAGCTCTGGATCGGTTTGCCTTCAGGAATTGAAACCAGCCATAGTGAGTTTTTCTTGCAGCATCTATTTTTGGATGTTGGATTTATGGATGTTGCACATTTCTGCCATATTGTCTTCTCTAAGTAGTCCTTGACAACCATTCGTTTAGCAACCATTTGAAGTTACAACAGCACTGGGAAAAAATGACTTACAATTGGTCCTCAGATTTTGCAGCATCCTAAGGTCAAAATTTGGGCACTTGGCACTGGCTTGTATTTATGACAGTTGCAGTGTCCAGGAATCACGTGATTGACATTTGAGGCCTTCTCAGTCAGCTTCTGACAAAGCCAGCAGGGAAAGCACTTCACGCCCACACGATTCACATATCGACCGCAGTGATTTGCTTTAACAACTGTGGCAAAAAGTTAGGTGTGACTTACTCACTGCCTATTGTGCCCTGGGCTCATTTAGTTATTACAAGACGCAATTAGTCCCAAACAAAACTATTTTATTACAACAGCTGAGAATTACTTCATTCCCAGCTTAGTCCAAATTAATTCCAAAACAAGTCCTTCAGAAAAAGTCCTTCGGGCTTATCACTAACCTTTATCTTCTTTGGCACCCTGGCAAAGGCCTTTCTTGGCAAAGCCCCACAAAGTTCAGAAACGAGACACCGACTGGAAACAGATTTAGCAACATTGCTTTCCTACAAAGAGCCCAAGAGCATTTGCTGCTCTTTTAAGCCTTATGGGAGGGGCCATCATCTCCTGGCCTTATTCCCGAGTCGGCCCTTTTGCTTTAGCTGCTCTTGCCTTTTGGCAGCTCTTCGCATGCATGCACTAGGAACAGGCTTCCGTTTCTCTGCCTCTCTGCTGTCTGACTGGAGGCTCCGGAGTCCACGCATCGCTCCCAGATGGCCCTGGCCCCATCTCTGCCTCCGATGCAGAGCCCTCATCCGGGCCTTCCCCTGACTCCAGGACTGGCCCATGTTCCTCCCCAGCCTCCTCACTGTCCGACTCCGCTGCTAGCTCCGCAGGCTGCTGGTGGGCCACAACACTGCCTTGATTGTTCTGATCCCAATTTGGTCGTAAATTGAGGACTATCAGTAGGTGCAAGAGAAGAACACCATGTAGTGGCTGAGGGGGCTTTTTTTCAGCCTCACCGTCAACAGGTGTAAACGGGGGAGGGGAGGATTAGACATGATCCGAAAGAGGAGTCATAATCTCCTGCCTTACCTGATTATTGATCGTGGATTCTCCTTCCTGCTGTATGGCTCTCCTTCATTCACCTGACTCTGTCTTGCTTTACCTTTTTGAGAAACTTGAACAGTTCGGAACCTTGTTGTAAATTGCAACATTTAATCAGGTAAGGAGCCATAGCGGAGCCAATTCTTTTTCATGTTAAAAAAAAATGGGAAAATTTTGACAGCTTCTATATTGAGAAGAGCCCCAGCTGTGGCATGAAAGATATTTGTTATTCAAGAACCAGAGTGGTTTTCATCAGAACTGTCATTCGCATGCAAATGTATGCAGTTGTGATTGAATAGTCAATTAAAACTCATACAATTAGTCAATAAAAGGTTTGTATAATTAGGTGGCAGCCCTAATGGAAATTTATTAATATAGCATAACCCCACCACCACACACACATTTGTAATTTCTAAAGTGCTGTAGTCCCCATCTCCCACCGCATGTAGCATGAAGTGTGGCTTTGCTTATGGAGGCCTTTGTCTTAACATATCGGTGCTTTTTTCAAAGTGTGTGCAAAATGATTAGACAATCCCAGATATACCTTCAGAATTCACACTAGATAAGAATCGCCCCACTGGACATGGCATTTGATCTGCTCTGCAGCCTTTCCAGAACTCACATAATAGTTCCAAGCCCTACTTGGTGTTAGCTGTGGTCTTCTTGAGGATGGAACGGAGGTGTCAACATCAGTGGTTGCAATGGATGAATAGCCTTATCTACCTCCCCATTGCAATACTTGGCCATATGGGCAGAGAGTATTTAAATACACATGTTGATATTAAATTATTTCCTCCTAGTAGCGTTTTCAGTTAACTCAGCATTCCAGGGGTGTGGTTTTTGGTTTGCAACTTTGAGCATTTGTAATTTAAACAATTTCTTCTTTTATTCAAGAATCTCTGCTTAGAAGAGATTCTTGAGTATTTTCCAAAGTAAGTCTTGCTCACTATTTTCCAAAGTAAGTCTTGCTACAACTAGTCCTTGAGTTACAATGAGTCATTTAGCGACTGGTTGAAGTTGTGTCGGATCTCTCCAAGGTACTTACGACCCAGTTCTGATGGCTGCTCTCCCCCATAGTCACATGACTGCATGTCAGACACTTAGCAGCCAGCCCACATTTACAGAGTTCAGTGTCTTGCAGTCAAATACTACATTTTATGACCGTTTCCCACAAAACCTCCCATTTGCTTCTGCTTTTCAGCAAAAGTGGCCCATAGTAAACCATTGGTTTGTTTAACAGCCTAAGCGGTGGCTTTATCAATCAAGAATGACCACCGCAAAAAAAGGTGGTAAAATTAGGTCAGTCAAACGGGTGATCCATAAGCCTCATTGACTTACAGCAGGCTCCATTAGGGACTATCCATATTGCTGAAAATTGGACAACTGCAAAATCTCCCATTTTGTAATGTAATACAGATGAATATTGTGGTACAGTCCCGAGAAGATGCAGAAGGAAACTAGCTCCATCTTCCCCCCTCCCCCCATCATTGCCTTAATTTAAGATCCCCAAAAAGGAAAAGTTCAAACAGTTACCTATTTTTAGGTTATAAATTAAGGAAATGACGTAGGACCTGCAATTTTTGGCCTATTTTGCATAACGTGTTCAAGGCATATTGCATTTTGAAAATCTTGCTGAGAGCCTTTCTCTCTCTATGGGAGGATGGGTGGGTGTACTTGGGATGGTGGCTCTGTTTTGAAGAAGAAACTTGTTTTAAAATAATAACTTGACAAATATCGTGACAAACGCACGGCATCCTTGTAGCCTTTTGCACACAAAATTTTAGTGTTTCCGAACACTGCCTAGCCTTTACCCTTCTGTTCTCCTAGAACGGGTGTCAAACTCGATTTCATTGAGGGCCGCATCAAAGTTGCGTTTGACCTTGGCGGGCTGGGGTGGGTGTGGCCAGCTCGACATCACTCATGTTGGGAGTGCCTGTGATAGCCCGGGTGCTCTGCCAGCGAAAACGGGCTTCCGAGCTCCCTTTCGGCTGTGACAACCTCCTGCAACCCTCCGCCAATGAAAATGACAGAGCACGCAGTCCTCCCAAGCTCCCATTTTCACTGGCAGAGGCACTGCGCGCCAGTCCTTTGCTGTTTCCAGGGCGGCCCCATAGGCCACATCTAAGCACTCCACAGGCCGGATCGGCCCCTGGGCCTTGAGTTTGATACCCCTGTCCTAGAACAAAATCAGTTCTGTTCATCAAGTCCCTTCATTGGATGTCTGGGAGTGCCTCAGGAGCCAGAGATGGGAGTCTTTTCAGATGTGGGAAAACCCCCTCCCCTAGTTTTTAAGAAGTCCAACAAAAGATCGTTATCTCATTGGGTCATGAGGACTGGAATGCTGTGATTTTGTCCCTTCTAGTATTCATTTAATTTTTATTTATTTATTTAATTATATTTCTATACCGCCCTTCTCCCACAGGACTCAGGGCGGTGCACAGCCAAGGTAAAAACACAAAACACACAAACATCATAAATTTAAAATTTAAAATTGTTGAACAATTTAATTAAATTAAAAACCCAGAATTAAAATCACTAATTAAAATTCATTTAAATGGTCAGCCCCGCCTGTTGGAACAGCAGGGTCTTGAGGGCACAGCGGAAGGTACGAAGGACGGGGATCTTACATATTTCCGGGGGCAATTCATTCCAAAGGGCAGGAGCACTCACAGAGAAGGCCCTCCCCTTGGGGGTCGCCAGTTGACATAATTTGACCGACAGCACCCTGAGGAGTCCCTCTCTGTGAGAGCGAACCGGCCGGTGGGAGGCTATTGGTGGCAAAAGGCGGTCTTGTAGATACCCAGGTCCTAAGCCGTGGAGCGCTTTAAAGGTGGTGACCTTTGAATCGCACCTGGAAGACCACTGGAAGCCAGTGCAGCTCGCGCAGGAGAGGTGTTACATGGGCGCAACTCATAATCACCCGCGCGGCCGCATTCTGGACCAGTTGGAGCCTCCGAGTGCTCTTCAAGGGGAGCCCCATGTAGAGAGCATTACAGTAGTCCAGTCCATTACAGTAGTAGCGGAAGGAGTTGGGTTTTTTTTTATATTCTTGATACAGAGAACAGCTCATCCTTCTACTATATGTAGGTTGGACAATGTTGCTTTGTTTCTTTTTGTATTATTTGGAATCCAATTTATGGACGTTGGGATGTATGCTTGTGATTAGAGCAGCCTGCAAGCCCATTGAAATAAAATTAAATTTTAAAAAATCAAGTTTGAAATCTCACGTAGCCTTTGAAAACCCAGGCAACTTTAGGGCCGCAGCCACTAGATGTCCTCACTGTTCTATCTATGGGAGAAAACATCTCATAAAATATGCCTGATTCATCCTCTGCTTTAATTCGACAATAATTCATTTGACCGGTCCGAGAACGTGAATGAACTGTGAACTTGGGCATTTGTCCATCCAGATTATTGCTTCTCAGCCATAGGCTGACACTAACCTGTCACAGCTAGGCAAACTTGCGTCGCCAAGTTGAACCATTAAGAAAAAAAAAATACATTAAAGGTAATTTCTATATCTAACCAGAAATTAAAAGCATAGCCATTTCAAATTTAACATTGCAAGTTGGACTTAAATGTTTTTTTGCTAGAGTTTTACATGCTGGCTTAGTGGCAGCCCAAAGATGGTATTTATGTGATTAGGATAATCCATCAAGCGTTCTTTGGATGGTACCATTTCATGCTACTCCCGATTTGGAGGATGGGGCTTGCATGCTATAAGACGCACCTACCTTTTTGGTGAGAAAAACAAGAAAAAGAAATCTGCCTCTGCCTCCCAGCAATTTTGCCTCTTTGTAGCAAACAGCTTGCTTTACTTTCATTTTCAGCATAGCTTGATTAGCACAAGGGGAAAAAAATTGTTCCCAGCAATTTACCTCTTTGCAGAAAGCAGCAGAGGCCCACTGTTTCTTCTTGCTGCTTGCTGCAAGGAGGTAAACTGCTGGGAGGCAGAGGCCAAAGGGTGGGGGCCAGTGGGCGGGCAGGGTTACATTTGGTGTATAAGACGCACCTAAATTTTCACCCCCTTTTAGGGGGGAAAAAGGTGCGTCTTATACTCTGAAAAATATGGTAGCTACGGACAAGAGTTTACACTAATATCAAAGAAATGGTGGAGTAGAATAATTTAAAAAAGGATGCCAAAAAAAAAGAGGGACGAAATGAAAAGTGAATGACAAAAATTAAAATATTTTAGCATTTTAAGGTTGTAAATTGGCCAGTGTCACTGGGAATCAGGCAGCAACTTCATTTAATAAAATTGTATCAATAGCAATGTGAAGTCACAGCTGCCGGTTCTTTTGCTGGTGTTGATCTTCATTGAGATCTTCCCAAGAATCTAGAACATGGGTGTCAAACTCGCCTCATCATATTGCCATCACGTAACATTGCGACATTTCTCCCTAAGCAGAGCTGGGGTGGGTGGGGCCTCTGTGTGATGCATCCGGTCCGCAGACCGCCAATTTGACACCCCTGACTTAGGATGTTGTGATATATCAGTGTAGTATGTGTATGGATCCAAGTAGTATGGCCTTTTGTAATTGACAGATGGAAATATTGTCCATGCACACTTTTTCTTAGTGCCATCCAAGATTTTTGGGTGTGCTGATAACTATTGGGAGCACCATGCCTTATTTATGCCATAATATTTCAATTTCAATCATTAAATGGCTTGGGACCAGGTGATCTGAGGGATTGTCTCTTGCCGGTCACATCTACCGGAGCAGGGAGGCAGGGAATGTTGCGGGTCCCATTCCCAAGGGAGATACACCTGGTGGGACTCTGGCTCTATGGTGGCTCCCTCTCTCTGGAACATCATTCCACCAGAGATAAGGATGTCCCTCATTCTAATACTCTTCAGGGAAGACCTGGTTCTACCAGCGGGCCTGGGAAACCCAGAGTAGGATGGACCCATTAAATGGCTTGTGTGATCTGCTGTCGTGGGGGTGGGTGGGTGGGAGGTGGTGGTGATTTTGTTATATTGTACTATATTAATTTATTTGATTCTTTTTGTTAGTTTTTATTGTTTTAAATACGGTTTTATATTCTGCCTTGAGTCGCCATGGGTGAATAGGCAGCAATATAAATTCATTCATTCATTCATTTATTCAATCAATCAATCAATCAAGTCAATGGGGAAACCAGATTCTCTTAACCACCAGGTTACTAACTTAACAACTGCAATGATTTCCTTAAAAACTGTGGCAAGAAAGCTCAAAAAAAATTGTGTGTGGGGGGGAATTCACTTAACCCATGTCTTACTTAGCAACAGAAATTTTGGGCTCAATTGTGGACGTAGGTCGAGGACTCCCTGTAACTGCAAAGGTCAGTTAGGAAAAAAAATGCATAGGCATCGAATCGCTGATATGCAGCTGGGGCAACAGCACAGGGGGAATAGACCTTGAAGTTGTAGCTGATCACACACTTAAAAATTTATCAGAATATGACCCATGGAGCCCAGAAAGATAAATGCTCCAAATGGCAACTCTGTCAACAGATAAACAAGTTTTAAAACCATGGATAATAAGCTGAGCTGTCATTTCCAGCATCCCTGAAAAATGCAGCCATTGGAGAAGAAAGTTTGATATTGGAATTAATTACCCAAAGTATTTTGGACACTCTTTCCCCAAATGTACGTTCGAGCGGATGGTGGAGGGCCATCTCCTGAGAAATGTTTTAATGCCGGGTCTCCAACCTGGGCAAAGCTGGCTGAGGAATTCTGGGAGTTGAAGTCCACAAGTCTTAAAGTTGTCAAGGTTGGAGACCCCTGTTGTAATGGACTTTCCTTTTAATGGCTGAGGAAGAGGAGACAGAAGTTTCCAGAAGTTTTCCTGAGGGTGATTCTTGCTTTCTCCAGTATGCAACCGTGTCTATGGGATCACTCTTTCCATGGACAGCCCACTCATAAACAGGAGTCACCCATATATACCAAACCACCAAAACAACAGAAATGTTTGGATGTTGCAATGTACCATTAACTTGTGGATCCTTTTATTTGCAGTATAGGTGAGTCATTGGTTGAAATTTCCCCTGGGTTGCCTGGAGGACTTTGTCCATCACGTAAACCTTTCTGGATCAGCAGTTGCCACACCCAGCAAATAATCTCCTCAGCTGTCTCAGGCCGCTTCATTTCCAGCCCTGCTTAAGTTCCCTATGGGCAAGGCACTTAAAATGCCGCTGTTTTAAAGATTTTCGATATGAGGATAATGAGAAGCACATGTATTTATGGTGAAAGAAAGACAAAGCTGGGATTAAGATATCTCGCCACCCATCCCACAAAGAGGAGGTAGAAAATTTGCAAGGAGAGAGAGAGAGATGGCTGCCAGGGTACAGAGGTGGGTTTCAGCAGGTTCTGACCAGTTCTGGAGAACCGGTAGCGGAAATTTTGAGTAGTTCGGAGAACCGGTAGTAAAAATTCTGACTGGTCCCGCCCCCATCTATTCTCTGCCTCCCAAGTCCCAGCTGATCAGGAGGATATGGAGATTTTGCAGTAACCTTCCCCTGGAGTGGGGTGGGAATGGAGATTTTTACAGTATCCTTCCCCTGCAACATCCACCAAGCCACACCCACAGAATCGGTAGTAAACAAATTTGAAACCCACCACTGCTAGGGTGGTGTGGTTTGGAATGTTTGTTAGAATTGCACAATTCAGTATCACATCTAATTAGTATTGGGTTGAAGAATCCTGCAGTTTTTTTCTATCCATCTCTTTTGGTTTAATGAAGGAGACCTTGCCTTCAAAATATTTTTGCAAAGAGTATTTTATTGATTTTTGGGAGTTGGGGAAAGGAGAGACTGGGGATTCTTAGACTTCCTCTGGGGGTGTCTCTGCTGGGATTTCTGTGACTGGACCCATGGAAAGACATCAGGAGGGAATGCCTGTTTGGGGGCAAGGATGGAGGAGGTTGGAGAAAGTTTGATCAGCCGGAGACTGGCAAGCAGGGGTGAAATCTAGCAGGTTCTGACAGGTTCTGGAAAACCGGTAGCGGAAATTTGGAGTAGTTCGGAGAACCGGCAAATACTACCTCTGGCTGGCCCCAGAGTGGGGTGGGAATGGAGATATTGCAATATCCTTCCCCTGGAGTGGGGTGGGAATGGAGATTTTGCAGTATCCTTCTCCTGTCACGCCCACCAAGCCACACCATTTTTAAAAATTTAATATTTTTTAAAATTTGATTTATATGCCGCCCTTCTCCGGAGACTCAGGGCGGCTTACAATGCGTTAAACAATAGCCTTCATACTTTTGTATATATATACAAAGTCAGCTTATTGCCCCCACAAACTGGGTTCTCAATTTACCTACTTTAGAAAGGATGGAAGGCTGAGTCAACTTTGAGCCTGGTGAGATTCGAACTTACAGTAATTGCAGACAGCTGGAGTTAATCACAATGCTTTTAGTCTGCTGAGCTATCCAGGCTCCTTCCCTGGATAGCTCAGCCATGCCCACCAAGCCACGCCCACAGAACCGGTAGTAAAAAAATTTGGATTTCACCACTGCAGCAAGTAATAGAAACAAATGAAATTTGCCCAGGGACCATTGTAATAGACTCAGAAATACAGAGTTCCTTGATATTAATCAGTTGTGGGTGCTGCAACAACTGGAGGATTTTAAGAAGAGATTGGATAGCCATTTGTGTGGAATAGTATAAGGTTTCCTGCCTGAGCAGGGGGTTGGACTAGATGATCTCCAACATTCCTTTGAACCGTTCTTCTGTCAAATACATCAAAAACAACATGTCTCGCTGCCAATTTCAACAAGAAAGCTAAAAAAAAAAAGAACCCTACCGAGAGAAATTATTTTTATTTATTTATTTATTTAAATTTGTATACCACCCTTCTCCTACTGGACTCAGGGCCGTGCACAGCCAAGAATAAAAAACATTCCAATACAAAATTTAAAATTATTAAAAGAATTATATAAATTTGGCCCAAAATTTAAAACAATCCACATTACAATTTAAAATATCCAAGGGTGGTGGTGGTGCTGGGGTTATGCCAGCCCAGCTTGATGAAACAAAAGAGTTTTTAGGGCACGGCGAAAAGCCCGGAGATCTGTATTCTCTGTATCTCCGGGGGGAGGTCGTTCCAGAGGGCAGGTGCTGCCACAGAGAAGGCCCTCCCCCTGGGGTCGCCAGCCGACATTGCCTGGCTGACGGCACCCTGAAGAGGCCCTCTCTGTGGGAGCGTACTGGCCGGTGGGAGGCTATCAGCGGCAGAAGGCGGTCCCGCAAGTAACCAGGCCTTATGCCTTGGAGCGCTTTAAAGGTGGTAACCAACACCTTGAAATGCACCTGGAAGACCACTGGAAGCCAATGCAGCTCGCGCAGGAGAGGTGTCACATGGGAGCACCCCGTTGCTCCCATAATGCCCCACGCGGCTGCATTCTGCACCAGTTGGAGCCTCCAGGTGCTCCTCAAGGGGAGCCCCATGTAGAGAGAAATAAATCCAACATTTTTAAAAGCACCCTGACAATAAAATAAAAGAAACGGAAGTCTTGTTTGCAGATAAAGAAAACCACTTAAAATTGGATGGTGATTTTGGCATCTGCGTTAATAACGCACATGGACATGTCTGTGCACAAATCCTTGGCCGAAAATGCAACACGTCTTCTGAAGAACTTACTAGTCAGCAACCACTGAAGAACTCTTGATGACGTCTTTGGTTCTCATTTGGCCTTTTATTTATTGGATGGAGGTCTTGTGTTTCCTTCAGGAGCTCAAAGCAATATGTGTGACACCCCCTCTCCCCTCACCTCACACCTACAACCTTGAGGTGTTGTTGGGTTGCCAGAGAGCCTGACTGGAACTGAGATACAGAATGGAGCTTCTGTGCTTGAAGCTAGATGGGAACATGGTCCCCTGGAATCAGTGCTACCCCAATGCACTTGAGGCAGGATCTTCTTCGATTTGGATTACTGGAATATAAATTATGGATCTATTTGACACCTTTAGACACTCGCTGCATCTCAGACCAAATATTTAAATCATCACTTTCAGAATTCCTAGACAACAGGGCCATTGAAGTCCCAAATGAAAACATTTTATATTTGTGGGTGTGATCCTCCATGAGGAAGATAGGTGCTTCCTAAATGTGATAGTAAGTAAGTAAGTAAGTAAGTAAGTAAGTAAGTAAGTAAGTAAGTGCAAATTACGGTAGTGGCCAAAATTGTGGAAACCTTTTGGCAAAAGTGTATTTTCTAAAACTAGCTGATACACCACTTTTTTTTTGGAGTAGTACCATAAAATTATATATCAATTTGGAAAGATAATTTAATCAAGAATGTAATGCAATAACTTTTATGAAGGATTTGCTATTAGAGTAGCAGTTATAAAGAAGAAAAGTGAAACACGTAGAAAAAATGAGATATACAAAAATTATCACCATGTCAGTTAATAGTTGGGTAACCTTTAGCATGAATTACGGCTTTACAACATCTTCCCATGGAGTGAACCAAGTCTTTTAGTTCTGCAGCTGTTATAATGTGAAACCAAGATTGAATGATGGCTTCTATTAACTGGGTTTTATTGCTGGGTCGCTTCTGATTAACAAGTTGTTTTAGTCAGCTCCATAGACTTTCAATTGGGTTAAGGCCTGGGCTATTCCCAGGCCATTCCAGCAGTGGAATAGGATTATCTTGAAACTCCCCTTTCCCCAAAAGGTTTCCACAATTTTGGCCACTACTATATTTTAGGAATATTCTTCAGCATCTCAGTAGAATGCAGAGGGGTCCCCCTCCCACCCGCATATAGGAGCTTTTTCCAAAAGGCAACTGGACTTTCTTGGTTTTTGCCTTTGAAAACATTTTGCTCCTTATTTAGAATGAAGAAATTTCTTGGATGAGAAGCAAAATGTTTTCAAGAGAAAAAAAAAAAAAACCTCAGCTAGTCCAGTTGCCTTTTGGAAAAAGCACCTCTGGGACACCCATGACCTGGATGACTGAGAATTTCCATAGGCATTTTCAGTTTTTATAAAACTCTTGGGATAGATCGAGGCTCAGTCATTTAATCCGTGTAACGTTTTTAGAATTTCTTAATCCCGCTCCTTCGCTTGGTTTCTCCTGCTCTTTTCTGGGCAGGCACAGAGAAAGATCTGCCTCAATGGCATTTACAGGCCATAAAGCCTCTGCAATCTCTCTCTCTCTTTTATTAATCTCCCCTTAATTCCCTTCTTTAAGGGAGTTAATTCCCATATTCCTCACCTCTTTTCTGTTTCTGAAGTAATAACCTTTGTTATTACTGCCATTAAGCTTCTTAAAACCCTTTTCTGCTTAAATTCCTTGTGTCAATGTTTCTTTTTTTAAAAAATCCATTTTCTGAAGGAAAACCATTTTTTGTAATAATTTCCTTGACACTTTTCGTGACTCATCCTGTTGACCTTAATGTAATGGTTCTTTTTTTTTTTTTGGTCTGTTTTGGACTAAGCATTATTGCTGAGCTTGAATTATTGTGGTTTTGAATAATTCTTCTAGGAAAAAATTGTTTTCTTTCCCTTTAACTTCATTCCTATCAGCCTCCTAAATTTGAAAAACAGTATTCACTCTCTTAAAGGCAAACCTGACCAAAAGTTCCTCTTAGGTAGTCATTTTCCAGAGATAGTTCCGTGAAATATTTAAATTTTTATTCATTTTTTAAAAAAAGCCTATTTTGCCATTGGTCAAAGATTTATGGGACTCCGGTCAATACATGGAAGAGTTTGAGTTAATGAACAAAACTGAACTTTAGTGCTTGTTATACCTCATAAACAAAGCATTCAACTCAGTGTATTGAGCTACTGAGATAAAATAATTATCTCCACTAAAGCAGACTTCTCTAAACTTGGGCCACTTTAAGACTTGTGGACTTCAACTCCCAGAATCCCTCAGCCAGTGTGGCTGAGGGATTCTGGTAGTTGAAGTCCACAAGTCTTAAAGTGACCCATGTTTGGCGAACCCTGATTTAAAACAATAAATAGGACAAGTTTCATTAATTGGTTGGCCAACTTGGAGCAGTTGTGTTTTCTATAAATCTCATGAGCTTTGGCTCCCCTTATCACAAAACATTTCCATTACACAAATTCTCAAGGAAGAGAAGCATCCTTCCACAGAAGCCTGTCAGCTGTTGTGGACAGTGTCCAATCTTCTCTTTTTAGAGGAAGGTTGTTGAAAATGTTTGAGGCCTACAGCTCCAAAGGAAGAAGTGGATTATCTGGGATGCACAGCAGTCAGAGTTCAGATTGGGGAATGGCATTGATTAACCTTATTGATGACCTCTGGTGGGCTCAGGAGCGGGGTAGTGCATCCATCTTGCCCCCTGATTTTTCAGTGGCTTTCAATTCCATCAGTACCAGGGTATCTTTCTGGACTGGTTACCACAGGGGTGTCAAACTCAAAGCCTACGGGATGCTTAGATCTGGCTCTGCGGTGCTGGCCTGGAAACTGCCTCTGCCAGTGAAAATGGAGCTGGGGGGGGGGGCACACGTGCCCTCTGGGCTCTGTTTTCGCTGGCAGAGGGCTATCAAAATAAAATAAAGCAAAAGGAGAAATGTTTTCTCTTTTGCATTTGAGCAAATGCAGGAAGGGACAGGAAAGGGGAAAGGAAAAGATGAAAGAGAAAGAAAAATAAGGAAAGAGGGGAAGGAAGAAGAAGAAGGAGGAGGGAGGGAGGGAGGAAGGAAGGAAGGAAGGTTATGAGAGTGAGGGAGGATCTCAGGGAAGTCCTGCCTTAGCACCTGGCCACCACATGTGCCTCCAACATAAGTTCCATGTCACACCCACCATGGCCATGCCCACACCCATCCACGCCCACCCCCTGGCCCTCCGAGGTCAAACAACCCTGATGCGGCCCTCAATGAAATAGAGTTTGACATCCCTTGGATTATCAGATGTCGATTGGGACCCACTGTTGACGATCATTCATGTCTTAGTCACTTACCAATAGGACTACTCCAATACACGCCACATGGGGCTGTGCTTGAAGAGTATTTAAAAGGAACTGGAAAGCACTGTTCTTCGGTGATTTTGCTTTTTCCTCCATGGCTGGTTCCACTTGATGTTGGTACAGAGGGAGATGTCCTGCCCTAAACTTTTGCTACAGCTTGACTCTTCCCCATTCCTATTTGACTTCTACGTGAATCTGCTGAGTGAAGGTTGGGGTACTGAAGTCATTTATCAGCATCAGGTTATATGTTGACAATATTGGTTGTGCAACTTGGTCTTGGGCCAACCAAGTGATGATGGTGTTCTGCCCCAGCTTCGGATTCCTAGAGAACGTAACACACACCGAGCTTCGCAAACACTGTTTAATTCCAAACAAACCCCTTTCAAGAATGCAGGCTTCCCGTGCAAAGAGTCCTTATCAAAGTTATTAAGAACAAAGGTTGGCAATTAGCCCAGAAAACCAGATATGAGAAGTCGCTCACTCTCCAAGATGCTCTGTAGTAATGAGACGTCGTTTCTCGCTAGAAAGCACTAGCTGCGTGCGACTTAAATAGGCTAAGGGAGTGGCCAATTATCCTCAAGCCCTACTCTTGAGTAGACCTCCTCCTCCTGAGTAGCCACTCCTGCCTTTTGGCAGCCCAGCGTGCCCGAGCATTGAGGAGAGGCTCCTCCACTTCGCTCTCTCCACTGGAAGGAGCCTCTGGAGGTTCTGAAGGCCCTGGCTGAGTCTCTGCCTGTGGCATCACATCCTCTTCACCTCCCCACTGTCCAACACGAGCTCCGGCTGTGCAGGCTTTTGGCGCGACACCACACCAGCTTCCTTGTCATCGGGATCAGCCACGATCTGTGCAGGCCGCTGGCGGGCCACAACAGGTGGTGAGATACTTTCTCAGTGCCTGGAGACTGTGGGTTGGATAAGGAAGAACTGGCATTGCTTAACCTTGCCAAGATTGAATAACTGTGGGTTTTAGGTCCCCCGGATCAAGTGACTTTCCGTCATTAACTCTGACTGAGTTATACCGCCCTGGAGTTGGTGTGCAATCCAAGGTTTCTGCTGTTTACAGCTCCTGCTTGAAGAGCAGGTGGCAGCTGGATTCTTGACATAAAGAATGGGAGAGGTACAGCACAATTAGACTTCTCTGATTGTACCCAATCTCAATAAAGGCAGTTCTAATCTTTGTTATCTGGTCTACCAAATGGGGATGATGTGCACCACTGCCCAATTGGGACACACTACTGACCATAGGGACATGGTGGCTCAGTGGATAAGACACTGAGCTTGTTGATCAGCAGTTCAGCGGTTCGAATCCCTAGTGCTGCATAATGGGGTGAGCTCCTGTTACTTGTCCTAGCTTTTGCCAACGTAGTAATGCAAGTAGAAAAATAGGGACCACCTTTGGTGGGAAGGCAACAGCATTCCGTGTGCCTTTGGGGTTTAGTCACGCTGGCCACATGACCACAGAGATGTCTTTGGTCAGTGCTGGCTCTTCGGCTTTGAAACAGAGATGAGCACTGCCCCCTAGAGCCAGAAAATGACTAGCACACCTGTGCGGGGGAGCCTTTACCTTACTGACCATCACTTATGTCTTAGTCACTTCCCAGTTGGATTACTACAATGCCCTGTACATGGGGCTGCCCTTGAAGACTATTTGAATGGTTCAGCCGGTTCGCAATTCATATGCACCTACAGTTAGATCACACCATAGTATGCTCACAGGACACCACTGTGTGAATTGCACTGGTTTCCAGTAGCTTCCAGGGGCTAGTAATAATACTGGTTGTCACCTAGGGATCTACATGACCTGGAACCAGGTTGCACCACTTCCCTTTAGTAGTTTCTGGCTGCCCCACTAGATCTAGCAGAGTGGGTTATTGATTAAAAAGTGTCATCTGGCAGGTCCATGATAAATCTATATTCCTTTCAAAACTTTCAGCCTCACATGAAACTCAGAAAAATCTCAGTTATAACCTACATCAGTGATGGCAAACTGATGACACACGTCTCATAACTTCTCTGGTAATATTGTACTACTAACTAGAGCATACAAAACATTTGCTAGACCAATTCTCGAATACAGCTCATCTTTCTGGAACCTGCACTGCATATCGGACATAGATATAATCGAGAGAGTCCAGAGATATTTCACGAGGAGAGTCCTCCATTCCTCTACCGGCAATAAAATACCTTATGCCACCAGACTCCAAATTTTGGGCTTAGACAACTTAGAACTATCCCGACTTCAGTCTGACCTAAGTGTAGTACATAAAATTATCTGCCACAATGTCCTACCTGGCAATGACGACTTCAGCTTCAACCACAACCATACACCAGCAAATAATACATACAAACTCAAGGTAAACGGCTCCAAACTTGATTGTAGAAAATATGACTTCAGTAACAGAGTGGTCAATGCCTGGAATGCACTACCTAAATCTGTGGTTTCTTCCCCAAACCCCCAAAGCGTTAACCTTAGACTGGCTACTGTTGACCTCACCCCATTCCTAAGAGGTCTGTAAGGGGCGTGTCTCCCGTCCCTGTCCTAATATCCCTTTTTATCTTTATTCTTTTCATGTATTCAAATTATGTTTATACTTTTATCTGTTATATATGCTTGGCAAGTAAACAAACAAAATAAATAAATAAATAAAATAAAATAAAAAGTGACATGCCAGTGTTCACCAATACCTGACAACTATGTTCTGTTTGACTTACCAAAGAAACTAAATGAATATTTATTTATTTATTTTATTTATTTATTTCAATTTATATACCGCCCTTCTCCCCGGGAGGGGGACTCAGGGCGGTGCGACCGTTCACCACCCAAAGATTAAAATGGATGCACACCATCCGTATCAACGTGTGATCTATCGTGTTCAGAATGGGGATTGAGATGAATATATTGTAGTATATTAAAATTAAACGAAAGAAATGAAAGATAAATACATATTTTCAGAAATAATGGTAAACTTTGAAGATGATAGCACAAATGTTATACCCAGATAATACATGGATTGATTAAAAAATGTACAGGAATACTAGAGGAATAATAGTAAAGTAAAAAATTAAATTGGAAATGAAGATGTGCGTAAATAGAAATCAGGTCCGCTCAAATACCATCTTAGATTGAATTAAAAAAGGAAACAACAAAGGAATGGAAAAGAGGGGAGGAATGGAGAGGGGAAAGTAGAGGAGTTGGGAGGTGAGAAGAAGAGAAAAGAAGAATGGGAAAAGGAGAGGAAGAAGGAAGGGGAAAGAAGAGCAGGAGAGAGGGTAAGAAGGGGAGGAAGAAGAGAGGAGAGGGGAAAGAGGAAAGGATGTAGGAAAGGAAAGGAGAGGAGAGGAGGAATGAGGAAAGAAGAAAGAAAGGAGAAAGAAGAGAAAGGAAAAAGGAAAGGTTGTAGTAAAACAAAAGAAGGAAATGGTAAAAGAGCAGACCCGAACAAATAATTAATCAATTACCTAATGGGAGTTTTGGTTGTCTCAATATTAAGAAGATGTTGAGACTCTAGAACAGGGACGGCGAACCTTTTTGGCATCAAGTGCTCAAACTGGAACACGTGTGTGCACCAGAACCCTGGAAATTCAAAGACCAGCTGACTAGTGCACATATCTGCGCTGGCCAGCTGATCTTTGTGTGTGCCGGAGCCCTGGAAACCCAAAAAACCAGCTGGCTGGTGCGCATGTATGCACTGGCCACCTGGTCTTCTGGTTCACAGTGCATGCATGCATGCCGGCCAGCTGATCTTTGCGCATGGTGGGACACCAGAAACCTGAAGACCAAGTGGCTGGCACATGCATGCCAATTGGCCAACTGGCCTTTGGGTTTCCGGGGCTCCGGCACGTGCAAAGATCAGCTGGCTGGCACTCATGCACGCACCGGAAACCAGAAGAGCAGCTGGTGACGGTGCATGTGCCCACAGAGAGGGCTCTGCATGCCACCTCTGGCACGCGTGCCATAGGGTCGCCATCACAGCTTTAGAAGGAGTGCAGAGAAGAGCAACAAAGATGATTAGGGGACTGGAGGCTTAAACAGTTGAAGAACAAACTTAATGAAAAGAACTAGGGGTGATAGAATAGCAAGGCTTCAATATTTGAGGGGCTGCCACAAGGAAGAGGGTATCAACCTATTCTCCAGGGCATCTTCAGAGACTTGAAGACCAGCTGGCCAGCAGGAGGCAGGGCATCCCAAGACCAGCCACGTGGCAAGAGGTAAGTCCTTTTTCATGAGCTTTTTTCGTTGTTTGCAAGAAAACAGAAGCTCACGAAAAAAACGCCAAGGAGATCTGAGCTAGGGTGATGGCGTGTCTGCCAGCAGAGTGGGCTCTGCGTGCCATATTTGGCACGCGTGCCATAAGTTCACCATCACGGGTATAGGGTTTTCTGCTTGAGCAGGGATTGCACTAGAAAGGACCTCCAAGATCCCTTCCAACTCTGTTATTCTGCAAGTGTGTTTAATTATAAATGAATATGTAAATAATTGTTTTTCTTTTGGAGGGGCGGGTGTCTGTGTGTGTGACATGCCAGCCGAGACAAATTAGGTATTTTCCAGATTTTTGACATGCTGAGCCCAATGGTTCGCCATCACTGAGTTGCATGCTGCAATACAGATAGAACTTCAATTGTCCGATTAAGCATTACCAGCTCAAAGTCAACATATTGAAAATGGAACTTGCGTTTTGGTTCCCTATGTCATTAGGTCCTTAATTAGTTTTCATATTCCTGAAGCATATTCTGTATTAGATCTGGGCATTTTATGGCATTTTATGGCCTCCGGGCCACATCCGGGGGTGGGCTGCTGGGGGTTCGCAGGGGTTCAGGAAAACCTCTAGTTAAGACTCTGTGTTCGGAGAACCCCCAAATCCCACTCCTGGCTGGCCACGCCTACCCTGCCCAGGAGTCCCCACACGGCTCATTTTGGATGCAGGTAAGTGCAGGGCACGCACAGAGGCTCCGGGAGGGCAAAAAACAGGCCTACCAGATGTTCGGGAAGGGTTAGGGTTAGTCGAGGAAAGCCTCTGGAGCCTGGGGAGGGCAAAAAGCCCCTCCCCCATGGTGCAGGAAGCTGACTAGGCCATGCCCGCCATGGCCACGCCCACCCAGCAACCGGGCAGAGAATCTCTTGCTAAAACTTTTGAAGCCCACCCTTGGCCACATCTAGCTCTTTTGTCGGTCCTAGTCTGGCCCACGAGGCTAATTGGAAAGTAGAAATCAAATGTAGAGAAGCAGACTGCAAGAACAGAAGGCGAGTTGGGGCTGGGGCTGGCAGTCACCGTGTGCTCCTTCCGTCGACTGATGACTGTGGGAAATGCAAGAGAAAGGGCTTTTTTGAGCCTGTGCACAGCTCACCCCTTGCCTGGAGCAACTTGAGATGGCAGTGGCAATAATCATGTGAAGGGACCCAGGTTCAGCCACCCACCAGCACCTTGGTTGAAGCATGGCCTTGTGGGTGAGCGAGCGAAGCTCAGATGGGAGCTATTGGAGTTTGATGTTCCATAAGAGTCCATGTTTCTTCGTATTTGGTAAATTAATTGCCCATCCCAGCTCTTAATGCTACCGAATGTTCTGACGTAGGCCTCCCAAGAGCATGAAGCAGACTCCTCGTCCCCATAAAACCTCTTTTATTTAAATTAAGGGGAATTCCTCTCCAGCAAAGTCCTGGCAAACAGTCTTTCCTGAGATTTCACAACTACAGACCTTTATCAGGCTTGGAGGGTTGCCAGGCCGAAATCTTCCAAACGCCACTCTGTGGCAGCAATTACTTGGCAAGAAGTCAGGAACAGATCTTCCCCCTAATGAATTGAACTCTCTTCTGCAAACTCCCCTCCCCTTCGCTCCTCTTTATTCCCTCTGGGAGGGGCCATTCACTGTCCATCTGTGCCCTTACTCCCAAGTCGGCCCTTGTTCCTTAGCTGTTTCCTTCTCCTGGCAGCTCTGTGCATGTGCACATCGGGAACAGGATCCAGCTGTTCTTCTGCCCCACTGATGTCCGACTCCGAAGGCAGCTGATAACTATCAGACGGCCCTGGCCCCCTCTCTTCCTCTGACGCAGAGCCCACATCAGAGACTTCCCCAGACTCCAGGACTGGCCCAGGTTCCTCCCCAACCTCCTCACTGTCCGAGTCTGCCAGCAGCTCTGCTGGCCACTGGCAGGCCACCATGCAGAGCAATTATGTTCTTTGATTTTGATTCCACTGTGCACTCATCAGTTGTCACTTCCAGCCTCATTGGGAGAATCTTTTAATTCAGCTGGAACCATTTCCCACAATGTCTCAAAGTTGCTTTTTCAAAAGACAATTGGACTTTATTTTTCTTTGAAGATACTGTGCTTCTTGTGCAAGAAGCTTCTTCAGAACTGAAGAAGCTTCTTGGATGAGAAGCGAAATGTTTTCAGGAAAAAAACAAAGCCCCATTGCCTTTCGAAAAAGGAACTTTGGGACAACCATGACCTGGATGACTGAGAATCTCCATAGACATAGCCCATCATCTTTTTCAGCCTCTACTTTGCTTGTAATGTTACCCTTCTACCATCAAGTATTCTCGTTAAATTTATAGAATTTGTATTTTCTTTCATCCAGATAGAATGAAGCTATTCTTGTAGTCCCACTCCACTGTTCACCAGTAAAAAGTCTTTACGCTTATCTTCTAGTTTTCTGTTTCGTCTCTTTTTTTATTTTATTTGCCTTTGGATTCTCTGATTTCCTATCCCTCAATTATCTAAATATCCTGTGTTGTAACATCTTAGTAAATGTGGTGATCTAGATACTATTTCAAAAGAAAACTTCGTTGATCACCCACCCACCATTGAAAAGTGCAACATCAAGAAAACATTCAAGTTAATGGAAACAAGTCTTTATTAAGTAACTTTTTAATATCAGAAAAATAAAACTCTTATAATTCTCTTTACAGCAAATATATAATATCAGTGCTTTGGCCATCATAAGTTAAAGGCCCTTTATCATAAAATATATGCTTTTTTTAAACTTTACTCAAATTGAATTTATAATCCCTATGACCTTTCTACATATACATAACAAAAAGAGTGTAGTAAAATTAGCAAATACTAAACCATATTGAGAGCTTTGTCATTCTGAAGTCTGTGGTTTATAGAAAGAGTACACGCATCTAATGTTGTATCCTTGGCTTATTAGCTGCAGTGTACAATGCAACAATATACAAAATACATGCTTGGTAAATGGGATGGTTCATATCTACAAGACTCGGCTAAAGATTAAGATTTCAATACTGACATTTAACTATTCTACAAGCTATTAGCGTTAAAGTTATGCATCTCATAATGTAATAATAATATTATATGCCATCAAGGCAACTTTTATACTGAAAAAAATCATAAAATAAAAACCGTTATCTGTAAACTTTTTTTTTTATACGAAATGTAACTCTTTCAAGTGGAAAATAAAAAATAAAGATTTCTGTATATTCACTAGTTCAATACACATAGAATTTGCTATTCTGAGAAAAAATTATTTCATCTTGGGAAGATATTGCTCAAAAAAAGAGGGGGAGCAAGAGGAAGGAGATAAAGTTTTTTTTTAAAGGAGAAAGAGGAAGAGGGAGGAGGAGGAAGAAGAAAGAAAAATGAAACCCATCAGAACGTCTGAGTGTTCTTTTAAAAATGCCAGCACAGATTTGGGAAAATTCTGAGGATGAAGTGCTGGAAGGAGAAACATCCACAGGCTGAAATGTACATTAAAGAAATCAATAGAGGTCATTTTTTTTTCCTTGATAAGAGGGGAAGTGTAGTTTTGAAATGAAATAAACCGTTTTGCTGGGTCTCAGTCACTGCTATTTACCATTGAATGATACGAAAACATGAATGTTACTCCTTCTCCCCCTCTCCCCGTATGATTAAAAACCAAAAAAAGACAAGTTTCACATAATGTGCAAGTTGTGGTTGTAACATAAAAATGATTCACATTTTCTTATCCTCTTGATATTCGCTAAAATAGTTAATTTAAGAACACCTTGATCACGTGAGCCAATGGAATGTCAGCATCCTCATCCTAGACACGAGGGACGCAAACCCCTCTCGCCTTCCCCTTCCTCCCACCACGTTGGGGGGAGGAGGAGGGTCCGCAAGAAGGACCGGGTGGAGAAGGGGATCCCTACGGACACGTCCTAACGTGACAATTCACAGCATGAATTGCATCTTGTGTGATGAACACCAAGGGCACAGAGGGAGGCCTTCCTTTCAATGGAAGGTAGTAGCAATTCACATGTAAAGAGCATTATTATCTAAGATGCTCCCTGCCAATAAATAACCAAACTGCTACAAATGGGGTGCTCCCCCCCCCATGTCCGGGGCTGGAGCTCCGGTGTCCCTTGGCAATGATTTGAAACAAAGAAGGCTTTTCCAGGCTTCAGCAATGGAAGACCCACATGTTCCTGATTCGCTTAAAGATGCCTTCAAATTGCATACTGGATGAGAAGAGGCTCATCCCTTGTTCGCCCCTTTGGTCAGTCCTCCATGAACCATGATCCGGTTAATAAAAACTTCTCGCTAGGCGACTACTCGCTCGGATGGCAGGAAACCAATCGACGGGCGGTAAAATTATTTGCAACGTTAGGTAAATGAAGCCTGTTATTGTTGTGTAACGAGAGGGGGGAAAAAAGCATCCCCAAACCTGCTCTGAAAAAACTGGCAGTGTAAAGAAGGCAGCACTGGAAGTTATTTTGAAACATTCATGATCCTTTGCACCACTTCTTCCCCCAATAAGAGTTTCTACGCTCGGGGGCTACGCGAGGCTTCGCTTTCATTGCCGTTATTAGAAATACTTTGTCAAGATCTGGACAGATTGCAAATGCTCACTGTATGCTCCCACTCCGAAAAACAGATCTAAGGCCCTAAGACCTCCCAACACCACAGCTTCCTTCCGGGACTTCGCTAGAGGTACCACAGCTGCAACCAAAATGGAAAAAGACTGGCTTAGGCCTATAAGGTTAACTGAACAAGCCTTTTTTTTTTGTTTTGTTTTGTTCTGTTTTTTTTGAAAAGAGTACATGCTTTTCAAACAACTGTTAGCCTAATCTCAAGAAAGCCCAGTAACAGTCTGAGTTCATTATAAGTTTACTTAGGGGGTACCATTACATCCAAGCCATTAAGAGTTTAAAAAGTCCATATATAATATCTCTATATATTTAAGAGTGAATTTGAATCGCCTGAGTAACAGCTGTCTGGCAAACTGGACACGATGGTGCTTCTTTTTCACAGATCTTGTTGGCACACTCCATGCAGAAAAGGTTGTGGCCACATGGAACCAGGGCAGCAATTACTTCGTTCTCAAAACAGATCACGCAGTCGTGCTTCCGTCTTAACTCCGGAGGGGAACTAGATGTGGAGCCACCGTTGGAAGAAGAGTAGCTGTTGGTACCGTTGGAGAAGGCAGGGATATAGATGGGAAGGCCAACCTGGTTGACGGTGCTGGGAGGGTCGCTTCTCACTCTGCGGGCGAGGGGATGTTCCAAGGTCTCGGGAAATGTCGGTGACAAGCGAGGGGTGGATGGCTGGCTCCCTTTCCGCGGAGATTTCACATTACTCGCAGGTTCGCTACCAAAACTGGTGAGTGGGTTGACGGGTTCGAAAGGTGTCCAGATGGTCTGAGAAGGGGTTGGCAAGGAATCGTAGGCGGGAGAGTCAACGGCCAGATCCTCTGCCCCCACGGAAGGTAAGGTCTCTCCAAACCAAAAATTGCCAGTACTGAATGGACTGGTTGGGCTGAAGTCAGCCAACCTATTGCTTCCAAAGTAGGAGTCGGTGGAACCGCTTCCTAGGGAACTGGAACTGTCGTTTCTGTAATTGGAAATCATCCGGGTGCGACTGGGAGGTGGGACTGGGTGGGAAGTAAGCCAGGCAGATCCAAGGTTTCCTCCTTCAAAACTGACATCTGTACCATTGTAATGGAAATCGTTTTCTTCGTTGAGCTCAATGTAGTTTCCAGTGCGCATGGCGATGTGCATTTCTATCTCTTCCCGGGCCCGGTCTACATTTTCAGGCATGCCGGTTACCTCAAAAACTGGCTCTTTGTCTCTACTGGGAGTAACTATGTAGGTATGGGTTTGCTGCTGAATTCTTTTGATCGTAGCGCCTTTGGGACCAACCACCAGCCCGACGACACGGTAAGGCACCCTGACCTGGACTGTAGTCTGGCCTGGCAGGTTGGGATTACAAGGCAGCCCTCCCAGAGCAGGGCCATTCTTGTTGCGCGAAGCTCTTATCATGGAGAAGTGCTCAGCAGCAGAAAGAATTTCCCTTTTGGCCATGGCGACGTCTTCTTTGCGGCCGGTGACCACGAAAACGGGCTCTTCTCCACGCACAGGGGTCTTGATGTAGGTATTGGTTTTGGCTCTCAGGGCCTTTATTTTGCAACCTGCAGCAAGCAGACAGAAACAAACAAAATAAACATTTTAAGAGATTTAATTTCATTTTTAGTCATTAAAAAAAAACACTCATCTTCTAAGTTACAGGTAGTCCTCAACCTATGACTAGTTGTTTATCAATCTTTCAATGTTACAACAGACCCCCCCCCCCAAAAGGAAATTATGACCACTTTTGAAGTTCCAATGGCCGCTGCTCCCTCTGGTCACATGACCGCATTATGGGTACTTGACAAACAGCCCAAATTTATGGCTGTCTGCAGCATCTTGTATCACATGATCACAATTTATGATGTTTTCGCTGGTATCTACTTTGCTGTTTTCACTGGTATTTACTTCCAGTTTTTGGCAAAAACTCCCTACATTGAGCAATGACATTACTTAATGGCTGCACATTTGCTTAATGACCACTGGAAAAAAAAGATTGAAAAACAACTTACAACCATACTGGGCAGGCTCTATTATGGTCATAAGCTAAAGCCTGCCTGTATTTTAATGGTCTCTATGATCCACAATATGTTCAAGCTAAATCCAACGGAAGTCCTTTCTTTGTCAAGGCAAGTAACTTCACAGAGATCAGTATCCCCATTCTCTGCAAAAGTTGATGCTTCTAGGAATAAATGCCACATCAGGTTTGCAAATTAATAAGCTGAAGGTATCTTTAGCAGCTTCCTGGCCCACCTAAACAAGTTGCTCACTTGTGGTTTGTACAAATAAAACAGAGATCCAGCTTTTGAAAAAAACCTGTCAGGCGGGCTACTTAAAGATAATTGTTTACAGGCAAATGATTGTACAGAAGCCATTTTACTGTTATTTCCTGAATTTCTTCTATCTTTATAATGTCCTTCTCGCCACGAAGCATTACTTTTAATCACTGCATATTAATACTAATTTGACTGTGTCAAAATTAATGACTAAATTAATTAAACAAGTAATGACTACATTAAGAAAAGCCACAAACCCTTTCTGAAGGAAGTCAATCAAAGAAAGCTCCCAACAACAAAAAGATGAAGGCTGAATATAGAATATAAGGATGAATAAAACATGAAAACTGATGTGTTAGCTGGAAGAACAGGCAAATGCGTGGTCAACATTTGAAGGATATAGAAGGAAAAACAGATGAAAAAACTATATAGAGATCAGGTGGACCATACATGAAGACGCCTGACTGATGGTTACAGAAACAAAAACATACATTTGGTTAAGAAGTGTTAAAGAACAAAACTGAACGTTTTATTTCAGTGGCTTAAGAACAAGCTTTGCTGATTGACTGCATTTAGATAAAGGAAGCCGAAAAATTGATTTCCAACAGCATCTGAACAGACATGGGCTGTAAGAGCCGAATCTACCCAGAGATGTTTCTCTGAGGCCAACTCAGTCGAAACTGGGCCCGAGAAGAAGGAGCAAGGGGCGTGCTCGAAAAACTATGATTCAGTCTCTAGGCAGATCCAACTGTAGCAACCCATGTCTAGCCGATGCCACAATCACACTGGAGAAAAGGATGAAACAAATGTCCATTGGATCAGTGGCTACAACACAAAATTTTGCATACTGACTCTCAGGAACATCATGAACAATTTGCTAAAATTATTCACTGGAAACTTGCAGAGATTCGGATTGGAATGTTGCAAAAACCATGGGGCCATCAAGTTGAGAAGTTTTGGGAAAATGAGTGGGTTGAGATCTTACGGGATTTTTAAGATCCAGTCAGACAGACAGACATCTTGTTCATCATGTGCCTGATATAACGGTTATTGGAAAAAAAGAAAGTCATTGATGCTCTTCAACTAGGTGGTGCAAGATTGAGGAAAAACAATTGGAAAATATAAAATATCGGGACTTAAAGTTCCCAGCTGAATGCTTATAGAAAAAGAAACCTGTTGTTATACCAATCGTGATTGGAACTCTTGAAGTAATAACTAAAGGACTTTCTTGATATCTGGACATATTGAATTTATCAGACCTGAACACTCTAACTTTACAAAATCTGACCCTGCTTGGAATTGACTATAATCTTAGATGTTACCTTAGTAATTCTTAGGTCCTTGTTTAGGACTAAGTTTCCACCAGTCGTAGAGTAATAATTTAATAATTATTTTAATAAACATTTATTAAGCTTTTATGCTACCCAGTTTAGCAACTATGGATGGCTGACAGCAATTGAAGAAATTGCAATGAAATATAAAAATAAAGAAACCTCAATATTTCTACAGGTTTAATCTTGCAGTATGTGGAAAGCTATGTAAGACTACATCGTTATGTACGTGAAGTTCAAAAGGATTTTTGAATAATCCGCCTATTAACCAATTTCTTCAAATCAAGTTAATTTGTCAATTGCCCATTTTTGCAAAGTAATTATTAAAACACAGAATACTGACCAATTGAACAAATACAGATTACAGGAGATTAATGAATAAAAATAAAAGAAAAGCAAAAGCAAAATAATTGTTGAAATGTTGAAATAACTACCGGTATGTCATAGCTCCGTGATGGTGAACCTATGGCATGCGTGCCCCAGGTAGCATGTGGAGCCATTTCTGCAGATACATGAGCCGTTGCCCTAGGTCACCTCCACTATGCATGTAGACGCACGCACATGCCAATGCCACCCCTCCCCTCCCAGGAGTCTCCACGTGGCCCGTTTTGGATGCCAGGTAAGTACAGGGCTCGCGCGGAGGCTCTGGGAGGGAGGGCAAAAAATGGGCCTCCCGGAAGTCCAGAAAGAGGCCATTTCCAGCTTCTGGAGGGTCTCCAAAGGGCCAGGGGAATGAGTTTTCACCCTCCTGGAGGCTCCAAGAAAGCCTCTGGAGCTTGGGGAGGGCAAAAAGCAGGGCTAACATAAGTCCAGAAACCATTTCCGGCCTCTGGAGGCTTCAGGGAGTCCTGCTAAGCCCAAAATGGGGTGTGGGAGGGTTGCATGCGCCTGCGTAGGGGTGGTGGGGAAGCGCATGGGGAGGGTCACATGAGCCTGTTCAGGGGGGGCAGAGTGTGCAGTGGGGGCATTGTATTATGGGTGTGGGCATGTGCGCACTATCGTGCATGCCCTTTTGGCACCCAAGGGAAAAAAGGTTAGCCATCACTGTCATAACTGAAGAGAACAGAAAAGAAGCTACGGATAAAACTTGTACAACTGAGTTTTGGGAAGGTAGGTTATTAGGAAAATGAACTTAACTTGCTCCTTAGAGCTATTAAGTATTGGGACAATTTCCAACACAGATTCTGCATTCTCTATTACTCAAGACTTTCTTAAGATAAAGATTTCAGTCTTATGTAGGATGTGTTCTTCCAAACAAACCCATAACCAGAAGTTTGATTCTCACTGGTTCAAGGTTGACTCAGCGTTCTGTTCTTCCGAGGTTGGTAAAACGAGGACCCAGATTGTTTGAGGCAATATGCTGACTTTGTAAACCGCTTAGAGTGAGCTGTGAAGCACTGTGAAGCGGTCTATAAGTCTTAAGTGCTATGTGAAACCAGGAACTTTCTAGTATGGATAGATTTTTTGGTAGGAGGCATGATTCATCTTGGTCGTACTGTGACTCCCACTTTTGTATTCAATTCTGTATGAACAAGGCGATGCTTCCAGGGTTTGGCGTGAATGCGTATGTGACCAAAGGACCAAACTTATAGGTTGGCTTTTTGATATAGGGCAATAAGGAATGATACCTTCAGTGTGAGTATTGTATAGAGAAGGCATGAGTTTAAATGGGTCTCAAACCAGAGATAGCCTAGCAACAGCAATAGCACTTAAGACTTATCTATCACTTCATAGTGCTTTACAGGGCTTCCTAGGTAGTTTACATTGTCAGCATTTTGCCTCTAACAATCTGGATCCTCATTTTACCGACTTCGGAAGAATGGAAGGCCAAGTTAACCTTGAACCGGTCAGGATCGAACTCCTGGTTATGGGCAGAGTCAGCCTGCAATCCTGCATTCTAACCATTGCGCCATCAGGACTCCTATGAGAGGAGAGATTCCAAGCCAGAAAGGTCTTTAACAGATGTTAATTAGATAAAAGAGTTAATGATCAGACCAAAAAAGCTCAATTGAGTTGAGTATCAACCAAAATCTGCCTGGGAATGGAATGGGTGGGAACAAGAGCAAGATCTTGAGACATGGGAGGAAAAAAAAAAAAATTAAACACAGCCTTTGATGGATAGGAGCTGAGACAAAAAAAAATCCCAAAGAAAAACAAAACCCACCTTCAAACAAGCTAATGTTTAATTCTATTTACAGGACTAAGAATGCTGGGTAGGAGGCCATGTGCAGCCTTGTATAATTGCCAAGAGTTCCTTCGAAAATGCTCCACAGGGAAGAAGCAGGTGCAAGAGGCAGGTCTGAGCTCCGTCTCCTGCCCCACGAGGACAAATCCTTCCCAGTGAGAAGTGTGAGCTAAGAAAGGGGAAGAGGGAGGGAAGGTGAAAAGGTGTTCAGCTTGGCCTTCAAGGGATCAATGGAAACAATGTGCAAATGAGCACCTGATGACATTTCCTCTGAAGAGCAGAAATTGGGGGGCGGAGGGCGGGGAAGGGAACCTAGAGGCTGTGCTGTCCGTGCACAGAGAAATATGTCTCCCAGGGTATCTTCATCGCTATCTAACTGCTATGGAAGCTAGCAGTGATGCCTGGATTACAACAATATTGACATTATACCCAGTGGTGGGTTTCAAATTTTTTTTATTACCGGTTCTGTGGATGTGGCTTGGTAGGTGTCACATGGCTTGGTGGGCGTGGCAGGGGAAGTATACTGTAAAATCTCTATTCCCACCCCACTCCAGGGGAAGGTTACCGCAAAATCCCCATTTCCTCCCGATCAGCCGGGACTCGGGAGGCAGAGAATAGATGGGGGTGGGGCCAGCCAAAGGTGGTATTTACCGGTTCTCCGAACTACTCAAAATTTCCGCTACCGGTTCTCCAGAACTGGCCAGAACCTGCTGAAACCCACCTCTGATTATGCCTTGAAACAATGCATTAGATCCAACTACCCACCTCCAGAATTGCAAGGACGAAGGAGAGAACTGGATTTGGTTCCACCTTGTTTATAAACAAGGCAAAATTGTACATAACCTCAAGAATCAGTGCCCGATAGAAGGCTTAAAAGTCTGCATTGCTTTGATTACAACATTAACTCAAGACCATTTACATGCAGCCAATAGGTGCAATGCACTTAATGAATTTAGACTGAGCAATTGGTCCAATGAGCTCCCAAATTTAGTCTTCAGGCATCTGTCATCACAGTGAGCCATGGCAGCAATGGGCTGAAGGAGCAGTCCTAAACCAGATTTTGGGGGTGAATGTCCATAACGGAAGTCATTGAAAGACCAGAATGGACAAGCAAAGTCAGACAATGTAACTTTGAGAGAAACAAATGCTAGAAGCGGAAAGGGACAACTTGCCACAGCCAACTTGCCGCGGGACAATTCAACAGATACAAAAGTTAAATTAATTTTGATGGAACTGTGACCAGTAATTAAAATAAAGTTAATCCAGAAATACAAGAATTACAATAATTTTGATAAAAATGTGGTCACCAATAGTAAAAGTAACTGAATGGAACAATTGATACTACGTTGAATTGAACTATGGTGAGTTGTCCTATACCTGGTGTCGAAGAACCATATCTGTATCATCAACGTGAATTCTGAGAAGCCTTGTAGAGCAATAAAGAAGTCAAGTAGTAGGATTCAATCAAGTAAACAAAACGCTTGTTTAAGCTCTTGATGATAGTTCTGGGCAAGCATATCACCCATTTATGTGACACGTACTAACTACAATGATGAATGTGCATTCCTTGACCCACTAAACTACAACTCCCAGCAGAACCAGCCAGCATGACTAATTAGGTTCCCTAATCCTTGTATATAGCCTCCTTTAAGGGATGCAACCACTGGAACAGGAGGAGGAGGGGAGAAAACGAGTTTGAAGGCTGAAACTGGGCACAAACTACCTTGCCAGCCTAGTCATTTCACCCCAGCCCCTGAACACTGTTCTGTTCTGCCTGATTTCTTTCTGGGTGAGATTGGTTTTCAAATCTGGTGAATGCAGAGACTTTGATTCTTTCCATTTAAGTTTTTTTCACTCTGATATAAAAAATTACCCTGTTTTCCCATAAATAAGACATCCCCCGATAATAAGTCCAATCAGACTTTTGAGTGCATGCACTAAAATAAGCCCGCCCCGAAAATATTTAAACACATGCGCAGCCAGTCCCCGCCATTTCCTATAGTTTCCTCCATGTGCCCCAAAATAATATGAACCTCCATAAATAAGGCCAAGCACTTATTTCAGGGTTCAAAAAAATATAAGACAGGGTCTTATTTTTGGGGAAACACGGTACAATAGGATAGAAACTTTGAAAAACTTTTGAGTGCTATTCAGGTCTGGATCTATGAATAACTTTAAGGAATATTTTTTTTTTCCTGAGGAGGATGATTAGAGCCTGTTACCCAACCATCGCTATGCCCCATTTACAACATCTGTTCTGTCAATCATTCTTGGTCTCCAATCATTGCCACAAAAAAGTCAAATACTTTGAAAGTTTCCAAACTTGAAAGTGGAGTCATCCAAAACAAATACATGCAAAGTAACTTATTTCAAATACTTTATTTTCTAGCAGATGTTATATTTCTGTGGCATATTACACTATAGCTATACAGAGCAGGGTCAGCTGAACTGAGGCAGAAAAAAATCAGTTTTCTGAACTTGAACTTTATTAAACTAAGCAAAAGGAAATATTGCCTATTATACATATGGAAAAGTTTAAAGCTATAAATATTCTACAAAATGGAGAAGAGAGAAGGGGTGCACAATTAATTCCTTCAAAGTCACACTTAGGAACAATCTATTAATTGTAAGCAAGTTCCTCTATGAAATTTTTCTAGAGGAACAGTGCTCCTGTAGTATATTGATATTCTATTCTATTCTGTTCTGTTTTACTTTACTCTATATACTTTATATGTGTGTGTATATATATATATTCACAAAAATGATACATGTTTTGACTGCTCTACACTCAACAAGAAATATACATAATGGGCTCAAACAAAGCTTAAGACAAGGGATGAATTGTCAGGAATGTTCTTACAAGTAGCAAAAAAGTATTTTTAAAAAATAACTGTAAATTAATCTTACAAATTTTTTGGGGGGGGATTGAATACAAGGGGCAACAGAGACAAAAGAAATAATGGAGTACTCTTGTGATTGTATTTTATGGCATGCTGTATTAGGATCTGTGGTTACAAACAATAAAATAACTGACTTTTGTGAAATATCTTGAAGCAATTAGTCCATAGATGGTGAAGATAATGGTGCTTTTTTCCCCCCCTTTTCTGTCCTCAGTAACCTCAATATCATACTGGCTGTATAGTGCTGTGGTATCAATCTGTGCACTAGGCCAGGGGTCTCCAACCTTGGCAACTTTAAGCCTGGTGGACTTCAACTCCCAGAATTCCACAGCAGGCGTTGAAGTCCGCCAGGCTTAAAGTTGCCAAGGCTGGAGACCCCAGCACTACACAATGCTTAAAAGACCAAGATAATCTAGATGTGGCTGTTCCTAAATTGTGACATCAGCTTGGACAGCAGTGAACAGGTTAAAAAAACAAAAACCCAAACACCCGGCAGTATGTGGGCAGATGAGTTATTAAAACCTTCTTTCAAAGTACTAATAGGGAACAGATAAACATGCCCTGCGATTCAATCACATTTTTCTCTGCTTGCATAACAGCAGGAAAGATCAAATTGTTAGTATGCTAACTATGCATACTAATATTTCCCTAAGTTACAAGTCTCTCTTGTAAAATAAGAGAGAGAGACAGAGATAAGAGAGAGAGAGAGAGATCAGAAGATGGCATGGAAGCCAGAAGCCTGTTCTTACTAGTGGGTTCTACTTGGTGTTTTGGTATTTCTCTTTCTTTGGGATAGTGGCAAACCAAGTGTGATAAGCTCAACATTTTGGAAGAAATAATTGTTGCTGGCTAGGATTACTCATTGTAAGGAAGCTCTAAATTTACTCCCTGACTCTTTTCCTGAAATTATCTTCCCGTGGTTGACTCCTACTACCGGAAGTAGTTCTGGAACTGCGCCAGAAACGTTGGTCCAGATTACATCCTAATTCTATTTGAGCTAATAAAAGAGTGTAATACCGTAAAGACTAAGGGATATATTCTACTACCTCGGAAGGATATTACATTTGTTAATCATAACACAAAACATTCCACCAACTTTGGCAATTTGACGTTAGCCTTTAAAAGCCCTAGTTCAAGAATTGCTCATCTCTGTAGAAACACACTCCATTCCCTTTTCTTTTTTTAAAAAAAATGCCAGGAGCCATGCTCTCAAAAGTATGAGACCTGGAAGAAGAGGGAAAATCTACTCAATAACAGCTCCAAAAATACACAATGCTATCAAAGACATTATTTATAAGCATTAGCAACTGCTTCTGAATTGGTCCATTTTTATTTTATTTTCTTGCTGGATGTAAAAAGACTGTTTCCAAGCAGAACACTGGAATAGAATTTCTCACCCTAATCTGTACCAGCTACAGGCTGCTATATTTTATTTGAGGACTTCTGTGGAATTGAGAAGCACCATATGTGAACCAGTACCTCATTCATTTTCCAGCAAGCTCCAAAGATGAATCACTTTTACATTTTACTCAAGTCTTATATAAAGCATCTTATCCATTATGCTTCTTTGGGGGGAATTTACATGTCCTGAAATGGCCAGAGTTAGACAAAAGTCGTCCAGAATAATACAATATGTGACGTAGCTGTGAGATATTTCTTACAGTTGCATAAAGGTGCTTTAAAACAAATAGTATAGTTGACTTAAACTTGGCAAACCATATGTAGTTCTTGACTTATGACCAGTTGCTTAGCAACTGCTCAAAGTTACAACAGATCCCCCCTCCCCTCACTTAGGAATCTTGAAGAAAAATTGCATGGCTGGAATTACCTTTCCACCAGACTCCACATAAAGTTCCTCTGGCCTCAACGTGCTTTAACATGAGTGAATGGAGGGGAGTATTTGTAGCTCAGGGTTGAAATCAGAGGTCCTTGGTGCTCTCTGAGATTAGCGGAGTGTTACCTAGTTTTGGTAATGAAACGCCTGCAAAATGGGTGTCAAACTCACCGCATCACGTTGCTGTCATGTGATATTTTGTGACATTTCCCCCATTTGTGGAGCTGGGGTGGGCGTGGCCTGCACTTGATGCATCCGGCCTGCCGGCTGCCAATTTGACACCCCTAGTCTGCAAGAAAGCAACCCAGTTCAGAGGGTACCAAGGATCTCTCACATATGAAGGGGTTATGGATCTTTATTTCCTCATGGTCAACTACCTTTAAAAAGTCACATCGCATACCAGGGGGTGTGGGAAGGATGCTGGGGATTCAATGGCACAGCAGCTGAGTCAGACAACAATCATGACATGCCTTCTCTGTACATGGTCAAAGCCATGTTTAGCTTATTACTTCAAGTATGTAGGAAACAGATTCCAGAGCTGTGACCCACAGGAAAAGAGGTGAAGGAAATGTAAGACAACGGGCACCAAGATGCTAAAGCAAACAAACATTGTTTTCATTCTGAAACATAAGGCATAATTTCTTCTCTTGCCAGTTGGCTTCTTCCAAGTTGATGCCTTCGGTAAATATGAACAATCGTAAAAGGAATTTTTAAAAACCCCATAGGCCTTTTGTATGATTTCCCAGGTTTTTTTTTTAAAAAAATTCAGATTGTAGTCTAAACATGGCAGTTTCTCCTAATGAAGACTTGGCAGTTGTTTTCCCATATACAGTGATGCTCTCTACCAGATAACATCAACACGTTTCTCAGATTCCAGGCTACAGTATATAAAGAAGGTGTCATGAAAGGGAATAACAAATGTTTAACATAAACAGGCTTATTATCAACTCACTCCTCCTTGCTAAGACAGCAAATCTTTAGGCTAACTAGCAAGGGAAGCCTTGTTTCCGGTTTAAGAGAAGAAGTTATGTCTGGTATCCGATGAAAGGCAAATTGGGGCTGAGTTTACAAACTAATTATTGCCATCACCATCCCTACACAAGGCACATAACATCAAAGAAGCAGCAGCTCCACAATACCATTATCCCTCTTGAGCTGGAGAATTGTTACACTTCCTAAATTCTCTATTATGATCTCTCAGGATATTTGTTTAACTGAGTGGCTAAGACGCTGAGCCTGTTGATCGAAAGATCGACAGTTCAGTGGTTCGAATCCCTAGTGCCACATTACAGGGTGAGCTCCTGTTACTTGTTCCAGCTTCTGCCAACCTAGCAGTTTGAAAGCACGTAAAAAATGCAAATAGAAAAAGAGGGACCACCTTCGGTGGGAAGGTAACAGCGTTCCATGTGCCTTTGGCGTTTAGTCATGTCGGCCACATGACCACGGAGACGTCTTCGGACAGCGCTGGCTCTTCGGCTTTGAAATGGATGAGCACCGCCCCCTAGAGTCAGGAATGACTAGCACGCATGTGCGTGGGGAACCTTTTCGTTTACCTAAATGTCAGTCAAAGTGCTGGATAATTCTAAGGATTACATTCTTACAAGAATGTGAATTTGAGGGACAGTGGTACTACTGATGGGCATCATACACTAATTTATTTATATTTCATATTTCTAAACTACCCATTTTTATTTTATTTTTTATTTTTTATTTATTAAATTTATATACCGCCCTACTCCCAGACGGGACTCAGGGCGGTGAACAGCCAAAATAAGATACAATAAATACAAAAGTTAAAAATCATTTAAAACAAATTAAATAATTTGGCTCAACAGATTTTACTCAAAGAGGGGATCGTTAATACAGATAGGTGGTCTTAGAGGATAAGCAATGTAAGTGTCATCTTCTATCATGCCTGAGAAAGACAACTTAAGAAAAAAGAAGCTGAGCCAGCAATTGAACACTTACAGAAATCCGGTTTGATGAGGTCATTATTCTGTTGTAATTTAACTTTCTGTATCGCTGTGTTTAAATGAACAGAATTTTACCATGACTGATGAAAATCCATAAATGAACTCTTTTGACTACCTCACTCAATAATCTAACGTTTGAAAAACTCTGCATTTGAAAATGCAGCGCACTCAAGAATATTAACAAAAGTTGTCTAATGTGCTCCAAGAAACGGGTCCACTGGGAGAAATTTCACAAGTTATTCATGTATCAAAATCGCTGCACAGAATCAGATAAATTCAAGGTTTCCATTTGCAGAACTGCCTGCCTACCAACAATCACAGATTCTTCTATATGCAAGTGAAAAAGTAACACTGTAAATAGCTAAACATAGATAACCGTTTGGTATGTGATATCCATAATTCAGAGATTGCAGACATTATGTTTTCTCACTCCCAGACTGTGCTTTTATTCATAGGAACCCATGCAGTCTACAACCATTTTCTATAGGGGCTGTTTAAGTGTAAACTCCTGATATGTAAGCCAAAGAAATCATATAGTTGGCCACTGAAGATACATCTCACAGATGTAACACACAGATGTATTTTCCACAACTCCAATAACTAGAAATCTTTTCCTAACCTGCTGAAAACTGATTCACAGAATGTTATGTTTTTCATTATTTCAAGTGGATCTGATTGAAACCTGAAACATATTGGAGATTCATGGGATCATCAGATTTACCAAGTAAATCTGGAAGGACTGTACTCAGGTCCTTCCTTGTTAAAATATGAATATTTAACACAACTATCTTTGGAACGGAACCGTAGCTCACCACTGAACTATGAAGATTAGCTGCTGTGTGAAATATATGACAATAATCTTCCAAAATGTATGGGTCATATGAGTGTCAAGCATACAGAAATGGTAGCTGATGGAATTAAAAGCCAAATGCAATGGAATTCATATAAACATATTATGAATTAGTTTAGATTTGGAACAGCTTCCCCTTGGGTCCTGGCTGTGACCTCAGGGGGAAAAATAACCTCAGATGAGGAAGCATTATATGAAGTGGCTGCAAATATGCGTCCATTTAATTAAGAACCCCATTATTTCCATAATTGTTAATTTTAGAGCTGCTAGAATCGTAACTACTTATGAATTGAATAAACATATATTTTAGATTTATGCACATTTTAAGTGTTTCATGTGATTCTAAATGACACTTGCTTCAACTACATATTTTCACTGGTTAGATACAAGTATTACTGTAGTCACATGAAGTGTTTTAATAATTCAGGAAACAAGGAATTCTACCCCAAATAAAACTGTAAAAGAGAATGAAATATGAAATGGCATCTCAGAAAAATATTCATGTCTTATTTGGATTTCTTTAAAGAATATTTCTAAGGGTTTCAACTTATTTAAAGTAACAATTCAGAACCTGTACTCCAAATAAGGCATTTGTTTCAAGCTAGCAACGCTAAAATAACTTGGAACCCCAAAGCAACGGAGGAGGGGCTCATATTTATAGGCTGTTACCAATAACTTTCTCAGGAAGAATTTTGTAGGCCAAATTTGAGTAAGTCAAATACAATAATATGCAGTCCCTGTTGGTTCAACGGCTGCAGTGCACTTTGTGTGGCTTGCTTTCTATAAGCAGCAGGAGCAACGCACATTGTAGATTTAAAGTTTCCACTTTGCTCCTTAAATACTCCTTACGAGTATCTATCTCTTCTCACATTACTATAACCATGTGCCTGTATCTTTCAATTTATATTGTTTTTACTTGTTTCCTAGTACGATTTGATAGCTTATTAGTAACCTTGACTATCACTAAGTGTTGTATCTTTTTATTCTTGATGAATGTATTTTATTCTCCTTATGTACACTGAGAGCATATACACCTAAGACAAATTCCTTGTGTGTCCAATCAAACTTGGCCAATAAAGAATTCTATTCTATTCTAAAGAAAAACAAACTAACAAAAAAAAAACCTCAATTTGAACAACAACAACAAAAAACAAAGCAAAATAAAACTAAACTAGCCTAAACTTTTTGGGTCTACTAATTGTAGAAGCTTCCAAAGGCTGCTACAGCAGTGCTATATCTTGAGCAGAGAGTAAACTAATGGATAACTGACAGCTAACCAATCTGGAGACACTCCTGCTGCAAATATGCCATGCCAAGAGACCAATAATGTGCCAGCCAGGAGGGTAGACATATTAAAATCCCATCTTTCTCTTATACAGGCAGTTCTTATGATTCCAACTGAGCCATAAAGAGGCTCAGCATGTAATGGACCTGATTTTGGGACCTTTTTTTGCAGCTATTGTTAAACAAATTGTCCGCTATGGGTGATTTTAGCTGGAAACTGGAAGTAAACACCACTTCACAGCAAAAACAAAAGTTGCAGTCATGTGACTGTGGGATGCTGCAAACAGCCGTAAATGCAGGCCAGTTGTCAAGCGCCCAAAATGAAATCATGTGATTGTGACGGGGGAAACTTTAGAATCAAGTTGTAAGTAACTTGGGAGAGGGGTTGTCATAACTTCGAACAGTTGCTAAGCAATCAGTATTAACTCGAGGACTATCGTGTTTTCCCAAAAATAAGGCCCTGTCTTATATTTTTTTGAACCCCGAAATAAACACTTGGCCTTATTTTCAGGGAGGTCCTATTATTTTGGGGCACATGGAGCAGGATGGGGCTCCTCTTGCTGTCTTCCCTGATTTCCAGCTCTGCATTTAAATATTTTTGGGGAGGGCTTATTTTCAGGGGGAGGCTTATTTTACTCAAAGGCCCGATTGGACTTATTATCAGGGGATGTCTTATTTTTGGGAAACAGGATACCTATACTGGGAGAAACATGAAGACACTATGATATCAACTAACTTCAGAATCAGAGGAAAATGGTAGACATTGCTCTAAAACTGGGCTGAGCCTTGGAGATGTGGAAGTTACACAGGCGGTCCTTGACTTACAATAGTTCATTTAGTGACCATTCAAAGTTGCACTGGCACTGAAAGATGTGACCAGTTCTCACATTTACGATCGTTGCAGCCATCCCCATGGTCACGTGATCAAAATTCAGCTGCTTGGCAACTGGTTCATATTTATGATGGTTGCAGTATGTCCCAGGGTCATATGATCACCTTTTGTGACAAGCAAAGTCAAGCAAAGTTTATAAATTGAAACAAATAAATAAACAAAATAAAATGGGGAACCAGATTCACTTAACAACCGGGTTACTAACTTGTAAACTGCAGTGATTTACTTAACAGAGGCAGAAAGTGGAGCAAACTCACTTAACAAATGTTTCACTTAGCAACATTAGTTTTGGGTTCAATTATGGTCATAACTCGAGGACTACCTGTATATGTTTTGTTAAGTACTGCAATAGGCAGAAGTTTCTTCAGCTACAGAAAAAGGCAAACTCTTGTACAGAAGCCAATAGTATCTTTGGCTTCTTGAAAAGCAAGAGTGGGAAAATCAATGACCCAACCAATAAGCAAGTGACCCCCAACACCTATCTGTGCTTCTCCAGCATCCTAGGATGATGCCATTTTAAAATCTTTTAATTTACATTTAAGAGTGGGATTATGGAACACAAGATGCTCCTTTTCCCAACCTTAAACCTTTGTCAAGCCACCAAAAATGATATGAAATTAGCATCCCAAACGGTAACTTTGGGTCCTAGTTAAGGGACTTTAACTATGGAAAAGAATAAGAGTGGTTTTCTTTTGCTGCCCTTTTTCTCCATTAAACCTTACCCCCCCCCCCAAAATAGCATAAAAACATGGAATAATTTCAGTTCTGACCCCTTCCAGAAATTATATTGCTGGATGATCCCTGCAGCTCTTGGAAGGTTTAAGAAAGGCGAATTCTCTCCTTGGAAACATTGTTTAATCTGTTTTAAAGGCTTTTATTTTTCTTAATAACACAACTGATATTACCACAAGAAATCTTTATATTTGAGATAGTCGGGGATTTGGACGATTTGGTTTCTCCATATCTTTTTTTAAAAAAATATATTTTTATTATTCATTTTTCTTTATTATACATCACATTTCCAGCTTTGCAATGACAGTGTGCTGGCTGTATCAAGTCCTTTTTAAGTATACATACACTCTTATTATAACCATTATTCTCATAGTCATACAGTATAGTATCTTGTAAATACATAATATTGTACATCATACTTATAATCATTATTAGGTACATTCTAATATTTTCTTTATTACCTTTTTGTCTATAGGTATACTTTCGATTTTCCAATTTTGTGCATATGTGATTCTAGCTGCTGTTATTACATGTAACATTAAGTATGTTATTCTTTTATTGTATTTCCCTGGTAGTGTACTGTACCTAGTAAGAATAGTATTGGTTTTAGATCTATTTGTTGTGCTGTCTTCTAATCATCTTTTTATCTTTGACCAATATTTTTTTGCTGTTGGACAGGTCCACCACATATGATAGTAGGATCCTAGTACCCGTTTACATTTCCAACACTCTATTTGGGAACATTTTTACCATTCTTGCTGGTGGCAAGTGCCATCTATAAAACACTTTGTACAAGTTTTCTTTGTATGCTGGTTTCTCCGTATCAAATGCCTTTTGCATCTCTGGCACTCATGAACAGAGTGTTCTTCAATCTTCATTAAGATATGGGAAAATATAAACACTGACTCAACTCCATATGCTGCTATATATTTGTTTTTCCATAATAGTCACTTATTTATCTTACAAATAAACCTCTTTTTAGAAGGGCTTGAGAAGAGTCGTTTACCTCTGCCTAAAATAACCATTTCTTTGTACTGAAGATAGTCCACAATTTTTTAAAAATAAAGTCCCCGCCAGGTGTGCCATTCAGCAGTGGTTCTAATCACCCAGCATGTTAAGACATAAATGATCATTTTTTACAGCTACAGCTAATAATATCCTGAGCCAATTAATTGCTGTCTAGGATACTTACAGGGCAGTTAGAGTGCACGCAAGGAACTATTTTTCATTCATGAGAATAAAAACCTCAGGGTAAACATTTGCAGTGAAGTGACCTTAGGCACAGTAAGGTCACAGCAGCTGTACAGTTTCAATATCTCTGTTAAGAGTTTCTCAGCCACCACTTTAAACTGCAGAAGCCCTGCGTCCGTCTGCAGCTGTGTGCAGGCATCATGCTGCTTGCTAAAAGGCAAAGCTTTTCCACCCAGCTATATCCACCTGTTCCCTTTGGCCAGATTAGTCGACTTTAAATAGAAAGGAAGCACTCAATTAAAAAAGAAAGAAAGAAAGAAAAGACTGAGTCCATCTCTGCAACTGTTGCTTTCCTGGGAGCAAACAAAGTGAAACCAACCGACCAAAAATCTCTTTACTTGCCTTGAAAGAAGAGAGAAAAAAAATCGATGGCTGCTACTTTTTGTTTTGTTTCTTAACTTCTGAATAGAGACAGAATATTTTTTTTTTGCTTCCTTGAAAAGTAGATAGAATTATGGGAAGAAATATCCATCTAGTTCAGTTCCAAGCTGGGAGAAAGACAATGAAAACATGGAGGCTGATTGGAAAGAAGGTTTATGATGAACAGAACCACTAAGCACATGGTTCTGGGGCAGCTGACCACATGGAGTTGAGAGTGGGGTATTTTTTATACCTTGTCTTGGGCAAAATGGAGTCTCTCAACTCCATTTTGTCAGCTGCCCCAGAACCATGTGCTTGGTGGTTCTGTTCATCATTAAACTTTTTTTCCAATCAGCCTCTGTGTTTCTAATGTCTTTCTCACAGCTTGGAACTGAACCAGATGGATATTTCTTCCCACAGTATATTTTATTTTATTATATTATTTCATTTTACTTTTTTCATGTTTCTAGACTGTCCATCTCCTTCAAGGAGGGGTATACTTAAGAGAGTGAAAACAGTTAAAATATGTTGAGCCTTTGGAATGGCATTTCTCAATGGCTATTTTCAGATGCATGGGTTTCAACTTCCAGAATTCTCTGCAATGGCCATGCTGGCTGGAGAATTCTGGGTACTAAAGGCATTATGAAGTTGCCAAAGTTGAGAAAAATTACTCTAGAAGCAGCTGGATCATCATTCGCATTCATTCATTGACTCCAGTATATAAAATAGGGTATGTAAATGATAAGCAATCTGTGGGTTACAGATCTATTAAGTCTGACTTTTCTGTATTTTTACAAAGCTATGGTTACCAGATCTGAGCTGTAATACCCAGGCTTGGACTACTACTATTATAAGTAGTCCCTGAGTTACAACTGGTCAATTTTTGACCAATTGATTTATGATGCCCCCCCCCAAAGGTATTTAGGACCCAATTCCAATGGCTGTCTCCCATGGTCATATGACAGTTTGGCAACCAGCCCGCATTTATGGCTGTTTTATGGTTCCGTGGCCATGTGACTGATTTGCAGAGTTTTTACTGAAAAGCGACATTTACTTCCAGGTTTTGGCAAAAATGCCCCAGAGCAAACAATGGATTCATTTGGTGGCCACTGCAAAAATGGGAGTAAAATTGACTTGGTAATATGGGTCACCTGCTTTACAACTGTCACAATTTATGACTGTAATAGGTAGGTCATCAGTTGAGGACTATCTGTACATACCTTGCTACTATCCATTGGTTTTCTAAGTTCTGGCAATCCAGATATGGTAGCCTGACACAAAACAAACTTCCTATCTTAATTATCTACATACCAAAACTTGACAAGACTTCCTATTTAGAAACAAATTTTGGATAGGATGTTGGTTCCAACCATCCCTTATAACAATGCTTTGCGCACTCTTCTAAACTGTCTAAGGTCAATCTTAGTCCAGCATTTGGCTTTTCACAGTGACCAACCAGATGTTTCTAGATTTCCTACCCTTCCACATTGTTATTGTGTGTCAGCTGGTACTTGATGGTACGCTGACCCAAATCCAACGTTACTACTGAGTCTTCAAGACCAAATAGCCTTGAATAGATGTACGTTCATGAATTCCAATTATCTCCTCTTCCCATTATTTTAATATGATTTAGATTCTCAGCCAATATATCAGGTCCTGTCTCTGTAAGATAAACAGCACCAATGCTTGTTTGCCTTTACACTCCGTAGGCTTTGTCTCAGTTCTACCATTATCATCTTGCTTTGACTCTGCTAAGAGCTTTATAGCATGTTGTCTTAAAGCAGACTAAAACTATTTGCTCCACTTTAGCACGTTTGTGATACCCAACGAAGAAACAAAAGATGTCTAGCGTTTACTCTCTATCTTGTAGCACCAAACAAGTCTGCTTGTTTCCGCAATCAAGCTGCTATGACGGACTTCAAGACAAAACGTGTGCGTTTACAGATGTTATTACAGGAGTATAATATACAAGAAAATAATGATCAGACAGGCAATAGAATACGTAAGTATCTCTTAGGTAGCTCATCATTTTAGGCAGAGGTCACCTTCACCACAGATGCTGAAGACCCACAGGAACTCTCCAAACCAAGCCAGAAACATGCTGGTTTGCAAGATAGTGGGTGACAGTCCCAAAGGTGCTTTTTTTTTTTTCATGAGTCAACCGGACTTCCTTGTTTTTTCTTTGAAGACGTTTTGCTTCTCATCCAAGAAGCTTCTTCAGCTCTGACAGGATGGTGGGAAATGGAAGGACTGAAAAATCTCCATAAACATAAAGCCTATGCATACCAATCATAGTAAAGAAAATGTCACTGCTTTGAGTATAGGCCCATCAAAGAAAAAGAGAGAGACTCTTCCGCTCATGGCAGCCAGTTTTATTTCCATACAGAGCATTCAACAGGGATGGTATGAGCATCCTCTCTTCTATCACTCAACTCATTTGCTAACATGAAATTCCTGACTTGGGAAGTAATGTTGAAGCCATGCAAATCTAAAGCCATGCAACACGGATATCATACATTATCACATTCTGGACATTGTACCAAACTTTTAGAATTAACAATAGTTCTTTGCTCATTTTGGGTTTCAAATGAAACAGAAATTGCACAGTTAAGTGGTAAGGCTAGTGTACACTGTTCCTGCTGCAGCTCCTAGCAAGGCCAATCTCTCTGGCCTTCCTGTTCCTGAATTTCCCGGCACCTTCCTTTTCTTACCTGCTTAGATTTTTCCTTGCTCCTCTGAGCTGTTTGTGCCCAAAACAGGAGAGTGGCACATTGTTCTTCTATGCCGAATGAAAAAACCTGATAACACTTCCACACTTTGGTTCAGGCATGGATCACCTTAAAACAATGATGGCTAACATTTTTCTCATGTGCTGAAACCCATAATGGAATGCGCGCCCCCCCCATGAGCATGATCCCCCACGCTCACCCCGCCCCTGTGCATGCATGCACGCCACCCCATCCCACATTTTTGGCCTAGCAGGTCTCCCTGCAGCCTCCTGGGCCCAAAAATGGGCTGTGGGGCGGGGCACACTGCACCTGCCTGTCCCTGGCTCTCCCACGCAACCCACCCCTACGTATGCACGTGTGCCTCCCCCATGCGCCCCGACCCTTGTGCATCCCAAAAATCAGCATGCGCGGTGGAGCTGAGCTGGGCGACGAATCGCGTGCCTGCAGAGAGGGCTCTGTGTACCAGCTGTGGCACGTGTGCCATAGGTTCGCCATTATGGCCTTAAGGTGTTTGTTTCTTACATAGAACACTTCACATACTACTTACGTGCAACTAAATGAGAGTCAGGTTGGTGCAGTCATTAGGGCACCAGGCTAGAAACTGGATGGCCATGAGCTCTAATCCTGCTTTAGGCATGAAACTAGCTGTGTGACCTTGGGCCAGTCCTTCTTTCTCAGCCCAAGGAAACAGGCAATGGCAAATCATTTCTGAAATCTTGCCAAGAAAAGTGCAAAGACTTGTACGAGTAGTGGCCAGAGATCAAGATTGACTCAAAAGCATGCATTGCACCCACACATCACTCAGCTATTCAGACTGTAATTCCCAAACATCTTAGCTTTAATGGCAGATGGCAAAGGCTCATAGGCTGGTACATCTGAAAGACACCAAGTTACTAAACCGTAATCCTTATGCTAACACTTAAAAGACTAATGCTTGAGCAAATTCTCTTTCAAGGGAAGATCCATCTATACCTAAGGACTGAATAAAATTTATACAGCAAACCCTGTGAAGCCTGCTTCCTACTGCTATCAGGAGACGAGATGAATCAGTGTTTTTTTTTTATTCTCCTGCTCTTGAAAATGGAACTTGCATCATTTTCTGCAGATTTGAATGCCAGATACGAAGATATACTGGCTTAGCTAGTCTTACAATGTAATTATTATGAGCAAAAAAAAAAAAAAAAAAAAGTACTGAAGTAATTAACCTTGATTATACAAATGGGGTGGGGCACAATTTAGTGAAAAGCACAGCGATTTTCTACGTGTTCAACTTAAACTGAGCAAAGGGGCAAAACTTCAAACATGTACCACAGAAAATGAGGAGCCTCTGGTTTTGGGGTCTCCTTTCTTTGACCTCTTGGCCTCCCCAGCACAATCCACAACAACACTGATGAGCACAACCTCAATCTTCAATCTTTTATTTGTTGTGGGTTTTGCATCCTGGCGGCTGGAGCAGTCTGTGCTATTTTCATTGTGTTACGGCTTCCTTCCTCATTGCTTCTCAGCATTTTTTGAGGCATTCCGTGTTTGGATCTGGTATAATTAAGTCAGCTGGGTCTCCCGCTCCCTCCCCAAGCTGTCTCTATATGGTCTGGAGCTGACCCTTCAGCATTATTTTTTAAAAAGCGAAATATGGCTTTCTATGCCTTCGGATTTGGGAATACTATTCGTTGACTGTAAGTGAAGCAATCCTTCTGGCAGATACCGAAAAACCTGTTTCTGAATTATGAATCACTTCTCTAGATTGGTTGTGGAAATCTGTAACTTAAAATGGATCTCTGAGTCAATGACTTATTTTAATGTAGACATACTAATCGTGAGCAGGTGGTAAACTGCAGATATTTGAAAATGTAATGACATAGAAGCATATAATTATTGTACTGAGACAGATGTAGGCCTTACATTTAATAGTACTAGGAAACCGCAGAGTTTATTTAGATGTAGTTTAATCTAAATCTATTTTAGCCTCAAAATTGAATTAGAACAATTCTGAAAATGCTTTAACTAGAGTTTAACAGTCTTAAATTAGACCACATAGTTATGTTTGCCTGTAAATGTTTAAAAAACAAGAATCAAAGGGTTGAGTATAAATATTTTAGATAAGTCTATTTATAATAAAATTTGGTGTAACGTATTTTAGAGCTAAACCTATATTAATAACTTTTGAGAGTCTACTATTGGTCATTTTCAATCAACATATAACACAATATTTCAGGTATTTTTTAAAGTTATAGCTTGATACATAAAGTGAAGCATAAAAACACAAACATTTGTTATGCAGAGTCCTCAACTTATGACCATCATTTTATAATTGTTTGGAGTAACCACAGCTGTGGAACGAGTGCACTTTAGGGCCCATAAAGCATTTCATCTGTTGTAAAATTCATGCCCCTTGTGGTTATCTTACAACATTTTGGGTGCTTGCCTTTATGACTGGTTGCAACTTATGGTCATGTGGCTGTAATTTGCAATATTTTTTCCTAGTTTCCACCATTTTTTTGCTGGTTTCTGCCAAAACTGCATCTAATCGGAATAATAGTTTTCCTTGATTTGCTGAATGGCCATCACAGAAAGTATATAAAAAAAACCCAGGTCTGTGGGTGCCTCAATTTACGACTGCAATGACCTATGACCAGATATTCAGGCTAGAAAATGTTAGGAAATGAAGAGGCCGTGAGTTCTAGTCCTGCCTTAGGCATGAAAGCCGGTTGGGTGATTTTTTTACTCTCTCTCAGCTCCATCAACCTAAAAGAGTTGTGGAAAAAGGGAGGAAGAAAAAGTATACGTTGTGAGGGTTGAGTGATTTACAAAAATAGGGAAGATGGAATAAAAAGAACTAGGTTAAAAATTAATTAAATTAAAAAAAAACTTTCATTAAAATATGCCTAACTTTTAAAAACATACAGAAAGTCCCACTTTCAGCTTCCACAGCTGCCAAACAAAAGCAGTATCATCTAGCCAGCATGTGCCAAAGGACTCTGAAACCAGAGATGATCTGAGCAGGAATCACTGGCTGAACTGCCTGTATCAGCACATTTCCCTAGCCCAGACCGCAGGCTGTAGCTGGTCTCCTTGTGTTAACCTCATCTTTCACCTCTCCCTCTTCCTTCACCAGCTTTTAATGGGTGCCCCCCCCCTGCAACTTTGCAGCAACATATCCCTCTTGGATTAGTTTCAATCTTTATTTTTCTCCCAAGCTCAAGAATGCACAAGCCGCCACATTTTATTCTCCTATGATAACGTTTGTGTAAGAGAAAACTGGAGGATTTGAGCACCTGTTTCCCTGAGCCAAAACTGGATAGATGAGTTTAGAAAGCCAGCGGTGATATGAGAGCACTCGGTGTTTTACCAAGAATGTTACATGTGCAACTATCCTCCTATTAAATAGAAATTGTGTTCAGTGTATTCGAGTCCAGTTACAAGATGTTCCTCTGAAGGAGGATAGCTGACCTGTATAATCTGGGAGGGACAGAGAAAGGTTGGGAGATAAAACTACAAGAATGTGACAATTCTATGCCACTCGGGCTGGTTCAGTATAATGTGCTGGAGCTCATATTAAGGATTGGTTTTAGCTCTGTATGTTATCCAAATGAAGCCAATTTTGCATTATACAAAAGCCATGGATCTGTATGGTAATATGAATTAAGTGTTAGAGGCAGTGGTGAAGTCCAATTTTTTTTTACTACCGGTTCTGTGGGCGTGGCAGGGAAAGGATACAGCAAAATCCCCATTCCCTCCCCACTCCTGGGGGGAAGGATATTGCAAAATCTCCATTCCCACCCCACTCTGGGGCCAGCCAGAATTGGTATTTGTTGGTTCTCCAAACGGCTCAAAATTTCCACTACTGGTTCTCCGGAACCTGTCAGAACCTGCTGGATTTCACACCTGGTTACAGGTATCAGAAAAGCAGGTAGCCATTCTGAAAAATCTCCATTTTTCTTGGAGATAAGACAAATCTCTTGCCACACCATTATACTCTGGCTTACAAGATAGATAATGCAAGTATTTATTATAAATCACTGAATTTATGACGGGTAGACCATTTCAAAGGGAATGTCTGTATGAACCAAAGGCTGGAGATGTGTGTGAAATGGAAAGCCTTATTTAAAGATGTGTTGGAGTCAAGCACAAAAGTGTAGTTGGGCACCAGTGACTTGCAGAAAATACAGATGTGTACTCCCGAAAGCCAAATTTGCTTATTGGATAAAAGACCAAAAGCAGGGACCTCACTCTGCTGACTGGGGAATTCTGGGAGTTGAAGTCCACACATCTTCAAGCTGCCAAGGTTGAGAAACACTGGTCCAAAGGTGCTTTTTCCAAAATGCAACTGGACTTTTGTTTTTTTTTTTCCTTTGAAAATATTCTTGGATGAGAAACAAAACATTTTCAAGGAAAAAAAAAACACTCAAAGAAAAACCAATTGCCTTTTGGAAAATGCACCTTTGGGACAACCAGGACCTCGATGCTAGAGAATTTCTATCTGTGGTGGTGCAGTGGTTAGAAATTCTAACATTCTGCATTCTAACTTAGAATGCAGTATTGCAGGCTACTTCTGCTGCCTGCAATTTGACAGTTCAAATCTCACCAGGCTCAAGGTTGACTCAGCCTTCCATCCTTCTGAGGTCGGTAAAATGAGGACCCAGATTGTTGGGGGCAATGTGCTGATTCTGTAAACTGCTTAGAAGGGGCTGTAAAGCACTGTGAAGCGGTATATACCATGTTTCCCTGAAAATAAGACCAAGTCTTATATTAATTTTTGCTCCAAAAGATGCATTAAGCCTTATTTTCTGGTTAGGTCTTATTTTTGGGGAAATATGGTTCTAAATACGTATATCTGCTGACAATCTTAACTGGGGCTTACTTTGGGGGTAGGGCTTATATTACAAGCATTCTGAAAAATCATGCTAGGACTTAATTTCCGGTTGGGTCTTATTTTCGGGCAAACAGAGTAGGTCTAAAAGCTATTGCTAATGCTATTGCTATCTCCATAGATGTTCAGAAACACCGATGAAGAGAAAACAGTGATAAAATAAAAATGAGTAATTCAGGTATTTTAGAGAAAAAGCAGGGGACAAGCCAGGCCATGTCTACATGAGGAAATATTACATTGTTTGGGAACTTGGCTAGCATTGTTGGTAGATAAATGTCCTTCATCTCTAGACCTATTCCCTATGACAAGATGTGATTCTCCCATAGATATCCCTGCAACATCTTTCAATCAACCTTTATCTATTATCTACCCTTATTCTATATCCCTCAAATTTGCAAAGCACGTAGTATTTTCATTATCCATTCACATCATGTCTGGAGTATGCAAGTTTCTGACTGAAAGCGATTGCTAGAAGGCAGCAGACAGTCTTTCAGGACCAACCAACTGGTTCTTCCTGCAAACCATGGAACTCTTTGGTAACTATCTCTTAATAATTTGAAGGAATTTATCTTCTTCCTCCTTGTCCACATCCACCCTTATTCCATATATTACCACTGAAAAAGCCATTGCTTTAACTGTTCTGAGCCAGTTTGTTCTAATAGGTAAGATACCAGACTAGGAGTTTGGAAACTGAATTCTAGCACTGTCTTAGACATGGAAGTCAATTGATTGACCTTAGCCAGTCATGCTTAATGAGCCCTAAAACAAGGCAAGGGCAAGCCACTTCTAAAAACGTTGCCAAGAAAACTGCATGGACTTATTCAGATAGCATGATTCTTGTTGTGATAGCAATTCTTTCATTCTTCATGATGTAGTCTAAGTTTACAATGCTCTTCCTGCCTACAGTTATTTTGTTTTCTCCAGCACACTACTCTACATTTATTCTTGAGCCCAAGAAAGCAAAACCGTTGACCACATTCACTTCTTAGCAGTCAACTATGAACTCACAAAGCATGCTAGTTGATATTACCTTTGTCTTTTTAATATTTAACATGTTTTTACTTTCCAGTTTTACTTCTTTAATGAGCTCTTCTTAGCTTTTAAGCTGATCAAGCGGTGCCGTCTGCATCTTATATTGTTAGCATTTCAACATCGTATTTTAATTTCACTTGTCAAGTTCCTCCAGATCTGCTATTCTTAGAATATATTTGCTGTAAATGAAAATAGCTATGGGGACAAAATGCATCCTTGTTTCATTCCCTCCCCTATCCTGAATCACTGTTTCTTCAAACTCAGTTCTTACAGTGTAAAGATTCCTCAAAAGAATAACAAAGTGTTCCAATATACACATTAACTTTAATATGATCTTCATTCTGGTATAAACAGTACTATCAAAGGGCATATTGGAGTCAGTACAACGTAAGTAAATCTAAAATTCTTTTTTTCCTCTCCATTATTCCTATATTAGTTTCCTAATACCGTATCCAATTTTTAAAGTTTTTTTTAACCACACATTTATAAATAACCTAAAGTGGCAAAAATACATTTCTTCTTATTTCCCCACAACCATCACCCTGTGAGGTGGGTTGGTCAAAGGTCTAATGTGGGACTAGAACTCACAATCTCCTGGTTTCTAGGCCAGCAGCTTAAACCACTATACCAAACTGGCATATGCCTTTTCTAATATTTATCTGATCATCTGATATTCAATTTTTCATGTATGGCTCTAGTCTTCTTTGCAAGAATGTAAACAAAAACTTTGTTCGCATGAGGATTTTGTGCAATGTTTTGATAATTAGCACATTCTCCAGGACAGGGGGGTCAAACTGGCGGCCTGGATGAATCATGGGCAGGCCACGCCCACCCAGCTCCGTGAAGGGGGGAAAACATTGTGATATGTCATGTGACTGTAACGTGACGCCACGAGATTAACACCCCTGCTCTAGGATCTCTTGACTTTTTGCAAACTAGCCCTGTCTATCCTGAGATGTAACACTGTAGCTGCTTTTTCTCCAACAATGGGATTTCTTTTCCACATGGTGCTTTTGCTATTGGGCAACTGTCTGTTACTTCTTATGTAGGTAGTCCTCAACTTACAACAGTTCACTTAGTGACCATTCAAAGTTATAACAGCACTGAAAAAAGTGACATGATCATATTTCACTTATGAGTTTTGCAGTATCTCCATGATCACGTCATTTACATTTGGGTGCTTGACAACTGACTCACATTTATGACGGTTGCAGTGTCCCAAGGTCATGTGATCACCTTTTGCAACCTTTTGACAAGCAAAGGGGAATGGGGAAACCAGATTCACTTAACAACTGGGTTACTAATCAATTGCAGTGATTTGCTTAACAAATGTGGCAAGAAAAGTAGTAAAATGGGGAAAACTCACTTGACAAATTTCTCACTTAGCAACATAAATTTTGGCCTCAATTATGGTCATAAATTGAGGACAACCTGTACATCATTCTCTAATGGAATTTGTTCCTAAATGTAGAGTTTCTTTCTCTACATCCATTTCTGTCATTCTACAAATCTATCTGTAAATGGTTTCAGTAGTTTATCTCTATTTACCTGGATTAGAGCTACTCCAGCATTAGTTTTGAGTATTTTACATCCAAATTTTCTTCTAATTTCTATGATAATCTTGAAAGCTCTCATTTTCTTCCTATTTTTGTCCATGTGTTCACATTCTTGATTGTCACCTCACTCTTTGTCCTTTACAACTCTCATTTGCAGTCACATACAGGCAACCCTTACAATCTACAAATTCACAAAAATGTTTTTGAAATCCCAAAAAAATCAATACCCTGGGGCTGTCACACTTATTTGTGGACATACAGAGAAGCAAAATATTGGAATTGCCCAACTAATTTGGTATTTGCAGCATTTTCGCAGAATGTAATTACTGTGAATAATAATAATTGCCTGTATCCTTATTGCTCAAGATTTACCCTCCATCTTTTCTAACTAGTATACAGCCTGTTCTATTGGATTTTTTCTATTTGGATTTTTTCTTCCTTTGAAATTTTAGGATTAAAAAAAAAATCGACTTCTACTTTTTCATGGTTAAAATTCTATTTTGCACAAGACCAAATCTCTTTTTCATATTTTGATATACAGTTTTCAGTTAAAACTTGCTGTCATGTATTTTTTGCTTTATTTTCTAAGTCCATATATGACCCCAATAATTCATAGTTTTTTTCACCATCTGAAAATGTTGTATTCGGACTGAACTTCATTTCTCCGTCTTCTGTTTCCTATTATTTAGCTAATGTTGTCCATCTGGTGATATCCAGATGCAGAATCGTCATTTACATTGCTTAAAACAGATATTGGCAATGAAAAAGTAATTCTCTTTGCAAATTCTCCTCCATTATTGCATTTATTCAAATTTTCTTGTAATGCCAGGCTCCCTTAAATGAGCATAATTTTTATATATTTACATTCGAACACTTCTTAACTTGGCTCAGAATTCCCTAATTTTTTCTAATTATATCTATAACAAGGAAATAGATAATTATAATAGATACCACCCCATGGTCTATTGGATTATAGCTAAAAACGTACCCTTAAATGCCCTGTGTAGAATTGTAAGTTCACCATCATTACCCCCAAAAAGTGAACAGAAAGTTTGGCAAAATGTAATGATATAAACAAAATATGACTGGAATGAACTAATTTTTCACAGGATCCTCCTGTGAGAAACTAAAAATTAAGAGCCATACCTATTTCTTCTGTTTTAAGGAGAACTCATTATGGGTTTGAAGAAAAGCTGTCAGGCATTTTGCCTCCATTCGGACTATAAATTATCCTCTCAAATCCACAACTCAGAGGCTCTTGTGCACAGGCAAGATATATTTCCACTGGAATTGCTACAAAAACCAGTTCAGATGCCTCAACTGTGTCCTACAACAAGGTTCAAGAGCATGTCATGTGTAGCAACGTTAGTTTTTTGATGAAACACTTACTTCAAATTAATTGTGAACTTTAGAAACAGGGACCTTTGCTTTCCTGTACTGACTTTTTTTTAGAACTAGATTAGTGTTATAGACAAAATGATCTTTCACACTATTACTATTATTAATAACAGGAAGGAGTTTTTAAAAGACCTTGTACCTTTAAAGGTACCTCTGGACACATGGAAAAAAAGGCCCACACTTTCTCCACTGAGATTTCTTTTATGATTTCACTGGCACTTTAATTTCAAAGGTGTGAATGGTCCCTAGATTTTCAAATGCTCCTCTCAGACCATACTAATATGAATATTTTTTATATAAAGTAAAATCACTGGTCTACCCATCTTCTCTGTTTCCAGTCCTATTTCCTGGAAATCCTTTTTGCTAGAAATGCTGTGATTGGATACAGACAGGCTCCACCCATGTAACCAAGTGAATGAAGTTGCTCCTGCCAAATATTTTAATTCCTTTGATGTGAACTCTGGCTTGGTATTCTGTACTTGTGTCTGTAGCAGAATATGTATTATGTAATGTAAATTAGACTAAGTTCTTTTTAAAGTATCTTTCACTAATCCATAAAAAGATATATCCCAAAGTGGATATATCTTGGATATTTGTGGATATTTTATTTACTATAAAAATTGTGGAGTCCTTCCTCTGAAACCAACAGAGCAGGAAGTTTCTATGAGATGTAACTATAGTTAAAGTGACCAGTCTGTGTCTTTAGCCACCCAGTTCTCACAATACAACTTGATACTAAAAATGGGCAAACATTAAAAAAAAATAAAAAAGCTAATTTCCTCATTTTAGAATGAATTCTGTTCAGGTTCCTTGTCTTCTATCCTGGCCTCATTATATATTTCTCCTTTGAAATTCTTTTGGCATTTTGCTTTTATTCTGTAATTTGGTCCTTATAATTTTCAACCACTGCTTAATGTAGCCACTCAGTTTCCATGTTACCAATATATGACAAATTTCCTACTTCCTGTTTTCTCTTGTTTCATTTCTTTTTTTCCTACTGTATAAGGGCAGAGGGTTCTTACAGGCCACAGTCTCTGGATCATTTTAGGTGCTTTCAGAAATATTAAACAGGACAAGGCCAACACAACAGCAGCTAGATATAGGTTTTCATTTCCCATCACTGCTGGATGTGATCAGCTCCTGTCATTTCAAGAACTACATATATAAAGCATAAAAGTAGCGCAGGTGTTTTAGAATTTTTCTTCTCCTACGTTGTCTCAACTAAATTTGTCAATTGGATTGAGATGGGTGGCTATAGAAGTTGAATAAATAAATATGATGAAAGTGGAAAAATGAATTGAGATGATACTTTATATTAAGTCTATTCTTTTATTTTTAGTTTTTGAGCATTCTGCTTTATATATACTGTGTATGTGTAGATTCGAGTCAGTATGGTTCCCTGGCAGTTACCTACACAATAGTAGACCCTTTAGTTTTCTTGACAAAAATTTTTGGGAAGTCATTTGCCCTTCCTCTTAGGGTCAAAAGAAACTAGCCCAAGGTTTCATGCCTGAGATGGGACTAGAATTCATAGTCATCTGGTTTCTAGTCTGGTGCCTTAATCTCTATAGCAAATTGGCTGTCTAAATGGACTTTGATGCATCAGAATAAGTTACTTTTACTGCTAATGGACAAATACGTGACATATATGTCAAGAACAGAGGTGGTATTCAGCCGGTTCGTACTCGTTTCGGGTGAACCAGTAGCGGAAATTGTGGTGGGCCCACCCCACCCCCACCTGCCCTGGCTCTATGCCATCCTATTTAGGCATGTTTTTGAGGCCAGGCGCATTCACGGAAGGTGCGTGAGCAAGCAAAACGCATGCGCAGAAGGCACGCACACGAAGCAAGCATGTGCATGGCGAACCAGTGGTAGGAATATTGGAAACCCACCACTGATCAAGAACAGGGGGCTAAAAATTTGGATGATTTCTGAATTAATTCCCAGATCCCCACCCAGGAGCTAGACAGCCACTTTTGGTGAAACTTCATGCTCCATGAAGCATCTTATAAAGCACTTTCATTTTGTGGTGTTTGCTCTGCTCAACCAGCATCTGGCCCAATCTGCAGGCTTGCTTTCCATCAAGAAAATTCAAGGATAAGTGCCATGAAAATTAAATTCCCTCTTCCCTTTCCCATTCCCTCTAGTGATTGCCTCATTTAGTGGTTGTTTGCCTAACAAGAATTCTGATCTGATGATTCCTCAATTTAAACAGAAGAACCAGCCATGATTGTGTTCAGTGTTAGCTGAAAGGCTAATAGTTCATTTGCAAACAAGGAGCCTAATTCTGCTTAGAAACAATCCAGGCTAGATAGAAAATATTCCCAATTGAGAAAAAAAGAGGAAAACATCCAACCACAATTAGTGAGTCAGAACACTGTGCAGAATAAGGAAACCCAAGTTATAGGTCATCCCCTTCTCTATTAAACAGGCAAGTTCGCAAAAATCTCTCAACCCAGATTCCCTTTATTGAGTTGGTGCTTCTGAATCAAAATACAGATTTCTTAAAACTATTTCTTAAAACTTAAGACTATTGGGCATAGAAAATAATTTACTTATAATTTAATAATTTAATTATAATGTAATCATTTATTACAGGCAGTCCTCCCTTAGCAACTGACTTATACAATGACTGTTCAGTTAACAACGGTAATGAAAAAGTAATTTTACGACCAAACTAGTATTATTTATCCTTATTATCTCTCTTACCGCCTCTGCTTTCGCTGTATTATGATTATGATTATTCTATTGCTTTGTATGTACACCAAGTGCTTTTGTATCAGAGACAAATTCTTTGTGTGTTTAATCACATTTGGCCAAATAAGGTTCAATTCAATTCAGTTCAAACTTAACATTTACAATCTTCACAGGTCTCTAAGATAAAGAAACTGAAGTCAGATCACAAGCATAGTAGCCATGGTTTCATTTAGCGACCACATCGCTTAATGACTCAATTGCCAGTTGCCAGTCTCAATTGTGGCCACTACATGACAACTCCATATACAATGAATTGCGCTGGTGTAAACTTATATATCCTTTCCTTATCCCATACCACTCATTTCTATCCATTCAAAGAACACGGACATACCATATTCTTTGATACATATATCCCATACCAAATATTTATTTATCTTCTGTGCTTTTGTGTCATGATGTATTGGGATGGATTGTGAATATTCTGTCTGGCTGTTCCTCCCCAAAATATGGGATCACGTTACTGAATAGTTATTTGGTAGTGAAATTTCAAGTTTCCCTAGCACTCTATAACCATTGCTCTGAAAATACAATCAAGAAATGTTGCTCAACATGGTGGAAGCCTCCTGGATATAAAAGGTTTGTTTCCCAGTCCTTTCCTTACAAACCACACCCATTTTTCAAGGTGTCACTGCTCTTAGCTGTTCTACCTCCAAGGCCATTTCTCATCTCTTGAAAACCAAGCTTCTTTTACAATTTCAACATATTTCCCTCCACTCCTCCTATCTAGACATGTTCTTCTATTAAAAATCCTTTCCTCAAATTTAGATTGATCTGATCTGGAGGCAGGCCATTTCCCTACTTCTTTCTCCCAGCCACATTCCCAACCTAACAGTCCCGATCCAGGCCAAACTTCCTCTTACTCAGCAATACTGCAACCCAGAACTAAGTTTTGAACACCAATTTATCCACACCCCAACGAGGGGCACAGCATTTATTTTATTCCAGATCGCCTCTCCATTTATTCCAGATCGCTGCAAAGGGCACCCTATTTTCCACCCGTTCAGCCCCAACCCTTTCCCCCAAACTTTTCACATCTTAGAAGACACTCCAAGCAAACCTTCACAACTCCCAAAGTGAACACGTGTAAGGGGAAGGAATTCCAATTTTTCCAGCTTTTTGGAGGGAGGCTGTCCTGCCATCCTTTCTCCTCCACTCGCTCATCTTTTATCACCTCCCCACCCCCTCTAAAAATCATCCAGTGCCCTTCCAATGCTTTGGGGTCGGACTCCCATCTTCCTCCCCAGCTGGGGTCGATGGGAGCTGGAGTCCCCAATCTGGGAGAAATCACTGTCCCCAATCCGACATGCAGGATTCCCCCCACCCAAGACCGGTCTCGAGGCCCCACTCCTGCCACAACTCACCCTGCCGGCCCACGATCTCGGCCACATGCTCGGAGCTGGGCACCGGGACACACTCGGTCGTGTTGACGCTCTTCCTTCGCAGCAGCGCCGCTTGCTCTCCGTTCAAGACCGACCCGGGGGGCAACCCGGCTACCACCGCCGCCGCCGCTGCTGCCGCCGCCGCCGCTCCGGGCGGCCCGTAGGATTGCGAGAGCATCGCCGCCATCACCCCGGCGTGGACATCGTCGCCGGGCCCGTAGAGCGCCCCGCCCAGCGCCCCCGCTTCGACCACCTCAAAAGCCGAGCCGGCGGCGAGCGACAGAGCAGAGACCGCCGGCGGTAGCAACACCGAGCCCAGCCCCGGGGGCAGAAGCGGCGGCGAGGAGGCCGGCGGGGGCAGCAACAGCAGGGAGGCCGGGCCGCAGACGCCGCCACCGCCGCCTCCCCGGGGCTCCAGGAATCCCTCGTCGTCGTCGTCGTCGTCGTCGTCTTCCTCCTCCTCCTCTTCCTCGGCGGCCTCGTCTTCCTCCTCCTCCGGCGGCTCCTCCAAGTCCAGCTCCAAGTCGCCGCCGCCGCCGCCTCTTTCTTCTCCTTCCTCAGGCGCCGCCTCCTCCTCCTCCTCCTCCTCCTCGTCGTCGTCTTCTTCCTCCGGCTCCCGAGCGGCCTCGTCCCCGCGCTCCCTCAGGCCCAAGCCGGCCAGGCGCTCCCTCAGCAGCCCCGTGTCCGGCAGCAGCGGCGGCTGAGGGGAAGCCGGCGGCGGCGAAGGCGGCTGAGCGTGGTACTGGAGCAGCAGGCCCGGCGGCGGCCTGGGCGGGGCAGTCGGCAGCGGCAGCCGCGCTCCCAGGTCGGGAGGCTCTTCTGGAGGCGACGGCGAGGCGCTGCCGCTCGGCATGGCCGGCCAAGAAGAAGAAGAAGAAGGGGACGGCGAGGCGCTCCGGCTACAAAGGCCCGGGAGACATGCTGTGGTGGCGGTGGCGGCGGCGGCGGCGGCGGCGGCGGGCTCTCCGGCCGCTGCTGCTTCCTCCTCTTCCTCCTCCTCCGCCGCCGCTGCTGTCTCTTGGGGGGCGGCCTGGGCGTTGCTGCTGCCGCCGCCGCCGCTGGCGACGCTGCTGGCGCTGCTGTTGCTGCTGCCGCCGCCACGGCCCGAGTTCGGCTCAGCGCTTCTTTTGTTCCATGGCGGCGGCGGCGGCTGCTGCTGCTTCTCCCCGCCGGCTCCAGCTGAAGCGGCGGCCGCAGGCAGCAGCAGCGGCGGCGGTGGTGACGGCCCGGACAACTCCAGCCCCGCCCCGCGCCGCTCCCCCAGCCGGGCGATTGGGTGGCGGCCGCGCGGGGGCAGTAGGGGCCGGGGCTCGGCGGGAAGCGGCGGTGGCGGCGGCGCCTGGGATTGGCGGGCGGGCGCTGGGCCAGCGGCGAGTGCGGAGGGTGGTGGTGGTGGTGGTGGTGGTGACGGCGGCTTCTCTGGCTCCTTCTCCGCCTCCGGTCCGGTCCCCGCGGGCAGCATCCACACGCGGCGCACCCTGCTGGCTCTGCCCAATCTCGGCTGCGGGGAGGGCGGCGGCGGGACGGGATTGTTGGGTTGGCCCGGCGGGTATTGTGACGGGGCGCCAAGGGAAAAAAACGGGGAGAAGAGAAAGTGGGGGGGGGGGGGAAAGCGGCGCCACAAAGGCGGGAAAACAGGGTGTGAACCCGGTCCGGGTGGGGAAAAAAAAGGGGGGTCGGTCTTCAGACGGGACCTGGTCGGCCTCTTTTGCAGCCCTGCAAGGCAAAGGGAACTCTTGAACTCTGAACTGGCTGGCAGGCTGGCTGGGTTTGCACCCTGCTATATAAACCCCCTTTAAACAGTTAACAAGATTTGGAAGGGACCTTGGAGGTCATCTAGTCCACCCACCTACCCCCCTCACGCAGGAGACCTGTACTAGGGATTCGAACCGCCCAACACTTTTCTGATCGAGGGTTCTCTGCCCCCAAGCAATGGTTAGCTTGAATCAGGTTTAGTGGGTTGAGGGAATGAATGGAGCTGTTGAAGAGTATGGGGAAGGTGTGTTCAAAGGCTTGAAAAAGACAAAAACAAAAAACCTTGTTCTTCCCTAAACTAAGTTTTGGTCCTTTGGGGTGGGGGCTTCTGAGAGAAGACCCCCCCCCCCCTTCAAGAGGCACTCTGGACCTGTGTTCTTGATCCTCATGTTTTCAACCCATCCGTCAACTGGGAATGATGGTTTCCAGGCCTAGGCCAGCTGGGTTGGTGATGGGAGAAACCACTTGGTTCTGCTTTCTGCCAGGGCTACTGGAATACTAGCTGAGGAGTGTGGGTGGGTGTCTGTGTGTACAAGTAGGCCTCGACTTAACAACGGTTCATTTAGTGATTGTTCAAAGTTGTAACGGGACTAAAAAATGTGACTTATGACTGTTTTTCACAGTTAACCATCTTTGCAGCATCCCAGTGATCAAATGGACTCCAGGGGATGGTAGAGGACAGAAAGACCTGGAGGAATGTTGTCCATGGAGTCGCGATGGGTCGGACACAATTTCGCAACTAACAACAACAACAACAAATTCAGATGCTTGGCAACTGGTTCATATTTATGACGGTTGCTGTGCCCCAAGATCATGTGATCCCTTCTGACAAGCAAAGTCAATGGGGAAGCCAGATTCACTTAACAACCGGCTTACTAACTTATCAACTGCAGTGATTCACTTACCACTGTGGCAAAAAAGGTTGTTAAATGGGGCAAAACTCACTTCACCAACGTCTCACTTAACTACTGAAATTTTGGGCTGAATTTTGGTCGTAATTCGAGGACTGCCTGTATATATTTGTGTAAGTCAGCAGTGAAATTCATCCAAATTACAGTACGGTACTGGCCAGGCCTGAACAGGGATTGAGTTATCGGAGAGCAGTTACTTCAGTCATTCTTTAGGTTGGTAATGTCTGTGGAACCTTCTCCTATTTTCATCTTGATCTAGGAAAGAGTTTGAGCTTTCCTCTTCTCTAAGGTAGACTCAGAGGCAACTAACCAAGCATCTTTCCAACATAAAACTCAGATTGTTAGCTCCAGTATTAGAACATAGAATAATAGGATTGGATGCGGGGGGAGATCTACAAGAAATCTCGGGACCGAGCTGTAGTATTTAGGGGAAAACAGATTTCAGTGCTGAGGCAAGTTCCAATACGGGTTAGGGAAATCAGGAGGAATTACCAGCCTTTAATGTTACAGCTGAGGAAGAATGGGATTATATATAGGTGGTTATTGCCGGAAGGTCTCATGTTTACGTGGAATGATAGGAAAGTGAAAATAGAAAACCGCCGGGATGCTCAGGATTTTTATGAACATAATTTTAAATCTACACAATTAGAACTGGAATTAGAAAGAGAGGTGGAGAGAAGAAGTTCAGAGGAATTGCAGAAAGAAAATAGTGTGGGAAACCAAGAAGAAAGGAAGGACGAGGGGAAATTAGAGGAAAAAGGAGTGGGAGGCAGAGAGATGGTGTTATGAGAAACCCGGCAAATCAAGAAAAAAGTATTAGGAAAATAGGACTAATAGGAAGAGGGGAAGAAAGGTAGTGATGGGGGAAGAGGTCCGACTCATTTCTTTGAATGTTAATGGTTTAAATATTCCCTCTAAAAGAAGGAAAATACTAAACTTAGCGAAACTTAATTATGGTATTACTTGCCTTCAAGAAACACATTAAAAAAATTCATGAGAAACTTCTGTTGTGTTCAAGACTTGAGAAAATGTATCATTTGTCGGCAGATAAGAGGAAACGGGGTGGGGGGGTATACGTGAAGGATCACTTAAATTCTAAAGAAATTTTTAAAGATGAAGAGGGAAGATTATTGTTCATAGAATTAGAAATAAGAGAACTGAAATGTCTATTGGTTACTATTTATGCTCCGAATGGAAATCAGAAGTCTTTTTATGAATGTATATACAAAAAACTGATTGAATTAAAATATGACCATGTCTGCCTGATTGGGGATTTTAATGTTATATTGGACAGCAATTTGAACTATTCACCAGGTACTAAACGGCCAGGGGGAGAGAAAAAATATATAGGAGGGGGTTGCCAAAGGAAAGAATCATGATGAGAGAAGAATTAGGCCTTCGGGACATATGGAGAGAATGACACCCAGAGACGAGACAATATACATTTCATTCTTCCAGGCATAAGTCATGGTCGCAGATCGACATGGCCTGGATGACACTACAATTAGGAGAATACGTTTCTGAGATAGAGATTGGGGTTAATGAAGGGACTGATCACAGCCCCTTGCTTGTAACATGGAGGGGTCAACAGAAAATGAAAAGATGGAAGATAGATGTGAGGGTGCTGAAGGATGAGGAAGTTGTGACCTGGATTAAGAGAGAAACAGAATATTTCTTTAAAGAGAATAAGAAAGGATATGAGCCGGCAAAATAATTGGGATACTTATAAGGCACTAATTAAAGGATTGGTAATAAAATATACAATAAGGAAGCGAAGACTGGAAAGGAAGGAACGATCAAATTTAATGGATGGTTTAGAACAGGTGGAAAAAGGATTACGAAACAAACTGATGGATCAGGCATTATTAGAGGAAAAAAATTCAATTCGCCATAAAATAAATTTAATGGACCAAGAAGTAGTAGCTGAAAAATGCAGGTGGGTCAAACAAGGTTATTTTGAAAACGCTAACAAGCCGGGAAGATGGCTAACCTATAGAATTAAAAAGTTAAGGGAAAGAAGTAAAGTAGGTGGTTTGAAGGATGCGAATGGAATATGTGTAACTGACGGGGAAGGTATGAAGGGAATCATACAGAAGTTTTTTCAGGATTTATACAAGAGAGAGGAAGGGTCAGAACAAGAGATGGAGAAATATATAGAGGGGCTGGATCTTCCAAAAGATGTAAGACAAATACTTAACGGAAATTTCAGAGAAGGAGGTGGAAGAGGCAATTGGGAGGCAAAAATTAGGGAAAACTCCGGGGGACTGATGGGATTTCTATGGAATTGTATAAGAAAATATTGATGTAGTGAGACAATATATGACTGAAGTCTTTAATGGAATCATTGTGGAGGGTCGGATCCCAAATTCCTGGACGGAGGCATATATTTCCTTGATTCTCCAGGCAGAAACATTCATCGCCGATCCACAATTACAGGTCTATATCCCTTTTGAATACTGATTATAAGATCTTCACTTTTAGCAGGGAGAATGAAATTTTTTTTAACCCACTACATACATAGAGACCAGAATGGGTTCTTGCCACATAGACAAATAAGGGATAATGTGAGGACGATAATAAATGCAATGGAGTACTATGAGACGTTTTCGGATAAGGAGGTAGCATTCATTTTTGTAGATGCTCAGAAGGCCTTCGATAGGTTAGGTGGAAATTTATGTTTGCCTTGTTAGATAAGATGGAATTTGGAGATAATTATATACGGGCAATAAGATCGATATACTCAACTCAAATAGCTAGAGCTTTAAATAATGGGGAAGAAACGGGTAGGATTGAAATTGGAAAAGGCACAAGACAAGGATGCCCAGTGTCCCCACTTCTATTTATATTTACCTTAGAACCTCTGCTACGGGAAATTAGGAAGAATCAGGGAATAAAGAGGCTGAAGGTGAGATCTGAAGAATATAAAACTCAGGCATTCGCGGATGACTTGGTTTTTATCATAGAGGATCCATTAGAATCAGATAAAAATTTGCTTCAGGAGATAAGAGAATTATGGTAGAGTTGCAGGTCTCCGAATCAACAAAGACAAGATGAAGATTATAATAAAGAATATGACACGAAATCGTTGGAATGAATTGGAGAGAGACTTGGGCCTTCAAGTGACTAAAAGAATAAAATACTTGGGTATTTGGATGTCTTCTAAAAATATGTCTATTATGGCATATTTATAAACCATATTTATATGGTTATAAATAATAACCCCCAGTAGGCCAACCATGGATAAATCCAAGAAAAGAAAAGTTTCAGAAGAAAACAGAACATTCAACTACATATGCTAGTTTTGTGGCCACTCAAGAAATAGTCAGGCACGGGAAGGGTTTTGTGGCTTCCGGTGTTTTCTTTTCTGTGGGAAACGGGTCCAAATGGCTCTTTGAGCATTTAAGGTTGCAGATCCCTGCCTTAGCCCTTCATCATACAATTTAACCTCCAGGTCCCTGATCATCTTAGTTGCTCTTCTCTGCACTGTTTCTATGTCCTCAGCATGTTTTCTTTTTTCTTTTAATGTATCGTATCAGCTGAAAATGAGATAATTTATATGCATCTGTTTAAATAAGGTACGTGTCTCACTGTGTTGTGAGCTGCTAAATAAGAGAAGTGGGGAATAAAATCATTTATCTTATAGACAATTTTATTCTGTTAAAATTTAGCCATATATAGTATCTGGTCTTCTTGCTTCTTTTAATAAGAAAAGATGCAGGTGCTTTAAAGAGTTTAGGTGCTTTAGATTTAGGCAGATAGCCTAAATTGACTCTTGTTTCATTCTTGGGTGTATTTTTCTGAAGTCTACTCTTAAATATTGCCCAAGGTTTTTAGTTCCTTGTGGCCCTGTAACAACTGCTATTCTTTTCAGTGATTTAAACTGATGGCTAGACCACTGGCTTTGACCATCTTGCAAAAGTTGTTTAATTTTTAAATCTTGCTTTAGCTGCCCAAGTCTGATCAGTTTTTTTTTTTAAAAAAAGGGGGACAAAACTCTCATTGCCAAGTTGGTCTTCAACACGGGAGAATTTTGAAGGGGTTTTTTTTTTCATGATACAAATCTTGCATTGTGAATTCAGCCCCTTTTTCTTGCTCTCAGTAAACCTTTTGTGTGGACTTGTTACTGTTGTGGGTTTTGTATGCTGCTTTGAACGGTGATCCATGATCTTTGAAAATAAATACAGATAATTGGATTACCTATTTTAAAATATTTCCAGAGTCTTTGGCAATAAACAGGGAGGCAGTGGAAATGGGTAAGGGTCTGGGAGATACGGATTACGCAAAGTTGAAATCTGTAAATCGGAAAAAGTGAGTTGCTTTCTGGATATATGGCAACTTATATAGTTTACTATTCCCAATTCACGTATAAATAATTGGATGAATAAGCCAAGCTTGTAATACTCTTGGTAGGAGTTCAAATTAATCTTTTAAGTCTAAAAAGGGTTTTGGTAACCGCTACATTTTTATGATATACTATACTTTTTTACACCAACGATTTGCCTTTGTTTTACATGGTCTGCCACAGTATGATTACTCGTTATTGCTCAGTAGATGTTGGCAATTTACCAGGCTTCATAGACTAACTTTCAGAAACTGCTTGGTGGCATGCCAACTTGCCTCAAAAATTGGGCATGTGATTAAATGATCACATAATAGTTTCCATGTATACCAAGAGGCTCAGTGCCCACATTCTTCTCATTGTCAAAGACATCTGAATTAGCTGCTCATGGATATCTAATGTGCCCTGAGAGACTGCTAATATGAATTATACGGTCTTGAGTCACGCTTCTTGTTCATGCTATGCAAGCATATAGCCAGAGTTTGAAAAGAATTAAATTCCATTGGGGGATGACCAAAAAGCTAAAAAAAAAAAAAAAAAAGATTAAATGCTAATATAGTTTTAAAGGGTAGCAATTTTTGTATTTTTGTATTTGTATTTTGTATTTTGTACTTATAAAAATGCTTGGATAAACACCAACACACGCTTAATGCCAGTCTGGCTTTAAACATTGTGTTGCACATATTATTTATTTATTTATTTTATTTTATTTATTAGTTAGATTTATATGCCACCCTTCTCCGGAGACTCAGGGCGGCTTACAATGCATTAAGCAATATTAAATTATATTATATTAATATTAAAGTATTAACGCTGTTTATCCAACATGCACCCTGAATACTGAAATACTTGCAGGTCTTTTTGGCTTTTTGGACAATTCACATCTTCAGCAGCTTGCATGTAGCTATATTTTCAAGCAGCTTCCGTACATTGGGCGGCAGGTGGTCCTCAACTTACAACCGTTCGTTTAATGACTGCCCAAAGTTACAACAAGATTGAAAAAAAGTGATTTATCACCATTTTTCATACTTAATGACTGTTGCAGCTTCCCCGTGGTGATCAAAATTCAGATGCTTGGCAACTGGCTCGTATTTATGACCAGTGATCCCCTTTTGTGACCTTATGATGAGCAAAATCAATGGGGAAGCCAGATTTCACTTTGCAACCATTAGTAACTGTAGTGATTCACTTAACTGTGGCAAGAAAAGTCGTTAAATGGGTCAAAGCTCAACTGTCTAATTTCTAGACAAAATTTCTAACAGAAAATTGCAGTTACTACATATAAGGTAGTCCTTGACTTATGACAATTGAACCCTACATTGTTGTAAGTTGAGGACTACTTGTATATGTAGTAACTGCAATTTTATTTATCATGCATTTTCATCTTAGTGAAGAATAAATAGGGCAAAAATTTAATACATTCGTCTTCAACTTCTGATTCTTTCCTTAGCAATCATTTGAAGCAGTGGTGGGTTTCAAATTTTTTTACTACTGGTTCTGTGGGTGTGGCTTGGTAGGCGTGGCAGGGGAAGGATACTGTACAATCTCCATTCCCACCCCACTCCAAGAGAAGGTTACTGCAAAATCCCCATTTCCTCCCAATCAGCTGGGACTTGGGAGGCAGAGAATAGATGGCGGCGGGGCCAGTCAGAATTTTTACTACCAGTTCTCCAACTACTCAAAATTTCCACTACTGGTTCTCCAGAACTGGTCAGAACTTGCTGAATACCACCTCTGATTTGAAGTTATGACACCCCAAAAAGATACAAACTGGGTTCAAAGTTCTATTGGCTCCCCCCCGCCCCTCACCATGGCCCACAGGATTACATATTGGGCACTTGTCACCATATTTACAGGTGTTTCCAACTTTCCATGTCACATGACTGCAATTTCTTTTGCCAGAAACCAGCTATTTTCTATTTTTCTTTTCTTGCACTTTTATCTTTCTCTTTGATTTCCTTCTTTTTTTCTTCCTTAATATGCATTGATTTGTGTTCGTTTTTATCTTCCTTTTTAAAAGTCTTAAACAAATATGTATAAAAAACAAATTTACGTACGTTCAATTAATGGGTCACAATTTTTGAAAAACTACACAGGGTTTAGGAATAAAACAATAATCTTGTCAGTGGTGGCTGATGGCTGAAGACAGCAGGATGATGTCCAATGTTAGGTAGAGCCAGGGGTGAAATGTAAAATTTGTTACTACCGGTTCTATGGGCATGGCTTGCTGGTGATGGGGGTTAATGTGACTGGGTGGGTGTGGCCAACTTTTTTTTTTAAACTTTTCAAAGCATTTTTTCTAATGCTTTGAAAAGCCTCTGCCAATCTGGCAACTCAGCTGGGATCGCCAGAGACTTTTCAAAGTATTTTTTAAACCACCTCTTTGGCCAAGAGATTGCAGAAAAAAATGCTTTGAAAAGCCTTTGACGATCCCAGCTGAGCTGCACGATCATCAGAGGCTTTTTTTTAAAGCATTTTTTTGTCAGAAGAGGTAGAAAAAATGCTTTTAAAAGTAAAAAAAAAAGCCTCTGATGATCGCGCGGCTCAGCTGGGCATGGTAGCGGGGGGAGGGGGGCGCAGGGATTTTTGCTACCAGTTCTCCGAACCACCTGCTGCCATCGCTACCGGATCGAGTGATCCGGTCCAAACCGGGAGCATTTCACCCCTGGGTAGAGCCAACTGCTTTTCATTTCATTCATTTCTTCACTGATATTTCGCCTTCATTATTTTTTACAAATAAATTAAGGCGGTGAACATATCCAGCACCTTTCTCCTATTTTCCCCAGAAACAACCCTGTGAGGTAATTTGGGTCGGCAGACAGTGACTAGTTCAGCTAGCTTTCATGGCTAAGGTGGGACTTGAACTCACAAACTTCCACTTTCTAGCCTGATGTCACTAGTTTTCCCCCCCACACCCCCTCCATTTTCCTCTCGTACTGCATCAAGGACACGAGCCAATTAAATTTAAGACTAATGTCTTACCTTGGTTCAGCAGGGCTGCCTCTGAGGAGAAAGTGTCTGTGGATTCCATACTCCTTAAAGTCATGCCAATCTTGCAAATGCTTCTTGTTTTCATTCCTCACTGCTGTGTCCCAACAGCTGCATAAATCAAAACACTAATATGTGAATGCCATGGATAATAGGATCCAGGACAAAAAACTATCAATGCAAAATATCTTGGAAAATAAGTTCCCCATCATTTTTGAGGGGCTGCCCCATAAAGATGTGTTATGGAAGGGGAAATACAGATGCAAAAAGAAATCTAATTACCGTCTACAAACATGGGCATCTTGATTTTTGCTGTGTATTTCATGACGTTATAAAACACTTATTAGCATAAGAGAATTTATTTCACTTGGGTTTGAGGGTTGATTTGAGTATGAGAGTTCTTGCTTTTACTGCCGTTTTTGGGAAGGTGCTTTTTAAAAGAAAAGACTTTACTGGAAAATAGGACATTTAGTGGCTCACGTTTTATATGCACAATTCAAGGATCTCTGCAGATAGATAATTGCCTTTTGAAATTACATCGGTACCCAAAGGCAGTGATGTCTTACATCCTGTACTGTACAGGTTATCAGAGGTAGGAGCTAAAAGGTGATTGTAAGACTCGCATTGCTACCTTTTCCATATAAACTACTGACTTGCAACAGCTGCATCAGCTGGAAAAACAGTTTTGAAGCATGAATCTCAGAGAAATACAGTAATAGTCGGCTTCATCATTAGATTAAAGTTTATAGCACTTGCAGGAAAAGTCATGAAGCTTTCCTATCTGGATCAACACCAAGTTGACTCAATTTATTATTTACTGTTTATAAAATATATTTATATGTATATGAAATCTTAATCTGTTCACCGCCCTGAGTCCTTTGGGAGAAGGGCGGTATAGAAATTCAATAAATAAATAAATAAATAAATAAATAGATAAGTAAATAAATAGCAGTGGTGCGTTGTCCCTGGTTCAGACCGGTTCTCAAGAACCGGTAGTAAAACTGGCGAGAGGCTCTACCCACTGACCCGGATGTCATCAGAGGTGATCAGCGCATGCGCAGAAGCGCGCATGGGCACAATGCGAACCGGTAGTAAAGGTAAGTAAAACCCACTCCTGCTAGATAGAATAAAAAGGAACATTTCTAGGAAAACTGACCTCTTGATACACATCTGAAATTAAATGGTTAACTAGGCATAACTAATTAATGAGCATATAATGAATTGCCTCACAGCGGCATAAACTACTGTACTTCTGACTCGTTTTTTTCTTTCCACCTCTCAGCTTCATCTCCAAATTTCCTGATTAGGGAAGAAACCTGCCTTTTCTATGATTTATGGAATAAGAAGCTTTGTTTTTTGTTTACTGCTGTATTCTAATGGGGAAGAACATTGGAGTTGGTGTTGACTAGGGGTGGTGGATTGTGTTTGTGGCCCCTCGTGGGGTGCTTCAGGGTTTAATGCAGGTCTCGGCTCCCCCCAGCGATGGCGAGTCCCAGCCGGGTTCGACAGGAGAGGTGAAATTCAGCAGGTTCTGACAGGTTCTGGAGAACCGGTAGCAGAAATTTTGAATAGTTTGCAGAACCGGCAAATACCACCTCTGGCTGGCCCTTGAGTGGGGTGAGAATGGAGATTTTGCAATATCCTTCCCCCAGGAGTGGGGTGGGAATGGAGAGTTTGCAATATCCTTCCTCTGCCACACCCACCAAGCCACACCATGCCCACCAAGCCACACCCTCAGAACCGGTAGTAAAAAAATTTGAATTTCATCACTGGTTCAATGCTCTACTGGTTACTATCTACATGGAACCCACTGGATCAAGTCATCTGCTGGTTCTGCGTTCAGCTTCATCGATACGCTGATGATGCGCAACTTCACATAGCAACCCTCTATGGGTGTGAGCTTTTGATGTGACCCAATGGATTGAGGCTCTTTGGGTGTGGATCGGGAGGAACAGGCTTTGGGTCAATCTGGACAAGACTGAGCGCATGTGGCTGCTTGGCCCCCCTCACCTGCCTCCCCTCCCCCCGGGGTGGGGATGTGACCATCATTAGTCTTGGATGACACTGTACTTTCCCCTGCAAGAATGATGGACAAGTTGGGGTCCTTCTTATGGCCACAACTGAGCCCAAAATTTATGTTGCCAAGTAAGACAGTTAAGTGAATTTTGGCGTATGTTATGACTTCTGTTGCCACAGTTGCTAAATGAATCACTGCAGTTGTTAATAGCACTTAGCAATAGCACATAGACTTATATACCGCTTCACAGTGCTTTATAGCTCTCTGTTCTGACCCAGCTCCCCAAACACAACAAACCCTCTGAAGTTACATCAATGATTCCTTTATTAGGAGCGCCAGCAGTCCCGGCAAAAAGTCTTTCTCTCTCTCATAGCAAGCCAACAAGTCTGTCCAGCAGGGAAATGAATAGTGTGCCACACCTATTCATCTCTGCCCCCTGCCTTTTATCCTCAGAGCTAGGGTGGGGCTTCACTAGCAGCGGTGGCTCTTCCATCCCAAGGATCAGCCCATGGATTTCCACTGCTCTCCTGTCCTCTACCTTCTGCGCATCTGCACATCAGGCACTGGACCCAGCTGTTCCTCCTCTTCCTCATCAGCCACTCCAGACCTGGGAGCTGTTGACTCTCCATCTGAGGGCTGATGAACAGCCCCTCCTCTGTCTTTCTCTCTGACATCTCCATTCTCTCCATTCTCTCTTCCTACTCGAGTGCTCAGGTTGCTTTGATGCTGACCCTGACCCTGACTCCCACACCTCCTCCTATTCAAAGCGCAGGTGGCAGCAGTGGCCATGAGAACCTTTGCGTGGGTTCATCTGCTCTACTTCAGTGCTTCTTCCTTGAACTGGAAATCCTTCTCATACCCATGTCACATAACAATTTTCAAGGTGCTCTACCTAGAGCTGTCCTTGAAGACCACCCTTAGACTATAACTGGTTCAAGTTGAAGCAGCCATTTGGAATGGCCATGTTGTACCACTGCCATGCAGATTGCATTGGTTCCCAGTCAGTGTAATTGGGTCCTTGTAGCTACAACCATTGCAGCTTCTCCACTGTTAACGTGATCAGAATTCAGGTGCTTAAAGAAAATTTGCATAACATGTTTTATAGATGGCATTTACCACCTGCTAGCTTAGCTAAAGTGTTTAAAAATAGGTCTAGCAAATATTGGGAATGTAACCAAAAACGGGCACATTCGATCATATGTGGTGGACTTGCGTAAAAGCAAAAACAGTTTTGGGCAAAGATACATAGGTGGCTAGAAAAGATGATAGGGAAACATGTAGGTTTTAAACCTGAATTGTTTTTATTAAGTATAATACCAGAAAAAATTGATAGGAAAAATATGTATCCTGTTTCCCCCAAAATAAGACATCCCCAATCTCCTTTGAAGCTTTTGAGCACATGGCAATAAGGCCAAGTGCTTATTTCAGGGTTCAAAAAAATATAAGACAGTGTCTTATTTTCGGGGAAACATGGTACTTAATATTACATATTTTAATAGCAGTGAGGATTATATCACACAATATATTGGAAAAATGAAGATATATTGCGAGATGAATATATTGTGAGGGCCTGGTGGCTCAGCAGTCTAAAACATTGTGATTAACATCAGCTGTCTGCAATTACTGTAAGTTCGAATCTCACCAGGCTCAAGGTTGACTCAGCCTTCCATCCTTTCTAAGGTAGGTAAAATGAGGACCCAGATTGTGGGGGCAATAAGCTGACTTTGTATAAATATACAAAAGTATGAAGGCTATTACTTAATGCATTGTAAGCCACCCTGAGTCTCCGTAGAAGGGCGGCATATAAATCAAATTAAAAAAAAAAGAGGAGATATTCAGGAAAATACTAGATTTGCAGAAATGGATTGAAAATTCAACAGAAAGAAGATGTAGAGTATTATCAAACATGGAATCTATTTTACTAGTGATTGGAAAAAAGGGGTGGAGATTAAGAATGTAAATTTATATTGTTAAGCAAATTAAATAACAAGACAACACGATGTTTATTAAGAACTAAGAAATGTATTTAATAGAAAATCAATTTAAAAAAAAGATCCAGGTGCTTGGCATTGGGCATGTATTTACAAAGGTTGCAGCATCCTAGGGTCATGTGTTTGCCATTTATGACCTTCCCTGGCTTCTGAGAAGCAAAGTCAACAGAGGAAGACAGGTTTGCTTAATGACCATATGATTCATTTAACAACTGCAATGATTCGATTAACAACAGCGGCAAAACAGGTCATTAAATTGGGCATGACTTAATAACTGCCTTTCTTAGCAGGCGAAAGTCTGATCCTGATGATAGTTGAGAACTAATCTTAAACCGAAGAAGAAAAAGGAGAAATATGGATTTTTGAGTGAGGATCTTATGGAGAATCTAATAAAACTTACAAAGTGAAGAAAAGGGAAGTAGGTTGGTTCAGGAAATGCTTTTTAAAATACAGTTCATGCTCCTGCTATTAAGAATGGGAACATGTAGTGCATACTTTAGAGCATGTTTTTATTTAATTTCTTATATACTACCATAATGTTAATAAATCCATATTGAGTGACTGGAGAATAGAGATCTCTTTCTTTGATTTATTACCTGTGGTATAAAATTAACAATGATCCCCGTATCAAGGTTACTTTGCTGGTCCTTGATGTGTGCGCTGTTTTTAAAATAAGGTTTTTGCTCTGTCTGATGTGTGAAGGCAGAATATTTATTAGACTTGGCTTGCATATATCATGTAAGCCACGGCATGGTTTGTTATAAGAATACAGGTAGTTCTGCACTTACAACAGTTCATTTAGCAATCAGAGTTACCACGGCACTGAAAAAAGTGACTGATGACCATTTTTCACAGTTAAAGGCCTTTCCAGCATCCCCATGATCATGGGGATGCTGGACCATGATCAAAATTCAGATGCTCGACAACTGGTTCATACTTAAGACCATGGCTGTGTCCCAAGATCACCTGATCCCCTTTTGAAACCTACTGAAAAGCAAAGTCAAGGGAGAAGCCAGATGCATTTAGCAGCCAGGTTACTAACTTATCCACTGCAGTGATTCACTTAACAACTGTGGCAAGAAAGTTTGTAAAATGGGCAAAACTCAGTTAACAAATGCCTCATTTAACCACAGAAATTATGGGCTCAACCCCAGAGCTCACTGTAACAGCATTGCCAAAAAGGCATTAAGAATCATTAACTTAATCTTGCGAAGGTTCTTCTCCAGTGACATTGTATTGCTAACTAGGGCATACAAAACCTTTGCCAGACCAATTCTGGAATACTGCTCATCCGCCTGGAATCCACACTGTGTATCGGACATTAACACGATTGAGCGGGTCCAGAGGTATTTCGCGAGAAGAGTACTCCACTTCTCCATTCGCAATAGAATCCCTTATGCCACCAGGCTTGAAATTTTGGGCTTGGACAATCTGGAAATGCGCTGCCTCCGGTCCGATCTAAGCAGAGTACACAAAATTGTCTGCTATAATGTCTTACCTGTCAACGACTTCTTCAGCTTCAACCACAATAATACATGGGCAAATAATTGATAGAAACTCAAGGTAAACTGCTCCAAACTTGACTGCAGAAAATACGACTTCAGCAACAGTGGTCAACGCCTGGAATACTCTGCCCAACTCAATTATTACATCCTCAAAGCCTCACAGCTTCAACGTCAAACAGTCTACCGTGGACCACGCCCAGGGGTGAAATGCTCCCGGTTCAGACCGGATCGCCCGATCCGGTAGCAATGGCGGTGGGTGGTTCGGAGAACCAATAGCAAAAATCCCTGCACCCACCCCCCACACCATGCCCAGCTGAGTCGCACAATCATCGGAGGGTTTTTTTAAACTTTTAAAAGCATTTTTTCTACAACCTCTTCCAATGAAAAAATGCTTTTAAAAGTAAAAAAAAAGCCTCTGATGATCGCGCGCCTCAGCTGGGATCATCAGAGGCTTTTCAAAGCATTTTTTTCTGCAACCTCTTGGCCAAAGAGGTGGTTAAAAAAAATGCTTTGAAAAGTCTCTGGCAACTCCCAGCTGAGTTGCCTGATTAGCAGAGGCTTTTCAAAGCATTAGAAAAAATGCTTTGAAAAGTTAAAAAAAAAAAAGTTGGCCAAGCCCACCCAGTCACATTAGCCACCCCCACCAAGCCACACCCATAGAACCGGTAGTAACAAATTTTACGATTCACCCCTGACCTCACCCCATTCCTAAGAGGTCTGTAAAGGGAACATGCATAAGTGCACCACCATGTTGTAACCTAGGCTTACTGAGTCATTAAGACACAAGAGTAGTCCACAAAAACCTCTTTTATTGCAACAGCTGTGAATTACTTTCATTCACAGCTGAATCCCAATTAGTTGCAAAAAGTCCTTTGGGAGAAGTCCTTCGAATAATCACTAACCTTTAGCTCCCTTGACATGCTGCCAAAGACCGACTTGGCAAAGCCACAGAGTTCAGAATCAAACAGAGATGTCAACTGGGAACAAAATTAACAACATTGCTTTCCTGCAAAGTGCCCACATGCCTTTGCTCCTCTTTTAAGCCTTATGGGAGGGGCCAATCATCTCCAGGCCTTACTCCCAAGTTGTCCCTTTTGTTTTAATTGTTCTTGCTCTGTGCATGTGCGCACTAGGAACAGGCTCCCTGTTCCTCTGCCTCTCTGCTGTCTGAATCTGGATGCTCCGGAGTCCACGCATAACCCAGATGGCCCTGGCCCCATCTCTGCCTCGGACGCAGAGCCCTTATCCAGGCCTTCCCCAGACTCTAGGACTGGCCCATGGTCCTCCCCAGCCGCCTCACTGTCTGACTCCACTGTCAGCTCTGCAGGCTGCTGGCAGACCACAACACAACGTGCCTACCATCCCTGTCTTACTGTCCCCACTTATCTGTACATACTTCCTTTGTTTATGTTCATTCCTATACCAGCTATCCTGTACATGTTTGACAAACAAACAAACAAACAAATTGTGGTCATAAGTCGAGGACTACTTTTAAGCTTCGATCAGTGGGATTCGCACCCAGCACATGAAATAAACAACTGCAGGGAGTGTTATGCCAATCAAGATGGCCACTATTAGGAGATCAAAACTCTGCCCCCTATTTTCATACAGTATGAGATGTAACAAAGGGGTGGGGCTTTAGTCTCATGACAGTGGCTGCCTTCTTGCCTTTTTTTTCACACCTTTTGCAAATGTCCCTGAGATGAAACCATCAAGTATGGCTTATCATTAATAAACTCTATTATGTTTAAGCAAAGTATGTCAGCTCAACCTCTGCTGCGCTTGCATCATTTCCTTTGAGCTAATATTTAGCTTAGATTTTAGCTCAGAAGCTGGTACTGTCTCCCTCTCTGCAACCTCAGCTCTTATAAACAAATAATAATAATAAAAAACTCAGCCTGGTTCAGTTGTCAGTTTTTTACTTCCTGACAAACGAAAGACCATGTTGCAATTTCCTTTACTCTTCATTGTTTACTGAAGCCTTTTATTCATCCAGTTGGATAGTGCCCGAGTTGAATCATTTTGCTTAACCAATGCTTGCCTAAATAAATAATTATTTGGGTTCCAAGCTAAATAAGAAGGTTAAAGACTAACCATAAGCTAAAGAATGAAAATGATTGACACACCACAAAGGCTAGGTTTACATGTTGAGCAAAATCAAATCCAAAGAAAACTTCTTGGTTGTATGAACAAGTTGCACCGGGATATTGGTTCTCCCTGTTTAATGACCAGTTGCTTGTTTAACGACTGAACTTGCATTGAACAATAACTGATCCTAAAGTTCTAGATATTGCAGCATCCTGTGGTAATGTAATCATGATTTGTGGCTTTCCCACAAAAACAAGTGAATGGGGAATTTGTGAGGATTCATGGTCATGTGAGGGCCTTACTTAACTGAGGTAACCAGGGACTGCAGAAACTGTTGTCACTATGTCATCTGATGTTCTGCTTTATGACCTCATTGGTTAGGGACAGAAATTCCAATCCCAATTACTATCAATAACCATTACTACTACTGTTAAGTTTTGTACAGGTAGTCCTTGACTTATGACCACCAATGAACCCAAAATGTATGTTACCATGTGAGACATTCGTTAAGTGAATTTTCCCCCATTTCACAAACTTTCTTGCCACACTTAAGTGAATCACTGAAGTTGTTAAATTAGTAACACGGTTGTTAAGTGAATCTGGCTTCCTGATTGACTCTGCTTGTCAGATGTTTGCGAAAGGGGATCACATGACCCTGGGGCACTGCGACCATCATAAATATGAGTCAGTTGCCAAGCATCTGAATTTTGATCACATGACCATGGGGTTTGTTGTAACAGTTATAAGTGTAAAGAATGGTCACAATGGGTGAAATGCTCCCAGATTGGACCGGATCGCCCTGTGGTTCCCTGTGGTTCGGCGATCCCATAGCTGTTCTGTCCCAGCTACGGACCCCAAAGAACACAGCATACACAAAATCTGTACAAACCTCAGTTTACTAAAATAAAATCAGTTTTTCAAACAAAGGCTGTTAATTAACTTTCTTAACAGCCTAAAAGAATCCAAAGAATAAATAATCTTAATCTTACTACGGTTGGCAGAAAGCCCAGAAGCAATTTGCAGAAAACTAAGATCAAGGCACAAAGAAGAGTGAACGGTTGTTCCCTGCAAATTGCTTCAGTCGTCAACCTTTCTTAAATAGGCTAAGGGAGTGGCCAATTAGCCCCAAGCCTTACATTCGAGGAGACCTCCTCCTGAGGAGCCACTCCTGCCTTTTGGCAGCTCTGCGCGCCCGTGCATCGAGAAGAGGCTCCTTCTCTTCGTCCTCTTCACTTAAGGGAGCTTCTGGAGGCGCTGAAGGCCCTGGCTGAATCCCCGCCTCTGGCATCACATCTTCTCCAGCCTCCTCATTGTCCAACTCGAGTGCCAGCTGCACAGGCTGCTGGCACAGCACCACACCAGCCTCTTCGCTGTCTGAATCAGCCACCAGCCGCACAGGCCCCATATGGACCACAACAGTAGTGATCGCTGCCTGGGTGTCATTACTTCCTGGTTTTAACCAGGAAGTAATTTTTTTTTAACATTCTGAGCATGCACAGAAGGTGTGTGTGCGCATGTGATGCGTGGGGCGTGTGAGTTTTTGAACCGGTAAGGAAGGTAAGTAGATATCACCCCTGAGTCATAAGTCACTTTTTTCCCTGCCATTGTAACTTCACAAGGCCATTAATTTTGATACCATCGACCATGGTATCATGTTGCGCCGGTTGGAGGGACTGGGGGTGGGAGGCACCGTTTTACGGTGGTTCTCCTCCTACCTCTCTGACCGGTCGCAATCTGTGTTGACAGGGGGGCAGCGGTCGACCCCGAGGTGCCTAGTGTGTGGGGTGCCGCAGGGATCGGTCCTCTCGCCCCTCCTGTTCAACATTTATGTAAAGCCGCTGGGTGAGATCATCCGTGGTTTTGGGGTGGAGTTCCATCAGTACGCTGATGATACGCAGCTGTACATTTCCACCCCAGACCACCCCAACGATGCCGTGGAAGTGATGTCCCAGTGCCTTGAAGCCGTGCGGGCCTGGATGGGGAGAAACAGGCTTCGACTCAACCCCTCCAAGACCGAGTGGCTGTGGCTGCCGGCGTCCCGATATAGCCAGCTGACACCATCACTGGTTATTGGGGGCGAATCATTGGCCCCCACGGAAAGGGTGCGCAACTTGGGCGTCCTCCTGGACCCACGGCTGTCTTTGGAAGATCACACGATCTTCCAGCTGTGGCCAGGGGAGCTTTCTATCAGGTTCGCCTGATACGCCAGTTGCCCTTTCTAGATCGGGACTCCCTACGCACAGTCACTCAGGCACTCGTCACCTCTCGCCTGGACTACTGCAATGCTCTCTACATGGGGCTCCCCTTGGGGTGCACCCGGAGGCTCCAACTAGTGCAGAATGCGGCCGCGCGGGGGATTATGGGAGCGACGGGACGCTCCTATGTGACACCTCTCCTGCGCGAGCTGCATTGGCTACCGGTGGACTTCCGGGTGCGTTTCAAGGTGTTGGTGACCACCTTTAAAGCGCTCCATGGCTTAGGACCAGGGTACTTACGGGACCGCCTTCTGCCGCCAATAGCCTCCCACCGGCTGGTGCGTTCCCACAGAGAGGGTCTCCTCAGGGTGCCGTCAGCCAGACAATGCTGGCTGGTGACCCCCAGGGGGAGGGCCTTCTCTGTGGCAGCCCCTACCCTCTGGAACGATCTTCCTCCAAAACTGAGAACAATTGCTGACCTCCGGACTTTTCGTCGGGCCCTGAAAACTCAACTCTTTCAGCTTGCTGGTCTAGCCTGACCCCACTGAATTTTTAAGATCTGTATTATAGGGTTGGGTATTTTAAATATTTAATGGTTAATGGTTTTAATTTTTAGCCAAAGTTATATGCTTTTTTAAAGAAATTGTTTAACTTTTGTGTACTATTTTTATTTGGCTGTTCACCGCCCTGAGTCTGCAAGGAGAAGGGCGGTATACAAATCTAAACAAATAAATAAATAAATAAATAAAGTATACTGTTGTAAGCCTGTCTGTAGTTTGGGTTCTGCCTCTTTACCCAGATGTCTGCACTCTATGCATTTCCAGACACATTTTTTTAAAAAAAAGTTTTATTTGTTTTATTAATACACATTATGACAAACACATAACATACAACATATAAATATATCCTCTTTTTAACAAGCGTTTCTTCGTGGTCTGCTTACCCCTGTAATTTGCCCCCCCCCCCCATGTCTCTCATATTGTTTCATTTCCTTTATTGTCCCTTTTTTGATTGATTACAATATGTTTTCTAATCCTAATAGCCTTAATTTTATACATTTCTATATATTTGTTTCAGATGCCTGAAAAACCCATTAATGCTTAACTTTTTTCCCCCCTTAAACTCGGAGCCAAACCAAAGCCCGGGGTGTGGCATCATAGACATCTGCTCAGGACATCACATCAAAAAACTCAGGATATCACAACACTAGAACTCAGGATATTAACACACAGCCCATTACCCAGGTCATTAAAACACAAAAGACTAATGGGCACACTTCAAGGACCTTACCCACACAGGATGTTATGAAACTAATACTAGTTACTAATCTGCAAACATCAACTCCATCAACTAATCAAGATGTAATAACACAGGCAACCAACCCGCTCACAGCAACAAAGCCAGCACACCCCACCACTATTTATAGAGAGACGGCAGCTCCGATCACGCTTTCTTCGCACAAGCACGAAGCCGAAGACACCAGCCTGAAGATGATGAGTGGGACTTTGTCGAAACATTGCCAAGATACTCTCAATCTTACATGGGAAAAGACCCGAATACACCAAAACTTGCATATATATAAATATACATATATATATTCCAGACACATTTTTTAATTCCAATTGTTGGAAATCCCAATCTCCTATATGATGCATTGCGATCTTAAGTAATTGTAGAGGTGGGTGGAAGAGGAGAATAAATGCAAGGGAAGTTAGCCATACAATGAGGAAATGAAATGCATTGGCTGGGTTAGCTGGTTAGGCTGCAAAAGATATGGGTGTGTTGGAAGAAATATCCATCTGGTTCAGATCCAAGCTGGGAGAAAGGCACTGGAGACAAAATGGAGGCTGGAGGCTGATTGGAAAGAGGGTCCATTTATTGATGAAGCAGAACCACATGTTTGTAGTTCTGGTGCAGCTGAGCACATGGAGTTGAGAGTGAGGGGTTTTTATACCTTCTCCTGAGCTTTGAACTTGAGCTTCCTGTTCCTGCGCAAGAACATGTATTCTATTGGCTGTTGTCAGACTCCCATGGGGCCATGTACAAATCCTAGGAATTTGTCAGAGCAAAGTTTGGTTGAAGTTTGAATTGCTGGGTGGTGGTGCAACCAAGATGATGCAATGAAGGAACTTTGGGCAATTCCTATTGTGGCTGAGGGCTAATCCTACCTTTATTGGATATTGGGTGAGGGTATTTGCTTATGAATAGAGCTAGCTATCTTTTTTTCTCTTAAGTGCTGACATCTGCTGAGGGCTATTAAAGAAGATGGGGGCTGCTTTCCAAGAGCAGGTTTCTCCATTTCTCATCCAGGGAAATATAATAGTCTGCCTTTTTAATATTTCTCAAAATATTTGAGAAAGTTGCAATTATCTGCAAAACAATGGTCCCTGCATGCAGAAGACCAGAGTATCAAAAATAGAAACTTTAATGTGGTACAGGTTACATTTAGTGACCACAGTGAAGGCCAACAACTCAGTTGTTAAGCGAAGCAGTCATTAATGAAACTGTGACTGTGCTTACAATGTGACTTCAGCATTCCTTTGCTTTATAGACCTGTGAAGATTTTCAGTGTGAGGCTTGCTTGTGAAGTTACTTTTTCATCACCATTGTAACAGTGAATGGTCACTGAATGAGGCAGTTGCATAGCGAGGACTACCTGCGATCATCATCTTCTTTTAATGACCCTCATAATCCTTTGCAGGGTGGAGTCTGGGCAACTGAATGGAGCTGAGAGTTTACTGGCCAGTTGCCCTTCCTGTTGCCAATGCGGAGTTATATTCTATTCTCATCAAGCCCAGAGAGAGAAATATCTGCCTCTACCTAGGATTGAACTCACAGCCTCCTGATTGTGAGGTGAGAGCTCCATCTCTAGGCCACCACAGCACTTGAGGACTACTTGCGATCTTTGTGATAAATTATTTTCTATCCAATTTATGGATTCCGCATTTCTATCCAATTTATGGATTTTGCATTTCAGAAGCACCAACTCTCAGAAGGGGAGCCAGGGAGAGATTTTTGGGAACTTGCCTGTTTAATAGAGAAGGTGACTGACCTATAACTTGGGTTTGCTTATTCCGCAGAGTGTGGTGACTCACTGATTGTGGTTGGATGTTTTCCTCTTTTTCTGAATTGGGGATATTTCCTATCTAGCCTGAATTGTTTCTAAGCAGACTTAAGTTCTGAAGGCTCCTTGTTTTGCAAATGAACTATTGCCTTTCAGCTAACACTGACCACAATCATGGCTGGTTTTTCTGTTTAAAATGAGGAATCACCAGATCTTAACAGGGGCTATTTAAGGCCTTGATCCAACCTCTTCGGTAGTGCAGAAAAGATCATTTAAAAATAGCAATAAAGGAGCCATACTTGGAAAAACCCTCTATGGTATCATATGAAAAGCTTTTTCAGACCATACGTTATTTGCAAACCTAAAATTATGTGAATGGCCTCTATAATCAGCCTTTGATGACTTTGTTTATAAATCTTTGCTGGTTGCTAACATTTTAAAATAATACTCAGCGGGGAGTAGTAGACTTTAATTAATATGTCTGCATTATTGCTCAGTTTAAAGTTTTTAACTGCATGTTACCAGTCTTCTCAACTCTTGAGCAAGATTTGGATTCTTTCCAGCTTTTGAGCCCCCAAGAGTAATAAAAATTAAACAGGCAACCTATAAAACACTGAGTGAGACATAATTTTAATATTTTTTAAACTACCCATATTTGGAGCTCTATTTGAATTCAGGGCAGAGGCGAAATGGTCCTCTTGTTTCTGTCCGCCCCCAATGTCCCCTATCCAAATTACAGTTTTTGCTAGCTCCAGCCGAAGTGTTTTTACATAGGAAGGGATGGAAGGGATATTCATTTCTATCCAATTTAGTGTTCAAATGGAAACTGTCTATCTATCTATCTATCTATCTATCTATCTATCTATCTATCTATCTATCATCTATCTATCTATCTATCTATCTATCTATCTATCTATCTATCTATCTATCTAACGAAAACATAAAAATTAAGGATGTATAGTTTTATTTTTAAAAATCTTACTTTTGATGGCCATTTTAACCAGCAAGATCATTGAGAGAAGGTAGATATGTACAGAATTGTGACTCAAATTGTTGCCACTCTGCGTTTGTCCATGAATAATCCTTGAAGCCTCACTCACACATGTTGATTTTGGCTTTAGAAATCAATTTTAGAGAGTAGACGAATTCACAAATATAGAATCCATGAATAACAAGCATGTCCCTTCCTGTGATTTAATGAATGTATCATAATCATAAATAAATCATAATCCCCCAGTAATTCAAGCAAACCGTATTACAGCTTAGTGCAGAGTCTTCACAAGTCTTACCAGCTTTTTATGGCCTCCAGTGACATTACATAGGGGATGGGGCAAAACCTGGGCCTGGCCTGCATTTTTCAGGAGGGGTCCCCAATCCTCAGGCTGTGGACTGGTGCCGGGTTGCAGCCCATTTGGAACCAGGCCGCAGAAATGGTGGGTGAGGATGTGTAAAACCATTCCCTCTGCCCGCCGCTGCTGTCACTGCCTCTGCTAGTCCACTGAGCCAGAAAAATTGGAAATTGTTGTTTTAGAGCAGTGATGGCTAACCTTTTTCTCATTGTATGCCGAAAGCGCATGTTGTGTGCCCCCTGTGCATGCGCACACAACCCCCCATGCTCCCCACGCCCCCATGCGCATGTGACCCCCCCATGCTCCCCTCCATGCATGAGCATGCGATCCCCCATCCCCCATTTTGGGCCTCGTAGGCCTCCTTGCAGCCTCCTGGGCCCAAATATGGGCCATGGGGGGCCCACGAGGGGTCGTGCCCCCCGCTCCCTGCGCATGCACGCGCTCCCCCCACTCCCCCCACACATGCACGTGTGATCCCCCTGCATGCATGTGTGTCTCCTGCATGTGCCCCCCTCGCATCCCGAAAATCAGCTGGCTGGCGTGTGCGCATGTGCAGTGGAGCTCAGCTGGGCAACGGCTCATGTGCCTGCAGAAAGGACTCTGAGTGGTTCTCCATCATGGTTTTACAGAATGGGAGGTAAAAAGTCAAAATGGACGCCTGAATGCTTGTAGCTGCTGAAGGAAGCCATTTCTCACCATAACATTCTGGGAGTCCCGTCAGAAAGAAGATCTGGCCTCACCCTCTTCCTAACCAGGCCTTCAACATGCCACAGAAACTGTGGAAGTTACACATCCCTGGCTTAAAGCAGTACATGAACCACATCACTTTGTTCTATAAAACACAACAACAGATAGCTCTCAGAAGAGCCTCAGATAGCTCGACGGGCTAGATAGCCTGTTATTAACACACAGCTGTCTGCAATTATGCGAGTTCGAGGCTCAAGGTTGACTCAGCCTTCCATCCTTTCTAAGGTGGGTAAATTGAGGACCCAGTTTGTGGGGGCAATAAGCTGACTTTGTATAAATATACAAAAGTATGAAGGCTATTGCTTAACGCATTGTAAGCCGCCCTGAGTCTCCGGAGAAGGGCGGCATATAAATCTAATTTAAAACAACAACAATAACAACAACTCTATCTCCGTATCTCTCTATGTCTCTCTCTCCCCCTCTCTCTGTATCTCTGCCCTGGCCGCTTCTCCATCCCTCCTGTCGCCCTTAACTTCTCAGGCCAGGAGAGGAGTGACTGGGAGGGGAGGGTGAGGGGCGGGGCCAGCCAATGGTGGGATCACCTGACAGGGAGCCACAGCAGAGGGCCCAAAGCGCCGCATGTGGCTCCGGAGCCACAGGTTGCTGACCCCTGATCCAGATCATGGTTGTCTCAAAGATGCCTTTCAAAAGTCAACTGGACTTTCTTGTTTTTTTTCCCTTGAAAACATTTCGCTTCTCCTCCAAGAAGCTTCTTCAAACCAAGAAAGTCCAATTATCTTTTGAAAAGCATCTTTGGAAAGACCACACCATTAGAATCTCCATCTTCAAGATCCAGTTTGATCTTGGTTATGGCCAAGCACCTCCCACCTTCTACACACACACAGTTTTTTTTTGTCTTACCTTTTCAGAATTGTTCTCGACATCATTCTGTCTTCTGTTGCTTATCCTATGTCCAATTTCTTTTCCTTAGCCAACATTCATGCAATGCAGAGCATTCTAGAATTCTCTGAGACCAAGATTCACTGGGTTGATTCCAAATTTTGTCACAGTTAAGAAGGAATGAGCAAATTCAGCCCCACTGATTCCAATGGATCTTTTCCAAGAATGATAAAACCTCTACTAGTAACTTGTACAAAGTATTAATTTAGTATTTTAGTTAGCTCCCTCTGAGCATCCTTATTTGCATTTGCATTGGAAGAAAGACATTCACATAGCTATTTAGGCATGTGAATAGGGATTTCAGAACTATACATCTTTTTCTAATTCTTATAAAATTCTAGAAACTTGAGAGATTGACTGTTTTGCTGCTTTTCCAAACTATTGGTGCTTCATCTCCTTTTCTTCCTGCTTAGTCATAGCCAAGATCAAACTGAACTGAATGTTAAATTCAGTTCAGAATGTTTCTAGGAATATTTGAACAGTCATACATTATCAGGATGATGTTTGGGACAAATTGTGACCATTCCCCCCCCCCCCCCAAAAAAAAACCCCAGGGAATTTATTTCAGCAGAAGGGAAAAAGAGCTGTGTCAATTTAAATCAGCGCTGTTGCTTGGAAAGTGTAACATAGCTGCAAAATAGCTGTCGCTCATTCTTTATCATTCCCGCTTCTTACTATAAATCAGGGTTTCTCAGCAACTTTAATATATGTGGACTTCAACTCCTAGAATTCCCCAGCTACCAGGGGATTTCTGGGTGTTGCGATAAACATATATTAAATTTGCGAAGGTTGGGAATACTGTTATAAAGTCTCAAGCATGTCCATCATTTCATGCTAAAGGCCTTTGTTATGGAATGAAGTGACCAAGCAACATGGGTCAGTCAGAGAGAGAGGTTTTATTTGCGCAAAGACTCAAGCCATGTTTGCCAATCTTGGCTCTGAGTAACGTCTCCATGCTTGTATGACACTTATATACTTTCCTAAACAAAGGATTCTGCTAACACAGCAACCCTCCATATATGGTTAACATACATTTGTTATTTTTAATTGACATCTCCTAATTATTAAAGTTTTACCTCATCCTTGCCAAACAATCATTATTCTTCTTGTAACTGGCTGAAGTACAAATTCTTTTTTTGATATTTGCTTCTCATCCAGGTGCTATTCTCTGGCCTAATCACCCTTGACTATGTTTCATGAGGATGCTCCCTTTTCTTCTGACAAGTTAGGGGGTCACTTAGAGTATCAAGGGAGTTCATGCTGACGTTGTATTTTCTCTAGTGGGCGGTATTTCCTGCCTTCAGAATATAGTTGCTTTTAGAATATCTTTTAGAATATAGTGAATATAAAATTATCCAGTGGTCACCCAAAAGGTCCCACTTTATCTTGGTGGGAAACTTCTACACAAGACGTCTATGGAGATTCTCAGTCATCCGGGGCCCAGTTGTCCCGAAGGTGCTTTTTCAAGAGGCAATTAGACTTTCTGTTTTTTCTTTGAAGGCGTTTCACTTCTGATCCGAGAAGCTTCATCAGCTCTGGCTGGAATGGAAGGTTTTATACTCCCGGCAGACAGCTGGTCATTTGCATCCTTTTAGCAAGTTGTTAAGGTCACCTGGAAGTGTCATCAGGGTCACCTGAGTGGTGCAAATGGGTGTGGAGCCTTTGTGGAACTGTAGAAAGGACTGTGTTGTAGATTGGAGATAGATGATGTCATATCCCTCCCCCTTGGTTAAGAGAAGGCTGTTCAATTTTGACCTAGATGGCTTCTTTGACCTCTCTTTCAAACCAGTAGTCCTCTCTGTCCATCTTTCAAATTTTGACATAGATGGCCTACATTTTGAACAGAGCAGAGTGAAACACAAATGGCATTTACATTGCTCAGAAAGCTGAGACGCCCTTTATTTCACATAATAAAGATATAGCATGAATGGAGAATTCTCATCATTTTGCAACAAACCTTCCCGACAGGTTCCTTCTTGATGGGTTGTCCATCAAGTTGGTTGGGACTGCTGAAGTCCAAGCAGAACAGGGATGGGGCAGAGCAGGTTGGAAAGTTAATACCACCTTATAATATCTTGGTAAGGCCACACTAGGAATACTGCATTCAATTTTGGTCACCATGATATATAAAATGTGGAGACTCTAGAAAGAGTGCAGAGAAGAGCAACAAAAATAATTAGTGGACTGGAGGCTAAAGCCTATGAAGAAAAGTTGCAGGAACTGGGTATGTCTAATTGAATGAAAAGAAGGACTAGGAGTGTCTGTCTTTGGAGATTCTCAATTATCCAAGTCATGGTTGTCCCAAAGGTGCTTTTTCAAGTGGTAAAAAGAGCCTCAGATAGCTTGACGGGCTAGATAGCCTGTTATTAACACCCAGCTGTCTGCAATTATGCGAGTTCGAGTCTAAAGGTTGACTCAGCCTTCCATCCTTTCTAAGGTAGGTAAATTGAGGACCCAGTTTGTGGGGGCAATAAACTGACTTTGTATAAATATACAAAAGTATGAAGGCTATTGCTTAACGCATTGTAAGCCGCCCTGAGTCTCTGGAGAAGGGCGGCATATAAATCTAATTAAAAAAAAAAAAAGCTTCCTGGTTTTCCTTTGAAGGCATTTCGCTTCTCATCTAAGAAGAAGAAGGTTCTTGAATCAGAAGCGAAAGTTCTTTAAAGAAAAACTAGAAAATCCAGTTTATTTATTTATTTATTGGTTCGATTTATATGCCGCCCTTCTCCGGAGACTCAGGGCGGTTTACAATGCGTTAAGCAATAGCCTTCATATTTTTGTATATGCCTGCTTAGTGGGGCTTTCGGCCCCCCCAAGCGGTGTTCTTTTTTACACAAAGTCAGCTTATTGCCCCCACAATCCGGGTCCTCATTTTACCTACCTCGGAAGGATGGAAGGCTGAATCAACCTTGAGCCTGGTGAGACCTCTGGGGTCCCTTCCAACTCTGTTATTCTTTTATTCAGTTGGCTCTTGGGCCTCCAACATCTTGCTTCTCCAACACCTTGATCCCTATATGGCAGGGATATCCAATCCTGGCAACTTTAGGACTTGTGGACTTCAACTCCCAGAATTCCCCAGTAGTCAGAATTCTGGGAATTGAAGTTCACAAGTCTGAAAAGATGCCAATCTTGGACCTCTCTGCTGTATGAGAACAGGGGAGGTGGGGGGGGGGGAACGCTTCCCATTTCTCATAAACTTTCTTCTATCCTGCAGCAGCAGCGCCAGACATTATGGCTTCTCCTTTGCATCTGGCAGAGGATAATATACTACCAGGAATCAATGAGTCATTTACTTTTGCTGCCAGTTTATTGCATAACATTACAAAGGATCCTTACATGGGAAAGGGGAGAGGTTGAGTTTCCTCCAGGGAGCATGAACAGGTTATGGTAGAACTGGTGAGTAAGTAGTAGCATGGAGACACAGATCGCTGTTGCTACTATTCAAGATTAGGTAAACTACAACTTGGTTGCTCTTTGTTTTTTTTCCAATATTAAAACCACCAAAGAGCACAGAGAAGAGCAACAGAAATGATAACAGATCTGGAGGCTAAAGGATACTATGAATGCTTGGGGGAACTAGATATGTTTAGTCTAAGGACTAACAATCAACCGAATAGAGCTGAACAAGGCCTTGGAGGTCTTCTAGTCCAACCCCCTACTCAAACAGGAGTTCCTATACCATTTCAGACAAATGACTATCCAGTCTCTTCTTAAAAACTTCCAGTGAGGAAACCCTTACAACTTCTGGAAGAAAACTGTTCCACTGGTTAATTGTTCTCACTATTAGGAAGTTTCTCCTTATTTCTAGGTTGCTTCTCTCCTTGATTAGTTTCCATCCATTGTTTCTTTGAATTTATGACCATGCTGGAAAAAGTGACTCGCACTTATGACTATTGTAGTGTCCCTACTGTCATGTCCAGGCACTTGGCAACTGGCATGTATTTAAAAATCACTTAAGCTGGCAAACATACTCAATACTTCTTCCTTCTCCTATTTTTAATCAATCAATCAAATAGAGCTGGAAGGGACCTTTGAGGTCTTCTACTCCAACCCCCCACTCAAGAAGGAGACCCTATATCATATCAGACAAATGGCTGTCCAATCTCTTCTTAAAAACCTCCAGTGATGAAGCCCCTACAACTTCTGGAGGCAAGCTGTTCCACTGGTTAATTTTTCTCACTGTTAGGAAATTTCTCCTTAATTCCTGGATTGCAACTGACATTTGGTGGATACTCTTAGAAACTTTTGATGGACCATGTAGACTTTTCATGTAATCCAGCACAAGTCTTATCTTCTCAGATTCTCATTCCATATGAACATAGTCAAATAGGAATCTGCTTTCTACTGAGACCAGCCATTGGTCCATCTTGTTCAATACTCTCAGCTGTTTGGGTCTAGAAAACCATTGTTTATTTAACTATGGATTGTTGAATAAGCCACTATTGCCTAGATTCAGACAGTACAATGAAATATAAACTGCTTTATGTCTGGATTTAGACAACATCCAAAAGCAAAATCATATTATGGCTTAATGTAAATCTAGCTGATGATTGACAGTGCTGTCTGGTATTTCGTGGAGGAATGCAAGGTTTTTCACCTGTTATTCTTTGGGGATGTCAAAAGAAGACCAAGTACTGAAGCATAAGCCAGAAGCAAGCAGGTGCATCTCGAGATAGCATGGGTTGTGTGCAGATATTTGTGCAATAATGAATAAGCCACACGTCAGAAAAAAGATATATAGACTTGGCAATCAGCATTTGTTAATTAACATTACATGGGAAGCATGTTTGCCTGTGAATAAATTTGCTTTTGTGTTAAGGTAAGGTTAATTGGTAAACAAATGTTCGCTGGCTCATTTATATCTTGCTAATAATATTAAAGAACAAGGAACACTTAGCCAACATTAACTGGCATTTTATACAGAGAAATTTAATTCTGGACACGGAAACAGTAAAAACTACCACTGCCACCAGAACATATATCAGAGAGTCAATAATACTCTTTGGAGGAAGCAAATGTTTTTTCACCATAGCAGAATAACAGAGAAACAGAGCTGGAAGGAATCTTGAAGGCCTTCTAATCCAACTCGCTGCTCAAGCGTGAGACCCTATATCAGTAGGGAAATCCAACTTTTTTTACTACTGGTTCTGTGGGTGTGGCTTGGTGGGCGTGGTTTGGCTTGGTGGGCATGGCAGGGGAAGGATACTGCAAATTCTCCATTCCTACCCCACTCTGGGGCCAGCCAGAGGTGGTATTTGCTGGTTCTCCGAACTACTCAAAATTTCCGCTACCGGTTCTCCGAACTACTCAAAATTTCCGCTACCGGTTCTCCGAACTGCTCAAAATTTCCGCTACCGGTTCTCCAGAACCTGTCAGAACCTGCTGGATTTTACCCCTGCCCTATATAATTTCAGACAAATGGCTATTCAATCTCTTCTTAAAGTGATGGAGTACTCACAACTTCTGTAGGCAAACCGTTCCATTGATTAATTGTTCTAATTGTTAGGAAATTTTTCCTTATTTCTAGCAGATTCAATCTTAGCACCTGAGAACTATGGAAGTTGAAGTCCAACACTTCTGAAAGTCACCATTTGGACGTCACTGTCCTATGATGACAGAAATGAAAACCCAGGTTGCTGGGTGTGTGTGTGTGTGAGAGAGAGAATATTTTTAGGATTTTGAATTATTTTTAGAATTAGGGGTTTTAAGAAGCTGGTGGGTATCATAAGCCTTGTAGATGTGTAAAATTGCCATTTATCTCTTAAAACATCTGCAATGCTTCCCTAAAATTATGACTTCCTACTGGACAGCAAAAATCAGCACAGCTACTAGTTTACAGTTTACGGGAGTTAATGTTTTCTGTGTCTCTTTGCTTCCTTCTAGTGCAGCATTTTTCAACTATGGCAACTTGAAAAGGTGTGGACTTCATTTCCCAGAATGCTGGCTGGGGATTCTGGGAGTTGAAGTCCACACCTCTTCAAGATGTCAAGAAACTACACTGGACATTCAAAGCAGAGAAGAGTTTTGAGCTCCGTGTTATGAGGCAATTCTCTCATTCAATTCCAAACCGATATTTATTTTATAATTACAACTGATTTTATGATTACAATGATTCCTACCATAGGATTCTTGATCAATTTTTGCCATCATAGGAAATACCGTATTTTTCAGACTATAAGACACCCCGGGCTATAAGACGCACCTAACTTTTGGGGAGGAAAACCAGGGAAAAAAAATCTGCCTCTGCCTTCCAGCATCCATCTAGATCAGCCATTTTCTTCATCTGGCCTGTTTGCTGCGGCCCATTTGCTGCTGTGGCCCGTTCACCACTGTAGTCTGTTTGCTGCCGTTGTTCCGTGCGGCCCATTCGCCATGGCCCATTTGCTGCTGCTGCCCGTTCACCGCTGCAGCCTGTTCGCTGTTGCCCGTTCGGCGTGGTCAGTTGCCACCGCCTCTGCGGCCCGTTCTAGAACAACTGATCAACGCCACACCAACCCCCTCCCCTCGCTACAATATTTGGAGTATAAGATGCACCCACTTTTTGGGGGGGGCGGGGGAAGTGTGTTTTACACTCTGAAAAATACGGTAGATCATTTGATATCTCAGACGCTTCAAGGAATCAGGTGACTGAATGATGAAGGTGAAATAAAATGTTCACAGAAGAAAAATTAAAATCAAACCACTTTGTGGCTTAAGAGTTCCTAACTGATATTAGAAAGCTAAGCACAGTTGGAGATGATTAATATATAGATAGGTGGCAACCAGGAATAATAATTTAAAGAATCCCAGAAAAAGACAGTGGCAAACTGCTTACATATTACTGCCAAGAAAAACAAAATTGTCTTGGCCTTCTACTCACTAAAAGCTGAATTTGTATCCAAAGAGTCTCTCCCCTTTTTTTCTTCTTCTTTTTAAATGGACCTACATTTGAAATTCAGCTTCTAACATTTTTGTTTTCTCATCCAGGAACTGATTTGGGGCAAATTATTAGAAAAATTTCTAAAGGTTATTCCTAAATTCAGTTATCATGGACTGTCCCAAATTATTTAGCACATGGAATACAATATGCATTACGGGTAGTCCTTGATTTATGACCACAATGAACGGAGCCCCAAATTTCTGTTGCTGTGCAAGATTGTTGTTAAGTGAGTTTTGTCCCATTTTGCAACCTTTCTTGCCACAGTTGTTAAGCGAATTACTGCAGTTGTTAAGTTAGTAACATTGACTTTGCTTGTCAGATGGTCACAAAAGCAGATTACAAAACCCCAGGGCACTGCAAACATAAATAAGAAGCATCCGAATTTTGATAATGTAACCCTGGGCCTGGGGATGCTGCAATGGTCATAAGTGTGAAAAACAGTCGTGTCACTTTTTTTCAGTGCCGTTATAACTTTGAACAGTCGGTAAGTGAATGGTAAGTCAAGAACTCCTTGTACTAATTTTGTTGGGAAACAAATGCTGATATTAACAACAATATTATATGCAAATGCTTGGAAGCAAATTAGTTTACATGAGTTATTAAGCAGCTTCGGATCCTGGATCCATTTTAATTACTGCTGTGTTTTATGTTTGTTTGACTTAACCCAAGATGGGAAATTAATATCGTCTGGGAATATCTGTGGCTGGATTTTACCGGTGTGATAAAAAGAATGGGGAAAAAAGATATGAACTGTTCCTTCCCTCTAGTGGCTGTTTCATATAACGAAACAGCCGTCTGTGGATTTAATTAAACACTAGCAACTCTCTCAGTATTCCCTGTGTATCAAAAGTTAATAGACAAATCATAGTGGGAAGTGACTGGTTGTAAAATGAAATGTTCCACAAATAATTAGCAAGAACACATTTCCAGTTCTGTACAGAACGATGATTTCTGTACTATGTATTTGCTGAACATAAACTGTGCTAAAGAGCTGCCTTAATATATAGGCATATCATTTCTTGGTTTCTGATCCAATTTATTTATAATTACAATTATAAACATAATTTGTAAGGAGTACAGTGGGCTGCCTATTCACCAGGGCATTACTTGGAATGTGAGAATGCCATCCTTATTACAATAGAGGTAGTCCTCAGCTTAAAACCATTCATCTTATGGCCATTTGAAGTTATGACCATGCTGAAAAAAGTGACTCACACTTATGACTATTGTGTTATCCCTACTATCATGTTATCAAAATCCAGGCACTTGGCAACTGGCATGTATTTATTTATTTATTCTTTCATTTATTTATTATTTCAATTTATAAACCGCCCTTCTCCTTGCGGACTCAGGGCGGTGAACAGCCAGAATAAAACATGGTATACAAAAGTTAAAAACAATTAAAAATATTAAATATTATTCAGCCAAGAATTAAAACAACCCAATTTAAAATCAATTTCAAATTTAAAAACGGAGGATGGGATCAGGCTAGCCCAACTAGATGGAATAAATGGGTTTTAAGGGCCCGACGAAAGGTCCGGAGATCTGGAATCCTGCATATCTCCGGGGGTAGGTCATTCCAGAGGGCGGGCTCCGCCACAGAGAAGGCTCTCCCCCTGGGGGTCGCCAGCCGACACTGTCTGGCCAACGGCACCCAGAGGAGGCCCTCTCTGTGCGAGCGTACTGGCTGGTGGGAGGCTATTGGCGGCAGAAGGCGGTCCCGCAAGTACCCAGGTCCTAAGCCATGGAGCGCTTTAAAGGTGGTCACCAACACCTTGAAGCGCACCCGGAAGACCACCGGGAGCCAGTGCAACTCGCGCAGGAGAGGTGTCACGTGGGAGCGCCACGTCGCTCCCATAATTCCCTGCACGGCCGCATTCTGGACCAGTTGGAGCCTCTGGGTGCACCTCAAGGGGAGCCCCATGTAGAGAGCATTGCAGTAGTCCAGGCGGGAAGTCACGAGAGCATGGGTGACTGTGCGTAGGGAGTCCCGATCTAGAAAGGGACGCAACTGGCGTATCAGGCGAACCTGATAAAAAGCCCCCTTGGCCACGGCCGTCATGTGTTCTTCTAAAGACAGCCGTGCGTCCAGGAGGACCCCCCAGTTGCGAAACCTCTCCGTGGGGGCCAATGTCTCGCCCCCAATAGTCAGTGATGGCATCAGCTGGCTATATCGGGACGCCGGCAGCCACAGCCACTCAGTCTTTGAGGGGTTTAGTCGGAGCCTGTTTCTCCCCATCCAGACCCTCACAGCTTCCAGACACCGGGACATCACTTCAACGGCATCGTTGGGGTGGATTTAAAAATCACTTAAGCTGGCAAACATACCCAATACTTCTTCCTTCTCCTATTTTAAATCAATCAATCAAATAGAGCTGGAAGGGAACTTTGAGGTCTTCTAGTCCAACCCCCTGCTCAGGCAGAAGAGCCTATACCATAACAGACAAATGGCTGTCCAATCTCTTCTTAAAAACCTCCAGTGATGAAGCACCTACAACTTCTGGAGGCAAGTTATTCCACTGGTTAACTGTTCTCACTGTTAGGAAGCCTCTCCTTAGTTCACTGTTGCTTCTCTCCTTGATTAGTTTCCATCCATTGCTTAGAGTTGCCAGGTGTCCACTATTTGAGCGGACAGTCCACTTTTTTCACATTATGTTCACTATTTTTTTTTCACAAAATAGTGGACATTTTTTTTATTCAAAAGCTTTATGATGAAATGGTACGTAATCTAAAGCTGTACAGTCTAAGAGAATAAGGATAGGAGAATCGCATTTTGTCTTTGTTTTCATAAATTAGAATGGGACAAAGATCGAATATCCATTGAACGCTAAATTGTTTCAATCTAATTGATCGCAATAATCCTCCAACTTTAGAAGAAATGACGAACATCTGATTATTATCACCATGGCGAGAAGAACTTCCACCCAACACTCTCTTCGATGAAATTTCTGCCTTAGAAGAAGTTTATGTTCATCTGCAGGGCGATTCATTCCTTGATAAGTGGACGTACTTTTTCAAGAAAGAGCCAGCTCCGAGTTTACTGAAACTGTTCCAGTATTGTGCATCAATTCCGGTATCAAATGCAAACGTTGAACGAATTTTCAGTGTCATGGGAAATTTGTGGACTGACGAACGTAACCGACTGCTTGTACCATCAGTTTGAAGTGAACTTTGTATATTTTTTAATATTTCTCAATGTTGTACTGAAATTAAAGAATTATTCCTTAAACACAAAGAATTGATCAAAGCTGCGCAGTCAAATAAAAAATACACACGACAGCAAAGTAAAATGTAATTTAATATTTTACATATTATTATATTTGATGTTTTGAATTTTAAGTAAAGTTTTGAAGTGATTATTGTAATACGTGTTAAAATGTTTGTAAGAAAATATATAATTTAATTGTATTTTTTTATTTTTTTAATACTTAACCCCTCCCCCTCCCCCACCCCCCCCACTTGTCCGCTATTTTTTGGAAGCAGACCTGGCAACCCTACCATTGCTTCTTGTCCTGCCCTCAGGTGCTTTGGTAAACAGGTTGACCCATTCTTCTTTGTGGCAACCTTAAAAAAAGGAGGATTAAAAACAACAACCCTGTGAGATGGGTGGACTGTGAGGGAATAACTTGCCCAAGGTCTTCCAGCTGGCTTTCATGCCTAAAGTAGGACTACAACACCCAGTCTCCGGGTGATTGGCGAAAAGTCATCCAGCCAGTTTTCATGCCTAAGGCAAGACTAGAACTCACAATCTCCTGGTGACTATTCAGAGACACCTAGCTGTCTTTTATGCCTAAAATACAATGGTGAAATGCAGCCGGTTCTATCCGGCTTGGGCGAACCAGTAGCGCCAACGGCAGGAGGTTCTGCCCACCTGCCTGGACATCATCACATCCCATTTTTGATGCTCTGTCAAAATGCACAGAGGGTCCTGTGCATGCGCAGAGGTGTCGCTCACTCGCACGCTCCCATTTGCGAACCGGTAGCGAAGGTAAGTGGATTTCGCCACCAGCGGCGCTTCCCTCTAGCCTTCGCCCAAAGCCTCACACCAGGAGGCTGAAGCAGATCCAGAATCAGAATTTCTGCCCCCCTCCGACCCACACAAAAAGACCCCAAAGGGGGAGACTCTCTGCAGCAACACAAACGTTCACTGCACTACAAGGGCTGTAGTTTGAGGACCCCTGATTTAGTGCAATATACAAAATGCAAATAAGTTTTCTGTGGACTACAAAAATTTTATCACGGACCATCAGTGGTCCACGTGTTCTGTCCCCGTCTCACATACACCCCCTCACAGACGTCCAAGAGTTAATAAGCCAACACATGAAAGAGTCTTTGATGACAAAGTTGGCAGCAACCCAGTGGCTGCCTGCCAATAATCTTTTTACTCACAAAAACAAAGAGATTATTCTGAACGCAGTCCGATAAGTCAGGCAAAGTTCCAACAACACGAGTTACTTCCAGTTTTTTGCTCATCACAGAACTAAGCCGGCCACCACACCCTCTTTTATACCCTGTGGGGTGTGGTCCAGTGACTCAGCCTAATCCCTGGCACGCCTCTTCCTCTGCTGCGCACGCTTATCTCTGCGATGCTGTCGAGGGTCCGGCCAAGACTCATCTTCCTCATTACTGTCCACTTGTGGCTGTGTGGACGTGCTTGGCCCCGGGCCTATCTCTTGGCCTTCGGTGTCCTCCGGAGGCATTGCCAGAGAGGAGGGTCCTGAAGAGGGAGGCCTTGCCAACTCCTCTCCTTCACTCTTGGAGACCTCTCCTGCCGATAACACAGGCTCAGGTAACGGAGCCACAACACTGCGGACCACCAGTTGGTGTTCTGGAGTGCCTACAAACCACTAAATTCTGACAGAAGAGAATATTTGTAGCTCAGGGCTGCACTGTGGGGTCTTTGTTGCTCTCTAAGATAGATTGTTTTCTTGCAGACATTTCATTATCCAACTAGGTAACACTTAGTTGGGTATTAAAACATCTGCAAGGAAGCAACCAAGCTCAGAGAGTACCAAAGACCTCACGAACTTCCCTTAGGCTCTTCCTCCACGTGGCACAGATTTCTTCTTCCATTTTCTGAGGGAAAGCACCACTCATTTGCTGGAACATGATTTTACCTATTTGATTTGTTCGGTATCAAACAAACATGGGCGCACCCAGTAACACCTCTCCTGTGCGAGCTGTACTGGCTCCCGGTGATCTTCTGGGTGCGATTCAAGGTGTTGGTTACAATCTTTAAAGCGCTCCATGCAGGGCTGGATTTAGATGAAAAGAGGCCTTAGGCCATTCCACTTATGAGGCCCTTTCACCTCCCATTTTTTTCAGTTCAGTGTTTTAGTGTTCACTGTTTTTAGAATAGTGTAATTTTAATTTTGCTAACAATTTGAATGTAGGCCCCTCTCGATCTTGAGGCCCTAGGCTGAAGCCTAGTTAGCCTATAGGAAAATCCGGCCCTGGCTCCATGGCTTAGGACCCGGATACTTACGAGATTGCCTTCTCATCGATGGCCTCCCATCGGCCAATATGCTTCCACAGAGAGGGACTCCTCAGGTTGCCGTCGGTCAAACAATGTCGACTGGCGACCCCTAGGGGGAGACCCTTCTCTGTGGGGGCTCCCGCCCTCTGGAATGAACTGCCCCCGGAGATACGTATGATTCCCGATCTACATACCTTTCGCCATGCCCTTAAGACCTTACTGTTCCAACAGGCTGGGCTGGCTAAATAATGAATTTTAATGGGTGTTTTAGTCTTTGAGTTTTTAATTTGGAGCCAAATTATTTAATATGTTTTTAAATTTTGTGATATATGTTGTTTTATTGTGGCTGTACACTGCCCTGAGTCCCTCAGGAGAAGGGCGGTATAAAAATTTAAATAATAAATAAATAAATAAATGTGACTCCCTTGTTTTTGTTTTTTGCAACTCACAGATTTGAGAAATGATGTACCAATTAGGCAAGACCCTGAATAGCGATAAATAATAAGTTGATCTTTTCCAATAGCTGTGTTCCTTCTCAAAAGGCATAGTTTTTATGTCAAACCTGGCAACAGTTTTTGCATTTCACATTTTTTTCTTTTTATCCGCAGCAGGAAAAGTGTTTGACTGCAGTTCTGTAGCTGAGCCATGAGGACTTGCATAAGCCATTACACCGTTCAAAATACTGCAATATGAACTAAAAGGAACTTTGCAAGTAATTTATGACCTTTGTGGGTCTGTAAAGCAAAGCAAAGCAAAAGAAAAAAAGAAAAAAAGCTGAAGAGCATAAGCATGCTCACTGTTTCATTTAGCAATCATTTTACTTAATCATAATCATAATCATAAGTTTATTTGTCAAGCATATATAAGGTAACAGGTAAAAGTATAAACATAATTTGAATACATGAAAAGAGTAAGTAAAAAGGAATATTAGGACAGCAACGGTAGGCACGCTGGTGTAATTATGGTCGCTAAATGAGGACTACTTGTAATATAAATATAAAGGGGGAGTGAAGCATAAAGATAAAGGTAAAGGTTCCCCTCGCACATACAGTATGTGCTAGTCATTCCCGACTCTAGGGGGCGGTGCTCATCTCTGTTTCAAAGCTGAAGAGCCAGCACTGTCTGAAGACGTCTCCGTGGTCATGTGGCCGGCATGACTAAACGCCAAAGGTGCACAGAACGCTGTTACCTTCCCACCAAAGGTGGTCCCTATTTTCCTACTTGCATTTTTTATGGCCTTTTGAACTGCTAGATTGGCAGAAGCTGGGACAAGTAACGGGAGCTCACCCCGTTACGTGGCACTAGGGATTCGAACCGCTGAACTGCCCACCTTTCGATTGACAAGTTCAGCGTCTTGGCCACTGAGCTACTGAGTTCCCCTAAATGAAGACTACCTGTAATATAAATATAAAGGGGGAGTGGAACATAGAAATACACAACATTGTATAGAATATAGGACCTAGGACTCAACCTTACAGCATCACACTTCGCTTTAAATATGATGCAGAACTTTTGAGGAACACGATTTTTAAGCCAGCTTCTGCCAATTGGCTTAATTGTCATGCTATCCACTCTCCACTTAACTAGCTTGCTAATCAGAATCTTATGTGGTCCTTTGTCAAATACTCTTCTGAAATCAATATATATTATGCCTAGAGCATGTCCACAATCAACTAAGGTAGTTAGTGAATCAAAAAAAAGAAAAGAAAAGAAAAGAAAAGAAAAGAAAAGAAAAGAAAAGAAAAAGAAAATAAGAAACAGCAGTAAGACTTGGTCTTATGAAAAACATTCTGCTTTCCATTAAAGGCTGCATTGTTTTCCAGAGTCGAAAATACCGTCCTTTTCGTTTTATGCTATAGAAAAAACAACCTCTCTGGATATGGGTTATGTAACCTGTGATCTTTAGAAAGCAAAGCAGCTATCATTATGGGCTGTATTGGTTGGGCAGCTGGGAGCTCTATTATAATAACACTCTAAGGACCAGATGATCTAACCTCTGCTTTATAATAAGCAAGGGGCAATTATATCTTTGTTTCTCCATCATGGAATTTGATACTGTTGACAGGCAAGGGGGGAAAAAAAGTCAAGGACCAGAAGAAGAAATGAGAGCTCATCTTACACACATATGGTAAGAGGGTAATAATAGGCTGAGTGCACACAAGGACCCTAAGCACCCTGTAGGTAGGATTCAGCCCCCAGGCCTTGAATTTGACACCCCTGATCTAGGATATCTGCCAGGAGATTAGCAAAAGAGAATTCCACTGACGATGGTGATGGCTATTGTACCAGATCTGACCTGCAAAAATCCAGATGTCCTCTAGTTTGGAAGCAAAGTCAGAAAGAATATACTGGTAGTTTTGTTATCCTCTAATGGCCAACCAGAGTTTCGCAGCCGAAGGCTATAATGCACAATTGAAAGCAATGTTTCTTCTCAAACTATTAGATGTGTGGACTTCAACTCCCAGAATTCCCCAGCCAGCCATTCTGGGCCTTGAAGTCCACCAATCTTAAAGTTTGTGACCAATTTTTTTTACAATGAGAAGGAGGACACAAATAAATTGAAGGAAAAAATATCAATAAAAGAAACATTTTATTCATTTCAACAATGAGTCTAATGCGTGCGTGTGTGCCAGGTCGTGTTTCAGTAAGAAGTAAACAAAGCTACTTGTGCGTGGCGCACTCTCTCAAAACAATTCTCCTGTGTGGAGCGCATGTTTCTCATAATCGCGTCTCACCGCACTGTACCGAGCCTTGACGAATCATCATGTCAAATACAAATACGTCACATCACATGCAACTGATTTGACTGGCATTGATCAAATATGGAGATTTACTGATTACTCTTCAAATATCAAAAAGGAGGACAGGTAGGAGGACACTTTTCGAGGAAGGAGAGAACTTACAAAAGAAGGACTGTCCTCCCTAAAGGAGGACGATTGGTCACCTTATAAAGTTGCCAAGTTTGAGGAACACTGCTCTTATGTTGTGAAATTGATTTGACTTTTCTTACCACCATTCAATTCCAGGGTGATTGTATAGTCCATAAGTTCTTCTATGGTTGCCTGATCATTTTGCCGGAGGTTGTGACTGGGTGTCTCTTGTTCAAGGTGAATTTCTTGAGACACCTGGCATGGATAGTGATGATGTATAAGACTAGCAATTTGTAATGGGCCCAATAACCATAAGCCAGATTAGGTTGAACTGCTTGGATAATTGCAGAAATCCCAAAATGATGTTATATGGGCTGAAGGCAAGTGGTGTCACTCTTGGGAAAAGCAGTTTGGAGTCCAGTGTGTCCATCAATGCTTCCAGCAAATGAGTGAGACTTTAAGGAATAAGCATCCTTGATAATGGTTCCCAGAGACAATAAACCTCCCAGCTCTAGAATTAGGCTGTCATGAAAGAAGATTGATGGGGCTTTTTTTGGAAGGAACTCAAGCACTGTTTGGAGAAGAGGACATCTCTGCCACTTGAAGATAAGCGTTAAGATCTGCTCCTGCAAGGTTGATAAATAATGCAGAAGGTGAAGGGAGAAGCAAAGAAGAATAACAGGCAATCAACTATAAAGATATCCAAAAATATTAACTGCTACTATGTTTCCCCAAAAATAAGACCGGGTCTTATTTTCTTTTGGGCCCCAAAATATGTATTAAAGCTTATTTTCGGGGGGTGTCTTATTTTTTCCCATGTATGGGAGGCTCATGTCTTCTGCATGTTCACAGTGGGGCAGGAGGCCATATGATGAGGGGGGAGGGGCTAGAGCTGCCCCACGCCCTAGCACCCGCTTATCTTAGGGGACTCACAGCCAGGCCACCCACAGTCCTACATCTGCCTTGCCTCATGGCAGCGGCTCCAACAGCCCCATCCAGCAGGACCCTGTGTGGCCATTGGCGCACTTCTGCTTGCTCGCAGCCACAATGGAGTAGGAGGCCGAGTGATGTGCTGGTGATGTGTCTACCTCAGGGCCCCTGCAGCCAAGCCATACATGCCCCAACAGCTGCCTCACCTTGCAGCCATGGCACCAAAACCCTGCTCAGCCCTTCTGCTCCATTGTGGCTGCGAGCAAGCAGAGGTGGGCCGGCGGTCATGGGGGCTACTGCTGCACATGGCCATGAGGCAGGTGTTGGGGCATGGATGGGCTGGCTGTGTGGGCCTTGAGGTAAGCTGGTGTGGAGCACGTGGGGCAGCTCCACCACCTAGTGTTACCGTGAGCAATCAGACAGAATGGATGGGTGGTGGCTCTTAAGTAGGGCTTACTTTGGGAGGTAGGGCTTATATTAGGCACACACATAAAACATGCTTATGGGATCACCTTCTGCCACTGATAGCCTCCTACCGACTAATTCGCTCCCACAGAGAGGGACTCCTCAGGGTGCCGTCAGTTAAACAATGTAGACTGGCGACCCCAAGGGGGAGAGCCTTCTCTGTGGGGGCGCCCACCCTCTGGAATGAACTGCCCCCTGGGATACGTATGATTCCCGACCTGCGTATTTTCCTCTGTGCCCTTAAGACACTATTTCAACAGGCTGGACTGGCTTAACAAGAATCTGGAAGGGGTGTTTTAAATTTGTGGGTTTTTAATTGAAGGGCCAAATTTATTTAATTTCTTTTAAATTGGGTTTTAAATTTTGTATCTTATATTGTTTTTATCAGGGCTGTACACCACCCTGAGTCCTTCGGGTGAAGGGCGGTATAAAAATTTAATAAATACAAAATACAAATACAAATGTTAGGGGTTATTTTTGGGATAGGTCTTATTTTCAGGGAAACGGTACTAGCTCCGTCCACTTGGGTTGAGAGAGCTTGGGAACACGTGGGAATGTTGAATTCTTGTGCAGCTGCTGTATAAGATCAGTTGGCACTGGGCTATTCTAAGGGAGAGAATAACTAAAGTCTTAGAAAAAAAGACTTTAAAAAAAGTGCAGAAATGGATTCCTCTCAGCCCATTGCAAATGCATTCGGCTCCTGTGTTGTTTAGTTTCCTTCAGACCTGCTCTTTTCCCCTCCCCTGAGCTTTCAGAAAGGATAACCTGGTTGGCTGCAGAATTTGATTCCCCCTCCCTTAAGCAGCCGGTTATTGCCCATGGCTATAATTTCATCTCGGGCTGTCAAGCTTTCACATTCCCAGGTGGTTGGCAATTGCCTTTAAAAAAGAATAAAAAAAATCCTACAGTTGATGACCCATTAAGTCAATGAACTCTCATCAACCCTAGAAGCTCATTCTCCATTCAACCCTTACATCTCCCTGTGGGTATTCCTGGTTAGGTGAAGCATGCTGTCCTTGGTTTCTTATGTCCTGCCCACCGTATAGCAAAGCTCACAGTCCTTTCCCTCTTTGTATTTATGGGACATCTGCAGAGTCTGTTTTTTCCTTGCTGCTCAGTTTCTGTGGTCCTACGGAGAAATGTAGGCGTGAAATAAATTGTTCCTGTAGCTTTGATTATTGTAGCCCCTGGAACCTACTAAAGAACTATAAAAGAAACAAGAAGAACAGTTGCAGGAACTGGGTATGTCTAGTTTAATGAAAAAAAGGACTAGTGGAGATATGGTAGCAGTGTTCCAATATCTCAGGGGCTGCCACAAAGAAGAGGGAATCAAACTATTCTCCAAAGCACCTGAGGGCAGGACAAGAAGCAATCGATGGGAACTAATCAAGGAGAGAAGCAACTTAGAACTAGGGAGAAATTTCCTGACAGTTTGTTGTGGCCCATCAGTGGCCTATGCAGCTAGTAGCTAATTCCACAGTGAGGAGGCTGGTGTGGTGCTGCGCCAGCAGCCTGTGCAGCTGGCACTCGAGTCGGACAATAAGGAGGCTGGAGAAGATGTGGTGGCAGAGGTGGGGATTCAGCCAGGGCCTTCAGAACCTCCAGAAGCTTCCATGAGTGAAGAGGAAGAAGAGGAGGAGCCTCTTCTCGATGCAAGGGCGCGCAGAGCTGCCAAAAGGCAGGAGTGGTTCCTCAGGAGGAGGTCTCCTCGAGAGTAAGGCTTGGGGCTAACTAGCCACTCCCCTAGCCTATTTAAGGAAGGATGATGACTGAGGCAATTTGCAGGGAACAACTTCGTTCACTCTCCTTCGCGTCTGGATCTTAGTTCTTTTATCAGTGTCCTGCAAATTGCTTCTGGGCTTTCTGCCAATCCTAGTAAGATTACGATTATTTATTATTTGGATTCTTGTAGGTTGTTAAGAAAGTTAATTAACAGCCTTTGTTTGAAAAAGACTGATTTAATTTAGTAAACTAAGGTTTGTACAGATTTTATGTGTGCTGCATTCTTTGGGTCCGTAACTGGGGCAGAACACAGTTAGAACAATTAATCAGTGGAACAACTTGCCTCCAGAAGCTGTGAATGCTCCAACACTGGAAGTTTTAAAGAAAAGATTGGATAACCATTTGTCTGAAGTGGCGTAGGGTTTCCTGCCTAAGCAGCGGGTTGGACTAGAAGACCTCCAAGGTCCCTTCCAACTCTGCTATTCTATTCTATTATAACAAGAAGAACTTTAGTAAATGTGGGAGATATGCAATGGAGGGATGCTGCCGGTTTAACAACCGGTTCGATGATCGTGCGCTTTGCTTTGCGCACATGTGCAGTTTTATAAATGCTAACCTTCTGTGTTACCACTTGGGAGTAACACAGTTGAGGCATGGCAATCTGTCCTGCTGCGCCAATCAGCTGAGAAGATAAAGGTAAATAAAGCGCAGGGGTGGGCAGGCTGACCTGATCATCGGAGTGAACCGTTTCGCTCCCAGCTGATCGTCAGAGCTACCGATTCACCCGAACCGGTTCGAACCAGTAGAATCTCACCCCTAGAGATATGTCTCCATCTCTGTCTCTATATGTCTCTCTGTCTATGGGCACTTATGTATATAGGTATCTGGGAAAGTAAAGTAAATGTAAAGAGATGAATAAGGAAGGAACTGTCTCTGAATATCGGAACAGAATAACAGAGTTGGAAGGGACCTTGGAGGTATTCTAGTCCAACTTCTGATCAGGCAGGAAACTATGTATCATTACACTACAGACAAATGACTGTCCAATCTCTTCTTGAAAACTTCCAGTGTTGAAGCATTCACAACTTCTGGAGGCAAATTGTTCCACTGATTAATTGTTCTCACGGCTAGGAAATTTCTCCTTAGTTCTAAGTTGCTTCTCCCCTTGATTAGTTTCCATCCATTGTTTTTTCTTGTGCCTTTGGGTGGTGTTTTGGAGAATAGCTTGACCCCCTCTTCTTTCTGCCAACCACTTAAATATTGGAACATTGCTTCATGTCACCCCTAGTCTTTCTTTTCATTAAGCTGGACCAGGAGTGTCAAACTTGATTTCATTGAGGGCCACATCAGGGTTGTGTTTGACCTCGGGGGGCCAGGGTGGGTGTGGCCAAGATGGGCATGGCCAGCTCAACATCACTCATGTCGAGGGCCTGAGCACTCTGCCAGCAAAAACGGGCTCCAAAGCTCCATTTTTGGGCTGCGGCCCTCGTGAGCTCCATTTATGGCTGCAACAGACTCCTGCAACCCTCTGCCCATGAAAATGGAGCTTGGGAAGGCCGCCCACAGCCCTCACAAGCTCATTTTTTGCTTGCAAAGGTACTTTAGGCTGATCCTTTGCTGTTTCCAGGATGGACCTGTGGGTCAGATTTAAGCACCCTGTGGACTGGATCTGGCCTCTGGGTCTTGAGTTTGACATCCCTGAGTTAGATCACGGGTGTCAAACTTACCACATCACATTGCTGTCACGTGACGTTTCATGATGCTTTCCCCATTTGTGGAACTGGGGTAGGCGTGGCCTGCATGTGATGCACCTGGCCCACAGCCCGCCAGTTTGACACACCTGACTCAGACATACCCAATTCCAGCAACTGTTTTTCATATGTTTTAGCCTCCAGTCCCCTAATCAAAAGTGGGCATCACATAGTGTAACAACTGGTTCACCCAGAATCGAAAATGTGATGTGCGCCTTCTGTGCATGCGTGCAGAATTGAAAAAACAGTGATTATATAGGCCGGGATAGTTCCAGGGCAGATGGGCAGGCCCAGCCACTGCTTGGAACTACCAGTTCGCCTGAATCGGTCTCTGCCCCTAACCATCTTTGTTGCTCTTCTCTGCACTCTTTCTAGGGTCTCAACATCTTTTTTACATCATGGCAACCAAAGCTGGAAGCAGTATTTCAAGAACGGTGTTTCAAAGGCATTATAAAGTAGTGTCAACACTTCTGAAAGGAATGCTTCCTTTCTCTGCATGATAGGAAGAGCAAGGAGCAGGGGACAAGCCGTTAGATTGTGTGATGGATGTCAAGAGTCCCAATCTTGATGACAATACGCCTTAACACAATTTCTGGAGTTGGTTTAAGAATCAGGCGGGACACCACAGCTTTATTTATTTAAAACATTTATATAGCTGCCCAACAGGGGTGATATTCACTTACCTTCACTACCAGTTCGCACATGGGAGAGCGCATGCCTCCTCCATGCGTGTGCAGAGGGCAGGGGTTCTACTTACCTTTACCTTTACCTTACCGGTTCCCAATGGGGCAGCGCGCGGATGCTTCCTGATAATGTTGGGGTTGGTGGGTGGAGCCTTCCATTGTTTTTACTACCGGTTCTTGCAAACCAGTATGAAGTGGGGGCAACCTACCACTGGCAGAGGTTCAAAAACGGGATGCGATGATGTCTGGGCAGGTGGTCGGAGCCTCCCGCGGCTGGCGCTACCGGATCGCGCAATCCGGATAGAGCCGGCTGAATTTTACCACTGCTGCCCGTGTTATGTTGAAACCTGGATAGCTCCCAAATGTTTGACTCTCTTGACATTTGGTCCGTTTTCTAGGAAACACTTGTTTCCAGATTCTGTCTTGATAATCGCCTAATGCTCAGTCTTGGCAGGTTTATATCAGGGTCACTTTATCCCAGTTCCTTATTTATTGTGCATTTGGGTTTTCCTGTTGTTATTGACAATGTCTTCACGAAGCTTACTAAAATCCTTGAACAGCTGAGAATCTTATAGCCCCCTGGAGACTAACAGACATGGCCATGCTGAAAGTGAATTGGAATCCACAAGAGCCTTTCATTTTTTGAGATGTAATTTTTATTGAGCGTTTTAACAACAATAACAGGGACTAATGCAAACTAAAGAAGAATAAGAAAAGAGAACAAGAAAAAGAAAAGGCGAAATTTACAAAAAATCTACAAGTACAAAAAAGAAAAATTAATTAAGAGAAAGAAAGAGAAAAAAAGGAAAAAGAAAGGAAGAAAAAGAGAAAGAGAAAGAAAGAAAAGAAAGGAAAGAAAGAAAAGAAAAGAAAATGATAAAGAGGTATTAGGAAATGGCTTTGATCTTCTTCAAGATGGTTACAAGTATAATTACATTTTAACCAAAGTTTACAGAATCTATGAAAATCTGTTTAATAAATTGATCAAATTGTTTTGGATAACAATTTCACACATCCCTTCCCTTTATGCTATAATAATTTTATTTACAATTTCTATTACTATTTTCTAGAATAGAATAGAATAGAATAGACTGAGCTGGAAGGGACCTTGGAGGTCTTCTATTCCATCTCCCCCTTGCTGAAGCAGGAGAAACGATACCATTTCAGACTGGTGACTGTTCAGCCTCTTCTTAAAAACATCCAGTGCCCACGATTTCTGGAGGCAAAGCTGTTCCACTGGTTAATTGTCCTCACCGTTAGGAAGTTTCTCCTTAATTCTGGTTGCTTCTCTCTTGGATTAGTTTCCAACTATTGGTTCTTGTCCTGCCCTCTAGTGTTTTGGAGAATAATTTGACTCCCTCTTTGTGGCAGCCCCTCAAATATCTGGGTAATGGTGTTGGAAGAAATATCCTTCTGGGTTCTGCTCAAAGTGGGGAAAAGACACTGGAGACAGGGAGACTGCTTGGAAAGATGGTTTAATAGTGGACATTGAGTTTGAGTTCCTGAACAGAAAAGGGAGGGGAGATACAGGGAGTTTTCGGATTTTATGCTCTCTCTGGCTTTGAACTTCCTGGGGCTCAGAAAGAGTATCCTGATTGGTTGTCAGACTCCCAGGGGGTGGGGGTCTTAACTAGCCTTGCTGGCTGATGGTCACATGTGCTTCCCAGGTCACATGTGGTGAGTTTGTGCTGCTATTGTGTAGAGGGCTAATCCTATCTTTGTTGGATCTTTGACAATTCCTAGTATGGCTCTGCCTGAAGGAGGTAGATCTTTGTTATGTAGAATAGACTGGCCCAGGCCTTAATGGCCCATTGACAAAGGGTGGGGGCAGGAAGATGGGAGCTGCTTCAAAACATGCTTATCCATTTCTCATCCAGGGAAATATAATATTCTGCCTCTTTAATACTTCCTAAAAATATTTCATTCCTCTAGGAAAGGAGTGGGTGCTAATTTTCTACAATGGTTTGTGATTTTTTTTTAAAAAAAGTTCTAAATGTTATTTTCCAAAGAAAACTAGAAAAAAACAGACATAGTCCCTTTCCCAGCAAAATTGAAGAGAATCAGTTACCATTTTGCAAAAGAGCGAAATTCATTCACCGCTTATTTTGCCTGCCTCATTTTAACGAAATTTCATTTATTTTGATATGAATTCCGCTAAATCTCTTTTGCGTTAGCAGCATGCGAAAATAATTCAAACGGTGTTTGCTGCTAACAGTGAATATTATGCCTTGCAGGTGGTAAGGAAGATATTAATTTTGTAGTTGCAGGCAAAGAGAAATTGACTGGAATTAAGAGAAAGCAGAAATAACTACTTTGGGGAAGGAAATGGTGAGGGAGGGGGGCAGACACAGGAGCCAAGCAATCAAATTGCACTCCATTGCTGCTTTGTCTTTCAGTTCAGTTCTTAAACTTCTGAGGATTGGAATTTCACTTTCCTCCAAGCCTTTGATGCATTATTATTAGCGGTATGCTTCATTCTCTGCTAATAACAGAAAAGCTTTCAAATTTTGTCATTCCCGACTGTAGGTTTCCTGCTAATGGAGCTGTAGCTGTGAGGATGCCTCCTAGGACCTGACCAAAGACAATCAATAATAAAGTTATGATGGTTTCAGGGAGAATCCCAGAAGTCCTACATGTTGCCTGCAGATGATCCTCTAATTGTCCCATTAATTAAAGAGAGGCGATCAGTGAGGCTGGCTTGCATTTCAGGAAGAATAGAATACTTTATTTTATACTTTATTTGGCCAAGTGTGATTAGACACACAAGGAATTACATTTTTTGGACAAAGTGACAAAAATAGTGGACCAGAGGAATGCTGTGGATATAATTTACTTGGACTTCAGTAAGGCATTTGATAAAGTAGACCAGTGATGATGAACCTTTTAGACACCTAGTGCCCAAAGTGCATGGGTGCGCACCCACTCTGCAAGTCTTGGGCACATGCATGGCAGAGACCCAAAGACCAGCTGGCCAGCAGGAGGCACAGACGTGCATGTGTGGTAGAGACCCCAAACAGAGCTGGGGCGACGGTGCGTGTGCCCACAGAGAGGGCTCTGCATGCCACTTCTGGCACACGTGCCATAGGTTCACCATCATTGAAGTAGACCATAACCTACTACTAGATAAAAGAAAAATGTGGGTTAGACAGCATCACCATCAGATGGATTCATAACTGGCTGACTAACCACACTCAACGTGTAGTCCTCAATAGAATTTCATCTACATGGAGGGAAGTATGGAGTGGGGTACCCCAAAGCCTCTTCAACATCTTCATCAATGATTAGGACGAGGGGATAGATGGGGGAACTCATCAAATTAGCAGATGACACCAAGCTAGTAGGAATAGCCAACACTCCAGAAGATAGGTTTAAGATACAGAAGGATCTTGATAGATCCTTGATACATTGGGCTCTATCTAACAAAATGAAACTCAACAGTGAAAAAAGTAAGTTCTACATTTAGGCAAGAAAAACAAAACACACAGGTACAGTATATGTGGTACCTTGCTCAATAGTAGCAATTGTGAGAGGGACCTTGGAGCAGAAGGTCCCAGGGTCCCTTCCAACTCTATAATTCTATTCTATTTGTCTCCAGTGTAGAAGCTCTCAGGGTATGTGCAAAGCAACAGAGTAATAATAATAATCTTAATGATACCAATTAGAGGGGTAATAGAGGTGATGAGAAGGATAATTATATATTGGTGGCCTTTGATTTACAACAGTTTATTTAGTGACTATTCAAAGTTACAATGGCCACTGAAAAAAGTGACCATTTTTCACACTTGTGACCATTGTGGCAGCTCCATGGTTATGTGATCAAAATTCAGACAATTGGCAACTGACTCATATTTATGATGGTTGCACTATCCACCTTTTTGACCTTCTAACCAGCAAAGTCAATGAGGAAGCCAGATTCACTTAATAACCATGTTACTAACTTAACAATTCTACAAGCTTTCTTTGTTAAGTGATTCACTTAACAACGGTGGCAAGAAAGGTTGTAGAACGGGGCAAAACTCACTTGACAAATGTCTCAGCAACAGAAATTTTGGGCTCAATTGTGGTCATAAATCAAGGACTACCTATACTACGATGATACAACACGAGTGAATATACTTAGATATAAGAGTACTGTGAGGAAGTCAGTATGTACTAGGGATGGGGTGCTGGGGGTTCACAGGGGTTCGGGAGAACCTCTAGCTAAGATTCTGTGCAGTTCGGAAAAACCCCAAATCCCACTCCTGGCTACCCCTGCCCGCCCCACCCCTCCCCTCCCAGGAGTCCCCACGCGGCCCGTTTTGGATGCAGTTAAGTGCAGGGCGCACGTGAACGCTCGGGGAGGATGAAAAACAGGCCAACCTGAAGTTCGGGAAGGCCAGAAACGGGCCTGTTTCTGGCCTCCAAAGGGCCTCCGGAACCTGGTGAGGCCATTTTCGCTTCATGAGGAAAGCCTCCAGAGCCCGGGGAGGGCAAATTAATCCCTCTCAAGGTTCAACCTTGAACCCCGCTTCAAGGTTTTGGTTACCACCTTTACAGAGCTCCATGGCTTAGGACCTGGGTACTTGCAGGACCGCCTACTACCACCAATAGCCTCCCACCGGCTGGTACGCTCTCATAGAGAGGGGCTCCTCCGGGTGCCGTCAGCCAAACAGTGTCGACTGGCGGCCCCCAGGGGGAGAGCTTACTCTGTGGGGGCACCTACTATCTGGAATGAGCTCCCCCCAGAGATACGGAGGATCCCGGATCTGCGCACCTTCCACCGCGCTCTTAAGACCTTTTTATTTCACCAGGCGGGCCTGGCCTAACCTCTCTTCCTCTTTTAGCATTTAAATTTTAATAAGTTTTAAATTGCGTGGGGTGTTTTAATTCTGTCTGGGCCAAATTTATTTAATTTGATTTTATTTGGGCTTTTAAATTTTGTATATATGTATTTTTATTGTTGGCTGTTCACCGCCCTGAGTCCTTCAGGAGTAGGGCGGTATATAAATCTAATAAATCTAAATCTAATCTAAATCTCTCCATGGTACAGGAGACTGACTAGGCCACACCCACCATGGCCACACCCATCCAGCAACCAGGCAGAGAATGCCTTGCTAAAATATTTTGAAGCCCGCCCCTGGTCTGTACTATAACAGTAGCTACAGAAGTGATCTTTCAAAATTGTCCATCAAAGGTATGGGTATCAAACCTGGGAGAGCAATTTTTCTGAGGGGGAAATCCTCTGTAACAGGTTGTCAAAGGCATGATTTCTCCTTTGTGGTAACATTTGCCCAGCTTTTGAAAAGACCCCGATGGAGGAGATAACTCCAGACATCTTCCTTTGAGACTTAAGTGAAACCTTGAAGAGCCCATCAGAAAATTTGATTTCTTATTGAACTGCAGCTGAACCAGAAATGAAGGAGCTCATTTACTCAGCCAAGTTAATATGGTGCAATTATCTAGATGTAGGGCTAGTCCTTAAGTAGCATGAAGACTCTAGGGGCATGGTTGGTTCTCCCCTCTCTCTTTAGCCCACTTGAAAGAAAAAAAAATATGTCAGTTAGTTTTGTATGATCCATCTGGCCAAAACCACATTTGGTAAACAGTATCTCCAGAGTAGAGTACAGTGGAGTGGAGTGGAGTGCACTGGAACGGAAAGGAGTGGAACTGAACTGAACAGAACAGAACAGAACAGAACAGAACAGAACAGAACAGAACAGTTGGAAGATACTTTGGAGATCTGATCCAGCCCTTTGCTTAGACAGGAAACCCTACACCATTTCAGACAAATAGCTGTCCAATCTCTTCTTGAAAACCTCTAGTGATACTCTGACCTTTGTAGAGTACTGTATTTTTCGGAGTATAAGACATATTTTTTTCCCTCCTAAAAGAGGCTGAAAATTTGGGTGGGCCTTATACTCCAAATGTAACCCTGCCCACCTGCCGGCCCCCACCCTTCAGCCTCTGCGCATCCTCTTCCTGGCTGCAGAGATTGCCACTGACAATGGATTATGTTTTTGGGTTCTTCGCGTCGTGTTTTCAGCCACCAAACGCTCTATTTGAGAACCCTTCACGGCTGCGAGGATCGCCAAAGCACATCGCCGTCCCAAAATGCGACGTGTTTGGAGGCTGAAAATGCAACGTGGTGCCCAAAATGGCTACCTGGAACAGGTGCTGCCTTCTTTTACCCGTTCTGTGCTTTGCCTGCTTTAGTCACTAAAGCTCCCTCCAAGGATCAGTTGTGCTTTTGAAGCTGTTTTTCAGCCCCAACCTCAGCAAGGGAACTAATGTGCTGAAGCTGACCAGGCTAAGGACTAGCCAGATGAATACCTGGTAGGCAAAATTTTTCCCTCCTATTTTCCTTCCCAAAAACTAAGGTAGTGTTGTGGTCCGCCAGCTGCCTGCAGACCTGGCAGCGGAGTCGAACAGTGAGGAGGCTGGGGAGGACAATGGGCCAGTCCTGGAGTCAGGGCAAAGCCTGGAGAGGGCTCTGCGTCGGAGGCAGAGATGGGGCCAGGGCCATCTGGGAGTGATGTGTGGATTCCGGAGCCTCCAGAGTCGGACAGCAGAGAGGCAGAGGAACAGGAGGAGCCTGTTCCTAGTGGATGCATGAGAAGAGTTGCCAGAAGCCAAGAGCAGCTAAAGCAAAAAGGACAACTCAGGAGTAAGGCCAAGAGTTGATTGGCCCCTCCCATAAGGCTTAAAAGACCAGCAATGGTTCTTGGGCTCTTTGTCAGAAAACAACATTGATAGATTTGTTTCTTGTCTTGCTGCATTTATTTCTTGTTGGTGTCTTCTGCTTCTGAACTTTTGCCAAGAAAAGCCTTTGGCAGTTTGCCACAGTAGACCAAGGTTGGTGATAAGGCTGAAGAATTGTGTTATGAAGAATTTGTTTTGAATTAGTTTGGACTACGCTGAGAATGAGTTAATTCTCAGCTGTTCTAATAAAGTCTGTTTGTTTAGAACTGATTGCGTCTGATAATACCTACTTGGGCCTGGGTCACAACAGGTGCGTCTTATATTCCGGTATATCTTATATTCCGAAAAATACGGGTACATCACCCAGGTGGCTCAGTGTAGAAGCTCTATGCAGAATAGATGCCAGGAATTCTCCATGTTGAACTGGGTCTATCAGGTCTACCAATGATGCATCCATTACCATCTAACTACCTTTTTCCTGGTCATCCTCTTCTATTTCCTTCCACTTTTCTGGGCTTCCTGTGCAAAAGCAGGCATAGTTCATTCCCCCTTTCCCCCATGGGCCCACCCTTAGTCCATTATGTCCACCAATCACATCTGTTCATTTTGTTATGGGAAGCAGCCGGCCACATTGGGACATCTGCTCAGGGTGTCCTTGAGGTGGGAGCAGTGTGAGTCAGTCTTGACAATATGTCTCTAAATGGGTTGTTTGTGTGTGTGTGTGTGTGTGTGTGTGTGAGAGAGAGAGAGAGAGAGACAGTGTGAAAGAGTAAATAATGGTGCATGTGAGTTCAGAGGCTGAGAGATCAAGGAGGCAAGAGTTGCCTTAGCTTGTTTAGACACGCACAGGAAATCAACACAGGTGTTTTTAAAAAATTGCAAAGGAACTAACAACTGATTTATAGATGAAGAAAAAAAAATGGCGGATGATTTGGCCTCCAGAATTCCAGAACCTTCCATTTGAGGGAGCAGGAAGTAGGAATCCACCTGGAAGTGCAATATGTTTAGCGTTGCTTCTTTTTTCCTCAAGTTGCTGTTCAAAGCATCGCAGATTAGCCTGGGGAAATCACTTCTATTTACCGTCTTTGGCCAATGCCTGATATTAAAAATGCAAAGAAATGACTAAGAGTGTTTCCATTTAGGCTCCAGGGTAGGGTGCAGCAGAAGTCTAGTAAGATGGAGCCTTGGTGGTGCAGCAGACTAAAATGCTGTTAAGTAGCACTTAGCTGCCAGCTGCCTGCAATTACTGCGAGTTCAAATCTCACCAGGCTCAAGGTTGACTCAGCCTTCCATCCTTCCGAGGTAGGTAAAATGAGGACACGGATTGTGGGGGCAATAAGCTGACTTTGTATAAAAAAAGAACACTGCTTGGGGGGTGGGGGCAAAAGCCCTACTAAGCAGGTATATACAAAAGTATGAAGGCTATTGCTTAACACATTGTAAGGTGCCCTGAGTCTCTGGAGAAGGGCGGCATATAATTCGAACCAATAAATAAATAAATAGATAGATAGATAGATATAGATAGATAGATAGATAGATAGAGAGATAGATAGATGTTGATAAAATGCACCTCTCGTTCAGTCTAATTCCAATTTCACCAGAGAAGCTGCACTTTCCCCCTTTTTAATGCTGAAAAGCACATCTGGGCGTGACAAAAGTTTTTCCCTCTTATTGAGCCATAATCTCTGCTCTTCTGACTGAGTTCAGTTTTCCATTTCCCACAATTTGTAATAACAGAAAATAGATCTTAAGCTTCTGTGTCACATCTTAAGGTAGGGGTGTCAAACTCAAGGCCCGGGGGCCAGATCTGCCCCATGGGGTGCTTAGATCTGGCCCATGGGGCTGCCCTGGAAACAGCAAAGGACCAGCCTGCGGTGCCTCTGCCAATGAAAACGGAGCTTGGGAGGGCCACAGGAGGCCCTCCCGAGCTCTGTTTTCGCTGACAGAAGGTTGCAGGAGGCCATTGCAGCTGAAAACGGAGCTTGGAAGCCCATTTTCCACCACAGGCACCCCTGACATGAGTGATGCCAAGCTGGCCATGCCAGCCCTGGCCACCCCCCCCACCCCCCGAGGTCAAACACAACCCTGATGCAGCCCTCAATGAAATCGAGTTTGACACCCCTGTCTTAGGGTTATTAGAAGAATGTTGTATCCTCCCTTCTCCAATGAAGAGATTGCATTAGTTAAATGTTCCCTGACTCGTTCTGATTTTCAGCTCCATTGACCAAAATGACTCCACTTCTTGTTGTCTTGCCATTCCTTTGACCTCTTCTTTGCCTTTTCTTAAACTCAGTCTAGTTTTTGTGCAATGTCTTTTTTTAAATTGTTAAATGGTGTTTTAACATTTTTAACATTTTAAAAAAAACTTTACATTTTTTGAATAGTTTGACATTTAAAAAAAAAACTACTTTTAAATGGCAAAAGTCTGCAATAATTACAGTGCCTCTCCAAATGTTCCCGGGGTCAGGTGTTTTTCTCATTGCTGGTTGCTATAGACCTGTCAAACTGGCGGCCCATGGGCCAGATGTGTCATGTGCACTCCCCACCCACTCCAGCGCCACAAAAAAGTCACGATATGTCACATGACGCGATCGTGTTTGGCACTCAGGCTATAGATCAGTGATGGCTAACCTTGTCACATGCCAAAAGTGGGGGAGCGAGGCGAAGTCGCCCACGTGTGTGCCCACACCCACGTGCATACATGCCCCCAGCTTTTAGTACGTGATGGCACAGTGGGCCCGGTAGGCCCGTTTTTCACCCTCCCCAGGTTCCAGAGGCTGGGGAGGGTGAAAGCCTGGGGAGGGCGAAAACGGCCTTCTCCACCCCCCCAGAGGCCCTCCAGAGACCAGAAACAGCCCATTTCCCAACTTCCAGTGGGACTGAAAGGCCCAAAAATCAGGCGGCTGGCGCGCTGGAGCTGAGTTATGGCAACGCTTGCGTGCCCACTGATACGGCTCCGTGTGCCACCTGTGGCACCTGTGCCATAGGTTCACTATCACGGCTATAGATGATCCCTGAGAAGGAAGAAAAAAAATTAAAATATTTGTCCTTAACCACCAAATTACAAAGCCTGCTTAACACAGCAAGAATAGAACAGATTAGAATAGAATAGAATAGAATAGAATAGAATAGAATAGAATAGGATGGGATGGGATGGGATGGGATGGGATGGGATGGGATGGGATGGGATGGGATGGAATAAGCCTTACCCCTTTGCTGGGCCCAGCAATATTAGCCTCAATGTCCTAGTTCAGGGGTGTCCAACCTTGGCAACTTTAAAACGTGGATGTCCCAAAAGTACTTTTCAAAAGGCAACTGGATTTTATTGATTTTTTTCACCTTGAAAATGTTTTGCTTGTCATCCAAGAAGCTTCTTTAGTCCCTGGATGAGAAGCAAAATATTTTCAAGGGAAGAAAAAGAACAAGGAAGTCCAATTGTCTTTTGAAAAACACTTTTGGGACAACCATGACCTGGATGATTGAGAATCTCCATAAACATTAAGACTTGCGGACTTCAACTCCCAGAATTTCCTAGCCAGTCATGGAGAATTGTGGAAGCTGAAGTCCATAAGTCTTACATTTGCCAAAGCTGGGCATGTTGCTCTCTCAAATTGCACTCTTCTCCTGAAGGTATCACTGATGGGTGGGAGAGAAATTTAACCTTTCTGAGATAAGGATTACATTGGGTTGCATCCTGTTAAAACCCCCCTTTCTAAAAAAAGAAAAAACAGGTAGAAATGACAGGATACCAGCCCATGGAGTGACAGGAGTGAATTGTGGCAAATGTGGCAATTTAATTAAGGAAAGGCTATACTTGGGATACTGCATTCAGTTTTGCTCGCCACGATGTATAAAAGATGTGGAGATTCTAGAAAGAGTGCAGAGAAGAGCAACAAAGATGATTAGGGGATTGGAGGCTAAACGTACAAAGAACAGTTGCAGGAACTTGTTCTGGCCCCGTACCCAGAAATAACCTCCCCTCAGACAATCAGAGTCTAATGAACTGGCAGGCAACCAAGTAAGCTGATAACAAAGGTTGGCAGCAATCCGCAGCTGCTTGCCAACGTCTTTATTAATAGGTCAGTCACATACATACCACCAAAGCTGAGACGCAGGCCCGATTCAAAACCGGGATCCATGAATCTTTGTTTTGTTCGTCACAAAGATACGGCTGCAATCCCTCTCTTATATAGCCTGGGAGGCATGGTCCACCAGCTAATCACGACCACGCCTTTTCCTCTGCTGGGCTCTCCTGTCTCTCCGACGCTGGTGGGGATCCAACCAAAACTCACTCCCCTCATCAATGTCCTCCTGTGGCTGCGGGGACGAGCTTGGCTCTGGGCCTATCTCCTGCTCTTCGGTGTCCTCCGGAGGCATTGCCAGAGAGGAGAGTCCTGGAGAAGGAGGTCTTGCCAATTCCTCTCCCTCACTCTCAGAGTCCTCCCCTGCTGATGACGCAGGCTCAGGCAACAGAGCCACAGTAGAACTGGGTATGTCTAGTTTAATGAAAAGAAGGACTAGGAGAGACATGATAATGTTCCAATATCTCAGGGGCTGCCACAAAGAAAAGGGAGTCCAGCTATTCTCCAAAGCACCTGAGGACAGGACAAGAAGCAATGGCTGGAAACTTATCAAGGAGAGAAGCAACTTAGAACTAAGGAGAAATTTCCTGAGAGAACAATTCATCAATGAAACAACTTGCCTCCAGAAGTTGTAAATGGTCCAACACGGGAAATTTTTAAGAAGAGGTTGGATAGCCATTTGTCTGAAGTGATGTGGGGTTTCCTGTCTCAGCAGGCGATTAGATTAGAAGACTCCAAGGTCCCTTCTAATTCTGATATTCTATTCTAATTATTTTTTTTAACCCCGTCTTTATTTTTTTTATAAACAAGTCAAAGTGGCAAACACATCTAATATTCCTTCCTTCGCCTATTTTCCTCACAATAACAACCTTGTGAGGTGAGTTGGGTTGAGATAGAGGGACTGGCCCGAAGTCCCAACTTTGGAAAACCCTTTTATTGGTGTGGTGCTGATTCCTTGTGTGATTTATCCTTGTTGAAATAATACAGGGTTGTTGTTTTTTTAATGGAATGCTGATGTAGCCTCATGATGATTTGCTTTCGGTACCTAATTTGGTGAATTATTGTCAAAGCTGGTGGTGGCCTCATTTAAATAATTCTCCTGAACTGTCAAAAAAAAAAAAAAAGATTTCAAAGATGAATCATGCTGCTGGGTTCTGCAGGTTAATTGAACTTAAGTCTGTTGACGCAACTTTTCTGGTTCCAGCTTTTCTCTGTTTATATTTTTACCCCCTTCAGTGAATTTTCCAAAGCTACGTTTTGAAAGTGTTCCTCATCTCCACTAGGGGGCAGCAAGAACCTAACTTAAGAGTCAGCTCTTTTTCCTTAAATGGGCTACTTGCTTGTTTCAATGGGCTGGAGGCAATTTTGTGTGTGTGTGTGTGTGTGTGTGTATGTGTGTGTGTGTGTAACCCGTGAAGCGTAGAATAATAAATACTGTCCAATCTGCTCTGACTTTTTCCGTATAAGAAGAGGCAGATAAATTGATTCCGCGTGCCTTTAATCTATACGCGCATAACGATGGGAATGAAAAAGTCAGTAAAAAAAAAAACGGGGTGCTCTGAGCTTTATTAATAATGATAATAAGTATTTTTTCCCCTTTCTTAAACAAATCAAAGCCGCTCTTGCTGTAATCTTCCCATCTAATGCTGGACTGTTTCTTCTTGAGCTTTGAGCAATTAAAAGCAGCGTGTTTCCACAAGAGAAGGCGAAAAAAGGCGCAGAAAAATAAATGTAGGGCCCGATGATAAATACCCAACTATTTTTGATGGATATCCGAGCTCTTCATGTATATTTCATAGTGATTGACTTGCTGTGTTTTTGCTCTTCCCTCTGAAAGCACCCAAATTACATTTCAAGGCATTTAGCGTTAATGGTCTCATTTTCATTTAATTACAAGCCTCTTGTTGCTGGGATAAAAGACATTTTCCCGTGAAACAACTGATAACCCTCTTGAAAATGCTTTAATGTAGTGTGTTTTTACTGTGTATTACTTTGCATGAATCCCAGGGTGGAATTAATTTAAGACTCCCTCCCTCCCTACTATTAGTAGCGCATTAGCTGTCGTTCGGGCCACAGACCCCATGTTACAAATTAGGGGTGAATGGCAGAGTTTCTTGAATGTTGATATAATAAAGGAGACGCAGACAAACGCAGAGGAACACAGACGTAGCCGGAGAGTGCAAATCTCTTTTAGGAAAACTGCTGATAAGCAAGAGAGGGTCCTGAGGGAAGGGAATATTAGTAGCTCAGGGTTGAACTGTGAGGGGGTCCTTGGTGCTATATGAGCTTGGTTATTTTATTTATTTTATTTATTTATTTAATTATATTTTTATACCGCCCTTCTCCCGAAGGACTCAGGGCAGTGTACAGCCATAATAAAAAACCATGAGAACACAACAGTTAAAAAACAATGAAAACAATTCCATAATCAGGCCATAATTTAAAACCCCAAAACTAAAATACCCCTTAAAATCCATTAAAAACTCACCGTTCCACCAGACTGGCTTGCTGAAATAACAGGGTCTTAAGGGCACAACGGAAGGCATGGAGGTCGGGATCTTTCGTATCTCCGGGGGCAATTCATTCCATAGGGCAGGGGCCCCCACAGAGAAGGCTCTCCCCCTGGGGGTCGCCAGTCGACACTGTTTGGCCAACGGCACCCCGAGGAGGCCCTCTCTGTGGGAGCGTACCAGCTGGTGGGAGGCAGTCGGTGGCAGAAGGTTGTTTTGTAGATATCCAGGTCCTAGGCCATGGAGTGCTTTAAAGGTGGTAACCTGCACCTTGAAACACACCCGGAAGACCACTGGGAGCCAGTGCAGCTCGCGCAGAAGAGGTGTTACATGGGAGCGACATGTTGCCCCCATAATCACTCGCATGGCCACATTCTGGACCAGTTGGAGCCTCCGGGTGCTCTTTGCTTGAAGACGTTTCATTACCCAGCTAGGTAACACCATCAGTGCTAAAAGGGAATGGTGTTTTGACCCAACTCCCAAAACACGACAAACCGTCTGTATTTAAACCAAAGATTCCTTTATTAGGAGTGCCAGCAGCCCCGGTAAAGAAGTTTCCCTCTCAACGCAGGCTAACAAGTCTGTCTGATAGGGAGATGAATAGCTGTCAGCCACATCTATTCATCTCCACCCCCTGCCTTTTACCCCCAGAGCTAGGGTAGGGCTTTGCTAGTAGCAGTGGCTCTTTCGTCCCAAGGATCGGCCCATAGATTTCCACTGCTCTCCTCTCCTCTATCTTCTGTGCATATGCACATCAAGCACTGGACCCAGCTGTTCCTCCTCTTCCTCATCACCCACCTCCAGACCTAGGAGCTGTGGTCTCTCCATCTGAGGGCTGACGGATGGTCCAGGCTCCACCTCTGTTGGTCTCTCTCTCTCTGCCAGCTCCGTTTCCTCTTCCCTCTCGGAGCTCTCCGGTTGCCTTGATGTTGTCCCTGACTCCCACACCTCCTCCTGATTCGGCTGGTGGAGGGGCCGGCATTCGACAGGCCGTAACAAATGGAGGTTGTTTTCTGTTTATATACAGGTAATCCTCAACGTATGGCCATAATTGAGTCCAAAATCTATGTTGCTGAGAAATTTGTTAAGTGAGTTTTGCCCCGTTTTACGACTTTTCTCGCCACATTTGTTAAGTGACTCACTGCAGTTCTTAAATTAGTAACACAGTTGTTAAGTGAAACTGGCTTCCCCATTGACTTTACTTGTCAGAAGGTTGCGATGGAGGTCATGTGACTCTGGGACACTGCAACCATCCTAAATTCGAGTCAGTTGTCAGCACCCAAATCTAAATCAGATAACCATGGGGATGCTGCAAAGATCATAAGTGTGAAAAATGGTCGTAAATCCATTTTTTTCTCAGTGCCGTTGTAACTTTGAACAGCCACTAAATGAACTGTTGTAAGTCGAGGACTACCTTTACCACTGATTTGTCCTGTCGGTGTTCATGAGAGTGTTCTTGGTGGTTTCTTGATTAGGCTGTTTATTGTGTGTAGATCCTCGATGGGGTTATTGTTTACTGCTTGATTGTTGGTCTAGTGTTAATGTTGGTGTTAATCTCTGCTTATCTGGGTGTTGATTGCTGGTGAGCAGGTGTTTGGGTCTTTTTGTTTCCTTTTTGACTTTTGGTTTGTTTCTTGAATGTAATGTAAATGTTATTTATGTCTATGTGCCCATTGATTTGTCTGAGTGCCAGGATTCCAGGGATTCTCTAGTGTGGGAAGCCCTCCCCCCTTCTAGAAGAATGAAATATTTTGATGAATATTAAAAAAAGGCAGAATATTATATTTCCCTAAATGAGAAATGGAGAAAAATGTTTTTTTTAGAGGCAGGAAGCAGCCCCAGTCTCCCTGCCCCCAAGCAGAAACAGCTTTTGGAAATGCAGATTAGGTAATCCATTCAAGACAGGATATTTTGAAACAAAGGCAGAATGGTAGGACTAGAAGCAGCCGCTAACCCAAGATCCTTCTCCAGAGACTCAGAGCGGCTTACAATGCATTAAGCAATAGCCTTCATACTTTTCTATATACTTGCTTAGTAGGGCTTTCAGACCCTCCTAAGTGGTGTTCTTTTTTATACAAAGACAGCTTATTGCCCCCACAATCCGGGTCCTCATTTTACCTAACTCGAAAGGATGGAAGGCTGAGTCAACCTTGAGCCTGGTGAGATTTGAACTCGTAGTAATTGCAGGCAGCTGGCAGCTAAGTGCTATTTAACAGCACTTTAGTCCGCTGCACCACCAAGGCTCCTGACCTAATCCCCACAGGGAACTGACAACAGCCAATAGAATATTAAAGGACACGTTCTTGCACAGGAACAGGAAGCTCAAATGCAAAGCCCAAAAGAAGGTATAAAAAACCTCCACTCTCAACTCCATTTTGTTAGCTGCACCAGAACCCTAAACACTGGTGTTTCTGCTTCACCATTAAACCATCTTTCCAATCGGCCTCCATGTTTTCAGTGTCTTTTTCCCATCTTGGAACCGAACCAAATGTATTTTTCTTCCAAGACTAGCATTTTTGGACATGGCTTGGTCTAAAGAGGGCCCCGCTGAAAGGCAAAAACAGTCAAAATGGGGGTCACAATCCAGTAGTGGGATTCACTTATCTTTGCTACTGGTTCAAAATGTGAGTGCATGTGTAAAATGGCCGTGATGACGTCTGGGCGTGTGGGCGGAGCCTCCCACTCCTGGCTGACTCCGCTCAACCCTCCCCTCTCCTCCCCTCCCCTCCCAGGAGTCCCCACGTGGCCCATTTTGGATGCAGGTAAGTGCAGGGCACATGTGGAGGCTTAGGGAGGGCAAAAAACGGGCCTACTGGAAGTTCGGGAAGGCCTCTGGAGCCTAGGGAGGCCATTTTTGCCCTCCCAGAGGCTTGAGGAAAGCCTCTGGAGCCCGGGGAGGGCAAAAATCCCCCCCCACCAGGGTGCAGGAGGCTGACTAGGCCACACCCACCACGGCCACGCCCATCCAGTAACCAGGCAGAGAATCCCTTGCTAAAATTTTTAAAGCCCACCCCTGCCCCTAGTCCTTCTCATCTCGTAATCTCCCAGTTTCTAATTTGGGGGCTTTAACAAAAGCTTTTCCAACTTGCTTCTTGATGGAGATTCTGCGAGAGAGTTGAAAGGCAATAAATAAATAGAAAAGAAAATGGACATAAATTACAGCAAGCGCAAACTTCTGTTTTATTGCCTATTTTCTATCACTATGCATCTTGATTAGAGGTTCTATGAAGTTTTTGAAAAACAGGTTTCGGGCAATCTGAAAAAGGCTGGCAGGGAATTCTGGGAGTTGAAGTGCATACATTTTAAAGATGTCCAGCCTGAGAAATATTGCTCTAGAACAGTGTTTTTCAACCTTGGAAGCTTGAAGATGGGTGGACTTCAACTCCCAGAATCCCCCAGCCAGCAGTACTGGCTTGGGGATTCTGGAAGTTGAAGTCCACCCATCTTCAAGCTTCCAAGGTTGAGAAACACTGCTCTAGAAAAAGTTGCAGGCGTAACTTGGGAGCTGAATTTTTATTTGAGTTCTCTTCTTCCTTTTTTTAAAAGAACAGAGAGAACAAGAAAATATCCATGGATTATTGCTGAAGCTAAGGTGCTGGCCATTTGTCCATACAGTCATTAGGGAACAAATCTGTGACACCTATTTAACTAAAACCATTTAAATGGATGGCCATCACCGCATCTGATGGTATTAATTGGGGTATCTTAACTCTACATTGGACACTTTCTTTTAGCAGATTCTTTCCAAATTTAGCTTTGATGGACAATTCCTGGTTCTAATCTTAGAAGGAGATCTCCCTTCCCACCGCTTTCATGCTCTGCATAATTCTATATATTGGATAAGAGACCATGTCTGAGTGGCTGTCACACTCCACTAAGTTTATCACTCTTTCATTTAGGATGACACTGCAGAGAACAATGTCTTCATTTTCTGAAATCATTCACGGAGTGCACCGTTTTATAGTGCAGACATTTCTGCCCCCCCTCCCCGATTTTTTGATTCACTGTAAATGTGATGCTTGGGAAGTTTGAATGAACCAAATCTGTGGAACTCAAGAAGGCTTTGGGAAGCAAAGTTTACCTCAGTGCCAAGTTGTAGCATCTGATATGGCACAATTAGGACCTAAGCCCTGAGCATCACTCCTTGAAAAGTGGGACCACTTTTGTTTGGACCAATGGTTCTCAACCTTTTCTTCCCCATGGTCCTCCTTTAAATACCTTTTGTGACCATGGACCACCAAGACTTAAATCATAACATTTCTTCAAGCTTTGGCAAGGAGTCTGTTCTCCGAGCTTGCTTTTAGCTCCCGGATATTTCGTTATCAAACCGGTAACATCTTCAGCGGGGTTTTGGGTGAGGTGTCTTGTTCGGTATCTTCTCTGTTTATATAGCTCTTGTGTGGTATTGTGGTTGGTCGGTCATGTGATTGGTTGTTTGTGAGGCGTGAAATTCAACGGGTGAGGAGGTGGTCGGTTCTGTTGCGGATTGGGGCTTCAGTTGGTCCGTTTCCTTATTGGTTCAAAGTTGATGTGTTTTTTGATAGATCTGTTGATAGAGTGCTAGGCTTTGGCTACCAACAAAACATCTGGGAATTTAACAGCAAGCTTGGAGAATGGACTGCTGCCAAAGCCAACAACCTGAGCTATGAATATTCTTAACAATTTCTAATTTCTTCAAACCTCTGTGGAGCCCCTGTGATGACATTGTGCATCCTCCCCAGGGGACCGCAGACCACAGGTTGAGAACCTCCGGTTTCAACTCAATCTGTGTTTATCAACTTGGGCAATTCCAGAATTCCCCAAGCAGCCAAATTAGAGGAGGAGGAGGCATGGAAGTCAGGGCCAGCATTCAGGCAACTTGAGAGCTCCGAGGCGGAAGAGGGAATGGAGCTGACATAGGGAGAGACAGAGGTGGAGCCTGGGCCATCCGTCAGCCCTCAGATGGAGAGTCAGCAGCCCCCAGGTCTGGAGGTGGCTGATGAGGAAGAGGAGGAACAGCTGGGTCCGGTGCTTGATGTGAAGATGTGCAGAAGGCAGAGGAGAGGAAAGCAGTGGAAATCTATGGGCCAGTCCTTGGGATGGAAGAGCCACCACTGCTAGCGAAGCCCCACCCTAGCTCTGGGGATAAAAGGCAGGGGGCAGAGATGAATAGGTGTGACAGACAACTATTCATCTCCCTGCCGGACAGACTTGTTAGCCGGCTGTGTGTGAGAGAGACTTTTTGCCAGGGCTGTTGGCACTCCTATAAAGGAATCATTGATTTAAATACAGAGGGTTCGTCGTGTTTGGGAGCTGGGTCAGAACATCAATTTACTTACAACCACAACCAAACCCCAAATTTCCATTGCTAAGTGAGATAGTTGTTAAGTGAATTTTGCCCCATTTTTCTTGCCAAATTGTTAAGTGAATTACTGCAGTTACTAAGTTAGTCACGGTTGTTCAGTGGTGGGTTCCTCCCTGTTTGGCCCGGTTCCGCCGAGCCGGTAGCGGTGACGATATGACATCACCGAACCGGCCCCCACCCCCCGCATTATTCTTACCTTTTATTTGGCCCCACCCCCAATCTATTGCTGCCTCCTGAGTCCCAGCTGATGGCTAGAGGGAAAAAAACTATTTAAACTCTTGCCGGGGCTTCAAAGTGCCGCCCTACAGCTGATCAGTGTTAAAAGAAAACAAATGAGTAGACCGATGCCTGCAAAAATAAATGAGTAGATAGGTACAGCTCTGCAAGCAGTTAAAAGCCTGGTAGACCAGTACCTCTGCTAAATCCTAAATAATTGTCACATGACCATCAATCAATCAAGGTTGACTCAGCCTTCCATCCTTCCGAGGTAGGTAAAATGAGGACCTGGATTGTGGGGGCAATAAGCTGACTTTGTATAAAAAAGAACACCGCTCGGGGGGGGGGGGGCAAAAGCCCTACTAAGCAGGTATATACAAAGGTATGAAGGCTATTGCTTAACGCATTGTAAGCCGCCCTGAGTCTCCGGAGAAGGGCGGCATATAAATCGAACTAATAAATAAATAAATACATCCATGCCCACAAAATAAGCCATACCCACAGAACCGGTAGTAAAAAAATTTTGAACCCACTCCTGCGGTGGTTGTAAAGTGAATCTGGCTTCCCCCTTGACTTTTGTGACTCAGAAAGTCACAAAAGATGATCACATGATCCTAGGACACTGCAATGGTCATAAATATGAAAGAATTGCCGAGTGTCCAAATTTTTAATCACGTGACCATGGGGATTCTGCAACCGTTAAGTGACCGTAAGTCACTTTTTTCCAGTGCTGTTGTAAGTTTGAGTGGTCACTAAACGAAGGACTACCGGTAGCTTACCGGAAGACGCAAAGAACTAGAACTAACACTCCAAAGGTTGATGCTGGACCGTGATCCTTTAGGGAGGCTTAAATGCCGGAGGAGAAATTTTCCTCCAATGAAGCATATGCAGATTGAAATAAATCAAATCCCTTTTACTGCTTTCTTTCCAGGACAGATTTATATTCTAGCAGATTTATGTCTGGATTTTTAATAATGAAAAAAATATATTCAGGCATAAATTTGCTGGTATGTTTGGAAGCTGGGGTGGGGAGGGTGCCTGCATTTATTTTGGGGCACGAGCAAGGGGGTGAGGTTCAGGAGGGGTATTCACTTACCTTTGCTACCAGTTCGCAAACATGAGCGCCTACCTCCGCGCATGCGCAGGGTCTTCCATGCATGTGCAGAGCATCAAAAACGGGATGTGATGATGTCTGGGCAGGTGGGTGGAGCCTCCCGCGGCCGCTGCTACCGGTTCATCAGAACTGCATAGAACCAGCTGAATACCACCACTGGTGATGTTGTTGGGTCACCTGCTCAGACCAGGAAAAGCAGGAACAGAGAAGGCGGCTTGGTAGAGAGCCGAACTCTGCTAGGAATTTTCAAGGCAGGGTACAGAAAGAAAAGCTGAGAGCGCCAGGCGTTCCGTGGGTTGTAGATAACCAACCATTTCTTTGCTTGCGGAAGGATGAGACTTCATCACTAGGTCTCATTTCTGATGGCGTTCATCCAGTGGTGAAATGTAAATTTTGTTACTACCGGTTCTGTGGGCGTGGCTTGGTGGTGGTGGTTGTAATAAGACTGAGTAGGTGTGGCCAACTTTTTTTTAAACTTTTAAAACCATTTTTTCTACAAACTCTTCGGCGAAGAGGTTGTAAAAAATGCTTTCAAAAGGTTCTGACGATCCCAGCTGAGTTGCCTGATCAGCAGAGACTTTTTTTCTTTTAAATGCCTCTGATGATCAGGCAACTCAGCTTGGATCGTAGAGGCATTTAAAAGAAAAAAAGTTTTTTTTTTCTTTTAAAAAGCCTTTGATGATCCCAGTTGAGCCACACGATCATCAGAGGCTTTTTTTTTTACTTTTAAAAGGAAAGGAAAGAAGATGAAAGATGGAGGGAAGAAGGAAGGAAAAAATGAAGCTAAAGGAAAGAAGGAAGGGAGGAAAGAAGGAAGGAAGGAAGAGGGAAGAAGGAAGAAGAAAGAATGAGGGAAGAAGGAAGGAAGAAAGAAAGGAAGGAAGGAAGAAGAAGAAAGAAGAAAGGATGAGGGAAGAAGGAAGGAAGGAAGGAAGGAAGATGAAGGGAAGAAGGCAAGGAAGAAGGAAGGAAGGGAGGGAGCTGTAATTTCCTTCATATTCAATGGCTGCTGCTGTGGCTAGGTTAAGTAAGACTCATACTTGGTGGCAGTGGTGAAATTCAATTTTTTTTTACTATCGGTTCTTTGGGTATGGCTTGATGGGTGTGGTTTGCTGCACAATCCCCATTCCCACCCCATTTTGGGGCCAGCCGGAGATGGTGTTTGCCAGTTCTCCGAACTATTCAAAATTTCCGCTACCGGTTCTCCAGAACCTGTCAGAACCTGCTGGATTTCACCCCTGCTTGGTGGTCTATTCCATTCCTTGTGTATCATTTGACATTTGATTTCAACTGATGTCAGCTTGTGGATGTGGATGTCTGAGACGCTTTCTGATGTCATTCTCTGCACCTTCCCTACTTCTGTTCTCTTGACACAGTGATACTTTGGATTTAGAACAACTCTGAACAGTCAGAATCCCCAAAACATTATACAGGTAGTCCTTGACTTACAACAGTACATTTCATGACAATAGCACTGAAAAAAGTGACTTACGACCATTTTCACACTTACGACCATTGCAGCATCCCCATGGTCACGTGATCAAAATTCAGGCCACTGACTCAAATTTATGATGGTTGCAGCATCCCGGGAATCAACATCTGACAAGCAAAGCCAATGTAGAGGACTACCTGTAGCAGAATTACCCAAATGACCAAAGATGCTACAGTTGCACCGCTGAACTTTCCTCCTGCTACTAAAACCCAACAATTTACACATTGCAGCTTTCAGCAATCCGCTAGTTGATATGCGGCACTGTAAATAAAGCCCGGAGCATTAAAAAATGATAAATTATAAACTATGCTGATTTTTCCAAATAAAAGTTTCCGATAGCTTTTAAAATGCTGTGCCTCACAGAAATCCTGAAGTACAAGAACCATTTATTATTTGACATATGACAATTGTGACTGCAATGCAGAAACCCTTAATGGTGATGTACCTTGCTCACCCAATTATTTACTGCTTTTATGTTTTTAAAAATGTTTACATTCTGTAAAAATGACTAATCGAATTGCACAGCGGACCCAGGCTTTTATTTGGGCCGATAAAAGATTGGGATGTTTCCCTCATTTTGTTTATTCCAAGATAACTGAACAAACACTTTGTAAACCCCACGAGTTGCTTCCTGCTCATCAAAATCAGCATTCAGGGAAAAATCAGGTGAAAAAGAATAATAATAATAAAAAAAATCAGCTGTAAACTGAATTCTGGAATTCATTTACGCAAAATGGCCACCTTAACTTTATCAAGCAATCAGAATTTTGCTGAAAGGCACCTTGGAGGTCTTTTAGTCCAATCTCTGCTCAAGCAGGAGACTGCACCATTTCAGACAAGTGGCTGTCTAATCTCTTTTTTTTTTAATTGAAAAAGTTTTACAAATACAAATTTTCCCCCCTTTCCACCCCACTTCCCCTCCCTAACCCTCCCTAACCCTTCCCTCCCCTCCCTTGACTTCCCAAGATGAAATCCAAATCAAATCATATCATGCAATTCCCCCCCATCTATTCTGCCCCCTGTCCATACTATAAATTTCTACATAACATTCAGCTAAAAGCTATCTGATACTTCCTTGTTTGATATTTATTCTGTACATAGTCTATCCATTTCTTCCATTCCCACACAAAGGTTTCTTGAGTCAGGTCTTTTAGGTATGCTGATATCTTCGCCATTTTTGCAAAACTGGCCACCTTCAAAGTCCATTCTTCAATAGTAGGTAAAACATCTTTTTTCCAATATTGACCAATCAGTAACCTAGCTGCTGTAACCATATATAATATCAGTTTTGTTTCATTCAGTGAAAAGTCCTTAACTATACCCAATAAGAATAATTGAGGAGAAAATTGGAGTTTTGTCTTTAAAACATTTTGCATCACCCACCAGATTTCAATCCAAAAAGCCTTCACTTTCTTGCAAGTCCACCATATATGGTAATATGTAGCATCTAAACAATCACATCTCTAATATTTTGGCTGAACATTAGGATACATGCATGACAGTTTCTTAGGATCTAAATGCCACCTATAAAACATTTTATAAAAATTTTCCCTCAAATTCTGTGACTGTGTAAATTTAACGTTCTGGACCCATATTTTTTCCCATGTTTCCATCATATATCTAATCTCTTCTTAAAGACCTCCAGTTTTGGAGCACCAATGGTGGGATTCAAATTTTTTTACTACTGGTTCTGTGGCCGTGGCTTGTTGGGCATGGTGTGGCTTCGTGGGCGTGGCAGGGGATGGATACTGCAGAACCTCCATTCCCTCCCCACTCCAGGGAAAGGTTACTGCAAAATCCCCATTTCCTCCTGATCACCTAGCACTCGGGAGGCAGAGAATAGATGGGGGCTTGCCCAGTCAGACATGGTATTTACCGGTTCTCTGAACTACTCAAAATTTCTGCTACCGGCTCTCCAGAACCTGCTGAATACCACATTTGTGAAGCACCCACAGCTTCCACCTCTTTTTTGTGGCAGCCTCTCAAATACTGGAATATCCCACTCCTGGATGGCCCCTCCCCTCCCCTCCCAGGAGTCCCCATGCAGCCATTTTTGGATGCAGGTAAGTGCAGGGCGCACGTGGAGGCTTGGGGAGGGCAAAAAACAGGCTTACCAGAAGTTTGGGAAAGCCAGAAGTGGGCCCGTTTCTCCAGAGGGCCTCTGGAACCTGGGGAGGCTGTTTTCGCCCTTCCAGAGGCTCGAAGAAAGCCTTTGGAGCCCAGGAAGGGCAAAAATGCCCCCCTGCTATGGTGCAGGAGGCCAACTAGGTCACGCCCACCCAGGCCACACCCACCCAGCAACCAGGCAGAGAACCCCTTGCTAAAATTTTTGAAGCCCACCCCTGCTTAGGAATTCTGAGAGTTGAAGTCTACAGATTGTAAACTTGCCATAGTTACCCACCCCTGCTGTATAGGTACCTTTAACAGTGTACAACAACGGATAATCCTCTATTTTTGTAGTTCAACCAGCTGGGGGTAGAAGCAAGAACAACAAACAAACCCAAAGGGTTTTTTTTTTGCTTTGCAATAAACATTTTTTCCCCGTATTCTAATTTCATGAAAATTGAATATCTCAATCTCCATCTGTAATGGTATGTGAAAATGTCCTTGGGAAAAAGAGCCGAGGTGGCGCAGTGGTTAAAGTGCTGTACTGCAGCTACTTCAGCTGACTGCTAGTTCAGCAGATCAGCGGATCAAATCTCACCGGCTCAAGGTTGACTCAGCCTTCCATCCTTCCGAGGTGGGTAAAATGAGGACCCAGATTGTTGGGGGCAATATGCTATTTAGTATACTGTCGATTGTTGTAAGCTGCCCAGAGTCCTCGGAGAGTGGGCGGCATAGAAATATGATTAATAATAATAATAAATCATAATAATAAATCATAATAATAAATCATAATAAATGGGATGAAGAGAAGCTGCCTAGGGAACAGTCAGATAAGAGACAACATAGCCTGCAGCTACATAGTGGGTGGAGTAAAAGGTTCTAAAGACACGCTTTGTCATGGTGCCAAGTAACACCCCCAACGAAAGAAAACTGAGACTTGAGTTTCCTCAAAGTTACATTTTATTAGAGATGTCATATTGGCACATCTGGGAAAACCCGAATCTGAAAGCTTCCAGGTTTTCCCCACCCAAAGGAAAGTCTAAGTCCATGCCCAACACCCACATGTCCATCACATGGTCCAATCAAAACACCATCCCAACTGGAGATGCCTCCCAGTTCCAGCCTTCCAGGTGCAGGGAAAGATGACCTTGACTCCCTGAGAAAGAAATGCTATTATGACTATATATTGCCCTTGCTCCACACAATTCCCCCCCTCCCAGTTTCCCACAGTAGTAAATGTGGCAGGTCTGAAGGCCCAATGCAAAAGATGGCTTCCAGGCCTGATAACCTGCCTAAGTTCTTGCGCTATAAACCAAATCACAGTACTCTCAGACTTTTAAGATTCCTTTAATATGTTTTTACAATAAAGTAGAATTTATCTAGTGTCTTATTTTCTCCTGAAGTCTTCCCACGTAGCCTTATGCCCTCTCTGTCATCACCCTGATTTACAAGCCAACTTGTGACCTGCTGCTCTTTGACAATACTACATTTTGCCACCAAGTTACAAGCCAGCGATGCAATCAAAGGACGGGAAGCAGAAAGGGCCACTTCTAATGGAAGCAAATTCTTCAGCCTGAACCGCAGGAGCATAAATGCATTGCCTGAGGAAGAGACGCTAGCAGAATGAAGCTTTCACACACTTTGTCACATTGGACCTAATCTGTCTCTGACAGAAGAAACGGGAAGGGATGGATGATAAGACAAATATCTACCAGCTCTGTCCTATGCTTAATGTTCGGTAATTCTCCCCCATTAAGAATTTTGTTAAGGATAGTCAGTGATTCTATAAGTCTAATGAGGAGCATTTATATTAGGAATTGTTACATGAAGAGATGACAGCATACTATAAAGCAGAGACATCACCCTGCCAACAAAAGTGCGTATAGTCAAGGCTACGGTGTTCCCAGTTGCAATGTATGGCTGTGAAAGTTGGACCATAAGAAAGGCTGAGTGCCAAAGAATTGAGGCCTTTGAACTATGGTGCTGGAAAAGACTCCTGTGAGTCCCTTGGACTGCAAGGAGATCAAACCGGTCAGTCCTAGAGGAGATCAACCCTGACTGCTCTTTAGAAAGCCAGATCCTGAAGGTGAAACTCAAATACTTTGGCCACCTAATGAGAAGGAAGGACTCACTGGAGAAGAGCCTAATGCTGGGAATGATTGAGGGCAAAAGAAGAAGGGGACAACAGAGAACGAGGTGGCTAGATGGAGTCACTGAAGCAGTAGGCATGAGCTTAAATGGACCCCAGAGGATGGTAGACAGGAAGGTCTGGAGGAACGTTGTCTATGGGGTCACGATGGGTTGGACATGACTTCACAACTAACAACAACAAAACATGAAGAGAATGTCTTGGGAGGTGCTGAAACTGAAAAATATGGTTGGTTTGCCTGACTGTTTCAAAGCAGATAAAGTAGCTCAAAAATGTCATGAATGGGGAACTATGTTTCAGATGAAGACACCTAAAGAACCCTCAATGAATCTCACGAGCCACTAGAGGTAGGCATGCTGATTGCTTGAATTCTTGGTGAACTCTTGAATCCATGCATTACACAAGGCCACAGTACTGCACTGATGAGACAACACTTGGAATACTTGTCTAGATCTGATCAACACAATACAAACAAGTTGTTGAGACCCTAGAAAGAGTACAGAGAAAAGCAACAAAGATGATTAAGGGTCTGGAGGCTAAACTGTATGATGAATGATTGAGGGAACTGTGTATGCTTAGTCTACCAAAGGGGAGGAGTGGGGATGTGTGATATGACAGCAGTCTTGCAGTATTTGAGGGCCTGTTACAGAGAAGAAGGAGTTGACCTAATCTGTAAAATACCTGAGGGCAGGACAAGAAGTAATGGGTGGAAGACCATTAAAGAGAGATTCATCCTAGAACTAAGGAGAAATTTCCTGACTGTGAGAACAAATACTCAGTGGAACTGGTTACCTTGGGAAGTTGTGGGTACTCCATCACTGGAGGGTTTCAAGAAGAGATTGGGCAATCATTTGTCTGGAATGGTATAGGGTCTCCTGCTTGAGCAGGGAATTGGACTAGAAGACCTCCAAGGTCCCTTTCCAACCCTATTCTTCTATTTTTTATGATCTAACACTGGAGATAGCAATGTGGGAAGAGCTTTCTGTGGGAAAGATGCTTGGTTAGCTGCCTTTGAATCTACCTGAGAGGAGAGGAAAATTCATACACACTCTTTCCTAGATCAAAATGTAGTTGAAAATCAGGAGAAGATTCCATAGACGTAACTAACCTAAAAGATGACTGAAGTCATTGCTCTCCGAGAACGTCAAATGCCCATCAAGGCTTTCCTGAACTGGAAGATCAGTTACATAGTCTGAACTGTTTTGGTTCTAAATTGTTTTGGTTCTGACCACCATTGAGCAAACTTAAATTGACACAAGGACCTGTTCCATTTTGTCCTTAGGTGTGTTTGAGATATGTGCAGTTACTCCCACATGTAACTATTTAATCCTTTCTGGATGAATTGTCTAAAATGCTAGGAATTATGAGAATTCAGGCACAATGCATTCAGATGGCAACAGGTCAGGGAAAGTTTGAGTTTATTTATTTATTAAATTTTTTTGCTACCCATCTCACCACAAGGTGACTCTGGGAGACTTACAACATCAAAATAAAACCATAAATATATATATATCTATACCACTGTATAAAACCAGAATAACATCACAATGAAAATCCAGATTAAAACTAATTCTTGCAGTTCTGTCTAATGTCTATTTATAGTGTGACTGTCGCATTATTTATGCTTCTTCTTCTTATTATTTCCTTTACTTTTCCCTTTGTATTGGTATTCTTCTTCTTCTTCTTTCTGTTGCTTTGCATGTATACTGAGTACTTCCGTACTAGGGACGAATTCCTTGTGTGTCTAAACACACTCAGCCAAATAAAATATTCAATTCAACCTAACCCAACCCAACCCAACTCAACACAGCTTAATTCAACTCAACTCAACTCAACTCAACTCAACTCAACTCAACTCAACGCAATTCAACTCAATTCAACTCAATTCAATTATAAAAGTTGGGGAGGAAAGGAGCGGAATGGAGGGGGTGGGGAGGTGAGAGCTGTATTAGTCAATCAACCACCTCCAGTGTGGTACTCCTCCATTAGGGCCCCAAGCCATTTGGCAGAGCCAGGTTTAAGTCCCTACTCAACCAGAAGGTCAGGAGGATGAGAGCCAATCTCATCTCAGGGAGCAAGTTGTTCCAAAGGGCTGGGTCCATGGCAGAGAGGGTTTTTCTCCTGGAGCCCGCCAGCTGGAATTATTTGAAGTTTATAAATTTTATTGGTTTATCAAAATATAAAACACAAACTGAAGGAAGAAAAATAAAGAAAAATAGGGAGGAAAAAGGAGAAGAGAAAAAAGTGCAGGGCGGAGGGAGAAAGAAAAAAAAGGCATTGATTTCCAACTCCTTTTGGTGCAGTAGAATGTAGCTGTAACTTAAGACCTTTTACTTTTATGTAATAATATACACTAGCCATTTCTATAACATCAAACCTATCTAATTGGCAAAACCCAAAGTCAAAGTTTCATTTTCCCCACCACCACGAGCACAAAGCCCAATAGCGGTTTCCAAGTAGAAACAAAATTAGTTGTTCTATCCTCAGTACATGTTCTCCAGTGTGCAACTTCGCATGCAACTATAACTGACATATCCTTCAAATAAACCAGACCGTGTGCGTAGATCTAGATGTTTTATTAAAGGAACAGGATGGGTAAAACAGGGAAAAACAGCAATGCATACTATTATGTATTACTATTTTTGTATTTGGATAAGAACCCAAATACAAAATGAGCAGCGGTGAGCATAACAATTAACAAATAGAGATAAATCTAAATCTCACCAGCAATGCTGTGTGTATCGGATGTGGATTTTTATCCTCAGATGAATGTATGTCATGGATTACACTGGATTCTTCCTGATGCTTCTGTTTCCTCAGATTGCTAAAGGAAATGGATTTTGGCTTCCCAGGATGCACTTGGGCCGTGTCAGATTGCAAACAATAAAGATTTGTATTTGGCCCCGGCCACTAGATGGGGCCAGAGACCAATAACAGTATATACACAAATTACCATTTTTTTCAGAGTATAAGACACACCTTAGTTTTTGGGAAGGAAGATAAGAAAAAAGCTGATTGGCGGGTGGATTGGCCTCCCGGAATACCCCAATCAGCTGTTCCCAGAGGTGAATTTTAGCAACAGATTGGTTGGTTGTGAGCTCTGTGCCTTGCTTTTTTTTCAGTCTCTGAAATCTCTGAAACTCCATTTCAGAAAAAACTTTTTTTTTTGCCTCAGAAAACCTCTGAAATGAAGCTTCAGAAAAAAAAAGCCTCTGAAACTTTTGTTTCAGAGGCTTTTTTTCTGAAGCTTCATTTCAGAGGCTTTTTTTCTGAAGCTCTATTTTAGAGGCTTTTTTCTTGAAGCTTTTTTCCTGAGACTTTTTTTTCTGAAGCTCTGTTTGGCAGCTTTTTTTTCTGAAGCTTCGTTTCTGAGGCTTTTTTTCTGAAGCTCTGTTTGGAGGCTTTTTTTCTGAAGCTTCATTTCTGAGGCTTTTTTCAGCCTCTGAAACCTCCGTTTGAGAGGCTGGGTGGGGCTACATTCGGAGTATAAGATACACCCAGATTTTCACCCTCTTTTTTGGGGGGGAAAATGCATCTTATACTCCAAAAAATACGGTATATGCTGGGGGCATGACATTACTTGTGTTTTTTTCTTCAACCAAATCAGTCAGTTTGGCCATCTCCACTAACTATCAACTTTTGCATTCATTTATCCGTTGTGGGAATCAAAGCATCCTTCTATTTTTGTGCAGCCAGCCGGAATTCCTTGACTGACGGGGTCTGCAGCATGCCTCTTCTGCCAGCACACATGGGACAGGCCAGTCTCAGTGGGGCACAGCTGTTCCTTAAGGCACCTGGACCAGGGGTGAAATCCAGCAGGTTCTGGATAACCGGTAGCGGAAATTTTGAGTAGTTCAGAGAATCGGCAAATACCACCTCTGGCTGGCCCCAGAGTGGGGAGGGAATGAGGATTTTGCAGTATCCTTCCCCTGGAGTGGGGTGAGAATGGGAATTTTGCAGTATCCTTCCCCTGCCTCACCCATCAAGCCACACCACGCCCACCATGCCACACCACTACCACATCACACCACGCCCACCAAGCCCTGCCCACAGAACCGGTACTAAAAAAAATTGGATTTCACCACTGACCTGGACCCATACTTATGCTGTGCCTATGCTGCAAATTATAATCCACTCTAGAAAGCAAGATACCCACTTTCTCCGCCATCCAAAAATGACCTTTGGTTTCCTCAGCATCTTATATCAAGTTCTACAAGAGCTGATTAGTTTCTTCCTTTTGGATGATCAGTTAACATACTCCATGACCCCTTAATGCACTTTAATTACCCAATTTTTTGTGTCACCAGAACTGTTAGATCGGCGCAGGAAAGAAGAAGTGACCAGCAGGGTTCAAGTAACAAGTTTTAATAACAAGAACTGAACGGCTTGTGCGCTGCCGGAGCTCTCCTTATATACACTCCGGCAGACGCACCGCCCACTGACAGGGATTCAAAACTCCCGCCGAAAGGATCTGCAGCCAATCCCAGGCGGATGTCCTTATAAGGACATAACACTCCTCCCCCCTAGTTCTTAGTCAGTCGATCAGGGAAATAGTCACTAAGATAAACAGGACGTCTACGTGCCCGCGTAGACCTGCGCAGTTCAGAGTCAAGATGGACACTCTCCCGGACGGAGGGTGTCTGCTCTGCTCGGGGCTTCTTCCCCGGTGCCGGGCTGGATCTGGCCGTCGAGGACGCGGGCACTGTGTCCGAACCTCCGGCCGGGTCACGGACCTCCGCCTGCGGGCGATGCTGGTCTGCCTCGTTCCTGCACGGATCGTGGAGCCGCCGGTGTGGATCCCTGTTCTTGGCCGGTCCGGAACTCCTGAGCCACGGTAGGTCCCTGGGTCTCCCTCGGGTCCCCTTTGGGCTGGGGTCGCGCCGGTCTGGGTCAGGGTGCGAGTCCGGCGGTGGTGGTTGGGTTAAGCCCCCGGGGTCTCCGGTCGAGTCCGGCTTACTCCCGGGGCGGCAGGTGGACGGACATGGTGACTGGTCGGCTCTGTCGGGGTGGCGTAGGCCTACCTTGCAGGGTTGGTTTCCTGCGCGGTTGGCGGGTTGTTGTAGGGTCTCCTGGACTGATGGCTGGAGGTCCCCAACTCTGGGCTGCCGGTTGCCTACTTCGCAGGGTTGACATTGGCTTCCCCTGCTGGGTTGTCCCCGGTCTACTTGCCTTGCCGGATCTGGTATTAGGCTAGGTGCCGGGGTGCTTGTTCGTCCCTCGGGTCGCCGGTCTCCCTCGTCTGGGTGGTTTAGGCTTACTTCGGCGGGGTGGTTTAGGCCTACCTCGTCGGGGTGGTTTAGGCCTACTGTACCGGGGTGGTTTAGGCCTACCTCGTCGGGGTGGTTTAGGCCTACTGCGCCGGGGTGGTTTAGGCCTACTGTGCCGGGGTGGTTTAGGCCTACCTCGTCGGGGTGGTTTAGGCCTACTGCGCCGGGGTGGTTTAGGCCTACCTCGTCGGGGTGGTTTTCGCTCACTTCCCTCCACCTTTTGCGGAGCTGGTCGAGATGACGTCTCACGATCTGTCCATCGTCCAGCTCAACGCGGTAGGATTTGGGACCGGTTGTGCTGTGTACTGTAGCTTTAAGCCATTTCGGCGAGCCGTGGAAATTCAGAGCGAAAACGGCATCACCGACGGAAAACTGGCAAAGTTGGCGACTGGCGGATGCGGGCACCTCAGAGGAGTATTGCGGGTGCAGTCTGTCCAGGGGAGACCGGAGTCTCCTGCCCATTAAAAGCTCGGCGGGGCATTTTCGGGTGGCAGAGTGAGGCGTGATATGCTGGGTGAGCAAAAAAGTGTCAATGCGCTCCTGCCAGTCACCCGGGCCCATTTTGGCGAGCGACTCCTTCGTGAGCCGCACCATCCGTTCAGCCTGCCCATTTCCGGCCGGTCTGTAAGGGGCAGAAAGGGCATGGCGAATGCCCAAGCCAGCCAGGAAAGCTTCCATGGGCACGGACGTAAGTTGGGGCCCGTTGTCTGAGACCAAAACGTCAGGGAGTCCATGGGTCGCGAAAAGGCGCCGGAGGGCACGGATGGTAGCTTCCGTTGTGGTGGATGCCATGGGAACGACTTCCAACCACTTGGAGTAGGCATCAACCACGATGAGGAGGTGGTGCCCATGAATGGGGCCCGCAAAGTCTATGTGAATGCGCGACCAGGGGGAGCTCGGAGTCTCCCAGGGCATCGGGTCAGATTGAGGCGGGGCGGCTCTGACTTCTTGGCACGGGCTACACCTGGCGACCCAATGTTCAATGTCTTTGTCCAGTGTCGGCCACCAGACGTAGCTCCGTGCCAGGGCTTTCATCCGGACAATGCCCGGGTGTCCTTTGTGCAGCGCCGTAAGAGTCCTTCGTTGAAGAGTGCTGGGAATCAGCACCCTATCTCCCCATAGTAAACAGCCGCGCATGGTGGACAGCTCCCCTTGCTTGCGGCTGAACGGGCTGAAGTCGTCGCTGTCAATTCGAGTCGGCCAGCCTCTCAGGACCCAGGAGTGGACTTGGCGGAGGATGGGGTCAGCTCGCGTGTGCGTCGCTACGTCGGCAGATGTCACGGGACAGTTGCTGTCGTTGTCAATATGCAGCAGCTCGAGCGTGGGGGCCGGGTCTTCCACAGATTCGGCGGATGGGCACCTGCTCAACGCGTCGGCGTTTGCGATGGCTTTACCAGGCTGGTGGACGAGGCTGTAGGAGTAGCCGGCGAGGAATATGGACCAGCGCGTCATTCGGGGGGACATGAATGCTGGGGTCTGCTTGTCCCCTGCTAGTAGGCCGAGGAGAGGCTTATGATCGGTGACAATGGTGAATTGCCGTCCATACAGGTATTCGTGGAAGCGCTTCACCCCTGCAACAATAGCCAACGCCTCTTTGTCCAGTTGGCTGTAGTTGCGCTCAGCACTAGACATAGTCTTTGAGAAAAATGCGATGGGGGCTTCACGACCGGTAGGCAGTTCGTGGCTGAGCACAGCGCCAACTCCGTACGGGGAAGCGTCACAGGTCAGTCTGAGGGGCAGTGTCTCATTGTATTGAATGAGCACACTTTCAGAGGTCAGGAGTTGCTTAACGGCTCTGAATGCAGACTCTTCCTCACGTCCCCACCTCCAGGAAACCGCCTTCGCCAGCAAGCGATGGAGCGGCTCAGCAACAGTGGCTTTCTGCTGGAGGAAAATAGCGTAGAAGTTAAGCAATCCAAGGAAAGCCTGAAGCTCCGCTTTGTTTTTGGGGCTGGGAGCTTCATGGATAGCTTTAACTTTTGATTTGGTGGGGTGGATGCCAGAACTATCTATCAGATAGCCCAGGAACTCGACTTCCTGTACCCCAATGATGCACTTGTCCCTCCGGACTCTCAAGCCCTTCTCCCTGAAACGCTGGAGAACTAGCCTCAGCCGGTCCAGGAGTTGAGCCTTTGAGTCCCCAGAGATCAGTACATCATCGAAATAAGGCACCACCCCTGGAACGCCTTGGAGAAGGCGTTCCATCATGGATTGGAAAATGCCAGGGGCTGCACTGACTCCAAACTGGAGACGGTTGCACTTAAACGCGCCTCTATGGGTGACAATAGTCTGTGCCTCCGCCGTTTCCTGATCTACTGGCAGTTGCTGGTAAGCCTGGGCCAGGTCCAGTTTTGCAAAAATTTTGCCCTTGCCGAGTGAGTGCAGCAAATGTTGCACTACTGGCACGGGGTATGCGCTCTGCGGCAACGCCTTATTGATGGTCACTTTGTAGTCGGCGCAGATGCGCACAGATCCATCCTGCTTCATGGGAGTCACAATGGGAGTTTCCCATGAAGCATGATCGATGGGTTCCAGAATACCTTGGGCAATCAGCTTATCTAGCTGAGCGTCTACTTTAGCCCGCAAGGCAAATGGAACCCGGCGGGGCTTGAGCCGAATTGGGGTTACCCCCTTGTCCAGATTAAAGGAGATGGGTTTCCCTAAAAATGTCCCTAACTTACCATCGAAGACTTCTTGGAACTCTCCGATGAGTGAGTCGAGTTCGCCTGAGCTAATCTGGTGGATGCCTCCAATAGAAAGCCCCAGCGGCTGGAACCACTCCACGCCCAGCAGGGTCGGGCGGCTATGCTCCACGACGGTTATGGGAAGCTGGCCCTGGAACTGCTTGAAGGCGATCCGGAGGTTGGTCCGCCCGATGACGCCGATGGGGTTGCCGCCGAAATCCACCAGCTTGGAGTGCAGAGGTTCAAGTTGGCGCTTGGAGAGATTCGGCTTGAGCCTCTTGACCTGGTGCCAGTCGATGATCGAATAGACGGAGCCTGAGTCGACTTCCATCGTGCACGGCAAGCCTTCTGCCAACAGTGTCACGTGGAATTTTGTGGCACTGTTGGTGCTGGTGAGGGCGATCGTTGTCTGGTTCACAGCGCCGCCATGAGAACTGGTGCGGTCTTCGCGCTTTTGCTGGGTTGAGGACCGTTTGGACGACCTCTGGGAGTCGCGACGATTTTCTGGATTCTGGGGCTTGATCGACTCCGGAACAGGATCAGAGGCTCTGCATGCCTCTGCGATGTGCCCCCTCTTAAGGCAGCGTCTGCAGGTGGCATCCCGCCAGCGACAGGATTGGCGGGGGTGGTGTCCCTTGCAACTGCCGCACTGAGCGGCGCGGCGGCCATCGTTTTGAATTTCCCGCCTGGTTGGGCGGGAAACTTTTACAACGGTTGATTCTCCCTCTGAATCAGTCGGAGTGGACGAGTCGTCGGATGATTCCGATGACGGTTTGCGGATCTTATGGATCCCTCGGGACTGGAGCATGGCAGCAGCGGCGGTCTCGGATGTTTCAGCAGCCGTAGCCTCCTCAAGAACGTCCTTCAAGGACAATCTTTTTCTGCTTAGGAACTTCTTTTGGAGGTTGGCATCTCTCATCCCGAAGACGATCCCGTCGCGTAAGGCATTGTCAACGTTCTCAAATTCGCAGTTAGCAGCGATTTGACGCAATGCCGCCACAAAGTCTTTAAGCGATTCGCCTTCCTTCTGATTACGTTGGCGGAAGGTAAAGCGGTTCGAAATGGGGGTGCCCGTTGGGGCATAGTGGTCTTGCAGGGCAGTCTGCAGATCCACCCAGGACATGACTTCAATGTCCCTGGGTGCGACGAGGTTGACGGCGAGTTCCAGAACGTCGGAGCCGCAGTTAGCGAGGAAGAGAGCCCTCTTCCTCTCGTCGTCTAGGTTGTTGTAGCCGTTTCCCCGGAGGAATTGGCGGAAACGTATCATATACGAACTCCACTTCTCCCGGCTGGGGTTGAAGGGAGCCAGTGAGGCGAACGGCGCTTGCGGCGTTGCCATTTCTCAGACCGCGTCGAGTGACTTCAGCTCGTTATGGCGATCGTGCCACGCGGAGGTTCTTCTCTAGACCTTCGTCGCCAGTGTTAGATCGGCGCAGGAAAGAAGAAGTGACCAGCAGGGTTCAAGTAACAAGTTTTAATAACAAGAACTGAACGGCTTGTGCGCTGCCGGAGCTCTCCTTATATACACTCCGGCAGACGCACCGCCCACTGACAGGGATTCAAAACTCCCGCCGAAAGGATCTGCAGCCAATCCCAGGCGGATGTCCTTATAAGGACATAACAAGAACCTTGTTAGCAGACCTGAAATTATGCAGGCTGGTTTAAACAGCCCAGCAAAAATGCTGACATGGTGACCTCCTGTGGCATTTTGTCCTATGCCTAATGGACTAATTTCTGACAGCAGCAGGCTGGAGCTTAAGTCTTCCTGACAGATCTCGGATATGTTTTATTTATCATGGATAAAACCAGCAAATTAAAAAAAGCACTGCTTTCCCAGACCTGGAAAGGCAGTTCTTCTGCCTACTGCTAAGAATACCCTGTAGTCAAGAATGAGGAAGATTTGAAATGTAGCAGATAAAGATTGGGGAGTTGGCTCTTGTCACATAGATTTAGGCCCATTTCTGTGCTTTGATGTGAAATGTTACTAGAAATCTCTCTGTGGATTTCACAAGAAATAAAACATAATATTTATTACTATGTTTATATCCTACTGTCGGAAGAAATAGCCTTCTGGGTTCTGCTCCAAGTGGGTAAAAAGACACTGGAAATATGGAGACTGCTTGGAAAGATGGTTTAATGGTGGACAGGATCACATGGCTTGAGTTCCTGAACAGAAAAGGGCAGATACAGCGAGTTTTCGGGTTTTATGCTCTCTCCTGGCTTTGAACTTCCTGGGGCCCAGAAAGAGTATCCTGATTGGTTGTCAGACTTCCAGGGGGTGGGGGTCTTAGCTAGCCTTGCTGGCTGATGTAATCTTCCCAGGTGTCATGTGGTGAGTTTCATCCTAGATGGGTCTCATTGTGTTGCAGATGGGTCCTATTGTGTTGTGATGGTCCATTGACAAAGATTGAGTTTCTGCCTCTGGCCCATTAACATAGGGTGTGGGAGCAGGAAGATGGGAGCTGCTTTGTCTTTAAAACATGCTTCTCCATTTCTCATCCAGGGAAACATAATATTCTGCCTTTTTAATATTTCCCAAAATATCTCATTCTTCTCGGAAAGGGGTGGGTGCTAACCTCCTACACTACTTTGTCTCTGAGGGTCTGCAGGATGGACAATACACCCTTGAGTAGGGACTTAAATGTAGATTTTCCAAGGCATTAATGATTGAAAAAAAAGGACAAATTATCTACCAATCTCTTTATAAATTAGGTTCACATGATTTCCTATTTCTATATGTTGAAAGGTTAGGAGTGTGGAGATTGGGGACATTCATATTTTTTTCTGGCCAAAGAAAGAGTTCATATCACCAGTTTCAAATGATAGGTTGGCTAGATCACAACCATGTACATGTTATTTATTTATTACGTTTATATGCTGCTCGTCTCACTGTCAAGCAATTTGGGGTGGCTTACAACATTGCAAAAACGGGTACCACATGCTAAAACAGGGAAACAGCAAATGTTAAAATAAACAGATTAAATAAACTAAAAACCAAAATTCAATGGGCTGCCCATGGGATGTCTACTAAGCACCTTGAATGTGGAACACCCACTGTTGGGCCTCCAAGTAAAATGGCAGAGCTAGGTTTTGAGGCTCTTTCAGAGGGTCAAGGGGATGGGGATCTTCAAGGTGAGAGACACACCATCCGGCTCTCAAACACAACAAACCCTCTGTAGTTAAATAAATGATTCCTTTATTAGGAACGCCAGCAGCCCCAGCAAAAAGTTTCTCTCTCTCTCACAGCATGCTAACAAGTCTGTCCAGCAGGGAGATGAATAGTTGTCTGTAACATCTATTCATCTCCACCCCCTGCCTTTTATCCTCAGAGCTAGGGTGGGGCTTCACTAGCAGCAGTGGCTCTTCCTTCTCAAGGATCGGCCCATAGATTTCCACTGCTCTCCTCTCCTCTGCCTTCTGTGCATCTGCGTGTCAGGCACTGGACCCAGCTATTCCTCCTCTTCCTCATCAGCCACTTCCAGACCTGGAGGCTGCTGACTCTTCATCTGAAGGCTGACAGACAGCCCAGGCTCTGCCTCTATCTTCGTCTCTGACAGCTCCCTCTTCCCCCTCGGAGTCTCAGGTTGCCTTGATGCTAACCCTGACTCCTCATTTTACCAACCTTGTAAGGATGAATGGCTGAGTTAACTTTGAGCCGGTGAGACTTGAACTGACAAACTGCTGGCAGCTAGTAATCAGCAGAACTAACCTGCAGTACTGCATTCTAAACACTGCGCCACCACAGAAAACCATGGCTTTGACTATATGGACCTTTGTCAGCAAGATGATTTCCCTACTTTTTAATCTGCTGTCTAGATTTGCCATATCTTTCCTCCCAAGGAGCAAGCATCTTGGCTCTACCATTGTCTTGGGACCCCGATGGGCGTGTGCCCTACTACAGGTAGTTAACGGATTGAGATAACATCCCATCTCCTCCCCTTGTGCATCCCATACTCTTCCTTGCCACCTTTGTTCATTTTAGTGTTAATTTTAATGTTAATATTAATATTTATGATCTGAATATTTTAATGTTTTGCCTTGATGTTTTTACTCTGTTGTAAGCTGCGTAGAGTTGCTCCTAGGTGAAATGTGCGGCAAATAGATAAACAAATAATGAACAGATATTTCATCTATGTCAGACTGATTTTTGTTCACCTCCAGGTTGTTAGGTTGTCTTTAAAGAACAACAGCTGTTATAACACCAAATTGTTCTAAGGGTATGAAACGTGCCAAATGATGTGAATTCAAAATAGCTCAAGTTTGAAAGATCTCTTTTCAAACGAGACACTTTCTGCTTCTTCTAAAAGTCTGCCAGTGATGTTCTCACCATCCCAGAAAAGTTTCAAAATGGAAAAAAAGAATTCTACATGGTATTTTTGTGTGTGTGTAAAGTTTGGAACGGAGTGGTTTGAAACACAGAACATACCCAGAATGGTCCAAAAACCTTAGAATGTTTAGAGTAGATCACAATGTACAGTATTTTGAATTTTGGAAAAAAAAAAGAGACTCTTAATGAAACAATCAAAATATTAGGATATTTATGGAGTTACTTACCAAGCACATCTAAATTATATTAAAGTAACCAAAATATCTTTAGAATCCCCAAGGCATGTCACAACTTTTGAGCACCCGTAATTTTTGGAAAATGAAAAGTTGAAAAATTTGACACACCCTGGAAGTTTTTAAGAAGAGATTGGATAACTATTTGTCTGAAGCGTGGTGTAGGGTTTCCTGCCTAAGCAGGGGGTTGGACTAGAAGACCTCCAAGGTCCCTTCCAACTCGATTATTCTATTCTATTCTATACCGTAGTCTTAAAATATTTTAGATTTGAAATATTCTTCATGCTGTACTTGTCCTCTTGTTTTACTTTAATGCAGTGGTTCTCAAACTTGTCTTCACCACGGACACCCCTTTAAATACCTTTTGTGGCCACGGACCACCAAGGCTTAACTAAAGATTTAAAGAATAACATTTCTTCAAGCCTTGGTGGACCTTCTGTGATGATATCGCAGCCCCCAGCATCCTTGGACCAGAGGTTGAGAACCATAGATTTAATGGATCAGAATCAAAGAATTACACAAATCATAATAAAGCCTTGTTAATGTAAGAAATTATTATTTTGGTATCAGAATTAATCCCTCCTGCTTAAAAAAGAACATTTTGAGACTAAATCCAGAAAACTGAAAAGCAACAATGACCTTAATTCCGTGTAGCTAAAAGTTAGCTAAATGGGAAAATTGTAGGAATATATTTCTCTCCTTAGATGCCAAAAATAAAATGTAATTTTTTTCATTTTTTGCCATTATATTGCCTGTCACTTTGTGATGTGGCCACATTCTGTGTTGGCTTTTACTAGGCATTACCTGGGAGAAATCAATCTCTCCATATAATTACTATATAGCTATTGTGCTTTCCGTATATCTGAATGTAGGATCAGTGAGAAAAATCACAAGCCAGTAGATGTCGCTGTTGCATAGCTTTCCTACAAGGACCTTACTGGCCCACCATTCAGCAGATGGCTTTTGGAGAAAAATTAACAATTATTCAATTAATGCCCACTACATTGTCAATGCCAATGGAAAGCATATCCCATTCCAGGAATTATAAACAGTTGGAAGGGCCCCAGGTATATCAGCTGCCAGTTTACCAGTCAACCATCCTCTTTACAGTCCCAAATATAATCTGCCTTGGGCTCAAATCAGTCTGAAATTACCCACTAAAAAAGTGGCTATCATTGAGTTTAAGTGCATATTATAAAGAATGAATACCTGCCCTGAATCTTGCCTTTTTCTCGCACAATTTTGATTCCAAAAATATGAGATGGAATATGATATATATGATATGATATGATATGATATGATATGACAGCAATGTTCCAATATTTGAAGGGTTTCCACAAAGAAGAGAGGATCAACCCCTTTTCCAAAGCACCAGAGGACAGGGCAAGAAACAATAGATGGAAACTAATCAAGGAGAGAAGCAACTGGAATTAAGGAGAAACTTCCTAAGAATTAGAACAATCAACCAGTGGAACAACTTGCCTTCAGAAGTTGTGGCTGCTTCATCATTGGAGGCTTTTAAGAAGAGGCCTCTTCCAACTCTGTTATTCTGCAAAATGAAATATTCTGAATTTAAAGGAAAATACTCAGGAGGAAAAAATCCCAGAGTTCTTAGGAGCTGAGCAACAAAATAATAACAATAATAATGTAGAACTGGTGGGGACCATAAAATAGAGGAAGTCATAGAAAATGAAGAAGCTAAAGTACTCTGGGAATTTAGAATTAAAAGAGACAGGCACCCGCCACATAACATACCAGACTTAACAATTGTCGATAAGAAAGACAGAAAAGTCTGGATAGTGGACATAGCAGTACCTGGAGACAGCAGAATAGAAGAGAAAGAACTGGAGAAGATAATAAAATATAAAGTCCTGCAAATAGAAATTCTATGACTGTGGCAAAAGAAAGCAAAGATAGTACTGATAGTCATAGGCGCCTTGGGTGCAATCCCAAAATAACTGGAGCACCACTTGGACACCATTGGCATTGACAAATTCACCAGCAGTCAATTGCAAAAGGCAGCTTTATTTAAAACAGTTTACATCCTGTGACAATGCCATAAAACATCAACATCTGTCTATTCCAAGGCAGATATACTTGGAGCAACTCACATCTGGCAACAATATCTTTATGATATCTTTATATCAACAGCAATAATTTATGATATCTTTAATATCATAAAAAAATACAATCTGCTTATCCTGGGTCTGGGAAGGATTCGATGGGTAGGTAAAAACGCCAAATACAGTTTGAACATCTGCCTGATTGTGTGATGAACCATAATATTAATAAACTTATTTAATAGAACAGAATAACGAAGTAGGAAGGGACTTTGGAGATCCTCTATTCTAATACCCTGCTGAAGTAGGAGACCCTATACCATTTCAGACAAGTGGCTGTCCAGCTCTTCTTAAAAGCCCCCAGTGATGGAGCACCTAGAACAGTGATGGCTAACCTTTTTGCCATTGCGTGCCAAAAGCGGGGGGAAACGTGGTGGGGTCACACATCCGCGTACCCACATCCATAATTCTATGTGCCCAGCCGCTCCTGTGCTCCCCCCGTTTTTTTGAATGTGATGGCCCGGTAGGCCTATTTTTTGCTCTCCCCAGGCTCCAGAGCCTTTCTAGGAGCCTGGGGAGGGCAAAAATGGCTCCCTCCCGGCCCTCTGGAGGCCAGAAACAGTGTGTTTCCTGACTTCTGGTGGCCCCAGAAGACCTGAAAATCAGCTGGCTGGTGCACACGTGCATGTTGGAGCTGAGCTCGCGTGCCCAGCAATATGGCTCCGAGTGCCACCTGTGGCACCCATGCCATAGGTTCACCATCACGGACCTAGAACTTCTGGAGGCAAGCCATTCCTCTGATTAATTTTTCTCACTGTTAGGAAATTGCTTCTTAGTTCTAGGTTGCTTCTCTCCTCGATTCATTCCCCTCTATTGTTTCTTGTCTTGCCCTCTGGTGCTTTGGAAAATAGACTGACCCTCTTTTCTTTGTGGCAGACCCTCAAGTACTGGAACACTGCTATCATGTCTCTCCTTCTTTTCATTAAATTAGCCATATCCAGTTCTGCAACTGTCGTTCATATACTTTAGCTTCCAGGCCCCTAATCATCTTTGTTGCTCTTCTCTGCACACTTTTTAGAGTCTCAACATCTTTTTTATAATGTGGTGATCAAACCTAGATACAGTATTACAAGTGTGGTCTAACTAAAGCTTAATAAAGTAGTACTTGTTCTTCATGTTATTTTTGAGTTATGTATTTATATCCTGCCTTTATTATTTTTATAATTAACTCAAGGGAGCGAGCATACATAATGCTTCCTTCTCCTCCTATTTTCCCAACAGCAACAATCCTGTGAGGTGAGCTGGGCTGGGCTGAGAGAAAATGTCCAGGCCAAGGGCATCTTTTTTCTAAGCCTCCCAGGAATTAGATAATACTCAAAGGAAGAAAATGTGGGAGAAATGGTGGATTTCAACATACCATCAATGAACATAACCTCACAAACACATATTCCATTTTTTTGACTTCTTTCCAACCCTTTATCAGCCATGGCCAGAGTAGGTATCTGTATTCCCTTCCGTGTAATCAAATAGTGTGGTTGGACCTGTTGTGTGGATTTCTCCCTAAGTACTTTAGATTGTGTGTGTAAGTGTCTGTAAGAGCAAACAAGGGACTAATCAGAGCAGAGCACCTGTATTGATTCTCTCTCTCTCTGTGTGCATTCAGGCCACATAGACACACACACACACACTGATTAGCCCTGAGGAGAAAATGCAAATACTGTCAGGTGTGAAAGACCAGATCTACACTTGAAGGTTCAATCAAACTGATTTATTGATAAAAGCCTATGGCCAGGAATCTTCTCTGGTAAATGTCATCACCTGGTTAGAGTTAGATAAGGGCCAATGGCACTTAAGAGCGGGTTTGTCTTAGTTCTCTTGTGGCTACGTAAGGATTCTAGGCCGATCCCCCTTTTCACTCCACCCTCCACGTTCTGCCATTCCTTGTCCCACACGTGCCGATAAGCACAAACATACAGTCCATATAATATTCTACTGCCTTATTGAGAAGAACCCAGGGTGGGATGGAGCCCATTAAATATCTGGTAAGAAATTGGGATGGGGCTTATTATTTTATTATTTTATTTCTTTTATATTGTGCTCCCCCCCCCCCGTGTTTTATTTGATATAACATTCAATTTCCATCGAACCATGTGTGATCTGGGTACAGTTATTTTTAAGCAATCATATTGTGCTTTTATGTAAGCTGCCTTGAGTCGCCATATGCGAGTAGGTGGTAATATAAATTTTCTAAATAAATAAATACAGTCAATGTTGTGATCCAGAATAGGGCCAAATTGGAGGCAGGGGAGAGGAAGAAGGTGCCCAATGAAAGACTGGATTTGAAAATGAGGTGGATCTTTCAGAGATCAGAATTTCAGAGAAATGGCCCCAACTGATCCATGGAGAGGCAGGTGGGCATTGACTTTGGATACTGCTGACCGCTTCATTCCTTTCACTCCTGGTCATGTGACCTGTTGACCCTGTGGTTCTTATTCCTGGACTGGGAGGCCCCACTCCCAGTCACCCTTCACTGTCACCCTTGCCCTCATAATCTCTTATTAGATTACTACAATGGCTCAACATGGGACTGCCCTTGAAGAACATTTGGAAACTTCCAACTGGTACAAAATGAGGCTGCCTGGGTAATAAATGGATGAGAGATCCTTGGTGCTCTCTAAGCTTGCTTGTCTTCTTGCCGATGTTTCACTACCCTAACTGATAACATCATCAGTGCTAAGAGTAGCTCTGATGAGGTTAAATGTCTGGAAGAAAACAAGAAAACAAGCAAGCTCACAGAGCACCAAAGACCCCTCATTTCAATCCTGACCTACAAATATTCTTTTTCATTGGTAAATAAATGGATATATGGCACATGTAACACCACTGGTATGTGAACTGCACTGGTTGCTGGTGTGTTTCTGATGCAATTCAAGGTGCTGGTTATAACCTTTAAATGCCTATATGCAGGAGTGGGCTTCAAAAATTTTAGCAAGAGGTTCTCTGCCTGGTTGCTGGGTGGGCGTGGCCATGGTGGGCATGGCCTAGTTGGCTTCCTGCACCACAGTGTGGGGGGCGTTTTTGCCCTCCCCGGGCTCCGGATGCTTTTATTGAGCTTCCGGGAGGGTGAAAATGGTCTCCCCAGGCTCCAGAAGCCCTCTGGAGACTGGAAACGGCCTCGTTTCCAGTCCTCCCGAACTTCCAGTAGGCCCATTTTTCGCCCTCTGTGAGCCACCCCATGCGCCCTGCACTTACTTGCATCCAAGAGACCCTCTGGAGACTGGAAACGGCCCCATTTCCAGCCCTCCCGAACTTCCAGTAGGCCCATTTTTCACCCTCCGTGAGCCACCCCACGTGCCCTGCACTTACTTGCATCCAAAATGGGCCGCATGGGGACTCCAGGGAGGGGCAGGGCGGGGCAGGTGGAGCCAGCCAGGAGTGGGATTTGGGGGTTCTCCAAACTGCACAGAATCGTAGCTAGAGGTTCTCCCGAACCCCTGCAAACCCCCAGCAGCCCACCCCTGCCTAAATGGCTTGGGACTGGTTTACCTGAAGGATCATCTTTTTCCAAGATTCTCTACTTGTGCAATTTGATCCAGCAGATTAGGCATGTTGCAGATCCCATCAGTCAGAGTGTCGACTGGCGGGAGCTAGAAGATGGGCCTTTTCTGCTGTAGGCCCTACTCTGTGGAATATCCTCTACTCAGAGATTAGAATGGCCTCAACCGTGTGAGGCTTTCGGAAGGCTCTAAAAACTTGGCTATCTGTTTACTGTCCTATTTTTTGGCTTTAATGTTAGCTGGCTAACTATCTTGGCTATTGTTTATATTTACTTTTCTGGATGTTTTTACTGTTTCATTGTTTTTAACTGTCTTAACTATCTAATGGTACTGACTGTTACAACAATTAATCAGTGGAACGACTTGCCTCCAGAAGTTGTGGGTGCGTCAACACTGGAGGCTTTTAAGTAGAGATTGGACAACCATTTGTTTGGAATGGTATAGGGCTGTGATGGCGAACCTGTGGCACGCGTGGGCATGCCACATATCGGTGGGCATGGGAGCTCAGCTCCGGCATGCATGCACGTGCCGGCCAGCTGATTTTCAGGCCTTCTGGGCCTACCAGAAGTAGGGAAACATGCTGTTTCCTGCCTCTAGAGGGCCTGGGTTGGGTGGGGAAGGCCCATTTTTTGGTCTCCCCAGGCTCCAGAGCCTCTCTAGGAACCTGGGGAGGGCAAAAACAGCCTTCCCCAGCCCCCCGGAGACCCTCCAGAGGCCAGAAACTGCCTGTTTGCCAACTTCTGCTGGACCCCCCCCCCCTGTGCTCCCTCCTGCTTTTGGCATGCAATGGCAAAAAGGTTTGCCATCACTGAGGAGTTGCTTTGTTTTTAAAATACCAATTCAAATACAAACCTGGCCATTCACTTTCATGAAAGGTGTTAGTGAGAAGAGGAATCTCTAGCATCAGCTGTTATGATATTTGAACAAGGTTTATGGCTTAGCCTTCAACCTTTCAGAGATAAAAGTAGAAAAGATCCCGCATAGTCAGCCCAAATAATATGACCTATGACCATCTTGGTTATTAAACATTTGTTGAAAAGGGTTTCCCCCTCCCTCATTTTTGTGTTTTTATTTCCTCTGCCAAGGGCTGTCCTTAAAACAAGAAAAGGAATTCATTTGGGTTTAAGAGAGGGACAGCAATCCTTTCTGATGTAGCATTCCAAATAAAAATAAAACTGTTTAAATAAGTATTTTTCAACCTTGGCCTCTTTAAGGCAGGGGGACTTCAACTCCCAGAATTCCCCAGCCAACTTCCCAAATCCATCTGCCTTAAAGTGACTAAGGTTGAGAAATACTGGTTTAAATCATACCTGGAGATCTCATGAGATCCCCAAACTTCATGAAATTTTGGCAATTGTATGTCTGGGTATGTGGCTATTTGTACTCTCTCCCAACTATCCATAAGATTTTACCACCTTTTTTATGATTTTGTGAAATTTCCGCCAGATCATATGAGCTTTGACTACTTTGAGGCTTCTAGTATTTCAGTTTTCTTTTTTTAAAAAAGAAATGTTTATTGAACTTTGGGATTGTCCCAGGTACCAGTTCATGGTTTTGGAATCAAGCAGAAAACCTTGGCATTCTCTTTCCCAATTTTGTATCTTCCAGATGTGTTCAATGTGGCTGGGAATTTTGGGAATGTAATCCCAACACATCCAGAGGCAACCTGATAAGGAAAAACCGTATATTGTTGCAGCAAACTTTCCACGCAATAAAGAATAACATTTTATATCATTGGCGGATTAATTACAGCATAATGGTGGTGATTTTATTGCGTGGAAAGTTGAGCAACGAAACTGGTTTAATGCACTACTATGATTTGTCTTATTTTAGAAAATTTTAAATAATTACAGAAATGTGAAAAGCAGCGTGCTCTTTAGCAGTTCATTAACACATATGTGGTAATCACAGCGGTCTGTTCCTGATTAAGATACAGTGAAAGGATGAAACATATGTCACGGTGTCATAATATCATGCTCAACCTCCATGCTTTTAATTAATTAATTAATATTTATTTTATTCATTTTTACCCCACCTTTACTATATAGAATTATATCTTAAGCTCCTTCTTCTTCCTATTTTCTGTGAGGTGGGTTGGCCTGAGAGAATGATTGGCACAAAATCATCCAACCAGCTTTCATGCCTAAGGCAGGACTAGAACTCCTAGTTTCATGGTGATTGGTCCAAAGCTACCTACTTAGCTTTCATGCCTAAGGCAGGACTAGAACTCATAATCTCTGGGTTTCTAACTGAGTGACTTAACTACTAGACCAAATTGGCTATGAAGTCACATGGAAGTATAGAAGTGATAGAGCTCATGTTGTCCCACCTGAGAAGGTCTATGGTGGCTAAGCCCTCAATCTTTAGATCTACTCATAGGAATATTGTATGTCAACTTTCACTAAGACAAATCTTTTCTCCAGTTATTTCACTTTTGTCTGTTCAGAGTGCAGTGCAGGTACCTCTCCTTGGTGATCAAAAAAGTCAACATGGACACATTCCCCTGTTCCTGCACCTTTGCTTCTACCAGGATTCTGATGACACCATAAATTAACATGACTTATAATTTGTCACTGCTGAAATGTAGCCATGGGTGCATGTACAAGGAGCATCTCTGGTCTCATTAGGAAGCTGTCTATATGACAGCAAGGAGTTTTAGCAGAGTGGGCTGGAGCCTTATGAAGCTGTTAATGTGGGAGCTGACTAGAAATCATCAGGCTGTACTTGGTGAAAGGTAAAAAGTGCTGTGGGCTAAGGGACAAGATAGAACAGAACAGAACAGAACAGAACAGAACAGAACAGAATTCTTTATTGGCCAAATGTGATTGGACACACAAGGAATGTGTCTTTGGTGCATACACTCTCAGTGTACATAAAAGAAAAGATACATTTGCCAAGAATCATAAGGTAATGAAAGACATGTGGGTTGAAAATGGATAACTGTCAGGCACCAACGCCAGAACGGAATCGACATTAGTCAGCACAACAGGAGTGGCCCTCTTATATGGCACCATTTTCTGATCCAAGAGTATGATATTGACAATATTTTGCTTTTTAAAAGCATTTTCAATTATAAATAATAGTGTTTTCCATCTCTTCCTCTTTCTCTCCTGTCCAACCATCCATCCATCCATGCATCCATCCATCCAATCTATCATCTATCTATCATCTCTTTCTAATCTATCTATCTATCTATCTATCTATCTATCTATCTATCTATCTATCTATCTATCTCATCTATCATCTATCATCTAATTGCAGATAGATAGAAATAAATTATATATAGAGATATAATAGATTATATATAGAGAGATAAGATATAATCTATCTTTACATCTATATCTACATATGCAATTCTATCTATCATCTTTCTATCTATCATCTATCATCTGTCATCTCATATCAGAAGTATTCTCAAATGTCAGTCAGACAAGAGATATTTTCCAATCAAGAATTCTGAAAGAATGTCATGATATACTATAGATACAATGATCCTTCTTGGGAAATGTAAAAGTTGGAGAAATCTGAAAGAGGTTCATTAGGATTTAAAAAAAAAAACACCTTAATTGTTTATAATTTTGCTTTACAAAGGAAAATTCAAGAGCAAACCCAATTAAATAAATAATTAAAATTTATCTAAAGGATGAGTCCCCACCCCTCAAAAAATGGTCTGTTCTTTATAACTGGTTCTATGGTCACTGTAGTAATAGAGGAGGTCTCAATGTTACAATTCTGTACCACCTATAGTATTATTTTGACTATGGATTGATAGTTCTAAAGGAAAATAACATTTCTTTAGAAGGAACCCAGTGATTCCAGAATGTTGTTGTTGTTAGTTGCGAAGTCATGTCCAACCATCGCGACACCATGGACAACGTTCCTCCGGGCCTTCCTGTCCTCTACCATCCCCCGGAGTCCATTTAAGCTCATGCCTACTGCTTCAGTGACTCTATCCAGCCACCTCATTCTCTGCCATCCCCTTCTTCTTTTGCCCTCAATCTTTCCCAGCATTAGGCTCTTCTCCGGTGAGTCCTTCTTTCTCATTTAGGTGGCCAAAGGATTTGGATTTCAGAATAGGAATTTTCTGTTCTTTTTATAGCAGTGTTCCCAAGAATCCAGTGAAAGGATTTGCAAATATCAGGCATTGACAAACCTTTTAAATAGAAGAATGGGAGACTATGGCCCTGAAGTCTATACATGAAATTCAACTTAAATGTATTGAACTGAAAAAGATAGGTGATAGAAAAGAGTTGGATAAAGTGGAGCTGGGGAATGAATCCTGCAAGGTTCCAGATCTTTTCCCATTCTTCTTGGAGTCTTTGTCTAAAGCTACATCTTGCCAAGACATTTTTTTCTTCTTTTAATGAACCTGTAATCCTTTGCATTGGGATGGATTTGGGGCAACTGAATGGAGCTGAACGTTTACCAGCTGAATGCCCTTCCTGATGCCTATTTGGAACTCACAACAGATATTTTCTCTTTGCACCTAGAGAGAGAAATATCTGCTGCTACCTAGGATCGAACTCACAGCCTGCCAATTGTGAGTGAGAGCTCCATCTCCAGGCCACCATGCCGCTCCTAAATCTTGCCAAGACATTATTTCCCAAATAATCCATACAGGGGTCTTTCAGTAGGGATCAAAACAGCAGAAATAAATCCGCAATAAAATCTCTTGACTCTTAAATCTCACTGATGAATTTAACTCACATCCACTAATCAACTGAATTTCAACAGATTAAGTTACTAATTATGTCAATTAATCCTGGCAGCTCGGAAATAATAAAGACCAGGCGGTCAGCTGCTTTCCCATTTTCTTGAAGATAATAATCCACTTCTAATCTGCTAATCTATCTCAGGCATTTATTTTTCACAAAACACTTCAGTCAATTCTCTCCTGCAAGGGCAATATCAAACATTAGTTTCTAAAGCACTATAAAATAAATCCCATCAAAATGTTTCCTGCAGCACTTGGCTGTTTAAAAATGCCTCTCATGCCATATTAAGCAAGTCAACATTTTTAGATTCAATTGCTAACCATAAACCTGGATGCTGAAGCAAAGTCTGTAGCACCTCCGTTCTTGGCAAAAGCAGTCATGTATTAAATTATTCAGTCTGGCTCTCCTTCCCTCCCTCTTTTGGCAAGATATAAAATGGATTTATTTTTCTGTCTCTTGATGATTAAATATGGCTGCTGCTTCCATTTTACCACCTTACGAGCAGCACCTGGAAGTGATCTGCTCTTCTACAACAGAGGTACTTCATGTGTTGTAGAGGAACCTATCATTATAATCTTCAGGAGACATGGACAATATAGGCCACCAGAAGGGGGACAATAAAGGGAAGTGATGTTATGTGCATCGTGCAAATAACTTGGATATATTAAACATATAGCCCACGGGGAAGCCCATATTTAGAATAGAATAAAATAGAATAGAATAGAATAGAATGGAATGGAATGGAGTGGAGTGGAGTGGAGTGGAGTGGAGTGGAGTGGAGTAGAGTAGAGTAGAGTAGAGTAGAGTAGAGTAGAGTAGAGTCGAGTCGAGTCGAGTCGAGTCGAGTCGAGTCGAGTCGAGTAACCGAGTTGGAAGGGACCTTGGAGGTCTTCTAGTCCAACCTCCTGCCTTGGCAGGAAACCCTATACCACCTCAGACAAATGGCTATCCAACATCTTCTTAAAAACTTCCAGTGTTGGACCATTCACAACTTCTGGAGGCAAGTTCTTCCACTGATTCATTGTTCTAACTGTCAGGAAATTTCTCCTTAGTTCTAAGTTGCTGCTCTCCTTGATTAAAACAACATGCCTCATGTCTGGCCAGAATTTGAAAACGACAGTTAATACAGCACAATTTCTGACTAAAATGGTCCCACTGAGATCAGCATATGTGGGCCTGCTTGGCGTAGATTGCAGGGGTGATACAGAAATATAATTTTATCTCATTTTGTTCTATTTTACATATTTATGTATTTAATTATGTATGTTACCTATAACTAGGATTTTATTGGTAACACGTGTCCAAACCTTGTACATTGATATGGCTAATAAAATACAACAACAACAACAATAATAATAATAATTCCACAAAGTGAAAAAAGTTATCAAAAATGAGACAGTGAAGATCTTGTGGGACTTTCGAATATAGACAGATCATCATTTGGAACATAACATGCCAGATATCACAGTTGTTGAGGGCCGAAGTATACAGTTTATTGATATCGCTGTACCAGGAGACACCAGAGTAGAAGAAAAAGAATTGGAAAAAAATTGTTAAATATTGCGACCTGGCCATTGTCATTGGCCCACTTGGTACCATGTCCAAGAATTTTACAAAACTCAACAAGAAATTGACGCTTCCTGCAATGACACCAGCGGAACTGCAAAAAACTGCCCTACTTGGAACATCATATATTTTAAGAATATACTTGGTTGATAGCTAGGACGCTGGCAGCAAGCCGTATCAACCATTAGCACCAGTCAGTCATGTTTGTGACACATTTTTAAATGTTCAGTTGACTGAGTTTCATGTTTAATGAATCATCATCATCATCATCATCATCATCATCATCATCATCTAAGGAGACATTTTCTGACAGTGAGAATAATCAACCGGTGGAACAGCTTGTCTCCAGAAGGTGTGGGTGCTCCATCACTTGAGGTTTTAAAGAAGAGATTAGACTTCTATTTGTCTGAAATGATATAGGGTCTTCTGTTTTAGCTGGGGTTGGACTAGAAGACCTCCAAGATCCCTTCTAACTCTGTTATACTAACATGGCTCTCTGGCCTTTGTGTGTGGAGCACAACGGACCATGGAATTGTGGGTCTGGCTGGCATGATGAGAGTTCTCCTTTAACCAATGTTAAATGTCCATCTCAGAATTTTGTCTTTGAAGTTTTATAATGTCACAACCTCATAATTTAATTTTTTTAAATCTTGAACTATTTTTAATACTCTAATGTTAATTTTATATGCTGTTTTATATGTCAGTTATATTGTATAACATCTGGAGCCCATCCTTGAGGGAGCGGGCAGCCTAGAAGCATGAAATATATAAACAAATAATTTGAGTCATTGGTGAAATATTGTCACGGTTTAGATGAGGCTATGGTTTGTTGGGAGTATCTTGACTCGGAAACTTCTTTTCTTGTGCTGTACTTTCATTAGCTTAGATAACGTTTCGTTAGCTTGGTTGGAGTTGAAGTAGATGGACCCCTAATCTGTGGGAGATGCAATTCTCTAAGTGTTTGTTCTTTTTATTTGATCAGCTAGCAGAGGCATTAAGAACAGAGATTGTAAATAAGGGACTGTTGCATTATTCCTTTGTTCCTTGCTTTGCTTTGTTTTGCTTTCTCCTGAATAGAGTTTGATATTCCAGAAGATGTTGACACTCTAGAAAAAGTGCAGAGGAGAGCAACCAGGTTGATTAGGGGACTGAAGACTAAAACATATGAAGAGCGGTTGCAGGAACTGGGCATGGCTAGTCTAGTGAAGAGAAGGATCAGGGGAGACATGATAGCAGTGTTCCAATATTTGAGGGGCTGCCACAGAGAGGAAGGGGGTCAACCTATTTTCCAAAGCAGCTGAAGGACAGACAAGGAATAGTGGATGAAAACTGATCAAGGAGAGATTCAACCTGGAAATAAGGAGAAATTTTGTGATAGTGAGAACAATCAACCAGTGGAACAGAAGTTGCCTTTGGAAGTTGTGAGAACTTCATCACTGGAAGCTTTCAAGAAGTGACTGGACTGCCATCTGTCAGAAATGGTGTAGGGTCTCCTGCTTGGGCAGGGGGTTGGACTAGATGACCTACAAGGTCCCTTCCAACTCTGTTAATCTGTCAATTTCTTCCCAATCAGCTGCTTCCTGCAGGAAGGACACTTTCCCTTCCTTCTCCTTTCTCCCACTATAAGGACAAAAAGCTCAAAATTGCAGGCTTTCTAACAAAGCTAGTGAAACTTCCTCAATTAGTTTTCCCCCCCATAGATCTAATGCCTAATAGATCTAATCTTAATAGGCTTTGTTTTATTCATGTACCTCTGTTCTGATAATTATCAACCTCTGTTGATGGCCTCAGGTGCAACATAGTTATCTGTGGAAGGAGGGGAGAAGACGTTGCAACGTTATGCAAAGAAAGGTTAAAATTGCAATGCAAACTCTGCTCCTTTTCTGCTTGTCTAATGACACTGTTTGCAAGTTTGAAGGGTTGTTGTGATGCCACAAGGCACAATTTTGTAATTTGGGTGGAACGTCAGCTTCCCGTCTCTGCATCTCCACTAGACTTCCTAGCTCCCAGTTTCATGCCGCTTGATCCAGTGGTAAAATCCATTTTTTTTACTACTACTGGTTCTGTGGGCGTGGTTTGGTGGGCGTGATGTGGCTTGGTGGGTGTGGCAGGGGAAGGATATTGCAAAATCTCCATTCCCACACCACTCCAGGGGAAGGATACTGCAAAAGTATCCTTGCAGCCAGAGGTGGTATTTGCTGGTTCTCCGAACTGCTCAAAATTTCCACTACCGGTTCTCCAGAACATGTCAGAACCTGCTGGATTTCACCCCTGGCTTGATCCCAAATCTTGGGTTAATTGACAGTGGATCCTACTTGTTCTTTTCTTGATGTTGGAGAGCGTGCATCGATGCAAACAATACCTTCATAAGGCAAAAGGGCAAGTCTGAAGGATGAAATCATATAGCTGCTACCTGTGGTTTGACATGACAGGTGATATCCACAGTAGATTAAGAAAAAGACTGATCCAATCAACACCAAAAACAGAAGAGCTTAAGGAACATGTATTTTAGTAGGATGTAATATATTTAGGAAGAGACTGCAGAAAAAATGAATTGGTCTGTCAGAAGAATAATTCAGGATCCCAATTTGAGCTGGGCTTGTGCAAGAAAAAATCAGAATAAAATCCAGGCAGATTATGAGGAAAGGAGATTTATTTATTCCTAAAATCAAAGAGGTCTGCTTATGGGGGGAGGGCAGCCACAGAGAAAATGTGATGACTCCCCTGGATGCTTCCTCAGACACCTCTCCAGATAGTAGCTCGGAGGAGAATGAACCAGTTCTGGACATATCCCGAGGGGAGTTGGTCAGTGGCTCCAAGCAGCCATCTGAGAGAGATTTTGCTGAAGCACAGCTGCAGCAGGACAGCTCTGAGGCTTCAGTTGGGGGAAAGAATGCAGCTGCAGCCTGTCAGTGATGAGGAAGAGGAACTGCCTTTTGCACCTGATCCAAGAATACATAGGGCAGAGAGAAGGCAGGAGCAATGAAGGTCAGCCTCATTACTCACGAGGAGGCAGCCTTGCACCTCTTGATGGGCTGCACCAGCAGACAGAGATGATGCTGGGAACAACGCATTCGTTTTCTTGCTGTATGTTCTTGCCTTGAACTTCAGACTGTGCCTCTTCAGCTGTAGCCCTTGCTTTGTCTTACCTTGCCTTTGCCTTGAGGACTACTGCAGAGGTGGGTTTCAGCAGGTTCTGACCAGTTCTGGAGAACCGGGAGTGAAAATTTTGAGTCGTTCAGAAAACCGGCAGTAAAAATCCTGACTGGCTCCACTCCCATCTATTCTCTGTCTCCGGAGTCCCAGCTGATTGGGAGGAAATGGGGATTTTGCAGTAACCTTCCCCTGGAGTGGGGAGGGAATGGAGATTTTACAGTATCCTTCTCCTACCACGCTCACCAAGCCACACCCACCAAGCCACACCCACAGAACCGGCAGTAAAGAATTTTGAAACCCATCACTGGATTAGTGTGTTGACTTCATCCGAGTAAATCATTTGGGGTTGAGCTGATGCCAGCACAGGGAATTGCTGGGGAATACGAAGTCAGGCGCGGAAGTCTTAGTAAAGACTTAATAAAGACTCCTTACATCTGTGGTGTGTGTGTATGTCTCTCTGTGTGTATGGGACAGCACAGAAAATGAGGTACAGAGAGATTGTTCTATGGGGGACTGATCCTTGGTATGGGCTTGAGGGATGTGGATGAGGGGTGTTATTCATTTACCTTCACTATCAGAGAATCAAAAATAGGACATGATGATGTCCTGGTGGGTGGGCGGAGCATCCCGGAGCTGCCACTTTCGGTTCTCCTGAACCGGATTGAACCGGCTGAATACCACCACTGATCTGGATGTGTATACATATTGGTTCTAGGGTATGTGGCTCCATCAAAAGGTCAGCTTTAATTGTCCTTCCTACTGTCGGTTGGCTTGTCTTTGTTGTGTAGTTGGTGTTTGGGCAGCCTATTTGTGGATTTGGAGAAGTATCGATGAACATTTTCTTTGTCTGGTTAAGTACTCTTGCCCAGGTAATTGGTTTCATTATTGATCAGTTGATTGAGTAATCTTAGCAACGGAGCTTTGTTAAAATGCTCCTATTTGATCGCAATATAGTTTCTAGTCTTGGTCAATTATTTGAGACAGTGGGGGAAATAATTTGCTATTGGTAATTATTAAAATTCTTCCCACAGGTATTCATTCATTCATCATTCATTCATTCAATCAATCAATCAATCAATCTCCAGTGGAGGAAATAATTTGCTATTGGTAATTGTTAAAATTCTTCCCACAGGTATTCATTCATTCATTCATTCATTCATTCAGTCAGTCAATCAATCAATTAATCTGCATATGGCCAAAGCAATTCAGAGTGACTTAGGGTGTATGTAACCATAAAACAAAATGTAACAACAACAAATACATCAAACAACAACATAAAATAATAAAATCGATTAAAATTAACAGTAATCCTAGCAAGACTGAGTGACATCTAATGGAAGGCTTCTCTTTTAACTGCTTCGCAGAATAATAACGAATGATCAACGGCAGTGATAATCTTACCTCCAAGGAAAGGAAGATGGAAACTGCCATCAAAGATCACACTTTCTCCAAGCTTCCACAATTCCCACTGCATCACATATCAGAAAAATCACAAATTTTGAATCAAGGTGAGACCGTAAGACAAATTGGAATGGCCTGCAGGTAAATATGAACTAAGCCATGTATAATACGGAAGAATCAAGTTGAGACAAAACCCCAACCAACAAAATAAAGAAGAAGCTAGATGGCAAAATAATTATGCAGCAGATGCTCAAAAACCTCTTCAAATAATGCCGTTTGAATGGCAAAAGTACAATTCGGCTTGGCACAATCATGTTTGTTTATACATTTATGCGCCCTCCAGCTGTGATCATGTTACTAAAGTCTCCTAAATTCAACATCTTTCATCTTTATTCTCTAGTGCGATGGGGCTGGTGGGTCTAGGACTTTTCGACTTGAACTCTTGGCGCTGCCTGTTTCTCCACCAGGGTTTTGCCTCCGCATTATTATGCCTCGGCACTTTCGGCCATGGCCCCTCCATCCCAGTCCCTTCGCGGCGGCCCATTCATTTTAGTACAGTTTGTGTCGGGCTTTTGGGCGCACAGTTCGAAGCCAGCCAATCAGTGCAGGGCATGGGGGCTTTGGGACTAGAGTGGGGGCTGCAGTTCAGAGGGAGGCTCTGTCAATTCGGAGCCTCCCGAGACAGCTGAGAGCAGTGTGGGGGAGGGATCCAGCCACAAAAGATGGGGTGGGGGGAGGGTACTGCGACGAATGGGCTGTGACGAAGGGACTGGGACAGAGGGGCCGTGGCCCAAAGTGCCGAAGCATAATAATGTGGAAGTGAAACCCTGTGTGGAGAAACAGGCAGCGCCAAGAGTTTGAGCCAAAATGTCCCATTCTGTGGCTGGCAAGCCAAGGCACTTCTTCTTAAGGAGTTGTAAGAATAAGCTCGAACAGTGATGGCTAACCTTTTTCTTGTCATGTGCCAAAAGTGCACGTGTGTGCATGCAACAGCGCAGGTGTGTGCGGACACCCATAATGTAATACACCCTCCTGCGGAAGCATGCACAGCCCCCCATGCTTCCCCCGTGCATGACCCCCATACTCCCCCATCCCCAATGCATGTGACCCCCGCTCCCGTTTTAGGCCTAGTAGGCCTCCCTGCAGCCTCCTTGGCTCAAAAACAGGCCATAGGGGTGTATGCCATCCCCTGTGCTCCCTCCCACCCCGTGCATATGTGCATGAACCCCCCTGCGCATGTGCATGCATCTCCCACATGCGCCCTGCCCCCCACTGCCCCCAAAAATCAGGTAGATGGCAAGAGGCATGTGTGTGCATCAGTGGTGGGTTCCTCCCAGTTCGGCCGATGATATGATGTCACCGAACCGGGTCTCTTTGTTCAGGAGCTGGGCCCTCCCCTCCCTCTGCCCTCCCCCCTCCTCCCTCCCCACGTTATTCTTACCTTTTATTTGGCCCCACCCCCAATATATTGCTGCCTCCTGAGTCCCAGCTGATCGGCTAGAAGGAAAAAAACTGTTTAAACTCTTGCTGCGGGATTTCAAAGGGCCGCCCTACAGCTGATCGGTGTTAAAAGGAGTATGGTGGTAGACAGGTGCCTCCAAAAAGAAATGAGTAGACTGGTACAGCTCTGCAAGCAGTTAAAAACCTGGTAGACCAGTACCTCTGCTAAATCCTAAAGAACTGTCACATGCCCACAAAATAAGCCACGCCCACAGAACCGGTAGTAAAAATTTTTAGAACCCACCCCTGGTGTCCATGTGCGGTGGAGCTGAGTTGAGCCTCGCATGCCCGCAGAGAGGTCTCTGTGTGCCAGCTGTGGCACGCGTGCCATAGGTTCACCAGCACGGGTCTAGAAGCAGCACTAAGAAGGAAAACAAAATTGCATTTCTCAGTTACTGTATCCCTCAGGCACAGGTCAATTCTAGCCACAGGTACAAAATCGCTTCTGCTAAACCCTGAAAAAAAAAGACAACTTTATCTAGCCCTCAAATGAGCTGGAGATGAATTTGTTAGTGGGCCATATTTGTTTATTGAGACGGCCTAAGGTGATGTTTCTCAAACTTGGCAACTTTTAAGATCCATGGAGTTCAACTCCCAGAATTCCCCAGCTAGCATGCTGACTGGGGAATTCTGGAAGTTGAAGTCCACGGATCTTAAAGTTGCTAAGTTTGAGAAGCACTGATCTAATGCATAAGAAATGTGGGGGAAAGTAGTGAAATTGGTAACAAAAACGTGTGGCATAGCGCTCCTAGTCTAACAAATTTATGCTATCATCATCTTCATTTAACGACCCCATAATCCCTTGCGGGGTGGAGTCAGGGCAACTGAATGGAGCTAGCAGAGTGTTTTAATGGCTGGATTCCTTTCCTGTCGCCAATGCGAAGTTTTGTTCAGCAGATATATTCTCAGTGTGCCCAGAGAGAGAAATATCTGCCTCTACCTAGGATGGAACTCCCAGCCTCCTGATTGTGAGGTGAGAGCACCACCTCTAGGCCACCGCACCACTCCTTAACAAATTCTATCTCACTGCAAAATATGTCATATTTCCATCCTCATTTAATTTTCTGTTTCTCAAATATTGTTCTGCCCCAGCTACGGGTCCCAAGAAGTGTAGCACACACATACAGCTCCAAAAATTCCGTTTAATACAAACAGACCCCTTTCAAAATGCAGGTTTTAACCACAAATGTCCTTATCAGCCTGCTATGAATTACAGAGATTAAACAAAATCCGACAAGGGTTGGTAATCAGCCCAGAAACCAAGTTGTAACAAAAACTCACTCTCAAAATGCTCCACGTAGGACCAAACATTGTTTCCAGCAACATTTGCCAGCTGTGTGCGAACTTAAATAGGCTAAGGGAGTGGCCAATTAGCCCCAAGCCTTACTCTGAGGAGACCTCCTCCTGAGTAGCCACCCTGCCTTTTGGCAGCCCTGTATTCTCAAGCATTGAGAAGAGGCTCCTCCACTTCACTCTCTTCACTTGAAGGAGCCTCTGGAGGTTCTGAAGGCCCTGGCTGAGTCTCTGCCTCTGGCACCACATCCTCTTCAGCCTCCTCGCTGTCATATTCGAGCGCCGGCTGCACAGGCTGCTGGCAACCCCACACTAGCCTCCTCGTTGTCGGGATCAGCCACAATCCACGCAGGCAACTGGCGGGCCACAACAAATATAGTGCATGTACTCCTTGACTTACAACCATTCATTTAGTGACCATTTGAAGTTACAAGGGCACTGAAAAAAGTGATTTATCACTGTTTTTCACACTTTATGGCCATTGTAGCATCCCCATGGTCATGTGATTAAAATGCAGAAGCTTGGCACCTGGCATGTCTTTATGACAGCTGCAGCGTCCCCGGGTCATGTAATCTGCAAGTTTCTGACAAGCAAAGAGAAAGGGGGAAGCCAGATTCACTTAATGATAGTGTGATTTATTTAAGTACTGCAGTGACTCGCTTAAAAACGGTGGCAAGAAAGGTCATAAAATAGGGCAAAACTCACTTAACAACTGCCTTCCTTTGCAATGGAAATGAGGAGCTCAGTTGTGGTTTTAAGTTGAGAGCCGCCTGTAATACCTATTAATTTTCCTTGTTGGGCATAGACTGGGCCAGGGAGATGGGAAGAGATCAGGGGCGAAATCCAGCAGGTTTGACAGGTTCTGGAGAATCAGTAGCAGAAATTTTGAGTAGTTTGGAGGGAATGGAGATTTTGCAGTATCCTTCCCCTGCCACACCCACCAAGCCACGCCTACCAAGTCAGACCACGCCCACCAAGCCACGCCCACAGAACCTGAAGTTAAATATTTGAATTCCACCACTGGAAGAGATGTAGGCGATGTAGGCTGCACCGTAAGGTGTGACTTTTGGCTCTTTTTCCTATGATTGGTGCATCGTGCACCCAAGCAGCTTACCAGTATAGATGTTGGTCTGGCAGAGAATCCATATTTGGTCTTCCATGAAGTCAACAGCGGAGGAAAACAAGAAGGAATGCAGAATAACAGAGTTGGAAGAGACCTTGGAGGCCTTTTAGCCCAACCCCCTGCTCAAGCAGGAGACCTTATACCATTTCTGACAGATGGCTATCCAGTCTCTTCTTGAAAGCCTCCAGTGATGGAGCACCACAACTTCTGGTGGCAAGCAGTTCCACTGATTAGTTGTTCTCATTGTCAGGAAACGTCTCCTCAGTTCTAGATTGAATTTCTTCTTGATTAGTTTCCATCCATTGTTTCTTGCCCTGCCTTTTGGTGCTTTGGAGAATAATTTGACCCCCTCTTCTTGTGGCAGCCATTCAAATGTTGGAACACCTGGAACAAGAAGGAAAAGGAGGAGGAGGAAGAGGCGGTGAAGCTGCTTCTTTTTAATTATTTCTGATGCAAATCTAGGTATCTTTTTATGAAGCTTGTATTGGGTCCCTCAGAGCTAACAAAACTTCCACAAGAAAATAACCAAGCTCAGAGAGCACCAAGGACACCTCATTTCAGCCCTGAGCTATAAAAATGTCCTCCTTTATTGGTAGACCAATCCATCGCTAACATTTCTAGGTAAAATGAGTGAGAGAATGATGGGTTAACACAAGCAAACAAACATGTTGCAAGAACACAGCGTTAGGTCCCCTCCTATGTGTTGTGGAAAATCCACACATACATTAATTTTCATGAATGAAGGCGAATAAAAGTGTGCCAGGATAATGTTGCCCTCTACATGGGGCTGCCCTTGGGGTGCACCCGGAGGCTCCAACTGGTCCAGAATGGAGCCGCGCGAGTAGTTACGGGTGCGTCCTGCTACTCCCATGTGACACGACTTCTGCCTGAGCTGCACTGGTTGCCAGTGGTCCTTCGAATCTGCTTCAAGGTGCTGGTACTCACCTATAAAGCCCTTCATGGCAAGGGCCTGGGGTATTTGCAGGAACACCTCCTACCAGCCTCCCACCGCCCAGTGCGCTCACATAGGGCAGCTCTCCTCTGGGTCCCCTCAGCCAGACAGTGTCGGCTGGCGGTCCCCAGGATGAGGGCATTCTCTGTGGTTGCACCGACCCTCTGGAATGGGCTGCCCACCGAGCTCCCGACGGCCCCCGACCTCCGCACCTTCTGCGCCGACCTAAAGACATGGCTCTTTCAGTAGCTTCTTGATCTGTTGTGGATTTTAATTTTGGGGATTTGGGGATTTTATATTTGGTTTTAATATTAGTTAAATAATATTCATTGTTGGGTTGTTTTTATTGTTGTGAGCTGCCCTGAGTCCTATGGGAGAGGGGAGGCATAGAAATCTAACAATAAACAAACAAACAAACAAATTTGGGTTGGTGACTGGGAGCAGAGGTTTAGCATTCTGAGATTTGGGATTTAGGCTGGAGCTAATCCTCAGGGAATTTCTCTCTAGCAGAGAGTGTTTTTCTAGCACAGGGGTCTCCAACCTCCAAAGCTGGCTGAGGAACTCTGGGAGTTGAAGTCCACAAGTCTTAAAGTTGCCAAGATTGGAGACACCTGCTCTAGCAGACTAAACCTCTAGTCCCATTGATCCACACAGATTGGCTCCTGCTACATTAATTCTTTTAAAAAAGGGCTCAGTTACAAACACACGTCCTCGCTTGCTTTAAAAACAACAACAACAAAACTATATCTAAAATGTAGAGTATCCTCTACAAATCCATCTGTTGGTTATGCTGGCTTAGAAGTTGAAACTGGAATCCGATGCAGTTGGAGAGTTGTAAAAGTGAAAACTGCTTTCCAGTGATGGCCTTTGAATTGCAACTGATTCCTTGGGCAGTGAAAATTCTATCTCTATCTCTATCTCTATCTCTATCTCTATCTCTATCTCTATCTCTATCTCTATCTCTATCTCTACCTCTATCATCTCTCTCTCTTTCCTCTCTCTCTCTCTCTTTCCCTCTCCCTCTCCCTCTCCCTCTCTCTCTCTCTCAAAATAATTCCAAATCAGGTAATAACAAAAGCTGAACCTCTGTTTGAAAAGCCAAAGCTGAGAAATTCATATGGATCTCCCCGAAAGAAGTTCACTCAATAGAAGGGCAACCTTAAAATGTGTCTGTGTTTGTGTGCGCAATTTGTGTGCATTTTTGTCCATTGCTGAATGGAACGTGGCCACTTAGAGCAGGCGGAGTTTGCGATTTCTTGTCCGTGAGGGGAAATTACGGAAGTTACAGACAACAAAAGCCAGACATCCATTAGCTGGCAGGCCCCATCAGATACCAACAGTTTTCTTTTGAAAACCATTCAGATTAATCTAGCCCAACAGGACAATAGGCATCTGATGAAACCACTGATACCATTGCCTTCGTTCGCTTTCTTTGTCTCCTGAGTGGCAAGGATGAAACGAAGATCTGGAGAGAGTCTTGTATGTATGTATGTATGTGTGTATGTGTATTCCTTGCAACTGCATTATTACAAACAGGTCCGTGAATAGAATGTGAAATGGCATTAATAAAAAAATGGCCTGACAACATTAATGAAACTGCACTGAAGGAAATGACACCATCGTAGCAATGAAAAGGATTTTGGGGTGGAAAATGTGGTGGGGGTAGGTGAGGCGGGAGCCTGGGAGGCAAGCAAAAGGTGCTACTAGATTCAATTTGGGTCGGTCATGGGGATCAGAGTTTTTGTCTTCCAAGCTTTGGGACTTGTGCTGGAGTCCATCCTTAGGTAACGTCCCTCTCAACAGAACATGTCCTTTGGATATTCTATGCTAGGGGTCCCCAACCCCGGGTCTATGGACCCGTATCGGGCCACAGCATGCCAGAAACTGGGTTGTACAAACAAGCAAAGCCCCATCCATGGGATGCAGGCGGCACGTGATACCACACCCCCTCAGGCCCATGGAACAACCTCTCTCCACAAAACCGGTCCTTGGCACCCAAAAGATTGGAGGCCAGTTGTGGTATTCAGCCGGTTCTATCTGGTTCAGGCAAACCGGTAGTGGCGGGAAGCTCCGCCCACCCACCTGGATATAATCACATCCCATTTTTGGTGCTCCGTGCATGCACGGAAGGTCCTGTGAATGCGCGGAGGTGGAGTTTGTGAGCGAAGCGCTCGCGAGCGCTTGCATGCTCACATTTGCGAACTGGTAGCAAAGGTAAGTGAATACCATCCCTGTTGGAGGCCCTTGTTCTACTATCTGCATAGTACAGGTAGTCCTCGACTTACAACAGTTCATTTAGTGACCGTTCAGGGTTACAACGGCACTGAAAAAAGTGACTTATGACCATTTTTCACACTTACAATTTTTGTAGCATCCCCACGATCCTGTGATCAAAATTCAGATGCTTGGCAACTGATTCATACTTATGACCATTGCGGTATCCCAAGGTCAAGTGATCGCCTTTTGCAACCTTCTGAGAAGCAAAGTCAACGGGGAAGCCAGATTCACAGAACAACTGTGTTACCAACTTATCCACTGCAACGATTCGATTAACAACAACGGTGGCAAGGAAGGTCATGAAATGGGGGCAAAATCAACTTAGCGAATGTCTCCCTTAAGAACAAAAATTATGGGTTGTACAATTATGATTGTAAGCTGAGGACTACCTGTATTTATGTTGTGTTGGTTGTGTGTAGCTTTTTAGCTGTTGATTGGGGTGTTGATGGCTATTAAGGGGCTACTCACCCATGATGAGTGAGGAAATTCATGGGGAAAAGCTTAATTGGGATTTTAGGGGGGGAAAAAAGGCCACCGCCAGAAATTCAAGGTGGTGGACATGCACAGATGCTTTCTACTGGCATTTGAAAGGGCAATTGTTGCCAGCAAATGTGCTAGAGATGGCATGTTGTGCTGAGCTGGAACAATTTTTGGAAGTGTGCCTGGACTGGCTTGGCAATGAAATTGGGCACATTATTGAAGAAATGCAACCAGGCCTATGCCACCATGGATTCCAATGCAGGCTGACTTTCTCTTCGAGCTTGGAAGGCTGCTATGAATTGTATTCTATTTTTAAAAGCTCTGGAGAATTTCCTACGTGGAACTAGTGGTGTTTGCTGGTTTACATTTCTGAGTGTGATTAATGGAGAGTGCAGATTCTTTATCTAAACCAGGGGTGTCAAAGTGAAGGCCTGCAGGCTGGGTGGGCATGGTCATGGCGGGTGTTGCCTAGGCCACCTGCACCATGGTGGGGAGGTGGACGTTTTTGTCCTCCCTGGGCTCCGGAGGCTTTTCTTGAGCCTCTGGGAGGGTGAAAATGGCCTCCCCAGGCTCCAGAGGCCCTCTGGAGGCTGGAAACGGGCCTGTTTCTGGCCTTCCCAAACTTCCAGTAGGCTCGTTTTTCAACCTCCACAAGCCTCTGTGCGCGCCCTGCACTTACCTGCATCCAAAACGGGCCGCGTAGGGACTCCTGGGAGAGGTAGGGTGAGCGGGGCGGGGCGGGGCCAGCCAGGAGTGGGATTTGGGGGTTCTCTGAACTGCCCAGAATCATAGCTAGAGGTGCTCCCAAACCTCTGCAAACCCCCAGCAGCCCACCCTTGGATCCGGCCAGTGGGTTGATTAGATCTGGCCCATGGGGCCACCCTGGAAGGAGACCTTGTTTTCGCTGGCAGAGTGCTCGGGCCACCACAGATGCCCCTGACACAAGTGACATCAAAGTGGCCACGCCCATCCTGGCCACACCCACCTTGCCCTCCAAGGTCAAAAACAACCCTGAAGTGGCCCTCAATGAAATCAATTTTGACACCCTGATCTAAACAATCATTCTGGTCAAATAAGCATCATGGGATAAGTAGGATAAATAGGAAACACACATACATGATTAATACACAGACTTAGGGGTGCTCTCTTAGCGATTGTTCAAAGTTATAACTCTGAAAAAGGGAATGATGATGTCGATTTGAAGTTCCAAGAGCCCCCTGTGGTCACATGATCATATTTTGGGCATTCGGTAACTCGGACACCCGCATTTGTGGCCATTTGTAGTGTCCCCTCCTCACGTGACTACAATTTATGATATTTTTGCCCAAAAACCAACATAGAATAGAATAGAATAGTATAGAATTCTTTATTGGCCAAGTGTGATTGGACACACAAGGAATTTGTCTTGGTGCATACACTCTCAGTGTACATAAAAGAAAAGATACATTCATCAAGAATCATAAGGTACAACACTTAATGATAGTCATAGGGTAGAAATAAGCAATCAGGAACAATATCAATATAAATTGTAAGGATATAAGCAACAAAGTTATAGTCATACAGTCATAAGTAGAAGGAGATGGATGGTGGCAACGATGAGAAGATTAGTAGTAGTGTAAATAGTTTGACAGTGTTTTTTTTTCTCCTCTCCCACCTTCACCCACATCTTTCTTTTTTTTTTTGAACTGTTGGTCGTTTCTTATACAATTAGTCAAATTCAAATATATTTTACTCAATTACAATTTTTGTCATCGTCTTCCCCCTTTCTTTTATTTTTTTAATATACCTCAGTATTTCTATACTTGCATACATAAACACCTTCTTCATTTATCAATAAATTCTAACTTTACTATTTATGCATATTTATCCTCTTTTATTCTTAAAAATTTCATTCTTTTTCTTAATATACGAACTTATGAGATCGCCTTCTGCTACCGATAGCCTCCCACTGGCCAGTACGCTCCCACAGAGAGGGACTCCTCAGGGTGCCGTCGGTCAAACAATGTCGACTGGCGACCCCCAGGGGGAGAGCCCCCTCAGTGCGGGCACCTGCCCAGGGAGATATGGATGATCCCTGACCTACGCACCTTTCGCCGCGCCCTCAAGACGTTTTTATTCCAACAAGCTGGGATGGCCTAAACACGAATTTTAACTGTTGGTTTATTTTTAATACACTGGGCCAAATTATTTAATATGTTTTTAAACTGTTTTTAAATTTTGTATATGGGTATGTTTTCTTCTTGGCTGTACACCGCCCTGAGTCCTCTGGGAGAAGGGTGGTATAAAAATTGAAACAAATAAAATAAATAAAAATAATAAATATATTTATATTTGTTTGTTCAGAGCTACCTTCCCTCCACTTCATCTTTTTTTTTTATACTGCAATCTTTCTCCTCAAACCTAACCTCTCCCTCTTCTCCTTCCAACTTTCTTTCCCCACCTTCTTCTGTTCTCTACTTCCCCTTCCCTTCTCCTTCTCCTCCTCTCTTCCCCCCTGATAGTTTGACAGTGTTGAGGGAATTATTTGTTTAGCAGAGTGATGGCGTTTGGGAAAAAACTACTCTTGTGTTTAGTTGTTCTGGTGTGCAGTGCTCTATAGCATCATTTTGAGGTAGGAGTTGAAACAGTTTATGTCCAGGATGCGAGGGGTCTGTAGATATTTTCACAGCCCTCTTTTTGACTCGTGCAGTATTCAGGTTCTCAATGGAAGGCAGGTTGGTAGCCATTGTTTTTTCTGCAGTTCTAATTATCCTCTGAAGTCTGTGTCTGTTTGTTGGGTTGCAGAGCCAAACCAGAGAGTTATGGAGGTGCAGATGACAGACTCAATAATTCCTCTGTAGAACTGGATCAGCAGCTCCTTGGGCAGTTTGAGCTTTCTGAGTCGGCGCAGAAAGAACATTCTTTGTTGTGCTTTTTTGATGACGTTTTTGATGTTAGCTGTCCATTTTAGATCCTGCGATGTGATAGAACCTAGAAATTTGAAGGTCTCTACTGTTGATACTATGTTGTCTAGTATTGTGAGAGGTGGAAGTATGGAAGGGTTTCTCCCAAAGTCCACCACCATTTCTACGGTTTTGTGTGTGTTCAGTTCCAGATTGTTACGGTCCACCACGAGGCTAGTTGTTCAACCTCCCGTCTGTATGCGGATTCATCATTGTCTCGAATGAGACAACCCATATACTTCTGATTTCCAGCAAAAACTAAAAAACAAAACCCTCATAGTGAACAATGGGCTTCCGAAGTTTGCAATCACCAAACCAGTTGTTAAACCGGCAGCATCCCACCACTGGTTGTAAGTAACTTTTTTCAGTGTTGTTGTAACTTTGAATATTTCACTAAACGAATGGTTGTAAGTCAAGGACTACCTGTATATTGCTGATGGAGAAGTGCTGGAATGATGAGATCAATCTCCTATAGTTTGGCATCTTTAGATGTATTGAAACTCCACTTCCTAAAATTTCTGGCTAATGTAACAAAAAATGATGCTGACTGATATTCCTCAACATCCTACATAATCATATAATCATAAGTTTATTTGTCAAGCATATATAAGATAACAGGTAAAAGTATAAACATAATTTGAATACATGAAAAGAGAAAGTAAAAAGGAATATTAGGGCAGGTATGGTAGGCACGCTGGTGCACTTATGCACGCCCCTTACAGACATTTTAGGATTGGGGTGAGGTCAACAGTAGACAGTTTAAGGTTAAAGTTTTGGGGATTTGGAGAAGAAACTACAGAATCAGGTAGTGCATTTCAGGCATTGACCACTCTCACTGAAGTCATATCTTCTGCAATCGAGTTTGGAACGGTTTACCTTGAATTTGTATCTATTATTTGCTCGTGTATTGTTGTGGTTGAAGCTGAAGTAGTCATTGACAGGAAGGACATTGTGGAAGATAATTTTATGTACTATGCTTAGGTCAGGCTGAAGTCGGCGTAGTTCTAAATTATCTAAGCCCAAAATTTGGAGTCTGGTGGCATAAGGTATTTTATTGCCGGTAGAGGAATGGAGGACTCTTCTCGTGAAATATCTCTGGACTCTCTCGATTGTATCTATGTCCGATATGCAGTGCAGGTTCCAGACAGATGAGCTGTATTCGAGAATTGGTCTAGCAAATGTTTTATATGCTCTAGTTAATAGTACAACATTACCAGAGAAGTTTTGAACAAGACTCCATTAATGAGCCTCAGTTTCACCCCAGTATTTTCATTTGTTATTTGTTTTGGAATGAGTATGCATTTCAAAATGAAACGTTTCTGAGACAGCTTAAAATACTGTGATTCTCCGAGCAGAAGATTACGTTTCTTCCCCCTCAAATAGTTGATATTGAAAGGGGGAGGATGTCTTAGATTGGCTGAGAATACCATAACGAAAACAGGCCAGGTTTTCCTATCTAATTTTCCTCTTTTGTGGAGTGGATTGTCTTAAAATCAGAAATGCCTTTCCTTTGTGTAAATTCAGTAAAGCATTTTAAAATAACCGTCTCAAAAGCTTAAAGACTTAAAAAGGAAGCTTAAAACTAATCCTAGTGCGAACGACATCAAAGTAACAGACGAACAGTCAATTAAAACAGTGGTTAAAACAGAAGCCCCTAAAATAGCAAAAATTAATCTAAAGACCCCATTGCATGTTGAATGTAAAATTAAGATTTTAAAAGGTTTGTGAAAATAAAGAACTCATTACATAAAAGTGAGAAGAAATAGCTTTGTCTAAGGTGCTGAAGCTAAGGAGGCTAGACTGTAAAATTGTTGTTGTTAGTTGCGAAGTCGTGTCCGACCCATCGTGATCCCATGGACAACGTTCCTCCAGGCCTTTCTGTCCTCTACCATCCCCCGGAGCCCATTTAAGCTCATGCCAATTCCTTCAGTGACTCCATCCAGCCACCTCGTTCTCTGCCATCCCCTTCTTCTTTTGCTCTCAATCTTTCCCAGAATCATGCTCTTCTCCAGTGAGTCTTTCCTTCTCATTAGGTAGCCAAAGTATTTGAGTTTCATCTTCAGGATCTGGCCTTCTAAAGAGCAGCCAGGGTTGATCTCCTCTAGGACTGACTGGTTTGATGGCCTTGCAGTCCAAGGGACTCGCAGGAGTCTTCTCCAGCACCATAGCTGAAAGGTCTCAATTCTTTGGCGCTCAGCCTTCCTTATGGTCCAACTTTCACAGCCATACATACTGTAAAGTTACGCAGAATATATTCATGGAAAAAGCAAAAGTAAACCACTTTTATTATCATGTGTATTTTTTTTTAGTTATTTCTTTTTATTTTTTTAATTTTGATTATTTTTAAAGAAAGAAAAAAAGGTAACAAGCAAACAGAAGGGAAAATAAAAATAAAGGTAGTCCTCGACTTACAAGAGTTCATTTAGTGGCCATTCAAAGTTACAACGGCACTGAAAAAGGTGACATGATTATTTTTGAGCCACGGTGACACAGTGGTTAGAGTGCAGTACTGCAGGCTATTTCTGCTGCCTGCCGGCTGCCCGCAATTTGACAGTTCAAATCTCACCAGGCTCAAGGTTGACTCAGCCTTCCATTCTTCTGAGGTTGGTAAAATGAGGACCCAAATTATTGGGGGCAATGCGCTGATTCTGTAAACAGCTTAGAGAGGGCTGTAAAGCACTGTGAAGCAGTATGTAAGTCTAAGTGCTATTGCTATTGCTATTTTTCACACTTACAACTTTCCCAGCATCTCCATAGTCACGTGATCAAAATTCAGATGCTTGGCAATTGATTCATGTTTATGACCGTTGCAGTGTCCCCGGGGTCATGTGATCACCTTTTGCGACCTTCGGACAAGTGAAGTCCATAGGGAAGCCAGATTCACTTAACAACCGAGTTACTAACTTATCGACTGCAGTGATTCATTTAATGACTGTGGCAAGAAAGGTCGTAGAATGAGGCAAACCCCAATTAACAAATGTCTCACTTAACAACAGAATTTTTGGGCTCAGTCACTCAGTCACTCGTCACGTCTCACCTGGACTACTGTAACGCTCTCTACATGGGGCTCCCCTTGGGGTGCACCCGGAGGCTCCAACTGGTCCAGAATGCGGCCACGCAGGTGATTATGGGAGTGACAGGGTGCTCCAACGTGACACCTCTCCTGCGCGAGCTGCACTGGCTTCCAGTGGTCTTCTGGGTGTGCTTCAAGGTGTTAGTTTTGATCTTTAAAGCGCTCCATGGCATAGGACCGGGGTATTTGTGGGACCGCCTGCTGCTACCGATAACCTCCCACCGGCCAGTACGCTCACACAGAGAGGGCCTCCTCAGGGTGCCATCAGCCAAGCAATGTTGGCTGGCGGCCCCCAGAGGGAGAGCCTTCTCTGTGGGGCCACCCGCCCTGTGGAATGAGCTGCCTCCTGAAATTCGTTTGATCCCGGACCTCCGCGCTTTCCGAAAGGCCCTTAAGACTTATTTATTCCAACAAGCCGGCCTTGCTTGATTGATTTTAACGGGTTTTTAAAATTTTTGGTATTATTAATTTTTGGGGTTTTAAATTGGATATTTTAACTGGTTTTTAGACTTTTATATTGGAACACCGACGATTTAATCAAATTTTAAATTTTTTAATATTTGTATTATATGTGTTTTAATCTGGCTGTTCACCGCCCTGAGTCCCCTTCCCGGAGAGAAGGGCGGTATATAAATTGAAATAAATAAATAAATAAATAAATAATAAATAAATAAATAATAAATAAATAAATAAATAAATAGCTAGCACCTGTAATTGATGCTGAAATATAATATTAGTAAATTGACAAAGGCATTAACAATGTTGTACTGTTAGTGCTCAATATATCCTTACTAAGGAATTAACCTTAAAAACAAAATACATTCAATTCTTTTAACCATTTAAAAAAAATTGCAATCTCTATGCCAAATGCAGAAATCTCCATAATTTTTTTTATTTAAAGTTAGGGAAAAAAAGGCTATGAAAAACATTATAAATAGAGGGAAATCACTTCTCTACTGTTGTCATAAAAACTGTCCACTTACTCTCCTGGAGCTGAGCTTGGCCTTGTATCTTTTTCAATAAGGAAGTAAGAAAGCCAGGCTCCTTCCCTGAGAAGTTCATCCCAGAGTTGAAGGGCTAATAGAGAGAAGGTGAGTTCACAGGTGTGAGAATGGAAACGCACGAGCAGCCCTTTTCTGGGATAAATATTTCCATGAAAGATCAAATAATCACCACAGCCCAGATTCATCCTTTCCTTTCCTTTCCTTTCCTTTCCTTTCCTTTCCTTTCCTTTCCTTTCCTTTCCTCTCCTCCCCTCCCCTCCCCTCCCCTCCCCTCCCCTCTCCTCTCCTCTCCTCTCATTCCTTTCCTTTCCTTTACCCCCTTTCCCTTCCCCTCCCCTCCTTTCTTTTCCCTTCCCTTCCCTTCCCCTCTTTTCTTTTTCCTTCCCTTCCCCTTTCTCCTTCTCTCCTCTCCCTTGCCCCTCTCCCTCCTCTCTCCCTCCCTTCCCTTTCCCTCCCCTCCAGTGGTGGGATTCATGTTTTTTTTACTACTGGTTCTTTGGGCATGGCTTGGTGGGTGTGGCAGGGGAAGGATACTGTAAAATCTCCATTCCCTCCCCATTCTAGGGGAAGGTTACTGCAAAATCCCCATTTCCTCCTGATTAGCTGGGACTCGGGAGGCAGAGAATAGATGGGGGCGGGGCCAGTCAGAGATGTTATTTACCGGTTCTCCAAACTACTCAAAATTTCCGTTACTGGTTCTCCAGAACTGGCCAGAACCTGCTGAATACCACCTCTGTTCACCTCCCTTCCCTGCCTTTATAAGTTTGTATTTTGATGTTTGTTTTGAAATTTAACAAAGGTATTTTTTTAAAAAAAAATTATAAAATGTGTGTGTGTGTGTGTGTGTGTGTGTGTGTGTGTATGTATATGTATGTGTGTGTATATATATATATATGTGTGTGTGTGTGTATGTGTATATATATATATACATATAATGCATATATATATGTTTTCTGAGGTTTTCGCGGGTGTTTGTATGTAGGTCTTTGGTTATTCGGGTCTTCTCCAGCGTAGAATTGGAAATATCTTGGCGACGTTTCGGCGAAGTCTCATTCATCATCTTCAGGCTGGTGTTCTCGGCTTCGTGCTTCCAGGAGCAATGTGAGATTGCAGCTGACCCTTCCTTTTAACTGCTAGTGGGGGTGTGAGCTGATTGGGTGGGAGCTTGGCTGTGTTCTGATTGGGTGGAGGTGTATTCTGATTGGTTAGGGGCTTGGCTGTGCTCTGATTGGATGGGGGGTTGGTTGTGCTCTGATTGGCTGAGGGTGTGTTCTGTTTGGGTGGGGGCTTGGTTGTGCTCGGCTTAGTCTGAGTTACAGGGGGATTTGAGCTGGTGAGCTGCGGTTGTTGTTGTTTGGCTTCGTGTTTGTGGTCGTGAGGGCTTTTCATGGAGGGTGTTGGTCTGATTCATGTATGGATTGGAGGGGTTAAAAGTGGCCAATGATGCAGCTGCGGTCTGGCTTCTGGTCCTTGGTCGTGCCTCATTATCAGTGTGGGTTTGAGTCTGCTTTCTGCGTGGATGTGTGGTGGACGAAGCCGAGAACACCAGCCTGAAGATGATGAATGAGACTTCGTCGAAACATTGCCAAGACACTTCCAATTTTATGTGGGAGAAGACCCGAATAACCAAAGACCTACATACAAACACCCGCGAAAACCTCAGAAAATATATATATATATATATATATATATATATATATATATATATATATATATATATGTGTGTGTGTGTGTGTGTGTGTGTGTGTGTGTGTGTGTGTGTGTGTGTGTGTGTGTGTGTCATAAAATGTGGTATAAAACATATTTTGGAGCTGAAGGTGAATATACATGTCCTAGGATCATGTTGGAGGATCCAGTCTGGGTCGATCACTGGGACCAGAGGTTTAGTCTTCTGAGCTTTTGGACTCATGCTGGAGACCATCCTCAATGTTCCCAGAGGATGAGCTCCAACCTGAGTCTAAAAGCTCAGAAGTCTAAACCTCTGGTCCAGTGATGAAATGTAAAATTTGTTACTACTGGTTCTGTGGGCGTGGCTTGGTGGTGATGGGGTAATGTGACTGGGTGGGCGTGGCCAACTTTTAAAAAAACTTTTAAAAGATCAGGCAACTCAGCTGGGATCGTCAGAGGCTTTTAAAAGCATTTTTTTCTACAACCTCAAAGAGGTTGTAGAAAAAAATGCTTTTAAAAGCCTCTGACGATCCCAGCTGAGCCACACAATCATCAGAGGCTTTTTAAAAAAATTTTTTAAAAGCATTTTTTTCGGCCGAAGAGGTTGTAGAAAAAATGCTTTTAAAAGTAAAAAAAACAGCCTCTGATGATCGTGCGGCTCAGCTGGGCATGGTGGGGGGGGGGGGCACAGGGATTTTTGCTACCGGTTCTCCAAACCACCCACCGCTATTGCTACCAGATCGGGCGATCCAAACCGAATTGGGAGCATTTCATCCCTGCTCTGGTCCCAGTGATCCATATTGGATCCTGCATACCTCGGACATATTGCAGGTTCAGTTCCACACCACTGCAATAAACAGAACATTGCAATAAAGAGAGTCATACGAAGTTTTCCAAGTGCACATCAAAAGAATGTTTACACTATATTGTACTCAACAGCATTATGTCTAAAAAAAAAAAATCCATGTATGTGCTTTAATTAAAAATGCTTTATTGCTAAAAAATGCTAATCATCATCTGAGCCCTCAGCAAGCTGTAATCTTTTTGCTGGTGGAGAATTTTGTAAAAAAACCCAAACCTGACAATGACGCAGTGTATCTCCAAAACTCAATAAAAAGCAATAAAATTTGCCTGTAAATATGTTTTCAGGCTTTGTCAGAATCTGTCACGGTGAGGCCTGCCTAACCTTTTTCGGTGCCTTAATCCACAAGAGGTGTGTCATTGCAGAAAACACTGCTTGTCTTCTCCACTCAGTGAATATCAGTGGGTCATGGTATATTTATAAACATTAGTTCAGCTGTTTCCCAATCTTAGCCATTGTAAAGGTGTATGGACTTCAACTCCCAGAATTCTGACCAAGGAGAGATTCAACCTAGAAATGAGGAGGAACTTTCTGACAGTGAGAACAATCAACCAGTGGAACTGAAGTTGCCTTCGGAAGTGGTGGGAGCTTCATCACTTGAGACTTTCAAGAAAAGATTGGACTGCCATTTGCAGTAGTCGGTTTTACTTACCTTCGCTACCATTTTGGAACTGTGAGCGTGCTCGCGTGCAGCACTTCTGCGCATGTGCAGAATCTGCACATGTGCAGAGTGTCCGTGATGACATCCGGGCAGGGGGCGGAGCCTCCCGCCGCCACTACTGGTTCGCCTGAACCGGTAGAAACACACTGGTCATTTGTGAGAAATTATGTAGGGTCTCCTGCTTAAGTGGGGGGGGGGGTGGTCCCTTCCAATTCTGTTAATCTGTTAATCTCTTAATTCCCATTGCTGACTGGGGTATTCTGGGAGTTGAAGTCCATACGTCTTAAATGAAGCTAAATTTGGGAAACATTGCATTAGATTTATTTCTGACCTAAAACTCACAATACAGGTAGTCCCTGATTTATAACACAATTGAGCCCAGAATACCTGTTGTTAAGTGAATTTTGCCTCATTTTACTTTCTTGCCCCAGTTGTTAAGTGACTCGCTGCAGTTGTTAAACTAGTAACACAGTTCTTAATTGAATCTGGTTTGCTTCTCAGCAAAGCTCATCATAAATATGAGTCAGTTGCCAAGCATCTGAATTTTACTCACGTAACCATTGCGATACTGCAATGGTCCTAAATGTGAAAAACGGTCATAACCAGGGGTGAAATCCAGCAGGTTCTGACAGATTCTGGAGAACCGGTAGTGGAAATTTTGAGCAATTCAGAAAACCGGCAAATACCAGCTCTGGTGGCTGCAGAGTGTGGTGAGAATGGAGATTTTGCAGTATCCTTCCCCCAGGAGTGGGGAGGGAATGGGGATTTTGCAGAATTCTTCCCCTGTCATGCCCACCAAGCCACGCCCACAGAACTGGTAGTAAAAAAAAATTGGATTTCACCACTGGTCATATCTCACATTTTTCAGTGCCATTGTAACTTCAAATGGTCATTAAAAGAACTGTGGTAAGCCAAGGACTACATGTATTTTACCTTGCATGCAAAACATAACAACAAATGAAAGAAAACATAACAATATGAGTCATCCCTCCCACCATTTCTCCGTGTGGCTTCTTAGCACACTTTGTCCACACAATAAATTGAGTTATGTTCCTTTTTACATATTGGTTGCTGGCTCCCACCCTTCCATTTATTTAGGATTAATGCAGAAGAAAAAACTTAAGGCTGCTTTTTCTTCTTTTATGTTCTAAAACACTCTCTTTTGACATAATGAAGGTGAATAAAAACGGGTTTATAAAGCCTGAAGGGAAATGACAAGTCCATCAAGCTGTGTGTCAGATGACACGTAAATTGAAACCCTATTATTTATTGAAAACAGCAACTCCAACACACCGAGATTTTTCAGCCTGACAGGACACATTTATTTCATAATTTAAACATTAAAAAAACAACAGCAGGGAGAAGCTGTCATGAAGATATCAAATGAATTGAGCCAATGAGTGAGATAATTGCTTACGCCTTCAATTTTCAGGCCCTTCAATTTTTAATCCTTAGTTATGATGGACTACAGAAAAAAAAAATAGGGTTTATTGGGTTTACAAGACTGGTGAGCTGGAAGACGTTACACTGCAAAGAAGACGTAGTTGCAACTTAACACAAGGCTGGATCAATGTTGGACAAACAGGCAATAGAAGTGAAAACAATAATACTGAAGAAGGAATTAAAATGCCCAGTTTTGCTTCTGTTAACTTGGAGTCCGACAATGGTTGTTGAACACAGCACAAAAATGTTGTAGATTCAAGACCTCTGCTATCCGAACACTATGCGTTATATGTTGTCATGCCCCAGCAAATAACTTTTATACTGTATACTCTCCAGCCACATCTAGTGGCTGGAAAGACAAATACCTAGTATATTGTTTGAAGCTGACCAAGTGCATGCTGGGAAGGCAGACTCCATTTCATTTAGCATTTGGAGAAGGCAGAAGCACTAGAAAAATCCATCTTAATCTGTGGCACGTGGTCATCCAAGGACCAACCCACATCCCACACACAGAGCATCGCTGGAGAGATTTAAATTGCTTGTATTTATTAATTGTTATGTTCAGCAGTAACTTAATACTGTCTGTCTTGTATTTGGTTCTCATTGTATGTATCCCTGTTTTCCCCAGTTTCACCATATCCTGTTCTTTCAATAAAGCATTGAGATCTACGCACACGGTCTGTTTTATTGGAGGATAGGTGGGTTTAGCTGCGTGTCGAGCTGCACACCGACTAACCTGTAGTGAGGACAGAACATCTGTTATGTTGTGATGTTATGATGTTATGTTATATCTGGCTGGCTGGGTGACTTTGGGCCAATCACTAGGTGACTATGAGTTCTAGTCCTGCATTAGGCATGAAAGCCAGCTGGGTGAATTCGGGCCAGTCACACTCTCTCTCAGCCTAACTCACCTCACAGGATTGTTGTGGGGAAAATAGGAAGAGAAAAGAGTATTAGGTATGTTTGCTGCCTTGAGTTAGTTACAAAGTAATAAAGGTGAAATAAAAAAATATAATACAGGTAGTCCTTGACTTACAACAACTCATTTAGTGACTGTTCAGAGTTACAACGGCACTGAAAAATGTGACTTATGACCGTTTTTCACACCTACGACCATTGCAGCATCCCATGGTTAGGTGATCAGAATTCAGGGCATCTGACTCATGTTTATGACAATTTCAGTGTCCTGGAGTCACACAATCACGTTTTGCAACATTCTGACAAGCAAAGTCAACGGGGAAATCTGATTCACTTAATGACCATATTACTAACTTAGCAACTGCAGTGATTCACTTAACGACTGTGGCAAGAAAGGCCATAAAATGAGACACAACTCACTGAATAAATGTCTCATTTAGCAACAGAAATTTTGGGGTCAATTATGGTCCTAAATTGAGCATTACCTGTGTATAAACAAACAAACAAGCAAGCAAACAAACAAACAAACGATTATTGGATGAAATGGTCTGTTTTTAGTGCAAGAAATTGAAACTGGATGGAACTCTGATTAGTTTGAGCTCATGAAACAGGAAGGTGCATCGTCTTATACTTTGCCTAGGGGATGAACAGAGAGAGCTGTAATTGCACTTACTTTTGGATTTTGTTTTAAGCTGGCTGTAGTGTTGTGGTCCGCCAGCAGCCTCTGGAGCTAGCAGCGGAGTGGGACAGTGAGGAGGCTGGGGAGGAACATGGGACAGCCTTGGAGTCTGGGGAAGGCCCGGATGAGGGCTTTGTGTCGGAGGCAGAGATGGGGCCAGGGCCATCTGGGAGTCATGCACGGACTCCAGAGCTTCCAGAGGCGGACAGCAGAGAGGCAGAGGAACAGGAGGAGCCTATTCCTAGTGAGTGCATGCACAGAGCTGCCAGAAGGCATGAACGGTTAAAACAAAAGGGACGACTTAGGAGTAAGGCTTGGAGATGATTGGCCCCTTCTGTAAGGCTTAAAAGAGGAGCAAAGGCACGTGGGCCCTTTGCAGGAAAGCAACTGCTAATTCTGTTCCCAGTCAGCATCTCTGTTTGATTCTGGACTCCGTGTGGCTTTGCCAAGTAGGTCTTTGGCAGCGTTTCAAGGGAGATAAAGGTTGGTGATTATCCTGAAGGACTTTTTGCAACTATTTGGGACTCATCTGTGAATGAAAGTAATTCACAGATGTTGGAATAAAAGAGGTTTTTGGGACTATCATATGTTTTAATGACTCAGGAAGCCTAGGTCACAACATGTAGCTCAGTGAACCTCCAGAGAGAGTTGAAAAAAAGTCTGGCCTCAAACCGACAAGAGAAGTTGCCAATCATGTCAAATTTGGTCTAGCTCAGTGTTGTCCTAAGACCTGTGGACTTCCCAGAATTCCCAGCCAGCCACACTCTTTATTTCACTTGTGAAAGATGCTAGATGCTAAAACCCTAGAAAGAGTGCAAAGAAAAAATAACAAAGATGATCAGGGATCTGGAGGCTAAATCATATGATGAACTAAGCTCGACGTCTAGCCTATTGAAAAGAAAGATTAGGCTAACATGATACCTGCCACTCATGGTAATTGAAAGGTTGTCACAAAGAAGAAGGGATCGACTTATTCTCCAAAAGGCAATACAATAGCACTTATTATACTGCTCCATAGTGCTTTATAACACTCTCTAAGCCAGGGGTCTCCAAACTCGGCAACTTTAAGACTTGTGGACTTCAGTTCCCAGAATTTCTCAGCCAGCAAAGTCAGCATATTGCCCCCAACAATCTGGGTCCTCATTTTACTGACCTCAAAAGGATGAAAAGCTCAGTCAATGTTAAGCTGGTCAGGATCGAACTGCAGGCTGAGTTTGCCTGCAATACTACATTCCAACCACTGTGCCACCAGGGCACCTGAAGGCAGGACAAGAAGCAATGGGTGGAAGCACATCAGAGGGAGATCCGGTCTGGAAATATGGAGGGGTTTCCTGGTCAGTAAGAACAATTAATGAAGGGAAAAGCATGCCTCCTGGAGGTTTTCAAGAAAAGGCTGGACAATCATTTGTCTGGGATGGTATAAAGCTCCCTGCTTGGATGGAGATGGGGATGGGGTAGGATGTTGTTCTAGAAGACTTCCAAGATCCCTTCTAGTCTTGTGATTGTATGATTATGAAAAATCTCTGGCTTCTAAAAATGAGACGGTGACACAATTTTTTTGCTATATAGTCTAGATCAGGGGTGTCAAACTCAAGGCCTGGGGGCTGGATCCGGCTCACAGGGTGCTTAGATCTGGCCCGTGGGGCTGCCCTGGAAGCAGCAAAGGACCGGTCCATGGTGCCTCTGCCCATGAAAATGGCGCTCGGGAGGGCCGCAGGCGGCCTATCCGAGCTCCATTTTCATGGGCAGAGGGTTGCAGGAAGCCATTCCAGCTGAAAATCGAGCTTGGGAGCCCGTTTTCTCTGGCAAAGTGCTCGGGCCACCACAGGCACCCCTGACACAAGTGATGTCAAACTGGCCACACCCACCCTGGCCACGCCCACCTTACCCACCCTCCCCAAGGTCAAACACAACTCTGATGCGGCCCTCAATTAAATTGAGTTTGACACCCCTGGTCTAGATGTAATGATTAAGTTAAAGATTGAATTAACTTCAGATAGTTATTTATAGCTATTTTATGGATCCTTTTTGTTAATTAGTTTATTTTAATCACTGTATTAGATTAAAGGGGTTTTTTTGTTCACAAAATATTGAGCTTTTTTTCTGTGATGGCAATGTAGTTTTTTCCCAGTATTTCATTATTTTAAAATAATAAGTTTAGCTTGTTTATAACTTGAGGAGCATTGCATGTTGAGTTGTTTTGACATTATTTTTCTTTTCTCTTTCCTTTTTCTTTCTTTCTACCTTTTAGCTATTTTCTGGTTTATTTCAATTTGGGTTTTTTTGGCATTGTCACTTGTCACTAAAGCTGGTTACTGTTTTCTTTTTCCTTTGTGTTATAAATTACACACATGGACACATAAAAGCTGACTGTTTATGGCTCGTGGCTATGAAGTCTGTTTCTTCCCTACATCACCTCAATTCCAAGTGGTAGTCTGGAGCCTCACAATACTCTGTAAACTACATGAGTAAGGAATGGAAACTAATCAAGAGGAAAAGCAACCTGGAACTAAGGAGAAACTTCCTAAAAGTGAGAACAATTAATCAGTGGCACAATTTGCCTCCAGATGTTGTAGGTGCTTCATCACTGGAGGTTTTTAAGAAGAGACTGGCAGTCATTGTCTGAAATGGTATAGGTTCTCCTGCTTGAGCAGGGGGCTGGACTAGAAGACCTCAAAGGTCCCTTCCAGCTCTATTCTGATTGATTGAAGGGTACAATTTTCAGGAGTTGGGGTGAATTCTCTCTAATTTTTTTTTAAAGGGATGCTTTGGATGTAGCATCTTTCTGGGACGGGGATATCAAACTGGATTTCTTGGAGGGCTGGATTAGAATTGTATTTATCTTCCGTGGGCTGGCTGGGGGTGGTGGGGAGGAGACAGGATAGAGGGCCTCCTGCAGCACCCTGCTGGCCAAAATGGGGCACGGTGGGGCCATGGGTGGCTCCCATGTGCCCCATTCTCGCTAGCAGAGGCACCACGGGCCGGTCCTTTGCTATTTCCAGGCTGGCCCTGTGGGCCGGATGCGGCCCGCAGGCCTTGAGTTTGATTCCTCTGTTCTAAGACTGTTCTGCTCCAGCTACGGATCCCAAAGAACAGAGCACACACAAAGTTTGTACAAAACTTAATTTACTAAAATAACTGAGTCTTTTTCAAAACAAAGGCTGTTAATAAACTTTCTTAACAGCCTACAAGAAACCAAAGATAAAGTAATCACAATCTTACTAAAGTTGGCAGAAAGTCCAGAAGCAATTTGCAGAGAATCCAGACGCGAAGTAGAGTGAACTAAAGTTGTTCCTTACAATTTGCTTCAGTCGGCATTCCTCCTTAAATAAGCTAAGGGAGTGGCCAATTAGCCCCAAGCCTTACTCTCGAGGAGACCTCCTCCTGAGGAGCCACTCCTGCCTTTTGGCAGCTCTGCGCACCCGTGCATCGAGAAGAGACTCTTCCTCTTTGTCATCTTCACTTAAAGGAGCTTCTGGAGGTTCTGAAGGCCCTGGCTGAATTCCTGCCTCTGGCACCACATGTTCTCCAGCCTCCTCATTGTCTGACTCAGATGCCAGCTGCACAGGCTGCTGTTGCAACACCACACCAGCCTCCTCACTGTCAGAATCAACTACAATCCGCACAGGCTGCTGACGGGCCACAACAAGGACATTGTGGGTGAAAAGAGGCTCCCCAAGAAAATTCTGCAACAATAATGGTCTCTGGATGACGCTGGTTAAGAAAATTATGAAATGTGAAGTCCTCTTACATATCCTACGCCATGTTACATTATTATCAGCAGTGGCATTTATCATTGGCATTGGAGTTTGCTTGTAGGATGCTTTTCTGTAAATAGCAGTCTCTGAATCTCCCTGGGAAATCTTTGGCGTGACATCAGTGAGAACGGAGACTTTTTTGCATGTTCCATGGTGAATATATATATATATGGCAATCAAAAAAAGGATCAGTGACTTTTGTCTTGCAGAAAGAAAAAAGATCAGTGAAAAAGGAATGGCGATGAGATTGATGATCACGATGGAGAGGTCCAGGTATCGTGGGTTGTACAAATGAGATGGAAGAAGAGAAAGTGTCTCTCTGTGTGTGTGTGTGTATGTGTGTGTGAGAGAGAGAGAGAGTGTCATCATTTTTTTTAAAAATTAATTCCCTGAGTATTATGTTCTTCTCTACCTTTTCATCTGAGCTCCTGGTCTATTTGAAGTTCAAGTCAGAAATCCTGAAATGGTTATTGGTTGCGTCTTCTCTTTTTACTTGAGGTTGATACCTGGATCATGATGCAGAGGTCCATCTGAAGGTAGAACTTGAAAGCAACAGATCAAGAGTATTCTGGAGTAAAATATCTGATGGTTTTTTTTTTCCTATAAAAGATCTAAGTTTCTGTTATAAATTGATATTTTAGAAATGGATTTATGCACAAGAGAATATGAACCGTTCGACTCACTGTCTGTAATTGTTTGGAATGATGATGGTTTTATGTTTTTTTTTTGTTTTAAAATAAAAAAAAATTCTCAAAAAAAAGAGAGTATTCTGGGGGGAAAAAAAACTGGCTTTGTAGGTTGTGCAAATGAGGTGGAAGAAGAGAAAGTGTCTCTCTGTGTGAGAGAGATTGTCATCATTTTTTAATTCCCTGAGTATTTTGTTCTTCTCTTTTTCTACCTGAGGTGGTCACCAGATTATCTTTTTTTTAAAAAAAAGTTTTTATTTATTTATTTTTTTACAAACATAGCAAATCAGTGTGTGAACAGTGTGGCACCTGAGTGTTATACATTCTAATACAAATAAAACTAGTAAATTAATCATAGTTATTACATTCAACTTACATATTTCCTTTATCTTTTTCTTTTTCTAATTGGGTTTTAACAATTAAACAATTCTTATTCAACTCTTGTGCATGACTGTGACCATTTACATATCATCACACTAATGTTCTCCTATACTCTATATAATTTTACAAAATCTACTATCTGTTATTTCCCTTTTTTTCTATCTTCAATCCAATTATACCATTTCTCCCATATTACATAAAAGTCCGAATCCATCAGTCCTTTTAGTTCCAATGTCATTTTATCCATCTCAGCACAATCTAATATCTTTCTAATTATTAAGTCTTCAATGTTGGAACTTCTCCAACATTGTGCAAATACCAATCTTGCCGCCGTTGTCATATATAGGATAATGTATGTTGTTGTTTTTTCATATTTCTTTTTCATTATTCCTAGAAGAAACAATTCTGGTGTATATTCTGTCTGGAACCCTGTTATTTCCTGTATCCAACTATGTATTTTCATCCAATCATATATCTTTCTAATAATGATACACAATTATTATAATGCAATCTGTCATTCTTCAATTATTCCATATTTTCTCGTATTGTTACTTTATTTTATTATATAAAAATGTCTACACTGACATTCCCCTTTCTCTTGTTTCTCTTGTTTATTCTAACTTTTAATCATATCACTTTTTACTGAAAAAACATTTTCTTTCTATCCTACCTTGCTTCTATTCATGTCACCTACCTGAAACAAAGAAAAGAAAGAGAGAGAGAGAGAGAAAGAGAGAGAGAGAGAGAGAGAAGCAAAAGCAAATCAGAACAACAACAACAAAAAGGAGAAATCATTTATCCATCATCTCTTGCCCGCTTCAATACTCTGGTTGCTATGCTTTTTTAAAATTTGCCTCCCACCTTCGTCTCTACTGTTAGCTTTGAAAGCCATATTAACATTGGAAGCTTCCACCCTGCCACCTTCCTGTGCTTGGGAAATTAGGAGGGAGGGATTTAGTAGAGGGAATGTAGCATTCTTCTTTTCGGTCAAGGTCATGGTATTCCTGCATCTGGAGGAGGAGTGGTTGAAGTGGTGTCTCAAGTTGGGATGGATGGTGATTGGACCATGTGATAGACTGAGGAGTGCAGGGGCTGAATTTGTTTTTTTGATTTACTGAGGGAAAACCCAAAACTGTCAGATTCGGGTTTTCCCAGATGTGCCAGTATACCTACTCTAATAAGGAGTTTTTAATTGGAGTTGGGTTCTTCTGGAATGCTGACATATAGGATGTAACAACAACAACAACAACAACAACAACAACAACAACAACAACAACAATAATAACAGCAGCAGCAACAACAATAACAGAGTTGGAAGGTACATTGGAGGTCATCTAGTCCAGCCCCCTGCTCACACAGGAGACCTATACAAGGGATTCGAACCACCAAACTGCTGACCTTTCTGATTGACAAGCTCAGCATCTTAGCCACTGAGCCACCTAGCCAGATCTTTATGTCTATTATCTCTTTCTGCTTCTTGACTATTCAAGAAGAGGTGAATAGAGGGTAGAGGTGGGACTATTTCTCCCACCTCTACCCTCTTCCATTGCCCAATCACCAGAGTATCTTTTGTAGAGAGATGTTTAGGCATCTTAAGTTGTAGAATAAAAACAAAGCAGCGCAATCTCTATTAGGTAGACATTTTTCCCTGAGAGCAGTTGCCTCGGTGACAAAGAGCACGCTCTCAACACACTGCAGGCCTTAGGGATATAATTAGCTAATGACCATGACGATAGTCATGCTCGAAAATTAGCATTATGGTGCTTTGAGGCTAGGAAGTTTAAGGCGACAAGGTCACCCTCCCAGTTTTCATTTCCTCCAGAGAGCTCTTGCAAGTCTAAGGACTTGCTTGTTTCATGCCCCTTAGCTATGTCTCGTGACTTCACTCACCAAACAAAGCCAAGCATCCAATGACACTGTTATTATCACTGGCCTTTCCAATCCCTCCTCAACCAGCAATTTGCCATGGCAGATGCTCTTCTCGTCTGTGGGTGGAAGTGTTAATTCGGGCTCCCACCCCACCTTGCAAGCTGCTTTCAGTTTTAATTGCTGGCGGTTGCTTTGGGGTTTAGTTTGGCTGCAGGATTTGGGAGGGAATATTAGTTTCAAAGGGTAAACAACAGCCTTGAGGCACCCTAACGACAAATTGATGCGTTGCAATTAAAAAGTGGGGATGCCATGCACGATGTATTTCTGTTGCAACATCTGAAAGACATAAGTTTCAACCACAGGGTAATTTGGTTCACTTGCAAATGACATAACAGCGTTACCTGCCTGGAGTATCGATTTGTTTTGCAATGGCTGGCTTTGTGGTGGGTGGGTTGTGAAAAATGTTCAGCTATCCAGTGTGCCAATGAGCCCTTCTCACTCTCACGTTATCGATTTAAAAATTTATCATTTGATACCAAGGCCTACAAGGCAGTGGTGAAATGTAAAATTTGTTACTACCAGTTCTGTGGGCATGGCTTGGTGGTGGTGGTGGTGGGGTTAATGTGATTGGGTGGGCGTGGCCAACTTTTTTTTTTACTTTTAAAACCATTTTTTCTACAGCCGAAGAGGTTGTAGAAAAAAATTGCTTTTAAAAGCCTCTGACGATCCCAGCTGAGTTGCCTGATTGTCAGAGGCTTTTTTTTCTTTTAAGAACATTTTTTCTACAACCTCTTCAGCTGAAGAGGTTGTAAAAGAAATGCTTTTAAAAGCCTCTGAAGATCAGGCAACTCAGCTGGGATCGTCAGAGGCTTTTAAAAGCATTTTTTTCTACAACCTTCTCAGCCAAAGAGGTTGTAGAAAAAAATGCTTTTAAAAGCCTCTGATGATCCCAGTTGAGCCGTGTGATCATCAAAGGCTTCCCCACCCCCTTTTAAAAGCATTTTTTCAGCTGAAGAGGTTGTAGAAAAAATGATTTTAAAAATAATAATAATAAAAAGCCTCTGATGATTGCCCTCAGTTCTGTGGGCATGGCTTGGTGGTGGTGGTGGTGGGGTTAATGTGATTGGGTGGGAGTGGCCAACTTTTTTTTTTTAACTTTTAAAACCATTTTTTCTACAGCCAAAGAGTTTGTAGAAAAAAATTGCTTTTAAAAGCCTCTGACGATCCCAGCTGAGTTGCATGATTGTCAGAGGCTTTTTTTTCTTTTAAGAACATTTTTTCTTGAGAACATTTTTTCAGCTGGGAATGGGGGAGAGGGAGGGATTTTTGCTACCGGTTTTCTGAACTACCCAATGTCATTGCCACCGAACTGGGCAATCTGGCCCGAACCAGGAGCATTTCACCCCTGCTACAAGGTGCCTTACTTGAAATCCATAATAAACAGCCAATTCCTCTAGTTTCTCCCTAAAGTAAGCATAGGAAGTACTGTATAAAAACCATGTGGATAATTAGAATGGGGATAATATGCCCACAATCAGAATAACAGAGTTGGAAGGGACCTTGGAGGTCTTCTAGTCCAACCCCCTGTTTAGGCAGGAAACCCTATGCCACTTCAGACAAATGGTTATCCAACCTCTTCTTAAAAACTTCCAGCGTTGGAGCATTTACAACTTCTGCAGGCAAGTTGTTCCACTGATTAATTGTTCTAACAGTCAGGAAGTTTCTCCTTAGTTCTAAGTTGCTTCTCTCCTTGATTAGTTTCCACCCGTTTCCTCTTGTCCTGCCCTCAGGTGCTTTGGAGAATAGCTTGACTCAGGAGTGAAATCCAGAAGGTTCTGACAGGTTCTGGAGAACCGGTAGCATAAATTTTGAGCTGTTCGGAGAACCAGTAGTGGAAATTTTGAGTAGTTCGGCGAATCTGCAAATACCACCTCTGGCTGGCCCCAAAGTGGGGTGGGAATGGAGATTTTGCAGTATCCTACCCCTGGAGTGGGGAAGGAATGGGGATTTTGCAGTATCCTACCCCTGGAGTGGGGTGGGAATGGAAATTTTGCAGTATTCTTCCCCTGCCATGCCCACCAAGCCAAGCCACGCCCACAGAACCGGTAGTAAAAAAATTTGGATTTGATTGTTTTAATTAAGTAAATTTGACTTAATTTTTTAAAGATGATATTAGTTGAGATAGTTAAGATTAAGAAATAAGTGTTATGGCAAAATAGAATATACAAAATTTTGTTAAAGATGGAAAAAAAAACCTGTATAAATTGATGATCGGATCAGGGCTCAGTTCCAAAAAGATGTAATTTGTGTGTTGGAAAAAATAAAAATAAAACTTTTTGCAAATAATAATAATAATAATAATTTGAAATTCACCACTGGCTTGACTCCTTCTTCTTTGTGGCAGCCCCTGAGATATTGGAACACTCCTATCATGTCAAAGTCTCCTTCAAGCTAAACTCCTTCCTAGGTGCATGACCATGTTGGTTTCTTGAAAACAATATGGATTGATTTCTGTTCTAGCAAAATGGTGATGGTTATACTTAGTTGTTTATTAAATTTTTATAACACCCTTCTCCCGAGGGACTCAGGGCGGTGTATAGCCATGATAAAACAACATATACCATAAAACTTTAAAAACAATTTAAAATGTATTACATAATTTGGCCCTGTTTTATTTTTTTAAAAAACCCAAAACTAAAATGCCCAATTTAAAATAATACTTTCATTAGCCCAGCCTACTGGAATAGTAGGGTCTTGAGGGCACGGCGAAAGGTCTGTAGGTCAGGGATCCTATGTATTTCCGGGGGAAATTCATTCCATAGAGTGGGAGCCCCCACAGAGAAGGCTCTCCTCCTGCGGGTCGCCAGTCGACATAATTTGACCAATGGCACCCTGAGGAGTCCCTCTCTGTGAGAGCATACTGGCCGGTGGGAGGCTATCGGTGGTAGAAGGCGATCTCGTAGATACCCAGGTCCTAAGCCATGAAGCGCTTTAAAGGTGGTGACCAACACCTTGAATCGCACCCGGAAGACCACCGGGAGCCAGTGCAGCTCACTCAGGAGAGGTGTTATATGGGTGCGTCGAGTCGCCCACATAATCACCCGTGCAGCCGCATTCTGGACCAGTTGGAGCCTCCGTGTGCTCTTCAAGGGGAGTCCCACGTAGAGAGTGTTACAGAAGTCCAGACGGGAAGTGATGAGGCATGAGTGACCATGCATGAGGCGTCCCAGTCCAGAAAGGGACACAACTGGTAGATCAGACGAACCTAATAGAAAATACCCCTGGCCACAGCCGTCATATGCTCTTCTAAAGACAGTCATGTATCCAGGAGGACACCCAAGTTGCGAGCCCTCTCTGTGGGGGCCAAGATCTCGCCCCCAATCGACAGCGATGGAGCCAGCTGGCTATACCGGGACATTGGAAACCACAGCTACTCGGTCTTGGAGGGGTTGAATCTGAGCCTGTTTCTCCCCATGGTGATGCCTGCTTGGCAGTCCTCCACCCAGGATAGTGTCCCTGGAACTATTTGGCAAATTTGTTAGGAATCCAGAAATGTACAAGTGAAGAAAGATGTGAAGCTGTAAAATAAAGAATTTCAACAACGCCTGGGATTCACTAAAAACCAAAAAATCCAAACTCAGTAACAACTTAAGTGTACTGTATTCATACAAGCATATGTTTAAATCCACTAATATATCTATTTCCTTTCCTTGTTTCAAGATTGCTTTTCTCTTCTTTTGTACTGGTTTCTGTGGAGATTCTCAATGATCCAGGTGATGGTTGTCCCAAAGATGTTTTTTTTTTCAAGAGGCAATTGAACTTTCTGTTTTTTCTTTGAAGAGATTTCGCTTCTCACCCAAGAAGCTTCTTCAGCTCTGGCAGGATAGTGAGGAATGGAAGGATTTATACTCCTTGCAGACAGCTGGCCATTTGCAATCTTTTAGCAGGTCATTAAGGTCGCCTGGAGGTTTATCTGTGTCATCAGGGTCACCTGAGTACTTTATAGTACTGAGTACTGGGTTTGTTGCTATTTGTTCCTTCTTTTTACACTAATCAGGCGTGCTCTAATCTTGCGTTTTACTGATTGGATGAGAATTTAACTCTTGCAGGAATTCATGCTGTGGAGCGGGGGTGGGTTCTAATTTTTTTTTACTACCGGTTCTGTGGGCGTGGCTTATTATATGGGTGTGGCTTGATGGTCATGTGACAATTATTTAGGATTTAGCAGAGGTACTGGTCTACCAGGCTTTTAACTGCTTGCAGAGCTGTACCGGTCTACCCATTTATTTTTTGCAGGCACTGGTCTACCCATTTATTTTTTGCAGGCACTGATCTACTCATGTATTTTTGCAGGCACTGGTCTACCCATTTATTTTCTTTTAACACTGATCAGCTGTAGGGCGGCCCTTTGAAGCCCACAGCAAGAGTTTAAACAGTTTTTTCCCCTCTAGCCATCAGCTGGGACTCAGGAGGCAGCAATAGATTGGGGGTGGGGCCAAATAAAAGGTAAGAATAACGCAGGGGTGGATGGGTGGGGGCACGGGGGATAGTGGGGGGCATGGGGGGGCAGAACCCATTTGGTGATGTCATATCGTCACCGCTACTGGCTCAGGAGAACCAGGCCCAACTGGGAGGAACTCATTACTGCTGTGGAGTTCCCCAAAGCTCCATTTACCCAATCCTCTGAGATCATTCATAGATTGAAAATAAAAAGTCATCAACACATAGGTTATTCTCTCTCTCTTCCTTCAGATCCAGGAGGGGCAGTAGGATGGGTGAATTAGTGATGGTGCTCTCTGATCTTGGTTGTTTACTTGCAGACTTTTCATTAGCCAACTACATAACACCATCAGCCTCAAGGGAGTGGGCTTTGCTCTGTTTATATGCAAGTGCCTTGAACTGTCAGTGTTAGTGGGAATGCTCTTGATGGTTCCTTGATTAGGCTGTTGTTTACTGAATTGATAGTTCCTTGATTGGAATGTTTACTGAATTGATAGTTCCTTGATTGGGATGTTGTTTACTGCTGGTGTTAAACTCTGCTTATCTGCGTGTTGATTGCTGGTGAGGAGATGTTGTGATCTTTTAACTTTTTGATTGTCTCTTTTGATGTAGATGTTGTTTATCTTTATATGCCTGCTAGGCTTCCAGGAATTATCTAGCCAATCAGTGAATTGCTACAAAAATGCCTGGGATGAAGGGCAGAGAAATGAAGCATAGTCCAGACATGAGAGAAGTGCTGTTAATAAGACATGTTATCTTTCCAGGTGACTGGAATTGAACTTGTTCTGGATGGAGTTGCAAAGGACCAGTTTCCTTGTTCGGAGTGCTTATGAATCCATTTTGATATTAGAAACGAAGTTGCTTCAGTGATTTGAGGCATAATTCCAAGGCTCAGGTTAGTGGATCATCTACAACTCTAACTGCAATTCTGTAATCCCTTAATTTGGGGTATAGTTGGGGCAGCTGAATGAAGCTGAGCATTTACTGGCTGGATGCCCTTCCTGACACCATACAGAGTTCACAGCAGATATTTTTTTTCTTTGCGCCCTAAGAGAGAAACCTCTGCCGCTACCTAGGATTGAATTTTCAACCTTCTGAGTGGGAGGCAAGCACCTTCACTACTAGGCCACCACACTGCTGAGAATAAATTGAGATTTTTAGGTTCCAAAATACACCTCCCTCCTCAAAAATAAACACATCTTAAATTGGGTTCAGCTTATCTGCAGACCAGAACTCAGATTTTTTTTTTTAGAAAGGCCTTTTCATGGCCTTAAAATTGCACAATTTTATAAAGGATGATGTACCAGTTTGCAGTTTTCTGCCTTCCTCTGCAGTTAAAAATTCAAGGGTCATCTTATCAATGGGTGCCACAGTTTTCATGATATGTTGGTTGAAGTTTTGAAGGCTTATCGGTGGTTATAAGCGATTTTAATTTTCAGCAACATGTTGTAGGTCAGGGTCCCTTGACATTTAATTTAGTGCAGTCCCTTGGTACTCAACTGCTTTGAAACTCATCAAATTTGGAATTCAATGCATTTTGACATGAAAATTTTGTCTTGGTACTCATTGTTTGTATGGTACTCAACACAGAAGCTAGAACTTGTGACTCACTAGTTTTTTCCTTATGGGAAAAATTTGGTACTCATCATTTTTGGTACTCATTATGCCTCCCAGAACCAATTAATAACAAGTACCAAGGTACCACTGTGCTACTGTAATTGCAAATAGAAATAGAATAACAGAGTTGGAAGGGACCTTGGAGGTCTTCTAGTCCATCCACCTACCCAGGCAGGAAACCCTACACCACCTCAGACAAATGGTTATTCAACATCTTAAAAATTTCCAGTGTTGGAGCATTCACAATCTCTGCAGGCAAGAATTAGATGATTACATATCATTCTAGCTTTTTACAATGCTTCTTATCTTCCGTTTTGTTTCTGATCAACCTATGAAATATGCACAATTTGGGATGACAATATCTGATCAACCATCTTTTTCTATGATCTTATCCATGTCCTCTGAGCATCTCAGGAGGACCTGCTCCAAATGTCAGCTTTGGAAGCTATATTAGGCTGGAAGCTTCCATGCTGCCACCTTCTCCTGTGTGGGAAAGTAGGAGGGGGGATTTAATAGAGGGGTTGTCTGTAGACATAATAGCATTCTTCCTGTCAGTCAAGGTCAGTGCGATCCTGCATCTGGAGAAGGAGTGGTCGGAGTGCTGTCTCGAGATGGGATGGATGGTGATTGGAGCATGTGATCAACTGAGGAATGAGGGGATGGTTTGGGGGTTTTTGATTTACCAGGAGAAAACCTGGACCTCTCAGATTTGGGTTTTCCCAGATGTGCTAGTTTATCTATTCTAGTAAACAGAACTTTGAAAAATGCTTGCTTCAGAGTTTTTACTTGGAGTTGGGTTTTTTTCTGGAACACTGGCACCAATTGCTCTTCCATCTGAAGTGAAGTGTGATGAGCTGAAGCCAAGGTGTAGGTGTTTTCCGTGGTGGCTTCAAGTTTGGAATTTCCTTCTCAATATGCCATCCTTTCTGCCTACTGAACCCTGGATAAGCACATTTTATTCTGCCAGGGATTTTTAACAAAACAAAAATATAGCTCTGATGAGTGTTAACTTTTTAATTACGGCTTTTCTTTCCTTTTATTGTTTTAAGATTTATCTTGCTAATTTTGTTTTGTATTTTTGTACTGCATTTTGTAAATTGTTTTAATATGTACAGGTAGACCTCACTGACTGCCTCATGCAGTGAATGTTTGAAGTCAGAATGGTGCTGAAGAAGTATCTGTTACCAAAGTGTACATTTACAAACTTTGCAGTGCTTTTCTCTCTCTCAGCCACATGTTCACCATTGCAGTCAGTTAGATAGATAGATAGAATTCTTTATTGGCCAAGTGTGATTGGACACACAAGGAATTTGTCTTGGTGCATATGCTCTCAGAGTACATAAAAGAAAAGATACATTCGTCAAGATTCATAAGGTACAACACTTAATGATAGTCATAGGGAAATAGTCAATATAAATCTTAAGGATACCAGCAACAAGTTTATAGTCATAAGTGGGAGGAGATGGGTGATAGGAACGATGAGATGATTAATAATAATGCAGACTTAGTAACTAGTTTGATAGTGCTGAGGGAATTATTTAGCAGAATGATGGCGTTTGGGAAATAATTGTTCTTGTGTCTAGTTGTTCTGGTGTGCAGTGCTCTATAGCATCATTTTGAGGGCAGGAGTTGAAACAGTTTATGTGCAGGATGCAATGGGTCAGTAAATATTTTCACAGCCCTTTTTTTGACTTGTGCAGTATTCAGGGCCTTAATGGAAGGCAGGTTGGTAGCCATTGTTTTTTCTGCAGTTCTAATTATCCTCTGAAGTCTGTGCCTGTCTTGTTGGGTTTCAGAACCAAACCAGACAGTTATAGAGGTGCAGATGACAGACTTCAGCTCAGAGCTGAAGAAGCTGCTAGGATGAGAAACTAAATGTCTTCAAAGAAAAACCAGAAAGTCCAGTTGCCTCTTGAAAAAAGTGTATCTGGGACAGTTTATGGCTATATAACAATTCTAGACTGATTCCTATTTTGACTCCACCTGTAGGGTTTGCCACTCCTACATTGTTCTGCTCATTTCCCTATAACTAATACATTTATTGTTCATCTTGACATTCTAAAGATGTTCAACCAGGATAGAACTCTTCAAATTCCCTTTTAATTGTTGACGACTCTAATTTTTAAGTGTAATCAATTCCTATTTATATGAGGAGGGAATTCAATCCACACCGCATTCCTCTTGGAGGTCCACCAAGAGCAGGCGTGTCAAACATGTGTTGTCACTGCATCGTCATGTGACGTTTTGGGACTTTTTCCTCCTTCGCTAAACCGGGCATGGGCGTGGCCAGCGTGTGATGCATCTGGCCCATGGGCCAGGAGTTTGACAGCCCTGATCAAGAGGCTCTCAGTTGCCTAAATGGCTCAAAGGTTTTTAGAAGAATCCTTTGTCATAGCTTCCTACCCAATCACTGTTAAATGGAAATACAGAATTTACAGAATAATAGAGTTGGAAGGGGTCTTGAAGGTCTCCTGCTCAAACAGGAGACCCTGTACGATTCCAGACAAATGGCTGTCCAATCTCTTCTTGAAAACCTCCAGCAATGATGCACACACAACTTCTGGAGGCAAAATGTTGTACTCTTATTGTTCTCACTACAGCATTAGGAATTTTTTCCTTAGTTAAAGGTTGGATCTCTTTAATGAGCTTCCACCCATGACTTTTCAACCTGCCCTCTGGTGCTTTAGTGAATAAGTCAACTCAAGATATGGAGAACTTTCTGAAAGCAAACATCTTAGAACATAATATTCCTTCCCTCCCTACTTTTCAGTCTCACAAAACTCAAAGGAAAGAGGAGAGAGTGAACACTCGCTCACCAAGGAAAAATACATCTAAGTAAACTGAAACTGTGGAGAGGGTTTCTGGAAAGTTAATTCTCTGAATAAGTTGCAGCTGGCAAATTGTGTTAAGAATTCCCCCTCCCCAAAGCTTATTTAGATATGTTCAAAATAAAAGGAAAATAAAAGAATCAATATACCAGCTGTTCAGTGCAGATAGCAAAATGCTTACAAATAACAAAGCAAAGGGAAGGCCCACTTAACTCTGTTTTGCTTCAGTCCTCCTTCAAAAGGAAATTGTGAACAGCGAGATGAGGAGGCTAGGATGGAAATCTGAGGATGACAGAAACTTTGTCTGGAAATCTCATTATTTTACATCTCCAGACCACACGAATAGCACCCAACTGTACTAATGGAGCTACCTTAAGGTTGTGCTGAACCATTATGCAAAATTATTGAAAAATCTGGACAAGGCAGGAACGGAGGAAGGAAATATTTATTCCCAAATTCAAAGGGGGGCAGGGGAGAAGGGAAAGAGGATCTGTGTGATTATAGATCAGTCAATACCTGGGGTGCTTCTGCAGAAGATCAAAAAAAGGATTGATCTGTAAGCAATTTGAGGTAATTATCAGAAGTCAGCGTGGATTCGTCAACAGTTGATAGGCTAAACTTTTATAATTTTTTTTGCCTTGCTAAATCCTTTAGTGGACTGTAGGAATGCTGTAATCAGTGCAGAGCTTAACTTCAGCACAACATCAAAGCAATCTGTTTAACAAGCAAGCGTGTGAGCTGCACAGTAGGATAATAAAATGAATATTTGGTGGGCTTGAAAATCAGAGTTTTCATTTGTATTTTCCCACCAGAGTAGGAAAAGAGATATCCAATGGAGTTCTGTAAGGTTCGTTTTACTTTTGTCGGGTTAAACAATACTCTTCCCCTGCCTGAAGTTTTTTATTTTTTTTTACAAACATCAATGCATGAACAGTCTGGCACACGAGTGTCTTACATTTTAGTACAAATAAAATAATATTTATCATATTTACTATGTTTGACAAGCTTATATAATTCTGGTACTAGTACACATATTTATGTTAAGTTATGATCTTTTATTATTTAATTATTCAGTATTTCAATATGTTATTTTTATGCCAATCACCATCTTATTCAAGCATACTTGATACTTCAATCACAATAATACACGAGCACACAATAGATACAAACTTAAAGTAAACCGCTCCAAACTTGATTCCAGAAAATATGATTTCAACAACAGAGTGGTCAATGCCTGGAATGCACTACGTGACTCTATGGTTTCATCCCCAAACCCCCAAAATTTTAACCTTAGACTGGCTACTGTTGACTTCACCCCATTCCTAAGAGGTCTGTAAGGGGTGTGCATAAGAGCACCAGCATGACTACCATCCCTGTCATAATGTTCCCTTTAATTGTATTAATTTTATGTATTTAATTCATGCTTATTATCTAATATGTATTCAACAAATAAATAAAATAAAAATAAATAAATAAATAAATAAAATAATACCACTGTTCAAATTCTGATTTCCCCTCTTGTTATTACTTCACCTTATTATATAAAACTATGTATTCCATTAATCTCCCTCTTTCCATAGAAAAGTCCTATTCTAACTTTTAATTATGCCACTATTATGTTTAAAAATATTTCCTTTCTATCCATCGTCTCTTGCCTGCTTTAAAGCTTTAATTGTCTTTTTTAACTTGCCTGCCATATTCCTCTCTTGGATCTTTGTCTCTATCTTGACCAACCATTTTAAACATTTCTCCCTTCTCTGCCCTATTCCATTGTATAATTTTGAAAATATCTACTCTTGCCCCATCTCTCTTCCAATACTTAAACAATACTCTTAATTGCTTGATAAAAAAATAAAACAAAGGAAATACTGATCAGATTCACCAATGAAGCAAAAGTAGATGGATTTTTTTATCTAAGAAGATAAAGAGAAATCTCAACAGAATTTCCCCAGACAAATGAAAAGGGCTGAAAGTAACAGAATGAAATTTCAGAGACAAATAGAAATTCTTCACAGGTATAGGATGAAAGAGGGAATCCTGGCCAGATAGTTAAACTTGTGAAACAGATTTTGGAGTGATAGTTGAGTGCATTTTAAACTGAGACAATAGCGTAATGTAACTGCAAGAAAGCAGATTGATGTGAGGCAACGTAAGCGTAGCATCCAAATTGTGGGAAATAATTATTCTAATTCAAGCGAGTCTCAGTTTGACTGTTGTGTCCAATTCTGGACATCACCCTTTAGGAAAGCTTCAGAATTGGAATTGGTCAAGAGAAGAGCAACGAGAATTTTCAGCAAGCTAGAATATAAACTCTGTGAAAAGAGATGGAACAAGGTGAGTCAGTTTAGCTCTGAGAATCAAAGTCTGAGCAACCTTCACATAAAAAAATGTCACACAGATGAATAATAGAATATCTGAATTGGAAGGAGGTCCTTGGAGGTCTTCTAGTCCAACCCACTGCTTAAGCAGGAGACCCTATACTATTCGAGACAAGTGGCAGTCCAGTCTCTTCTTAAAAGCCTCCAGTGATGGAGCACCCACAACTTCTGAAGGCAAGCTGTTGCACTGGTTAGTTGTCCTCGCTGTTAGGAAGTTCTAGGTTTCTTCTCTCCTTGATTAGTTTCCATCCATTGTTTCTTGTCTTGCCTTCTGGTGATTTGGAAAATGGGTCTTCTTTGTGGCAGCCCCTCAAATATTGGAACACTGCTATCATATCTCCCCTAGTCCTTCTTTTTATTAGACTAGATATACCCAATTCCTGTAACTGTTCTTCCTATGTTTTAAGCCTTTAGCCCCCTAATCATCTTGGTTGCTCTTCTCTGTACTCTTTCTAGATCAATTGTGTCAAACTGGATTTCTTTGAGGGCCAGATCAGCATGGTAGTTCTGCTCTGTGGGCTGGCAGGGATGGGTGGGTGGGTGGATGCCTCCTGCATCACCCTGTCGCCCAAAATGGGGCACCTCATTTTCACGTTCCATGGCTTCCTGCAGCACTCTGCTGGCTGTTTTTGGTCCTGTTTTTGGCCCCATTTTCTGCCTGTTTTTCTGCCCTGTTTTTCGACTCTTTTTCGGCCCCATTTTCAGCCCATTTTTGAGGCTGTTTTTGGCTGGCAGAGTGCTGTAGGAGGCCACGGAGGGTGAAAAGAGGCATGTGTGAGGGCTGGGGAAGGCACATGCAGCCTGTTTTAGCCGCCAGAGGCACCCCTTTGATATTTCCAGGCAGGCTTCAAGCACCTGTGGATTTAAGCACTCCATGGGCCCAAACTGGCCCACGGGCCTTGAGTTTGACACCCCTGTTCTAGAGTCTGAACATCTTTTTTCATAATATGGTGACCACGATTGGATGCAGAAGATGAAGAACTGTTCTCTTTCATTTTGAGAGTGCAGTATAAAGGACTGTATCATAGAAAGGAAGATTCCACTGAAACTAACTTTCTAGCAACAGGACCAGGTCAACCGTAGAACCAGTGACCCAAAGAGGTGATGGTTTACCTTTCACTGGATCTATTCATGCAGAAGCTGGTCAGGCATTTGTCTGAGATACTTTCATTGGAATTCCTGTCCTGCGCCTTGGGTTGGCCTCAGGGGGTCCATTCGGTTCTTTGATTCTACCGTCAGAGGTTGTGGCTTAAGTTTCCTTTCACACGCTACAGTATTGACCCAGCTTTCCCCTGCTATTTTTTTTTTAATGAAAGAAAACACAGGCTATTACGCTTTCAGTTCTGACACACTGTTTTGAAATACTGTGGCCTGCCTTTAAAGCTTCAATGCCTGGAGGCCTTCAAGAACGACTTCATGGCCGGCTGCTGTTTTGTTGAGTTGAAATGCTGCTTTAATGTCTCAGGAGCCAAGAAGAAGAAGGAGAAGGAGAAGAAGAAAAGAAATTGGCGGTGGGATATTCTCCTGAGGGAGACCTTCTGTTGGTAGGTGAATAACAATTGCCTGGGGGAATGCTGTCTTGCTGGGTTTCTGCCAGATCTCGTAATATCCCTGAAGGCAAAGGAGGAGGACCAGGGAATTCTTATGTTTAATGATTCCAGGAAGATATGGTAAGAAGAGAAGGGAAAGGAAGGGAAGGGAAGGGAAGAGGAAGGGAGGGGAGGGGAGGGGAGGGGAGGAGAGGAGAGGAGAGGAGAGGAGAGGAGAGGAGAGGAGAGGAGAGGAGAGGAGAGGAGAAGAGGGAGAAAATCTAGGGGTTATACTCAATGGTGAAATTCAAATTTTTTTACTACCGGTTCTGTGGGCATGGCTTGGTGGGCATGGTGTGGCTTGGGCATGGCAGGGGAAGGATACTGCAAAATCTCCATTCTCACCCCACTCTGGGGCCAGCCAGAGGTGGCGTTTGCCAATTCTCCAAACTACTCAAAATTTCCACTACCGGTTCTCTGAACTATTCAAAATTTCCACTACCGGTTCTCCAGAACCTGTCAGAACCTGCTAGATTTCACCCCTGGTTATACCACTGAGTTTGGCTAGACTAGAAATCAACCTTTTCTCAACCCCATTGTTGTCTCATTCTTTAAAAAACCACTGAATTCTTAGTTTCTTGACTAATATTTGGATCTTGTTTGTATAGTACTTCAAATACAGACAATACTTTATAACTAAACAGAAGACGTTTGCCTTAAGGCACTTCCTGCACAAAGCAGGTTACGGGGGGCACAGCTAGGAATGCAAGAGCTCCACAATGCTCCCAGTTAAATTATGATAAGTATTAGATATTTTTAGCACTGAGGTAATTCTTCGCCATTTTCTCCTCCTCTAAGAATGTAAAGGAATATTAGTTTCTGACAGATAATTTTAATGACGTGATCTCCACTGGTGGAAATAAGCTAATATTTTGTAAAAGAATCCCAAATGCAAATATAAGTAATCCTCGACTTAAGGCCACAAATTGAGCTCAACATTTCCAATACTCAGCAAGACAGTTGTTAAATGAGTTTTGCCCCATTTTATGACCTTTCTTGCCCCACTTGTTAAGTGAATTACTGCACTTGTGAAGTTAATAACACGGTTGTTAAGTGAATCTGGCTTACCCATTAACTTTGCGTGTTGATCACAGGACCATATGTCAGAAGGTCACAAAAAGTAATCACATGATCTTGGGCCATGCAACTGTCATAAATATGAGCCAGAAGCCAAGTGTCTGAATTTTGATGATGTGATCATGGAGATACGACAATGATCATAAATGTGAAAGATGGCCCTAAGTCACTTTTTTCAGTGCCCTTGGGATTTTGATGTAAGTCAAGGACTACAGTACCTATATTATGTGATTGATCTATGCAGCCTCTTGAATGTGTTGAACCAGGATGCTTCGTGATATAAAGAATATGCAGAGAAGAACGGAGAAGGAGCAAGGGAGATTTGATTTATCCATCTTTATCTGGAGTAAGGTAAAGATAAAGGTAAAGGTTCCTCTCGCACATACGTGCTAGTCATCTGTAGGGGATGGTACTCATCTCCATTTCAAAGTCGAAGAGCCAGCGCTGTCCAAAGACATCTCTGTAGTCTTGTGGCTGGCATGACTAAATGCCAGAGACGCACGGAATGTGTTACCTTCCCGCCAAAGGTGATCCCTATTTTTCTACTTGCATTTTTTATGTGCTTTCTAACTGTTAGGTTGGAAGAAGCTGGGACAAGTAACGGGAGCTCACCCCATTATGCAGCACTAGGGATTTGAACCGCTGAACTGCTGACCTTTCGATTGACAAGCTCAGCATCTTAGCCACTGCGTCCCTTACTCTGGAGTGCTGCCATTCAAATAAGGGTTTATCCCACATCAGGAAGGCTTCAGTACAATTTTAACTCGGCATCTAGAAGATTGAGTCTAACCTATAAGTTGGTGTCCTCTCTTAATTTTCTGGCTGGGAATAATAGGAGTTGAAATTGGACAAATCTAGAAGATATTAGGTAGACTTCTGAGCGCTGCCCAAATGGGAAAAGTTTGGCAAATTATTTGCTTCAATTGGTTCTACTCATTTCAGACAACAGATTGGAGGTATTGAAAGGGAATATTGCAATAGCACTTAGATTTATATACCGCTTCACAGTGCTTTACAGCCCTCTCTAGGCAGTTTGCAGAGTCAGTATTGTCTCCAAGAAGCTGGGTTGTCATTTTACCAACCTCGAAGAATGGAAGGCTGAGTCAAACTTGCATCTGTGAGTATCGAACTCCTGGCAGTGGGCAGAGTCAGCTTGCAACACCGCATTCTAACCACATGGTTCTATGTCTGTGATGGCGAACCTATGGCATGGGTGCCACAGGTGGCACACGGAGCCATATCTGTGGGCACATGAGCGTTGCCCTACCTCAGTCCAGCACGGATGTGCGTGCTGGCCAGCTGATTTTCGGATCTTCTGGGCCCACTGGAAGTCGGGAAATGGACTGTTTCCAGGCCTCCGGAGGGCCTCCGGGTGGGGGGGAGGCTGTTTTGGCCTCCCCCAGGCTTCTAGAAAGGCTCTGGTGCCTGGGGAGGGCAAAAAATGGGCCTATTGGGCCATCGTGTGCCAAAAGTGGGGGGAGAGCGGGGGGGGGGGTCATGCGTGCATGCGTGGGGGGACAGGGCGTATTGAATTCCTAGGTGAGTTTTTATTTAAGGAATAGAGACAGTGCCCTTTTATCATTGGCTGTAGGCAGCAAAATGTGTTGTGTTGCACTTCTTCTGCATGCCGTTTTGTCTATTAAGACTATTTATTTATTTATTTGAGAAATTTCTATGGCTGCCCGTCTTATGGGCCATAATGCTGAGCAGCTCACAACCGTAGCAATAAAAATGTAAAAAAGCAGTAGAAACCAGCAACCAAAAAAACAAATAAACAATATTCCCCAATACATAAATAATCATATCCAATGGACGGCAGCAGCATTTTAGCCATCACTTGAAGGAACAGCCAGTTTTTTAAGCCCATCCTGAGGGCTAAAAGGACAGAGGCTTGCTGAATCTCGGGGAGAGGCATTAGAAAAGGCTCTGAAATTTCCTAGGTCTTACCAGATGACAAAATACAGAAAAAAGGCTTGGAAGAATCCTTGGAGGTCTTCTAGTCCAGATCCATGTCCGAGCAGGAGAACCTATAACAATGATGGTTAACTTTTTCCAGACCGAGTGCCCAAAGTGCCCCCGTGCATGTGCACATGGCCACCCACATGTGCCCTGCCCCCGCACATGTCCCCTGCATTCCCCTTGCCCCCTGTGCATGTGTGCAAGGCCCCCACATGCACCCCCACATGTGCATATGGCCCCCTGTATGGGCCCCCCATCCCCCGCATGCGCAGCATAGACCCCGAAGACCAGCTGGCCAGCGGGCGGCACACACGAATGCATGGCAGAGCTGAATTGGGGCGACAGCGCAGGGCGCTGTGTGCCACCTCTGGCATGTATGCCATAGGTTCGCCATCATGGCCCTATAACATTTCAGACGAATAGTTGTCTATTTGTCTCTTCTTACAAACCTCCAGTGCTGGAGCACCCATAACCTCTGAAGGCAAGCTGTTCCACTGATTAATTGTTCTCACCGTTAGGAAATTTAATTCTAATCTGGAACTCTCTTCGGTAAGAGAGATCCAACCTGGTACTTCTTCTCTTGCCCTCATGTGCTTTGGAGAATAGGTTGTCACGCTCTTCTTTGTCACAGCCTGTCAAATATTGGAACACTGTTATCATGTCACCCCTAGTCCTTCTTTTAGTTAGACTAGACATACCCAGTTCCTGCAACTGTTCAACATACCCTCTGCGCATGCCCAAGATGGCTGCTCCCAGCTGATCGGCGGTGAGGTGGGGGAGAATTTCCCCGGCTTTTGGGGGTTTTCGGGGGCCGGACCAGCTTGTTAAGCCCCCGGACTGGCGAGGGGAGCTCTTCGACAATCTTTTGAGACCTTTTGAGACCTTCTGAGAGCTGGATGCTCTCCAGGACGCTGCAACCGAGGCGAGGACGAAGGCGGCTGCTTTGAGGTTTGCAGCCAGCCTAGTTCGCCCTCGCAAAGTACCTCGGCGTCCTCTAGCGGCCGTGGGACAGCCGAGATGACGGAGATGGCTTTGTTGCTGTTGCCCCCCTCCCCCCAACCTCGGCACCTCTGCCTCCCCCTCCCCCCCCCTTCGTGGGGGTTTCAGGCACGCTGTAGGGATGGCAGGAGTTCCTGCATATCCCAGCGGTGGATGGAGGCGGTTTTGGCAGCTGGGGGGAGGCGATGTGGGGAGGAAGGCTGCAAAACGGCTGCAAGAGAGGACGCCAGAGAGGGCGAAGAGAGGCAAGAGGCCTTTATTACTGAGAACATGGGGCACTATACTAATTATACCACCAACGTTAATATGGATCATCTGGGATTACCTGAAACAGCCATGAAAAGGGGACAGCACTGGTTGTTTCAGAGGCTCCCCCCCCTCCTCCTTGTGTTGATGGGGGGTGAAGTAGAGCTATTACTGTTTTATTGCCCCATAGGCTGGAAAGATCTCTAGCCAGTTTGCTTTCAGCGGATATGGCTCACTGGCCTTATGACTATTTATCATCTGGACGCTTGAGGAATTTGTGTTATCTGCCTCCCATGGACTTTTTATAGCCCCTTCTCGCCTAAATGTAGTCATTGAAACATCCTCTTGGCCAGCAGTTTCCTGCGGATTGGTGATTGTTATGGATTGCTTCCCAACTGTTGAGGGATTCACCCTGGTTTTCAAGTCTAACATGGAGTCGGACCAAGTCTGCTGTTTCTTGGCCTTTCCCAGCTTCCGTGAGAGGGCGGCTGGTGTGGACATCCGGTCCGAAATGGCTTAAGACTCTATCCACTGTGGTGAGAGAGCAGTGGAGTTTATTGACTGAACCTGAGTGGATACCCCTTTTTTGCCGGAATCTTGGATCATCTTGATTAACCCCCTGCCATGGACTTCCCCCGAGTATTAAATGTATTAAATGTATTCAGCGGCAGAACTTCTGATTCTGCGAGATTCCCCCCTCTCGCAGGCGTGGCCCTCCACTCTATCGAGGGCCTACCTTTATGACGGGCTTTGGAGCCCCGAGAGGTGGCATGGAGCAAAAAGGGGTCTGAGGGGTTTGTTGGGTAAACTTTTAGATAAATTTTTAAGGGGTTCTGGGAAGTGGGAGGGTTGTGTGGGTGTGGGGGTTAACCCACAGGAGGAGGGGTCGGGTCCAGCTGTTAGTGGGGCTACGGGGGGTGTAGATTCTGGGGGTAAGGGGTACATTGAAGTTCACTCTGCAGAGGGCCTTTCTATCAAATCGCTGAGTGGGAGGGGCAGATATGGTGAGTGCAGGGGACCATATCATGTGAGGGGGGCGCGCACTCGCTATCTCCGAGCGATGGTGCGCCCCGGTCCCCAAAGCCCTTCTCGCTCCCCAGGTTGCGCAGACTCTCAGGGCCCGAGTCTCCGGCTGTTGTTGTGCAATGCCAGGTCCGTGGTAAATAAAGCCCCCCTCATCTGTGATCTTGTCCAGGAGGGGGGAGCGGACCTGGCAGGTATTACGGAGACCTGGTTGGGCCAGGAGGGGGGAGTCCCCCTCGTGGATATGTGCCCTCCAGGCTTCCATGCATTCCATCAGCCGAGAGCTCAGGGCAGGGGCGGGGGGGTGGCGGTTATCATAAAAGAGAGTCTTGATCCGAGGGAGTCCACTGTACCTCAGATAACCGGGTGTGAATCCCTCCTTGTGAAGTGGGGTCGCGGAGTTCAGATGGGTCTGCTGCTTACGTACCTGGCTCCCTGCCATGTAGCAACAGCCCTGCCTGAGCTACTCAACGTGATAGCCGAGGTGGCGGTTGATACCCCCAGACTTTTGGTCTTGGGGGATTTCAACCTGCCATCTGCTGGTGAAACGTCTGAGGTGGCCTGGGAGTTCATGGCTTCCATGACGGCCATGGACCTGACTCAGTTAATTCACGCCCCCACTCACACGGGCGGACACACCCTGGACTTAGTTTTTGTCTCTGGTCAGTGGTCGAGTGGTTTTGATATAGGGGATATAGTCATCGAACCCTTGTCATGGTCGGACCACTCTCTCCTTCGACTAGACTTTCTAACCGCTACACCCCGCCGCAGGGAGGCGGAACCGATTAGGTGGTTCCGCCCCAGGCGCCTGATGGAACCTGATAGGTTCCAGATGGAGCTTGGGCCATTTCCTGAGACTCTGGCTCATGATTCGGCTGAAGACCTGGTGGCCGCCTGGGATAGAGCGGCCGCCGGGGCTTTGGACCGCATCGTGTCTTTGCGGCCTCTGACCCAGCGCCGAACTCAGCCAGCTCCTTGGTTTACTGAGGAGCTGAGGGAGATGAAGCGCCGGAAAAGACGCCTGGAGAGCGGTTGGAGGGCCAGCCGTTCCGAATCTGACCGAACACTGGTGAGGTCTCATATTAAGACCTACCTAGTGGCGATAAAAGCGGCAAAGTCTAGCTACTTTTCCGCTCTTATCGCGTCATCAGATAATCGCCCAGCCGCCCTGTTTAGGGTGACCCGCTCCCTCCTTCAACCGGGAGCTTGGGATGACCCCTTGCAGGGTCAAGCTGAGGACTTTGTCCAGTATCTGCATGACAAAATCGCTCAGATCCGGGAAGGTCTGGCCTCTGACTGGGTAGATCCGGACGGGATAATTGAGGCAGGTCTTGGGAGTGTGGTTTGGGAGGAGTTCGACTCTGTGGCTCCCGAGGACATGGACAGGATCCTGGGACGGCTGAATGCGACCACATGTTTATTGGACCCGTGTCCCTCCTGGTTGGTGCTGGCCTCCCGGGAGGTTACACGAGGCTGGCTCCAGAAGATTGTTAACGCTTCTTTGAGTGAGGGTGTTCTGCCGGCCGCTTTGAAAGAAGCGGTGGTGAGACCCCTCCTCAAAAAGCCCTCTCTGGACCCGGCTGTTTTGGCTAATTACCGTCCAGTCTCCAACCTTCGCTTTGTTGCGAAGGTTGTTGAGAGTGTGGTTGCACGGCAGCTTCCCCGGTTCCTGGATGAAGCTGTCTATCTAGATCCGCTCCAGTCCGGCTTCCGGCCTGGGCACAGCATGGAAACGGCATTGGTCGCGTTGGTGGATGATCTCTGAAGGGCACGGGATAGGGGTTGTTCCTCTATCCTGGTCCTATTAGATCTCTCAGCGGCTTTTGATACCATCGACCATGGTATCATATTGCGCCGGTTGGAGGGGTTGGGGGTGGGGGGCACCGTTCTACGGTGGTTCTCCTCCTATCTCTCTGACTGGTCGCAATCTGTGTTGACAGGGGGGCAGCGGTCGACTCTGAGGCGCCTTGTTTGTGGGGTGCCGCAGGGGTCGGTCCTCTCGCCCCTTCTGTTCAACATTTATGTAAAGCCGCTGGGTGAGATCATCCGTGGCTTTGGGGTGGAATTCCATCAGTACGCTGACGACACCCAGCTGTACATCTCCACCCCAGGCCACCCCAACGATGCCGTTGAAGTGATGTCCCGGTGTCTGGAAGCTGTGCGGGTCTGGATGGGGAGAAACAGGCTCCGACTAAACCCCTCCAAGACTGAGTGGCTGTGGCTGCCGGCGTCCCGATATAGCTAGCTGACGCCATCGCTGACTATTGGGGGCGAGACATTGGCCCCCACGGAGAGGGCTCGCAACTTGGGCGTCCTCCTGGACGCACGGCTGTCTTTAGAAGAACACATGACGGCCGTGGCCAGGGGGGCTTTTTATCAGGTTCGCCTGATACGCCAGTTGCGTCCCTTTCTAGATCGGGACTCCCTACGCACAGTCACCCATGCTCTCGTGACTTCCCGCCTGGACTACTGCAATGCTCTCTACATGGGGCTCCCCTTGGGGTGCACCCGGAGGCTCCAACTGGTCCAGAATGCGGCCGCGCGGGGAATTATGGGAGCGACGTGGCGCTCCCACGTGACACCTCTCCTGCGCGAGCTGCACTGGCTCCCGGTGGTCTTCCGGGTGCGCTTCAAAGTGTTGGTGACCATCTTTAAAGCGCTCCATGGCTTAGGACCTGGGTACTTGCGGGACCGCCTTCTGCCACCAATAGCCTCCCACCGGCCAGTACGCTCGCACAGAGAGGGCCTCCTCCGGGTGCCGTCGGCCAGACAGTGTCTGCTGGCGACTCCCAGGGGGAGAGCCTTCTCTGTGGCAGCGCCCGCCCTCTGGAATGACCTACCCCCGGAGACACGCAGGATTCCAGATCTCCGGACCTTTTGTCGGGCCCTTAAAACCCATTTGTTCCATCTAGCTGGGCTAGCTTGATCCCATCCTCCGTTTTTAAATTTGACATTGATTTTAAATTGGGTTGTTTTAATTCTCGGCCGAATAATATTTAATAATTTTTAATTGTTTTTAACTTTTGTATACCATGTTTTATTCTGGCTGTTCACCGCCCTGAGTCCGCAAGGAGAAGGGCGGTTTATAAATTGAAATAATAAATAATAATAATAAATAAATAATAAACATATTTTACAGCCTCTACCTCCCTAATCATCTTTGTTGCATGAGTGTTCTGACCCGGTGGAATGGACAGGTATCAACTGTAACCATTGCAACCAATTCTACGTGGGACGAACATCACGTCAACTAAAACCCAGGATCCACGAACACCGACTGGCAGTCAAACACAATCCCAAATCCTTAATCTCTACCCACAGTAAAACCGAACAGCACCAGTTCGATTGGAGCAACACAAAAATCATCGGCCAGACTACCACCCACCACGCTCATGACTTCATTGAAGCCTGGCACTGTACAAGCAATTCCATCAACAGCCACATTGATCTACAACCAGCCTAGGAACTCCTCAGAATCCAAATCAACCACACAGCCAGCCAGAGACAGCACCAATCCTCAACCAACCCACGCACTTCCTCCCCAACCAGCACTTCACCTCCCAACAACCCTGACTTGATGTAACCTCCCCATCACAAGACCCATTGCAAGACTCTCACTTGACACACCCACTGTCAATGTTTTGAGTAATGAACCCAACCAATCCAGCAACTCTGAAACTTTCAGCTTTCTTAAATAACTGCTTTATTGGGTACATCATTCTGGGACTTTTGAAATGCAAAACCAGCTCTGGTTATTTCCCGCGCTTTCAGCATAGTTAAAGAATAGACAGCTCCCTCCCTCTTTGTCACAGGTCACATTGTCCAATTAGGTGTTCTGGCGTCTCCTTGGTAACCTCTTCCAGTCTCTGGCCAGCACCTGCTGGGATGACTTTTGTTCCCATGAGATAGTAAGTTGACATTCCAGAGCTCCCCCCTCCCAAAGTGTGTCAGGCTGAGAAATAAAGAAACAGCAGCAACAGGTCCAATCTGTTTTGAAATTGACACCCACACCTGAAGCCCTTATAAACAGAAGAACACTGATATCCCCTAAACCAATGGTGAAATGCTCCAAAATCTGCTACCGGTTCACTGCACACGCGCATGTGCAGTGCACACCAAATGCATGCTGCGTACATATGCTACTGCATAATGCTGAAAAAGGAGATTTTCTAAAGTAAGTAGAACAGCGGGGGGGGGGGAAGGAACAGCTGTGCCGCATGATTTAGATTCACTAGAAAGCAGGATTTCCTGCTTTCTAGTGAATATAAATCGTGTGGCACAGCTGATCGTTGAAAATACCAGTTTCTCTGAACCGGTAGCATTTTCTTACTACCAGTTTGTCTGAACCAGTAGCTTTTATTATTAGCGATTCAGGCGAACCGGTCTGAACCGGTAGCATTTCACCCCTGCCCTAAACTGTGCTGAAGATGTTACCTAGCCTGGTAATGAAATGTTCGGAAACCAACTCAGAAGCTCAGAGAACGAACCTTCACTCTCATGGACAGATACATCAGAGAGAGAGATGATCAGTGGTGGGTTGCCCCTGGTTCACACCGGTTCTATAGAACCGGTGGTAAAACTGGCAGGAGGCTCCACCCACCAACCCCAACATCATCAGAATGCTTCTGTGCATAAGCTTCTGTGGATGTGCACATCCCCGTTGCGAACTGGTAGTAAAGGTAAGTAGAACCCACCCCTGGAGATGGTCCTGCATCTGATGATTACCTCCACCTTGAATTGCACCCAGAAACAACCTGGAAGCTTCTTTTCAGGAAGCATCCTGAAAGGTTCATGCAACCTCTGAATGCTGCCTCCAATGCAAACCAGTAGAAAGCTCTGTCTTATTTTAGCTTAGGTTAACATGCCGGAATGTTGCTTGGTTGAAGTTGTCATTCGGGAACCAAATTCAAATATTTCCTGTATAAAGCTGACAGGTATTAAAGGCCAGCTGTAAATCTGCAAGTTGTAATATATTGTACATAAATTTATGACAGTCAACCTTTAATCTCTTTTGCATATCCAGAAGAATTGTCGTTCCTTTTCTTCTTTTTTTGAATAATGTATTTCAAACTTGCCTGCCAATGACAGACAATGCAGGAAAAGCAGGAAAACTAAATGCTGATTGGTTTGTTATGCTTGATCCCAGATGGTATCTGATTATGGTTTTCTAAGGTATCAAGAAATGTCTTTGCTTCACTATGAATCATTGCTTTGAAGAATAAACCAGATTCGATTTCACATGCATAGTATATTTTTGTCTCCTAATGTACAAATTGCCCTCAACTTACAACTGAGTTTACTGCAGTTATTTATCAATTGCACTCAAAAGTTATTTATGACTGATCCTCACATTTATGACAATTGCAACATCCCCATAGTCATGTGATCAAAATTCAGGAACTTGGCAACTGTCCTGAATTTACACAATTTCCTGTGATCGTGATTTGCAACTTTCCTGATCCGCTTCTGACAGGCTAAGTCACTGGGGATGGAGCAGTGGTGAAATGTAAAATTTGTTACTACCAGTTCTGTGGGCGTGGCTTGGTGGGGGGGAGGTAATGAGACTGGGTGGGCGTGGCCAACTTTTTTTTTTACTTTTAAAACCATTTGTCTACAAAAAATGCTTTTAAAAGCCTCTGATGATCCCAGCTGAGCCACACGATCATCAGAGGCTTTTTTTTTTACTTTTAAAAGCATTTTTTCGGCCAAAGAGGTTGTAGAAAAATGTTTTTTTTAAAGAAAAGCCTCTGATGATTACGCTACTCAGCTGGGCATGGGGGGAGGGGAGGGATTTTTTGCTACCCGTTCTCTGAACCATCTGCCTCCATCGCTACCCAATCCGTAGCAATCCGGTGTGAACCAGGAGCATGTCACCCCTGGGATGCAGTTGGATTTACTTAATGACTATGATTTACTTAATAACTGCAATGATGCCCTTAGCAACTATAGCAAAAAGGTTATAAAATTGGGTGTGACTCATTTAACAACTGCCTTCCTTAGCAACAGAAATTCTGGTCCTAACTGTGATCATGAATTGAGGACTACTTGTGTGCTTTGAAAGTCTTGAGCAGAAGACAAAAATTGGCACTAGATAATTTATATGCTTAAGTAAGGGTTCCTATATCATATATATAATTGGGAACATCAGGCCCTTTGCAATGAAAAGAGAGAGCAGACTGGTGTCTTTTTAGGGTTCTCTCTGTGTTGGCTTCAACAGGGAAGGTTGGTGATTTGGTGCAGGCCTTGGTGTTATCTGTGCAGATGGGTTTCCCCAGAGGCCGTATTAAATCTCTTGTAAAAGGCTGCCCTTCGATTTGCCACCTGGGCCTTGATATACCACCAGGGTTAATTGAGCCCTCTTGGCAGTGAAAGTAATTACCAAAGCCTCTTGTCTCTCATTACTCATCATTAGCTCAAATTGGGGCATACCAACCTTTTAGGCCCATAAAATGGTTATTGCAACTGTTAATATCCTGTTGTGCTTCATGGCATCTACGGTCTTGACATGACTGAATAGGAGAAAATCAATAATGACAGGACAAATTTATTCTAAATGGGAACAGTGCAATTCTTTTAGCGAGACACATTGGGTTTCAGTTCGGTGTAGTGTTAATGTGCAGGACTAGAAACCAAGGGACTATGTGTTATCTAGTCTCACTTTAGGCGTGAAAGCCAACTGGATGACTTTGGGCCAATCCCCAGGAGATTGTGAGTTCTAGTCCTGCTTTAGCTATGAAAGCTGACTGGGTGACTTGGGGCCAATCACCAGGAGACTGTGAGTTCTAGTCTCTCCTTAGACATGAAAGCCAACTGGATGACTTTTGGCCAATCACCAGGAGTCTGTGAATTCTAGTTCTGTCTGAGGCAAGAAAGCCAATGGAGTGACATTGGGTCAGTCACTCTCTCTCAGCCCACCCCATCTTACAGGGTGGTTGTGGGGGAAAAGAGGAGGACGAAGGAGCAATAAGTATGTTCACCACTTTGAGTTATTTATAAAGCAATAAAGGTGGGATGAAAGTCAAATGAACCAAATAAATGCATCCTCTTCTTCTTTTAGACTTCAGATATATGACACCCATCTCACTGAGAAGGTGATTCCGAGCAGCTTACAAATGACAGGAAGGTAAATATAAAAACAATTAAAATTAAAAACAGCTGCAGAAGAACAAAGATCAAACAGATGGACATCACGGGGGGTGACGTCTTCTTTTTATTAACCCAGTGGTGAAATCCAATTTTTTTTACTACCGGTTCCGTGGGCATGGCTTGGTGGGCATGGTGTGGCTTGGTGGGCGTGGCAGGGGAAGGATACTGCAAAATCCCCATTCCCACCCCACTCTGAGGCCAGCCAGAGGTGATACTTGCCATTTCTCCGAACTGCTCAAAATTTCCACTACCGGTTCTCCAGAGCCTGTCAGAAACCTTCTGGATTTCACCCCTGCATCAACCATCTCCCTCAAGGAGCTACCCCACTGGGACCCCAAGCCAACTGGCAAACCTAGGTTTTAAGGCCCCTCTAGAAGGCCTGGAAGGTAGGAGCCAATCTCCCCTCTGAAGGAAGGATGTTGCACAGGTTGAGGACTACATCAGAAAAGGCTCTTCTCCTAGACCCCATCAGCCAAAATTCCTGAACAGATGGGGTCAACAATAACCCCCTTCTTCTGGAGCAAGTGGGATGGGCTAATCCCATTGGGTTAATAGAAAAGCAAGTACCAAGAGTTGTCTGATTGTGGGGTGGGGTTAGTTCAGAGGGAAAATTAAAATGGTGGGCTTAGCCAGGGATGGGATTCAGTTTGTTTGGACTGATTCAGGAGAACCAAATGCTAATCTTACATCTGGTTTCCTGAACCGGTAGTTGTAAGGACTGCTGGCCCCTCCCAGGAGTCTCCACGTGGCCTGTTTTGGATGCCAGGTAAGTGCAGGGCCCACACGGAGGCTCTGGGAGGCCTCCCAGAGGTTCCAGAAATCTGGAAACAGGCCCGTTTCCGGCCTCCAGAGGGCCTCCAGAGTCCACGGGAGACTGTTTTCGCCCTCCTGGAGGCTCAAGGAAAGCCTCTGGAGCCTGGGGAGGGTGAAAAATGGGCCTCCCAGAAGTTCTGGAACTCTGGAAATGGGCCCATTTCTGCCCTCTGGATGGCCTCCAGAGCCCAGGGGAGGTGGTTTTCACCATCCTGGAGGCTCGAGGAAAGCCTCCGAAGCTTGGAGAGGGAAAAAATGCCCACCTCCCCCATGGTGCAGGAGGCCGAGTAGGCCATGCCCACCACCCAGCAACCAGGCAGAGAACTGGTTGCTAAAAGTTTTGAATCCCACCCCTGGGCTTAGCTGCCTCGTAAGGTGCCTGATGAACAGATGGCAAATGTCAAGAAGGAGGTGCAAAGTGAAGCCAGGAGAACTTTGCTGATTGGGCTTCCTTGGTTCAACCATCCTCTATACCTGTGGCTTAGCAGCGCTTGTGAAAGAGAGTGCAAAGACCAGGCTTAAAGATAGCTAAAAATTGTGAAGCAGAAGAAGTGATGGAAAATAACTGAGCTGTGTGTTTGATTTGAGCTGCAAAGCAAAAAATCGTTCTGGCATAGAATGAGCAGGAGTTCAGTTATGGCCTCGTGGCCAAAAGCACCCATAAACAGTTGGCAGTAAAAATAACAAAAAAATAAGCATCAGCAGAAAACTTGCAATCTACCAAACAAGGAAGCGACAAGCAATACATCAGTGAGAGCATCTGGTTCAGCCTGGTTTAGTCCTTCAATAGCAGACCATCATAGAATACCAAGTCTATGGCTAGCCTGAAAAAACATGGCATATCCCACAAGAAAGGAATAACAAATCTGTTTCATACTTCCTGGACGTGTTCATGAGATTACCGGAATCAGAATAGAATAGAATAGAATAGAATAGAATAGAATAGAATAGAATAGAATAGAATAGAATAGAATAGAATAGCAGAGTTGGAAGGGACCTTGGAGGTCTTCTAGTCTAACCCCGTGCTTAGGCAGGAAACCCTATGCCACTTCAGACAAATGGTTATCCAACCTCTTCTTAAAAACTTCCAGTGTTGGAGAATTCCCAACTTCTGGAGGCAAGTTGTTCCACTGATTAATTGTTCAAAATGTCTCCTTAGTTCTAGGTTGCTTCTTTCCTTGATTAGTTTCCACCCATTGCTTCTTGTTCTACCCTTAGGTGCTTTGGAGAATAGCTTGACCTTTTCTTCTTTGTGGCAGCCCCTGAGATATTGGAACACTGCTATCATGTCACCCCTAGTCCTTCTTTTCATCCAACTAGACCGGGTGTCGGCAACCTGCGACTCCTGAGACGCATGTGGCTCTTTGATCCCTTTCCTGCAGCTTCCTGCCGACCTGGTCACATGACCTGCTTTCTGCCATGAGACAGTGGCCCAACCCGGCTGTGACCAATGCCAACCTCATTAACACAAGGGCTAGCGGGGTGGGAATGGGATCCAGGAGGAGGGTATGACAGAAAGGGGGACAGGTCCGCAGCTGAGAAGCGAGCACGAGCTGCGGAGATTGCTTTGCCAAAGACGATGGTCCTCCTTCTCCTTCTTAGGAGGAGCCCGGATTTCTGAAAAGTTGCCAAGAAGAAAGAAAAGGAGTAGTAAAGAGTCCCAAGGAGAGTTCTCCGGGTCGGCCCAGCGTCGGCTTTCCAAGAGAGAGAGAGAAGATACACACAGACAGAGAGACAGACAGACAGAGAAAATAATGGAGGGAGAGAATGAGAGAGAGGAAAAAGTGAGAGAAACAAATGAGAGAGAGAAGGGGGAGAGAAAAAGAAAAAAAGAAAGAAAGAAAAAGAGAGGGAGAGGAAAAAGAGAGAAAAACAGATGAGAGAGAGGGAGGGAGAGAGGGAGAGAGATCCATTTCCCACAGAAGACACCGGGATCCACAAAACTTGGGTAGGCGTGGCTGGGAGGGGTCATGTGACTGGGCGGGAGTGATGTTGAGTTGGCCACGCCCACCCAGGTTTTGTGGCTCCCAGTGTTTTCTTTTCTGTGGAAAATGGGTCCAAATGGGTCTTTGAGTATTTAAGGTTGCAGACCCCTGAACTAGACATACCCAATTCCAGCAACCGTTCTTTATATGTTTTAGCCTCCAGTCCCCTAATCATCCTTGTTGCTCTTCTCAAATAAAGCTCAATTCAAAGCAATGGATGGAAACTAACCAAGGAGAGAAACAACATAGAACTAAGGATAAATTTTCTGACAGTGAGAATAATTATTCAGTGAAACGACTCGTTTCCAGAAGTTGTGGGTGCTCCAACACTGGAAGTTTTTAAGAAGAGACTGAACAGCTGTTTGTCTGAAATGTTATAAGGCAGTGATGGGTAGCCTTTTTGCTGTCATGTGCCAAAAGCGGGGCGAGTGTGTGTTGGGGGTTTGCGTGCGTGTGTTCACCCATAATTCAATGCGGCCCTCCACCCTGCATATGTGTGCATGACCCTCCTAAACTTTGCCCGCTTTTGGCAAGCGATGGCACGCAATGGCCCGGTGGGCCCGGTAGGCCTGTTTTTTGCTTTTCCCAGACTCCAGAGGCTTTCTTGGAGCCTGAGGAAGGAGAAAATGGCCTTCCCAACCCCTTTGGAGGCCCTCTGGAGGCCGGAAATGGCCCATTTCCTGACTTCTGTTGGGACCGGAAGGCCCATTTTTCACTCTCCCCAGACTCCAGAGGCTTTCTTGGAGCCTGAGGAGGGAGAAAACGGCTTTCCCAATCCCCCGTAAGCCCTCTGGAGGCCAGAAACAGCCCGTTTCCTGACTTCCGGTGAGCCCGGAAGGCCTGAAAATCACCTTGCCGGTGTACACATGCACATTGGAGCTGAGCTAGGGCAACACTTATGTCCACACAGATATGGCTCCACATGCCACCTGTGGCACGCATACCATAAGTTTTCCATCATGGGTATAGGGTCTCCTTTTTGAGCAACTTGTTGGACTAGAAGACCTCCAAGGTTCCTTCCAACTCTGTTAATTCTGTTAAAATCACCTTGCCTTGATTAAATGTGAAGAAATACTGTATTTTAAGATCGTTAAGGTAATGTTTGTTAAATGGTGCTGTTGTCCATATAACCATGATAAAATTATTCTGTTTCTGCTTGATCCATGGCCCTAGAATTTGCTTCCTGATCTTTTTCCAAAATCAACACGCTGCAATTCTACTCCACTATTTATTCTACTCTTGGATTCTAACTGCCTGAGATCCCAATCTGAGCAATATAGCGTAGCACGATTATTTTGCATTTACAATGGAATCCCATATAGTTTAATGCCTGGCTCATGTTTTTGTACTTCTATTTATATGCACAATTGATCTTTGCAATCAATACCCTTGTGGGTTTGGAACTTGGGCATTGCAAGGGGAATCTGTCTGCCTGAATTTTAATTGCTAGCTGATGAGGGCTATTTGGAAGTTTAAGAGGCAATGTTGTTTTCTGGCTCCTAAATCTGGCTCAGTCTCAAAATCTATAGCAAGTAACAAAGTAATTTCTCTGCAAGTCTCCCCCAACATAGGGGAAAACCAATCACATTAGACTTTTACATCTCCCAGAACTTGGTTTTATTAAAAAGCTGATTGGAAATTGGAGAAAGATGAACCCCGTTAAGTCAGAAGTGAGAAAGGTCTTGTTCTCTAGACAAGAACTACAAATATCGAAGGACAGGATTACAGTATTTTGAAGGTATCTTGTAGGGCATCTTGCACAATGCTTGATAAATAGATGTTTATTTATTAATGTATATCCTATATTTTGCATAACTCAAGACAGCATATCCAATGCTGTCCTCTTCTCTTTTCCCATAACAACAAAGAGTTGCTGATAGAAAAGAATATTTGTTGAGCTGTGAGATCTCTGGTGCATTCTTTTAGAGCAGAGGTCTTCAAACTTGGCAGCTTTAGGACTTGTGGACTTCCAGAATTCTCCAGCCAGGTATGCTTCCAACAATTCTGGGAGTTGAAGTCCACAAGTCTTAAAGGTGCCAAGTTTGGGGACCCCTGTTTTAGAGGGTTGTTGGAGCACTTGGAAGTATATTTGTGCCTCAGGGCAGGGGTGAAATCCAGCAGGTTCTGACAGGTTCTGGAGAACTGGTAGCAGAAATTTTGAGCAGTTCAGAGAACCAATAGCGGAAATTTTGAGTAGTTCAGAGAACTGGCAATTACCACCCCTGACTGACCCCAGAGTGGGGTGGGAATGGAGATTTTGCAATATTCTTCTCCTGGAGTGGGGAGAGAATGGGGATTTTGCAGTATCCTTCCCCTGGAGTGGGGAGGGAATGGAGTTTTTGCACTATCCTTCCCCTGCCCCGCCCACCAAGCCCCGCCCACCGAACCACTGGATTTCACCACTGGATTTCACCACTGCCTCAGGGTCAGCCGAGTGGTGCTCCTGGTTCTTGTAATCTGCAATTTTTTTCCTCTGGAAATCCATTCCTACTCCCACACCATTCAAAGGGTGTTCATCCCAAATTGTATTCGGGATGGAGACTGAGTCTGCTCACTTTCAACCAAGTTAGATTGCATCTCTATGTGTTCCCTACATATTGACAGAGAAGGAAAACTTCTGAGGGGTCCTTGGAGCCCTCTGAGCATGGTTATTTCCTTGCAGATGTTTCATTATACAAAATAGGTAGCAACATCAAACATTATCCATAGTTTGGATAATGAAGCATCTGCAAGAAAACAATCAAGCTCGGAGAGCATCAAGGGCCCCTCATTTCAGTCCTGAGCTACAAATATTCTCCTTTATTGAAACTGCATTCCAGCGATTACCTTCTAGATGTGATTGATATTTTCCATCATGGTGGGTGTAATTAATTAGATGGGCCAATTAAATAGCAACTTAATCAAAGTGTTTCTTTCAAGGTGGAATACTAAGAAGTCTACCATTGGGTATGGTAGCAAGAACATCTGGAAGGGATGGTATTACAAACCCTGCCAGTATGATGATGCAAAACGATGTAACTATATTTTTTTTAAAAATTAAAACCTGGATGGAGATGCTACCTCAACAGCAAACAGCCAAAATTATAGGAGATAGAATACAGGTAGTTGTTCTGCCCCAGCTACGGACCCCAAAGAACACAGCACACACAAAGTCCGTTCAAACCTTAGTTTACTAAATAAACCAGTTTTTTACAGCAACTGCTGTTAATTAACTGCATTAACAGCCTCCAAGAATTCAAAGAATAATGCTGAAAGCTTACTGGGGTTGGCAGAATGCCCAGAAGCAATTTGCAGGAAGCTGATAAGATAAGCAAGGCAAGGCACGAAGGTATGTGAATGGAGTTGTTCCTTGCAAATTGCTTCAGTCGTCAACCTTTCTTAAATAGGCTAAGGGAGTGGCCAATTAGCCCCAAGCCTTACTCTCGAGGAGACCTCCTCCTGAGGAGCCACTCCTGCCTTTTGGCAGCTCTGCGCGCCCGTGCATTGAGAAGAGGCTCCTCCTCTTCGTCCTCTTCACTTAAGGGAGCTTCTGGTTCTGAAGGCCCTGGCTGAATCCCTGCCTCTGGCACCACATCTTCTCCAGCCTCCTCATTGTCCGACTCGAGTGCCAGCTGCACAGGCTGCTGGCGCAGCACCACACCAGCCTTCTTGCTATCGGAATCAGCTACTAGCTGCACAGGCTGCTGACAGGCCACAACAGGTAGTCCTTGACTTACAACAGTTCATTTAGTGACAGTTCAAAGTTACAACGACATTGAAAAAAAGTGACTTAGGATCGTTTTTCACACTTGTGACCATTGCAGCCTCCCCATGGCCATGTGATCAAAATTCAGACGCTTGGCAACTGACTCATATTTATAACGGCTGCAGTGTCCCGGGGTTGCGTGATTACCTTTTGTACCTTTTGACAATCAAAGTCAATGGGGAAAGCAGATTCATTTAACAACCGTGTTATTAACCTAAAAAGTGCAGTGATTCACTTAGCAAGAAAGGTTGTAAAATGGGGCAAAAGTCACTTAACAAATGTTTCACCTGGCAACAGAAATTTTGGGCTCAGTTATGGTCGTAACTCGAGGACTGCCTGTATTCTTTATGTATTCTCTCCAATACATAAAAGTATATAGCAAGGGTATCCATTTTTTCCTGTAGTATTTGTAAATTGCCTTGGAAGTTGTGGCAAGCAAACAAAATCAGAGAAGGCAAACAAATTACCTGAATTAAAATTCAAGGAGAAGAAGACATGATGAAGTGTTAAGCAGTTGATATAGTATTAACAATGACACAACCACAAAACCCAACATGACAGCTACTGCAAGTAATCAACGACTTTGGTTGCTTTTCTAGATGCAAAATTAATGAAAAGAGAATAGAGATAATAACAAAACACTTATCCTCTGATGAAGTACGTTTTCTGGAAAAAACAACAACAACAACTCCACAGACTGGTTGTGAGATAACCAAAGTCTCCTTTGAAATACCTAGGACTCCCTTTGACAGGAAATAGTAAAGATATATTTCAAAACAAATTATGGAAAGAAATAAAACACGATCTTGAAAGATAGAGAAGTCAGCAATGTTCCCGAGTAGGATTTACTGTAGTAATAGAAATGAATATATTATTCAGAAGGAACTTTCTATTCCAAGTGACAAGAGTTTCAGACAAAACCTTGCAGGATTGACAAAAAACGATTCACGGATATTTATGGAGCAGGGAAAATACAAGAATAAGATTTAAAATTTGACAAGTTGTGGAGTAGTATTTTTCCAATCAAAGATTACGGGGAATCTGAATAATGCTCACCCGGTGGAATATCGTATTTCCCTCAGTCAGGTGAGATTGGCTCCATCCTTAATGTGCTTCCAGACATTCTTCAAAACCTGGTAATTTCAACAGAATAAATGGGGGCTTAATGAGGTTTAGTTTAGTTTATTTCAGATTTATATACCGCCCTATCTCCCAAGAGGGACTCAGGGCAGTGAACAGCCAAAAAATTAAAATACAAATTAAAGTACAAAAGTTATAAGGAACTAAAATAAATAAATTAAATCCTTGGCTTCTCAATTTTAAAAATTTAAAATTTAAAATTTCGAACCCCCAAAATCCATAAAATTCCAATTTAAAAAACCCGAATCCATATAATTTAAAAAACCCTGTTAAAAAACCCTTTGGGCTAGGCCGGCTTGTTGGAATAGGTAGGTCTTTAGGGCCTTACGGAAGGTGCGAAGGTCCGGGATCAAACGTATACTAGGAGGCAGCTCATTCCACAGGGTGGGTGCCCCCACAGAGAAGGCTTTCCTCCTGGGGGCCGTCAGCCGACATTGTTTGGCCGAAGGCACCCTGAGGAGGCCCTCTCTGTGTGAGCATATTGGCTGGTGGGAGGTTATCGGTAGCAGCAGGTGTCTGCATTGTGTGAGGCATCTAAAGTTCTCCAGCACAGAGTTTACAATATTCTTACCATTGGATTGCCACATGTGCGTGCCTTCTTGCATGCTCCCAGCTCAGGGGTGGGTTCTAATTACCTTTACTACTGGTTCACAATGGGGGCGTGCATGCGCTCGCTTCCCTTGTGCGTGTGTGCACTCTTCTGCACATGTGCAGAAGCTTCTGCATATGCGCAGAAGTGTTCTGATGATGTCAGGGTCAGTGGGCGGAGCCTCCCACCGGTTTTACTACTGGTGCTATAGAATCGGTGCAAACTGGGGGCAACCCACCACTGGCCTGACCTTGAAAATGTGGCTAAATAGGACTGCATTACACCGGGGTGTGTGGGCATGTGGGCAGGCCCACCCCATTCACAGTCGCCACTATCGGTTCATCAGAACTGGTCCGAACCGGCTGAATACCTCCTCTGATGTTCTCCCTAGATCTTTTATTTTGTTGATAATAATAATATGATTTTATTATAAGTCAACCAGAGTCCTATTTATGTGAGATGTGTGGCATATAAATATGATAAATGAATCCATAAGTAAAATTATACTATAAAGGAAGCTACCTACCTTGAATATCAGAATGGATAAAATCTCCAAACAGTGGAACATCAATAATAAAAGGAGCAGGTCTAATTAATGGACTTCATAGGTAAGTAAGGCACAAAGAAACAAAAGAAGAAAATTTGAAAGGACGTATGAGAAGGCAAAACCTTTTAAAACTGTAGAATCTTTTAAAAGTTAGAATACATCTGGAATGTGACCTCTAGCCTCACCAGCAAAGGTAAGGATAATTATAGTAAAAAGATTTAATTACAAATGCAAATATACTGTAAAGATAAAGGTAAAGGTTCCCCTCGCACATATGTCCTAGTCGTTTCCGACTCTAGGGGGCAGTCTCTTCTCTGTTTCAAAGCCAAAGAGCCAGCGCTGTCCGAAGACCTCTCCGTGGTCATGTGGCCGGAATGACTAAACGCCAAAGGCGCACGGAAAGCTGTTACCTTCCCATCAAAGGTGGTCCCTATTTTTCTACTTGCATTTTTTACGTGCTTTCGAACTGCTAGGTTGGCAGAAGCTGGGACAAGTCATGGGAGCTCACCCCGTTACATGGCACTAGGGATTCGAACCGCTGAACTGCCGACTTTTCGATCGACAAACTTGTTGTCTTAGCCACTTAGTATATTTTTAAATATACTATATCTGGATACAAAACTAGATTAAAATCAGTACTATAGCTAAATGTCTAAAAGCTTAAAGTTTATAGAGATTCTCAGTCATCCAGGTGATGGGACAATCATCATCCAGGTGATGGGATAACTGAGAATTTCTACAGACTTTAAGCCACGGGTCCCCAAACTTGGCAGCTTTAAGACTTGTGGACTTCAACTCCCAGAATTCTCCAGCCAGCTGGCTGGAGAATTCTGGGAGTTGAAGTCCACAAGTCTTAAAGCTGCCAAGTTTGAAGACTCTGCTTTAAGCAATATGGACTTCAATTCCCAGAATTCCCCATGCCTCTCAAAGTTGCAAATGTTGGGAAACTCTGCACTACAGGAACTGCATAACAAAGGAAGGAATTTAGCATGGCTGAGGTATTTAAAAACTAACCAGAAAAATAAAAATAAAAAAAGCAATCTCAAAAAAAGAAGGAGGGACTTTGAGAAGGGAGACAGAATTCAACATGCTTATATGAAACCAAGTTGATATACTAGGACACATTTATAAATTGTTGCTGAAATATGACATAGAGACAGAACAAATTAAAAACTGCGATATAATGGATTCAAAACTGAAAAGAAGTAATTACGGTGGGCCAGTGGGAAATCTTATGGAAAAAAAAAATCAATACAATTTATTCCGAGCTACAATTTAAGGGAAAATTGGTACAAAATGTTCTATGAATACTATATCACTCTGCCTTTGATAGCTAAGCTACATAAAACAGATAACAAATGTTGGAAAGGTGATAACAAAGAAGGAACGTTTTATTGCATGCAAAAAAAATAATAATTCAACAGCATTGGAAAAAATTGCTCGCTCTCTGGGCACAATGAGAATATATCTGCTGAAAGAAACTCTGCATTGGCAACTGGAAGGGCATCTGGCCAGTAAAAATTCAGCTCTATTCAGTTGCCCAAAACTCCACTCTGCAAGGAATTACAGGATCTTTTAAAGAAGTAGTAGTATAGATAATTGCTTTCCAAACCTTTCTTTGATTATTCCAAACCTCTTATCAGAAAGTCTTGATATAAAGATGCTTTGGGTAATGGATTCATGTGTCATCACCTAAGGATGATCCCTTTTATTCAATTCTGGTTAAGTTGCCTAGGTTTGAGAAAACTGGCATAGATTTCCAGTGGAAATTCAACTAAATTCAAACAGGAATGGCTTCCCATAAATATACCATAGGCCAAGGCTATTTTAGGGATCTGAAATATGGCTTTTTAGGAATCAAATAGAAACAAATAATAATTACTAATGTTTGATGCATCGTTCAAAATCTAAACTGTGGCTTGCAGTTAGTGATACAAATTGAAGGAAGGGGAGGATCGGCCACTAAAAATTAATGAATTAAAAAAAATGAAATTTTGATTTTGGGCTTTACTGATTAGATAGATTTGTTGTTATAGAAATGACTAGTTTATATTATCATGGAAGAGTAAAAAGTTGTTTGATGGAGGGAGTTGGAAGTCAATGCCTTTTTTCCTTTTCCCCCTTCTTTTCTATACTTCCCCCTTCCCCTTTCTCTCCTCTATTTTCCCTATTTGCTTTTGTATTTTTGCATTATACATTATGAGCCAATAAAAAACTGCAAACACGAAAAAAATAATGAGCATTTTCTTCTTTTAATATTTTTTAAAAATTGAATGCAACTGTCCCCTGGCCTATCTTGATGGGCTGACATCTATCAACACCCATGGAAATGAACTTTTATTTGCAGCCATATCTATGACATGTATGACAGGGTCAATAAGGGAAGTTTTGCCACGAAAGGAAGGAAATTCATGGGTCAACAACAATGTGCATGAAATTCATGTTCCATTACTAGAATAGCTTGTTCAAAGGAGAAGGTGATAATTGATGAAGGCATTGTTTTGAAACCCATGACAGCCTTCTACCAGTTTTATGTAATATGGTTCAACATAACTGTTGTGTGCAGTTAGTAAAGAGCTAAAGTTTAGGCGAAGAACTTCACTTAAAATAGGACATTTTGACATGATGGGAAACAGTCTCTGCTTGAAAAAAATAAATAAATGGAAACCCACTGTTGTCTCAACCAGCCTTGGACTAAATGGAAAAATGATACTGTAAGTCCTTGTAGAAAGTACCTCATCCTTTCTTGCCCTTCTTTTGTAGGGCAGAAAAAAATGGGCTTTTACATCCTGTTACAGTCCATAACACTGATGATGTTACCTGGTTTGGTTAATGAAACCTCTGCAAGAAAACAAGCAAGTGCAGAGGGCACCAAGGACTCCTCACAGTCCATTGTTGTTGTTCCTACGCTGCCACCTAGTGGCACCTAGATCTCTCTCTCTCTCTCTCTCTCTCTCTCTCTCTCTCTCTCTCTCTCTCTCCCCCTCCCTCCCCCGCCTCTGTGTCTCCTTCTCCCCCCACCTTTTTAAAAAAATCTTTTGCCATATTCAGCATTTCATGCTGTGATGATTTGGGGATGAAAGCAGCTGTCCAAGCTGAAACCTTGCCTGCTGTTTCCATTTGTCTCCTTGCTTGCTGATCCAACCCTGTCTTATTACTAACTACAAATGGTGTACTTCTCCTCAAGATGTTCATTTAACTGGAAGAGAAAGCTACCGTAATCTGAAATTAGAAGAAAAGTGACAGTCAAGTTTGAAAACTGTAATTTGGCTATCGCAAACCATTATTTTGACTGTGCATCACTGAGACAGTGAGAGAGAGAGAGAGAGAGGAAGCGAAAGGAGGGCAGGTGGAATAAGTAATATGAAGGTTTTTATTTAACATTAAACACTCACTGGGCATATGATAATCGAAGAGAAAATTGAATTTTATTGTTCTGCTTATACACAGAGTGGACATTACACTAATAATATGATACTCTCTTTATGGTCAGTTAAACAAGATGTCTAGGAAAATATTATTACCCAGAGGAAAGTAAGATTCTTACCAAAGGCTATGAGGAAAAAAAATATTGTGAATTGAAGATAAGGCTGACCCAAGTCAAGCAAAGAATTTGATGGATTGAGGAGCAACTAGAATATATTTTTTCTGGACCATAAACCTCCTGATGTTGAAGAGCCAAATAATTCCAAAGAGTCAATTGTATTTGAACATCATCTCAGTAGTATTAGAATCTTTACTAAGCCTGGCTTTAATGTTTGGCACCAGTGATGTCAATCAGAGGTGGGTTTCAGAAGGTTCTGACCAGTTCCGGAGAACCAGTAGTGGAAATTTTGAGTAGTTCGGAGAACCGGTAAATAGAACTTCTGACTGGCCCTGCCCCCATCTATTCTCTGTCTCCTGAGTCCCAGCTGATCAGGAGGAAATGGGGATTTTGCAGTATCCTTCCCCTGGAGTGGGGAGGGAATGGAGATTTTACAGTATCCTTCCCCTGCCATGCCCACCATGCCACGCCCACCAAGCTATGCCACACCCACCAAGCAATGCCTACAGAACCGGTAGTAAAATATTTGGAATCCCACCACTGATGTCAATGCCAGCATGATGGAGTACTACAGATTTCCTGATATTCCCCACAATCCATTGCAGGAATTGCAACCCTGACCAATCTTGATCACACGTGTTATGGCATAGAATTTTGTTATGGATGGACCATTGGTTTGATCCAACAGATTTCTTTTGTGCGAAGTGTTAGTACAACTTTACAATGCTTTAGTAAGACCACACTTGGAATATTGAATCCAGTTTTGGACGTCACAGTATAAGAAAGATGCTGAGACTCTAGAAAGAATGCAGAGAAGAGCAACAAAAATGATCAGGGGACTGGAGGATAAAACATGGAGAACGGTTGCAGGAATTGGGTATGTCTAGTTTAAAGAAAAGAAGGACTAAGGGTGACACGAGAGCACTGTTCCAGTATCTTAGGGGTTACCACAAAGAAGAGGGGGTCAACCTATTTGCCAAAGCACCTGAGGGTAGGACAAGAATGGAAAAGAGGGTAGGACAAGAATGGAAACAAATCAAGGAGAGAAGCAATCTAGAACTAGGGAGAAATTTCCTGACAGTTAGAAGAATCGGTGGAATACCTTGTGTCCAGAAGTTGTAGATGCTCCAACACTGGAAGTTTTGAAGAAGAGATTGGATAACCATTTGTCTGGAATGGTTATAGATTTCCTGCCTAAGCAGGGGGTTAGACTGGAAGACCCCCAAGGTCTCTTCCAAGTCTGTTATTCTGTTCTAACTCTGGAACAGAGGCGCAGAAATGCGACAAAATAAATAAATAAATATTCTGTTCTACAAAGGTTGAAGCAATGAGTGGCTATTTGTTACAATAATTTTGCACGTTACTGAATCGAGAACTGGGTTATATAAAATGTTGCACCCATCTCTTGCCTCCATGATGTATCTAGATCCGTGATGGCGAACCTATGGCACGCGTGCCAGAGGTGGCACGCAGAGCCTCTCTGATGGTACATGAGCCGTTGCCCCAGTTCAGCTCTGCTGCACATGAGTGCATGCCTCCCACCGGCCAGCTGGTCTTCAGGTATGCCGCGTATGCATGGGGTGCATGTATTCATGTGCAGGGGGCGTGCAGGGGTGCATTTGCGTATGCATGGGGGGAGGGGCACATGCATGGGGCGAACGCACGCATTGCATTTTGGGGGATTGGGTGCACGCATGTGGATTTGCATGCACACATGCATGCTTTCGGCACTTGGTCCTGAAAAGGTTAACCATCACTGATCTGGATGATGGATTAGAGATCTGATCTAGCTTGGTTCTGTTTAGATTTCTAATAGATAAGGAGATACTTTATTAGTATCTTATAAAAGGTGCCAAACTTGCTGCATCAAGTTGATGTCACATGATGTTTTTTTTTGCCTTCGTGGAGCTGTGGTGGGCAGGTGACACATCCAGTCCCTCGGCCGCCAGTTTGACATCCCTGCTTTGGAGCATCAGCCTCAAAAGACTCTTGTTGAATTATGCCATTGGCTCATTTTTCAGCATTCCGTATGATACTGACTAACCAGATCCATTTGGGAAGTTCATTAGGCTGGACTGGACAATAGGAGCCCCCTTTCTCCATTGCATTCCAGTTTACTGCCTAGGATCCAGGAGTCAGGAATCGTTGTCAGGAACTATTGAAAGCCTGATCCTCCAGGAACCCCTTGGTCCAGTGATGGGTTCCTCCAGGTTTGGCCGAACCGGTAGCAGTGACAATATGATGTCATTGAATCGGTTCTCTTTGTTCGAGAGCTGGGCCCTCCCACCCCCCGTGTTATTCTTACCTTTTATTTGGCCCCTTCCCCAATCTATTCGGTGCCTCTCGAGTCCCAGCTAATCGGCTATAAGGAAAAAAAAAATTGTTTAAACTCTTGCCACCATGCTTCAAAGGGCCGCCCTACAGCTGATCAGTGTTAAGAATCAATATGGTGGTAGACCAGTGCACTCCAAGAACAAATGGGTAGACTGCTACAGCTCTGCAAGCAGTTAAAAGCCTAGTAGACCAGTACCTCTGCTAAATCCTAAAGAATTGTCACATGACCATCAAACTACACTCACAAAATAGCCCATGCCCACAGAACCGGTAGTAAAAAATTTTAGAACCCACCCCTGCATTGTCCCTTTTCAAACCATCTCAGTTGGCTTCTGTAACACCCAAATTCCACCATTGAATTCTGTGTTGTGTGAAAAGGCCTTTCCTTCGTTGTTGAGTCTCCCTGCATGTACTGCCTTGCATTCAATCCTGAACAAGAACATTTCCCTTTCCATGCCGTGCGTGCTTTTACCCTAGTAAACTACTCTGTCATTTAAAGTTGAGGAGTTCCAATTGCTGTATTTTCACCTTGCAGGGAAGCTAATGCAGCTTTCTAATCATCTTGGTTGCCCATGTTTACCCTTTCTACCTCTATAATAGCCCTTTCAAAGCGCAGAGACCTGAACTGGATATAACACCCCAAGTCAAATTTTGCCCTAGACTTGTCCAAAAACATTGTTATAGTGGTTATGATGGTTATAGTGTCCCGGGGTGATGTGATCCCTTTTTGCGACTTTCTAACAAGCAAAGTCAACGGGAAACCAGATTCACTTAATGAGTGTTGTCATGCCACAGCATATAACTTTTATATACTGTTGTTGCTCTCTACCCCCATCTAGTGGCCGGAGGGACAAATATACCCCAACATACAATCTTTATGTACTGTTGGTGCGCTCTAGCCCCATCTAGTGGCCAGAGGGACAAATATACCCCAACATACAATCTTTATATACTGTTGTTGCGCTCTAGCCCCATCTAGTGGCCAGAGAGACAAAATACCAAGTATATTGTTTGAAGCTGACCCAACCCATTTTAACCATCAGCCCGCACTCTCAAAACAAGTGCATGCTGGGAAGCCAGACTCCATTTTTCTTTAGCATTTGGAGAAGGCAAAAGCACAAAGAAGAATCCATCTTAATCTGTGGCCCATGGTCACCCAAGGACAAACCCACATCCCACACACAGAGCATCGCTGGTGAGATTTAAATTACTTATATTTATTAATTGTTATGTTCAGCAGTAACTCAATATTGCCTATCTTGGATTTGGTTCTCATTGTATGTATCCCTATTTTCCCCAGTTTCACCATATCCTGTTCTTTCAATAAAGCATTCAGATCTACGCACACGGTCTGTTTTGTTGGAGGATAGATGAGTTTAGTTGCATGTTGACCTGCACACAGATTAACATGTAATGAGGATAGAACAAACTGTGTTACTTATTTAAAAACTGCAGTGATTCATTTAACAACTGTTTTGCTTAGCAACAGAAATGTTGGGCTCACTTGTGGTCCTACGTCGAGGACTAACTGTACTAAACAGGCTCAACAGCCAAGGAGGACAGGGGCCCTGCATGCTACCTTGCCAGCTGCTGAGGACTTGGGATGTAGGGCGAGGAGTCGATCCATCATCCGGGATGATCGCCGTGCCGCCGTGAAGCCAGGCGGCTGCCAAACAGCTGTGAGGCGGCCACACGGTGATGATGTCAGGAAGGGAGCGACAGCACTTCATCAAGACTCCCCCTGCCGTTCTCCTTCGATCCCAGAGCCGGCTGTTAGGCTCAGAGTCAAGACTGAGCAGCATATTCTAAGGAAACCTACATAAACACTTCCCCCTTAAGAGACTGACTTTAATAATTACAGTTACTAGAGTATAACTGACCTTAGGAATTACATTTAGAGTAAAACACATTAACCATACTTCTGGGTCACATGGACAGGGGAGGTGTTGGGGATTGGATAATGAGGGCTAGGTGCACTGGTGTATTGTATAAAAGATGATGGGAATCCTGGGCAGTTAACCCTAACAATAATTTTGTTTAAGTGGTCAGTGAGTTCCAGGAATAAAAAGTAACAGCATCAAACCAGGTTTCCTTCGTTTGTTTCCTGTATTATCTTCTTGGAACCTGACAGTTTAGCTTTTTCTAGGATTGTTAAAGCTGGCTAGTTGCTTCTGAGATTCCTGACAGTGCCTGTGCATTTTCTGCCACCTTCCATGCTGAACTGCTCCCCAAACATGCCGGAGTAGAATCCATTAATACATTAAAGTTCCTAGGCTGTATTTCTTGGTAAAAAGAACAAATTGATGAATGTATTTCTAACTGCACCTCCATTTGGATTGCACAGCACATCAGACCCGATGTAACAACTTTTTGCCTTCTCCAACTTGCTATTTTCCACATGGAGGGTAGGAAACAAGCAGAATACCAATGCAGCTTCTACCCTTTTGTGTAAATATATTTTTCTTTAGGTCTTTGCATTTATTCTGGGGAAAATACCGGGCACACATACACGTATGGCAGGGAATGCTAAATCAAATTTACTCTTTTTTGTTTTTTGGCTGTTTGAATGAAAAATAAAATATCGGCATTTTTCTCACAAGAAAAAAAAAATGACCCTGAAAATTTGACTCAGCTGTCATTGAAAAGCAAATATAGACTGCAACTCTAGTAAACTGCAGTATGTTATTCTCAAGAGTGACAAGTTGGACGCTCAAGAAAAGCAGGATATCGATGCAATAAAAAGCTCTCATGATGGTTGTCGCTGAATATATTTGCTTCTTAGATTTAAAATAATAGAGTTGGAAGGGACCTTGGAGGTCTTCTAGTTCAACCCCCTGCTTAGGCAGGAAATTCTACACTACTTCAGACAAATGGTTAGCCAACATCTTCTTAAAATCTTCCAGTGTTGGAGCATTCACAACTTCTGGAGGCAAGTCATTCCATTGATTAATTTGTTCTGTCAGGAAATTTCTCCTTAGTTCTAGGTTGCTTCTCTCCTTGATTAGTTTCCATCCATTGCTTCTTGTCCTGCCCTCAGGTGGTTTGGAGAATAGCTTGACTCCCTCTTCTTTGTGGCAGCCCCTGAGATAGTCCTCCCCTAGTCCTTCTTTTCATTAAACTAGACATACCCAGTTCCTGCAACCGTTCTTCGTATGTTTTAGCCTCCAGTCCCCTAATCATCTTTGTTGCTCTTCTCTGCACTTTTTCTGGACTCTCAACATCTTTTTTACATCGTGGCGACCAAAACTGGATGCAGTATTCCAAGTGTGGCCTTACCAAAGCATTATAAAGTGGTATTAACCTTTTGCGTGATCTTGATTCTATCCCTCTGTTTATGCTCTCTGTTTACACATTTATACCCTGCTTTTCCTCTAGGAGCTCAAGGCAATGTACATAATACAGGCCATCCTTCTAATGACCACATTTGAGCCCAAAAAGTCTAAACAAGACAGTTGTTAAATGAACTTTGCCCTATTTTACGACCTTTCTTGCCCCAGTTGTTAAGTGAATCACTGCAGTTGAAAAATTAGTAACATGGTTGTTAAACGAATCTGGATTCCCCATTGACTTTGCTTGTTGCAAAAGGTGATTGCTTGACCTTGGGACACAGCAATGGTCATAAGTATGAATCAGTTACCAAGCACCTGAATTTTGACTGTAGGTATGCTGCAATGGTGGTTAAGTGTGAAAAATGGACATAAGTCACTTTTTCTCCAGTGATGACGTAACTTTGAATAGTCACTAAAGTTGAAAACTACCTATAGTTCCATTTTCCATAGTTCATAGAACCATGAAAAGGTTTTATCCGGTTTGGGCGAACTGCTAGCTGCGGCGGGAGGTTCCGCCCACCTGCCTGGACGTAATCACGTCCGTTTTTGACTCTCTGCGCATGCACAGAAGAACCTGCACATGTGTGGAGGTGGTTTGTGCGAGCAAAGTGAGGCTCACATTTGCGAACCAATAGTGAAGGTAAGTGAATACCATCCCTGGTATGTATGTATGTATGTATGTATGTATATATAAAGCCATTACAATGATTTAACAATGTCATTCCTTTGAGTGTTTTCTTTTTGGGAAAGGAATTGGATTCATTGAATGATTTAATATGATATCTCTAGAGACTTGAACATTGGACAAACTTCATGTTTATTTCTCTTAGTGTTTAAGAAACAAACCTGTATTTGTTTGGTTTGGCCATCCATATTCATGCAATTCTGCTGGGCTTCTCAGCCAAGAAAGCACGATTGTTGTTATTTCAATAAATCACTTGCAGAAAAGAGTTTACTGGACGCATTACTTCTAAGAAGCTATTCATCTAGGGAAATACTCCATTATGGATAAGACCATCAAAACTTGGTCATTCCCTTGGGATTGCTGCCTTCGTCTTTCATAGGTTCATAGGTTTGCTTTGGAAGGGAACCACACAAGGTGAAGAGGAAGTTATCTCAGCTCTATTTTGCTCAATTGTATATTTCATAGAGCCTTGTCCTCTCTCCTAGGTTATTTAAGCATCTATACAAAACTGTGGAGGGAGGTCAAGATTTTCAGTTGAGGCAGCACTACAGTTATCTGTCAGTCTGGAGAATCTGTTGAAGTTTTGAACCCAGGATCTCAGACCAAAATTCTGGAAAGAAAGAGGTGCTAGTCTTCAAGAAAATTGGAATCAAATTCTCCTGATGTTACAGATTCATCATTTGGGAATCCTGTTGGAATCATGACTCATGTTTGACTCGCAGGTGTGAAGGTCAGGGCAAAGGGAACCTTTTGCCCAGAGTTAGGCAGATAAAGCAGTTATTTCCTTTTCTAGACTCTCAGCCTGGTCACCACTTCTTTACCCTCCTACCATCCACAAACAGGCTGAATAACAGTTTTTATCTGTGGGCTGTCAGACTCCTGAATGCGAAGTAACATCATAACTAGGTAGTGCAATGAGCTTTCAGGGCTGGCACAATGTGTAACATATCCACACTGGTGTAATAGGATTGGGTGTTTGTTAATATGATTTATTGGGTTAGTGAGATTCATAGCCTTTGAGGCTGGTTAATAGCTCAGCAGCTTGAGTCCTAACCAAGGACCTAGGAACTATTAAGATATCGTCGGAGGATGTAAGCTGTTCCGAGTGTTGTTGTTTTGTAGAGTCAAAATGTTCAAGTCCAGTAAATTTAGAATTTCTAAATAGCAGGGTAGCCCTTTGGGTATTGCTCCAAGGGCTCCAATTACAATCGGGACAACACACTATTTCTTTTTCCACAGTCGCTCAACTTCAATTTGTAGGTCCCGGTACTTTGTGATTTTTTCTTGCTGCTTATCTTCAATCTGTGCATCACCAGTATTGCAATGTCAATGAACCATACTTTTTTCTTCTCAACTACTGTTATGTCAGGTGTGTTGTGGACCAAGTGCCTGTCAGTCTGAATCCTAAAGTACCACAAGATCTTGAGTTTCTCATTCTCTAAAACTTTCTCAATCTGATGTTCCCAGTGGTTTTTGCTGTACTCAAGTCCAGCACAATTTCCAGTGAATGATCTTAGCAATGTGGTTATGGTGTTGTAGGTAGTCGGTTTGTGAAATTTTGCTGCATCCACTGATCAGGTGGTTGACTGTCTCATCTTTCTCATTACAGAGGCGGCATTTGCTGTTGGTGGTAACATGTTGAATTTTTGCCTTCATGCAGTTTGTGGCTAGAGCTTGTTCTTGAGCTGCCAAAATAAAGCTTTCTGTTTCTTTTTTCAATACTCCTGAACTTAACCAGTTCCAAGTTAGTTTCTGGTCAGCTTTGCCTTCAATAATTTTCAAGTATTGGCCATGCAGAGCTTTACTTTTCCAATTTTCAGCTTGCTGCTCAATTACTTTTTTCTTATTTTTTGCTTTTGTTTTAGTTGTCTTTAAAAGGCCTCCTTTATTTACTTTCTTAATCATTGGTTCTTCACTTTTCTGGATGTAATCATTCAAACTGCGTTTTTCTTCTTCCACAGTCTGCTTTACTTGTAGGAGTTCTCAACCACCCTCTGCTCTTGGTAAATATAATCAGTCAACATCACTTTTAGGGTGCAAGGCATGATTCATTGTCATAAGCTTCCTTGTTTTTATGTCCAAATTGTCTAACTCCATCTGGGTCCAGTCAATTATTCCTGCAGAATATCGAATCACAGTTGTTGTTGTTGTTGTTGTTGTTGTTATTATTATTATTATTATTATTATCATTATCATTATTATTATTATTTCTGAATGAAGCCCTGGCATGGATTACTCCTGCCCTGAATCAGAGGCAGTTGATTACTGAGGCTTGGTCTACTTTGAATTTCCTTTGAAGATGGCTAAGAAATAGCAATAGCACTTAGACTTATATACTGCTTCACAGTGCTTTACAGCCTTCTCTAAGCAGTTTACAGAGTTTACAGCACATTGCCCCCAACAATCTGGGTTCTCATTTTACCCATCTAGGAAGGCTGAGTCAACCTTGAGCCTGGTGAGATTTGAACTTCCAAATTGCAGGCAACTGGCAGTCAGCAGAAGTAGTACTGCAGTACTCAACTTTAACCACTGCGCCACCGTGGCTCATGAAACTATGAAAGAATCTGAGTAGCCAGACTACTAGCAAAGGAAATTTGTCATGTAGGTATATTTACTGTCAGGGTGTTTATTTTGAGACAACCCAGGAGCAAAATACAGGACACAGAGGTTTTATCATTACAAACAGTGGCTTATATACAAGACTTATATATATATATACACATATACATATACGTGGTAAGCACATACCAGGTAATCAATCAATCTCCAACTCTACATGTAGAACTACAATGCAGATAGAACACAACAAGGAGAGTGATACACAAGGAGAGAGAGAGAGAGAGAGAGAGAGAGAGAGAGACCCTCTAATGGCCTCCCTTATGTAGACAGCTTCTTAAAGTGGCAATAACCCTGCTGACTCATCCTCAGTCTTAAAGGGGCAATAACTCTGCTGACTCATCCTGGTCCACATCCTACAGCGGCTGGTCAGCTTTAAATCTTCATTACCCTGACATTTACTTTGCGCATTGTCATCTTGTAGAATCTCAGAAGAGTCCCTTCTTTGTGGATGTCCTGGTCCTTTGGAACACTTTCCCTCCTGAGATCTGGAGGCCCCCTATCTTTTTAGCTTTTCAGAAAGCTAAGAAAACCTGGCTTTCCCCCCAGTTTTGGGATTAGGTTAGCAATAAGCTGTGTTTATGGAGTTGATAGAAGTTATGATGCCTTGGTGGGAAGTGTGATGTTCCTCTGTATGGATGAAATGAATGTTTTTATAGCTGCTTATTGGTTTTGTTATGAACTACTAGAATGATTGTATATAAGTGTCCATATAAGTTTTATAAGCAAACAAATGCAATTTTTAATTTATGTTTGACGATTACGATTGTGTAAAGTTTATAAAGTGTTTTGATGCTTGTGAACAGAAGCCATGATCTTTATGTAGATTGAAATGCTGTTAAACTAATTAATCTGGGGCCAAATCTAATATGAAATTGAAAACCCTGTACCATTGTGGCTCATACTGACCAGCATGGGAAAGTTATAAACTTTTTAATAGAAATGGATTAAATGTATTTTCACAGTAATATTTTTGAGGGAGTGAAATCTTTAATGTTTCAAATAAACGAAGGCATTTTTTGCAAATATTTTTAAATTGATTTTTAAATCCTCTATATTATTTAGAGGAAAATTCCAATGAAATAAAAAAAACAGGGTTTGTTAAACCATAGGCTGCCTTGTGGTTAGAAATTCTCCAAGATCATAGAAGAATAGGTGTTGAAGATTTTATGCTAAGTAACCTTGGAGAGAACCAAACTCATCCAAGACATAATATTAGGTTAAGTAACTCCTCCAACAGGACTGAATAACAGAATACCAAAGTTGGAAGGAACCTTGGAGGTCTACTAGTCCAACCCTAGTTCAAGCAGGAAATCCTATATCATTTCAGACAAATAGTTGTCCAATTTCTTCTTAAAAACCTCCAGTGTTGGAGCACCCATAACTTCTGAAGGCAAGCCACTCCACTGAATAATTGTTCTGTCAGGAATTTTCTCCTTAATTCTAGGTTGCTTGATTGGTTTCCATATATGGCTTCTTGTCCTGTCTTCAGGTGCTTTGGAGAATAGCTTGACCCCTTCTTCTTTGTGGCAAACCCTTAGATATTGGAACACTACTATCATGTCACCCCTAGTTTTTCTTTTCACTAGATTTGTGGTTGTTGTTGTTAGTTGTGAAGTCATGTCCAAGCCATCATAACCCTATGGACAACGTTCCTTCAGGTCTTCTGTCCTCTACCATCCTCTGGAGTCCATTTAAGCTCATGCCTACTGCTTCAGTGACTCCAACCAGCCACCTCATTCTTTGTCATCTCCTTCTTCTTTTGCCCTCAATTGTTCCCAGCATTAGGCTCTTCTCCAGGGAGTCCTTTCTTCTCATTAAGTGGCCAAAATATTTGAGTTTCATCTTCAGGATCTGGCTTTCTAAAGAGCAGTCAGGGTTGATCTCCTCTAGGACTGACTGGTTTGATCTCCTTGCAGTCCAAGGGACTCGCAGGAATCTTTTCCAGCACCATAGTTCAAAGGCCTCAATTCTTTGGCACTCAGCCTTTCTTATGGTCCAACTTTCACAGCCATACATTGCAACTGGGAACACCATAGCCTTGACTATATGCACTTTTGTTGGCAGGGTGATGTCTCTGCTTTTTAGTATGCTGCTCACTAGATTAGACATACCCAATTCTACTACAAGACTGCTATATGCTAAACAACTGAGGAGGAAGAAAAACGTGGCTTGAATGATTATATTAAGGAAAGTGAGGAACCCTTATTGAATGAAATCAGTCAAGAAAAGCTTTTGAAAACAACAAGACTGAAGAGTGAGCATAGGAAAAAAAATGTAATTGAAAACCGATTTGTTAATTGGAAGAACAAACCAATGCATGATCAATACTTGAAGGCTATGGAAGGAAAAGCCAATAAAAACTCCACCTGGAGATGTTTAAGATCAGAAGTTTTAAGAAAGACATCGAAGGCTTAAAGAACAAGCTTTGCCAACTAATTGCATGAAAGTGAAAATTCATTAACTAACAAGCAACAGCAAATGTTGCTTTTTTAGTAAAAAGGACGAAGCAATTGAGTATTCGATCAGTGGCTGCAGCAGAATTTCACACACCGAATATAAGGAACATCATGACTGAGTTTCCAGCATTATTTATTAGAAACTTAGCCAGGGTCTGGGTTGCATTGGAATGTAGAAAGAACCATGGGATCATCAAGTTGAGGATGTTTTGGAACATGAATGGGTTAAGATTTTGTTCATAACAGGCTTGTTGCAACAATTATTGAAAAGAAGAAAGTCTGGTTCATTGATAGTTGCTTTTCTAGTTGATGCTGGGATTGAGGAAAAATAACTGGAAAAAAAAATATAAAATATCAGGACTCACAGTTCAAAGTCAAATACTTTATTATTTATTTATTTATTTATTTATTTATTTATTTATTTATTTATTTATTTATTTATTTATTTATTTATTTATTTATTTATTTATTTATTTATTTATTTATTTATTTATTTATTTATTTGCATGTTTATACCGCCCTTCTCCCGAAGGACTCAGGGCGGCGTACAGCCATAATAAAACAGTAACAATGCGCTATTTTAAAAACCATTAAAATAATTCAATCATTTGGCCATAATTAAAAACCCCAAAATTAAAAACCATTTAAAAAACCCATTAAAATCATTGTTCTGTCAGACCGGCTTGATAAAATAATAGGGTCTTAAGAGCATGACAGAAGGCACGGAGATTGGGGATCCTTTGTATATCCGGGGGCAATTCGTTCCATAGGGCAGTGGCTCCCACAGATAAGGCTCTCCCCCAGGTGTCGCCAGTCGACACTGTTTGGCCGACGGCACCTTGAGAAGGCCCTTTCTGTGGGATCATACCAGCTGGTGGGAGGCAGTCAATGGTCTTGGCAGAAGGTGGTCTTGTAGTTATCCAGGTCCTAAGCCATGGAGCGCTTTAAAGGTGGTGACAAACACCTTGAAACGCACCCTGAAAACCACCGGGAGCCAGTACAGCTCGCGCAAGAGAGGTGTTACATGGGAGCGATGTGTCGCCCCCATAATCACTTGCATGGCCGCATTCTGGACCAGTTGGAGCCTCTGGGTGCTCCTCAAGGGGAGCCCCATGTAGAGAGTATTACAGTAGTCCAGATGGGAAGTGACGAGGGCGTGAGTGACCATGCGCAAGGCGTCCCGATCCAGAAAGGGATGCAACTGGGAAATCAGGCAAACCTGATAAAAAGCCCCCCTGGCCACAGCCGTCATATGATCGTCTAAAGACAGCCGTGTATCCAGGAGGAGCCCTCTCTGAGGTGGGCAAGATCTCATCCCCAATAGCCAGCGATGGCACCAGAAAAAGAAATCTGTTGTTATACCAATCAGAATTGGAACTCCCAGAATGATATCTAAAGGACTTTGGTATCTGGAAATGTTGAATTTATTGGGCCTGAACCCAATAAATTCAACATTATTGAATGTTGAATTTATTGGGGTGGGTTCTACTTACCTTTACTACTGGTTTGCAATAGGAGCGTTCATGCGCTTCTGTGCATGCGCAGATCATCAATTATGATGTCCGGGTGGATGGGTGGAACCTCCTGTCACTTTTACTACTGGTTCTAAAGAATGGGACAGAACCAGGAGCAACCCACCACTGGCCTGAACACCTTAATTTTACAAAAAACCCACCCTACTTGGAACTGCCAATATTCTTAGATGCTTCCTTAATAATGCTTAGTTCCTTGGTTAGGACTGGAATTGTTAAGTTTCCACCAATATTAGGCAGTGAATCTAACTTTAGATTACCCATGTATAATAGCAATAGCACTTAGACTTTACAACCCTCTCTAAGCAGTTTACAGAGTCAGTATATCTGGATCCTGACCTCGGAAGGATAGAAGGCTGAATCAACCTTGAGCCTGGTGAAGTGCCAAATTGCAGGCAGCCGGCAGTCAGCAGAAGTAGCCTACAATACTGCACTCTAACCACTGTGCCACCACGGCTTATTATTATTATTATTATTATTATTATTATTATTATTATTATTATTATTATTATTATTATTATTATTATTATTAGAAGAAGTCTAAATACCTGACTGACTGTGCAACCAAACGTATTAGCTAATCTTAACTAGACTGAATCTGTAATTAAGTTCACTTAGCTATTGTGGCTTAATGTGAGGTCACTGATTTTTGCTTAATACGTGTATCTACACTGCCTCTGTGATTTATAAACCCTGCTGTATGTTTTAGCATGCCTTCAGAAGTCAATCCCAGATTGGCTGTCAATGACGGAAGCCAGTGGTGGGTTGCTACCGGTTCTCCCCGGTTCTTGCGAACTGATAGTAGAAATTTTGAGTAGTTCGGAGAACCGGTAAATACCACCTCTGCCTGGCCCCACCCCCAATCTATTTGCTGCCTCCCGAGTCCCAGCTGATCGGCTAGAAGGAAAAAATCAGGGCTCACTTGACAAAGAAGAGAAAAAAACCCCAAGATACCATAGCTTTAAATTGAGAAGCTAAGAAGCCTCCCAACTGAGGAGCTAGAACCGCTCCTTGTAAACCGCTCGGTGGTGGTAGATTGGCAATCGAGGCCAAGCTGCCTGAAAGCGGTTTCCGATGCTCTCGGTGGTGGCAGAGCGGCAAAAAACTGTTTAAATTCTTGCCGTGGCGCTTCAAAGGGCCACCCTACAGTTGATCAGCGGTATAAGGCAGTGTGGTGGTAGACCAGTGCGCTCCAAAAACAAATAGGTAGATCGGTACGGCTCTGCAAGCAGTTAAAAGCCTGGTAGACCAGTACCTCTGCTAAATCCTAAAGAATCGCTTGTCACATGACCATCAAACCACGCCCACAAAATAAGCCACACCCACAGAACTGGTAGTAAAACTCATTTAATGTTTCACTTAGCAACAGAAATTTTGCACTCAATTTCGGTCATAAGTTGAAGACTACCTGTATTATCTCACTAATCTGGTTGTATCTATTAGGATTGTACAGAGGTCTATGCCATTCCTTGGGATGATAGGATGTCCCTTTAAAGAGTGGTGCAGTGGCCTAGAGATGGAGCTCTTATCTCACAATCAGGAGGCTGTGAGTTCGATCCTAGGTAGAGGCAGATATTTTTCTCTCTGGGCATAATGAGAATATATCTGCTGCGAACTCCACATTGGGGACAGGAAGGGCATCTGGCCAGTAAACACTCAGTTCCGTTCAGTTGCTCCGACTCCACCGCATTGCAAGGGATTACAGGGTCATTAAAAGACAAATAAATAAATAAATACATAAATAAAATAAAAAATAGGATGTCCCTTTAAAAAACCCAGAAAAAGATACAGCTTCTTTGAAGATTTGCCAATAAATGTTTGTGCACTCCATTTTTCTCTTTCAAATGTGGATTTCTGCACAACTTTATTACCTATAGGATAACTTTTAAAGGTGGAAAGGAATATGGGTAATATATAGGAGGAAGCATATATCTATCTTTCTTTCTTTCTTTCTTTCTTTCTTTCTTTCTTTCTTTCTTTCTTTCTTTCTTTCTTTCTTTCTTTCTTTCTTTCTTTCTTTCTTTCTTTCTTTCTTTCTTTCTTTCCCAGGTAGGTCATCCGGATGATTCAGCTTTGCAGATAGGCAGAACAGCTTGGCTTTTCACAGTCCTTTCCACATCATCAGAAGTTATTTGATCCCTCTCGCCCATATGGTACATTAAACGGCATGCTGGGAAAGCAGTGGGGAAGCCTTACGGCTGCTGGGAAGCATCATCAGTTATCTGCGAGGAGCTTTATTAGTTCAGTCTGCGATGATCACCAACTGGCTGGAAACAGTCTGAGGTGGAACGAGAAGCAAAGACCTGCAAGAGTTAGAAGGGATTTCTATTTCTTGGGAAGATTGTCCTGTGAATTCTTCTTCTTCTTCTTCTTCTTCTTTTTCCCCAAAACACAGCCTTTATTTTCCTTTGTAACAGTTTAAAGCAAAAATATTCGTTAATGGTTGTGAGCAAATGAAGTCAACTCACAGCTTGCAAAAATAATTAAAAAAGAAACATATTAAACAACTGCTGATAAAAGATCTTCGTTTTCTACCATAAAAATTTAGGGCTATGTTTTTTTTTTTTAAAAAAAAACTGAATCGTATGCCTCATCCATGTTATAATGAACAGGTCACCCACATTCTATGTTCAGTCAGAAACACCTCAGCTTTAATGCCAAGTTGATGGGTTGAAAATAAGTCCTATGATGTTACATTAAGATATAATTCACATAGGGACATAAGAAAATTCCTATTTCTGAAGGTAAAACATTGCCAATGTATGTAAATCTAAGGAGACATTTATTCACAGGATATACCTGATTATATTGTCATACATTAGGCCCAGTGGTGGGTTGTCCCCAGTTCAGGCTGGTTCGTAAGAACCGGTAGTAAAACTGGCAGGACGCTCCACCCATTAACCCAGATGTCATCAAAGGTGAAGCAAATTCAATTCATTTCCCAATGATTAATTACAGGTAATCCTCGAAGTACAACAGTTCATTTAGCGACCATTCAAAGTTACAGTATCATTGAAAAATGGGATGTATGGCCATTTTCCATTTTTACAGCCGTTGTAGCATCCCCCTGGTCACATGATCAAAATTAGGATGCGTGGCAATTGGTTCATATTTATGACAATTACAGTGTCCCGTGGTCATGTGATCCCTCCTTTATCACCTTCCCTGCTGGCTTATGAGACAAGCAAAGTCAATGGGGAAGCCAGATTCACTTAACAACCGTGTTACTAACTTAACAACTGCAATGGTTGACTTAGTTATTTATATTTATTATCAGCTGGACTTCTCGGTGTGAGGCTCATTGGATTTTGTTGGTATAAGAAGCGGAGAACCTGAATACTTTTGCCATGTGAGAGAAAGAAGATAAGGGTGGGAATTCAAGTAAGGTGGTTCCCTGCACTTTTTAACAACTTAGTGCAGGGGTCTGCAACCTTAAGCACTCAAAGAGCCATTTGGATCCATTTCCCACAGAAAAGAAAACACCGGGAGCCACAAAACCCTTCCCGTGCCTGACTATTTCTTTAGCGGCCACAAAACTAGCATATGTAGTTGAATTAAATGTTCTGTTTTCTTCTGAAACTTTTCTTTTCTTGGATTTATCCATGGTTGGCCTACCGGGGGTTGAAAAGCTCAATAAATCACGTGCCAGTGAGTGTCGCACATTGGTGGTTGTGATGCATATTTTGAGTGACAGGGAGCCGCAGCAGAGGGGTGAAAGAGCCACATGCAGCTCCAGAGTCACAGGTTGCTGAACCCTGACTTGGTGGATCAACTGAGTAAACGCATTTGAAGATCTGAAAAATATTGGGTTGGCTGTTTATAGAAATTAAGCTTAAAATCTTTTAAGAAAAGCTATTCTTAAAAAAACCCCACAGTAAGAAAAAAAAGTGACTTATTAAGTTGGGCTATAATGTGACATAAATCCATCTTTCTAACTATGATGCTTGCAGAGATCAACACAATCTTTTTGCCCATGAGATTTCAATTCTTTATGGTTCCAAAGTCACTCTTCTCCAGTATTACTCCTTGTAGATTGATGTCTGATACGTTCCCATCAAGTCCTGAACCAACATCTATTCCATCTACCTTCCTTCACCTGCTTTTATCTAAACCTTCCTCTAATACAGGTAATCCTCAATTTATGACCAAAATTGAACCCAACATTTCTGTTGCTAAGCAAGAAAGTTGTTAAATGAGTCACGGCCATTTTACAATCTTGGCCATGATTGTTAAGCAAATCACTGAAGTTGTTAGGTGAATCTGTCTTCACTCATTGACTTTTTTTCTTAGAAATTCTTAAGAAGATTACAGATTACAATCCTAGGACCCCAGGATGCTGTAATCATTGTAAACACATGCTGTTTGATCACATGACTGTGGGGATGCTGAAACGTTATAAGTATGAAGTTATAAGTATGAAAACTGGCCATAAGTCACTTTTTTCATTGCTGTACAGTCATTAAACAAATGGTTGTAGGTCAAGGACTACCGGCACAATAATTTTTACCTACATTCCTGTTACTAGCATACATCTAAATATTTCTGACACATTTAGACCACACCTAGAGTACTGCATCCAGTTTTGGTCACCACACTATAAAAAAGATGTTGACACTCTAGAAAAAGTGCAGAGGAGAGCAACCAGGATGATTAGGGGACTGGAGACTAAAACATATGAAGAGCGGTTACAGGAACAGGGCATGGCTAGTCTAGTGAAGAGAAGGACATGAAGGGGAGACATGATAGCAGTGTTCCAATATTTGAGGGGCTGCCACAGAGAGGAAGGGGTCAAGCTATTTTCCAAAGCACCTGACGACCAGACAAGGAACAATGGATGGAAACTGACCAAGGAGAGATTCAACCTAAAAATGAGGAGGAACTTTCTGACAGTGAGAACAATCAACCCATGGAACAGAAGTTGCCTTTGGAAATTGTGGGAGCTTCATCACTGGAAGCTTTCAAGAAGAGACTGGACTGCCATCTGTCAGAAATGGTGTAGGGTCTCCTGTCTGAGCCGGGGGGCGGGGTGTGTGTGTGTTGGACTAGATGACCTATAACATCCCTTCCAACTCTGTTATCTGTCATCATAAACATCTACTAGGTCTATATCACATTTTGAAGACTTGTTTAACTTGTTTTCAAATAATTCACACTTAGTAAATGTCTTGAAATTGCTCTTCTGGCTCTCTTGTTCCTCTGTTATTTTGCTTGAAAAGAGGGCTTACGAGAAATAAAACAGAGAAAGGAGCTTTTTAAAATTACTTTTCATATGACAGGCCTTGTAGCACCCGTAGACAAAAAACTGAAGCAAAATGTAGAATAAAATTCTCACTTGTCTTTGTAGTCATCTCATAGATTGGTTTCCTTAGACGATTGATGTGTTTTTGCCGTTGCTATAAGAGAACCACATTTTCTGTTGTTGTTCTCATATTATGGGCAAACAGAAAGTTGGTTCTTTTTCTGAGTAGATCAATGCACGAGTCATGGGGAAAATAAATAGTAGTCATAAAAAAATACCAGTCAGCCAGAACTGTAAGTTTTGCTTCTTTCTTAATATAATTTAAAGGTATGTTATGTGTGTGGGTTACCATGGGAAGGAGGTAGTTCATTTCTTCATTATCCTGTTATTATTTAGGTATGTTAGACACTTACCCATCAATCCTTATATAGCATTTAATTTACATTGTTGCTTAAACAGAGCCACTTTGGTCTAGTAGTTAAGGAATCAGCCTAAAAAGCAGGAAACTGTGAGTTTTAGTTCTGCTTTAGGCATGAAAGCCAGCTGGTTAGCCAATCACCAGGAGACTGTGAGTTCTAGTGCCGCTCTAGGTATGAAAGCTGGGTGAGTGACATTGGGCCCATCACCAGGAAACTGAGTTCTAGTCCCACTACCTTAGGCCTGAGAGCCAGCTGGGTGCCTTGTTAGAAAGTAGGCTTATGGAATCTGCTCCTGGTTTATTACTTCTGTTTTGATGCAATACATGGAATCAACTCCTTCTGTGATTGCGGAAAGACTCTGTAGTAAAATTTGAAAGTATATCAGACAGAGTAGCCCAGTGCATCATTCAATTGAACAATCAATACAAGCTTCAAATCATCCAAGCTTAACGCACCAATAATAAGTTATAGTGATGATGAGGTCGAAGAGTTTTACGACGATGTAGCCTGCCTTCAAGAAAAGAAAATTGCCCATACAAAATACTTATGGGTGACTTTAATGCAAGAATAGGAAGAACAATACCTGGAGAAAAAGCAACTGGCCCATATGGAAGTGGTGAATGAGATTGTCTTGTTCCGAACAATGCATCCATTGAAAGCAGAACTCCGAGGCAGGTAGATTCCTCAAGAAACATGTTTATTGGATACGTCATATCAACACAACCGGTGGGAACTCTAAAAGTTCCCATGGTTTTTACTTAATTAAAAGAGTAAAAATCCCCCCTCCCAGCTGTCGCTGGTCACATTATCCAATGAACATGGCTGGCAGGCTCCTCTTCTCCTTCAACAGCCAACTGTTACAATGACCTTGGTTCTCAGAGGAAAACTTTTTGTTTTGACTGTTAGCCGGGCTATCTACTTCCCCCCTCCCTTCCCCCCTCTCAGGCTTCATGGCAGCTATGAGGCAGCACAAAATGGCTTCAGCCAGGTTTGCTTCAGAGTTGACAGAGATACAGTAATAGAGGTGACAGACTAGTAGATTTTGCTGAAGGACAGGAACTTTATATGATGAATTCACTGACAAAAAAAAAAAAAGGCTAGCAGAAAATGGACACGGAAGAGTCCATCTGAGTACACAAGCAAAATTGACTACATCATATCGAGTGATAAAAAACATATTCCGCAATTGTACGTTCATCCATTGTTTTAACATTGGAAGTGACCATAGAACGGTACGAGCTAAAGTGAAGATAGATTGTTAAAAAAAAGCATATGAAAATGGCTATAATTATATCTACATGGCAGGCGAGGGCATGATCAATAACCTTGTGCTCCTAAGCCGAGTGACAAATGAGTGACCAGGAACATCCAGGTAAAATTCCCCCATGAAAAAATTCTGAGTTCAAATGTCAGTGATCATTACAGATTATCAATTTCCAAGACGGTTTATGATTATTCATCATAAACCCACCTCCCACCACAAAATACAACCATCCTATTGACTCTGGATGATCGTTTCGTAGTGTTTAATTGGTGCACACATTAAGAATGCCTCAAGAAGTCAGTTACAAGAACATCATTTTATCTATGTAATTATACATATTGTGTAACTACATACAATACAACTACCTCCCCCCATGTCTGAAGAGAAAAGTTTTTGTTCGGGATGTGCTATCTGTTCTAACATATTCTGGTGAAACATGGACACTAACCTCACAATCGATACAAAAACTATGAGTGACGCAAAGAGCCATGGAAAGATACACGCTTGGCATCAAAAGACAAGATAGAAACATCTGCATGTGGATTAGAGAACAAACAAAAGTATACGAGATCATCAAGAGAACAAAAGAATTGAAATGGAAATGAGCTGGTCACATAGCAAGAAGAACTGATGGCAGGTGGACCAAAGCAGTCATAGAATGGATCCCACTTGATAAAAAGTGTCCATGAAAGAGATCTAAAACAAGATGCAACCAATTTTGGTCACCATACTACAAAAAAGATGTTGAGACTTTAGAAAATGTTCAGAGAAGAGCGACTAAGATGATCAAAGGCCTGGAGACTAAAACAGATGAAGAATGGTTGCAGGATTTGGGTCTGGCTAGTCTAAAGAAAAGAAGAATTAGGGTGACATGATAGCAGTATTCCAGTATTTGAGGGGCTGCCACAAAGAAGTGGGGGTCAAATTATTCTCCAAAGCACCAGAGGGAAGGACAAGAAACAATGGTTGGAAACAAATCAAAGAGAGAAGCAACCTGGAATTAAGGAGAAACTTCCTAACAGTGAGAACAATTAACCAGTGGAACAGCTTTGCCTTCAGAAATCGTGAGCGCTCCATCACTGGATGTTTTTAAGAAGAGTCTAGACAGCCACTTATCTGAAATAGTATAGGTCCGTGATGGCGAACCTATGGCACAAGTGCCACAGGTGGCATGTGGAGCCATATTGATGGGCATGCGAACTCAGCTCTGGCAGTTGATTTTTGGGCCTTCTGGGCCCACCAGAAGTCAGGAGACATGCAGTTTCCGGCCTCTGAAGGGCCTCTAGGGGGCTGGGGAAGACCGTTTTTGCCCTCCCCAGGTTCCTAGAAAGGCTCTGGAGCTTGGGAAGAGCGAAAAATGGGCCACTTTGCCATCGCGTGCCAAAAGCAGGGGAAGCATGGGGGGGGGGCGAATAGAATATTGGATGGGGCCACACGTGTGTGTGACCCCCCCCCCCGCTTTTGGCACACGATGGCAAAAAGATTAGCCATCACTGGTATAGGTTCTCCTGCTTGAGCAAGGGGAGGTTGGACTAGAAGACCTCCAAAGTCCCTTCCAGCTTATTCTACTCTGCTCTGCTCTGCTCTGTTTTATAATGGATCAACAAGTATTGTTGGCCCAATTGGCAAAAGAAAACTCAGGACTGTATTGTTTGGAAACATGAGGAAGAGGCCTTCATGGTATTTAAATTGGGCTTTTAAGTTTTATATAAATTGGGTGTTTTAAATTTGACTGAAGCCTAAATTACTTAATGTATTTTTAATAGTCTTTTAACTTTTGTATGCTGTATTTTATTTAAGGCTGTTCACCGCCCCGAGTCCTTCGGGAGTAGGGCGGTATATAAATAATAATAATAATAATAATAATAATAATAATAATAATAATAAAAAAAACCCTTGGAGCAATACCCAAAGGGCTACCCCGCTATTTAGAAATTCTAAATTTACCAGATTTGAACATTTTGACTCTACAAAAAACCACCTTACTCGGAACAGCTTACATCCTCTGACGATATCTTAACAGTTCCTAGGTCCTTGGTTAGGACTCGAGCTGCTGAGCTATTAACCAGCCTCAAAGACTGTGAATCTCACTACAGATTAACCAATAATAATAATAATAATAATAATGGAATAATGATGGAATAATGCTGGGGTTTCCATTTTTTTAAAAAAAATGTGCTAAAATTGGAATTTACAGATTGTCAACTTCTTTCCACGTTTTAAGAATAGGATTGAGTAACGAAGGGGGAAGGCAACTGATAACAGAAACCAGATGGTTGCATTTTTCACTGGTGTGAAAAGGTTTACTATATGGGTACAATAATGGACTTTGTTTAAGTGAAAAGCTGTTCCTGTTAATAGAAACCAGTAGCCTTGGCTGGAGTTGGAAATAGAGAGGCATTGGGCTAGACCATAGCAAGTGCATCTCATAGTATTCTCAGATGTTGCAATAAAAGAGAATATTTGTAGCTCAAAATTGAAATGAGGGGTCATTGGTGCTCTCTGAAGTTGGTTATTTTCTTGCAGATGTTTCATTACCCAACTAGGGAACATCATCAGTGCAATGAAACACCTGCAAGAAAATAATCAAGCTCAGGACCCCTCAGATGTTATATTCCAGCTGTAAAGTTCACAATATGATTTACATGGCTTTTCCACAACACGAGCAGGGACCATCCCAAAGAGAGGCTCCTATGGTCGTTCCATTTTTAATCCTTTGAGGTGCATAACAGGAACCACAATACAGATGGAAAGTAGGCCACCTGGTGATCTCCCCTCTATTCTGAACCACAAAGGGAACAACGTCATCTCCAAATAAAAGAAGAGAGGAGGGGGTATTTTCGGGGAATATTCTAGACTTGAGCAGCATCCTCCCCGCAGCATCCTCCCCGCAGCATCCTCCCCACCTGGGCCTCTTTCCCATTTTCCAAAAGTATTTTTAGAAGCCATTTTAGAACGGGCAAATATTGTATTAGAGTGTTTTTTTTCCTAACCTACTGCTGATTGTGTGGATATGATCACAGTTGCTCCTGTGGTGTTAGTTTTATCTGGATAACGCTTTTTTTTTTTTTAAGAGGAATATTTCCATGGCCATATCCTGGTTGGCTTAACAATGTATTCTGAATCAGATAAACCACGCACCTCCTAGGAAACAGACTTTGAAATGTGCTGAAATGAATGGAGGAGAGCATAAACATATTGATATGGTGCCTGTTGTTTCCATATCTACTGCCAGTGCAATCTGGTGCACGCTTTTCTTTGTGCAAGAGTTCAATTGGATTCTCTTTCTCCCCTCCCCCTCCACTCCCGTTGCCGGGAGCTGGTTTTTGGAGAAAGAGAGGCCATGCTGAGTCCCATTAGCTGCGTGAACTCACTCATAATTACTGGTGGATCGCTTGGCAGGCTCCCCGACAGAATGGGATTACGGTCAAGCAGAAAGAAAACGGGAGCACATGTTGGAGAGACACCTGCGTCCCAGAGAGATGCAGCTTTGAAGATCTCATCCATAAAAGAGAGAGAGAATTTGCTCCTGAATCCAAAAATGGAAGCAGGAGTGCACCAGAGGCACAGAGGGAAAAGAAGCCACTTGGAAGCAAACTCTGTTGGCAAAGAGAGGGCAAATTCACCTTCTTCTAGAGCAGAGGTGGAGAACTACGGCTCTTTTATGACTTGTGAACTTCAACTCCCAGAATTCCTGAGCCAGCATGGCTTCTAATCCAATCACCTGCCTAAGTTCTTATATTAGCTTAGACTCAGGGGTGGGATGCTGGGGGTTCGCAGTGGTTCGGGAGAACCTCTAGCTAAGATTCTGTGCAGTTTGGAGAACCCCCAAATCCCACTCCTGGCTGGCCCCGCCCCACCCCCCTCCCATCCCCACCCAACCCCCCCCTCCCCGGAGTCCCCACACAGCCCGTTTTTGATGCAGGTAAGTGCAGGGCATGCACAGAGGCTTGGGGAGGACAAAAAATGGACCTACCAGAAGTTCGGGAAAGCTAGAAATGAGTCCGTTTCCGGCCTCCAGAGGGCCTCCGGAGCCTGGGGAGGCCGCTTTTGCCAATCGGAATACACATAAGGTAACCAACTTTTTTACAATGAGCAGGAGGACACAAATAAATTGTGTCCATGTGGTGTTTTGGTAAGAAGTAAACAAAGCCACTTGCGCGCGGCGCACTCTCTCAACACAATTCTCCTGTGTGGAGCGCATGGGTCTCATAATTGTGTCTCGCCGCACTGTACCGAACCTTGATGAATCGTCATGTCAAATATAAATATGTAATATCAGAGGCAATGGATTGGCTTGGCATCGCTCGAATATGGAGGTTTACAGATTAGTCTTCAAATATTGAAAAGGAGGACATGTAGGAGGCCACTTTTTGAGAGAGGACAGAACTTACAAAAGAAGGATTGTCCTCCCTAAAGGAGGACGATTGGTCACCTTATTACACAGGAACAGGAAACTCCAAGGCAGGGCCCAAGAGGGGATCTCTCTATCTCTCTCTCTCTCTCTCTCTCTCTCTCTCTCTCTCTCTCTCTCTCTCTCTCTCTCTCTGACACACACACACACACACACACACACACACACCGATGTGCTCATTTTGCCCAGGACCCCAAACCATGTAGTCCTGTCCACCATTAAACCAGCTTTCCAAACAGTTTCCATGTTTCCAGTGTCTTTCTCCCCACTTGGAACTAAACCCAGATGGACATTTCTTCCAACGCTCTTTAGAAAGCCTGGCCTGGCTTTGAACCCAGATTTTTCTTCTAATGGCGTTTTAGAATTTTAAGTGTTTTTTTCATGCGGGCTGTCGTTTTTACAACCTTGAAGCACATATTAATGCGTTGTTTTAAAATGTTTTTTACAAGCCATATACACATTTTCATTTTTTTTTCTTGTCTGGCAACCCAAGGTCTTGTTTTGTCTGAGAGTGTCCTGTTTGCTTAGTTATAGTCCTCAGGCATTGTTTGAACCGACAATGGCTTCCTTCAGGAACTAGGTTAAGTATTGTTCTTGCAAAGGCAGCTATTCTGTTCTTTGATCCGGGTCATATTTTTGAAGAAGCATGGAAAAGAGGATTCTACTCAAGAGAGGCTTCTGAAATTTGTCCACAAACCACATGTTGCATTAAAGTTCTGGTTTATCACTCTTGTGGTGTGTGTGTGTGTGTGTGTGTGTGTGCGTGCATTTGGCTAAGGAGCCAAGGTTCCCATAACTTCCTGTCTTTCTAAAACCTTGGTAGCTTGAAGATGGGTGGGTGTGGCCAACTTTTTTTTTTTTAACTTTTCAAAGCATTTTTTCTAATGCTTTGAAAAGCCTCTGCCGCTCAGGAAACTCAGCTGGGATCGTCAGAGACTTTTCAAAGCATTTTTTTAACCACCCCTTCGGCCAAGAGGTTGCACAAAAAAATGCTTTGAAAAGCCTCTGACTATCCCTGCTGAGCCACAGGATCATCAGAGGCTTTTTTTTTTTAACTTTTAAAAGCATTTTTTCACCGGAAGAGGTTGTAGAAAAAATGCTTTTAAAAGTAAAAAAAAAAAAAGCCTCTGATGATCCTGTGGCTCAGCTGGGCATGGGGGGGGGGGGCGCAGGGATTTTTGCTACTGGTTCTCCGAACCACCCGCCGCCATCGCTTCTGGATCGGACGATCCAGTCCGAACCGGGAGCATTTCACCCCTGGATTGAATGTATTAGGCAAATACAGAAAATGAGTTAATGCAATAACTAAATTGATGAGTCACTGAACAGTTTGGAATCTATTCAGGAGCAGAAGAATTGTTCCACAGCATTTAGGCCAGGCACCAAAAAAAAAAAAAAAAAAAAAAAAAAAGAAAGAAAGAGAGAAGGATTTTGGATTCCATTTCTAGGAGATCTTGGATTTGGGCTTTCATTTCTTCATGTCAAAAAATCCATAAACAGTATGGATTATGAAAAGCTAAACTGGGAACACAGCAGACGCAATAAGAAATCATAGATCTAAAACTTCACGAGGGCCGCGTCAGGGTTGTGTTTGACCTCTGGGGGCCAGAGTGGCTGTGGCCAGGGTGGGTGTGGCCAGCTCAATGTCACTTGTGTTGGGGGCACCTGAGGTGGCTCTGCCCGTGAAAACAGGCTCTTGAGGTCCGTTTTCGGCTGCAACAGTATCCTGCAACTCTCTGCCAGCTAAAACAGAGCTCAGGAGGGCCGCATGTGGCCCTTGAGAGCTCTGTTTTCATTGGCAGAGGCACTGTGGGCCAGTCCTTTGCTGTTTCCAGGGTGACCCCGCAGGGCAGATCTAAGCACCTTGCGGGCAGGATCCAGTCCGCGGGCCTTGAGTTTGACACCCCTGCCCTATATCATTTCAAACAAATGGTTGTCCAATCTCTTCCTAAAAACCTCCAGTGATGGAGAACCCACAACTTCTGAAGGCAAGTCGGTCCACTGATTATCTTCTTCTAACTGTCAGGAAATTTCTCTTTATTTATTTCTAGGTTGGATTTCTCCTTGATTAGTTTCCATCCACTCATTCTTGTCCTGCCTTCATGTACTTTGGAGAATAGCTTGACCCCCTCTTCTCTGTGGGAGGCCCTTAGATTTTAGAACACTGCTATCATGTCAGTCTTCATTGTAGGCATCACAGATGACAGTTGATTGCCCTTGTATGATGCTCCTAGAGATAGAACCATGTAATACGCAAATACAGTTGCTTACGTTCAATTCCCATCATACCAAGTTGACTGTGCAGGTGGCATTTGATGGAAATGGAGCCCAAAAGTAATCACTGGTTTTAGCTGGAGAAAAAGCATGAAGAAAAAAAATCCCAACCTTGTAAATTTTCTTTCAATGACTTAGTTTGTCAGACCTGCCACAACTTAAACCTCTGAACAGAAGTGATCCTTGGCTCCATTTCTTGAGAAAGGTATTGTTTATTAGAGATCAAGTCGATTGCAGTATTGCAAAGCCAGAACTGAAAATCGTGCACCAAAGTCTCTAAATTCTATTCCTCCCTCCATTAACTATCTCTCATTGCTCCATCCAGTTCAGGCAAGATGCGTTCAGTCAGTTCAAGCACAGGTTGGTGTGCGGCCCCCTCCTTTTTCCAGCAGGATGACCTTGAGGTAGCATCTTGAGGAGATACAAAAGTTACTTTCATTTCCCCCAAGTCTTCCCCCCTTCATCTAATCTCTCTCCGCAGTTCATGGCAGTCTGCCACTGAAGTGAAGCGCGCACACAAGCATAAGGTGGCAGCTGACATAGTTGATCTGCAGGTACCACATCTAGAATGTCACTCTTCCTTCATTCTCCAAAAGTTTCTTCTTAGTTTTGTTGTTTAGCCTTGGAAGCCTTGGAAACTTTCTTTCAATGACTTGTAAATCATTTTTTAAAAATTGTAATAGAGTTGGAAGGGATCTTGGAGGTCATCTAGTCCAACCCCCTGCTCACACAGGAGACCTGTACTAGGGATTTGAACCACCAACCTTTCTGATTGACAAGCTCAGTGTCTTAGTCACTGAGCCACAGAACTTCTATTAAATCTGTAGGCATCACATCTTGGAAGTTACTTTTTCTTTCTCCTCCAAAACTTTCTTAGTTTTATTGCTTAGCAAATAACTACAACCACTGGCCATTGCATATGGGTTTTAGTGTTTATTGATTTGGAATGGATAGAACGGAATGTAAAATTATTGCTCAGGCTTACTAACAGTGAACATTTGATTTGAGAAATGTGATGAGGATAATATTAAAAAAAGGGAGAAATGTAGAAGTTGCTAATTCTAACAGTTGATTATAAAACTGCTTCCTTCTGATGGAAAAAAGTTGAGAGACCAATTTGGGGATTGAGTTAGTCAGGCCTGACCTGCAAATTAAATCAGGCAAGTTATATGGCATTAGATGTTTGTCGCATTGACCTTTTTAATGAGAAATGAGACTATTAGATTTCTAGTAAAATATTTTATGTATTGGAATAGAATTCTCAATCATGCAGATACATATCTAGATAGGGTGGAGGACAATGAATCAAAACAAAATTAGTTTTTTGATGGGCTGTCTGGGTGGAACAGATGTAACTTGTTAACTCGCTAGACTCTTTCTCTCTCATGCCAAAAGTATCACTATCAGGCCAGCTCTTGGAAATGCTTTTGTATAGTGCGTGGGTGCCCAAGGGAGGTCAAAAAAGTCAAGATGGTGGTCAAAACTGCACAAAGCCTTTATTTTTTTTTACATTTATACATTGCATAAAATAATGTCCAACCTACATTGTTGTTGGCTAACAGTGACTGGCCCAGGGGTAAAATGCACTTACCTTCGCTAATGGATCAGAAATGTGTGCGCACCTCTTCTGCACAGGCACAGAGCCTTCTGCGCATGTGCAGAGGGTAAAAAAATGGGAAGTAATGACATCCCGGCGGGAAGACCGAGTGGCTGTGGTTTCTGACATCCCGATATAGTCAGCTGGTGTCATCTCTGACTATTGAGGGCGAGTCATTAGCCCCCACGGATGGGGCTTGCAACTTGGGCGTCCTCCTGAACTCACGGCTGTCTTTAGAAGGGCATATGATGGCCGTGGCCAAGAGGAGTTTTTATCAGGTTCGCCTGATTCGCCAGTTGCGTCCCTTTCTAGATCGGGATTTGTTACGCACGGTCACTCATGCCCTCGTCACCTCACGCCTGGACTACTGTAATGCTCTCTACATGGGGCTCCCCTTGAGGAGCACCTGGAGGCTCCAACTGGTCCAGAATGCGACCGCGCGGGTGGTGATGGGAGCGACGTGGCGCTCCCATGTGATCCCCCTCCTGCGCGAGCTGCACTGGCTCCCGGTGGTCTTCCGGGTGCGCTTCAAGGTTTTGGTTACCATCTTCAAAGCGCTCCATGGCTTAGGATCAGGGTATCTTCGGGACCGCCTTCTGCCACAAACAGCCTCTCACCGACCAGTCCGCTCCCATAGAGAGGGGTTCCTTATGGTGCCGTCGGTCAAATAGTGTCGACTGGCGGCTCCCAGGGGGAGAGCCTTCTCTGTGGGGGCACCTACCATCTGGAACGAGCTCCCCCCTGAGATAAGGAGGTTACAGGACCTGTGTACTTTTCACCGTGTCTTAAAAACATTTTTATTTGAACAAGCTGGTCTGGCTTAACCTCCTTTTATATTGGGTTTTAAATTTTTTATAATTGGATTTTTAAACTGTTGAGCCAAATTATTTAATTTGTTTTAAATGATTTTTAACTTTTGTATTTATTATATCTTATTTTGGCTGTTCACCGCCCTGAGTCCCGTCTGGGAGTAGGGCGGTATATAAATTTGATAAATAAATAAATAAATAATAAAGGAAACAAAAGGGCAAAAGGACTGAGTCACATGGGCCTGAGCACATGGAAAGCCCTTCCCCACCAACAAAGCAAGGACTTTGGGGAGCCTTGGTGGCGCAGCAGATTAAAGTAGTGTAAGTGACACCAGCTGCCTGCAATTATTGGAAGATCGAATTTCACCAGACTCAAGGTTGACTCAGCCTTCCATCCTTCTGAGGTAGGTAAAATGAGGACCCAGATTGTGGGGGCAATAAACTGACTTTATATAAAAAAGAACACTACTTGGGGAGGGGGCGAAAGCCCTACTAAGCAGGTATATACAAAAGTATGAAGGCTATTGCTTAATGCATTGTAAGCCACCCTGAGTCTCTGGAAAAGGGCGGCATATAAATTGAACCAATACATACATACATACATACATACATACATACATACATACATACATACATTCCTCAAGCCTACACACTCTTTGAGTCATTTTTGGATCCAGACTTGCTGTCTTCTGTACCTCTGGCTAATGCCTGGCAGCTTAGTTGAGGACACGGTGTAAGTGTGCATGAGAGAGAGAGAGAGAAGGAGTTTGTGTAAAAGAGCCAATAGATATACCTTGTAATCAGTATAGTTTGCCATTATTTTAAATTCACTGGTGGTGTCCCCAGTGGTGGGTTTGGTACCGGTACTGTGGCTTGGTGGGCGTGGCATGGCTTCATGGGTGTGGCTTGGTGGGCATGGCATGGCATGGCTTGGTGGGCATGGTAGGGGAAGGATACTGCAAAATCTTCATTCCCTCTCCAATCCAGGGGAAGGATACTGCAAAATCTCCATTCCCTCCCCACTCCAGGGGAAGGTTACTGCAAAATCCCCATTTCCTCCTGATCAGCTGGGACTTGGGAGGCAGAGAATAGATGGAGGTGGGGCCAGTCAGAATTTTTACTACCAGTTCTCCGAACTACTCAAAATTTCCGCTACCGGTTCTCCAGAACTGGTCAGAACCTTCTGAAACCCATCTCTGGTTGTCCCCAATTTGGGTCTGAGCCTGGTGGCAAAGCCAATGAAGAACACCAGACATGAGGTGCAGGTTTTATTTCCTTTTATTGAAGTGCTTCAGCAAAAGGGGCCCTAGCCAACAAAATGCCAGGACCCAGAGCAAAGGATTCAACCAGCTTTTGTACAATTTTTCAAGGCGGCATAAGCGAACGTTGTCTAACAGGAATTCTGAAAATTATCTGAAGGGTCCTCTATTGGCTCCATGCCATCCCTATTGCTAAGTCTTAACTAATAAACACTTTAAAAGTTACCTAGTAAGTATTCTATTTATTTATTTCAACCCTATTCCTAAAATTTAGCTAATAGGCATCCTAGCATACCTTTAGCAAATCTTTTATTGGCTCTGATTTGGCCCAATTCCTTATCTTAGCAATATGTCTTTTATGATGTGTCTGACAGTCAGCTCCTGTTTTCTACATTGAAAAGGGGCCCACCTGTCCACATTCCCTATTTCCTTATCTTTTTTACACAGGCCTTGCAAATACACATCTCCTCCTTTCCTTCTGAGTTCATGCTATAACCTTGCATTTTTGCAGCGAATGACCCTATAGCAAATGGCCCATTATTCGTTCTTTGTAACAAACCGTTTGTGCCTCAGTGTTCAGATGAAAGTGATTTGAAGAGCCAAGGTGGCGCAGTGGTTAGAGTGCAGTACTACAGGCTATTTCTGCTGACTGCCAGCTGCCTGCAATTTGGCAGTTCGATCCTTACCAGGCTCAAGGTTGACTCAGCCTTCCATTCTTCCGAGGTCGGTAAAATGAGGACCCCGATTGTTGGGGGTGAGATGCTGACTCTGTAAACCACTTAGAGAGGGCTGTAAAGCACTGTAAAGGGGTATCAGTATCAGTATTCACCCAGTTCTATCCGGTTTGGGCAATCAGGTAGCAGCGGCTGCAGGAAGCTCCGCCCACTCACCCAGGTGTCATCATGTCCCATTTTTGACACTCTGCGCATGCACAGAAGTCCCTGTGCATGCATGGAAGTGATATGTTCTCACATTTGCGAACTGGTAGCCGAGTTAAGTGAATACCATCCCTGAGCGGCATATAAGTCTAAGTGTTATTGCTATTTGGTAGTGGGAATTTTGCAGGGCTGTGAGTGTGTGAGTGAGTGATCATCAACTGACCCTGAGAGCACATGTGTGTAACACCCTTGTTTCTGAGACTGCAAAGGGGAGGCTCTTGAGATTATTTCCACTGTTATGTCAGTGGAACTCCACGGTTGTTTTTCTGCAGTAATTTTAATCTTAGTCATTCTTCACTTTAAATTATGCAGGGAATGAATCAACCTGCAATGCTCCTCCATGCATTTTCATGCTGATCACATATCGGTAATGTACTTCAGACAAAAGACATGCCTTTATTATTTTATTGATTTATCTAGCCACCCATTTCTCAAGTGTGACTCTGAATGGCGAACGTAGGATTAAAACCAACAAAGCCAACGAAGGCAAAGGCATCTAACAACAAGAACAATGCAATAATAACATAATGGCATGCAAGGACAATTTCACCCAATCTATACGACTACAATCATTTTAAGGAGGAAAAAAAAACAACACCATACTGACGGGCTCACCCAGCTTCCAGACTTGTATCCATGGTGTAATACAGGTAATCTTTGTTTTACGACCATAATTGAGCCCAAAATTTCTGTTGCTATGTGAAACCTTTGTTAATTGAGGTTTGCTCCATTTTATGACCTCTCTTGCCATAGTTGTTAAGTGAATCACTGCAGTTATTAAGTTAGTAACACGGTTGCTAAATGAATCTGGATTCCCCATTGACTTTGCTTGTCAGAAGGTCAAGGAATGACCCCGGGATACTGCAACCATCATAAATATGAGTCAGTTGGTAAGCATCTGATTGTAAATCACGTGACCATGGGGATGCTGCAGTGGTCATAAGTGTGAAAAACAGTCCCTTTTTTCCGTGCCATTGTAACTTTGAACAATCACTAAACAAACTGTTGTAAGTCAAGGACCACCTTTGTAGTAGCAATATAAGAGGCAGTATATACAGTATTAGGCAGCACTCACACAAGCTTCTCAGGTTTTAAGACTTCACCTTTCTGCCTACCCCATTGCTCAGTTTCATCAATCTGTTGTGGTCTGCCAGCAGCCTGCGGAGCTGGCAGCGGAGTCGGACAACGATGAGGCTGAGGAAGAACATGGGCCAGCCCTGGAGGCTGAGGAAGGCCCAGATGAGGGCTCTGCGTCGGAGGCAGAGATGGGACCAGGGCCATCGGGGAGTGAGGTGCAGACTTCAGAGCCTCCAGAGGCTGACCGTAGAGAGGCAGAGGAACAGGAGGAGCCTGTTCCTAGTGCACGTATGAGAAGAGCTTCCAGAAGTCAGGAGCAGATAAAGCAGAGAGGACAACTCAGGAGTAGGGCCAAGAGATGATTGGCTCCTCCCATAAGGCTTAAAAGACCAGCAATAGTTCTTGGCCTCTTTGCTGGAAAAGAACCGTTGAGAAAATTGCTTTTTGTTTGGTTGTAGTTATTTCTTCTGTTCCTGAACTGTTGCCAAGAAAAGCCTTTGGCAGTTTGCCTAATTATCCCAAAGTCAGAGATAAACTAAAGACTGGTGTTTTGAGGACTTTGCTTTCATTTAATTTAGAATATGCTGAGAATGAGTTAATTCTGTAAATCTGTTTGTTTTTTTGGAAGTTTTGCATTTAATATCAACTACGTGGGCCTGGGTCACAACACAATCCAGCAAGCAAAAAGATAGGATCTTCTTATTAGAACTTCATGACAAACTGTCAGCTGCAAAGAATTAGATCACACATTAAATACCAGTTAAGATGTTTTATCGATCGTGCCTGTTCACAATAATCTAGTCAACTAATGGTCAATACTAAATTGGTACTAGATAAGAGTTAGTGGAATTCAAGAGAGGTTGGATTTAAACTGTTTATGGGAACGTAACGATTCTAGCCTGATTACTTGCTTGACTCCTCCCTCAGACTTTGCCTGCTCTTCTATGGAAGCTCAGATTAGCCTACTTTGGTGACATTATGCAAAGCTCTTTGGAAAAGGCTTTCATTCTGGGAATGGTGGAAGGAAAGAGAGGAAGAGATAGATCAACGCTGAGGTGGACAGAGTCAGTTGCAGTGCATTGGGAGACTTAAAAGACTGTGGAAAGAAGACATGAAGGAAAATGTATCGATGTGATTGCTAGGAATCAAAAACAACTTGATGGCACACAATCATTAATTCTGATAGAACTCCCTTCCATGGAAAATTCACAATTCTCTTGTGTGTTCTTAATCCTGGCAGGTTGTTTTAAAGCAAGGTGTAAGGACCTGTGTGTCTATATCTGCATTTCTATGTTATTTATATTTATTATTAGGGTTTTCCTGATTTTTTTTGATGCCCTCATGTCAGTACGGACTCCTGCCAGCCACCTAGACAAGCTGTCCCTTCAGTTTTCTTGGCAAGATTTCAGAAGTACTTTGCCATTGCCTGCTTCTTCAGGTTGAGACAGAATGACTGGCCCCAAATAATCAGCTGGCTTTGTGTTCTAAGTCACCTACGATTTTCACTACCGGTTCGGGTGAACTGGTCTGAACTGGTTGAATACCACCTCTGATTCCCACCTCCTGTTTTCCTTACAACAGTCCTGTGAGTTGAGTTGAGTTGGGTTGAGAGAGAGGGACCATCCTCAAGTTTCCCAACCAACTTGTATGCATAAGGGAGGGTTAGAACTCACAGTCTGCCAGTTTCTTCATCCAGCACTAGAATTCACAGTCTCCTAGTTTCTTGTCTATCATCTTTCTCCATTCCACCAAATTGTTAATCGGAGTTCTGCTCAGATTCTGAGCATTCTAATTGTTGATGCTTTACAATTCCATCATTTTGGGCTTTTAGGTGGTACTGTTGAAAATGCCGATATTGTTGATTGACTGGAATTGCGACAGGAATGCTGTTGGAGGCGCTAAAGCAGAACGCAGGATTGGAACCGCTTATCTAAAGTTCCCGAGAACATCCAAGAAACAAGGGAAAATAATAGCTATTGAAGAAAGTTGGAACTCAATATCAAAAGAATTGCATCCACAGCCTTTAATGAACAACTGGGCTTATTTATAAAAGGCAAGGTTCAAAGCTCTTTATATTTAGCTCTTTGCCCAGCTCTCCCTAATAGACTATCTCCCCATCTCGTTTCCATTTGTATTTTGTTTTTTCACTGGCCAGATTTGTTCTAGTCTTGTTTCTTACTGATAGTATAAGAACTCATTCCCGCATGATTAATGCTCCTGTTTGCCAACTCTCCTACCATGATTTAATTCTGCAAACTTCCTTGTGTCTAAAAGAACTGGTATATCAATTTTGTAAACAAAATAATTATTTTTTAAAAAAACTGGAACTGAAAGAAGAACAGAACAGACCTGGAAGGAATCTTGGAGATCTTTGAGTTCAACCCCTGCTCAACCAGCAGACCCTATACCAGTGATGGTTAACCTTTTCCAGTGCCCAAAGTGTGCGTGCCCAAACCCCCAAAATGCAATGCGCGTGCCTCCCCCCACATGCATGCACCCCCTGTGCATGCGTGGCAGAGATCTGAAGACCAGCTGGCCGGTGGGAAGCGAGCACCCATGCGTGGCGGAGCTGAACTGGGGCTACGGCTCTACGACTCATGTGCCCACAGAGAGTGTGCTGCGTGCAACCTCTGGCACGCGTGCCAGTGGTTCGCCATCACGGCCCTATACCATTCCAGATAAGTGGCTGTCCAGTATCTTCTTAAAGACCTCCAGTTATGAAGCACCCACAACTTCTGAAGGCAAGTTTTTCCACTGGTCAATTGTCTTCACTGGGTAGGAAGTTAGCACTCACCCTTTTCCTAGAAGAATGAAATACATTAGGAAATATTAAAAAGACAGAATATTATGTTTTCCTGGATGAGAAATGGAGAAGCATGTTTTAAAGACAAAGCAGCTCCCACCTTCCTGCCCCTACCCTTTGTCAATGGGCCAGAGGCAGAAACTCAATCCTTTGTCAAAGGATCATCATCTGCAACACAATAGGGCCCATCTAGCAACAGAAACTCACCACATGGCACCTGGGAAGATTACTTCAGCCAGCAAGGCTAGCTAAGACCCCGACCCCCTGGGAGTCTGACAACCAATCAGTATACTCTTTTGGGGCTCCAGGAAGTTCAAAGCCAGAGAGAGCATAAAACCGGGGGCTCGCTGTATCTTGCCCTTTTCTGTTCAGGAATTCAAACCATGTGATCCTGTCCACCATTAAACTATCTTTCCAAGCAGTCTCCATGTTTCCAGTGTCTTTTTCCCCACTTGGAGCTGAACCCAGAAGGATATTTCTTCCTACAACTCTTAGAAAGCTTCTCCTTAGTTCTAGGTTGCTTCTCTCCTTGATTAATTTCTATCCATTGTTTTTTGCCTTAACTTCTGGTGCTTTGGAAAATAGGTTGACCCCCTCTTCATTGTGGCAGCCCCTCAAATACTGGAACACTGCTATTTCTTCTTTGGTCTAGATTAGCTATACCCAATTCCTGCAACCATTCTTCATGTTTTTGTCTCCAGGCCTTTAATCATCTGAGTTGCTCTTCTTTTTGCACTTTTTCCAAAGTCTCAACATCTTTTTTTTGTAACACGATGACCATCCCCCTCACCCCTCCCCTCCCAGGAGTCCCCACATGGCCCGTTTTAGATGCAGGTAAGTGCAGGGCGCACACCAAACTTCAGGAAGGGCGAAAAATGGGCATACTGGAACTTCAGGAAGGCCAGAAATGGGGCCATTTCCGGCCTCCGGAGCCTGACCGGTGGGGGGGGGGGAGCTTTTTGCCCTCCCAGAGGCTCAAGGAAAGCCTCTGGAGCCCGGGGAGGGCAAAAATGCCCCCTCCATCAGGGTGCAGGAGGCCAACTAGGCCACACTCACCATGGCCACACCCACCCAGCAACCAGGCAGAGAACCCCTTGCTAAAATTTTTGAAGCGCACCCCTGCTCACAGGTACTGTTTTTGAGCCAGATTTCGCCTCATCTGAACTTGTACTTTTGTTTTTCCTGCCTAAGGGTAAAACCTTGCTTTTCTCCACATTAAATTTCATTTTGTTGGATAGAGCTAACAAGCAAACATGAGGAGACAACCTTCAGATACCTAGGCTAACTCAAAAAAGAAAAGAAAAGAAAAGAAAAGAAAAGAAAAGAAAAGAAAAGAAAAGAAAAGAAAAGAAAAGAAAAGAAAAGAAAAGAAACCGCAGTGGGTGAAGTGGTAGTGACATGATGTCCAATACTCAATTGTGTAGAAAACTTCTACATGGTGTATAGTCATTAAGTTGTTTTAGGAAATGCTACAGAAAAAGAGCCTCTGAGGAGCCTATGAGCATAGGAATCATGCTTCCAAGAGAAAGAAAAATCAATGAAAAGCCCTACCTATCTCCTAGATTTTCAATATTGATATTATTTTTCTGGAGAAACAATTTGGCCCCCTTAATTGGGTATGTCTAGTTTAATGGGGAAAAAAGGACTAATTAGCATAAAGAAGAGGGAGTCAATCTATTCTCAAGAGCAGCAGTCATCAACTGATGGTCCGTGGACCACTGGTAGTCCACGAGAAAATTTTGGTGGTCCATAGAAAGATTATTTGCATTTTTTGTATTGCACTAAATCAGGGGTCCTCAAACTACCCACCCCTGGACAGACACATGCAATGAACATTTGTGTTGCTGCAGAGAGTCTCCCCCTTCGGGGTCTTTTTGTGTGGGTTGGAGTGGGACAGAAATTCTGACTTGGGGTCTGCTTCAGCCTGCTGGTGTGGGGCTTTGGACGAAGGCTGGAGGAAAGCGTGGCTGGTAGCGAAAAGCTGGAGGACTTGTTCCAGTGGGACTGCATCATGGCCTGGAACTGGCTGACCATCTCAGCCCACTAAGCTTCCAGGCACCAGTACCTGGCCTTGCACTCCCACAGGTCTTCCCTCTGCTTGGAAAGCCTATGCTTGTGGTCCTCAGTGAGGTGCTTCTACTGAGCCTCCTTCTCTTGTCGATCCACTTTGAACTGATGAGCTGTTTTGTCAACTCTTTCTCGTGGTGCCTGCTCAGCTCCAACAACTGCTTCCGCTTGGGGCCCTAAGGAGAGGTGAGGAGTCACTGGGAGGGGAGGGGTGAGTAGAGGCTGGCGAGGCACTTCTCAACATGAGTGACATTGAGTTGGCCACACCCACCCAGTCACATGACCACCTAGTCATGCCCACTCAGCGGGTCATTAGGTAGATCATATTAGTGGTCCGTGAGATTTAAAATTATGAATTTAGTGGTCCCTGAGGTCTGAAAGGTTGGTGACCCCTGCTCCAGAGCACCTGAAGGCCAGATAAGAAACAATGGATGGAAACTAATCAAGGAGAGAAGCAACTTAGAACTAAGGAGAAATTTCCTGACAGTTAGAACAATTAATCAGCGGAACAACTTGCCTCCAAAAGTTGTGAATGCTCCAACACTGGAAGTTTTAAAGAAGAGACTGGATAACCATTTGTCTGAAATGGTACAGGGTTTCCTGCCTTAGCAGGGGGTCAAACTAGAAGAACTCCGTAGTTCCTTCCAACTCTGTTATTCTACTAATATTTGTCTATAGCAATAAGAGTAGCACTTATTTACAGCATTCTCTAAGCTGTTTACAGAGTCAGCCTATGGCACCCAACAACCTAGCTCCTTATTTTACTGACCTCGAGAGGATGGAAAGCTGAGTCAACCTTGAACTGGTCAGAATCGAATTGCTGGCAGATGGCAGAATGAGCCTGCAATACTGCATTCTAACCACTGCGCCACCACAGCTCTTCTAGTCTAGCTACCTATGGATCAGTTAGGGAAGAAAATGCCATGTCTACTTGGAGCTTGTAGTCTGCTCCTTGTCTGAGATTCTTCCTTCCCCTCAACGGTAGCCCATCCTGATGATCTGCACCACAAATGCCCGGGCTCACAATAGGGAGATTGCTTTGAACTGCATTGCCTTTGAAATTCTGCTCCAGTCCTAGAGGGTTTTGGAGAGGATTGGCTTAACCCCCTACGGAGCCTCTTCTCCAGATAACAATGTGGTGTCAGGCACAATAATTGGGGGCAGGTCTTCCTCAGCGGTGGGCTCCTGTTTGTGGAGAGCCCCTGGCAGGACAGTTCGCTTGATACAGACTTTGATGATTCCATTTTCTATCTTCCCCAGCATTTTCCCCCTTAATGTGTTAATCCTTTGCATCTGTGGTCTTGAAATGGTTGAATTTATGACTTTCCTTTCACTGCCTGGATTATTATACTGCAGCGTTGAGGACTTTAATTTGTTGATTTTCACCACACTGCACAATTTATGGAGGTTTTTTTTGAAACGAAGCCTAGAAATGTTTTGTGTCGAACAGCGGCGTATAATTTTATCAGCTGTGATAAAATCGAAACAATGGGCAGCTGATTCTATCTGCTGATGCCCAGGGAGGCAGGAGTGAGCTGAATGGTGTATCGTCACCCCAAGTTAACAGAACATAGGAGTTGTAGAAGGCTTTATTTAAAAGAAAACCTAATAAGATGCTGTCTTCATATGTGTAGAAACATTAATATATACATATGCATGGACACACACACACAACCACACACATACAGTATATGCACACACATCTATCTGTCTGTCTGTCTGTCTGTCTATCTCTCTATCCACCCACCCACCCACCCATCCACTCAAGTCTATCTATTATCGATCTCATATCTATCTGTCTATCATCTATCTATCTATCTATCTATCTATCTATCTATCTATCTATCTATCTATCTATCTGTCTATCTATCATCTATCTCATATCTATCTGTCTGTCTGTCTGTCTGTCTGTCTGTCTGTCTATCTATCTATCTATCTATCTATCTATCTATCATCGGTCTCTCTCTCTCTCTCTCTCTCTTTCATTGGCCTATCTATCATCAATCTCACATCTATCTGTCTATCATCTATCTGTATCCATCCCACCCACCCACCCACAGTCTATCTATCATCGATCTCATCTCTCTCTCTCCCTCTCTCTCTCTCTCTCTCTCTCTCTCTCTCTCTCTCTCTCTCTCTCTCTCTCATCAATCTCATATCTATCTGTCTGTCTATCATCTATCTGTCTGTCTGTCATCTATCTATCATCTATCATTTATCATTGATCTATCATCAATTTCAAATCTATCTGTCTGTCTATCATCTCTCTCTCTCTCTTTTTCTACACACACACACACCAATATACATATATATATTACTATCCCTTAATATAAAAGAAGCATTGCAATATTGGATGGCTATTGGATGAAATTATGTAACCTCAGCAGTACTATTTTTTGTGAATCGGGTGATTAAACACAGATGCTTGTGTCTCCCATCCTACTCCTAGCATATGGTAAACTACAAAGGGTAAATTTTGATAATGGAAACTGATGCAAGGAAAGGGTCCATTGTTCCCTCCCTCAGTAGGGCTACCCCAATCAAACTGGCAACTGCATCTCACAAAGGAAAGAAAATTCCAGCTGGGTCTCTTTTGGAAAATGTTGCTAGCCCTCCTGCTGTTCTACTGAAGCTATGAAAGCAACCTGGGAAATGGAGAGTAGCTGGAAGAACAGGGTGTCAATAAAATCAGTGAAGCCTGGCTTATATTTTGTGAAGATTGAAGTTGAAGGATGACTTTAAAAGACTCACGTAAAGAGGATGAAGCTGATTGCCCTGCAGGCTTCATCCTACCTAGGTACTCTTCAATACATCCCTATAATGATCTCAGGACAGATTGGGCACCTTCGAAGTGGTTGGCACATTCCTTCTGACAGTTAGCAATGCCATTACTTCTTCTATCATCTGAGGGAAGTGATAGTAAACTTTCCAATATGTAGCTAAGATGGAGCGGCTGTTGTAGAAAGACAGACTATAAAGTTGTGGTTTCTCCTTCTTCGATATTTTTGGAATATGAAAACAGAATAATAGCAATAACAATAGCACTTAGACTTACATACCGCTTCACAGTGCTTTACAGCCCACTCTAAGTGATTTACAGAGTCAGCCTATTGCCCCCCAAAATCTGGGTACTCATTTTACCGACTTTGGAAGGATGGAAGGTTGAGTCAACCTTGAGCTGGTGAGAATCAAATTGCCGAACTGCTAGAAGACAGCAGTCAGCAGAAGTAGCCTGCAGTACTGCATTCTAACCACTGTGCCACCACAGCTCCAATAACACAGATGGAAAGGGCTTTGGAAGTCTTCTAGTTCAATTCCCTGCTGTTGTGACCTAGGCTTACTGAGTCATTACAAGAAACAATTAGTCCTCAAAAAGCCTATTTTATTATAACAGCTGAGAATTACGTTCATTCCCACCTGAGTCTAGGGGTGAAATCTACTTACCTTCCTTACAGGTTCGGAAGTGCGCATGCATCACATGCACGCATGGACCTTATGTGCATGTGCAAAATCATCTGTGCATGCGCAGAAGATAAAAACCAGAAAGTAATGACACCCGGATGGGTGGGCAGAGCTTCACTCCACCATTGCTACCAGATCGCAGAACCACCAGCCAACATCGCTACCGAATCGGGAGATCCGGTCTGATCCAGGAGCATTTCACCCCTGGCTGAGTTCCCAATTAGTAGCAAAATAAGTCCTTCAGAAGAAGTCCTTCAGGATAATCACCAATCTTTATCTTCTTTGACACCCTGCCAAAGGCCTTACTTGGCAAAGCCCCACAAAGTTCAGAAAATGCTGACTGGAAACAGAGTTAGCAATGTTGCTTTCATGCAAAAGGCCCAAGCACCTTTGTTTCTCTTTTAAGCTTTATGGGAGGAGCCAATCATCTCCTGGCCTTACTGTCGAGTCGTCCCTTTTCCTTTAGCTGCTCTTGCCTTCTGGCAGCTCTGTGCATGGGTGCACTAGGAACAGGCTCTTCCTGATCCTCTGCCTCTCTGCTGTCCGACTCTGGGGGCTCTGGAGTCTGCACATCACTCCCAGATGGCCCTGGCCCCATCGCTGTCTTGGACGCAGAGCCTTCTTCCGGGCCTTCCCCAGACTCTAGGACTGGCCCATGTTCCTCCCCAACCTCCTCACTGTCCAACTCCACTGCCAGCTCCGCAGGCTGCGGGCAGACCACAGCACTTGCTCAATCAGGAAGTTATACCATTTTAGACAAATGTCTGTCCAGTCTCTTATTTAAAAACCTCCAGTATTGGAGCATCTACAACTTCTGAAGGCAAGCTGTTCCACTGGTTGATTGTTCTCACTGTCAGGAAATTTCTCCTAGGTTGCTTCTCTCTTTGTTCATTTGCAAGGCAGAGCATCCCTGGGAAGGGGAGCCATGACACTGTTGAGTCATGATATCATGTCAGCCATGAGATCATTGTAGAGGTTACACAGGCAACATTTGTATAATGGCATCATGATGCGCGTGACACCATGAGGATGTCACGGTGGCTTCTAAGGACCACTTATGGCATGATTTGACTCAGAGGATCCGGTTGTAGCATCAGGGAGAAAACCCTTACTTCTTCCGACTTTACATTTGCACATGTTGACTCCCCATTTGTGTCTTGACCATCCCACCTGCAAAAGGGCTTCTTATGTTTTGTCAATATCGGGAAGACAGAAATATAGAGAATTGCTAAGGTGTGTGAAGAGCTGCTTTGAAAGAGAAGGTCTGCTTGCAGATTTATGGATGCTCTTGAGTAGGCCAGTTTTTGTGGTCAGAGCTATTAGTATCGACTCTGCTTGGATAGAGTGCTGAGATCTTCCTGCTTAAAAGACTTCACCTAATGCGCTTTGCCAATCAAACATTTTTTTTTCTTTTCAACTTGCGTAATGGACTTTAACAGTTCACTTCACCCCAGGTTATTCAAGACTTGGTTATAGCCTTCAGAACGTCCTGACAGGGTGGACAATTAACCAGTGCCCTCAGAAGATGTAAGTGCTTCATCACTGGACGTTTTTAAGAAAACACTGAACAGCCACCTCTCTGAAATGGTATAGGGCCATGAGGGCGAACCTATGGCACGCGTGCCAGAGGTGGCACACGGTGCCCTCTCTCTGGGCACATGAGCTGTCACCCCAGTTCAGGTCCACCACGCATGCACATCAGCCTCCTGCTGGCCAGCTGGTCTTTGGGTCTCTGCCATGTATGCATGGGGCAGGGTTGCCGGGGGTCCATGTGCACATGCATGGAAGGGCATGCACATGCACGTCGCAGGGCGTGCATTGCATTTTGGGAGTTTGGGCATGCACGTGCTTTGGGCACTCGGTCCAGAAAAGGTTAGCCATCACTGGCATAGGGTCTCCTGTTTGAACAGGGCATTGGACTAAAAATTATCCAAGGTCCCTTCCAGCTCTATTCTGATTGATTGATTGAACCAGGACAGGGCAATACTTCATTGGGCCTTTCCTCTTAAAATGGTGAAGAGTGATGTTCATCCCTTGGGCACAAGGGGACTATCTATCAGGAACAACTATCTACCATTGGTGGCCCAGTGGTTAGAATCAGTGGTGGGATTCAAAATTTTTTACTACTGGTTCTGTGGCCATGGCTTGGTGAGTGTGGCTTGGTGGGCATGGCAGGGGAAGGATACTGTAAAATCTCCATTTCCACCCCACTCCAGGGGAAGGGAAGGATACTGTAAAACCTCTATCCCTCCCCCTGCTTTCTAACCTGCTTTCCAGCTCCATATGCAGGGCAACAAAAGAAGACCCAGCCAATCAGCTGGGACTCGATCAGCTGGGACTCGGGAGGCAGAGAATAGATGGGGGCGGGGCCAGTCAGGTGGTATTTGCTGGTTCTCTGAACTACTCAAAATTTCCACTACTTCTCCAGAACCGGCTAAATATCACCTCTGGTTAGAATGCAGTATTGCAGGCTAACTCTGTCCACAGCTAAGAGTTGACTCAGCTTTCCATCCTTCTGAGGTCAGTGGAATGAAAAGCCAAATTGTTGGGGGCAATATGCTGAGTCTGTAAACTTCTCAGAGAGTGCTGTAAAGCATTATGGGGAGTTATATAAGTCTCACTGCTATTGCTCTATTCTGAAAATTTGAGGCTAACATCTTGGGCTAAAGTGGAGGATCTAATAGGATTTAGCAATAGCACTTAGACTTATATACTGCTTCATAGTGCTTTACAGCCCATTCTAAGCAGTTTATAGAGTCAGCATTCTGCCCCAAATATTTTGGTTCCTCATTTTACCAACCTCAAAAGGATGGAAGGCTGAGTCAACCTTGAGCCGGTGAGGATCGAACCCTTGGCATTTAGCAGAATTAGCCTGCAATACAGCATTCTAACCACTGTGCCACCACAGCTCATAAGGTATGACTTCTTGTTATTTTGAAAATGTACAATACAATTTTTAATAGGAAGGATTATTATTGTAAATGATTATTAAATCCAGAGTTTAAAATGGGAATAGACAACTCAAATTCTCTGAAAACCTTATCTATATATATAAAAGCAAAAACCATTCATGCATTAATCACGAAATCTCCAGAACCGTAAAGCCTACAAACTTGAAATTTGCCACGTATGTTCCTCTTGGCTTCTAGGTGCTCGCTAAGAAAGGATTTTTCGAAATGACCATCAGAGCATTAGTACTTCCTATATTATTATAAAACGCTCTGGTGCTAATTAGTTAGACGTTCTACTCCCCCTCCCAACTTGAAAATAACTCTGAACAGAATGGGATAGCATAAGACAGGCTTTTGTGGGGCAAGCCTCATGGAGAGAAGGGGCTAGAAAGCCTGAGGGAGAGAAGGGGATAGGTGAGGAGATATTTCTGTGGGGCAAGCCTGAGGGAGAGAAGGGGACAGGAGAGGCTGATCGCAACTATTTGTTAATTTTCAAACTCTAAGTGTCGATTTATCAAGCCTGATCACATAGTTTCATAGCAGAGCATGGATATTCAGCTGGTCATATATATATATGATCCCCAGTTCTTCCTTCATCTTGTCCCAGTTTATAAGTTTTAATGGAACGAAAGGGTTGAGTAAAAAAAACAAACAAACAACCCAAAACATGTTAACAAGGTGTAATTAATTAAATTAAATATTAATCCTATTTAATATTTATAAAATTAATGTATTGTTATTGTTGCTATACATTAATATTAATGTATAATATTAATGTTTACAGTCCATGCTCGAGAATTCCTGGAAGCCTGGCACTCAGACAAATCAGCCATCAATAGGCACTTAGAGATAAATAACATTTACATACCATTTAAAGAGACAATAAAAAAAAAGGAAACAATACCAAAACCTTCCCTCACCAGCAATCAACACTCAGATAAGCATGAATTAGCACCAGGATTAATACCAATGCAACAATCAAGCAGTAAATAACACCCTTGTCAAATAACTACCAACTCAAACAGTCAAATAGTAAAAATTGTCTAATCAAAGAATTACCAAGAAGAAAACAACATTCCCACCAACACTAACAAGGCAACTCACTCTGTATCAGAGTTCTTCAAACTTGGCAACTTTAAAACTTGTGGACTTCAGTTGAAGTTGAAGTCCACAAGTCTTAAAGCTGCCAGGTTTGAAGACCTCTCTCTATATAAACAGAAAGCAAACCCTTGTAGCACTGATGATGTTACTTAATTGGGTAATGAAACATCTGAAAGAAAACAACCAAACTCAGAGAGCACCAAGGACTCCATAATTCAATTTACTTGGGATGACTTCTATTCCTGACTTTATTTATTTATTTATTTATTGGTTCGATTTATATGCCGCCCTCCTCCGGAGACTCAGGGCGGCTTACAATGCGTTAAGCAATAGCCTTCATACTTTTGTATATACCTGCTTAGTAGGGCTCTTGCCGCCCCCAAAGTGGTGTTCTTTTTTATACAAAGTCAGCTTATTGCCCCCACAATCTGGGTCTTCGTTTGACCTACCTCGAAAGGCTGGAAGGCTGAGTCAACCTTGAGCCTGGTGAGATTCGAACTTGCAGTAATTGCAGGCAGCTGGTGTTACTTAACAGCACTTTGCCCATTCCCACACACCCCAAGCTCTTACAAACAAAAAGTCACAACCTCTTCTTCTAAAACATCTTTGTATGCCAGAACATGGGACAAATTTTCAGAGCAATTGAGAAATTAAACTCCTTCCTATGGTTAATCATTTTCAAGTTTCTTTCCTTTACTATTTTAGAGGATCTTTGCACTATCATCAGAGGTGGGATTCAACTGGTTCAGACCAGTTCGGTCGAACCGGTAGTAGTGACCTGCAAGTGGATGGGCCTGCCCTGTCTGGGCGCAATCCCGTCCTATATTGCTGTGTTTTGCGACACTGCATGCATGCACACATGAGCGAATTGCTGTGTTGTTTGATGTCGCATGCATGTGAGGATGGCGCATGAGTGAATTGCTATGTTGTTTGACGTCGCACGCATGCACACGCACACTCACATTTCCAGTGCTGGGCAAACTGATTGTGACAATATATGAAGCCCCCCTCTGACCATGATATCTGTTCAACTCTCTTCTTTATGAGAGAGGAACTTGACATTTTTAAGCTTCTCTTTTTTAAACACAACTAGACTATTTTTCAAAGCCTAATTCACCTACGACAAAAGGGAGAGTTGGAGAAAAAGTTGCAGCTAATGATGGAAGGTTAGTTTAACTTTCCCTTCTCAAGTGCCCCGTCACTGAATTTGTCCATAACAATTAGTGAGCATTAGTGAAAACGAGGGAGAAGTAAAATTAATTTCCCCCACAAACTAAGATTGAATTTTGCTGACTGTATTCATGCAAATTAGTCTTATGGAAATGATTCTTCCTGGATGCTTTTTGATTCTTTAGTCTAGCCAACCTCCTAAGTTGGACTTGGTAGACAGAAGAGGCAGAGCTGGAATCAAACATCCTTTCAAAACTCTCTATCAGATCCAAGGGAAGAAAGAAACAACCACCAGATGGGGCTTTTCCTACATTTCTCTGGGGGAAGGAGACATTCTCTAACCATTTAACAAGGTTAAAGGTTAGAGTGACAGATACACAGTTGATGACAAAAGGGCACTGTTGGTTGAGGTTCAGCTTGATGACATCTTGGGACCAGGAGTCGGCTGCTGGGAGTTCACCGGGGTCGGGAGAAACTCTAGCTAAGATTCTGTGCAGTTCAGAGAACCGCCCGCCTCTCCCCTCCCCTCCCAGGTGTCCCCACATGGCCCATTTTGGATGCAGGTAAGTGCAGGGCACATATGGAGGTTCAGGGAGAGTGAAAAACAGGCATACTAGAAGTTTGGGGAGGCTGTTTTCGCCCTCCCGGAGGCTCAAGGAAAGTCTCTGGAGTGCGGGAAGAACAAAAATGCCCCCCCCCCACAGTGCAGGAGGCCGATTAGACCATGCCCCCCCATGGCCACTCCTACTCAGCAACCTGGCAGAAAACTGCTAAAATTTGCTAAAACTTGCTAAGAATTTTGAAGCTCACTCCTGCTTGGGGCTGAATGGAAGAGTGAGAAGCCAGAGAGACTACAGAATGTCCGAAGAAGGATTGTACAAGGGGCTCTACTTCCATAACTTTAGTTTATTGCATCGATGACACTATCTAACCTTCTCATCCTCTGCTGTCCTCTTCTCCTTTTGCAGTCAATCTTCCCCAACATCAGGGTCTTTCCCAATGAATCCCCTCTTCTCATTTGGTGGCCAAAGTATTTGAGCTTCAAGAAACCTTTTCAGAAGTAAAATCGACTACTTTATTTTATTTATTGATCAGATTTAGAGACTGCGCAGCTGACTCACAGAACGACTGTGCAAAAATCATCAGTTGGGGCTGAATTTCCAGAATCCCTATGAGAATAGAATTTGAATCAAAATTGAATACTGCAGTGCCAAAAAATGGAATCAGAGCGATGCCTGGGTTAGTAGCTCTCAACCAGTGTGGTTTTATTATTCTTTCATCATTATTAGCATGAAATGAATCAGTTATAATGAACACTCGTTTAGCATTTCACATATTAATTATCTTTATTAAGTTCACATTATATGTATTTATGTATTACTTATCACACGTAGTAATTATAGCCCAGCAATTCATTATCATTATTATTACTCACTATCATTTCCCTATCATTATTAACATTTCATTGTTATAATTGTTCATTAATATAGTGATACTGTTAAATAATTAACTTTTCCTTGAGAAGTTGCCTCTCTTGGAATTAAATCATTTTCCTATTAAGTTACTTTAGTTTTGTACAAACACACAATAAAGCAGATTCTTGAGGTTGAATATAGTTTTAAAAACAAGCACTGGCTGGGTTCAATGGTGTGCTAGAGTAGTCAAAAATGGGATTGACTTCATTTATGAATTGGTCATAAATTGCCATCATATACTAACTGTTTGGTTAGTATATGATGGCATGGTCCGTCACAATAAACCATAAATGATTTATCTATTGAGGGCCTTTATCTTAGAATCATGTTTAAGGTCTTTATCTTGGAATCTTTAAGATGGAGTCTGGATTTCCTAGGTTCCTAGGTTTCATCTCAACATCTGTCTGTCTGTCTGTATGCATCTCCAACTATCTCTCTATCTCTATCTCTGTCTCTCAATCATCTGTCTGTCTGTCTGTCTATCTATCTATCTATCTATCTATCTATCTATCTATCTATCTATCTATCTATCTATCTATCTATCATCAATCTCATATCTGTCTATCATCTATCTATCTATCTATCTATCTATCTATCTATCTATCTATCTATCTATCTATCTATCTATCTATCATCATCATCGGTCTATCTATCATCGATCTCATATCTATCTATCTTCTGTCTATCTATCTATCTATCTATCTATCTATCTATCTATCTATCTATCTATCTATCATTGGTCTATATCATCAATCTCATATCTATCTGTCTATCATCTATCTGTCTGTCTATCATCTATCTATCTATCTATCTATCTATCTATCTATCTATCTATCTTTCTATCTATCTATCTATCTATCTATCTATCTATCTATCTATCTATCTATCTATCTATCTATCGTTGGTCTATATCATCAATCTCATATCTGTCTGTCTATCATCTATCTGTCTGTCTATCATCTATCTGTCTGTCTATCTTCTATCTATCTATCTATCTATCTATCTATCTATCTATCTATCTATCTATCTATCTATCATCAATCTCATATCTGTCTGTCTATCATCTATCTGTCCGTATGTCCACAATTTTTTGGGGGGATGATGGTGTCTTCTGACATTTTGGAACATTTGAAAATGACTGATGGGCTTTTCACAACATGATTTCTATTGTGGTAAAGAAGAAAAAAATGGTGTTAGGTTCAGACAGGTAAAAAAGCCATATTGGGTATGTCTAGTTTAATTAAAAGAAGGATAGAAGTGATATGATAGCAGTGTTCCAATATTTGAGGGGCTGCCACAAAGAAGGGGGAGTCAACGTATTCTCCAAAGCACCAGAAGGCAGGAGAAGAAGCAGTGGGGGGTCACAAATCAAGGAGAGAACCAATCTAGAACTAAGAAGAAATTTCCTGATAGTGAGAACAATTAACCAGAGGAACAATTTTCCTCCAGAAATTGTGGGTACTCCAACACTGGAGATTTTTAAGAAGAGATTAGACAACTATTTGTCTGAAATGGTATAGGATTTTCTGCTTGAGTAGGGGGTTGGACTAGAAGACCTCTGAGGTTCCTTCCATTTCTGTTATTCTGTTATATATTTTATTCTGTTATCTTCCCTCTCTAAATTCCCAGGGAGTAGGGTAATAATAAAACTGTCAGCTCAGCCATAAAACATTTAGACAAGGAATGTTGATTAAATTGTAAAACGACACAGCAAAGCCAGAACAGGTCCAGGAAGAAAGACCAAAAGAAGATCCAATTTAAGGGGGGAAAATACCATATCCACTGTAGGTTATTATTTCAAAGAACACAGTCTTTGAGTTCTCATATACACCAATGCTGCCCTCATTAGTACTGCCTCCAACGTCTTCATGGACTTCGCTAAACAAATGATGTGGTGCTGTATCTAATCCAGTGTTGTTCGAATTTAGCAACTCTTAAGACATGTGGACTTCAATTCCCAGTGTGGACTTCCGATTTTTTTCTTGTCACACTTCCAAAGTAGGAATTGGATTGCAGCCAAAGATTATCGTCTCTGGAGCAAGAAGAGGAAGAAACAGAAACAATAGAATAGTGCTTTCTCAAGTATGGTGACAGGCAGGGTTCAAGGCAGGGGTGAAATCCAGCAGGTTCTGACAGGTTCTGGAGAACCGGTAGCGGAAAATTTGAGTAGTTCAGAGAACCGGCAAATACCATCTCTGGCTAGCCCCAGAGTGGGGTAGGAATGAAGATTTTGCAATATCCTTCCTCCAGGAGTGAGGAGGGAATGGGGATTTTGGCAGTATCCTTCCCCTCGAATTGGGGGGGGAATGGAAATTTTGCAGTATCCTTCCTCTGCCATGCCCACCAAACCACGCCCACCAAGCCACATCACGCCCACCAAGCCACACCCACAGAACCAGTAGTAAAAAAATTTGGATTTCACCACTGGTTCAAGGAGATGATAAAACGGATTAGATGTTTCAGGATCAGTGAACTCAACTCAATGCTTACATTCTTCTGAACTTTATCTGAAAAGCAAACGGTAGCTATGTTTGAGTTCTGGCAGAGCTGGAAAAGTCCATCAAAACATCAAAGTGCTTCTGGCTTTTTTCCCCAAGGTAGTTCAAAAGCATCTGATTGGATTGAACTCCGCAGATTGATTAGAAGATTTGATCTTAAGATCTGATCTGATGGGTTGATTCAGCTGAATTTCCTTTGATGAGTCATGCATTCGAGGCTTTGTGCAATTCTGTCAAATATAGGGAGCTCTCCAGATTTAAGGCTAAGGCCAGGATTTTTGGAAACTTGCTGCTGATGGTATGCCTTTTATGTACTAATAGAACTGGTCATTATTTCACATGCACTTATGTGTCGTACCATCTGACCCAGTGGTGAAATCCAAATTTTTTTACTACTGGTTCTGTGGGTGTTGCTTGGTGGGCATGGCTTAGTGGATGTGGCAGGGGATGGATACTGCAAAATCTCCATTCCCACTCCACTCCAGGGGAAGGATACTGCAAAATCCCCATTCCCTCCCCACTCCTAGGGGAAGGATATTGCAAAATCCCCATTCCCACCCCATTCTGGGGCCAGCCAGAGTTGGCATTTGCTGGTTCTCCGAAATACTCAAAATTTCTGCTACCAGTTCTCTGAACTGCTCAAAATTTCCGCTACCAGTTCTCCAGAACCTGTCAGAATCTACTGGATTCCACCCCTGATTTGACCCTTATCTACCGCATTAGTTGAACTTCACTGTGGATAGGCAATGGTTATATTGGATATCCTTTTTTAAAATCTCTTTGAAAGCCACACCGTATCTTTTAAAGGCTCAGCAGCAGGCTCAGCAGCCAGATAGGAAAGGTCAAAACATATTCCATATGAGCAAGGACTTAATGGCTAAAGAGCATGTGAGTTTTTCTAATCTCACAGATTGAACATATTTTTCCACTACAGCCTGTGGACATCAATTTGTTTCAATCGCTTTCTTATTACTACATAGGTTACAAATAGAGTATTCGTGGTTTATTCAGGGAAAAAGCAATGGATTTATTTTGTACTCAGGCCCTTAAGATTTATTTATTTATTTATTTATTTACAGTTAGTCCTCAATTTACAAGTTCATTTAGTCACTGTTCCAAGTTACAAAGTCACTGCAAAAAAGTTACAGCGGCACTGCAAAAGTTACAGCAGCACTGCAAAAAAGTTGCAATGTCACTGCAAAAAAGTTACAGCGGCACTGCAAAAAAGTTACAGTGGCACTGCAAAAAGTTGCAATGTCACTGCAAAAAAGTTACAGCGACACTGCAAAAAAGTTACAACAGCACTGCAAAAAAGTTGCAACATCATTGCAAAAAAGTTACAGCGTCACTGCAAAAAAGTTACAGTGGCACTGCAAAAAAGTTACAGCGGCACTGCAAAAAAGTTGCAACATCACTGCAAAAAAGTTACAGCGGCACTGTGACCATTTTTCCCCAGACTCCCACCCTCTGAGGCACCCCTTACTCTGCTTTTCACCCCTTGGGGTTTCCACAGACCTTCAGCTTCCTTCCCACCCAGCTACCAAGGGGAGCTCAGGCTGGCTGGAATTTGCGTGAATCGGCTGGAGCTTTGAAACTGGTTAGTTTCAAAGCTCCAATTAGTTGCTTTGAAATGAGATGGGCGGCAAACAAATTTAATACATAAGCAAGCAAATAAGCAAGCAAGTAAATAAATAAATACATAGATTGCAGTGTGTGTGTGTGTCTGTCATAACTTCACAATGGTCGCTAAACACTAAGTTGAGGACTACCTGTACAAATATTTTTTATTCAAGATATGAACTGAGGGTTCCTTGGTGCTTTCTGAGCTTGGTTGTTTTTCTTGCAGATGTTTCATTACTAAACTTGGTAACGTCATCAGCACTAGTAAGAGTGGGGTTTGCGGAGAAGATGAGGAGGGGGAGGAGGAGGAGGAGGAGGAAGGATTGTGTGATCCTTGATGCTCTCTGAGCTTGGTTTCTTGTTTTCTTGCAGATGTTTCATTAGCCAAACTAGGTAACATCATCAATGCTATTGGGGAGTAAGGTTTGCCGTCAGTTTATATTCTAGAGCCGTGATGGCGAACCTATGGCAACACGTGGAGCCATAATAATGGGCACGCAAGCATTGCCTTAGCTCAGCTCCATGTGCATGCGTGCGCTGACCAGCTGGTTTTCGGGCCTTCCGGTCCCACCAGAAGTCAGCAAACGGGCCGTTTCCGGCTTCTGGAGGGCCTCCGGGGGGTTGGAGAAGGCCGTTTTTGCCCTCCCCAGGCTCCAAGAAAGCCTCTGGAGCCTGGGGAGGGCGAAAAACAGGCCTAACGGGCCCACTGTGCCATCGTGTACCAAAAGCGGTGTGTGTGTGTGTGTGTGTGTGTGGGTCATGTGTGCATGGGGAGGGGGCGGGGAACATTGAATTATGGGTGTGGGCACGTGTGTGACCCCCCCTCCCAAGCTCCCCCTGCTTTTGGTACGCAATGGCAAAAAGGTTAGCCATCACTGTTCTAGAGGCTTGCCCCATCAGTGTTGGTGGGAGAGGTCTTGGAGGTTGTTCTGTTGGGCTGTTTATTTTTGGCTTGTTTGGCAGTTCCCTGATTGGGGTATTGTTTACTCCTTGGTTGATATGAATTCCTTACATGACAACAAAAGTGGTTTATCGCTTGCTACTCTTTGCTGCCTCCAATGGATCCCCACAATTCTATGCAGATCGTTTTTAAGCATCCTGGCGCATGGTTGCAGAATCTACACCTTCCCTTTGGGCGGGTGGCTAAAAAGCCATATTTATCCATTTAATTTCTCTGCAAGGCTTGACTAGTTCTTAAAAAAAATTGGATGAAATATTACCTGGAATTGCTAAAAAGTTCACTGGCACTTAATCAAATTGAAGCACTTGAATATTCCTTTATTTACTGATTTTTTTGTTATTGTTAAAAAAAAGGTTTGCCAAAAGTATTGAGTTGTTGACAAATGATAGATTATCTGGGCTGCGGTTTTGATAAGGGACATTTGCTGTTGTAGCACAATAATTAGGAGAAGATTAATCTCAGGAAGGAAACGGAGGAAGTCGTTTAACTACAGTTTAAAGGTTTAAAGTATCTGGAGGAGCTGTGAGGTTTTCTGGTCTGGTAGCAAAATTGCATGCATTTTAATGACGGTATTACTATAGTCTAAAGTAGGGGTGTCAAACTCGATTTCATTGAGGGCCGCAATGAAACAGGTTGTGTTTGACCTCAAGGGTGTGAGGTGTGTGGCCAGGGTGGGCGTGGCCAGCTCGGCATCACTTGGCATCTGTGGAGGCCTGAGCGCTTTGCCAGTGAAAACAGACTCCCGAACTCCATTTTCAGCTGCAATGGCCTCCTGCAACCCTCTGCCAGTGAAAATGGAGCTTGGGAGGGTTGTCCCTGACCCTCCCGAGCACTGTTTTCGCTGCAGAGGCACTCTGGGGCCGGTCTTTGCTGTTTCCACAGTGATCCCACAGGCCAGATCTAAACACCCCGCAGGTTGAATCTGGCCCCCCAGGCCTTCAGTTTGACACCCCTGGTCTAAAGGCTTTTCTCCTCATCCAACTAATGTTTATCTTTTTTTAAAAGGACTAAATGATCTCCAAATTGGAATGTAAGAATTTTCATCTGTAAGGAGACCAACTCTTTTACAATGAGAAGGAGGACACAAATAAATTGAAGAAAAAAGAAGTGAGCTAATGCGTGAGTATGTACCGTGTTGTGTTTTGGTAAGAAGTAAACAAAGTCACTTGAGCGTGGTGCACTCTCTCAAAACAATTCTCCTGTGCAGAGCGCATGCGTCTCATAATCGCATCTCACCGCACTGTACCAAGCCTTGACGAATCGTCATGTCAAATACAAATCCGTCACATCACACACAATGGATTGGATCGGCATCGTATGATTCCCGACCTGCTTACCTTTCGCCAGGCCCTTAAGATTCTAATATTCCAACAGGCGGGACTGGCTGAATAAGAATTTGGATTGGGTGTTTTAATTTGTCGGTTTTTAACTGGGGGGGCCAGAATATTTAATTCGTTTTTAAATTGCTTTTAAATTTTGTATTTCACGTTGTTTTATTGTGGCTGTACAGCGCCCTGAGTCCTTCGGGAGAAAAAGTTAATAAATAAATAAATAAATCGATCGACTATGGAGATTTACAGATTAGTCTTCAAATGTCAAAAAGGAAAACATGTAGGAGGACACTTTTCGAGAGAGGACAGAATTTACAAAAGAAAGACTGCCCTCCCTAAAGGAGGACAATTGGAAACCTTATCATCTGGGATTTGAGTTTATTTGGAGTACATATTTGGAATATTTGTTGGAATATTTGTTTGTTGAGACTCTGGAAAGAGTGCAGAGAAGAGCAAAAGAATGATTAGGGGGCTGCAGGCTAAAATATACAAAGAACGGTTACAAGAATTGGGTATGACTAGTCTAATGAAAAGGAGGACTAGGGAGGATGACAGCAGTGTGCCAATATTTGGGGGGCTCCTACAATGAGGAGGTTACACTGTTTTCCAAAGCACCAAAAGGCAACACAAGAAACAATGGATGGAAACTTCTCTCTTTGGTTAAAGAGAGAAGCAACTTACAACTAAGGAGAAATTTCCTAACAGGGACAGTAATCAACCAATGGAATAGCTTAAAAGCCTCTAGTGATAGGTGCTCCATCACTAGAGGCTTTTAAGAAGAGACCGGACAGCCATTTGTCTGAAATGGTATAGGGTCTCCTACTTAAGCAGGGGGTTGGACTAGAAGACGTCTAATGTCCATTCCAACTCTATTATTATATGTTCTATGTTTCCACAAATAAAATGCACATGTGGAATAGTAGCATTTAAAAGATATATAACTGATAGAATCACAAAATATATAACAAAAAAATTATCACATAGCTTTGGGTTCCAATCAGGACTTGTGTGGAATTTAAGCTGAGAGCAGTTTCTCCTTCTGAAAAATTATAGATGTGCTTGGAATTGAAAACAGAGGAGAGACACAGAGCAAAGATAATAAATGTGCCCCATCTCACAGCTTGCTGCAAAATCTTGTGGCAGACTTAATCCTCGCAACATGTTTGCTAATCCCTCATGCTTTTTGTCTGTTGCATGTCACTAACTTCTTAGCCATCTGTCCTGTTCTCACTCCCAAGTATCAGCCTATTTGAGCTCATTGAACTAAAGAGTTTCCAATTTTTCAAGCCTTCTGAGTAGACTCTAAGAGGTTCTGAATCAATTTAAGAAAGCTGTTGATTTGATTGAAAGGACCAAAATCATAAGATGTATTCATTTATTCCCCCAAATTTACCTTGGAAATCCATCCCCAACTTTCATAGACTTTTGTGAATGCTAAGGTGACCAACTTTTTTTACAACGAGAAGGAGAACACAAATAAATTGAAGAAAAAATATTGTAAATAAAAGAAACATCTTATTCATTGCAACAATAATACAGAATATAATATGGTAAATGCATAATAAAAACATTTGTGTCAATAACATTTATTTATTTATTTATTTATTTATTTATTGGTTTGATTTATATGCCGCCCTTCTCCGGAGACTCAGGGTGGCTTACCATGTGTTAAGCAATAGCCTTCATACTTTTGTATATACCTGCTTGGTAAGGTTTTCGCCCCCACCCCCCAAGCGGTGTTCTTTTTTATACAAAGTCAGCTTATTGCCCCCACAATCCGGGCCCTCATTTTACCTACCTTGAAAGGATGGAAGACTGAGTCAACCTTGAGCCTGGTGAGATTCGAACTTGCAGTAATTGCAGGCAGCTGGTGTTACTTAACAGCACTTTACTCTGCTGCGCCACCAAGGCTCATTATGCTTACCTGCCTATTAATTATTATTTAAATGAGTTCCATTGAATGAATATTTTTTATCAGTGTATCATTTTCTAACAATATATTGGAAATATCTGAACAAGAAATATCCTTCATTTTGAATTTTACGGCAAGTGCTGAAGCTAGAGTATCAAAATTCCATCTCGATTTCTCACTTTTCCAAAAACCATTAGCAATTGAAAAAACCCTTTCAACTGCTGTATTAGTTCCAGGGCAGCACAACGTAAATTGAACAAGAATAAATAAACTTTCATATGGAATATGTTCATTTTTGAAATGGCTGAATATTTTCACCCATCTTTTTTTCAATATCAACATGTTTATTTTCCCATTGTATTAATTTTTCAAATTTAAAAATACATTCAGTCTTCTAATTTCTTCAAAGAGACAATTGTTGTCTATTTTAATGTCTGGCATTTCTTTAGACAAAAACTCAACATAAGATTCAATATCTGTCCAATATACTTGCGATGAGTCAAAAAACACCATTGAAAACTGTTATTTTCTATGATGTTTGTTTCAGACCATTCTTCGATATATTTATTTATTTTATTTATCTATTTATCGAATTTATATACCGTCCTACTCCCAGAGGGACTCAGGGCGGTGAACAGCCAAAATAAAAATACAATTAACAAAGAAAAGTTAAAAACTATTAAAATAGATTAAATAATTTAGGCTCAGAAAATTTAAAACATCCAATTTATATAATTTAGGCTCAGAAAATTTAAAACATCCAATTTAAAACATCCAATTTATATAAGACATTTAAAACCCAATTTAAAAGGGAGAGCTAGGCCAGACCTGCCTGTTGGAATAAAAATGTTTTTAGGGCGCGGCGGAAAGTGCGTAAATCCTGAATCCTCCTTATCTCCTTGTTCCAGATGGCAGGTGCCCCCACAGAGAAGGCTCTCCCCCTGGGGGCCACCAGTCGACACTGTTTGGCCGACAGCACCCTGAGGAGCCCCTCTCTATGGGAGCGAACTGGTCGGTGAGAGGCTACCGGTGGCAGAAGGCGGTCTCATATGTACCCTGGTCCTAAGCCATGGAGCACTCTAAAGGTGGTAACATTGAATATTGAAAACATGTTTGGTAAAAATTCTGCACTTCTTTGATAAACTTCCGTTATGCCCAGATTTGATTCCTCTAAGTATGACAATTTTCTTTTTATAACTAAAGGAAGAACTTTTTCTTCAAATCGAGTTTTAAAGTCATTCAAAATAAGACTAACTTCTGGAGCTGAAATGTGTTCACCTTCAATCTTTTGAATCGTTTTGTGAAAAATAGATGCTTGATTATGTACAAAATACATTAATATCTCAGATATTTCATTATTGAAAAACAATTTCAGGATTTCAGGACATTTGTCTAAATTTTAAAAATATGAACGGAGAGGCTCAAATAATTGTAGAACATGCTCTATAGCAGGTGTTAGAACAAGCCATCTAACTTTTGAATTTCCTAAAAGTTTTTTGTATTGAACATTTGCTTCTTCACTGAATTGTTTTAAAGTAGCCACGCAAATGGTAAAATGACTAAAATACAAATAAATTGTAGTTATTTTTACTTCATCAATTGGCATGGCACATGACACCATGTTCATTGTATTGTGCATTACAATGCACAATGATTGAATCTATTGTGCATTAGAACCTATTCCTAGTATTTTCTTTTAGAGTAAATCTTGTAATTTTACATACACATTATTCACCCCTTTGTGTCTTCGCCCACCAAAATTTGTGTTTGTATTATCATCTGTTAGTGCAACAATTTTGGATTTCAAATTGTTTTCATTTATTATTCTGTATAGATGGTTTGACAAAATTTCAGCAGTTTTGCCCTCAATGGATTCTAAATTTAAAATTTTTACTTGAATGCCCTTGGTAACATTAAAATATCTTACTAGTATTGGAGACAATTTAGTTTCATTATGATTGGATGCATCAGAGAAAACCGTTGCAAATGCTGCAGTTTCCAAGTCTTTTGTAAGTCTTTTGTCACAGTAATTTTTAAATAGTGATTTAATAATAACCTTGCATTTTGTCCTGGCGCATGAAAATTTAGCATTGTGAAACTTTTTCAATAGTTTAGTTGTACAATCCATACTACGAAAACTTTGACTGTGGATTATGGCATGAAATGTAAATGTTCCCTCCATTGCAGCTAACTGTTTTTCAACTTCAGTATAATTTGAAGTTTTAAAAAAAACTTGTTACTTTACAACTGGAATCAGATGCATCTGATGATTGCTTATGTTTCTTGGCGGTCAAGTGTTTCATAATAGCTGCTTTGCCCCCAACTGCCATACAAAATTCTCTGCTGCAAATATTGCAGAAAACAATGTTATCCTTCTTTGATATGAGGAATGGAAATTCCATATTCAATTTACTGTTGAAATGGCATTTCCTCTTTTTTGATTTTTCCATCCCTAAATTAAATTTAAAATTAAAAATAAAATATAGAGCCACCCGAATGATGCAAGCACATTCATTATGAATTAATAAAATTAATTATTAAAACTGAAACAATAACATAAGCGAATACACTTGTAAATAAAATTCGTATTTGGAAATTATTAAATAGATAATGAATTAATAAAACGTGAATTATTGTGCTCACCTGTGTATGATTGAATATTCACTGAGAAAGAAGTGAGTCTAATGCGTGTGTGTGTGCCGTGTTGTGTTTTGGTAAGAAGTAAACAAAGTCACTTGCTCGTGGTGCACTCTCTCAAAACAATTCTCCTGTGCAGAGCACATGCGTCTCATAATTGCACCTTGCCGCATTGTACCGAGCCTTGATGAATCATCATGTCAAATACAAATACGTCACATCGCACGCAACGGGTCGGATCGACATCTATCAAATACGGAGATTTACAGATTAGTCTTCAAATATCTGGGAGGACACTTTTCAAAAGAGGGCAGAACTTACAAAAGAAGGACTGTCCTCCCTAAAGGAGGACGATTGGTCACCTTATGAATGCTGATGTCTTATATTTGTATGTGCAATGCTTTAAACCATTCAAAAGAGACAGTCAAAAAGCCAAAAAGGAAACAAAACAACCAAACCATCTCCTCATCAAAAATGAATAGAGATTAACAGCAAGGATAACACTAGACCGACTGTCAAGAAGTAAACAATACCTCAGTCAAGGAATTATCAGCTCTGATAAACCAGTAAACAGTAAACAATAGCCTAATCATGGAATCACCAAGAATACATCTACCAACACTAACAGGGCAAGCCATTGGTAAACAAATACAGAGCAATCCCCACCTCCTTCTAATATTGACGATGTTAGCTAGTTGGATATTGAAATGTCTACAAGAAAATAACCAAGCTTAGGGAGTACCAAGGACCTCATAGTTCAATCCTGAGCTACAAATATTCTCTTCTATTGGTAATACTTATTGTTTGGTAACTCTTTGGCTATTTTGATTTTTATAGGGGACTTTTCATTACACATGGGAAATGGCATTTGACATAAAAACACATGGGATATAAATTCTCCTCCTCCTCCTCCTCCTCCTCCTCCTCCTCCTCCTCCTCCTCCTCCTCCTCCTCTGTAGTAGTAGTCTCAGAAGGGGTAAAAAAGGCTGAAAGCTATTACAAAGCACGAGCGAGTGAATTTAATTCTCTGAGCTTAAACGATAATCAATATACGTGCAAATGTTTTGGAGAAGGGAGAGAGTCAAGTGCTTTTCAAAATATGATCATGTTAATGTGAAACACCCAGGAATATTTTTAAATAAAAATATAGTAACAACAGCAATACTTTGGTGATTTAAAACCTGGAAGCTAAGTAACATCGGTGTGCTTTAACTTTCCCAGAGACACTATTGTCTGAATTGTTCCCTTATTTTCAATTTGCAGTCCAAGCAACAACCAGAGCTATTTTCAATCGCTCCCAAGTCTCACCTGTGGACATTTTGCTGTCATCCTATTAAAATCTATAATGTCAGCCTTGTTGTGTTTTCAGAGAAGGATGACAGGGACAAAGTACTTCTTCCATCACTTGAGTACAAAGGGCATAGAACAAGTACTGGAGGATGTATCGGAGCCCTGATGGGCAAGAGTGATCCATTATTGCCCTGAAGAAATTCACTAACAAGAGAAAAAGCTTCTGAACAGATTGAGGTGAAGAGTCATGGAAGAACATGACCTAAAAAAATTGGAGCCATCTTTAGAAACGAAGCCAGCATGTAGGTTGGCTCATAGAGGCGATTAATTTGTATTTTAAACCAAACCAAACCAAACCAACCCAACCCAACCCAACCCAACCCATAACCATAACCGTAGAAACCCCCCCCCCCAAAATAGTGTCACCAAGGAAACTGATGCAACTGGAATGTTTTCAGATATGGTGTTGTCCACCAGCAGCCTGTGGAGCTGGCAGTGGAGTTGGACAGTGATGAGGCTGAGGAAGAACATGGGCCAGTCCTGGAGGCTGGGGAAGGCCCAAATGAGGACTCTGTGTCAGAGGCAGAGATGGGGCGAGGGCCATCGGGGAGTGAGGTGTGGACTCCAGAGCCTCCAGAGACGGATACGAGTGAGGCAGAGGAATAGGAGGAGCCTGTTCCTAATGCACCCATGAGAAGAGCTGCCAGAAGACAAGAGCAGCTCAAGCAAAGAGGACAACTCGAGAGTAGGGCCAAGAGATGATTGGCCCCTCCTATAAGGCTTAAAACAGACCAGCAACGGTGTTTGGGCTTTGCCAGAAAACAACTTTGGTAGCTTTGTCTTCTTCTTCATCTATGTCTTGTATTTATTTTTGTATCTGGGACTTCTGAACGTTTGCCTAGAAAGGCCTTTGGCAGTTTGCCTAATTGGACAAGGTTTGCAATAGGATGGAGGAATTTGTGTTGGGAGGAATTTGCTTTAATTTAGTTGAACGACGCTGGGAATGAAGTAATTCTCAGCTGTTCGAATAAAGTTTGTTTTTTCACAGACTGATTTTCCTACTACTTACTTGGGCCTGGGTCACAACACATGGATGCACATCCAGGTAAGAAGCAGGTGTGAAATGCCATTGGTTCAGACTGGTTTGCTCGAAGTGGTAGTAATAAAAGCTACCTGTTCAGGTGAATCGGTAGTAAAAAAAAATGCTACCGGGCGAACCGGTATTTCTGACAATCAGCTGTGCTGCACGATTTATATTTAAATCCTGCTTTCTAGCGAATCTAAATTGTGCGGCATAGCTGTTCCCTCCCTTGCTGTTCTACTTACCTTAAGAAAGGATTTTTAATCCTCCTTTTTCAACACTGCACGGTAGTGCCTCTGGTGCGCATGTGCACAAAGCACACGTTTGCCACATACTGCGCATGAAGCAAACCGGTAATGAAGCAAACCGATAGTGAAGCAAACTGGTAACAGATTTCAGAGCATTTCACCTGGTAAGAAGGCCAAGCAAAGCATAGGTTAGGAACATTAGGACATGCTTCAGGATTTAGGGAGTCCATGTTCCTCCAGATTCAATTCACAACAATATTACTAATATAACCACTGTGGCGATTCATTTAATGACTGTGGCAAGAAAAGTTTTACAAAACTTTTGCAAAACCCTAGTGAGACCACACTACAACCAATTTTGGTCACCATACTACAAAAAAAGACGTTGAGGCTTTGGAAAAAGTTCAGAGAAGAGCAACTAAGACGATCAAAGGCCTTAAATAAAGCCATATGAAGAACGGCTGCAGGTTTTGGGTCTGGCTAGTCTGAAGAAAAGAAGAATTGGGGGTGACATGATAGAAGTATTGCAGTATTTGAGGGGCTGCCACAAAGAAGAGGGGGTCAAATTATTCTCCAAAGCACCAGAGGCCAGGATGAGAAACAATGGTTGGAAACTAATCAAAGAGAGAAACAATCTGGAATTAAGGAGAAACCTCCTAATAGTGAAGACAATTAACCAATGGAACAGCTTGCCTCCAGAAATCATGGGTGCTTCATCACTGGAGGTTTTTAGGGAGAGACTGGACAGTCACTTGTCTGAGATGGTATAGGTTCTCCTGCTTGAGCAGGGGGCTGGACTAGAAAACCTCCAAGGTGCCTTCCAGCTCTATTCTGTTCTGTTCTGTTCTGTTCTGTTCTGTTCTGTTCTGTTCTGTTCTGTCCTGTCCTGTTCTGCGCTGCGCTACTCTACTCTATTCTATGCTATTCTACGCTATTCTATGTTACTCTACTCTATGCTATTCTACGCTATTCTGTTACTCTATTCTACTCAATTCTATGCTATTCTATGCTGTTCTATGCTACTCTATTCTACTCTATGCTATTCTACGCTATACTATGCTACTCTACTCTACTGTACTCTACTCTACGCTATTCTATGCTATTCTACTCTACTCTACTCTACTCTATGCTATTCTATGCTATTCTACTCTACTCTACTCTACTCTACTCTATTCTATGCTATGCTATTCTATGCTATGCTATTCTATGCTATTCTATGTTACTCTACTCTACTCTACTCTACTCTACTCTACTCTACTCTACTCTATGCTATTCTATGCTACTCTACTCTACTCTACTCTACTCTACTCTATGCTATTCTATGCTATTCTATGTTACTCTACTCTATTCTATGCTATTCTACGCTATTCTATGTTACTCTACTCTACTCTACTCTACTCTACTCTACTCTACTCTACTCTACTCTATGCTATTCTACGCTATTCTACTCTACTCTACTCTACTCTACTCTACTCTACTGTACTCTACTCTACTCATATAGATGGAACTTTTATCACAGTCTGTATCCACTTTGCACCTACACCCGGCGGGATCCCACACTGCAGACATCCCTGCCTCTAGCCAAGTGATTCCGTATTTTTCAGATATTGTTCCTGTAAAAGCTTCACTGGTTTTGCTTCTGGAAATCTCAACAGCAGATTAATCACCAAAAAAAAAAAAATCTCTGTGGGGAAAGCAGACACTCTTCTTTGTATATATAGATTATGCCTAGACAAATGACACCGGGTGCAGGAAAGTAGACATCTCAAAAACCTCACTAAAGGTATCTCTTGAGTGCTTTCTAGAGAGGAAACCGGGGATAAAATACATTGGTGTCTAAAGAGGAGAATGTTGGCGTTTTTCCAAGGTAATAGCAACACAGAATGAAGGATTGCTTCTTTAGGGCAACCTGTTCTTTAAAATCCTTTTCTGTATTTAAACATTTCTTTCCTTTGACAGAACTGTTTTTCTAATGGGATGGGAGGCACCTGTCCACTCAGGATCTGGAGTTGACCATAGATGGGCCTCGAGTAATGACCACAGTTGAGCCCAGAATTTACGTTGCTAAGTGAAACATTTGTTAATTGAGATTTGCCCCATTTTACGACGTTTCTCACCACAGTTGCTAAGTGAATCACTGCAGTTGTTAAATTAGTAACACGGTTGTTAAGTGAATCTGGCTTCCTCGTTGACTTCGCTTGTCAGAAGGTCGCAAACGGGGATCCCATGACCTGGGGATCACATGAACTGTTGTAAATTGAGGACTCCCTACACTTTTGTATCCCTATGAATTTTGATTTATTGGATGCCCAACTCAACTTATGACCATAATTGATCAGATAATGACTTTTTTTAAAATTTGATTTATATGCCGCCCTTCTCCGGAGACTCAGGGCGGCTTACAATGCGTTAAGCAATAGCCTTCATACTTTTGTATATTTATATAAAGTCAGCTTATTGCCCCCACAAACTGGGTCCTCAATTTACCTACCTTAGAAAGGATGGAAGGCTGAGTCAACCTTGAGCCTGATGAGATTCGAACATAGAGTAATTGCAGACAGCTGAATGTTAATTACGGTGCTTAGTCTGCAGAGCTATCCAGGCTCTGCAGACATTGAGTGATGATGGAACAAATATTATATAGTATAATATTTACCAGACTACAGACTGAGAGATCTAACTTCTTAGCCAAGACTGTCATAATTTCAGAGATGTTACAAGACCAAACAGGTCACATTCATGTCACCTCTCACAGGGAAAAGTAGCTTTACTGAGGAAAAAAAAAGGCTATAGACATTTTCTTCATCTGCATGGTCCTGTCTGCCATCATTTTATATTCTGCTGCCTGCTAATCTCATCAATTCTTCTTGTCAATTGTTTTCTGTATCCCATACTCAGGAATAACCATAATGGAGTTAAAAAGACCAAGGTGCCAGCATTGCAACCAATGGTACGAAACCTCCAATTATTTCTTTATGTACCCCGTTTCCCTGAAAATAAGACCAATCCTGAAAATAAGCCCTAGCATGGCTTTTATGTGTGTGCCTAATATATGTGCTACCCCCCAAATAAGCCCTACGTAAGAGCCTGCACAGTCAGCCTCTTGCCCCACCATGAGCAAGGAGAAGAAGTGGGACTCCTGTATGTGGGGGGGGGAAAATAAGATACCCTCTGAAAATAAGCCCTAGTGCCTATTTTGGGATCCCCCCAAAAATAAGACCCATTCTTATTTTCAGGGAAACACAGTACATGAGTTTTCAACATCCACAGCTGCCATCTTGATTTTTGAAAAAGTGCTTTTTCAAGAGGCAATTGGACCAGTGGTGAAATCTAAAATTTGTTACTACTGGTTCTGTGGGCAGGGCTTGGTGGTGATGGTGGGGTAATGTGTCAGGGTGGGCATAGCCACTTTTTTTTACTTTTAAAAGCATTTTTTCTACAACCTCTTCGGTGAAGAGGTTGTTTAAAAATGCTTTCAAAAGGCTCTGACGATCCCAGCTGAGTTGCTTGATCGGCAGAGGCTTTTTAAAAAAGCCTTTGCCGATCAGGCAATTCTGCTGGGATCGTCAGAGGCATTTAAAAGAAAAATAGGGTTTTTTTCTTTTAAAAGCCTTTGAAGATCCCAGCTGAGCCATGCAATCATCAGAGGCTTTTTTTTTTTACTTTTAAAAGCATTTTTTCGGCTGAAGAGGTTGTAGAAAAAATGCTTTTAAAAGTAAAAAAAAAGCCTCTGATGATTGTGCGGCTCAGCTGGGCATGGGGGGTGGGGAGGCAGGGATTTTTGCTACCCGTTCTCTGAACCACCCGCCTCCATCGCTACCGGTCCAAACCAGGAGCATTTCACCCCTGAATTGGACAGTCTTTGTTTTTCATTGAAGACGTTTTGCTTCTCATCCAAGAAGCTTCTTCAGTTCTGATTGACCTCAGTCAGACTTCAGCCAGCACTCAGACCTCACTCCTATGTTTACATATTATAATTCTACTGGTGTTTAACATTTTAAAAAAATGTTTCTTTGGATCTACATTGACTCTTTTGATTTTATTACTTCTACCCCCTGATGTATTCTATGTAAGTTGACTTTAGATCTCATGTTCTAAATGCTATGTATTTTATGAGCGGCCACAGGGGTGGGCTGCTGTGGGTTCGCAGGGGTTCGGGAGAACCTCTAGCTAAGATTCTGTGCAGCTTGGAGATTCCCCAAATCCCACTCCTGGCTGGCCCTTCCCACCCCACCCCACCCCTCCCCAGAGTCTCGACACGGCCCATTTTGGATGCATGTAAGTGCAGGACATGCACAGAGGCTTGGGGAGGGCAAAAAACAGACCTACCAGAAGTTGTGAAGGCCAGAGCCTGTAGAGGCCATTTTTGCCCTCCTGGAGGTTTGAGGAAAGACTCTGGAGCCTGGGGAGGGCAAAAAGCCTCCTCCCATGGTGCAGGAGGCCGACGAGGCCACGCCCACCTTGCCCAGGCCCACCCAGCAACTGGGCAGAGAACCCCTTGCTAAAATTTTTGAAGCCCATCCCTGAGCGGCCCTCACTCCTTTCTTGCGTCCTCCTTGCTTGCCCTCCTTTAAGATTTTGGCCATATATTGCATTTCTATAACCTTCCATTCTAGAATATCTAAAGCTTATGCCATTGCTCTGTTTCAGCTTCATCTTTCTTTTTTCATCCCTTTCCATTGGTATTGTTTTCTCCTCTAGAATCTGTCCCAGCAATCCTCACTATTCAAGCTGTCTGGGCTGCTGGGATTGGTTTCTACAGCCGACTGGTTCTCACCGATAATTAGCCACTGCCATAAAGATACTTCTGCTGGTGTCGGCACTACAACCATTGGCCTTTCCTGCTCTTCTGGCTCTCTTGCCACATTCCCAGCTCTGCCACCATCTCTCCTGCCAGACTGGGCCAATCACTGGTGTTCCCAACCTTTTCCATCAACTCCACTGCCATCAAGCAATGACCTTCCCCACCAGTCTGGACCACTCATCCATATCCCAAGCCTGCTAGATGCCCATGCTTGAACAGCTTGTCTCTTCTGACTCACCAACTCTCAATAGCTTGGCTGACATATTTTGCTCCTTGCCATCATCATTGCTATCAAACAATTTTCCTGGAGTGAATCGGATCTCTTTTTCTAGAGCCAATCCAAAATGTAACTTTTAAAGGATTTGGGTGGGAAGGAAAGAGACAGATCATCTTCTTTTAACGACCCCATAATCCCTTGCAGGGTGGAGTCTGGGCAACTGAATGGAGCTTAGCAGAGTGTTTACTGGCCAGATGCCTTTCCTGTCTCCAATGCAGAGGTTTTTTTCAGCAGATATACTCTCATTGTGCCCAGAGAGAGAAATACCTGCCTCTACCTAGGATTGAACTCACAGCCTCCTGATTGTGAGGCCAGAGCTGCACCTCTAGGCCACCGCACCACTCCAAGGAAAGGCACAGATGCCTTCAACAATCTGTATCCATCCTCTCCTATTTCTTACTAAGTAACGGAAATGTCTAGCTAAGACTTCCTTGCCATAGATAAGAGGAAGTATTATTTAGACTCAGGGCGCAGTTGACTTTCATTTTGTCTGGCTTTGTTTGCCCTATAATCTGCTTAGATGATGATAAGAAAACGTGCTACAAGTGCCAGAACATTTCAAGAGATTGATCAGATCTCCCAGGAGTCTCCTGTATAGATAGTCTGCAAAATGAAGCCTGTTTATCTATTTTGGGGTGAAGGAGCAGAAATACAGGTAGTCCTCGACTTACAACCATTTATTTAATGACCATTCAACATTATAATGGCACTGAAAAAAGTGACATAAGTCTCTTTTTCACATGTATGACTTTTGCAGCCTCTCCATGGTCATGTGATTAAAATTCAGACCCTTGGCAACTGGCTCATACTGATTGATTGATTGATTGATTGGTTCAATTTATATGCCGCCCTTCTCCGGAGACTCAGGGTGGCTTACAATGCGTTAAGCAATAGCCTTCATACTTTTGTATATACCGGCTTAGTAGGGCTTTTGGTCCCCCCTAAGCGGTGTTCTTTTTTATACAAAGTCAGTTTATTGCCTCCACAATCCAGGTCCTCATTTTACCTACCTCGGAAGGATGGAAGGTTGAGTCAATCTTGAGCCTGGTGAGATTTGAACTCGCAGTAATTGCAGGCAGCTGGCAGCTATATGCTACTTAACAGAACTTTAGTCTGCTGCGCCACCAAGGCTCCTTATGAAGATTGCAGTGTCCTGGGGTCACGTAATTCCCTTTGGTGACCTTTTTACAAGCAAAGTCAATGGGGAAGCCAGATCCACTTAACAACCAGATTCAGTTCACCATGAGTTAGTTGTCATTAACTGAACAGCTGCAGTGAATTACTTAACCACTGTGGCAAGAAAGGTCTCCAAATGGGACCAAATTCACTTCACAAATGCTTCACTTAGCAACAAAAATTTGGTGGCACAATTGTGGTTGTAAGTCAAGGACTAACCTGGAATTCAGGAGAAACTTTTTAACAGTGAGAACAATTAAGCAGTGGAATGGCTTGCCTTCAGAAGTTGTGGGTGCTCCATTACTGGAGGTCTTTAAGAAGGAAATGGATAGCTACATGTCTGAAATGGTATAGGGTCTCCTGCTTCAGCAGGAGTTGGACTAGAAGACCTCCAAGTTCCCTTCCAGCTCTATTCTGATTGATTGATTGATTGACTACCTGTAAATGAACGCATTCTAGCAAAGAACACGTCCTTTGCCTTTATTTTTGATTTATGCAAAATATGAAACAGTTTATTTTCTTGCTTGTGAAAATAGGTCCTTTAGAAGAGGGATCTCCAACCTTGGCAACTTTAAGACTTGTGGACTTCAACTCCCAGAGTTCCTCAGCCTGAGGAACTCTGGGAGTTGAAGTCCACAAGTCTTAAAGTTGCCAAGGTTGGAGACCCCTGCTTTAAAGAGTTCTTTCTGAATCATCTTAGCACAATAAATGAATAAAAGTAGGTACCATGTTATTTATTTATTTATTTATTTATTTATTTATTTATTTATTTATTTATTTATTTATTTATTATTCACATTTATATACACATTTATTATTCACATTTATATACTCCTGAAGGACTCAGGGCGGTGAACAGCCAAAATAAAATACAAACAATACCAACATTAAAAACCCATTAAAATTATTAAATGTTTTGGACCAGAGACAAATTTAAAACATCCAATTTATAGGACAAATTAAAAGCAATTTAAAAAATTTAAAAAGGAAAAGCCTGCTGGAACAGAAATGTTTTGAGAGCACTTCGAAAAGTGCGCAGATCCAGAATCTGTTATAGATTACAACTTGGAATAATTTTCATAGCCACGCTCGCTTCAGACTGGAAAGCCCTCTGAAATAGCTCTCAGTATGAGAACTACAGGTAGTCCTTGACTTACTTATTTATTTACTTATTTATTTACTTATTTATTTATTTATTTATTTATTTATTTATTATATTTCTATACCGCCTTTCTCCCGCAGGACTCAAGGCGGTGTACAGTCAAGAAAAAATAAAAGATACATAAACATCATAAAATTGATAATTAAAATTATAGCATAGTTTAGCCCAAATTAAATAAAACCCAGAATTATATAATATTTTAATCATTCCCAGTTAACATGCTTAGCCCCGCCTGATTGAACATCAAGGTCTTGAGGGCACAGCGGAAAGCACGGAGATTAGGGATGTTTCGTATATCAGGGGGCAGTTCATTCCAAAGGATTGGTGCCCTTATAGAGAAGGCCCTCCCCCTGGGAGTCGCCAGTCGGCACAATTTGACTGACGGTACACTGAGTAGTCCCTCCTTGTGAGAACGAACTGGTCGGTGGGAGGCTATTGGTAGCAAAAGACGGTCTCGTAAGTACCCAGGCCCTAAGCCATGGAGCGCTTTAAAGGTGATAACTAACACCTTGAATCGCACCCGGAAGACCACCGGGAGCCAGTGCAATTATGACTGCAATTAAGCCCAAAATGTCTGTCGCTAAGTGAGACAGTTGCTAAGCAGGTTTTGTCCCATTTTGCAACATAGAATGTTGTAAAAATGTTGATACTCTGGAAAAAGGGCAGAGAAGAGTGACAAAAATAGTTAGGGGGTTGGAGACTAAAACATATGAAAAACTATTGCAGAAATTGGGTATGTCTAGTTTAATGAAAAGAAGGACTAGAAATGATATGATAGCAGTGTTCAAATATCTACAAGGTTGCCACAAACAAGAGGGGGATCAACTTACTCTCCAAAGCACCTGAGGGCAGGACAAGAAGTAACAGATGGAACATTACCAAGGAGAGATCCAACCTAAAGAGAAATTTCCTGATAGTGAAAACAACGAATCAGTGCTTGCCTCCAGAAGTTGTGGGTGCTCGAACATTGGAGGTATTTAAGAAAAGATCGGACAATCATTTATTTGAAATGGGATAAAGTCTCCTTGAAATGGGATAGGGTCTGCTGCATGGGTTCACACACAGTGGCTCAGTGGCTAAGACGCTGAGCTTGTCGATCAAAAGGTCGGCAGTTCAGCAGTTCGAATCCCTAGTGCTGCGTAACGGAGTGAGCTACTGTTACTTGTCCCAGCTTCTGCCAACCTAGCAGTTCGAAAGCACATCTCTTTCTTATTGTTTTCTGCCCACTGAAGTCAATGCCCAGGGAACAGAGCTGTTTGGATTAGTTAAATTTTGAATTAGGTAGCGAGATTTGCTCTGGGTTGGATGGCCTTGAGAATTTGAATTATAAATAAGGTATAAATGTTTTAACTGAGGAGAACTGCCTAAAATAAAGGGAAGTGACATTACTCATTTTAAATACGGTTCAGAATTAAGGGCATTGTCATTAATTATCTTAGATACTGATTCATATTTGGGCTAAGTCTTCTCCATGTAAAATACCTGGAGCAATCATACCATTTACCCAATAACAGTATTTTCCCAGTCAAAGTCAATCTTTATTATGGTCATGTACAACCATTGTTTTCCATGGGTATCTGCAATGGAATAAATTAGCCAAGGCTTGGCTTAAATAAATAAGCCAAGGTGATGTGATGATGGAAGAAAACAACCAGGCTCAGAGAGCACTAAGGTCTCCTAGGAACTGTGTTGAAGTAGAGCCAGTAGAATACTTGCTAGATAACTTTTGAAGTGTTTATTAGTTAAGACTTAGAAACAGGGATGGCATGGAGCCAATAGAGGATCCTTTAGATAACTTTCAAAAAGCCTATTAGACAATGTTTTTTTATCCCACCTTGAAAAACTGTATAAAAGCTTGTTGAATCTTTTGTTCTGGGTCCTGGCATTTTGCTGGCCTGGACCCCTTTTGCTGAAGTGCCTCAAAAATAAATAAATAAATAAATAAAAATCAATCCTGTAATTTGTATCTGGTGTTCTTCATCAGCTTTGGCACCAGGCTGAGACCTGAATTTGGGGTTTTGGACATTGCCAGCTAGTCCCTGAGATTCTTGCTGCCAGATACCTTGCTAGCTAGTAGGATATGACAAGTATTTTTCCCCCTCTTCTCTTCTATCACCACCACCACTCTTCTCATCACCACCATCAACAACAGTGAAAGGATGGAATATAATATGTATTTACCACTAGGATACATGATTAAAGTTTAGTGCAATGCGCAGCCTTCTGTCTCTAGCTAAGCCGACGGATTTACTTTTACTTGGAAAATCACATTTTTGTAAATCACATCCATTTCTAGGAGTAGAAGCAGATTTATTGGTCTTTTTCTTCCATTTGTTGAAGCAGCTTGTTTCAGTGAATCAGGCAGCACTAACATTACTGGGTGTAGGATTTTGCTCAACCAAGCTCTATTTCCAAACTCTGAGCTCCATCCAGCTGGAACTGAGCATCTTTCAAAAAAAAATGTCAAGCATCTGGTGTTTCTTTTGAAAAAGACCAAAAAGCTCATCAGTGGCAGTGATGTTATGGCTATGGACAAGACAAAGAGGATATGTCATAGAATTATAGGGCTGAAAGGAACCCTGGAGATCTTCTAGTCCAGGGGTCAGCAACCTGTGGCTCCGGAGCCCCATGGAGCTCTTTGGGCCCTCTGCTGTGGCTCCCTGTCAGGTGACCTCACCATTGGCTGGCCCCGCCCCGCCCCACCCCTCACCCTCCCCTCCCAGTCACTCCTCGCCTGGCCTGAGAAGGTAAGGGTGATGGCAGGGCAGAGACAGAGAGATACAGAGAGAGTGGGGAGAGAGAGAGACATAGAGAGATACAGGGAGAGAGGTGGGAGAGAGGGAGGGAGGGGAGAGAGAGATATGTTAAAAGGATTTTGTGGTTCCCGGTGTTTTTTAACAAGTGGTTCTCTACCCTAATGACCGGCTGGGTAGGCGTGGCTGGGTGTGTGTGTGTCATGTGACTGGTGGAAGTGATTGACATCGAGTTGGCTTCACCCACCCAGGTTTTGTGGCTCCCGGTGTTTTCTTTTCTGTGGGAAACGGGTCCAAAGGGCTCTTTGAGTATTTAAGGTTGCAGACCCCTGTTCTAGTCAAACCCTCTGCCCATGTCTAAATGCTACAAACTATGTACCTTCACTGTTGTTTATGAGTAATGAATGGTGGAAAGGACATAGAGTTGGGAATGGTCACCATGAAAAGACCTGAGAGAATGCAATAGGCGAGATACAAACTTTTCTAAAAAATACATAAATATACATCTTATGTTTCTGGTCATACTAGGGGTGCAGTCTGTTGCAGCCCTGATGATGTTATCTGGTTGGGTAATGAAATGTCTACAAGAAAACCATGCAGCTCAGACAGCATCGAGGACTCCACAGATCAATCTGGAGGTACAAATATTTTTCTTCAGTTGGTGCAGGCTGTGTTTTGGATAATTAGTAGGTTATAGTTGTTTCAGAAATTACATGTTGCTTGAAACAGAACTCTGATTTAATTTTGAAACAGAATCTGCTACTGAGAGAGATTTGCGGTTTTTCTTTAAAAATACCCATCAATCCCGCATTTATTTATTTATTTAAAATAGAATAACAGAGTTGGAAGGGACCTTGGAGGTCTTCTAGTCTAACTCCCTGCTCAGGCAGGAAACTCTACACCACTTCAGACAAAGGCTTAGCCAACATCCTCTTAAAAACTTCCCGCGTTGGAGCAGTCACAACTTCTGCAGGCAAGTTGTTCCACTGATTAATTGTTCTCACTGTCAGGAAATTTCTCCTTAATTCTAAGTTGCTTCTCTCCTTGATTAGTTTCCACCCGTTTCTTCTTGTCCTGCCCTCAGGTGCTTTGGGGAATAGGTGGACCCCCTCTTCTTTGTGACAGCCCCTGAGATATTGGAACATTATCATGTCTCCCCTAGTCCTTTTCAATAAACTAGACATACGCAGTTCCAGCAACCGTTCTTTACATGTTTTAGCCTACAGTTCCCTAATCATCTTCGTTGCTCTTCTCTGCACTCTTTTTAGATTCTCAACATCATTTTTATATTGTGGTGACCTAACCTGGATTCAGTATTCCAAGTGTGGCCTTACCAAGGGATTATAAATTGGTATTAACACTTCACGTGATCTTGATTCCATCCCTCTGTTTATGCAGCCTAGAACTGTGTTGGCTTTCTTGGCAGCTGCCGCAGACTGCTGGCTCATATCTGAATTTATTTATTTATTATTTATTCCATATGGCATAGCAAAATGCATATGGCATAAAATTCACAGAAACAACGTAGAGCAGTGAATTATTTTAAAAACATGCAGTACGAGTGATGAATAAAATTATGAATACAATTAAACCATGTATCAGCAGTTATTGGAATGACTAAATATGGGGCCAGATATTTAGAACATTTAACCATAGGACAATAGTGTTAATCCCATTTAACATTCACATTATGTGGATGAATTTCTGGAGTTGGACTTAAGGAAAAACTGGTCTCATAGTTGCAAACACAACTTTGTTCCCTTATGCCTTTGCAACCAGAGGGATCCATAGAAGGATAAAACAACAACAACTTCAAGACATTTGTAATAATCAGAGTCCCACCTCTTTTAAAAGAGCAATGGCTGTGTGATACAGCAAAAAGAGCAATGGCTTTGATCATGTGGTCACAACAACCCTCTCAACCTTTTTGACTCCCCCTTCCATGCATACCTCTAGCTGAAGTAATGTCTTTTAAGTAACAGATCATTATTGTGGCCTAGAGATAGAGTTGCTCACTTCACACTCTAGAGGTTGAGAGTTCAATCCTAGGTAGCGACAGATATTGGGTGCAAAGAGAAAATATCTGCTGTGAACTTCATGTTGGCATCAGGAAGGGCATCCAGCCAGTAAATGCTCAGCTCCATTCAGTCGCCCTGACTTCACCCTGACTTCACCCAGATAAAAAGGGATTATAAATCATGAAAACAACAACAACAACAACAAAACAGAGAAACTGCAGAGAGAAGTGGGAGGAGCTGCAAATTACATAAATAAATGCCTTTTGCATACTGTCTTTGATGCAGTAGATTGGGCAAAACAATTTCCTTTCCCTCTTTAATAAAATTGAGATAGGATCACCATAGGATCACTATGACTGCTGAAGTCAAAATTTCAGGGGCATCTGATGCTTGGCTGACAACTGGAAGGCTGAAAATATCCTTTCCTTTCATTGCTCAGTATTCTTAAAAAAAAATAGTAGCATGGAGAAATGCTTATCAAATGTCGGGCCATGTTTTCAGTACCCAACAACAAAAAACAGCCATCACAGCCAAATTCTAGTTTCCAGGAGGCAGATATATAATTCTTACAAGGATGAAAGATTTGAGGAACAGCTCAAAGCCAAGTACACCCATTTCCTTTCCGGCTGGTAAACCTAAATTCCTGTGGACCATTACATCTTAGAAAAGGAGTCACATTTTGATTCAGATTTCATGCATGGGGAAGTGGTAGAGGAGATAGGAGAGCACTGAGGCGATGGTGTGAATAATGGAAAAAAGGAACATTTTGTCACTTTAACAGAAAATGTGAAAGGAAATGGGATTTTGTGGATATATATATTTCTGTGGGGAGAGCAGTGTGGTGGCCTAGAGACGAAGACCCTTGCCTCCCACTCGGAAGGTTGAGAGTTCAAATCTAGGTAGATATTTCTCTCCTAGGACACAAAGAAAAAAAATATCTGCTGTGAACTCACTGTGGTGTCAGGAAGGGCATCTGGCCAGTAAACACTCAGTAAACCCCAGCTGTGACAGGATCTCTCTCTCTCTCTCTCTCTCTCTCTCTCTCTCTCTCTCTCTCTCTCTCTCTATCTATCTATCTATCTATCTATCTATCTCTACCTACCTACCTACCTACCTACCTACCTACCTACCTACCTACCATCTATCATCTATCTACAGTAGTGGCCAAAATTAGGGTAACCTTTTGGGAAAAGTGTATTTTTGAGGTTTGATGGCTAATAACACCACTTTTCTTGAGGAGTTCCAAGATAATCATATTCCACTGCTGGAATGGCCTGGGAATAGCCCAGACTTTAACCCAATTGAAAATCTATGCCACTGACTATCTATCTATCTATCTATCTATCTATCTATCTATCTATCTATCATCTATCATCTAATCCTCTCTCTCTCTTTCTCTCATCTTCTTTTTCTGTCCCCCCTCCCACCCCTCTCCATCTCAGTGAATGACTCTGGACAGCTCACAATTCAGAAACATATCTTACATTTAAAATCTTAGAAACATTTTAAAACAATAAAATATCTTGCTTTTTTCTCCAGCTGAAGTTTTTAACTGCATAGCAGTTCGAAAACCAAGTCAGAGGATATGAGGACAATGAAAAATGAAGAGCTTGCACTTGCTCAGAAGCACTCTTGTCTGGTGGAGCCCAGAAGGATTCAATATCCTGTACAAAGCCAGGCATGGATTGGAGGAGAAATGTCAATGCTTGGATGCTGTTTACAGCTTTAGAGAAGAGATGATCAGACGGCTAGAAACGTTGTTGAATTATCTACACAGTAAGAAGCCTCTTTGAAGCCAATCACTGCTTGTTGGTTTTATTCATTTCCTCACCTAAAATGGCTGTTTACAAGATGGAAAAAGCATGGAAACATCTGTTCCTTTCCCGCCATCTCCCTCATGATTCTCTTCTCCAAATTCTCTTTTTTAAAATATAATTTTTATTAAACAATTTTTATTATACATTTTTTTAAAAGCAAACTGTAGGAAGAAATATCCTTCTGGGTTCAGCTCCAAGTGGAGAAAAAGACACTGGAAACATGGAGACTGCTTGGAAAGATGGTTTAATGGTGGACAGGATCACATGGCTTGAGTTCCTGAACAGAAAAAAAGGGCGAGATACAGCGAATTCCCCAGGTTTTATGCTTTCTCTGGCTTTGAACTAGTTGTCAGATTCCCAGGGGGTGGGGGTCTTAGCTAGCCTTGCTGGCTGATGTAATCTTCCCAGGTGCCATGTGGTGACTTTCTATCCTAGATGGGTCCCATTGTGTTGCAGATGTCGTTTGACAAAGGATTGAGTTTCTGCCTCTGGCCCATTAACAAAGGGGGGGCGGGGGAGGCAGGAAGGTGGGAGTCGCTTTGTTTTTAAAACATGTTTCTCCATTTCTTAACTAGGGAAACATAATATTCTGCCTTTTTAATATTTCCTAAAATATTTCATTCTTCTAGGAAAGGGATGGGTGCTAACTTCCTACAAAACAAACAAACAAACAAACAAAAACAGATCTTTACATCTTCTTCTTTTCAACATCTTTGCATCAATAATCCATATTTATACATTTTCTCTTTCTTATCTTAATATACATTTTATACATATATTTCTAGTATACCAAATATATATATATATATATACTGTTATAATATATTCTCTTAATCTAAATATTTTATTTACATTTAACATAAACAGATACCTAATTTCCTTTCCACAATTTATAGCTTCCCATTTGTTTCCATATTCCTCCACCTAATTTAACCATTGTTTAGTTTTCTTTTGTCCTCCTCCCTTTCCCCCCCTTTCTCCTGCAACCATTTATACCATTTCTCTCAGACTAAGTAGTATTCTGTTTCATCTTTTTCTTGTATCTCCTTTGTGAACTTATCCATTTCCACACACTCCATAATTTTTCTAATCACCTTGTCTTCTGATGGTATGTCATTGTTTTTTTCAGTTTTGGGCGAAAACTATTCATGCTGCTGTAATTATGTGAATAATTAAATATCTTATTTCTTTTTCATATGACCCAGCAATTATTCCCAGTAAGAAAGTTTCTGGCCTCATTTCTATTTGTTGATTTATAATTTCCTCTATTTGTGTTTTAATTGTTTTGCCAAAATTGTTTTGCCTTATAGCAGGACCACCACATGTGATAATAAGTTCCTTTTTGATGTTTACATTTCCAACGGGAAGGTATTTGGAAACATCTTTGCCAATCTGGCAGGTGGGAGATGCCACCTATAAAACATTTTATACATATTTTCTTTATAGGGTACAGACATTGTTATTTGTAATTTATATTCCATAATTTCTCCCATTTATCTAATTCAATATTGCATCCAAAATTTTTCACCCAAATTTATCGTATTTTCTTTAACTACCTCTTCTTCCAATTTGTATCTTAATAAATAGTTATAGGTTTTTTAAAATCAATTTATCGTCTGTTTCATGAAGAATTTTATCTAATTCATACATTCGCTTTTGAAATCCAGATTGTGCCAAATCCGTCTTGTATCTAGATTTTATTTACATATAGGGCCACCAATCCAAATACTCTTAAGTTCGCTAACAGTGATGGAAGTTCTCCTCTGCACATCTGGTGGGGAGACTCACTTCGCAACGGTATGAGTACAGATGGTCCTCTGGAGTTATGGAGTTATGAACCATAATTGAGCCCAACATTTCTGTTTGCTAAGCGAGAAAGTTGTCTAGTGAGTTTGCCCCATTTTATGACCTTTCTAGTTGTGGTTGTTAAATGAATCTCTGCAACTGTTAAATAATGTAGTTGTTCAGTGAATTTGGCTTCTCTATTGACTTGGATTGCTTGGGTTTTTGCAAAAGGTGATCACACAACCCTGGGCCATTGCAACCATCATGAATATGAAGCAGTTATCAAACATCTGTATATTTTGATCACATGACTATGGAGATGCTGCAGTTGGTTGTAAGTGCGAGAACTGGTCACAAGTCACTTTTTTCAGTGCCATTGTAACTTCAAATGATCACTAAACAAACTGTTGTAAGTCTAGGACTAAGTGTAGCAGCAATATAAGAACCAGTATATATAATATTAGTTGTCTTCTTCTTCTTCTTCTTCTTCTTCTTCTTCTTCTTCTTCTTCTTCTTCTTCTTCTTCTTCTTCTTCTTCTTCTTCTCCTCCTCCTCCTCCTCCTCCTCCTCCTCATCATCATCATCATCATCATCACCATCATATATTATTATTAATATTAAACAACCAATGGAACAGAAGTTGCCTTCAGAAGTTGTGGAAGCTTCATTACTGGAAGCTTTCAAGAAGAGACTGGACTGCCATTTGTCAGAAATGGTGTTTGGATGGGGGGTTGGACTAGATGACCTACAAGCTCCCCTCCAACTGTTAATCTGTATCTGTATCACTCATGCAAAGGAGTAGAGAGGATACAATGACTTTTAGTCTTATCTGGTGCAAAGTCATTTTGACATTATGAGAAAGAGGGGAGCTGAAAATTTCAGGCCCATTTTTGGGGGGGCGTGAGGGGTAGTATGCAAATGGAGATTGTGGGATGCATCTCATTGTGACATCATCACTGCAGTCCAGACACTCACATGTCCAGATTGCAATCATGTGACCACGGGATACTGTGATGGCTGAAACTTTGAGGACCGATTGTAAGTCTATTTTTTTCAGCCTTGCTGTATCTTTGAATGGCTGCTGAATAAATGGATGTGAATTGAGGGCCACCTTTAGTATCATGGGGATCTTTTAGGGAGTGTCTTCAAATTTGTCCTGACTGCTGGCAACTCCCTCCACTGCAGGGTTGTTGGGGTTTTTTTGCAAGATTTCAGAAGTGCCATTGTCTGCTTCATAAGACTGAGAGAGAAGGACTGGCACAAGGTCACCCAATGGGTTTTGTACTTGTGGTGGGACTAGACCTCACCGTCCCCCTGTTTATAGCTTGGTGCCTTACCGAGAGTTAAATGGTTATAGTAAAATCTAATGTTTTAATTGAGAGGTAAGAAGATGAGTGTTACCCTGCCACATCTTGGTAAATAGGAAGATCTATTGCTAGCAAAATGCACTTTGAGCGTATCTTGATAATAACATTTGCTAAACAGAAAAGAAAAAAAAATCTTGGATGAAACAAGTGCTGAGAATAACCCAATTCCAACAAAAAACATCTTCCAGTTGCTTGTTAATCTGCAGAGATGTCAGGCACAAACAACCAGATTCACATGGGAGAATTCAAGCTAGCTACTTTATTGTTTTCTGCCTATTACACAGGAATTTCCCGAACCTGGGCAATTTTCACCTGGGAATGACCAGATAAGATTCTAATCAGGGGTGAAATCCAAATTTTTTCCCCATTAGTTTGTGGGTGTGGCTTGGTGGGTGGGGCAGGGGAAGGATATTGCAAAATCTCCATTCCCTCCCTTCCTGGGGGAAGGATATTACAAAATCTCCATTCCCACCCCATTCTGGGGCCAGCCAGAGGTGGTATTTGCCAGTTCTCTGAACTACTCAAAATTTCCGCTACCAGTTCTTCAGAACCTGTTAGAACCTGATTGATTTCACCCCTGGTTCTAATGCATTTGGGCGAGGGTCAGTTCTAGCTCTCTTGTGCTTATGCAGTGAGTCCAGACTGATTCCTCATTTGACCCCTCCTCCCAGGTGGGATGGTTGTTCTCCAATAAGAGTATTGTGTCCGCTAGCAGTCAGACTTAGTTTGAAGGAGCTGGTTCTTTCTCTGTGTATGCCACCACTGTCCTGTTTTTCCCACCCCAAGCCTGCTTTTGAGCATCCGCTATAAATGCAGAGATCTAGGGTTGTGTTGATTGTCTTAGGGACCTTGACCCTCAAATATAAAATAGGTCCTGAGAGAGGTTAGCAGAGAAAAATGAAGCAGAGCTAGAGTTCAAGATCTGGATAGGTCAGCCAGGAATTTTCTGGGTCTAGGAGAGTTCTGATACAAAACGATCGTGCTTTAATAAAGCTGAGCCCATTAGGGAGATGAAGAAATGAAGCACCAAAGAAGATGGTTGAAAGTCCATGAGTTTATTGTTAATGTGTGCATTACTTTAGAGGTCAAAAGGTCCAGACATTCCATGTGATGGGATTCTGCAAGTTCCAATTCAATTTAAAGCAGACTTTCTTAACCGGGTGCCAAGAAATAGATTGGAACAGCAGTTTCCGATATGTCTAGAGTACCAAGTTGGAAGCCTAGTTTAGACACAAAACAATAAATATTATAGGGAACTTAAAATGCTCAGGAAGATTTATGACTAGCCATATCTCAACGCACATGCTGGAACTACAGCAGAATGGTGAAGGTGTATCCTACATGGCACACAATCAATGACATCATTATCTGCCATGGACAATAATGATGTGGGCTATGCACTACATTGTGTGATGCCTTCTCCAAGTACATAAAGATCTCCCGGCTTTTCACATGGCAAGGAACTAGTTTGTTGGGGCTTTATTATAATTTTGGGGACAGAGTCAATCAAAGCAGGCTATGTTTCTTCCTTATTTGCTGGACTCAAAAGTTGGCTTTATTCAGCCTGAAATATCATTGGAATGATCTTTTAATTTTTTTTCTCTGTGCGAGTGACAATACTTGTCCATCATTATCTAGACGTGGATGAGAATTCTTGTTGGGTGGCTGGGTGGTAGAATTAAAAAAAAAAGACAGGGAGAAGATAATGCTTCCAAGAACATCATATCAACAGAGGTCCAGGAAGTTACCAGGAGTGTAGCTGAATTCAAAGAGATCTGAAATAGTACCTTGATAAAACCATACTTGGAATATTGCACCAGTTTTGGTTGCCACAATGTAAAAAATATGTTGAGACTTTGGAAAGAGTGCAGAGAAGAGCAACCAAGATGATTAGGTGGCTGGAGGCCAAAACATACAAAGAACAGTTGGGGGAATGGGATACTGTACTGTAGTGAAAGGAAGGACCAAGGGTGACATTGATGGGAGGGCTGCCCATGGCAGAGGCTGGCAGTGGCACCATGGCAGAGGCACTGTGGGCCGGTTCTTCGCTGTTTCCAGGGCAGTCCCGCAGGCCAGATCTAAGCACCTGTGGGCCAAATCCAGCTCCCAGCCTTGAGTTTGACAGCCCTGCTGTAGGAGTACCATCACAGGAGGTTTTTAAAGAAGAGATTGGACAACCATTTGTCTGAAACGGTATAAAGATCTTCTACCTGAGCAGTGGTTTGGGCTAGAAGACCTCCAAGGTCTCTTCCAATTCTGATATTCTTCTCAAAATATAACTTCAGTGCCAGAAGGGATGCCAAGTTAAATTGTAATCTGTTCCACAATTCTAGGAAGGTTGCTCTCTTCTTCCTCCAATTCTGAATGGACTGAAACAGATTACATTCTATAGGTTTTTTTTTGTGAATAAACATCTAGGCGATTTTGTACGTTGGTCCAAGTATTGTCTCTTACCCGAGATGCATCCCTCTGAAAAATTTGAGGTGGTCATTCATGAACTCGGGGAAACCCCTAGATGGACTTTTGGTTGCTTCGCTTTAATTTTTTATTTGCTTCTCTTGTACATTGCTAGAGACTCATAACTGCAGTGACCTACAAATATTACCGACAGAGAGATGGATGAATAGATTCTGCAGACATCTAACTGAAACAACTCCTCTTGGACATGGAGGAATGGAGAAAATATACTTGCTTCCTAGCCAATGTTACCTTGCTGAACCCAAGGTTAGACTAAAATTGCACTCTCCCACTGCGGTCATTTTCTCTCTCGTTCCTGGATCTTAAATGTTTCCCAATACATTTGTTAGTCACAGTGCTTTGGCACAAAACATACTCTAAGCCATAGGAGTATTATTATCGAGTTCAAGGTGACTGGTTACAAAAATCTCTCTTTCTCTTTCTCGCTCTTCAAGCCTGATGAGGGAGAATCCAAGCAGGCCTGTGTTAATAAACCAAGCAAAGGAAACAGTTGCTGAATGCTATGGAATTTCAACCAGAGTTTAAATTTTATTTTTATTATATCATATGTCATGTCTTGTCATGTCATGTCATGTCATGTCATATCATTATTTTATTATTTTGAATTTTATATGGGCACCCATTTTAAGCAACTCTGGACAGTTTACCACAACCATAAAACCAATAAGTAAAATAATCCTAAAAGCAATAAAAACGAACAAACAAAAGTTCTGCTTAAATTAAACAATGGAACGACTTGCCTCTAGAAGTTGTAGGGGCTCCAACACTGGAGGTTTTTAAGAAGAGATTGGACAACCATTTGTCTGAAATGATAGAGGGTTTCCGGCCTGAGCAGGGGGTTGGACTAGAAGATCTCCAAAGTCCAGAGCTGTTATTTTCTTATTCTATTATATCATCTTTTGTTCATTTCTCTCTAACAATTCACCCCATCATCATTTTGTTATTTAGATGTTTATTGCACCTTTTCTCCAGAAGTTTATAGCGGCTTAGATGGAAATCTCCCTTCATTTTATTCCCCTCCCCTCAGAAACTCATAGAAAGAAACTAACTGGATCCATATCATCAAGAGTAGCAGTTAGAATGCAGCGCTGCAGGCTACTTCTTCTGACTTCCGGCTGTCAGCAGTTCAATTCTCACCAGGCTCAAGGTTGACTCAGGCTTCCATCCTTCTGAAGTCAGTAAAATGAGGACCTAGATTGTTGGGGGCAATAGGCAATAGGCTGACTGTAAACAGCCCCCTATTTAAAGGGGGCTGTAAAAGCACTGTGAAGCAGAATATACTTTATTTTTCGGAGTATAAGATGCACCTTCTCCCCTCTTAAAAAGGGGGTGAAAATTTAGGTGTGTACACCTAATGTAGCCACCTAATGTGATGTAATGTATACACCAAATGTAGCCCCGACCACCCACTGGCCCCCACCCTTTGGCCTGTTCCTCCCAGTAATTTCCCTCTTTGCAGCAAGCAGCAAGAAGAAACAGCTTCAGCACAGCCTAATTAGCACAAGTTGATTGTCTGGTAGATCGCCCTCCCGACTCTCAGCTGTTTCAGGCTGCAGGGATTGCCATTGCCTATTGCTGCCCCGGCCGCTGCTGCTTGCTGCAAGGAGGTAAATTGCTGGGAGCAGATTTTTTTCCCCCTTGTACTAATCAAGCTATGCTGAAAACAAAAATGAAAGTAAAGCAGGCTGTTTGCTGCAACGAGGCAAAATTGCTGGGAGGCAGAGGCAGATTTTTTTCTTGTTTTCCTCATCAAAAAAGATAGGTGCGTCTTACAGTCTGGAGCGTCTTATACCCCGAAAAATACACTAAGTCTAAGTGCTATTGCTATTTCAATCATTCAGTGTGCTGCCATAGACTGGACCATAGACCATTTGATCAGGATGATATAATCTCTCTTGCCTTGAGCGGGAGGTTGGACTAGAAGTTCTCTGAAGTGCCTTCCAGCCCTGTGATTCTATGTTCTATGGAAATAAAGGTTACATTTAAGCAATGATGGCCTCTTTTGGAGCTAGTTCTACACAGTGACATCATTTCCTTACAAATTCAAATTCCTCACACTATATGTATATTCATGTTGTTTTTGTAAACCACCCTGAGTCCTTCGGGAGAATGGTGGCATATAAATTGCAAAATAAATAAATAAAATGTGTGTGCATAGGAACCCATGCATGCATGTGCACACACTCTTACGCACACACACAGAGAGAGAGAGAGAGAGAGAGAGAGAGAGAGAGAGAGAGAGAGAGAGAGAGAGAGAGAGAGAGAGAGAGAGAGAGAGAGAGAGAGTATATCTGTGGACAACATATGGAATTATCCGGATTCAGTGTTTCTATATTGATTATGTGGGCCCTTGAAAAGCTCCAGGAGAGATGACAAAGATAGCCGTCAGAGGCAGGAAATAAATCCAGCCTGTTTCAATATGCAGTCACTAAAAGAGGCCGAGCCTGGGCAAAGCAAGATAGATGAAGGAATGATTAGCTTGGCGCTACAGCCAAGCTGTCACTGAAACAAATGGAATTTTGCATCCTCAGCAGGGCTGGGAAGCCTTGCATTTTTGGCTCGACAACCAACGCGCCCTCTTGACCTGTTCAGAGAGCGAGGAGAAACCCTCTGGGCTTTGCTCTGATTTGGTCAAAAATTTAAATAGCATTCTTACGTGATAGGAAATAGTGCACAGGCAAGCCGAACCCGGGGTTATCTGCAAAAGAAAAAAGCCAGTAATGGCTTGATAGAGGTCTGCTGATTCAGCTAAAAACTTGAGCAGTTTGTTCTCACTTAGGTTAAGTTTAGGGACAATGATTTGTGGCTGCAAAGTTGCTTTGAATGTGCTTTGAAATGAACCGATCAGCTTGTCATTGTCTTACTTTTTCCTAACTTGGCCCTTAACTTGCCAGGGGTGGGCTGCTGGGGGGTTCGCAGCAACCCATCCCTCTAGCTAAGATTCTTTGCAGTTCGGAGAACCCTCAAATTCCACTCCTGGCTGGCCCCGTCCACCCCTCCCCTCCCAGGAGTCCCCATGTGGCCCGTTATGGATGCAGGTAAGTGCAGGGCACTCATGGAGGCTTGGGGAGGATGAAAAATGGGCCTACCGGAAGTTCAGGAAGGCCGGAAATGGGCCCATTTCTGACCTCCAGGGGGCCTCTGGAGCCTGGGGAGGCCATTTTTGCCCTCCCAGAGGCTTGACAAAACTCTCCAGAGCCCAGGGAGGGCAAAAACGCTCCCCTGCCGAGGTGCAGGAAGCTGCCTGGGCCACGCCCACCATGGCCACGCCCACCCAGCAACCGGGCAGAGAACCCTTTGTTAAAATTTTTGAAGCCCACCCCTGTCTATGACAGTGTTAAGTCCAGCCAGCAAGAGGAATTCTGGGAGTTGAAGTCCACCTGTCTTAAAGTTGCCAAGGTTGAGACCCCTGCTCTAGGACATTTCATAAGCCTTCCCTACAGGTTGGATAAAATCAACTATGGTGGATTTTCTGTGGGGGTTTTTTTTGTACCTTTTGAAGTAGAAAGCTGTCAGCCAGACAAGTTAGGAATTTTTTGGAAGGTGAATGTTACTCTTTTCCTTCCTTCCTTCCTTCCTTCCTTCCTTCCTTCCTTCCTTCCTTCCTTCCTTCCTTCCTTCCTTCCTTCCTTCCTTCCTTCCTTCCTTCCTTTTGGTATATGTTTTATTTGCAGTTTTCCTTTAACAACCAACATATTTTGTGGACTGTGTAATGACTGGGTCAATACCAGAGGTGGTATTCAGCAGGTTCTGACCAGTTCTGGAGAACCGGTAGTGGAAATTTTGAGTAGTTTGGAGAACTGGTAGTAAAAATTCTGGCCCCTGAGTCCCAGCTGATTGGGAGGAAATGGGGATTACGCAGTAACCTTCTCCTGGAGTGGGGTGGAAATGGAGATTTTACACTATCCTTCCCCTGCCATGCCCATCAAGCCATGCCCACCAAGCCACACCCACACAACTGGTAGTAAAAAATTTTTAAACCCACCACTGGTCAATACATTTTTTACACAGTGTTAACAGTAAAAATACAATTAATATACATAGTTTTTATCTTCCAACTTCTAACCTTAATATGCTCACTATAATTATCATATATTCTTTTATGTATTAATATGTATAATACTATTTTCCAAATTTGTACTTATTTTTCCTCCCCAATTGTTGGAGTTCTTCCAGATTCACCTCTTTATCTTTAAACAGTATTATTCTCTCTTTAGTATTCTTTCTCGCTAACTCCAAAAATATATTTAAACATCAATTACATTTCTTCACACAATGTGTTTAGTTGACCCCTGTTAAATCACCAATATTTTAATATTTTAAGTACTATTCAAGTTCCACCATGTTTCCAATATCCCAGTTTTCTATAAACACCAATAAAACCAATTATCAATAAATTTAATTGGTCCTGGGATTATATCTCTAAATCCCCTTTCCTACAGATTAAATAAAATCAACTATGGTGGATTCTTTGTGTTTTCTTGCACCTTTTGAAGTAGAAAGCTGTCAGCAGACAAGGCAGGAATTCTTTGGAAGGTGAATGTTACTCTTGTTATTGGCAACGAAGGCAATGAATGCATTGATAATCCAAAGGGATTATATGCACTGGTCAATTGAAATGGTCAATTTAGCATTGGTCAATGAAGTAGGTTAAAGCTGGATAAAATGAGCAGATCTGTCTGCCAAGCCAAAGCAATGTGCACAGGTTATCCAAAATAAATAAAGGTCATAGGGCAAATCTATGAGTAGACATAAACAGTGCCAGCCAGCAAGCATGCTAGCAGCACCAAAGGATATGATGCATTGGTGAATTTTTTTTTTACTACCGGTTCTGTGGGCGTGTCTTGGTGGACGTGGCAGGGGAAGGATACTGCAAAATCTCCATTCCCACCCTGCTCCAGGGGGAAAGATATTGCAAAATCTCCATTTCCACCCCGCTCCTGGGGGAAGGATATTGCAAAATCTCCATTCCCACCCCACTCCAGGGGAAGGATATTGCAAAATCCCCATTCCCTCCCCACTCCTGGGGGAAGGATATTGCAAAATCTCCATTCTCACCCCACTCTGGGGCCAGCTAGAGGTGATATTTGCTGGTTCTCCGAACTGCTCAAAATTTCTGCTACTGGTTCTCCACCCCTGGATTTCACCCCTGATGCGATATATGTAAGATATATGGGAAACCTGGGTGGTAATGGCCTGAAACTGCAACTTCCCTTTTCTTTTCATTCATGGAGAAGTGGGTAGGATGTTCTCCAAAGCACCTGAAGGCAGGACAAGAAGCAACACACAGCAACCAATCAAGGAGAGAAGCAACCTAGAACTAAGGAGAAATTTCCTGACAGTTAGAACCATTAACCAGTGGAACAACTTGCCTCCAGAACTTGTGAATGCTCCAACACTGGAAGTTTTTAAGGAGAGATTGGACAACCATTTGTCTGAAATGATAGAGGGTTTCCTGCCTGAGCTGGGTGTTAGGCGAGAAGACCTTCAAAAATTCTATTCTATTCTATTCTATTCTATTCTATTCTATTCTATTCTATTCTATTCTATTCTATTCTATTCTATTCCCCTACCCTACCCTACCCTACCTTACCCTACCCTACCCTATGCCATGCCATGCCATGCCATGCTATGCCATCCTATCCTATCCTGGCATGATCAGCTGAAAACCACCTCTTTAAGGTTCCTTTTTCCTTTTTTTAAAAAAAGAAAAATGGAAAAGTCTAAGGAAGTTTATTCTGGGAACATTTGGAAAAGAACAAATCCATTATGATGGTAGCAGAGGGGAGATTACGTATTATATTTTACATGGATTTTATTCCTCGGATTGCTAAGAAGCATCTTAAACTGCCTTAGTTATCCCTGCCTTACTCTCTATTGCAGCTACAATTCTTTCTTTCTTTTTTTTTTTAATGCATGCCGGCTTGTGAGCCATTTTGTCCCAAAAAAGACACTTTAAAAAAAAAAGTCTAATGAAAACTAAAAAAACAAAACCCAAGAGTAATTGCAGTCAAATAACCTGAGCCTCTAAATTGTGGAAATTTCCTGCCTTGGAAAACAACCAAGAAAAGAAGACAGAGGGGAAAGCATTAAATTGCTTCCTCCTTAATGTCACTTGATACATATATGTAAGTCCCATTAACTCTAATTGGAAAGAGAAGATGGGAAGTGTCTGCCCCTGGTGGATTTATCTAACGGATCCAGTTTTCTGATTTTCTTTCTGTTTTATGTGAACAGCAAGTTTATCAGCGGGGACTTGGCAGGAACTACAAATGAAGCAGGAGGTGAAGAAGGGAAAACAAATAAGAGCAAACCTGGCCAAAGGACATTGCAACCTGGACAGGCTGATCCTGTCTTGTCTGGTTACTCACCCACAAATCTTTTAGATGGTGGCTTCTTTGATTATGACCTACGGTCCCAGATTACCTGCCCAGTTTCTTCCTTTGATGAGAACTAGACTTGACTAGTTGCTAAAATAGACTGTGTGTGTGTGTGTATGAATTTTTGTGTGGGTGTATGAATCTGACGTGGTGGCTCAGTGGCTAAGGCACTGAGCTTGTCCATCAAAAGGTCGACAGTTCAGCGGTTCGAATCCCTTGTGCCGCGTAACGGGGTGAGCTCCCGTTACTTGTCCCAGCTTCTGCCATCCTAGCAGTTCAAAAGCAGGTAAAAAATGCAAGTAGAAAAATAGGGACCACCTTTGGTGGGAAGGTAACAGCATTCTGTGCGCCGGCCACATGAGTCATGCCGGTCACATGACCATGGAGACGTCTTCGGACAGTGCTGGCTCTCTGGTTTTGATACAGAGATGAGCACTGACCCCTAGAGTTGGGAACAACTGGCACATATGTGTGAGGGGAACCTTTACCTTTACCTTATGAATCTGAGGATGTCGTGTAAGGAAGAGTCATCAAGATCAACATAAGCTTATGGGCTTCATTCTTTTAAGTGTCTTGAGAGTGCTATAAGAAGAGAAGATTACAATACAATTTGGAACAAATGGTATGAATGGCTTGAGAGAAGAAATAAAGAACAACACAGGGGAGAAGATAAAATGAAAAATATGTATGTAACAAATATATATTTATACATATATAATATATATGTATTTTAGCTAATTGTTTTAAGTTTAAAACAAAAATTAAGCATTAATGGTTTTTTCAGGAATCTGAAACAAATATATAGAAATGTATAAAATTAAGGCTGCTAGGATTAGCAAATACCTTGTAATCAATCAAAAAGGAGACAATGAAGAAAATGAAATGGGAGGGAAAGTCACAGTGGAAAGCAGACCACGAAGAAACACTTGTTAAAAAGAGGATATATTTATATGTTGTATGTTATGTGTTTGTCATAATGTGTAGTAATAAAACAATAAAACTTTTTTTTAAAAAAAGTGCTATTTTTTTGGTAGCAGGTGGGAATATAGATTTGATGGATGCTTTCGTTGACAAGGGGAAACTTCTTTAAACTAGTTCAGAATTTTGCACTGAGGTCTTTTAATTAGAAAGCAATACAAGGGTGGTATTCGCTTACCTTCATTACCGGTTCGCAAATGTGAGCACGTGTGCATGTGTAGGGCCTTCAGCACATGCGCAGAGCACCCAAAACATGGATAAATGGGACGTGATTACATCCGGGCCGGTGGGCGGAGCCTCTCGCAGCCACCACCGGTTCACCAGAAACGGATAGAACCAGCTGAATAACACCACTGAAGCGGTACCTGTCTAACCTATAGGAACTCCCTAGAACTCTTAACCTTGTGGGAACAAAGTCAGTGAAAGTTTTCCAAACTGAAGGCTGCTGTTACTTACATTTTTAGAATATTGTTATTAGATACAGATTAGATACAGATTAACAGAGTTGGAAGGGACCTTGTAGGTCATCTGGTCCAACCTCCCACCCCCAAGCAGACCCCGCACCATTTCTGACAGATGGCAGTCCAGTCTCTTCTTGAAAGCTTCCAGTGATGAAGCTCCCACAACTTCTGAAGGCGACTTCTGTTCCACTGGTTAATTGTCACCACTATCAGAAAAATCCTCCTTATTTCCAGGTTGAATCTCTTTTTGATCAGTTTCCATCTATTATTCCTTGTCTGGCCTTCAGGTGCCTTGGAAAACAGCTTGACCCCTTCCTCTCTGTGGCAGCCCCTCAACTATTGGAAGACTGCTCTCCTGTCTCCCCTGGTCCTTCTCTTCACTAGACTAGCCAGGCCCAATTCCTGCAACTGTTCACTGTATGTTTTAGCCTCCAGTCCCCTCATCATCTTGGTTGTTTGGTTTTTTATAGTGTTGTGACCAAAACTGGCTGCAGTATTCTAGGTGTTGTTGTTTTTTTTAAATTTGATTTATATGCCGCCCTTCTCCGGAGACTCAGCGCGGCTTACCATGTGTTAAGGTGTGGTCTTACTAGGCCTTTATAGAGTGTGAATAGAATAGAATAGAATAGAATAGGATAGGATAGGATAGGATAGGATAGGATAGGATAGGATAGGATAGGATAGGATAGAATAGAATAGAATAGAATAGAATAGAATAGAATAGAATAGAATAGAATAGAATAGAATTCTTTATTGGCCGAGAGTGATTGGATACACAAGGAATTTGTCTTAGTGCATATGCTCTCAATGTACATAAAAGAAAAGATACATTCATCAAGAGTCATAAGGTACAACACTTAATGATAGTCATAGGGAACAAATAAGCAATCAAATCATATTAGGAAACAGTCAATATAAATCGTCAGGATACCAGCAACATGGTTACCTCACTTCATCTTGATTGTATCCCTCTGTTAATGCAATTTAGGATTGCGTTGGGTTTTTTTTTTGGCTGCCACTGCACACTGCTAGCTCATATTTAGCTGATTGTCCACTAAGACTCCAAGGTCCCTCTCACAGTCACTGCTATTAAGCCTGGTTTCACCCAGTTTATATGTGTAGCTTTGGTTTTTCTTACCTAAGTGTAGGACTTTACTTTTCTCTACATTGAATTTCATTTTGTTAGATAGGGCCCAGCAGTGCCAGATGCCTGTATCTTTCAAAGGGGACACAGTATTCTCTCCAACTTCCAGTGAATTTTGGATCTGGAAATAGGGAGCAGAACTGAAACAGATCTGGGAAGGCTGGAAGAATTGGAGAATCTGCTGCAACTGGTTAAGCTTTAAGAGTTGGTTTGGAGCCTCCTTCTTTGCCCATAGGGAAACCTCTCGAATCTCCCGTGGGATGGAAATTCTAGGGTGTAAGATCTGTCTTTGAGAGACGACCTTCTGCTACCAAGTCCTTGTCTACTGAATCTTAGCCAGCTGTGGCTCCTGACAGTTTCTGAACAGACCTAATACTAGACGGCATCAAATGTAGTTTTGTGGAAGCTCACTCTAGAGACAGCATCGGATAGTTTTTGAGGCCTCCTGTAGTTTTCAGTTCTTCCATCTCATGGAAGAATGGGCTGCTGTGGAAAATTACAGGCACCTGTGCTGTTTTCTTCCCCTTCTAGTTGAACCTTCTTCCCAGCATCAGAAGAATGGCAGAGTTCCCCGTATAGCTGCAACTTTGAAGATGCTGATGTGAGAGGAGAAGAAAAGAGACATGTGCTTCGGAAGCTCTGTGGACGCCAGCAAACGGAAGAAAGCACCTGAACAAAAGAAGGTGTTTTCTCTTCAAAAGGAAGTGAATTGTTCAGAGGGGAAAAATATAGAGGAAAAAAGGCAAGGAAAAACTAATGAAAACTTGCAAATTCTCTATATTCTGACCAGTAGAAGAGAAGAAAAAAAAAAAGCAAAAGATATTCCAAAGAGAGGAATTAAGGCAGAATGGTATTTGTAAGCAGAAAACATTGTTATATACAGGTAGTCCTTGATTTACGACTGTAATAGAGGCCCAAATTATGTCAAAAACAGAGTTTACAAAATGTGAACAGAAAGAAGAAAATCAAAGTGTGTTAAAAGTAAAAGGAGAACTTGGTGGTTGTCCAGAGGATTCTACTATGGATTTTTCTGATGAGAAAATTGAACACCTCAGTGACCTTGGGGGATCACAGGACCTTGAACTGCTGGAGGAAGATTTAAAAAACAAAGTTTTACTTCGAGATGACCAGCAGCAGAGGTCCAATATTCTTCAAGACATGGGGGGTGATGCTAATCAACAGGAACTAGATTTCAATGAAGAAATCCGACTGGAAACCACAGGTGATAAATTTAAAGAGCATCGTGAATTGTTTGATACTGAATCAGAAAGCATTGAAAGATTTGGAAAAAATGGATTGTAAAAATTCTTTTAAGATGTACAACAATTTGTTAAAAGTTTATTCTGAGTTGGACTAACATTAAACTTATATATTAAAATGGATTATAAAAAATGTTTACTATGAAGTTTATCCTGGATTGGACATGATATCCTGAGTCCTGATAGATTGCTGCAAAATTAGCAGCGATCACTGGTTACCCAATTATATATTTTTTGTGGAACTTATCTTCTAGGAGAAGACTATGAAATTGAAAATATCTTATAACCCGAAGGATTGAATTGCAAAGGGTGGCAGGATTTGAAATAATTTTAAAGAAACATCTGGGAATGCAGCTCTTAGTTGGTTTTTTCTTCTCTTTTTTTTCTTCAAGGCTTGAAAGTTAAGGCTGCAAAAGCCTATTTTTAGGTACAGTATAAGTTAGCTTGAATGAATCTTCCTAGAGGTGTGAATACCTTCGTGGTTGGATATTATTTATATAAAGTCACTCGGGGGGTTGAGTGGAGAAATGTTTTACTTTGCTGATGGGGGCAGCGGCAAGATGAAGATTATTGAAGCAGGATTTATGTGAGGAAACATGTTTGACTTCAATCAAGTTGAAGAGAAGATTGAAATTTGGATTATAGAGGCTGAGGAATGAATTAAACAAAAGATAATTTTCTTAATGACATAATTGTGTGATTATAACTATATATGCATATATATTTCTTATGTTTTATGTTTTTGGGGGTTTTTCTTTAGTTAAGGGGTGTAGTTAGGATAGAATTATAATGGTGTTTTTAATTATAATGGCTATCAATGGTTTTTTTAATTATAATATTGTTTAAATATATTAATGTCTGGTTTTTTGTTTTTTTTTACTTTTTTTTCTTTCTTTCCTTCTTTCTCTTTCTCTTCCTCTTTCGAAATTTGTTTAATTTAGAATTCGAATATTTAATAATCTTTTTCTTTTTCCCTTGTTCTAAACTTCGTTTTTTTAAACCTAGCGGTAGCGGAAGTCAGGGGGGGATGGGGAGGGAAGGGGCTGGGGTTGAGAGAGGAGGGGAGGGGTTGGGTAGGGGGACTGGGGAGGGGGGGGGTGAAAATGAAAAAAATTCTGTATTGTACAATATTTTTTGTAGCAACCATTAAGTGATTCCATTGTCTGGAAGGGACAAAAACCAAAAGTAAATAGTGGTTTGTGACAAAAAAACATGTCAGTAAGATGTTGCAAACAGCTGTAAATGAGGGCCAGATGTTGAACACCCAAATTGTAATTGTGGTAGGGGGTTGGGCTGTTCAGTCATTTGAACTTCCGATCTGGTTCATAAATATCTTTTATTGGGGCCTGTCATAACTTTAAAGAGTCACTAAGCGACCAATTATAAAGCAAGACTACCTGTGATATTACTGTAAAGTGGAGTATTGTAAGAGTAATAGACAATAGACATAGACTATAACAGAATAACAGAGTTGGAGGGAACTTTGGAGGTCTTCTAGTCCAACCCCCTGCTCATGCCCTATACTATTTCAGACAAATTATTGTCCAATCTCTTCTTAAAAACCTCCAGTAATGGAGCACCCATAACTTCTGAAGGGAAGCTGTTCCACTGATTAATTGTTCTCACTGCCGGGAAATTTCTTCTTACTTTTAAATTGGTTTTCTCCTTGATTAGTTTTCATCCATTGCTTCTTGTCCTGCCTTTGGGTGCTTTGGAGAATGGATTGACTCCCTCTTCCTTGTGGCAGCCCCTCAAATATTAGACTAGTAAGATAAATGCTAATAAAATAAGAAAAGACTAATAGTTACTTGTAATAGTTATAGTAATTGGTGTAGGAATATAGAAATAATAGCAATAGAATAGAGGATAGATGAAATAGGAACCACTGACTTGACAGGCTCAAGTTCCATCCTTCCGAGGCTCAGCCTTCCATCCTTCCGAGGTAGGTAAAATGAGGACCCGGATTATGGGAGCAATAAGATGACTTTGTATAAACACCCCAAGCTTTGTATAAGGGGCTGAAAACCCTATTAAGCAGGTCTATACAAAAGTATGAAGGCTATTGCTTAATGCATTATAAGCCGCCCTGAGTTTCCAGAGAAGGGGGGCATATAAATTGAACCAATGAATGAATGAATGAATGAATGAATATAGATTTCTAAGATTATAGATTCAGAGTTCACTTTTGTATCTTTTTTTTTTTTAAATAAAACATCTCTTTAATGCTTATTGGGAGATATAAAACACCACCTGTCTAAAATTCAGTGCTTTTGTAGCTCTTTTGAGTCTTAGTCTATTTAATAATTGGGTACAAAGCAGGGGTGAAATCCTAACAGGAAATCCTGATGGTGGAAATTTTGAGCAGTTCAGAGAACCGGTAGTGGAAATCTTGAGTAATTTGAAGAACCAGCAAATACCACCTCTGGCTGGCTCCAGAGTGGGATGGGAATGGAGATTTTGCAATATCGCTCTCCTGTTACGCCCACCAAGCCACACTCACAGAACTGGTAGTAAAAAAAATTGGATTTCACCACTGGTACAAAGGATCCTGTGACAGTCCTAAATCAAATAATGGCAATATTTTGACCATAGCATTTCAACGTCTACCCTGAAAATGATGCTACAGGGCACTGCACACCAGAACAAATAGACACAAGGACAGTTTTTTCCCGAATGCCATCACTGCTAAACAACTAATTCCCACAACACTGCCAAACTATTTACTAAGACTGTATTGCTATTATTCCCATCCTTCCTATTACCAATCTCCTCCCATTTATGAGTATAATCTTGTTGTTTGTATCTTTACAATTTATATTGTTTTATTTTGTTTCCTAGTATAATTTGATTGCTTATTTAGTATTCTATGACTACCACTAAGTGTTGTATCTTATGAGTCTTGATTAATGTATTTTTTATGTACACTGAGAGCCTATGCACCAAAGACTAATTCCTTGTGTGTCCAATTGAATTTGGTTAATATTCTATTCTATTCTATTCTATTCTATTCTATTCTATTCTATTCTATTCTATTCTATTCTATTCTATTCTATTCTATTCTATTCTATTCTATTCTATTCTATTCTATCCTATCCTATCCTACCTAGGGGATATCTTTGGACTTTGCAAATGTGTGATTTGTAGATCAGAAAATTCCATGGTAGTATTTTAAAATGTTTTTAAATTGTGTGTATTTTATATTTTTTTAGCTTTTAGCATTATTGTTTAGTTTCCACTCTTCTTATGCTGCTTTGTGACTGTAACAAAGATTCGATTGAATGTTATAGAAGAAGCATGGTAAAATCAAGCGGGAAAGCAGGAATCTCTAATATGGAATTTGTCAAAACCTGTAATTTACTGTTTTTCTTTCCTTAGTATTGATGATCTGGAGGGGAAAAAAAGCTCTCAAAACTGTTTTACTACATTGATGTATGAAATATGACTTGGTTGGTAAATCGATGTGTTGTATTGGGAAGTCTGTCATTTGCTGATGACATAATATTAATAATACCAAGCCATTCAGGTTTCCATATATTAAAGTATATTTTCAGGCACTTTCAGCTGAATTATCACGATGCTTGTCAATCTCACTTGAGACTTGTTCCAATTCTTCAGCCTTATGATCGTTTTTAAGTGCCATTTCAGGCAAAAGGCAGGATGAAATCGATCCTTATCCAACCTTAAATTGATGCAGGGCAAAGACATCGATTCAATGCCTGTTGTTAGCTGCCAGCCTTGTTAGTGAAAAATATTTGAAAAGTAAACTGCATTTTTGTTTGATCAGTAAGAATCAACGAGAACCGGTAGCTAAATTGCTGGATGGGTCTGCCCCTCCCTACCCCGCCCTTCCAGGAGTCCCCACGTGGCTCATTTGGGCTCCCAGGTAAGTGCAGGGAGGCCTCCAAGGCAGTGGTGGGTTCCTCCCGGTTTGGTCCGGTTCTCCTGAGCCGGTAGCAGTGACAATATAATGTCACCGAACTGGTTCTGCTCCCCCACCCCCCGTGCCCCCCGCGTTATCCTTACCTTTTATTTGGCCCCACCCCCAATCTATTGCTGCCTCCTGAGTCCCAGCTGATGGCTAGAGGGAAAAAACTGTTTAAACTCTTGCCGCAGGGCTTCAAAGGGCTGCCCTACAGCTGATCAGTGTTAAAAGAAAACAAATGAGTAGACCGGTGCCTGCAAAAATACATGAGTAGATTAGTGCCTGTAAAAAATATATGGGTAGATCGGTACAGCTCTGCAAGCAGTTAAAAGGCTGGTAGACCAATACCTCTGCTAAATCCTAAATAATTGTCACATGACCATCAAACCATGCCCACAAAATAAGCCACGCCCATAGAACCAATAGTAGAAAAATTTAGAACCCACCCCTGCTCCTAGGGACAAAACAGGATGCGGGGAGTGTGCGGTGCCCCCCTCCCAGCAGCCCATTTTCACTCCCAAATGGTTGCAGGAAGGCCTACTAGGCCCAAAATGGAATGCATGGGGGAGGACAGCATGTCCCCCCCCATGGCCTGTTTTTGCTCCCAGGGGGCTGCAGGAGGCCAAGTGCTGCCTGTCACACTTCTTGGCCACACCCACCATGGCCACACACACCCAGCTGGTCATTAGGGCAGAGAACCGGTTGTTAAATTATTTGAACCCCACCACTGTCTATGGCTCGCCAGGTGGCTCAAAACTCTGTGTTTAAAGTTCTACTATGCCACTGGAACGCTTGTTTCCTGCAGTTTGCTGAGGCAGTTACCATTAACCGTTTGAAGCCTCCCCCCGCCCTTGTGTGTGCAGAAATGGCTTTATGTCAATCTATGCCTCCCATGGGCGTAAGGCTTGCCATTGGTTGCTTTTCTGAATACGTTATAGACTTAATTAATTGATGTTCTTGCTAGATCTTAATATTTGAGTCTGATTTTAACCATCTTATTATAATGTAGGGAGTGACAAGTCAATATGAAATGCTTGCATCTACCTGTTGTGGCCTGTCAGCCGCCAGCCCCTCCATCAGTTGAATCAGAGGAAGAGGAGGAGGAGGAGGCGTGGGAGTCATGGTCAGCATCAAGGCAATCTGAGCGCTCTGAGTGGGAAGAGAGAATGGAGCTGGCGGAGAGAGAGAGACAGAGGTGGAGTCTGGGCCATCTGTCAGCCCTGAGATGGAGAGTCAACAACCCCCAGGTCTGGAGGTGGCTGATGAAGAAGAGGAGGAACAGCTGGGTCCAGTGCCTGATGCACGGATGCACAGAAGGCAGAAGAGAGGAGAGCAGTGGAAATCCATGGACCGATCCTGGGGAAGGAACAGCCACCGCTGCTAGCGAGGCCCAACCCTATCTCTAGGGGTAAAAGGCATGGGGTGGAGATATTGTATATAGGTGTGGCAGACAACTTTCATCTTCCAGCCAGACGGACTTGTTAGCCTGCGAGAGAAACTTTTTGCTGGAGCTGCTGGCATTCCAAATAAACAAATCTTTTAATTTCACATCAGAGGGTTTATTGTGTTATGGGATCTGGGTCAGAACGCTATCTCTGTTCGTCTTTTGGCTGAATTGTTTAAATTATTAAAAGGGACTAATTGTTTTATATTAATGTTTTTGCTCCTCTGTGGAAATATAATTCTGGAGAAAAATATGATGGTTTTTTTTTTAAAAAAACAAACTTTGTATCTCTTCTTCAGATAGTGTGTTCTATTTATGTATAATCTTTCTTATTTCAGTTCTAGTTTTGTCATTTTTTAAAATGTTGCCCCTTTTTGTGCTTTGGTTTTGCAAAACTAATTTTACTCTTCCCAATAACGGTAGCGCTAATCCTCAATTTATGACTGGTGGCTTAGTGATAGTTCAAAGTTGTAGCAGAACCACCCCCTAAAATGTACTTAATGAACAAAATTTAAATTCCAACCCTCCCTTTGGTGACATGTTCACATTTCAAGCATTGGGCAATTGGCCTGCATTTATGGCCATTTACAGTCTGCTGCACTCATATAACTGCAATTTATGAGAGGGTTTTTTTTGCTGGAAACTGGCATTTATTTCCTGTTTATGGCAAAAAAAAATTGCCCATTGTGGATTGGATTTGCTTAATGACTGTGGCGGTTCACTTAATGACCACCAAATTTGCTTAACGATTTTCCCCAAAAGTATAATATTGGATGGGTCATGTAGGTGCCTCAACTTCTGACCATCACAATGTACAATGGAAATTCTGAACTCCGTTACAGTCATAAGTCAAGGACTACCTGTAATGTTACTTAGGAATGGCCTTGGGAAAGAGGAGGACTAGCAACAGCCCAGATAATGGTCTAATTAGGAAAATCTGAGTCCAAGGGAAGTATGTGGATGGAGAAAACATCTCAGAAGTGACCTAAAATCAGGGATGAGTGGCCTAGAAGTTAGGATGCTGGGCTTATTGACCAAAAGATTGGCAGTTCGAGATACAAGTACTGCAGGACAGGGCAAGCTCCTGTTTTTGTCCCAGCTCCTGCCCACTTAGCAGTTTGAAAGTATGCAAATGCAAGTAGATAAATAGGTACCACTTCCGTGGGAAGGTAACAGCCCATGATCTGGATTCCATACTCCTACAAATGCAAGCCAAGATTGCATTTGCATTTGACTTTTTAGCAACTTCAGACAAACCCAGACAATGAATTAGCTCAGAGTTAGCACGGCATGCAAATGCTATGTCAAGGTGGAGGTAGCACTGGGACCCCTGTGAGATCAAAGTAAGAGGTAAGAGTTAGAATAAAGAGCACAGTGACCAAGCAGTTAAGGCTCTGGGCTTGTCAACCAGAAGGTCAGCAGTTTGAGACCCAAGTACTGCATGATGGAGTGAGCTTCTGTTACTTGCTCCAGCTCCAGCCCACCTAGCAGTTGAAAAACCTGCAAATGCAAGTAGATAAATAGGTACCATTTCAGTAGGAAGCATTCCATATTTCACGATGTATAGTCATGATGGCCACATGACCACGGAAGTGTATTTAAACAATGCTGGTTCCCTCAGCTAGGAATGGAGATGAGCACCGCTCCCTAGAGTCAGATATGACTCAACAGGGGAAACCTTTACCTTTTTCTAAAATCCGAGATGGGAGGGGTACTTTCAGAGTTACCATATTCTGTTAATGTAGTCTTCCAATTAAGATGGATCTCGTTTTCCTGGGTAGACTTCTTGCCTGGATTACCTTGCAAGACGGACAATAGCATCTTTCTGATTTAGAAGCAGCTCCAAGCAAAGCTAAATTTATGTGTCTTACTTTGGAGGAAGGAAAAGGAAAAATAGCCATTAGTCCCAAATTGCTGCATTCATTTATTTTATCTAAAATTAGTCTAAATGATCAATCATGGTTATGCATAATGAACAGAAGCCAAAGTAAAAGATTTCAGCAGCGAGCTGGGAAACAAAAGTGCCATCCAGAACAAGTTTGGCTAGGGGGAAGTGGATAAGCTTCATGCATTAATTTGTCATCGCTACTTCTAGTACTTCGGAGACTTATATACCAACCAGTGCTTAAAGGCTGAAGGGATGTTACATGCCCAATGGGTTCAGTGTCAGTTTTCCTGGAATTAATAGCTTCTGCATACTGTGGTCGTATATTTGCCTAACAGAGTTCCTTTGTTTCTCAGTTCTATTACAGGTGTAATGCTCCATGTTTTTGTGACAGAAAAATGTGAAACTACTGAGCATCTTCATTATGGTGCCTTCTCCTGTTGTGACAGGTATCCAGTCATAAAGGAGGTTTGGTTCAATATGTGCTATCAAGTCATTTTTGACTCTTAGTAACCACATAGATAGATTTTCTCCACAATAATTTGTCTCTAACCTGATTTTTCAGGTCTTCCAATGGTAGACCATTGTGTCAGAACTGCCATTGTACGCTTAAGCTTCACATTTGCTGGCTGCCCATCTGCCATGAACTATGGGGGGTGGGAGCTGAACAGGAGGGGAAAGACTCATTGTACCTTCCAGAGACACCGTCTCAAGCAGTGATGTGTTCCAACCAGTGTTACCACCAGTTCGCTTCGTGCATGCGCTTTGCTTTGCACAAGCGCATTGAATTCCAGAACAGCTGAGGCATGGCAATCCACTTTGCCGCACCTTTTAGCTGGGCTAAAAACAAAGGAATAAAGGTAGGTATAGCATAGGGGCGGGCAGGAGGACCCAGCTGACGGTCGGAGCAAACCGGTTCGCTCTCACATCAACATTTCTGCTACTGTCTCTCCCGAACCGGGTAGAACTGGTAGCAACTCACCACTGATCTCAAGATCAAAGCCCTGGGAAAGGAATGTAATGGCTCACCTACCAGCCCACCATTCCCAAAACAATTTATTCAAATAAATTCGACAATAGGGGACTAGCAGAGTGGAGGAACTGGATGGGGAAAGTTTAACTAAGAAATGTTTAGCGCATGAACATCAGTTCTGGTTTTTCTATACTGTAATCCACTTGGCCTTTAGTAAAGTAAGCCTTTCACACCAGAATGGAGTCGAGGGTTGCTCTTACTTGAGGGACCAAGTTGGGGCAGGACTGACACATTTTCCATGTCAATGAGTCCATCTACCATACTGTTGCTCTTCCTGTTGTTCTCTTTCCTTCTACCTTTCCCAGTATTCTAGACTTCTCAAAGGGAGCTCGGTCTTTGCCATGATTGAAGGACTACATATGTACTATTAAGTCAGCGTTAGCTCCTAGCAACCACATAGATATATTTCAGTGGTGGGTTGCTCCTGGTTTGGTCCGGTTCTATAGAACTGGTAGTAAAACCAGTGGGAGGCTCCACCCACCTGCCACAACGTCATCATGGGTGATCTGTGCATGCTCCCACTGCAAACCAGTAGTAAAGGTAAATGGAACCCACCCCTCCTATATTTTCTCCTTGACAATCTGTTCCTAATCGGATCCTTCAGGTCTTCCAATGGTGCACCCATAACCAGGGGTGAAATGCTCCTGGTTCGGACCGGATCACCTAGCCCAGTAGCGATGGAGGTGGGTGGTTCAGAGAACCGGTAGCAAAAATCCCTGCCCCTCCCCCATTGCCCAGCTGAGCCGTGCAATCATCAGAGGCTTTTTTTTTTAAAGCATTTTTTCTACAACCTCTTCAGCCCAGCGGCTCAGCTGGGATCATCAGAGGCTTTTAAAAGCATTTTTTTTACAACCTCTTCAGCCAAAGAGGTTGTAGAAAAAAATGGTTTTAAAAGTAAAAAAAAAAAAAAGTTGGCCATACCCACTCAGTCATATTACCCCTCACAAGCCACGCCCACAGAACCAGTAGTAACAAATTTTACATTTCACTCAGGGGTGAAATCCAGCAGGTTCTGACAGGTTCTGGAGAACCGGTAGCGGAAATTTTGAGTAGTTTGGAGAACTGGCAAATATCACCTCTAGCTGGCCCCAGAATGGGGTGGGAATGGAATATCTTTCCCCCTGGAGTGGGGAGGGAATGGGGAGTTTGCAGTATCCTTCCCCTGCTATGCCCACCAAGCCACACCACGCCCACCAAGCCACGCCCACAGAACCGGTAGTAAAAAAAATTGGATTTCACCACTGATCATAACCCTTATAACTGAGTTTATCCAGCTCCCTTCTTGTCTTTCCTTCTACTTTTTTCAGTATTAGAGCTTTCTTTAGAGAGCTAAGTCTTCAGATAACAGATTTGAAGTGATATGATTGGAACTTAGTTATTTATGCCTCAAATATAAACTCTAGGTTGATATGAGGCATTTGTTTCTTTGTTTTGTCTTATGAACAGTATTTTCAGGAATCTTCTTCAACGTTGAAGTTGAAAGCCTGACAAAAACTAACGGAATTGCTTTCTACAAAGGTAGAGCATAGTCCATTTCATCCTTATTCTACTGGCTAGTGATAAATTGTATGGTTTTATACTATTACATTTGGGTGTAATCCCTGGATAAGGCTGTAGTCAAAACAGTGTGAATTGTCACTTTGGATGTCCTCAGGACACATAGAGAGCAAGACTATTAACACATCCAAAAGGAAACAGATCAGGCCAGAGGTCAAAACTTACTAGAATCCGGAATGGTAATGTTACTCTTTATTTATTAAATTTGTATGCTGCCCATCTCACCATCAAGAGACTCTGGATGGCGTACAGTATCAAAATAGCAATATAGACCATTAAAATAGAAACATTAAAACATCAAGCTTTAAAACAGAAAAGTTGACATTAACAATAAATTAAATCAGTGATTTAATTAAATAATAAATTTATTTCTTTAATAATAAATAAATTAAATAAGTGAAATTAGTGATGTTTTTAATGTACACTGTAAACAAAATAATTGGTTTTCAATGCAGAAAAACTCAGGTTAGTAATTTGAACTGGATTTGACAATACAAGGCTTTGGGTGATAGATTCAATACGGCTCATCAATGCTATTGTGGATTCTCCATAGCAAAAATTATTACATACTTTTCATTTATTTTATTGGACTACTATGCTGCTCCTATTGCAACTGACTCTGAGAGCTTAACATTTCTATTTCTTAAAGTTAGATTTAAAATATACACAAATATGAATCAAATAATAAAAATATATGCAGTTTTATGCCAAGGGTCTCAAACACATCCAATGCAAACTGAATTTTGCATTTCAATGCAGCATCCATAATGCACCTGTTTCTAAGACTACTAAGAACCGGTTTCTAACCACCTTTCTAAAAACCCAGCAAGATTGGCAGTTTGAAACCTGCAGGGTGCTTTCAACCCCAATCCTATTTTTCCTCAATTGCTCAAACCTTCCAGATAGTGAATTGCTGAAATTTGCTGGAAGCCAAATTTTACAGAGCAAAGCTAACAATGGGGTACAATAAAATGAATTTCCTAGATCAGGGATTTCCATTTTCTTTTTCAGGCTGTGGAATATATATATATTTTAATATCCCTGGAAACCCTGAATCAAGAGGCAAAGTTCTCTAGGTAGAAATGCAGTGTTCAAATGAACTTTTAAAATCTGTCACGGAAATGCACAATTATGGAATTTTAGGATCGTACAAAACACAGCTTAGAAAAACCCCATCTAGATAAACAAATATTGGAGGTGTGATTGTTTTGAAATGTTTTTAATGGAAAGAAAAGGAATAGCTTGTACAATTGTTTTTGGGATTGTGTAAACCAGTGTTTTAATTTTTTCAGGATTGTGCAAAGTTTATTTATTTACCATGAGTTTATAATACAAAAAGCCTTCTGTTTTCTTAAACGGTTGTTCCACACAAGAATTTTAGCAGGGCACAGCAGGGGTGGGTTCTAATTTTTTTTTACTACTGGTTCTGTGGGCATGGCTTATTTTGTGGGCGTGGTTTGATGGTCATGTGACAATTCTTTAGGATTTAGTAGAGGTACTGGTCTACCAGGCTTTTAACTGCTTGCAGAGCTGTACTGGTCTATCCATTTCTGTTTGGAGGCATCGGTCTACTCATTTGTTTTTGGAGGCACCGGTCTACCACCACACTGCCTTTTAACATTGATCAGCTGTAGGGCGGCCCTTTGAAGCCCCGCGGCAAGAGTTTCAACAGTTTTTTTCCTTCTAGCCGATCAGCTGGGACTCAGGAGGCAGCAAATAGATTGAGGGTGGGGCCAAATAAAAGGTAAGAATAACGTGGTGGGTGGATGGGAGGGCCCAGCTCCCGAACAAAAAGAACCGGTACGGTGACATCATATCGTCCCCGCTACCGGCTCGGCCGAACCGGGAGGAACCCACCACTGGGGCACAGATACAGCAACTCGGGGGCTTATCTCATCCTGTTTTTTGGGTTTCTTCAGCAAAAGGATGGCAAATTGCACCCTCTGTTCTCAAAAACTCTGTTATTGGAAAACTTTGACTGCTAAAAAAACGGGGTTTGGGGGACATGTGGCAGTTTTAGGTCAGTTATCCTATGTTAGAGATTTCGTAAGAGAGAGAAGGAAGGGTGAAGGGTGACAGGATAGCAGTGTTTCAATATCTCAGGGGCTGCCACAAAGAAGAGGGAGTCAAGCTATTCTCCAAAGCACCTGAGGGCAGGACAAGAAGCAATGGATGGAAACTAACCAAGAAGAGAAACAACCTAGAACTAAGGAGAAATTTCCTGACAGTTAGAACAATTAATCAGTGGAATGACTTGTGGGTGCTCCATCACTGGAGATTTTTAAGAAGAGATTGGACAACCATTTGTCTGAAATGGTATAAGGTCTCCTGCTTGAGCAGGGAGTTGGAGTAGAAGACCTCCAAGGTCCCTTCCGACTCTCTTATTCTATTCTGAATGAATGCATCCTTATCTTTTCTCATTTGTAATTCAGTTGTAGATATATTTGACAGTTTAACTCTTGTGTCTGTTCTACTCTCTCATCGTTTTTTTTCTTTCTCTCTCACCCACAGACACACACAAAACAAGTCTAGTGCCACTTTTGATTTTGACTCCATTCCTTCCAATCTAATTGCCTCTCTTATTATAAAAGAAGTTACAGGATTTACCTTATTTTCTGCTTAAGCACTACAGCACCTCAAACCAAGATTTCCATTGTGTCCTTGACAATGACACCGAGAATTCCTTGGACTGCTTGTGCCATTAATTCCGAAGCCAACAATGAGTTGCTGGAATTGCTCCTTCCAATATACGGAGTCTTCCATTTGTCAAGAGATCATATTGTCGGCTGCCTTTTGCTTTACCTCTTTGTGAGATCCTCCCTGCAATCAGCGTGTTGTTGTTAAGATTGAACCATCAGATAATATTGTTCTGTGGGCCCATTTTTTGCTCTGCTCTTGGTTAGCCAGCCCCTGTAGTCAAAACCTGTGTGCAACAAGCTTACAAAATTGTTTGAGAAACTTCCTGCTTTTTTTGGTGGTTTCACAGAAATTTCTCAGACAAATCTCCGTCTAAGAAATAGAATGGAATAACAGAGTTGGAAGATACCTTTTAGGTCATCTAGTCCAACCCCCCACCCAAGCAGGAGACTGTACACCAGGTATCAGCAACCTGCAGCTCCAGAGCTGCATGCGGCTCTTTGGGCCCTCTGCTGTGGCTCCCTGTCGAGTGATCCCACCACTGGCTGGGCCCACTCACACTCCCCTCCCAGTCACTCCTTGCCTGGCCTGAAAAGGTAAGGGTGACAGCAGGTGATGGAGAAGCGGCTGGGGCAGAGACAGAGAGATACAAAGAAAGGGGGAGAGAGAGAGACATAGAGAAATACAGAGAGGGAGTCATGTGACTGGTGGAAGTGAGTGACATCAAGTTGGCCACGCCCACCCAGGTTTTGTGGCTCCCGGTCTTTTCTTTTCTGTGGGAAATGGGTCCAAATGGCTCTTTGAATAGTTAAGGTTGCAGACTCCTGACCTATACCATTTCTGACAGGTGGCAGTCTGGTCTCTTCTTGAAAGCTTCTAGTGATGAAGCTGCCACAACTTTTGAAGGTGAGCTGTTCCATTGGTTGATTGTTCTCACTATCCGAAAAATTCTCCTTATTTCCAGGTTGAATCTCTCCTTGATCAGTTTCCATCCATTATTCCTTCTCTGGCCTTCAGGTGCTTTAGAAAATAGCTTGACCCTCCCACCCCTCATGTGGCCGCCCCTCAAGTATTGGAAGAAGTTCTTCCCTTCACCAGACTAGCCATGCCCAGTACTTGCAACCTTCCTTCGGTTTTAGCTTCCAGTCCCCTAATCCTCTTTGTTGCTCTTTCTAGAGTCTCAGCATCTTTTTTATGGTGTGGTGACGAAAACTGGATGCAGTATTTCAGGTGTGGTCTTACTAAGGCTTTATAGAGTGGTATTAGTACATCACATGATCTTGATTGAATCCCTCTGTTAATGCAATTTAGGATTGAGGGTTTGTTCTTGGTATGTTGCTGGGGATTTAAATTGTCTTTCTTTCTTTAGGTATACAATTTGCCGTTTCCTCCAGCTGAACATCTCTTTCTTATTGTTGAACTAAAAATCTCCCATCTCCCAGAATCCTTACAGGCAAAGTGGTAAAGAATAGCATCACCTTTGATAATTAATGTTAAAGGATGGCTACTTCAAACACTGGAAAATTGTTGGATGGAATTCAGTGCCAGAAATGACAGTGATGACCTCTGGCTTAAATGGCTTTGGAAAGCTATTATTAGGGTGTGTAGAATCATAGAGTTGGAAGAAGCCATTAAGGCATCCTTCCAACCTCTCCGTTCAGTGCAAGAACTAAAATTAAAGGATCAACAACAAATCCCTGTCCATCCTCTGCTTGAACATAACTAGCAAACGGAAGTTACCACCTTCTTCTGTAATTGGTTCTGCTGTTCGACTACTTTTACTGTTAGGTTTTTTCCTCCCCTGACATTTAATTGAACTCTCCCTTCCAGCAATTTAAATGCATTATTTTCTTCCTGTGTTTTGAAAGAGAGCTGGTCTTGACTTTCTTCTGCATGACATTTAAAGGGGTATGGCATTCCTCCACTTCAGCCTTCTCTTTTCAAAGTTAAACACATCCATTTCCTTCAGTCTGTCTTCAGATTGCACATAGCACTTAATTCCTAACAAAAGCAACACATCTGGGCTGCAAAGAATTCAAATGACTGCTAGATGGCAGCAAAACCCTGGAAGGTCCTGTATCTCAACCCTGCCATCTAGTGGTCGTATAGAGTTTTGTAGTCTGGGATATCCAAGAATGTCAAATGGTAATCCATAGACCACAGTCAATGTCACCATTTTTATTCATTTTGATGTTAGAAACCTTATTAAATAGAATTAGAAAAAACAGTGAAATAAAAGCATTAACGATTAAGAGAGAGGAATACAAGACACAGGCTTTTACGGATGATGTAGTACTCATTATAGAGGAACCTATAGAAATGGGCCCAAGATTATTGGGGGAAATAGGAAGGTATGGGGAGGTAGCTGGATTTAAACTGAATAAAGGGAAAACTAAAATGCTGGTTAAAAATTTAACAGAAACTCAGAAGAAAGAATTAGAAAAGGAATTAGACCTACAAATAGTAAAAAAAATTTAAATATTTAGGGATATGGCTATCAGCGAGATGCTCAGCTCTAAAAGAAGACAACTATATACCTCTGGTTCAAAAAATAAAACAGGATTTGGAAAAATGGGGGAAATTCCAATTATCACTTTTGGGCAGGATAGCATGAATAAAGATGAATATCTTGCCCAAAATATTATATTTATTCCAGGCGATACCCGTCATTTTGGACATTTTTTTTTACAGAAATTAATAAAATTATTAGGAAATTTATTTGGGCTGGGAAAAAAATAAGAATTAAATTGTGATCATTACAAGATAATAGAAGTAGGGGAGGTTTTGGACTCCCAGCATGGGAAATATATTATAAAGTGGCCACCCTAGTATGGATAAGGAATGGGTTAATTTAAGAAATAAAAGAATCTTAACCCTGGAAGGACACGACCTACAAAAAGGATGGCATGCCTTCCTGTGGGATAAAAAGAAAAAGACCAAAACATATTTCCATAGACATAAGATAAGAGAAGCATTAATACAAGTATGGGAGAAAATTAGAAGAAAACAATATATGAAAATCCCGAACTGGCTATCGATGATGGAAGCCATGATATACCCAAATACATTAAAGATCAATAAAATGATTAGCTATAAAGAGCTTCTAAACAATCAAGGAAATCTCAAAAATAACCAATCCCTAGGCGAGCAGGGAATACATATTGACTGGTGGTCATATTTGCAGATCCAATCCAGATAAAAAAAAAAGATATAGAAGAATTTGGTATTGAGGTGGAAACAAATCGATTAGACAAATTACTGATAGGTCCAGAAAAAAAAATATTATCCAGACTATACAACTATCTGCTAGAGTTTGACAGGGTGGAAGAGGTAGTAAAAGAGCCAATGATAGCATGGGCCAAAAATATTGGACATAATATAAAGTTGGATGAATGGGAAACGATCTGGAATAGAAACTATAAACTAACAAAAGCAGCAACATATAAAGTAAACCAATATAAAATGTTATACAGATGGCACCTAGCACCTGCGAGATTAGCAAAAATCTACCCAAATGTAAGCCCCAAATGTTGGAAGTGTGGATACCACCAAGGTACCTTCTTTCATATGTGGTGGTCCTGTCCCAAAGAGAAGAGGTATTGGAGAAAAATAAAAAATTGGCTACAAGAATCAACTAATAAAAAAATTGAATTGATACTTGAAACATTTCTCCTGGGAATACTAAAGACTAAATATGGGGAAAAAAAGAAGATATTTAATTATACATATACTCCCTGCAGTGAGAATACCATATGCCCAATATTGGAAAGGAAAAGATACACCACCAGAGGAACTCATTATTCAGAAAGTTTTAGAATGTGCCGAAATGAACAAATTAACGTTAGAATTAAATGAAAAAGAGGATTCAGATTACTATACGGTGTGGGATGACTGGTACAGGTGGATTGATAACTGACTAAAAAATAGATGAAAGTTAATACAAATTTTAAGATATATATATGTACCTGGAACTATGAAACATAAAAGAAGAATTGATCTAACCTGTGTAGAAAAGTAACATTGTCTGACTGATTGTATTGTATTATAATAAATTTCAATATTTTTTTTTTTAAAAAATAGAGAATAAATATACGGTAGGTCAGAGTTAAATTGTTGGGTCCTTGTTTTTGAGCTTGGCTCTTTTCCTACAAATGTTTCATTACCAGTTCAGATGACATAATCAGCACTTAGGCGAGTGAAAATTGCTGGTAGTTTTTTAAAATGTATTTTATTGTTTTTTAATTAATAAAAGGGTGCTTTATTAAGAAAGCAAAAATAAATATGACAAAGAAAAAAATAGCATGGTTTAAGTTATATCATAAAAGCCTACTATTCATTTTTATTGACATTTCTATTCTCCTGGTAATGTTTATTGCCTTTCTCTATTCCAATCCTCTGAATATTTCTTTTTCTAAAATGTAATATCCTGAACTGGACAGGTTATTCCAGATGGGAATCTGACAAATACTAATGTGTAACAATTACTTCCTATGATTTGAAATATATCCTTTTTTTAATGCAACCTAAAATTGTTCATACTTCTGACTGATATTCAATTTGCAATTGACTATTGTTCAAAGTTATTGTTTATTAGTATTACTTTCAGCTTGTCAGTCTATGCAATCTGCATTTAATACTTATACATTTGGACTTTTAAGGAAGTATAGATAGTCTTCAATTTACAACAGTTCATTTAATGACCATTCAGGAAAAAATGACTTATGACCATTTTCCACATTTATGACGGCTGCAGCATTCCCACAGTCACGTGATCAAAATTCAGATGCTTGGCAACTGACTCGTATTTACGACCGTTACAGCGTCCCTTTTGTTACCTTCTGGCAACCAAAATCAATGGGAAAGCCAGATTCATTTAACAACCCTGTTCCTAATTTAACAACTTCAGTGATTCACTTAACAACTGTTGCAGGAAAGTCGTACAATGGGGCAAGCAAAACTCATTTTAAAAATATTTCACTTAACAACAGAAATCTTGGGCTAAATTGTGGTCATAAATCAAGATCTACCTTTAAAGAACACTTTACTTGTCTCTATTAAATTTAATTCTATATTATCAGATCGTTTTTAATCTGTTAAATTCCTTTTGAATCTTTTCCCCCCTGTCTTTTAAAATATTAACTATCCCAGGCAATGTTGTGTCACCTGCAAATCTCCTAAGTATTTAGCCTCTTCTTTGAAATTATTAATAAAACTGCAATAAAAGGTACTTTTTATCATCTCTGGTGGATTTACGATAAAGCAAAGAAATACTGGGACCAGATTTATATTTTAATTTGAATTCAAAAGATTCTTGAAATAAATACAAACCAGAAACCTGAATTTTTCCTTTTAGTAACCAACTAACTCCCACAAGGGAAGAATGGATGGCAAATATGATGGAGCTAATGGGGATGGTGAAATGGAATGTTTTGGTTAAAGAAAAGAATTTGTCTAGCTGTGTCTGCTTGGAAACTGTTTCTGGACTTTCTGCTCAAACCCCCAAAAAAGAAAACCTTGATTTTAGGTTTTGATGATTAGAATAATTTTACAACCAGGGGAAATGGCTTAAAATGTTGTGAAATACAAACCAAAAAATTGAAGTTGTTTGTTTGTTGTTGTTGTTTGCATTCTACTACACAGAAAAAAGTGGGAAGCCATCACTTTTTTTCTCTGCACCTTTTCTATCTCTTGTTTTTTAAAAATGTTTTTCCTATGTTCTTATCTCATAATGAAACTTAATAAATTTTATTTTTAAAAGTAAAACTGAATAATACGGGATCTAGGACTGAATCTGTCAGTGTTGGAAGCCATATTAGGCCAGAAGCTTACATGCTGCCACCTTCTCCTGTGTGGGAAAGTAGGAGGGGGGATTTAGTAGAGGGGTGGTTGGTAGACATAATAGCATTCTTCCTGTCGGTCAAGGTCAGAGCGATCCGGCATCTGGAGAAGGAGTGGTTGGAATGCTGAGTAAAGATGGCATGGACGTTGATTGGAGCATGTGATCGACTGAGGAGTGAGGGGATGGTTTGGGGGGTTTTGACTTACTGAGGGAGAACCCGGACCTTTCAGATTCAGGTTTTCCCAGATGTGCCAGTTTACCTATTCTAGTAAAGAGAACTTTGGAAAATGCTTGCTTCCGTGTCTTTACTCGGAGTTCGGATTTTCTGGAACGCTGACATAATCCTGTGCAGTTTTTAATGTAGGAGAAGGAATGGCAGAACATGGATGGTGGAATCAAAAGAGGGATCAGCCTAGAATCCCTATGTAGCCACAAGAAGACTATGTTGAATTCCATTGACCCTTGAATTCTATTGACCCTTATCTATCTCTTAGGTGCTAACTTTTAGTTGAGAAGATTCCTGTACCTAAACATCAGTAGCAATAAATCAGTTTAATTGTACCCGCACATGTGAATCTGATCGGTAGCTCTCTCCAGTTTAATGAAAAACCATGGATTATACTTTCACTATGATCATTCAACCATTTAATTTTCATATAATTAAGTTACACTTAACTCGCTTTCTTATTAGGATATTGTGGGATATTTTGCCAAGCACTTTTCCAATCCAAGATAAATTACATCTATAGCATCCCCATAATCTACTATATTTTTCTGAAGTTACATACAGGATGATGTTCTACTGTTCTATTATCCTTCAATGTAGTTGATATATAAAGATTAGGGCAGAATATCTTTCGTTTGGGATGTAATTCATCTGTCCCTGGAGATTAAAAATATTATTTACCATATGCCCAATCAGAGAAGTTCTGTTATTAAAACACTGTTTCCAAAAACATTAATAAAGTGAGAAAAAAAAGTGATAGAACAATAAAATGTAAAATTTCAGAAGAGAGGGCTGTCAGCTTTCATGCCTATTAGCCATAAAAAAAGAATGAAATATCCATGTAATATGGCAATATATCCACACAACAGTCTGAGAACAAGTAATGTAAAATGCCATACTATTCTTGTATTTCTTATTTATGGCTGGCTGCTATTAAAGAGAAGGTCAAGTATAGGCTGTATGTGAAACCACATTGCTTAAGAAGGAATCTGTTGGGTGCTCTGGCTGGCTGGGATAAGTTGTCAGAACTATTTTTCTTTTTTTCGTTCCCTCTTTCTCTCGGTGGTAGCTCTACACTTCTCTCTCTTCTTTCCATTCTTTTTCTCTTTCCCCATTCTGCTTCATAGATTGCAGGAAGAGACGCAAGATTCTAATATGAGATACTAACTGATCAATGGTGAAATTCAATTTTTTTTTACTACCGGTACTGTGGGCGTGGCTGGTGGGCGTGATGTGGCTTGGTGGGTGTGGCTAGGTGGGCGTGGCAGGGGAAGGATACTGCAAAATCTCCATTCCCACCCCACTCCCGGGGAAGGATACTGCAAAATCCCCATTCCCTCCACACTCCTGGAGGAAGAATATTGCAAAAACTCCATTCCAGAGGTGGGTTTCAGTAGGTTCTGATCAGTTCTGGAGAACCAGTAGTGGAAATTTTGAGTAGTTCGGAGAACCGGTAAATATCACTTCTGACTGGCCCCACTCCCATCTATTCTCTGCCTCCCAAGTCCCAGCTGATTGGGAAGGAATGGGGATTTTGCAGTAACCTTCCCCTGGAGTGGGGAGGGAATGGAGATTTTACAGTATCCTTCCCCTGCCATGCCCACAAAACCACGTCCACCAAGCCACAGAACCGGTAGTAAAAATTTTTGAAACCCACCACTGCTCCATTCTCACCCCACTCTGGGGCCAGCCAGAGGTGGTATTTGCCGGTTCTCCAAACTACTCAAAATTTCCGCTACTGGTTCTCCAGAACCTGTCAGAACCTGCTGGGTTTCACCCCTGTAACTGATCCCTTTCTAGGGCTTTGCAAGAAATTTAGTATGGGGCTCTTGTGCCTCAGGTCCAAGTACAGGTAGTCCTTGACTTACAACAATTCATTTAGTGACTGTTCAAAGTTACAATGGCATTGAAAAAAGAAACTTATGATCATTTTTTTAAACTGATAACCATTGCAGGATCCCCATGGTCATGTGATCAAAATCCAGATACTGGGCCACTGACTCATATTTATGATGGCTACATAACCGTCAATATTAAAACTGGTGATTGTTTGGGAATGGCTATTGCCTAACTGGTTGGATTGGCAATATATATAAACCATCAATGCATGTTTGCAGTCAAAATGTAATGTATAGCTTTAAGACTGTAATGCTGTATTGCATCATACTGAATTCTGATTGGCTAGCTCTGTAGCCAACATACTTAAGAGGAAGCTTGAATCATGGCTTATTTTTCTTATTACATTATTATTGCTACTTCTGCTCCTCTCTGCCTGTTCTCTCTGCATGATCACTGATTGATCATTGCTACTTGTTCTTTTCTACTGTTTTACTGATTGTTTTACTGCTGTACTTGTTCTTGTTTGCAATTCCAAAAAGGACTGTTTTATTGCATATGATTACAACAACTGGTAAGAAGACTTGGTTCTTGGAGTATCCCTGGATTGACAATTTAACTATCTTTAACTGTGTATGACCTGGATTGTTTATTGGATTTTGCTTTGCTTTTTCCTAAAAGTAAAAGAATATCACAACTTGGTGTGTCTGTGTATTGACAGTGCTTATTCACCATTACCCTCAGCCGTTTCTCATGTGCACAACCTTGTTACTCAAGGGTTACTCTGCACATATTCCTTAACAGTGATGTTCAAAACCATGAATATAAAAAAAAATATTCACGGTAGAATCAATAAGCAATGATTATTGCGAACTTTTGCGAACTTCTAACAAGTAAAGTCGACGTGGAAGCCAGATTCATTTAATAATTGTGTTATGAACTTAACAACTGCAGTGATTCACTCAACAAATGTGGCAAGAAAGGGTATAAAATGGGACAAAACTCACTTAACAAATGTTTGCTTAGCAACAGAAATTTTGGGCTCAGTTGTGGTCGTAGGTCAAGGATAGCAACTACTCCTAAAGTTCTTATATAACATTGAACATCAGAGTTGGAAGGGACCTTGGAGGTCTTCTAGTTGAGCCCTTCAGCAGCATGTTGTATTCTCAATACGTAAAGCTTCATCAGAACTTTAGATGGATCTGAATTTGAGAAACCAGATCCCACCAGTGGTGGGTTTGAAATTTCTTTTTACTACCAGTTCTGTGGGTGTGGCTTGGTGGGCGTAGCATGGCTTGGTGGGCGTGGCTTGGTGGGCATGGCAGGGGAAGGTTACTGCAAAATCCCCATTTCCTCCTGATCAGGGGTGAAATGTAAAATTTGTTACTACCAGTTCTGTGGGCGTGGCTTGGTGGTGGTGGGTAATGTGACTGGGTGGGCATGGCCAAATTTTTTTAAAAAAAACTTTTCAAAGCATTTTTTCTAATGCTTTGAAAAGCTTCTGCCGATCAGGCAACTCAGCTGGGATCTCAGAGACTTTTCAAAGCATTTTTTTACCACCTCTTCGGCCAAGAGGTTGCAGCAAAAAAATGATTTGAAAAGCCTCTGACTACCCCAGCTGAGCTGCGTGATCATCAGAGGCTTTTTTTTTAACTTTTAAAAGCATTTTTTCATTGGAAGAGGTTGTAGAAAAAATGCTTTTAAAAGTAAAAAAAAAAGCCTCTGGCGATCCTGCGGCTCATGGTGTGTGTGTGTGTGTGTGTGTGTGCAGGGATTTTTGCTACCGGTTCTCCGAACCACCCGTCACCATTGCTACCAGATCAGGCAATCTGGTCCGAACCGGGAGCATTTCACCCCTGCTCCTGATCAGCTGGGGCTTGGGAGGCAGAGAATAGATGGGGGCGGGGCCAGTCAGAATTTTTACTAGCGGCTCTCTGAACTACTCAAAATTTCTGCTATCAGTTTTCCAGAACTGGTCAGAACCTGCTGAAACCCACCTCTGTTACATTTGGATTGCCTCTTGAATCCACTGTGAATATCTTTTTCTGATTTTGATCTTAGAATGTTAATAGTGTTGCTTAATTATCTCATCAACAAAGGAAAGTCACAATTGATGCTGGTTCCTCTCACAAAACCTTGTACCGCCAGAGACTCCAGTATGACCACAGTTCTGGTGAACAGAGTCAAGAAAAGCAATCTTATATCCAGAGAGCAAGAGATCAAGTTGAACTTGTTTTAGGCTTGAAAATATAATTTCTAAGGTCTTGGAATAGGATGGATGGGACTCCCTTGTTTGGGAAGTTTTATGATTTGATATGTGGTCTGAATTGCATTCTCATACTTGTTTCGTTATTCTTTTTGTAATTTGTTCTGGTCTAGTTTATTGAAAACCAGCTGATAATGTTGCCCGGGTATTTATTTATTCCAATGCTGTATTAGACAGGAAGAGCAACTTCACCCTGAGCCCTGATTTCGGGGAGAATTAAATTAGTTAAAAATGTTTTCCCTCTATCCCCAGAAGTAAAAGGATACAAAACAACAAAAAAAGGATTGTTGTTTTGCTAGCTGATCCATGATCATTCGGTATGCTTTTTTCTGATTTTGATTTAGAAGTGGCTTCTTGTCTGCAATATATGCACTAAACTGTTTGATGTTGTAGTTCTTTTCTCATATGTAATCTGTGTGAAGTATGTCGTGTCGGTCTCATAGTGGTGCAGGCTGGCTGAGTTGCAGTAATGTTTTATTGATCATGGCCATACATTTGTCGTCAAGAATAATCAAAGCCTTGTTGAAAATATCTGAACCAAACGTAATTTCTAATGTTGGATTTCCCCCTTACCAAAGGGAATCCCTTGTGGAGTACTATGAAGCTATGAAGTTACCATGCCAACTCCATTGTGTTACACAATCGAAGCCATTTTAAGGCAGTACAGTAGAAGCCATTTTAAGGCACAACAGGCTGTATCTTAACAGAACACCTCCCCCCCCCAGGGGGTGTTAGGGTGTCTTACCCCCACAGTATTTTTTTCCAGAGAGTAAGTCATCTGTGTAACAAGTTTGGTTGAATTTGTTCGTTTGTGAGCTACCCTGATTTCTTTTTACTTTGAGTCAGGTGGCACCAAAGTTGTGAATTAAATTAATGAATAAATAAATAAGTAAATTTGCATGCAGGATTTTCCTTGTCCAAACTCTGATATTTTCCATTAAAGAGATTTGGAGTTTAAAGGGGGGTTACGAACAAAAACCACCATTATATTCAAGATTCTTGAGTGTAGTTGCACAACTGAGTAAATTAGCAAATAGTGCAGCCAGGCAAAGGCTAAATCCCCACAAGAGTTAGTTTAGTTGAGTGGTTAAAGCACCAGGCTAGAAAGCAGAAGCTGTGAGTTCAAGTCCTGCTTCAGTCATGAAAACCAGTTGAGTGACTTTGGGCCATTCACTCACTCGCAACCCAATCAACCTCACCGGGTTATTGTTGAGCGGAAAATAGGAGGAGAAAGGTGTGCTGGATATGTTTGCTGCCTTTTAGTCATTTTTTAAAAATAATAAATGCGGGACATAAATAAATAAATAATTTCCGGTATCAGACAAGCTCTAACGGATAGCGAAAAATCCTCCAATCTCTTCTCCTGCCAGTGTTGTTTGTTTTTTTTTGACCATTGCAAATTCTGCATCCTCAGCTGTTCCTCTGTTCAGAAACTCAAATTGTCACTTTTTCCTCCTTTTCTTTTTAGCATTTTTTTTTACTGCAGCCTGAAGAAATTAAGCAAAGCAAAACTATTCCCAGCATGAATATAAAAGTGATGGATCTGCTACATTTGCCTTTGTCGGGCTGTTGTTAAAGGTACAGGAGCTGGCTGCCAAACAAGAAAAACTTAGCAGGAGCCTTTCAAAAGTCATTGAAGGATTACAAGGCTATTTTTTTAAATTCATGATTTTGCCTGCATGGCGGGCGGGCGGGCGGGCGGGGTGGGAGGAGGGGGAGAAGAGAGAGACAAGCTCTCAAAGAATGAATTAGCTATGCTCTCCAATATTTTATGGACAAAATTAGGAACATCCTTTCAATATTGCTTTTTCATCCCATCTGCTGTTATAGCTTGAAGAACTCTTGAATTATTCTCCAAAGGGACTGAGGGAATAGGGAGAGGCAGGAATGCAATGAACTTGAGAGAAACATTCTGTGTTGGATGATGGATTCCTAGACATATTTTTAGAATTCAAAGGAGAGCAATCAAGATGATAATGGAGACCAGGTCTTATGAAGATACATACTGCTGGGGATTTGCAGGGGTTCGGGAGAACCTCTAGCCAAGATTCTGTGCAGTTCAGAGAACCCCCAAATCCCACTCCTGGCTGACTCCGCCCACCCCTCCCCTCCCCTCCCAGATGTCCCCACATGGCCCATTTTGGATGCAGGTAAATGCAGAGCGCACACGGAGGCTCGGGGAGGGTGAAAAACGGGCCTACTGGAAGTTCAGGAAGGCTAGAAACAGGCCCGTTTCTGGCCTCCAGAGGACCTCTGGAGCCTCGGGAGGCTGTTTTCGCCCTCCCGGAGGCTCGAGGAAAGCCTCCGGAGCCCGGGGTGGGCAAAAATGCCCCCTTCCTGCTGTGGTGCAGGAGGCTGGCTAGGCCACACCCACCATGGCCACGCCCACCCAGCAACCGGGCAGAGGACCCCTTGCTAAAATTTTTGAAACCCACCCCTGCTGATGATAGTGAGACCAGGTCTTTTGAAGTTAGGCTGAAGGAACAAGTCTAGAGGAAAGAATATAAGACTGGGGAAAGGAAGAATAGCAAGGGGAGATGTGATAGCTAAATTAAGATAGTTTAGGTAAGATAGCTATGTCATAGTTTTAACCAGTGGTCGGATTCAAATAATTTAACAACCCTAATTCTCTACCCTAATGATTTCTTCCAAAAACAGTTCACCAAACTGCTCAGAAAGTTAATAACCGGTTCTCCCGAAGTGGTTTTAACCCCAATTTAACCATTGGTTTTAACCCCAATTTAACGTCTGTGGAGCTCACCCCATATTTAAGAGATCTTTAAAACTTAACATGCATAAGGGGTTTTTTTTGTTTTTGTTTTAAAACTCAAATTTTATATTATTTTTCATTTTGCTGGTTTGAATTTGTAATTCTTGTTTGATGAATAAACATTAAAATAAAAGTTCAGATACAACAAGGGGAGTTAGTCCATAACTGTTCAAAAGTCAGAGAAAATTAGGACCAGAATCATAACTACAGTCAACTCCTGGGACTTAGCATTGCCCTTGTAACAGAGTCAGGGACCAGAAAAGTGGGTAATACAGAAAATCCCAAAGGTGCTTTTTTCAAGAGGCATCTGGATTTTCTTGTTTTTCTTTAAAGACATTTCTCTTCTCATCCAAGACGTCAGCTCTGACTGGATGGTGGGAAATGGAAGGATTTATATTCCTTGCAGACAGCTGGTCATTTGCATTCTTTTAGAGAGTCGTTGAGGCCACTTGAAGGTTTATCTATGTCCTCCTGGTCACTTGAGTGGTGCAAATGGGTGTGGACTCCACACTTGTTGCCCTTTAAAACCTCCAAGTGGCCTCAACAACTCTCTAAAAGAATGCAAATGATCAGGTGTGGTGGCTTCTTGGAACTGTAGCAAGGACTACAGTTGTACAGTGGAGATAGATGATGTCCTATTCTTCCTCTTCTATTGAGAGAGGACTGTTTAATTTTGATATAGAGGGCCTTGATGAAGGTGAAGATTCATTACTTGAGTTTGGGGGATGGTTTCTGAATGTTTCATTACCAGGCTAGGTAACATCTTCAGCGGAGTTTAGGGGATGTCAGTGTCATTGTTCTTCTGTTTATAAAGGCTTCAGGTGTGGGTGTGTCAAGTGAGGGTTTTGTGGTGGGTCAGGTGTGAGTCATCAGTGAGATCTTGTGATTGGTCTTGTGATAGGGAGGTTACAACAGATCAGGTTCATTGAAAGGTGAACTGCTGGTGGAGAGGAGTTTTGTGGGTTGGTTAAGGGTCAGTGCTGTCTCTGATTGGCTGTGTGGTTGATGTGGATTCTGAGGGGGTCGTAGGCTGGTTGTAGGTCAATGTTGATGGAATTGCTTGTGGCATGCCAGGCTTCGATGAACTCACGAGCGTGGCAGGTGGTGACGTGATTTTTGTGTTGCTCCAATTGAACTGATGCTGCTTGGTGTTGGTGTGGGTAGAGTTAGTCATTATTCCATAGAAGGCCTCTTTGATCCCTCTTTCAAACCAGCGATCCTCTCTGCCCAAAAAGTGGACTTTGCTGTCTTCAAAAGAGCGGCCTTTGTCTTTTAAGAAGAAAAGAAAAACCAGAAAGTCCAGTTGCCTCTTGAAAAAGCACCTTTGGGATAACAATGACCTGGATGACCGAGAACCTCCATAGACATGTAATAATAATAATAAAAAGAAATGGTCCCATAGCATAGGCATGTTACAATGAGCTAAAGCCAAATAAAGGCAAATTCTGGTGGAATTCAATTTGTCAGTGGAATGGATTATCTAGGGAAGGAGGTCTTCTCTTTGTCCAGCTCTTACTTGACACTTCCATCAGTCTTTTGGCAGAAGCTGCTTAAATATGGTTCCTGCATTGAGCGGGCACTTAGACTCAATGTCTCATTGACCCTGGAATTAAGGAGAAACTTCCTAACATTGAGGATGATTAACCAGTGGAACAGCTTGCCTTCAGAAATCATGGGTGCTCCATCAGTGGAGGTTTTTAAAAAGAGACTAGACAGTTGCTTATCTGAAATGTTATAGGTTCTCCTGCTTGAAAAAGGGCTGGACTAGAAGATCTCCAAGGTCCCTTCCAGATTCTATTCTATTCTATTCTATTCTATTCTATTCTATTCTATTCTATTCTATTCTATTCTATTCTATTCTATTCTATTCTATTCTACTCTACTCTACTCTACTCTACTCTACTCTACCCCTTCCCTCTTTATGATGGCCATAATGGTCAATGTCAAAGTGGCCATTCTCCTTAGATCATCCCTAAAGCAGAGACCACTTACTATGGATAGCTCAGAACCTTCAGAATAGGCTGGGGGGCATCTGTATCTGTTAAATTTCTATGTCTGGCCTTTTTAAATGGCATCCTTGTTTACCAGCCCAAGTACGGTGCATGGAAGGTGTTTATGAAACTCTCTTCTTTATGATCTGAGCAGTTTCTTCTTTTATAGCAAAAGCAATAAAGTAAACGGAACAGGAGAAAGTCCAGAGGGGTGGATGGGAGGGGGGAAGGAGGAAAACTATAAAGGGAACGAACGTAATGGATGAAAAGAAAATTGATTCATTAGTTGCTGCAGTTTCCTGTGCCTGCGAGCACCAGTCATCTCCTGTCTGATGTGGAATCTTCTGCAGATAACAAATCTCCGTTTAATAAGAGACTCACTGGTAAATCTATCACGAGGCCCAGATTAGTGGAAGTGTAATGGCCCGTGAGCTCCCTGCATGCTGCATATTATTTTATTATAAGGGACAGAAATTGAAATCAGCAGCACAGAGGAAATGGTAAGAATGACAAGGGAGTGGTGGCCAAGGAAATCGGATTACATGTCAAGGAACAAATGAGGAAATATACAGCCTTTGGGCCAAGCGAGGAGAAGAGACAAGCGAAGAATAGCACCGGGTTTCTGCAGCTTGGTGGCATTCTCATTCACAGCACCATCTCCCCAGTGGTGGGATTCGAATAATTTAACAACTGGTTCGCCCAGCGTCAGATTGACGGTCGTGGGAGGCATGGCCCATCCCTGTCCTCCAGCTCCACCGCACATGCAAAACGAGCCTCCCACAATGGCCAACCCTACCCTGGGTGAACCAGTTGTTAACCCTCCCCCACCGCTATCAAAGTAGTTCCTGGGTGTTGTACTGCAATGGAGAAATGGGCAACGGAGAGGCCGGCACAAGGGAAGGAGGAGGAGCAGAGAGAAGGAAGTGGGAAAGTGGCTTTCTCCTTCCCTCATGCCACCGCTCCATTGCAATGCAGCTCAGCGCCCAGGATCCACTTTGATAGCAGGGTGGGTGGCTAACAACCAGTTTAACAACCTGAACCGATGCAAACCGGCTGAATCCCACCACTGCATCTCTCATTACTTGCTACTGAAATAGCAGGCATGAGCCATTGCCCAAACTCCTGGTTACCATTCCAGTAGACCATTCTGACTCTCGAAAGGTTCCCCTGCCAATCGTGTCTGACTCCCTGCCGTGCTCATCTCTGTTTCCTAGCTGAGGAAACCAGCGTTGTCTGAAGATACTTCTACGGTTAGGCGGCCAACATGACTATACGCTGAGGCGCATTATTACCAACATGATACCTATTTATCTACTTGCATACACACGCCGCGTGGGTGGTGATGGGAGCGACATGGCGTTCCCATGTAACACTTCTCCTGCACGAGCTGCACTGGCTCCCGGTGGTCTTCCGGGTGCGCTTCAAGGTTTTGGTTACCACCTTTAAAGCGCTCCATGGCTTAGGACCTGGGTACTTGCAGGACCGCCTACTACCACCAATAGCCTCCCACCGGCTGGTATGATCTCATAGAGAGGGGCTCCTCTGGGTGCCGTCGGCCAAACAGTGTCAACTGGTGGTCCCCAGGGGGAGAGCTTTCTCTGTGGGGGCACCTACTATCTGGAACAAGCTCCCCCCGGAGATACAGAGGATCCCGGATCTGCGCACCTTCCGCCGCACTCTTAAGACCTTTTTATTTCACCAGGCGGGCCTGGCCTAACCTCTCTTCCTCTTTTAGCGTTTAAATTTTAATCTGTTTTAAATTGTGTGGGGTGTTTTAATACTGTCTGGGCCAAATCTATTTAATTTGATTTTATCTGGGTTTTTAAATTTTGTATTCATGTATTTTTATTGTTGGCTGTTCACCACCCTGAGTCCTTCGGGAGTAGGGCGGTATATAAATCTAATAAACCTAAACCTAAACCTTTTCAAATACTAGTTGGGCAGGAGCTGAGGCAAGTAACAGGAGCTCACTCCATCATATAGTACTTGGGTCTCAAACTGCTGACATTCTGATTGACAAGCCCAGCACCTTCACTGCTTGGTCACTGTGCTCCTTATTCTGACTCTAATCTATTTTTATCTCACAAGGGTGCCAGTGCTACCTCCACCTTGAGATAGCATTTGCATGCCATGCTAAACCTGAACTAATTCATTGTCTGGATTTGTTTAATATTCTGAAGTTGCTAAAAAGCCAAATGCAAATGCTATCTTGGGTTGCATTTACAGGAGTGTTGTGGTCCACCAGCAGCAACTTAGCAATGGGTTCATATTTATGACTGTTGCATTGTCCCAGGGTCATGTGATCACCTTTTGTGACCTTCTGACAAGCAAAGTCAGTGTTGTGGTCCACCAGCAGCCTGCAGAGCTGGCAGCCAAGTAAGACAGTGAGGAGGCTGGGGAGGAACATGGACCAGTCCTGGAGTCTGGGGAAGGCCCGGATGAGGGCTCTGCATCGGAGGCAGAGATGGGGCCAGGGCCAATTGGGAGTTATGCGTGGACTTTGGAACCCCCGAGTCGGACAGCAGAGAGGCAGAGGAACAGGAGGAGCCTGTTCCTAGTGCACGCATGCGCAGAATTGCCAGAAGGCAAGAGCAGCTAAAGCAAATGGGACGACTCGGGAGTAAGGCCAAGAGATGATTGGCCCCTCCCATTAGGCTTAAAAGAGAAACAAAGGCACTTGGGCTTTTTTCAGGAAAGCAACGTTGCTAACTCTGTTTCCAGTTGGCATCTCTTGTTTGTTCATGGGGCTTTGCCAAGTAAGGCCTTTGGCAGGGTGTCAAAGAAGATAAAGTGGTGATTATCCTGAAGGACTTCTTCTGAAGGACTTTTTTGCAAGTAATTGGGGCTCAGCTGGGAATGAATGTAATTCATTCAACACAATAAAATAGGGGGCTTGGGGGACTAATCGTGTATTGTAATGACTCAGTAAGCCTAGGTCACAACAAGGAGCATAGAATCCAGAACATGGGAACTGTTTTATTCTATCCCGTAAACCACAGTTGACTTGACTTACAACCATTCATTTAGTGACCAGTCAAAGTTACAAATGGCACTGAAAAAAGTAACTTATGACTGTTTTTCAAACTTATGACTGTTGCAGCATCCCCATGGTCACCTGTTCAAAATTCAAATCCTTGGCAACTGGCAGGTATTTATGATGGTTGCAATGTCCTGGGGTCATGAGATCAACTTTTACAATCTTCTGATAAGCAAGATCAATGGGGGAGCAAAATACACTTCATAACAGTGTTACTACCTTAACAACTTCAGTGATTAGCTTAACAACGGTGTCAGGAAAGGTGGTAAAACGAGGCAAAACTCACTTCTTTTAAATCTTAGAAATTTTGGGCTCAATTGTGATCGTAAGTCGTGGACTACCTGTATATTGGTGAAATAGCTTGACCGGCCGTTTGTCCCAGGCATGGCTGCCCCTGCCCTGCTTCACTTAATCTCTAGGCTCAGTTGAAAAGGTTTCTTCTCCCATAATCAGCTTTTACAGGTCATTACCTCCTTCCTCTTGCGACATATTAGTTTTGATAATATTCCTCTCCTTCTCCATTTGTCTTTTATCTTCCCTGCAATTATGAATGGCTCATGAGAGTCACAGGGCAGAGTAGGGGAACTTCAGCACTGTAGCAGGAGGCAAGGAAGGGGTCTGAGAATCCAAAGAGGGAAAAGGCATGGCAAGTAAAATGAGCCTGGACTGTTGTAAAAGCCTGTTGTTAACTAACTTTCAGCTGCCTGTAATTATTGCAAGTTCGAATCTCCCCAGGCTCAAGGTTGACTCAGCCTTCCCTCCTTTCTAAGGTAGGTAAATTGAGGACCCAGTTTGTGGGGGCAATAAGCTGACTTTGTATAAAATATACAAAAGTATGAAGGCTATTGCTTAACGCATTGTAAGCTGTCCTGAGTCTCCGGAGTAGGGCGGCATATAAATCTAATTAAAAAAAAAGTAATTGATGGGAGAAAGGTTGTTTTAAATGTTTTATTAAGGAATGAAAGAAAAGGGATGCGATGGCTCAGTAACTAAGACGCTGAGCTTGTCGATCGAAATGTCAGCAGTTCAGCGGTTCAAATCTCTAGCACTGCGTAACTGAGTGAGCTCCCGTTACTTGTCCCAGCTTCTGCCAACCTAGCAGTTCGAAAGCACATAAAAAATGCAAGTAGAAAAATAGGGACCACCTTTGGTGGGAAGGTAACAGTGTTCCAGTGCACCTTTGGCATTTAGTCATGCTGGCCACATGACCACGGAGACATCTTCGGACAGTGCTGGCTCTTCGGCTTTGAAACGGAGATGAGCACCGCCCCCTAGAGTAAGGAATGACTAGCACCATATGTGCGAGGGGAATCTTTACCTCTACCTTAAGGAATGAAAAAGAGGAAGGAGAGAGACAATTAAGAAGAAGATGAAAGGAACTGACATTTAAATCTCAATAACAGACTTTTACAGCCATTTCCTTCATTCAATAGCAATAGCATTTAGACATATATACCGCTTCACAGTGCTTTACAGCCCTCTGTAAGAGGTTTACAAAGTCAGCATCTTGCCCCCAAACAATCTGGCTTCTCATTTTACTGACCTTGGAAAGACGGAAGGCAGAGTCAACCTTGAGCCAGTCACGATCGAACTGCTGGCTGTGGGCAAAGTTTGCCTGCAATACTACATTCTAACACTGTGCCACCTTGACTGTTTAAGACATTCATCTGTTTTCTTAGTTATAAATAAATAAACTAGACCTTGAGAACACCCACTCAAGGGGTTTGTTTGAACAAAAGCCAAATATTATCCAAGGACATAATATTTCAATCGAAAAAAGATCTTGACAGACTTGAACAATGGGGCCTATCCAACAACATGAAATTTAATGTGGAGAAAAGCAAGGTTTTACACTTGGGCAGGAAAAAACCAAATGTACAAATGCAGACTAGGGGAAAACTGGCACAAAAACAGTAACTGTGAGAGGGATCTTGGATTTCTATTGGATGATCACTAAAATATGATCCAGCAGTGTGTGGCAAAAGCCAAGAAAACTAATACGATCCTTGGTTACATAAACAGAGACATAGAATTAAAATCATGTAAAGTATTAATAACCTTTTATAAAACCTTAGTAAGACCACACCTGGAATACTGCATTCGGTTTTGGTCACCACACTGCTGGAATTGGGTATGGCCAATCTAGAAAAAAGAAGGAATAGGGGTGACATGATACCGGTAGCAGCATTCCAGTATTGGAAGGGCTGCTACAAAGAGGAGAGGTTCAACTTATTTTCCAAAGCACCAGAAGGCAGGACAAGAAACAATGGATGGAAACTAATCAAGGAGAGAAGCAACCTGGAATCAAGGAGAAACTTCCTACCAGTGAGGACAATTAACCAGTGGAACAGCTTGCCTTCATAAGTTGTAGGTGCTTCATCACTGGAGGTTTTTAAGAAAATACCAGGCAGCCACCTATCTGAATTGGTATAGGGCAGTGATGGCTAACCTTTTTGCCATCGCGTGCCAAAAGCTGGGGTAGTGGAGGGGGGGATTGTGCGCGCGCGTGTCCACACCCATAGTTCAATGTGCCCCATCCCCCCACGCATGCACACATGACCCCCCCCTCTCCCCCCGCTCTTGGCATGCAATGGCACGGTGGGCCCAGTAGGCCCATTTTTTTGCCCTCCCCAGGCTCCAGGGCCTTTCTAGGAGCCTGGGGAAGGCAAAAACAGCTTTCCTCCGGGGGCTCTCCGGAGGTCTGGAAACAGCCCATTTCCCGACTTCCAGTGGGCCCGGAAGGCCCGAAAATCAGCTGGACTGAGGTAGGGCAACGGTCGCGTGCCCACAGATATAGCTCCGTGTGCCACCTGTGGCCCCCGTGCCATAGGTTCGCCATCATGGGTATAGGGTCTCTTGCTTGAATAGTGCGTTGGACTAGAAGACTTCCAAGGTCCCTTTCAGCTCTAATCTGATTGAGAAAGAATTTGGGAAGAAGGCAACATAAATGAAACACACTGACTTACACAGTGTCAACTGGCGTCCTCAAAACAACGAGGAATACTTCACAATTTTATACGCAAGGTCTCTCAAAACTTTTAAAAATTATTTTAGTCAAGTTTGGGGCCTGGTATTTTTCATGATAATGCTATAAATGATAATTGCTTATCGTTATTATCTTCTGAGACTTTTCTTGAGGTGGCACTGGATATTTCCTCATGGTCTCCCATTCAAGTTCTAATCAGACTCAGCCCTTAGATTTTTATCTCACTTTTATAATTTTATAAGTAACCCAAGGCAGTGAATATACCTAATACTCCTTCCAACTATTTTCCTTACAACAACAATTCTATGAGGTGGGTTGGGATGAGAGAGAGTGACTGGCCCAAAGACACCCAATCGGTTTTCAGACCTAAAGATGGGCCTAGAACTCATAGTCTCCTGGTGATTGGCCCCAAATAACCCAGTTGGCTTTCATGCCTAAAGATGGGACTAGAACTCACAGTCTCCTGGTTTCTAGCCAACCCCTTAACCACTACACCAAACTGGCTGTCTATTGTTAATGGATTCATATATATATATATATATATGAATACCTGGCTGTTCTTCTTGAGGGAGATGAAAAAGAAAATAATTCTAAACAACAAGCAATGTGATTGTGGGAATAAGCATACAGTAAAAGAGAGGAAGGGAAATAATAATCTGTCTATCACTGTTTTTCAACAGAGATTGGCAATCCTTAGTGCTACCAACTGGCTGAAAGAAATTTCATACATTTTCCCTCCTTATTTAACAAGCAGGGCAAAAGAAGGTGATACACAGACTTGATATAAAACTGATGAACATCACGAGATGTCAGGATGCGTATCTGTAAGGGCCCCGTTTGCATTATGATGACGCCGGGTACCTGTTGTCATTTTTGATATAAATTCAGTGAACTGCAGCTGCCTGCGCTTCTAGAGTGCTTCCGATGTTGGAAGAAAAATTGGAAGCAATGCATTTAAAGATGATGTTGAAAAAGAAGTGTTTACCCTTTGTAATAGCATTCCTTGAGACATCTGAATGGTTCCCACCCAGATGATGTTCTGAAAAGTGCTGAAAATGTATTATTTCCTCATCCTGTGGCAGGAGAGTGGGCAAGTCCTTGTAAGGTGCTTGTGTTGTTTTGTATATTTTTTTTTCCTGAATACACCTCATTTGTTTCTTCTTTTCATTCTTTTCATTCTGTTCATCATTTTTTTCTGATCTGACTTATTATTATATGGAATTCTTTATTGGCCAAGTGTGATTGGACATTCAAGGAATTTGTCTTTGGTGCATAAACTATCAATTCCTAACTTCACAACTAAACAATGTAATATTCCGATGGCTAGTACCAGAAGGTATCCTGATTTCCTGGCAGGAGAAAAAATTCAAAAAAAAAAAAAACATTCGTCAAGAATCATAATGTTCACCGAGTGAAACGAGATTGATTTTATATATGATTACTGCAGCTAGGTTACTGATTGGACAATATTGGAAAAAAGATAGTGTACCTACTATAGAGGAATGGACATCGAAGATGGCTAATTTTGCGGAAATGGCAAAGATTTCTGCATACTTAAAAGACAGGACCCTAACAAAGAAGCCTTTGTTAGGGAGTGGAAGAAATGGGTAGATTATGTGCAGAACAAATATCAAACCAAGAAGTTTCAATTAGTATTTGATTCATAATTATTCTTATTATAACTATTTTATTAAATATTTGAAATTATTAGTATAGTATATATGTTAGAAATAAGTTTATTGTTAGTATATATTTGATAGTATAATTTTATATATACTTATATTGTTATTTAGAAAAATTTTAAGGTTAAAAAACTTTATATATATCTATTATATTCTTATTTAGAAAACTTATTATGATATATATTTACCATATCACCAATTAGAAAAATTATAATGTTAAAAATAAGTTTATATATATTTGTTATACTGCTGTCTAGAAAAATCTCAAGAATATCTGTTAAGTTTTTATATATGACTTATGGTTAGTATATATTTGATTTAGGGGAAAAAATATAATGTTAAAAATACCTGATAAGTATGTATATATGATTTATGTTTAGCATATATTTGATAGATTAACTTTACCTTATTCAATGTCAATCACATTCAATGTTAAAATTTATGATATGTTATCTGGATTTCACCTATATTTTTTGTTTAATATTGATTGATATATAAGATATATGTTTTATTAGTAAAGGAAGCCTAGGGAGGGAAGGGACGGGAAGGGGGGTGGATGGGAGGGTGGATGGGGGGGGGGGGGAAATGGGGGAAAAAATTGTATTGTAAAACTTTTTCAATAAAAAAAAAGAATCATAAGGTTCAACACTTAATGATAGTCATAGGGTACAAATAAGCAACCGAATCATATTAGGAAACAATCCTTACAGAAATAAGTTACAGTCATGCAGTCATAAGTGGGAGGAGATGTGTGATAGGAACGATTAGAAGATTAATAGTAATAGTAATAGTAATGCAGACTTAGTAACTAGTTTGACAGTGTTGAGGGAATTATTTGTTTAGCAGAGTGATGGCGTTCGGGAAAAAAACTGTTCTTGTGTCTAGTTGTTCTGGTGCGCAGTGCTCTATTAATAAATACAAAATACAAATATAGCGTTGTTTTGAGGGTAGGAGTTGAAACAGTTTATGTCCAGGATGCGAGGTCCCAGAATTATTGGAATTGGGTGTTGTTGTTTTTTAATCTATATTCTCAATCTTTTCTTCACCACAGACCCCCTTTAGAGACCTTTTGTGGCCATGGGCCATTGCCATGGGCTCCCAAGATTTAATTCAAGATTCAAATCATAACATTTCTTCAAGTCTTCGTGGCCTCTCTGTGATCCTTCAAGCATCCTTGGACCACAGGCTGAGAACCACCGGTCTGTGTAAAAAACAAGCATATCTACAAAAATCGGAATTGTGCAAGCCACGGTATTCCCCGCAACAATCTCTCGAAGTGAAAGTTGGATTTTGAAGAAATGGAGTAGGAAGACTATTGACACTTTTGAACTTTCTCAGAAGACTTCTTAGAAAACCAGGGACCTTGTAGGAGATAAGCAGGCTGAGCCCAAGGGAGGGGTTAAAGGCATCATCAGTTTGGAATCCTTACATTCCCATAAGAGACCTAAGTCCAGCGCCCCATGAATTCCAGAGACTCTTATTTCGCACCAATTTGGCTTGACCATTAGTAGATCAGATTATTGTATATTGTTGTTCAGTCACTGTCGAACTCTTCATGATCCCATCAGAGGTGGTATTCAGCCGGTTTGGACCGGTTCACTCAAACCGGTAGTGGAAATCACGGGTAGGCCCGCCCAGTGGTGGGATTCAAGTAATTTAACAACCGGTTCTCTGCCCTAATGATTTCTTCCAACAACTAGTTTGCCAAATGGCTCAGAAAGTTAACAATCGGTTCTCCTGAAGTGGTGCGAACTGGCTGAATCCCACCATTGGGATCACCATCCGCCCCAGCTCTACGTCATCCTATTTAGACACATTTTTGAGGCTGGGCACATGTGCTCAAGTTGCATGTGCCAGCAAAGCACATACACGGAAGGCTGGGCGCATGCATGGACAGAGCGCGTATGAGTGAAGCAATTTGCGAACCGGTAGGGAAAATAAGTGAATACCATCCCTGGATCCCATGGATCATATCATGCCAGCTCCCCCCATCCTCCATGTTCTCTAGAAGTTTGTCCAAATTCATGTTCATTGTGTCAATGACAATATCTAACTGTCTCATCCTCGGCCATCCCTTTCTCCTTTTGCCTTCAATTTTTCTCAACATCGGGGGTCTTTTCTAATGAGTCCTCTCTTCTCATTAGGTGGCCAAAGTATTTGAGCTTCAGCTTTGGTATCTGTCCTTCCAAAGAACAGTCAGTGTTGATTTCCTTTCAAATTCTTGTGTATAGGTAGCATGAAAGAGACTGTTAGTGCTTTGAACTCTACTTCTGTTCCTGGTTTCTTGTGCCTGAAAGACATCAAGAAAAGAGATAAATGGATCATTGAACAGATCAGTCCAGCATTCTCATTCGAGTCACAAAGGACCAGGCTCAAATTATCCCAGTTTGGATACATTATGCAAAGACCTAACTCTGAAGATGGCTCTGATACTGCGAATGGTGGAAGGAAAGAGAAGAAGACAACCTACAGCAAGGTAGAGGAACTCAGTTATGGGGGCTATAGATGTACAGTTGGAAGACTTCAAGAACCAGTTTGGGGACAGATCATTATGGACAAAATCTATCCACGTGGTCTCTAAAAGTGAACCCTGACTAGATAGCAGATAATCAACCAATTAACCGAGAAGTAAACCAGAAGTAAACCGGAAGGGATGTGGTGGCTCAGTGGCTAAGATGCTGAGCTTGTTGATTGAAAGGTTGGCAGTTCAGCAGTTTGAAACCCTAGTGCCGCATAATGGGGTGAGCTCCCGTTATTTGTCCCAGCTTCTGCCAACCTAGCAGTTCGAAAGCACGTAAACAATGCAAGTAGAAAAATAGGGATTACCTTTTGTGGGACGGTAACAGTGTGTTCCATGCATCTTTGACGCTTAGTCATGCCGGTCACATGACCACAGAGATGTCTTCGGACAGCACTGCCTCTTTGGCTTTGAAACGGAGATGAGCACTGCCCCCTAGATTTGGGAACCACTAGCACATATGTGCGAGGGGAACTTTACCTTTACCTTTAAACCAGAAGTAAATAAATAATTTTTTTTTTAACCACTGAAACATTGAAACAAAATGGAGAAGTCATCTCACCACCTCAATACAAGAAAAACCTAGGTAAAAAGATACTTCTAAGGAGTTGGTTGAAAATTCATCAAACCAGAATCTCCCACATGCTTAAAGGGAGAAAGTTCTAGAGAACAGGTGCCATCACAGTGAAGGCCCTTCTTAAGGTAAAAGAGAAGAGACTCTGAAATTGTTGATAGAAAAAGAAAAGAATCTTTGGTAGAAAAGATGTTATCCCAAAGAGGGAACAATAAAAGTTTGCTCTTTTATATTGACAAAAGAGGGGTCTACTTACAGAGCTGTGGTGGTGCAGTGGTTAGAATGCAGTATTGCATGCTAACTCACTGCTCACTCCAGGAGTTCAATTCTGAGCAGCTCAAGTTTGACTCATTCTTCCGAGGTTGGTAAAATAAAGACCCAGATTGTTGGGGGCAATATGTTGACTCTGTAAACCGCTTAGAAGGGGCTGTGAAGTGGTATATAAGTCTAAGTGCTATTGCTAGTGTGCATACTTTCTTCTTCTTCTTCTTCTTCTTCTTCTTCTTCTTCTTCTTCTTCTTCTTCTTCTTCTTCTTCTTCTTCTTCTTCCTCTTCCTCTTCCTCTTCCTCTTCCTCTTCCTCTTCCTCTTCCTCTTCTTCTTCTTCTTCTTCTTCTTCTTCTTCTTCTTCTTCTTCTTCATTCAATTTGTATTTTATTATTGTACAGCCAAGAATAAAAACATATCAATACAACATTTAAAATCATTTAAAAGAATTACACGATTTTGGCCCACGATTTAAAACAATCCAACTAAAACCCAATTGACACTTAAAAACTAAAAATTACAGAAAAGCTAAAAAAGGCTAAAAAAAAAAAGGGGGGGGGGGTACGCCAGCCCTGCTTGATGGAAAAGAAAAGTTTTTAGGGCACATCGAAAGGTCCGGAGATCTGGTATCCTTTGTATCTCAGGGGGCAGATCGTTCCAGAGGGCAGGTGCTGCTACAGAGAAGGCCCTCCCCCGGGGGGGTCACCAGCCGACATTGCCTGGCCGACGGCACCCTCAGGAGTCCCTCTCTGTGGGAGTGTACTGGCCGGTGGGAGGCTATCGGCGGCAGAAGGCGGTCCCGCAAATATGCCGCTGTCTTCTATTTTTGAGATGAACGGTATAATGAAAATATATTACTACTGTAGCCAAACCAGCATCCAAATCAAGATGCCTGCCAAGAAACTACAAAACAATGTGAATAGAATATTTTGCAGTAAATCCTTGGCAAAGTTGAGGAATTGCACAATCACCTGTTGAAAAATCAGGTAAAGCCCTGAGAGCATCAGATGACCCGGCTAAAAATTACTCAAATAGCATTTTCTTCAGAGGGATGAACAAGAATAACAAGGGACATGGAAGGCTTTGAAAATGGGATTTGCTATTTGCAAATTGATAAACATCTTGTTCAGTTAGCTCTGCTTGGTTTGTTCACCTCTCGTTTTTTTCCTGGAACACAAACATATGCTTGTATTTTTTCTGAGACGGACAGCTAGCACCATAATCATATTTTCTTTAGTAATCCTGAGTGAAAGGTGCCCTTAAAAAATGCATTTCAGTCTATAAAACCAGACAGTCTGGTATAAAGTTTATTTGAGAGGAAGGGTTTGCAAGACATGTGTTTGTGTGTGGAGTGAAACAAAGCAACCCCTCAAATTCAATACAAGCCAGAGGTGGGTTGCTCCCAATACAAGCCAGAGGTGGGTTCGCACCGGATCGCAAGAACTGGTAGTAAAAAAATTTAATAGTTCGGAGAACTGGTAATAAGATTGGCTAGCCACCCCCCCCCCCCGAACTGGTTCCCGGCCCGGTCGCCATTCGCTTACCTCGCCCACTCCCAATCTATTGCTGCCTCCTGAGTCCCAGCTGATGTCTAGAGGGAAAACAACTGTTTAAACTCTTGCTGCGGGGCTTCAAAGGGCCGCCCTACAGGTGATCAGTGTTAAAAGAAAACAAATGAGTAGACCGGTGCCTGCAAAAATAGAAAAAAACAGCCCCTTTCACCTTCAGCATAGGTTAATTACCACAAGTTGATTAGCTCGGCATCCCGACTCTCAGCTGATTTGCTCTCAGCTGTTTTGCTCAGGGCTCTGTAGCTGCAAAGAGAGTTGGAGCAGATTTTTTTCTCCCTAGCTATGCTGAAAAAGCGAAACTGAAAGTAAAGCCGGGTTTTTGCTGCAACGTGACAAAATGAGAGAGATTGCTTTTACCAAAAGAGGTAGGTGCAAAACTGCAAACAATGGGAAATTTAGGGCAAAAGAGGAGAGTTCAAGATTTTAAAACACAAAAGGAAAAAAGCTCTATTTAACTAGGGAATTGTAATAATTGAGATACTATTAATTGTTTATTGTGTTGAAAGCAGAAATGGTTAAGTTGTGGTTTGGAGGAATATATGGGGGAACTTATTTGGTTTATTGTTATTGGTAAATATAATTAATTGATTTGTAAGAAATTGGATTGCATGGAAATAATTGGAATATTCATGTTCATATTGATTAATATACAGAAAAGATAGTTATATAACTAATTGATTTATATTAAAATGTTGAATTTGTATTAAACAACTGTAATATTACATAATTAACCAATGTGAGGATGGCTATAAAAATAAATGACAATGGGAAGGGGTATAATATAGAATAGAAGGGAAAAATTGAATTTGATTAAGATTAGAGATGAGGATGAAGGGAAATATTGGTTTTTTAAAAAAATAGATGAGGAATAAATATGGCAAAAAGGAAATATAGAAATTGTAAATTTAATTGAAATGACTAAACACTGTTTAAATTTGTGAACCGGCCAAATACTCTGTTCAAAGAAAATACATTGTATGTTTGTATGTGTGTTTCTAATTATTGCTATTTATTCATATTTGTTCTCTTTTATTCTTTAAAGTTTAACAATTCATTCTTTATCTTAATATCTTTATATTTGTTTGAGGTTGGCTTTCTTCCCTTTCATCTTTTTTATTGTACACCAATCTTTCTCCTCAAACCTACCACCTCTCTATTTTCTTTCCTTCTTACTTTCTCTTCCTCCCCCTCTTCTTCTCCTCCCTATTTCATCTTCCTTTCTCCTTCTCCTCCTTTCTTCCTCCCTCTCTTACCCTCACTCCTACTCTAATTTCCCTTCCCTTCCTTCATCCCTCTTTATTACTGTATCCTTTTATGCATATGGACTACTCAGAGGGCTGAAAAAGTTATTTTTGACTGGTCCTCGCACTTTTGACCATTCCTCGAACTTACGACTGTCCTCACATTTTACATTTTTGCCCTATCTTGTCACCATAGTGAAGAGAAGCAATTGTGAAATGAGTGACACCGTTGTTAAGAATGCTTCAATGGGCATAAATGATGACCAGTCATAAGTGCGAAGATTGGTCAGAAGTGTGAGGACCTGTCAGAAATCACTTTTTTCAGCCCTCTGGGTAGTCCTTTTGTGCATATGGATTACTCAGAAGGCTGAAAAAGTTATTTTTGAGTGGTCCTCACACTTTTAACCATTCCTCAAACTTACGACTGTCCTCACATTTTACATTTTTTGCCCTATCTTATCACCATGGTGAAGAGAAGCAGTTGTGAAATGAGTGACATGGTTGTTAAGAATGCTGCATGGGCATAAATGTGAGGATGGTCGTAAGTGTGAGGACCAGTCATAAGTGTGAGGACCTGTCAGAAATGACTTTTTTCAGCCCTCTGAGTAGTCCCTATACACATAGCCATGGCCACCCAGTCACATGACCAGCTAGCCATGCCCACCCAGTCACATGACCTCCAAGTCACACCCACACCCAGTAAAAAATTTTAGAACCCACCCCTGATACAAGCCAATTGTAGTTTTTGTGCCTTCACGTGTTTGCCTAGGATTTGAGCTGCATAGAATCAGGTTTATGCAGGAAAGGACCATAAGAAAGGCTGAACGCCAAAGAATTGAGACCTTTGAACTCTGGTGCTGAAGAAGACTCCTGCGAGTCCCTTGCACTGCAATGTGATCCAACTGGGCAGTCCGAGAGGAGATCAACCCTGACTGCTCTTTAGAAGGCCAGATCCTGAAGATGAAACTCAAATAATTTGGCCGCCTAATGAGAAAGAAGGACTTACTGGAGAAGAGCCTAATGCTGGGAACAATTGAGGGCAAAAGAAGAAGGGGACGGCAGAGAACGAGGTGGCTGGATGGAGTCACTGAAGCAGTCAGTGTGAGCTTCAGTGGACTCCAGAGGATGGTAGAGGACAGGAAGGCCTGGAGGAACATTGTCCATGGGGTCACGATGGATTGGACACGACTTCGCAACTAACAACAACTAAAATCAGGTCTAATGATACTATGCATCATCAGAAGGATAGTATCAAGGCCACATAAAATGTTAGTATTGCTCGATACTGCACTGCTAAAACCGCACTAAAAATGCTGCCACCATGATTCAAAAAAGAGGTTGAAACTCTAGGAAGGGGACAGAGAAGAGCAACAAGGATGATGAGGCGCCTGGAGGTTAAAGCATACGATGAATGGTCGCAGGAACTGGAAATGTCCAGTCTAATGAAGAGGAGAACTAGGGGTGACATGATAGCAGTCTCCCAATATTTGAGGGGCCATCAAAGAAAAGGGGGGGGGGTGTTTCATCTTCCAACTCTGTCATTTTGTTATTCAACTCTCTAAAGCACCTGAAGCAACAGATGGAAGTTCATCAAGGAGAGATCCAACCTCAAGTTAAGGAGAAATATCCTTAAATAAAAGGAGGAATTTTAAGTACAGCCACTTGTCTGGAATGGAATACCAGTTTCTTACTCAAGCAGGAGATTGGAGTAGAAGACCTTCAAGGTCCCTTTCAATGCTGTTATTCTGTTATTTTATTATTCTGATGTAGCGGAAATGGAAAATGCCGATGGGGTGAATAAAGCACTGGAATTATTTATCCAATAATGCATTATTTTATATCAGAGCAAGTAGATTTTTGCTATTGTAGAAAGTTAGCACCCACACCTCTCCTAGAAGAATGAAATATTTTGAGAAATATTATAAAGGCAGAATATTATATTTCCATGGATGAGAAATGGAGAAACATGCTCTTGGAAAGCAGCCCCCACTTTTTTAATAGCCCTCAGTAAATGTCAGCATTTAAGAGATAAAGATCTAGCTAACTCTATTCATAAGCAAATTTCCTGTAGCAAGGTCTGAACAAAGGTAGGATTAGCCCTCAGCTATAATAGAAATTGCCCAACAAGCTACTTCATTGCATCAGCCAAGCTTCAACCAAACTGGGGAGCTCAGGCAACCTTCAGAGCCAGCTATGACCCCTACAATAGCCAATAGAACACTTGTTCTTGCACAGGAACAGGAAGCTCAAGTTCAAAGCGCAAGAGAAGGTATAAAAACCCCTCACTGTCAACTTCATGTGGTCAGCTGCCCAGAACTATCCATGTGGTTCTGCTTCATCATTAAACCATCTTTCCAATCAGCTTCCAGCCCTCAGCCACAATCGAAATTGCCCAACAAGCCCCTTCATTGCATCAGCCAAACTTCAACCAAACGTAGCTCAGACAAACTCCTAGGATTTGTACATGGCTCCATGGGAATCTGACAACAGCCAATAGAATACATGTTCTTGAACAGGAACAGGAAGCTCAAGTGCAAAGCCCAAGAGAAAGTATAAATACCTACCCCCCTCCTCTCAACTTCGTATGGTCAGCTGCGCAGAATCCTTGTGGTTCTGCTTCATCATTAAACCATCTTTCCAATCAGCCTCCATGTTTCCCGTGTCTTTCTCCCACCTGGGAATTGAACCAACGCTGTATTGCTAAAATGCAATACATTCTCCTAGGTGCCTGAATCATTTTCTCATTGCAACTGACTGTTGCGATGTTTGGGTAAGAGAAACTGTCACACTGCCCTGGTATCTCTCAGTGTACAGCCTTCAAAAGAATGGGATTATCTGCTGCTCAGGGTATCACAATCAATCTTCCTGTTTGAACCCAGGGGATGAATTGAAGCAGGAGATAGCACTTAATCAAATCTTTTGCTGCAATGAGCCCCAAACCCAAATCCCAGATATTTTAGCCGCAATGACAATTGACATCCTGCTGGAACATGGAAAGACCGCTTTCTGATTTTAAAAGGGCACTGATAGATTTGGCTTAGAGTGTTCATCGGGGAACTAGCTCAAGTCTATAACTCATCCAAAGTCCAAATCTATTGCCTGGCTGTGCTAGCAAGGGATGAAATGCAGCTAGGTCAGCCAGCTGTCTGGTCGAGCCATTTTCATCAGAGGGGAAAAAAAAAACATAAGCAAAATTTGGTACAAAATGCAGGCAGACGCTAGCCTACAGGCATCACAGTGCTGTCAATTGCAAATATCCAGTTGGAGGAAGAACAGTTCCTCTGAACAGGTGCTGGGTGGATGGATACGGCTGCATGAATATTTGATCTGGAGTTTTTCCGCAAGAAGTCAATTTGACCAACTCTCCAAATAGAGTTGACTTTCTATGAACGGCTGATTTGAATTGCAAGTGAAACCCAAACGCCCCTAAACCAGTGGTTCTCAACCTGTGGGTTGGGACCCCTTTGGGGGTCGAACGACCCTTTCACAGGGGTTTCCGAAGACCATCGGAAAACACATATTTTCAATGGTCTTAGGAATAATTTTATGGTTGGGGGTCACCACAACTGTATTAAAGGGCCGTGGCATTAGGAAGGTTGAGACCCATTGCTGGTTTTGATGAATTGGTTTGTATCTGATCACCCAAGTGGTGAAACCATTTCTTCTGAATTAATGCAGAAAACTGAAGCCAGCTCACCCCTTTGGGTGTTCGGTTCAAATAATTCAGATCGAATCAAGTCAGTTTTTCTTAAGGTTTTATTTTAATATATAAAATACAAAGAAGAGAAGAAAAAATAGGAAATTAAGGGAAGGAAGGAGAGCTGGGGAAAGGGGAGTGTGAGATACAAGGGGAAAGAGAAAAAGAAAGAAAAGGGGCATTGACTTCAAACACTTCTTAGCACAGTACAAGATAAACACAATCCAACCTCAACTTTTTGCTTTTACACATTAATATATAACTAACCATTCCTACAACACCAAATCGTTCTGATGAACAAAACCAAAGTCAAAGTTTCATATTTTTCCCTTCACAAGCACAAATTCCAGAAGTGACATCCAAATAAAAAACATATTTTCCTCTTTGAATAAAATAATCAATTTAACCACTCCTGTTTTATCTTCCTTGCTGTGGAAACAATGTGCATTTCTATTTGCACCTAATAAATGTAATGAATGTGAATGATAAACATAATTCAGAATTGCAATCATCCTTTCCTATGGTTGATCTACAATTGATGGTAGGGAAGGCAGATTGCTAATAATTCTGTGTTTATATGTATATATACTGTGTTGATACAGTATCTATATAATACTATACTAGTATCCCTTTATTTCTTTATCAGCAAATATAAATTTGGTATAAAATGGCTTGTCATGAATGTGACTGCTTGAGGGCTCCCGGATTGGAGTTGAAAGGCGAAAGGGATGCAGTATGCTCCCTCCCATATTGGGGTAGACCAGGTGTTTTGATAGAAAAAACATACATACATACATACATACATACATACATACATACATACATACATGTAGGTCTTTGGTTATTCGGGTCTTCTCCCGCGTAGAATTGGAAGTGTCTTGGCGACGTTTCGACGAAGTCTCATTCGTCATCTTCAGGCTGGTGTTCTCGGCTTCGTGCTTCCAGGAGCTCCTGGAAGCTCCTTCGTGCTCCTGGAAGCACAAAGCCGGGAACACCAGCCTGAAGATGATGAATGAGACTTCGTTGAAACGTCGCCAAGACACATCCAATTCTACGCGGGAGAAGACCCAAATAACCAAAGACCTACATACAAACACCCGCGAAAACCTCAGAAAAAAAAATATATATCCTCCCAAAAAGGGGAAAAAAAGATTAATAATAATTCTGGAGGTAATAGACAATCAAGGCTAGAGCTACATTGGAGGGATCTGGGAAGAGCTCATTAGAAGAGCTCATGAGACATTATCAGATCCCCTTAATAAGATATAACACTTGACTTTGGAGGATAGTGACTGTGTGATAATATTGGGAGAAGCACTGAGGAAAGTTCTGCTGACATTGTCCTAGTTTTGTCCTCAGGGATGAAGGAACGGAGGCAGGAGCACCACACAGCTGTGACTCAATGAGGGACACCAGGTTGGAGAGTGTTTGAAGAAGCCCCAAGAGATGGTTGGCTCACACCTTGTTCCCCTGCACCATTAATCACTGTCATCTTTTTTCAAATAACTTGGTTGCAAACAAAGAGCAGGAAAAAGAAAGGAAGGTTGTCTGTTCTTCCTGATCTCTTCTGTTCTTCTCATCTGTGACTGGTGAGGCCCATTGTTAGGAAAATGGTAGTATAACTCTGGTCAAAACTAGCAAACTTTATCCCAAAGGTGTTTTTTCCTTGAAAGGCAACTGGACTTGGTTTTTTCCTTGAAAGGCGTTTTGCTTCTCATCCAAGAAGCTGCTTCTGAACTGAAGAACTGAAGAAGATTCTTGGATGAGAAGTGAAACATCTTCAAAGAGAAACAAACTCCAGTTGCTTTTTGAAAAAAGCACTTTTGGGACAACCATGACCTGGATGACTGAGAATCTCCATAGGCATTTAGTTTAAATTTCATAATGTCAGCCATCATTCTGTAAAGAAGTACTGCTTACGATTAGCCCTGAATTTCAATCCAGCTTTCAATACAAGACCGCAAATGTTAGGAACATTTCTACTTATATTTCTTATATAACTCATAATTTTTATTATCACATCTCTCTTTATCCACTATTGCTCAAACCTAGAAGGACCCAATTTTATTTGCCTTTTGAGCACTGTTCCCCTTTACAGATCCACAAAGCAATTTGAAGAAGGAGAAAAGGCATAATTTGAGACGATAGATTTCCTTAAACAACACATGGAGAATAATACGTTGCTTCTTGAAAATAAGTGTGGGGTAACTTTGTAGGCTGTTCCAATTATTATCTACCCTGAGTGGGGCACATCCCTGAATCTGTAAATCAGGTAAAAATCATAATAAAAATTACAATAGTAAAATAAATTTAAGAAAAATGCAAGGCAGTACTATTGCTATATCCATATTGGAAGCACCTACCAAGATGGTTGAAAGGATTGGTTGGTGACATCACCATTGCCCAGGAAACATCCAAGAGTTTCCCACCAAAGTGGTACCTATTTATCTACTTGCATTTGCATGCTTTCAAACTGCTAAGTTGGCAGAAGCTGAGACAAATTATCGGAAGCTCTTTCCATCATGCGGCTTGCATTCTTGGGTTTCAACCTGGCCAAACTATTGACATCTACGACACCTTCCAGTGTCCTGTGATCAAGTGAATGAGATTTTCAGCAGGATTTGTGTGTGTGTGTGTGTCAAAAAATGGTGTTTACTTGTGATTTCTATCAAAAACACTCATTGGATATAATGGCTTCTTTAACAATCACTATGTTCTCTTAATGACTGCAGTGTTCATTTAACAACTGCAACTTTCAAGTAATGACCACCACAAAATGGTTATAAAATCAGGTATGGTCACATGGTGAATCCTGGCTCAACTACTGTCGTAAGTCAAAGATCAATAATGTACACTAATGTGTACATTATCTACAACGTGTAGATCAATAATGGACTAACTATTCCAATAGAAAGAGGCAGGATAACAATGAAGATGGAGAAGCTAGGTGTTTGGCCAGGCCAATGCTGTCCTTTTATGGGTAAACCCAGGGGTGGGCTTCAGATCCTTTACCAACGGGTTCTCTGCCCCGTTGTTGGGTGGGCATGACCATGGTGGGTGTGGCCTAGTCAGCCACCTGCACATGGTGGGGGGGGGGGGGTTGCCCTCTCCAGGCTTCAAAGGCTTTCCTCCTTCCAGGAGGGCAAAAACTGCTTCCCCCAGGATCTGGAGGTTCTCCCAAGGCCAGAAACAGGCCCGTTTCCAGACTTCTGGAACCTCCGATAGGCCCGTTTTTTGCCCTCCCAGACCCTCAGCGAGGCCCCTGCACTTACCTGGAGTGATGAACAGGCCGTGTGAAGACTCCTGGGATTGGTGGGGTTTGATATGGTGGGAAAGGCAGAGTGGGGTGGCCGTGGCCAGCCAGGGGTGGCATTTTGGGGTCCACCGAACTCTGGCAAAGCTTGGCTAGAGGATCGCCTGAACCCTGCCGAACCCCCAGGAGCCCACCCCTGGTAAACCCCATAATATGCAAAGCAACAAGTAAACAGAGGAATATTCCACATTTCAGCATCTGATTTTATTTTGTCCTGAGCCACTACCATTGTAAGAAATGCTTCGGCAAATGCAAACATTGTCCCCTCATCAGACATTCTCACATTGGCAGTGAAGAGCTGTTGCATTGATTTCCACAATGGATAAGCAGAGAAAGGATGCTGGCACATATTTTTCTGCCTTTGTCCTTAAAAACTTCCACGCGCTTCTCGATTGTCACTCGCCACAGCTGAGCTGCTTAAGGTTTTCTCAGTTAAGAAAAATGCTAGGCTGCACAAATTGCTGAATTACACAAAATACTTGGCGTATCCTTATCCCACTGGCGGTTCCAAAGAGTAAAATAATATGTCTGAATGCTTCATCTGAGAAACTCCTTGCATAGAAGTTGTGAATGTCAGATAGAAATCTAGGCTGAAAACCTCTTTACAACTTCTATGTGCGGAGAATATATAATAAGCGAGAAGCACAGAATCAATGACCTTTCTTTATAAGGGAAATGATTAATAATACCAGAGGTCAGGTCATTTTTTTCTCTCTGCCTTCTCCAGAAAGTAAAGATATTTCTTCTTAAGCAAGCGCTTAAGCCTATGGTCTAATTTTACTCACTGATAGTTTTGTTTTATGTTCTGGTTTTTGTTGTGCTTTAAGTAAACAAGTACTAATTACTGCAACTTCTGTCTCTTTATCTGCCTGTATTACTGGGGGCAATGTTCTGATTCGGTATATTTTTTTATCTTTAGTTGTAAAAAAAAAATACAGAAAATTCATAGCCATTTATATTTACAATATCTTTGGACATATTGAGGCATTGGACTGTACATAATTTCCATAAAAGTTAACCTAAACTTCCTAGGAACTTTAAAAATGCAAATTGTGTTGCATTTTTTTTTTTGTTTAACTCGTAAAACAATATAAAGTAAATCAGTAAATCTGTGGCAGATTTTTTCAAAATGCAAACTTACTCAGTTCAAACTGCTCTTTTTTTAAAAAAACCAACCCTGTAATTATCCATGTTGGCAGGCAACTTACTCAAGTGTATCTTTTTTTCCAGACAGATTTTTGGGGCAGATTTTGAATCAGGAATAGAAATGCCAGCCATATGACCACAGAGACGTCTTCAGACTGCTCTAGCTGTTCGGCTTTGAAACAGAGATGAGCACCGCCTGCTAGAGTTGGAAACGACTAGCACATATGTGTGTTGTAAGAAACATCCTTGTAGGTTCTGCTCCAAGGGGGGACAAAGACACTGGAGACATGGAGGCTGCTTGGAAAGATGGTTTAATGGTGGACAGGATCACATGGCTTGAGTTCCTGAACAGAAAAGGCAGGATACAGCGAGTTTTCGGGTTTTATGCTCTCTCTGGCTTTGAACTTCCTGGGGCCCAGAAAGAGTATTCTGATTGGTTTTCAGACTTCCAGGGGGTGGGGGTCTTAGCTAGCCTTGCTGGCTGATGGTCACATGTGCTTCCCAGGTCACATGTGGTGAGTTTGTGCTGCTATTGTGTAGAGGGCTAATCCTATCTTTGTTGGATCTTTGGCAATTCCTACTATGGCTCTGCTTGAAGGAGTTGGATCTTTGTTATGTAGAATAGACTGGCCCAGGCCTTAATGGCCCATTGACAAAGGGTGGGGGCAGGAAGATGGGAGCAGCTTCAAAATATGCTTATCCATTTCTCATCCAGGGAAATATAATATTCTGCCTTTAATATTTCCTAAAAATATTTCATTCTTCTAGGACAGGGGTGGGTGATAACTTCCTACATGTGTGAGGGGAATGTTTACCTTTTACTTTTAATGGAAGAGGGTACAGTTTGAATCCGTCAACAGGAGCAGAGGTTTAATCTTCTGAGCTGTTGGACTCAAACTGGAGCCAATCCTCAGGGAACTTCTGTCTCTTGTCTGGTTCCAGTGAGTGAGCCAGATTGGATCCTGCAATCCTGGGATCCATACATTTGCCTTCATTTGTGAATGGTAATGGACTTTGAACTCTCTGCAAAGCTTGGGTTGAATGCTGAAATTCATTTCCGATCAGTGATGGGTTTCAAATTTTTTTATTACCGGTTCTGTGGGCATGGCTTGGTGGGTGTGGCAGGGGAAGGATACTATAAAATCTCCATTCCCACCCCTCTCCAGGGGAAGGTTACTGCAAAATCCCCATTTCTTTCTGATCAGCTGGGACTTGGGCGTCAGAGAATAGATGGGGGAGGGGCCAGTCAGAGGTGGTATTTACCGGTTCTCCGAACTACTCAAAATTTCCGCTACCGGTTCTCCAGAACTAATTAGAAGCTGCTGGAACCCACCTCTGTTTCTGATGGGGACTATTGCAGAATTATCTACATCTGTTAGCTACTTATGAATGTCTCCTAATGATAGCTTTTTTAAAAAAAAAATGCTATGTGACAGCATAGATCTATTCCCTTGAGGAATAAATCCCTTGAATAAGTAAGAAATCTCACACATAATTTTGATTTCTATCATCTTTGTTAACACTTGCTTTTCAGATATATTCTTCAGCAGGGCTGCTAAAAAAACAATACCATATCTCCATCTAGCACTGATGATATTACCTAGCTCGGGTAATAAAATGATTGCAAGAAAATAACCAGCTCAGAGAGCATCAAAATTCCCCCATTTCAACCCTGAGCCACAAATATTCTCCATTATTTCCATCTTTTGCAGTTGTGTGGTTCATCTCCTGATTTTGTAGGAATTTTAGCATTATATACAGTGGTGGCATTCAGCCGGTTTGTACTAGTTCAGGTGAACTGATAGTGGAGACTCCGGGTGGGCCCGTCCCCCCACCCACTTTTGTGACCAAGGCCCAAGTAGTGATTACCAAACACAATTCAGCCCTGAACAAACTCATTTTATTAAAACAGCTGAGAGTTAATTCATTCTCAGCTTAGTCCAAAACAAATTCTTCATAACCAATCCCTTGGCCTTATCACCAACCTTTGATGTCTTTGGCAACCGGCCAAAGGCTTTTCTTGGCAAAAGCCCCACAAAGTTCAAGAGATGCTGACAAGAAGCACTGGAATCAATGTTGCTTTTCTACAAAGAACCCAATGGCTCGTTACTGCTCTTTTAAGCCTTATGGGAGTGGCCAATCATCTTCTGGCCTTACTCCCCAGTTGTCCTTTTTGCTTCAGCTGCTCTTGCCTTCTGGGAGCTCTTTGCATGCGTGCACTAGGAACAGGCTCCTCCTGTTCCTCTGCCTCTCTGATGTCCGCCTCTGGAGGCTCCGGAGTCCGCACATCGCTCCCAGATGGCCCTGGCCCCCTCTCTGTCTCCGATGCAGAACCCTTGTCCAGGCTTTCCCCTGACTCCAGGACTGGCCCATTGTTCTCCCCAGCCTCTTCACTGTCCAACTCCATTGCCAAATCCGCAGGCTGCTGGCGGACCACAACACCCACCCTGGAGCTATGCTGTCCTATTTAGCCACATTTTCTAAGCCACACACATGTGTGCAAGCCGCGCAAATGAGCAAAGCACATGCACGGAAGATGCTCTCTCTCACACACACATTTTCAGTGAATGGCAAACCGGTGGTAGAATTATGTGAAACCCACCATACATTACACCTCTGATTATATACTGATTATACATTATATACACCAGGAGCCTGGTGGAGCAGTGGACTAAAGCGCTGTTAAATAGCACTTAGCTGCCAGCTGCCTGCAATTACTGCAAGTTTGAATTTCACCAGGCTCAAGGTTGACTCAGCCTTCCATCCTTCCAAGGTAGGTAAAATGAAGACCCGGATTGTAGGGGCAATAAGCTGACTTTGTATAAAAAAGAACACCACTTAGGGGGGGCCAAAAGCCCTACTAAGCAGGTATATACAAAAGTATGAAGATTATTGCTTAACACATTGTAAGCCGCCCTGAGTCTCCGGAGAAGGGCGGCATATAAACCAAACCAATAAATAAACAAACAAACAAATAAATAAATAAATAAATAAATTTCATTTGGTTTCCCCTCTGCTCAACCCTGCATCAGAAACAGCACTTTTCCCTCCCAAAATAGTCACTATTGCAAGATTGTCGAATTTCTCTGCCGAGAATTTAACATAAACCTGCAACCGTATTTTTGCAGCTCAAAAAGTTGCCTGCTGTAGGAACTGCTATCTGCTATCTCCTTGTGATGTGAGCATCGCTCTCTTGAGGAATACAACATGACCAAGGCTGTCTCAGTTTAATTTTGTCCAGAAATTGCCTTGTGGGTTTGCTTGACTGCATACAGGCTCTGGAAGTCACAGGAAGCTCATCTGAAGCATAGCAACATGGTATTAGAGAGGGAAAATGGATTTCTTGCTGCCTCCCAAGTTACCACTCTCTTCCTTGAATTCCACTTCAGCATCTCTGCTTCATACAACAACCTCCTAGTTCTCATATTCTATAATTATTAACTTAGAGGAAACTGTTGTGGTCCGCCAACAGCCTGTAGACCTGGCAGCGGAGTCGGACAGTGAGGAGGCTGGGGAGGACAATGGGCCAGTCCTGGAGTCTGGAGAAGGCCTGGATGAGGGCTCTGCATCAGAGGCAGAGACAGGGCCAGGACCATCTGGGACCGATGCGCAGACTCCGGAGCCTCCAGAGGCAGAGAGCAGAGAGTCAGAGGAACAGGAGGAGCCTGTTCCTAGTGCACACATGTGAAGAGCTCCCAGAAGGCAAGAGCAGCTGAAGAAAAAAAAAAGGACAACTCGGGAGTAAAGCCAGAAGATGATTGGCCATTCCCATAAGGCTTAAAAGAGCAGCAACAAGTTGGGTTCTTTGTAGAAAAGCAACATTGATTCCAGTGTCAGCGTCTCTTGAACTTTGTGGGGTTTTTGCCAAGAAAAGCCTTCGGCAGGTTGCCAAAGACATCAAAGATTGGTGATAAGGCCAACGGACTGGTTATGAAGAATTTGTTTTGGACAGAATGGAGAATGAATTAATTCTCAGCTGTTTTAATAAAATAAGTTTGTTCAGGACTGAATTGTGTTTGGTAATCACTACTTCAGCCTCAGTCACAACAGAAACATCAAATGTGTGATGAGGGGATAGATGGGGAACTCATCAAATTTGCAGATGACAGCAAGCTGGCAAGAATAGCCAACACTCTGGAAGAACGAGCTTGACAAAATAAAATAAAATAAAAAATAAAATAATATAGTCTTAAAAACAAGAAGGATCTTGACAGACTTGAACATTGGGCGCTATCTAACAAAATGAAATTCAGTGGTGAAAAAAGTAAGGTTCTACCTTTAGGCATGAAAAACAAAATGCACAGGTACAGTATATGTGGCACCTTGCTCAATAGTGGTAACTGTGAGAGGGATCTTGGAGTCCTAGAGGACAACCATTTAAATATGAGCCAGCAGTGTGCACCAGTTGCCAAAAATGCCAGCACAGTTCTAGGCTGCATAATCAGAGGGATAGAATCAAGATCACATGAAGTGTTAATACCACTTTATAATGCTTGGTAAGGCCACACTTGGAATACTGCATCCAGTTTTGGTTGCCAAGATGTAAAAAAGATGTTGAGACTCTAAGAAAGAGTGCAGAGAAGAGCAGCGAAGATGATAAGGGGACTGGAGGCTAAAACATATGACGAATGGTTGCAGGAACTGTCTAATTTAATGTAAAGAAGGACTAGGGGAGACATGATAGCTGCGTTCCAATATTTCAGGGACTGCCACAAAGACGAGGGAGCAAAACTATTCTCCAAAGCACATGAGGGTAGGACAAGAAGAAACGGGTGGAAACTAATCAAGGAGAGAAGCAACTTAGAACTCAGGAGAAATTTCCTGACAGTTAGAACAATTAATCAGTGGAACAACTTGCCTCCAGAAGTTTTGAATGTTGTGAATGTTCTTTGCATGGCTCCCAGATCAATCCTGCACTGTGTGATTCCAGGCTATTCATTAGTTAATAGCAATAGCAATAGCAATAGTACTTAGATTTATATACCACTTCAGAATGCTTTACAGCATTCTCTAAGTAGTTTACTGCCACCTATTGCCACCAATATCAGTCTATTGCCACCAACAATCTGGGTCCTCATTTTATCAACCTCGGAAAGATGGAGTCAACCTTGAGCCCCATCAGGATTGAACTCCTCACAGTGGGCAGAGTTAACTCTGCATTCTAACCACTGTGCCACCACAGCTCTTATTAAGCAAACTGGAATTTCCTAATGCTCCATTTAAGCCATGTTTCTCTTGCTAAGCTGAAACTGGAAAAGGGAGCAGTTTCCATGGGGTCTTTGGTGCTCTCTGAGTGTGCTTGTTTTCTTGCGGATATTTCATTATCCAACTAGATAATATCATAGTTTCATCATCATCATCATCAGGTTTCCCTTTAGTGGGAATTCTGGGGTTCCTCCATCATTTGGTTCCTGGGCTCAATGCAGTCTCTTTCACTGTGTTAGAAGAAAAGGTGGACCTGTCTGAGGTGGAATTGAAGGAATGCAGAGCGTAAGCAGTTGCTTCAAGCTGAGGACTCAATTCTTTTTGAGAATGAGGTACAGGTGATCCTAGCTGTCAAAAGGTAGCCATGAGTCAGGTCTCTGAGGTTGTTTCATTTATAGGAATGTCCCTCATTGTTCTGAGAAGGCATGCAAACCTCAACTTGCCTTCTAAGAAATCCTGGAGACTCTTATTGGCCCACTGAAGATGAAATGTGGTTGGGTGCCCTACAAGGTATATGATCTTTATCTTCCATGAGTCTAGGTCTGTGATGGTGAACCTATAGAACCAGAGATGGTTCTGCGGGCATGCGAGCTGACACCCAGGTCAGTTCCACCATGCATACCCTTGTGCCTCCTGCTGGCTTGCTGATTTTCGGGTTTCCTCCGGGAGATGTGTGCGCATGCGTGGGGGGTTGGGGGATCGTATTTGCATGTGCGGGGTGGGTGGGTGGAGTTACGCACACATGTCCAGGAGGTGGGGATGTGGCATCCCCCTACCCTGTTTTTGGTTCCAGGAGGCTTCAGGGAGGCCTGCTAGCACAAAATAGGGGTCACACATGCAGGGAGGGCATTGCATTATGGGTGTCGGCATGCACATATGCATGCTTTTGGCACCTGAGGAAAAAAAGGTTTACCATCACTGGTCTAGGTGATGACCATGGGCTCTTGTGAGGGACACAAAGGGGAACTTTTGCTTATCTTGAGGAGATTTTCTTAATTGGGGTAATCTGGTGTCTTTTGCCAATTTTACCTTTGGTAACTCACACATTGTCAGTTTTGGCCTTGGTATTAAATTAAATAAGCTTTTGTTTTATTGTGTGGATTTCTCTGAAAGATCAGGTAGGGAATGGAGGAAAGGCAACATGGTGGAGAACTTGAGCATCTTCCCAAATCTCCATAGTTGGTTAGTCAACATGGGGCCTTAATTTTTAATTAAAGCTGTTATAAGAATTGGATTTCTAGTGGCTACATGGAATAACCATGTTATTTGCTTGACAAAAATATATAAATAATTTACAATGGTCTTCCATTAAAAAACTTCTCAATCTAGTCAATTGTCCGAGGATTTTATTTTACTCTTATCTTATCTTATCTTATCTTATCTTATCTTATCTTATCTTATCTTATCTTATCTTATCTTATCTTATCTTATCTTATCTTATCCCATCCCATCCCTTCCCTTCCCTTCCCTTCCCTTCCCTTCCCTTCCCTTCCCTTCCCTTCCCTTCCCTTCCCTTCCCTTCCATTCCATTCCATTCCATTCTATTCTATTCTATTCTATTCTATTATTCTATTTTATTTTTTATTTTATTTTATTTTTCTATTCTATTCTATTCTATTCTATTCTATTCTATTCTATTCTATTCTATTCTATTCTATTCTATTCTATTCTATTCTATTATTTTATTAGAATCCCACCTTTGTTATTTTTATAAACATGGCAGTGAACACAACTGGGGTTGCCCACCGAGCTCTGGACGGCTCCTGATCTCTGCACGTTCTGCACCGGCCTGAAGACATGGCTTTTCTATCAAATTCCCTGACCGATTATGGGGGTTTTAATTTTGGGGATTTTAAATTTTGGACTGGATTTTAGTATTGTATTGTTATTACTATTGTTGTTGTTTTTATTGTGAGCCGCCCCGAGTCCTACGGGAGAAGGGCGGCATATAAATTTTAATAATAAATAAATAAATAAATAAATAAATAAATAAATAAATAAATAAACAAACTAATATACTTTCCTCTTCATATTTTCCTCACAAAAACAACACTGTTGAGAGAAAGTGACTGGTCCAAAGTCACTCAGGCAACTTTCATGCCTAAAGTGGGACAAGAACTCACCGTCTCCTAGGGATTGGCCCAGAGATACCCAGCTGTCTTTCATGCTTAAGGCAGGACTAGAACTCAGCATCTCCTAGTGATAAGCCAAAGGTTACCGAGCCAGCGTTCATGCCTGAGGTGGGACTAGAACTCATGGCTTCCCACTTTCTAGCCTGCTGCCTTAACCATTAGACCAAACTGTTTCTCATAATCATGATTTCTTCATGATCTCCCATTCAAAACCTAGCTAATTCAACCCTGCTTAACTTTTTCCCAAATTAGCCTGTGTGGACTAAATGCCGCCTCCTGCTGATATGTAATTATTCCACACCTCTTTAAATTGCAACAAGGGTTAGTGCCTTGCTGGTTTTGCAAACTTCCCATAGCTAAGGCTCCAATTATTTTGGAAATAATTGGTTAGATGCACACGACATGAAATTAAATATGAACAGGGTAGAACATGGTTTATGCCATGTTTCTGTACGCTAGTCCTGCTTTTCCATAACAATGACAGCCGTGTCCTCCGATGTCTGAATGGATTTTTTTCCCCTTTTACCTTTCTGAGAGACATTTTGTTCTAAACAAACACGTCACAATTTTCCCAGAAACTCAGACCTGTTGTCTAATTAATCTGCCTCTTCTAGAGACAGGAAGGTTAAAAATAGTCCAGACAGATATTGGTCTGTTGCTACTTCATTCAAGTGTGCAGTGATGAGCTAATCGAAGTTTGCCAAGCCTTTCCCCCTGTCCTCATCCACAAATTCTCCCTCTAGCTTAAAGAGGAGATTCTTAAAGTATGTGGGGGAACTGCTCACTTTTATATATTATTTATTTATTCACCAAACTTGTATGCTGCCCATTTCTCTGAAGGCGACTTCAGGCAGCTTACAGTATAGGCATTGAATAAAATACAGAATAAAACATTAAAACAAACAATTTAAGACCAGACAATTTAACTGAAGTACTAATCCTAAAAGTGTGTTAAAAGATAATTGTGAATTTAAAATATTAAGGATTAGAAATGGTGGGGACCTTGAGATATACGTACTCCCGTGATGGATTGAATACTGTTAATAATTGGTGTTTTATTAGTAATCCTATACATTTGGAATATTGACGTTATGGTGGAATAATGAGTGATTTTTAAAATATTGAACGACAAAATTTATCATGGGATAATAAATACAGGGTGCGGAGAAATGTTATTTATGCTTAAGTGAGTTAAAGGGAAAATGTAAAAGGAATATGAAGTGAGACTAGTATTTGAAGTTTGAAGTTGGAAGATTAGAATTCCACATACTATTTGTGTTATTATTGTTAATGTTGTATAAAAAAGACCTGACCCAATCAATGTACTGTCCACAAAATATCTATGTTTGTATTGGAAAAAATAAAAAAAAACTTAATACAAAAAACAAACAAACATTAAAACAATAAATAAAGATCTTAAATTTTGAAAATTCATTAAACTACAACCAAGCAGGATGGAGACAGAGAGAGCAACAGGCACATAGAGAGGAGGTAGGTGTTCTCTACTCCATTAGCCACCTCCAATGTGCCCAATCCCTACTAGTTGGCTATGAAGACATAGCTATGCCAAGCAGGCTAGTTGGCATAGCTATGGCTTCCAGGCCTTTTCAATGAAAAGAAGAATGGGAGTGGATCTGAACTGGGGGTGGGGGTGATATTCCAGAGGGTGGGAGGAACAGCAGAAAAGGCTCTTTTAATTATGCTGCCTTTGTTATTATTCATCAACATCTGAAACATGTCCAAAAAACCCCCCCTTCCTTGTTCCAATGATCGCTTCCTAATTGTCAACATCTCAACAGATGGAGACTGGATCAACCTTGGCTGAGCTTTGAGGCTAAGCAGGGTTGGTCTTGGTTGGTCTTGGGATGGGAAACCTCCACAGAGCTGTGGAACTATAGATACTGGAAGATGGCAGTATAGAAAAGCACGCTTGTATTATTGAGAAGAAGATGGCGCCAGTGGTGGGATTCAAATAATTCAACAACCGGTTTGCCGAGAGTCAGGTTGGCCGTCGTGGGAGGCATGGCCCATCCTCGGCCTCCAGCTCTGCTGCACATGTTGGACGAGCTTCCCGCGATGGCCAATCTGACCCTGGATGAATCAGTTGTTAACCCCACCCCCACCGCTATCAAAATGGATCCTGGGTGCTGTGCTTCAATGGAGAAATGGAAAACAGAGTGGCTATCATGAGGGAAGGAGCAGGGAGAAGAAAGAGGGAAAGCGGCCTTCTCCTTCCCTCATGCCGGCTGCTCTATTGTCGATTTCTCCACTGCAGCAGAGCTCAGTGCCCAGAGGGGTGGGTGGATAATTTAACAACCAGTTCATGTGAATCGGTGCCAACCGGTTGAACCCCACCACTGGATGGCACAGATATATCCAACTAAGTTAGACTATCTTAGTAAGGCTAGTTTCTACAAATACCATACCACCTGACCAGTGGTGGGTTTCAATTTTTTTTACTATTGGTTCTGTGGCTGTGGCTTAGTGGGTGTGGCATGGCTCGGTGGGCGTGGCAGGGGAAGGATACTGTAAAATCTCCATCCCCCCCCACTCCAGGGGAAGGTTACTGCAAAATCCCCATTTCCTCCCAATCAGCTGGGACTTGGGAGGCAGAGAATAGATGGGGGCGGGGCCAGTCAGAATTTTTACTACCGGTTCTCTGAACTACTCAAAATTTCCACTACCGGTTCTCCAGAACTGGTCAGAACCTGTTGAAACCCACCTCTACACCTGACTGAGACTTCGGCTCATGGTTATTTAAAGTTGCTACGTTCTTCCCATAATTTAGAAGGATCTCTTGACTGTGGAACATTCTCAACGTGGTTCTGATGAAAATTGCTTTCCATCAGCCTCTCCAAAGAAATTGACAGGACGAGGAAATCACTGATCTGATACTCACCAGCTTCTGCTGAATAAAATGAAGATATGACCTGGAACATCTTGTTCTTTGAGTGGTCAAGTGGATGATGTCAAGGCTTTCATCTCTTTTTTTTTGGCGCCACTCTATCAGCCTCCTGAGTCCATGTGAACTTTTAGCCCTGACTCTGTGGCTTGTCTTCTCAGTGATGCTTGTAACAGCAAGAGGCCTCTGGCTCATTCGCTGCTACCTTCTCTGCTTCTCGTAAATTCTGCCTTTAGCACTTTTCAGAATTTCACCGGGTATGAATTTCACACACTGAGCTCGCTACTTCCTCTTGACATGAGTTCTAAAAAGGGTTACAGAGAAAATAAAATTCCCCCAAAGCAAAAAGCAGATTCTAAGTAGGAAGAAAAGGAAATTCCTGCAGGAAGCATCTTTCTTTCCATTTTTCTCTCTCTCTTTCCCTCCCTCCCTCCCTCCCTCTGTCTCCCTCTTTCTCTCTCTCTCTCTGTGTCTCTCTATCTCTGCCTCCCTCCCTCCCTCTGTCTCTCTCTTTCTGTCTCTCTCTCCCTCTCCCTCTCCCTCCCTCCCTCCCTCTGTCTCTCTTTCTGTCTCTCTTTCTGTGTCTCACTGTCTCTCTGTCTCTCCCTCCCTCCATTCTCTTTCTGTCTCTCTCTCTCTGTGTCTCTGCCTCTCTCTCCCTCCTTTCCTCTCTCTCTCTCTTTCTGTCTCCCCTTCTGTGTCTCTCTGTCTCTCCCTCTCTCCCTTCGTCTCTCTCTCTCTGTGTCTCTCTGTGTGTGTCTCTCTCTCTTTCCCTCCCTCCCTCCCTCTGTCTCTCCCTCTCTCCCTTCGTCTCTCTCTCTGTGGCTCTCTGTGTCTCTCTCTCTCTCTTTCCCTCCCTCCCTCTGTCTCTCTCTGTGTGTTCTCTCTCTCTGTGTCTGTCTCTCTCTGTCTCTCCCTCCTTCCCTCTGTCTCTCTCTCTGTCTCTCCCTCCCTCCCTTTCTCCCTCCCTCTGTTTCTCTCTGTGTATCTCTCTGTCTCTGTCCCCCGCTCTCTTTGTCTGTCTGTCTGTCTGTCTGTCTCTCTCCTATTTTAAATCCTTCTATTCTCCATCATTCAGTCAGAACTGAAGAAGTTTCTTGGATCAGAAGCAAAACATCTTCAAGGAAAAACAAAGAAAGACCAGTTGCCTCTAGAAGAAGAAGAAGAAGAAGAAGAAGAAGAAGAAGAAGAAGAAGAAGAAGAAGAAGAAGAAGAAGAAGAAGAAGAAGAAGAAGAAGAAGAAGAAGAAGAAGAAAAAAGAGCACCTTTGGGACAACCATGACCTGGATGACTGAGAATTTCCATTATACAGGCCCTAATGACAAAGACAGTGTCAGGAAGTGGCTTGGATGGATGATTTACTCAAAAGAAAACTGCTGCTTGTGAGTAGCCTGGCTCTTTTTTCTTATTGGAATTGAGGCTGGTAGAGAGAGGGAACTTCCTATATTGAAGATATTTCCCTGAATGTGTTGTGGTGCTGAATCTTCTTCTCCAGTTTTCAGTGTCTCATGTCAAGTTTCTAATTTACGTAATCTCCATAGGGAACACCAGAGGCCTGCCTGGATTTGACAGTGCCATCTAGTTGGCTCCTGAATCTCAGTTGCTTTGCCTGTTGCGGTGAGCAATGGTTCACCTTATATCAGTAAAGGACTTGATGGTCCCATGATGTTGCTTCATGAATTTCTGTCTTTCAGGTCTTGGCTCTGCACAGGGCAAGTTAGTCCTTGAAGTTACAATGGATTGCTCTAGCAGTACCCAGATTCAAATTTCTGACAGTTGCACTCCCCAGTCATGTGGGGATTTCGGGGGCTGTATTTATGGCCATTTGTAGCATTCCAAGGTCACATGACCACACGTTACAATGTTTTTTTGCCAAAACCCGCCATTTATTAGTGGTTTTCAGGAAAACTGTGCCCATAACGAACCATTGTATGTTTATCCCATTGTTTGCTTATTTTCAAGAGTCAACTGAACTTTCTGTTTTTTTCTTTGAAGGCGTTTTGCTTCTCATCCAAGAAGTTTCTTCAGTTCTCCTCTTCTTCAACTTACCTTCATTAAAACCAGACAGTCCAGTTGCCACTTGAAAATGCACCTTTGGAACAATATCCGGAGAATCTCCATAGACATTGCTTGCTTAACGACTGTGCCGTTTGCTTAACAACCATGGATTCATTTAACGACCATCACAAAAAGAGTCGGTCATGTGGGAGACCTGATTGATGACCATCATGAGCTACAACTATAGTGGGTTATCTTTCTATATAGATAGTTTTCATCAAGGTTTACCCATATATAATTTACTAGAAACTCTGCAGGTCAAGGAAGGGTGCATACATATAAATTGAATGAAAAAGAAATCTACCAATTTTCTGTAGAAGGGCTAAGTTTTATGTTTCATGTCCCAGATGTATAGAATAGAATAGAATAGAATAACAGAGTTGGAAGGGACCTTGGAGGTCTTCTAGTCCAACCCCCTGCCTAGGAAGGAAACCCTACACCACTTCAGACAAATGGTTATCCAACAAAACTTCCAATGTTAGAGCATTCGCAACTTCTGGAGGCAAGTTGTTCCACTGATTAATTGTTCTAACCGTCAGGAAGTTTCTCCTTAGTTCTAAGTTGCTTTTCTCCTTGATGAGTTTCCATCCATTGCTTCTTGTCCTGCCCTCAGGTGCTTTGGAGAATAGCTTGACTCCCTTCTTCTTTGTGGCAGCCCCTCAGATATTGGAACACTGTTATCATGTCTCTCCTAGTCCTTCTTTTCATCAAACTGGACATACCCAGTTCCTGCAACCGTTCTTCATATGTTTTAGCCTCCAGGCCCCTAATCATCTTCGCTGCTCTTCTCTGCACTCTTTCTAGAGTCGTCACATCTTTTTTACATCATGGCGACCAAAACTGAATGCTGTATTCCAAGTGTGGCCTTACCAAGGCCTTATAAAGTGGCATTATGTTTCCCCTAAAGACATTCGGCTGCTCAATGCCCACCCTAAAGATGGACTTCCAGAGCCATTCTGAAGATCTCATGGAAAAGGTAACATTTGGATCTTTCTCCCCAAAACCTCTTTCCATGTTCCAAAGGGAGGCTGGGATTTCAGTCTAATAAGTTGGTTAAAAATTCATGAAAAGCTTTATAGCTATCCGAGCTACGGTCCTTTTTTCATCTTTCTGTCTGTGTGTGTATATCAGGGGTGAAATGCTCCTGATTCAGACCAGATCCCCCGATCCAGTAGTGATGGAGTCGGGTGGTTTGGAGAACCAGTAGCAAAAATCCCCCCCTTCCATGCCCAGCTGGACCCCAGGATCATCAGAGGCTTTTTTTTTTTTACTTTTAAAAGTGTTTTTTCTACAACCTCTTCGGGTGAAAAAATGCTTTTAAAAGTTAAAAAAAAAGCCTCTGATGATCGCGCGGCTCAGCTGGGATCATCAAAGGCTTTTAAAAGAAAAAAAAATCTCTTTTTGTCTTTTAAATGCCTCTGACGATCCAAGCTGAGTTCCCTGCTCGTCAGAGGCATTTAAAAGAAAAAAATGTCTCTGCCGATCAGGCAACTCAGCTGGGATCGTCAGAGCCTTTTGAAAGCATTTTTTTTACAACCTCTTCGCCAAAGAGATTGTAGAAAAAATGGTTTTAAAAGTAAAAAAAAAAATAAAAATTGGCCACGCCCACCCAGTCACATTATCCCCCGCCCCCCACCAAGCCATGTCCACAGAATCGGTAGTAACAAATTTTAGATTTCACCACTGATGTATATACATATACATATACATATACATATACATATACATATACATATACATATACATATACTCCTGTGGAATCCACACAGATGTTGCAATTTGGCTTTGTGCTCTTGCAAAGGACTGCTGCAAGGGAAAAGGTGGAAGGGGGGATGATAATAATTGCAGTGGAAGGAAGGAGGTGGCCCTTGGTGGGTTATTAAAAATTGCATCCTACTTTCCATAATGTGCTTGGCTGACATCGGGCTCCCCAAAGCCTCTTGACCACCGCAAAGGACATTCCCCTTCCCTGGCAAGTACATTTAATTTTCTAGTGTCACGTATGAAAGTGCATCTTGATTATGTTTTTTCTACTAGGTCAAGTACACATCCATAGGCCAGTCCTTAAGAGTTTGGAGTGAAACGAAGCAGGAAGCATCGGCACAGCAGGCAGCTTTTGAAAAAAAAAAAACATGCCTTAAAAAACAAAAAAACAAACAAACCTGTTTTCTTATATAATGGTAAGTGGTGCAACAATTAACAGAGATGATCTCTCCCGTAATTCCGATGGCCGCCTTATCTTCACTGTTTTGCTTCCAAAGATCTCTTGTCATCTCTGAAAAGTAAGAAGGATGGATTTTTAAATATATTTGATCCTTCCAAAGCTTCAGAAACTATTCTGTGCTTTCTTTCTTTCTTTCTTTCTTTCTTTCTTTCTTTCTTTCTTTCTTTCTTTCTTTCTTTCTTCCTTCCTTCCTTCCTTCCTTCCTTCCTTCCTTCCTTCCTTCCTTCCTTCTCCCTTCCTTCTCCCTTCCTTCCTTCCTTCTTTTCCTCCTCCTCCTCCTCCTCCTATTCTTCCTCTTCCTCTTCCTCTTCCTCTTCCTCTTCCTCTTCCTCTTCCTCTTCTTTTCCTCCTCCTCCTCTCTCCCTTGTGCAAGTGTCCACATTTTTCTGTGCTGCCAGCCTGCATTATACGCCCAGACACATATAAAATAATTCCATTTTAATCACTCCATGTCCACTTTACCTTTCCCACGGCCAAGAACACATTTCATTTCCCTGCTTCCTGCCTCTTTATTACAGATAGCCCTGGAATAAAAAAAAAAAAATCAGATAGACTTTACCAATCATTATTAGAGGTGATAATTTACAGTCTATGGTCTGTTGCCATAGCAACTTAAGAAGACCCCCAAAGAGGGAGTCCTGGGATTTAGCCCTAATCCGGAGGTGATTTTTCAATAGCGCCAGCTGTCCTGGGTCTGAAAGGCGTGGCAAATTACATCATTATCAGAGGGAAATGCGGCTAAGTTAATCATTTGCAGGCTTTAGACACAGGTGTTCATAAAAGAGGGAACACGCATGCTAATCAAGGCTGACTCCAGTAGAACAACAGCTCAGCATGGAGCTGTTTGGAGCATCCTTCATTTCAATGATAAAAGCGCCGGGGTGAGCTGTCTGCCTGGGGAGGCTGTCTAATGTTGCCTCCGGTTTTTCATTGCAGGTAATCATGTTCTGGAAGTGGGCCCTGAAGGTCCTTGCTAAGGTTGCATTTCTAAAGGAGGCATCATCGCAGCACAGCACAGCATCCTGGAGAGAGGAATGGTCCAAGGAACCTTCTTGTGACCTGGCCATTAGTGATTCTTCTACTAAGCCACCTGGGGTTGACCTGCCTCACTCTGTCTGGTCGTAATTGAACAGAATGAGGTGTGATCCTGGAAGAAGAGCCTCTGCCTTGTATCAGCGGGGGATGGAAAGATTCCTCTCATTGCAATTGTGGTGCCGATAATGCAAACTATTAAACATTTATGACTATATGTTTAATATATAAAACATATTAAAAAAAAGAAGAGAGGGTCAGCTTATTTTCCAAAGCACCAGAAGTCAAGACAATGGATGGAAACTAATCAAGGAGAGAAGCAACCTGGAATTAAGGAGAACTTTCCTAACAGTGAGGACAATTAATCAGTGGAAGAGTTTGCCTCCAGAAGTTGTGAGTGCTCCAACACTGGAGGTTTTTAAGAAGAGACTGAACAACAACCTGTCTGTAATGGTATAGGGTCTCCTGCTCGAGCAGAGGGTTGAATTAGAAGGCCACCAAAGTCCTTTCCAGCTATATTCTAATAGATATTGTGCAGGATTGGCCATGACGTGTGTTCGCCAATTCCCTGGAAGATCTGCACAAAGCAACATCAGCAGAGGTGGCTTTCAGCAGGTTCTGACCAGTTCTGGAGAACCGGTAGCGGAAATTTTGAGTAGGTTGGAGAACCGGTAAATACCATCTCTGACTGGCCCCGCCCCCATCTATTCTCTGCCTCCCGAGTCCCAGCTGATTGGGAGGAAATGGAGATTTTGCAGTAACCTTCCCCTGGAGTGGGATAGGAATGGAGATTTTACAGTGTCCTTCCCCTGCCATGCCCACTAAGCCATGCCACGCCCTGCCATGCCCCTGCCATGCCCACTAAGCCATGCCCACAGAACTGGTAGTAAATAAAATTGAATCCCACCACTGAACACCAGAGGCTATCACCTGGATAGCTGACATGAACATTCAGTTACGTGGCCACTGCAATACCCCCGTAGAAGATTTTGTATGCAATTACGTGGATTGCGTATATATGTTTACTTCTCTTCTGTCGTGTTCTCATCATACGTTAAATAAATAATGACTGCAACACATTTGTAGAAGGTGTCAAAGATCAAATTTTAATGCAGGGATGTGGACTTCAGCAAAAATCTGGGTGACTGGGTTCTAAATTGGCATGAAGCCCTGGAAATTGGCACCTAGTGGCCCAGACAGGAGGTTCGTGTTCAAAAGAGAGAGGGAGAGAAGATGGGGGAGGGGTAGGATAAGGTAAAGATGAAATCACTCTGGAGGTGGTATTCAGCAGGTTCTGACCAGTTCTAGAGAACTGGTAGGGGAAATTTTGAGTAGTTCAGGGAACCGGTAAATACCACCTCTGACTGGCCCCGCCCCCATCTATTCTCTGCCTCCCGAGTCCCAGCTGATTGGGAGGAAATGGAGATTTTGCAGTAACCTTCTCCTGCCACGCCCACTAAGCCATGCCACACCCATCAAGCCACACCCACAGAACCGGTAGTAAAAAAAAATTGAATCCCACCACTGAACGCCAGAAGCTATCACCTGGATAGCTGACATGAACATTCAGTTATGTGGCCACTGCAATACCCCCGTAGAAGTTTTTGTATGCAATTACGTGGATTGCGTGTATATGTTTACTTCTCTTCTGTCATGTTCTCATGATACGTTAAAGGAATACAGTATCCTTCTCCTGTCATGCCCACCAAGCCACGCCCACCAAGCCATGCCATGCCACGCCCACCAAGCCATGGCCACAGAACCAATAGTAAATTTTTTGGAATCCCTCCACTGAGGCTCTCCCAAGTTGAGCTTATCTCCTGGGGACCATTGGACTACATGCATGCTTCTGCAGAGTTTTGGCCATTATTTATTTATTTAGCATATGGCATTTAATATTATACTTAGATTTGCCTTCTCGTGGTGCACCCTGGATAGAGTGACTGTGTGAACTAAATGAATGAGCAACTGTTGCCAGACAGACTACTCTGTAGACTTTCCTGGCTCTCAAAAAAAAAAACAAAACAAAAAAAAAACCCCAACCACCAAAACAAAAAAACCAACAAAGAAAACAAAATAATAAAAAAAGGGCCTTGACCATGCTTTTTGTCGATCTTCCCAGGTAAATCAGATAGGAAACGCAACCAGAAAAGCTAATTCTACTTTATCGTAGGGGACCCTGAGTGGCGTAGGAGGCTAATGCCTCCTACTAAGGCAGCATTTAACATCCAGCTACCTGCAATTACTGCGAGTTCAATTCTCATCAGGCCCAAGGTCGACTCAGCCTTCCATCCTTTCTAAGGTGGGTAAATTGAGGACTCAGTTTGTGGGTGCAATAAACTGACTTTGTATAAATATACAAAAGTATGAAGGCTATTGCTTAACGCATTGTAAGCCGCCCTGAGTCTCCGGAGAAGGGCTGCATATAAATCAAATTAAAAAAAAAATTGTAAAACTACATTTGCAGAATCTCACAAGTCAGCAAGTGCAGTTCTCCTACTGTCTCCTTTACAGCCCAATAAATTAGGGACTAGCTCATCTGAGTCTCTTGCCTTGTCCACTGTCCACTTGTGGGATTATGCTGCCTCTTATGTAACTCTTCCCTAGATGGAGCATCTATTTGCCCCATCTCACGAGGTTTTTCCCACATATCCTGAACCTTTTTTCCAGGACAGATTTTTGATTTCTAGTCTAATTTACAGACACTGGCATTTCTTCTTAGTTTCTCATCCAAGTACTGTATTTTTCGGAGTATAATACGCACCTTAGTTTTTGGAGAGGAAAATAGGAAAAATATTTCTGCCTACCAGATATTCATCTGGCTAGCGCCCTTAGCCTGGTCAGTTTCAGCACATTAGTTTGCTGGTTTTGAGCACGTTCGCTAAAATACAGCTTCTAAAGCAGAGGTCACCAACCTTTCGGACCTCAGGGACCACTAAGTTCATAATTTTAAAACCTGAGGACCACTAATATGATCTGCCTAACGATCAGCTGGATGGGCGTGGCTTGGTCATGTGACTGTGTGGGCATGGCTAACTTGATGTCACTCACGTGGAGGGGTGCCTTGCCAGTCTCTATTTGCCCCTCCCCTCCCAGCCACTTCTCACCTCCCCAGGCGCCTTAGGGCCCCAATAGGAAGCAGTTGTCAGAGCTAAGCAGACACCATGAGAAAAGTTGGCAAAGCAGCTGGCTCAGTTCAAATTGGATCTGACCAAGAAGGAGGCTCAGCAGAAGCACCTCACTGAGGACTGTGAGTATAGGCTTTCCAAGCAGAGGGAAGAACTGCAATAATGCAAGGCCTGGGACCAGCACCTGGAGGCTCAGCGGCCTGAGATGGTCAGCCAATTACAGGCCATGATGCAGTCCCACTGGAACAAGATCCTCCAGCTCTTCACCACCAGCTATGCTTCCCTCCAGCCTTCGTCCAAAGCCCTGCACCAGGAGGCTGAAGCAGACCCCTAGTTGGAATTTCTGCCCCCCTCTGCCCCACACAAAAAGACCCAAAAGGGGGAGACTCTCTGCAGCAACATAACTGTTCATTGCATGGATCCAGCCCATGGGCCTCAGTTTGAGGACCTCTGATTTAGTGCAATATTTTAAAAAATGCAAACAATTTTTCTGTGGACCACCAACATTTTCTCGTGGATCACCAGTGGTCCATGGACCATCAGTTGGTGATCGCTGTTCTAAAGTACAGCTGATCATCGGAGGGAGCAGCATTGAGAACAGCAGACGAAGCGCGGAATATCTCTTCACTCGCAAGTGCCTCGCTGAGGCTAAAAAACAGCTTCAAAAGCACAGCTGATCATTGGAGGGAGCTCCAGTGACTAAAGCAGGCGAAGTGCGGAAGGGGTAAGAGAAGGCAGGGGCTGTTCCGGGTAGCCATTTTGGGCATCATTGGTCGTGCTTTCAGCCTCCAATCGCATCGCGTTTTCGGGTGGTGATTGGCAGCGATGTGCTTTGGAGATCCATGCAGCCTAGAAGGGCTCTCAAACTGGGTGTTTGGAGGCTGAAAAGGCAACATGTGATGCCCAAAATGGCTAAGCCATTGTCGGTTGCAATCTCTGCAGTAAGGAAGAGGACCAGTGGTACGTCGCCCCCAGTTCGGAGCAGTTCACAAGAACAGGTAATAAAACTGGCGGGAGGCTCCGCCCACTGATCTGGACGTCATCATAAGTGATCTGCGAATGTGCAGACATGATGTGTGCAGACAGGTGCGCACGGGCACGATGCAAACTGGTAGTAAAGGTAAGTAGAACCCACCCCTGAAGAGGGATACATGGAGGCTGAAGGGTGGGGCTACCTTCAGAGTGTAAGATGCACCCAAATTTTCAGCCTCTTTTAGGGAGGAAAAAAGTGCGTCTTATACTCCGAAAAATACGCTACTAATCTAGTTAGCTTTTTTGAGTTTAGGCATGTCGCTCTCAACTGCTGAGGACCTAACCATGGGTAACCAGAGCCTTAAAGCCATGTCAAAGTGATGGAATGTGGAGATTGGTTGACTCAGATACCATTTAAAGGAATCTGTGATTAATTCTGTCAAGGCCAGAAACTACCACACCTGAGTTACTGGGCATATGCTAAACTGTCTATGGAGATTCTCAATCATCCAGGTCATGACTGTCTCAAAGGTGCTTTTTTATATATATATATAAAGGGAATTGGACTATATTTTTTCTTGAGGAAGAAATGTTTTCTTCTTCTTCTTCTTCTTCTTCCTCCTCCTCCTCCTCCTCCTCCTCCTCCTCCTCCTCCTCCTCCTCCTCTTCTTCTTCTTCTTCTTCTTCTTCTTCTTCTTCTTCTTCTTCTTCTTCTTCTTCTTCTTCTTCTTCTTCTTCTTCTTCTTCTTCTTCTTCTTCTTCTTCTTCTTCGAAATATTTTTTTCTTCAAGGAAAAAACAGAGTCCAGTTCAGGGGTGAAATGCTCCCAGTTCGGACTGGATCGCCCGATCCGGTAGCGATGGAGGCGGGTGGTTCGGAGAACCAGTAGCAAAAATCCCTGCCCCCACCCCCCATGCCCAGATGAGCTGCACAATCATCAGAGGCTTTTTAAAAACTTTTAAAAGCATTTTTTCTACAACCTCTTTGGCCGAAAAAATGCTTTTAAAAGTAAAAAAAAAAGCCTCTGATGATTGCATGGCTCAGCTGGGATCATCAAAGGCTTTTAAAAGAAAAAAAAACCCCTTTTTTCTTTTAAATGTCTCTGACGATCAACAACTCAGCTTGGATCGTCAGAGGCATTTAAAAGGAAAAAAAACCCCTTTTTTCATTTAAATGCCTCTGACAATCCAAGCTGAGTTGCCTGATCGTCAGAGACATTTAAAAGAAAAAAAGTCTCTGCCAATCAGGCAACTCAGCTGGGATCGTCAGAGGCATTTAAAGGAAAAAAAGTCTCTGACAATCAGGCAACTCAGCTGGGATTGTCAGAGCCTTTTGAAAGCATTTTTAACAACCTCTTTGTTGAAGAGGTTGTAGAAAAATGGTTTTAAAAGTAAAAAAAAAATTGGCCAGTCCCATTACCCACCACCACCACCACCAAGCCATGCCCACAGAACCGGTAGTAACAAATTTTAGATTTCACCACTTGGTCCAGTTGTCTTTTCAAAAAGCAGCTTTGAGAGCTGAAGAAGCTTCTTGGATGAGAAGCGAAACGTCTTCAGAGACAAACCAGAAAATCCAGTCTGCATCTTTGAGATTGGCAAAACTGTTATCTATAGAACTTTCTGATATAGAGAGCCATACATTATTAGCTACTCCTTCCCCCAGACACTTTCCAAAATTTCCATCCCAGGAATCATGACATTTATTTCTCAGTAGACATACAGCAACCCTACCTAGTATTGATGTACGGGTAATCTTTGATTTATGACCACAATTGAGCCCAAAATTTGTGTTGGTAAGTGAATTTGGCCCCATGTTATGACCTTTCTTGCCACAGTTGTTAACTGAATCACTGTGGTTGTTAAATTAGTAACACGGTTGTTAAGTGAATCTGGTTTCCCCACTGACTTTGCTTGTCAGAAGATCGCAAAAGGGGATCACATGATCCTGGGACACTGCAACCGTCATAACTATGAACCAGTTGTCAAAGCACCTGAATTTCGATCATGTGTCCAAGGGGAGGCTTCAATGTGAAAAACGGTCACAAGTCAAATTTTTTAGTGATGTTGTAACTTCAAACGGTCATTAAATGAACTGTTGAGGATTACCTGTAGCATGTGAAGAGCTTAAATTTGACTGTGGTACATACAAATATAGGAGCATGGTGCTCGAGTGGTTAAGATACTGGACTCGTTGATCGGAGGTTTGACAGTTCAAAACCAAGCACTGCATGATGGAGTCAGCTTCCATTATTTGCCTCAGCACCTGCCAACCTAGCAACTCAAAAGCATGTAAATATAAGTAGATAAATAGGTACCACTTCGGTGAGAAGGTAACGGTGGGACGTTCCCTGTACTTTCGGCATACATCCATGCTGGCCACATAACCAGCATGGATATATGCCATTTTTGGACAATGCTGGCTCCCTTGGCTAGGAAACAGATAAGCATTGCACACTAGAGCAAGTCATAATTGACAGGGGAAACTTTTACCTTTTTTAAAAGATGCAATTACACTGCATTATCTGGCGATTCTGGGTTTGACTTAAAAAAATATAGGTCTTGGTTGATCCATCTAATTGTCTTGGATGCAGTTGTCAGATTTTACACAGACCTTCCTACTGATGTGTAATTTTTAACGAGATAAAAGGAGAAAAATATTTACATAAAGGGAATGGAATATTAGCATTAAAGTTAAATTAAAATTAAAATTTAGTGGGTCCCCCACCCCTTTTTTTTCTTCTGAATTCATATACTCTTGGGAATATGGGCCTCTGCATGACATATAAGATTAAAGGGCTCCTCAACTCTGTTTTGTTTATTTTAAAAATAGGAGGGAAAAAAAGCAATTCTGATGTCTATTGTATTTTTATCCTACATTAATTTTTTTTTAGGAAAGAAGCCGGTTTTTTTAGATGCTTCCTTAAGGATTCCTGGCTCCATTGTTTAGAAAGGCGATGTTGGATGTGATGATGCATTGGGTTAAAGGGTGTTTCAAAGCAATTATTTAACGTTGGTGCTTTTATGAATGTGAGAGCACCATTTGGTACTCAGTGCTCTGTGACATGCTGACATGTAATTAACAGTGACTTTCAGAGAAAATGTTTATGAGCAGGTGACAGTTTCCAAAGAAAAGGCCATATGTCAAAGGACAAGTGTGTGTTTTATAATAAAGAGAGAGAGGGTGTGAATGAATGAATAAATAAGCAGGATTTAGATAAAACAATTTTGGGTCCCATCTGCAAGAAACGGCTGTGGCACGACAGGAAACGGTACTTTGGGGTGGGATGGAATAATAACATTTCCTGCAATGTAGCACTTTTGTGGGGTGGGCCCACCATAGGACTAGGGTCTCAGGGCTGCACAAATGGGAGGACCCTGAAATGCGACCATGGGGTTAGTGGTTTCTTTCAGGCTTTGCAACCCATCTAGAGGTCATCTGTTTTTTGTTTTGTTTTTTTGCAACCCAGATATATTGTAGCTGAGCTATGATTCTCAGGTCATGGAATGCTGTGAGGAGATAGTCATCGATTTATAACTATACATTTAGTGATGGTTTGAAGTTACACTGGCACTGAAAAAAGTGACTTACAACAGATCTGTTCTGACCCAGCTCAGCAAACACAATAAACCCTTTGAAGTTAACTCCAAGATTCATTTATCTGGAATCCCCGGCAAAATGTTTCTCTCTCAACGTAGGCCTGTGATGGCGAACCTATGGTACAGGTGGCACATATAGCCATATCAGTGGGCATGCGAGCTCAGCTCCGGGGCGCATGTGCGCGCCGGCCAACTGATTTTTGGGTCTTCTGGGCCCACCAGAAGTAGGAAAATAGGCTGTTTCCTGCCTCTGGAGGGCCTGGGGGTGGGGGGGCAGAAGGCCCATTTTTTCCCCTCACCTGGCTCCAGGGCCTCTCTAGGAGTCTGGGGAGGGCGAAAATGGTCTTCCTCACCCCCCCCGGAGGTCCTCCGAAAGGTCAAAAATGACCCGTTCAACAACTTCCTGTCCCACCTTAACAACCATGGATTCACTTAACAACCATGTTCCTAATTCAACAACTACAGTGATTCATTTAACAAAGGTGGCAAGAAAGGTCATAAAATGGGGCAAAACCAGTGGTGAAATGTAAAATTTGTTACTACCGGTTCTGTGGATGTGGCTTGGTAGTGCGGGTAATGTGACTGGGTGGGAGTGGCCAAGTTTTTTTTTTTTTTTACTTTTAAAAGCATTTTTTTCTACAACCTCTTTGGCCGAAGAGGTTGCAGAAAAAAATGCTTTTAAAAGCCTTTGACGATCAGGCAATTCAGCTGGGATGGTCAGAGGCTTTTAAAAGCATTTTTTTCTACAACCTCTTCGGCTGAAGAGGTTGTAGAAAAAAATGCTTTTAAAAGCCTCTGACCATCCCAGCTGAGCCGCGCGATCATCAGAGGCTTTTTTTTTCTTTTAAAAGCATTTTTTTTGGCTGAAGAGGTTGTAGAAAAAATGCTTTTAAAAGTAAAAAAAAAAAGCCTCTGATGATCATGTGGCTTAGCTGGGCATGGGAGTGGGCGTAGGGATTTTTGCTACTGGTTCTCCAAACCACCTGTCGCCATTGCTACCGGATCAGGTGATTCGGTCCAAACTGGGAGCATTTCACCCTGGGAGAAACTTACTTAATAGATGTCTCCCTTAGCAACAGAAATTTGGGGCTCAGTTGTGGTATCATAAGTCAAGGACTACCTGTAACTAAATTTCTATTGAAGCAAAATTGCTCCTCCCCCTGGAGAGGTTTACAGATTAACAGAGTTGGGAGGGTCCTTATAGGTAGTCTAGTCTAGTCCCCCACCCAAGCAGGAGATCCTATACTATTTCAGACAAGTGGCTGTCCAGTTCTTAAAAGCCTCCAGCGATGGAGCATCCACAACTTCTGAAGGCAACTTCTGTTCCACTGGTTGATTGTTCTCACTGTCAATAAATTTCTCCTTATTTCTAGGTTAAATCTCGCCTTGTTTAGTTTCCATCCATTATTCCTTGTCTGGCCTCCAGGTGCTTTGGAAAATAGCTTGACCCAGTGGTGGGATTCAGGCAGTTTGCACCTATTCTGGAGAACCGGTTGTTGGAAGAAATCTTATTTTGGTTTTTTCCACTTTACAGGCTAATCCTGTAAGGAAGGCAGGAAGGAAACATTCTGGTGATGTTTCTAGCCTAGTCTTTATTGCCCTGCTTATAGAAACTGCCTCTCTTGTTAACCCTTATTACATTGTAACAGCTAAGGCGAAGCATCCAGGAGCGACGTTGAGTTGGGCATGCCCACAGGGTCACATGACCACCAAGCCATGCCTACTCAGCTGGTCATTAGGGCAGAGAACCGGTTGTTAAATCGGTTGAATCCCACCACTGGCTTGACCCCCTCCTCCCTGTGGCAGCCCCTCAAACATTGTAAGACTGCTATCATGTCTCCTCTGCTCCTTCTCTTAGACTAGCCAGGCCCAGTTCTTGTAACCGTTCTTCATATGTTTTAGCTTGCAGTCCCCTAATCATCCTGGTTGCTCTTCTCTGCACTCTTTCGAGACTCTCAACATCTTTTTTATAGCGTAGTGGCCAAAACAGGATGCAGTACTTTAGGTGAGGTCTTACTAAGCCTTTATAGAGTGGTATTAGTACCTCACTTGATCTTGATTGTATCCCTCTGTTAATGCAATTTAGGATTGCATTGGCTCTTTGCAAATATCCACTTCACCACCATTCCTAAAAGAAGCTTCTTTAGGGTCAAAAAAAAATCATCATTTTTTTTCCTACTTTGGTGGGATTCCCCACACAAAGGCTCTCAGCTAATCAAATGATATGAATGAGATATTTAGCCTTTTTGAGCTAGAAACCGACAGTGTGGTTTTGTGCATGTGGGTGTGGGTGTGTACATTGGAGGGAAAGGTTTGTCGTAGCTTCTTTAAAATAAATAGTTAATGGCTAGCCATCATTATATATTTTGCCTCCGGTCATAGTATCAACTTATGACATTGCTTTGTTCTCTGCTGCATTTGTCTGTGTGTTGATCACACACGTGTATGAACGGTTTTATGTATTACAGAAAACAGAGTTCCTATTTTTTGAGCACACATCAAGTACTAGTGATTTTTGTTTTAAATTAATTGTAAAAAAAAAACTCTCACCCAACTGCTTGGTAATTACAGAAATAATAAATGCGCATCATGCATTATGAAACCCTCAGAACTGGATGAGTAAATGGGGGAAATTTTATGATTGGTTAAAAAAGAGATATAGATAAAGATGGTGATAATTAAATAAGGAGAATGTTATATTAAATTGTAACATTGTAATTTGGGGGAAAATATCGCAACAGAGAAATAGAAATTATCAAGGAGAAATGAAGATAGGAGGAGGAATAAAAAGAAGTAGTCACGGAAGAAACACCGAGAAGACACACGGAAGAATTGATGTCTTATGTGTTTGTTTGTTTTAAAAAATTTAAAAAAAACTTTTATATATATAAAAAGAACTGGATGAGTACACTGTACTCTGGAGAGCAAGTTCATAACCTTTAGTGTGCTGTGGATTATACCGTCTTCTCCATGTCCTGATATTAACTATGATGCTGAGACTCTTGGTGGCTTCTCTCTGCCTTCTCACTGTTCTTCCTGTTTTAATTCTTGGTACGCTGCTGAGATGTAGGCTATCTTCAACAGTAGGATCCAATCCTGTCCCGAAGCAAAAAATTACTGGTACAAGATTAAAATCTGGCTGGAAGAAATGATACAGCAATGTTTTGAATTTAAACCAGAGTTATTCCTACTGGGTAAGACGCTGAGCTTGTCGATCAAAAGGCCAGCAGTTCAGAGGTTTGAATCCCTAGTGCTGCGTAACAGAGTGAGCTCCCGTTACTTGTCCCAGCTTCTGCCAACCTAGCAGTTCGAAAGCATGTAAAAAATGCAAGTAGAAAAAATAGGGACCACCTTTGGTGGGAAGGTAACAGCATTCCGTGTGCCTTTGACATTTAGTCATGCCGGCCACATGACCACAGAGATGTCTTCGGACAGCGCTGGCTCTTTGGCTTTGAAACGGAGATGAACATCGCCCTCTAGAGTCGGGAACGACCAGCACGTATGTGCAAGGGGAACCTTTACCTTTATAGTATTAATACAAATATACTATGGGTATATTTATTAGGTATACAATAGGTTCCACTGATTAATTGTTCTCACTGGTAAAAAGTTTCTCTTTAATTCCAGGGTAGTCCTTGACTTACGACCACAATTGAGCCCTAAATTTCTGTTGCTAAGTGAAACATTTGTTAAATGAATTTCACCCCGTTTTACCATCTTTCTTGTCACACTTGGTTAAGTGATTCACTGCAGTTGTTAAGTTAGTAACAACTAACTTGTTGTTAAGTGAATCTGGTTGTTAAGTGAATCTGGCTTCCCCATTGACTTTGCTTGTCAGAAGGTCGCAAAAGTGGAGCACATGACTCGGGGACACTGCAACTGTCATAAATATGAGTCTTGAGGATTAGATATTGAATGTATATAATGTATATATTATATGGAATGTTGATCCGAAGTACAAAAAAATGACACAGTCTGTTGATTATGTACTAGAGTTGGGTAAAGGAACATTGTAATAAAAATTATTTTTTAAAAAAGATGACTCCATTCCCAAGCATGTGAATTCTGAGCACGTAACTATAGGGATGCTACAACAGTCATAAGTGTGAAAAACATACATTATTTTTTTCATCGATGTTGTAGCTTTGAATGGTCACTAAATGAATGGCTGTAAGTCAAGGACTACCAATTGCAATAGCACTTAGACTTATATCCCACATCACAGTGCTTTACAGTCCACTCTAAGCAGTTTACAGTCAGCCTATTGCCCCCAACAATCTGGGCCCTCATTTTTACCCACCTTGGAAAGATGGAAGACTTGAGTCAACCTTCAGCCGGGTGAGATTCGATCTGCCAAACTGCTGGCAGCCAGTGATCAGCAGAAATAGCCTGCAGTACTGCACTCTAACCACTGCGCCACCGCAGCTCATACTACCTGTAGGGCAGCCATCACTGGTGGTCCGTGAGAAAATTTTGGTGGTCCACAGAAAAATTATTTGCATTTTTTATATTGCACTAAATCAGGGATCCTCAAACTACAGCCCCTGGGCTGGATCTGTGCAATGAACGGTTGTGTTGCTGCAGAGAGTCTCCCCCTTCGGAGTCTTTTTGTGTGGGTTGGAGGGGGACAGAAATTCCGATTTGGGATCTGCTTCAGCTTCCTGATGTGGGGCTTTGGTGAAGGCTGGTGAGAAGTGCCACTGGTGGTGAGGAGCTGGAGGACCTTGTTCCAGTAGGACTGTTTCATGGCCTGGAACTGGCAGACCATCTCAGCCCGCTGAGCTTCCAGGCGCCGATGCCTGGCCTTGCACTCCCGCAGGTCTTCCCTCTGTTTGGAAAGCCTATGCTCATAGTCCTCATGAGGTGCTTCTGCTGAGCCACCTTCTCGGTCAGATCCAATCTGAACTGAGCTGTTTTGCCGACTCTTTCTCGTGGTGGCTGCTTAGCTCCAACAACTGCTTCCTGTTGGGGCACTAAGGAGCAGGGGTGGGGAGGCGAGGAGTTGGCCATGCCCACCCAGTCACATGACCACCTAGCCACGCCCACCCAGCTGGCCATTAGTGGTCTGCAGGATTTAAAATTATGAATTTAGTGGTCCCTCAGGTCTGAAAGGTTGGTGACCCCTGATGTAGGGTATAGTACAAAACAAAGAATAGAGAGATAAAAGGCAAACTGAAAACATAGGTAAAACCATTGCAAAGGTAAGCCTTTTAATGACATATCCTCCCTTTCTCTTTTCTTCTATTTTCTCCAACCAACAATCACTGTTTCAATCAGGAGAGCAGTTTGTCCAAAGGACGGACAAACATCTCCCTCTGGCATTCCAAAGAAACACGGAGAAAGATTTACATCACACTTGCCTTTAACCTTACCTGCAAAGGAATAAAAATATCCCTTGATCAATTTGTTATCTGACTTTACAATTTTTAAGCAAAAAGGAAGTCCAATCAATGCAAGGACCCTACGGCTTTCATTTGTGGCAGCTCCTGTTGATGCCCAAGATTGATTATCTTTTTTTGCAAATTTACATCGAGGGGTGGAGGGAACCCCCATTTCCAGTAATTTACCACATGGTCTACGAGATTTGTGGCTGTAGACATTAATCTGGGGGAAGCGTGGTCAGGTGGTGTACATCCACACAACTCTCTGGGGGAAGGGAGGCCTGAGGAAACGCAGTAGTAAGCAAAATCCTGTATGTCTTGCCCTTCATGTGTTTACTATATCAGCTGCTATGCAAGGTTTCATATCACCTTAGAAACTGTTTTGTTGGCCTTATTCCATAACTGGCATCGGCTTCAACTTTAATCCTAGCAGGTCCACATTCTGGCAAACTGTTAGTTTGTTTTCTTATTGAATGATGTCCATGGAACAATTTTTTTTTTTTTGTCTTGTCATTAATCTCAAGTGCTACTTGGTCCAAAGAGCCAGCAGCATTGCAGTCTTGCTCCATTGTCCTATGCTAAATCAGAAGCGATGCCTCTTGGCTCCCAGATGGTCTCCACCTGCAACTTCCAGAGTGGAAAAGCTTTGGGTGATGCCGCCATTCCCACTGGAAAAAACCGACAAATGGCAACAAAAAAAGAAGGAGAGACGATGATGAATGAGGTGCTGTAGCAATAGTGGGGAGATTCATTTTAAATAGGCCCCATGTGCACGGTGAGAATAATTGCAGGAGGAAAAATATTCTTTTCAGTCCCACTCCCTATCAATTTGTAGGAGACAATGTGAGATGAATCCCAGCAACCTCTGTTTTCCCTAGCATTCAGGGGGTATGCTAATTTGAGCCATGGACGGTCTTTCCATTAAACTTAAGGAAAACTGTATTTCTGCATGATTGAGAAGGCCATGGACGGCTCGCCCAGAAAAATCTCTATTTACATGCAATTTGTTTTCATTTTGCACCCAGACTAAAATGTTCACCTCTCCTACCAATGTTGCGTCTGCTAAAATAATAATCATAAAAAGTTTCCAGCAACTAGGCTAGGTTAATTATTCTTCTCTTTTTCCGGATGTACAGTAACTTGTTTTGCCAAAGTTTAGAAAGAGTAACTGCTATCATTTCAATAATGAATTTAAGGATAAATATAATACGTACATCCCTTGAACTGCAAACCGGTCAGTCCTAGAGGAGATCAACCCTGACTGCCCTTTAAAAGGCCAGATCCTGAAGATGAAACTCAAGTACTTTGGCCATCTAATGAGAAGGAAGGACTCACTGGAGAAGAGCCTAATGCTGGGAATGACTGAGGGCAAAAGAAGAAGGGGACGACAGAGAATGAGGTGGCTGGATGGAGTTACTGAAGCAATAGGCGTGAGCTTAAATGGACTCCAAAGGATGATAGAGGACAAGAAGGCCTGGAGGAACGTTGTCCATGGGGTTGCGATGGGTCGGACATGATTTTGCAAATAATAACAACAACAATATATATACCTCAAAGGACACAGGAAAGAGTTGTGCAAAACTGGATGTTCATGGTTTACAAGTTCTATGTGTGATACTTAAGTGTATGCATGTTTTTATTGATTGTTTATTTATTAAACAAATTTATATGGCCGCCCAACTCATATATAGATGGCATATGGCTTACATTTAAAATCCACTGTCAATCCTAAAGCTTACCTGACTGAGGCCATTTTTTAAAAATTTGATTTATATGCCGCTCTTCTCCAGAGACTCAGGGCGGCTTGCAATGTGTTAAACATTCAGTGTGCCACACTGGAACTGAGGGATAGGAAGGGGGGGGGGGGAAAGAGATAGCTGAGGCTTGTAGCCAAAACAAAGTATTTTCTCTTGGGAACCAAGGACATTCTCTCTGACAACCAAGGTTGTCAGAGAGAGGAGGAGTGAAGTTACCAGGCAACCGGATGACACCTTGATTGGACCATGTGACTGGTTGTTTGGGAAAGGGGGAAGACTTTTTTATTTATTTATTTATAACATAACACAATATAACAAACACAAAACACATAATATATGTTCCCTTTTTCCAACTGTTTTGTAACGGTCATCTTCTAATATTTACATTTTCCCTCAATGCCCCTTATACTATTCATTTTCTTCTTGTCCCTTTTTCTCTTATTTACACTATAATTCCTAACCATCATAATATTAATTTTGTACATTTTATACATTGTCCTATAAACATTTTACATTTATAACTTCTCCCCTGTCCTTATTGTTCACTATTTCTAGTCTCCAGCCAGTTGTACCATTTGTTCCATATTACATAGTATTCCGTGTCTTCCTTTTCTTTAAGTTCTTCTGTTAATTTGTCCATCTCGGCACATATTATAACGGCCGCACGAATATCTTATGGAAAAAAATTGGAAAAAAGCAACAACATACCAACAGAGGAAGAATTGATAAAAAAAAAATCTTAAGAGTGTGCCGAGAAAACTTTTAATTAGGTGAAAACCATGGGAAAATTCAGAGTTGATTTTTCACCAGCCTGAGCCAATATGATATATCCAATAAAACTGTTCTTTGACAAATTTATCTGCCTCAGAGTTGTTAAGTGAGTTTTGCCCCATTTTATGACCTTTCTTGCCTGTTTTTAAATGAATCACTGCAGTTGTTAAATTAGTAATACAGATGTTACCACAGTTATGATCCCAGACACTGCATAATATCAGCCAGTTGCTGAGCATCTGAATTTTGATGATATGACCACGGAGATGTTGCAACAGTCGTAAGTATGAAAAATGGTCATAAATCCCCCTTTTCGGTGCCATTGTAACTTCAAACAGTCATTAAATGAATGGTTGTAAGTTGAAGACTACCTCTATTCCAGAAATTCACCTGGAACTCAAACTTCCTTTTGTGAACAGTTGGAACAAAGAAGTACTTTGGAAAGAGACGGATGCCTTGTTTTCTTTTCTTTTTAAGTGTTTAATTTTTGTACATTATTTGGATTCGAAAAGCTTTTTGAAATAAATGTTTTTGTAACTATCAGTTTATGTTGTAAATAAACCAAAGGTTTGGACCTTTGAGCTGATTATTAAAGAAGTAGATACATAAAATAAAATTTGTCTTTTTATACGAGTCCTTTGTGGCCCTCTCACATATCTTCAAAACTAATGCCAGATTCAAAATATCTTTGAGCATAACCTCTTCAGATTAAGGTATTCATGTGGAAACATCGCATAATGCAAAAAGACACATGTCAGGACAGGGGTGGTATTCACTTAATTTCCCTACTGGTTCACAAATGTGAGTGTGCACATCCACACATGCGTCCAGCTTTTTGCACATGCACTCCACTGGTGTGCACGCCTTCCACACATGCAGCCGGCCTCAAAAATGTGCCTAAATAGGATGGCATAGAGCAGTGATGGCTAACTTTTTTGCCGCCACGTACCAAAAGCGGAGGGTGGCATGCGTGCATGCCCACACCCATAATGCCCCCCCATGCCCGTGTATGTGCATGCGACCCCCCCAGCACTCCCCCACACATGCACAACCTTCCTGCACCCCGTTTTGGGCCTAGCAGGCCTACCTGAAGCCTCCAGAGGGTGAAAATGGCCTCCCCCACCTGCCTGGAGGCCTTCCAGAGGCCAGAAATGGCCCATTTCCCGATTTATGGTAGGCCTAGTAGGCCAATTTTTAACTCTCCCCAGGCTCCAGAAGCTTTCTTGGAGCCTGGGGGGGGGCAAAAATGGCCTTCCCTGCCCTCCGGAGGCCCTCCAGAGGCCGCAAATGCCCTCCCAGAGCCTCCATGCAATCCCTGTGCTTACTTGGCATCCAAAACAGGCTGCGTGTTGACTTCTAGGTGTGAAGGAGTGACATGGGAGGGGCCAGCTGAAAATCAGCTGGCCTGCACATGCTAGAGCTGATTTTCGCGTGCCCACAGATATGCCTCAACATGCCACCTGTAGTACACGTGCCATAGGTTCACCATCACGAGCATAGAGCCAGTGTGGGTGAGCGGGCCCACCCACCATTTCTGCTACCAGTTCGGGCAAACTGGTTCAAACTGGCTAAATACAGCCCCTGGTGGGGAACATCTTTTTCACAAACCTCCCTGAAAGCAAACTTAAAAGGAAGAAAAACAGAAATAGGATGAATTTTTTTTTTTTTTTACAGATTTATAGAATTCTATTTGTGGATTTCTCTCTAATGTAGCTTTGCTCTAGCTGTGGCTTAGCCTCACTTTGACAATCAAAACAGGACTATTTACTCAGCAAAAGAAGCAGATTTATGCTGTATTGCCCCAGAGGGCAGGACCAAATCCAATGAATTGAAATGACAAAGAAGGAGGGATAAGAGAAACACCATGAGGATGTGACAATAGAAATGGTCAGCCAGTGGAACAAGATTCCAAGTGAAGCGGTAAGTTCTCTGTTACTGGAGGTCTTCAGATGGTGGTTGGATGATCTCTTGCCAGAGATGCTCCAGGGAAAAGGGGGTTGGATTAGCTGACCTCTAAGGCGCCTTCCAACTCTTTGATTGTATCAATAGAAGAGAAGCTTTGTAGCTCAGGGCTGAACTGTGGGGTCCTTGGTGCTCTCTGAGTTTGGTGTTTTCTTGCAATCCTTGCTTATACGTTAAATATAGAAGATCCTGAATTCTCACTTGTGGATAATCAATACAATCTCAAGTTACAGATGCATGGATAGATTAAGTTTAGATCAAAATTGCTTTAACATATTAACAGTATACAGACCGACTCTGATCTGATTCAGATTATTCATTCCCTATCACAACCACAACTTCTGAAGGCAGGCTGTTCCACTGGTTAATTGTTCTGATTGTTAGAAAGTTTCTTCTTAGTTTTAGATTGCTTCTCTCCTTGATTAGTTTCCATCACTTGACCCCCTCCTGTTTGTGACAGCCCCTCAAATATTGGAATGCTTCTATCATGTCCCCCCAATCCTTCTTTTCTCTAAACTGGTTATGCCCAATTTCTGCAACTGTTCCTCATATGTTTTTTTTCTCCAGGCCCTTAAACATCTTAGTTGCTCTTCTTTGCACTTTTTATGAAGTCTCAACATCTTTTTTGTAATGTGGTGACCAAAACTGGATGCAGTATTCCTGATGTGGTCTTACTACGGCTTGATATAAATTTTGTAAAAATCAATGAACAAAGCACCTCCCTCTTTTCAGCACTTTATTATCTATTATTACTTTTAATTGCTGGTAGTTTCACATTGCTGTTATTCAAAAACAAATAAATTTCTTTGATTAGAAAGAGGAATGCAATCTTCCACCGATAACAATAAGCTTCATTAAATATAATGGGCTTTGTTTTGATAGTAAGATGCATGGATAGAGCTGTTAAAATGTTAATTGAGTTTTCTCTGTGCTCTAGCTGAGAAAACCCCAGGGTTCTTCAAAAGCTTATGAAAGGTTTTTGAACAAAAAGATCAATAGTAGGGGATACAAACCCCTTAGAGATAATTAGTACAATATAGTTGATGTGTTCCTGCAGTTCGGGGAGGCTATTACTTATTAAATTTATATCTTGCTTTTGCTCCAGGAATTAAAAGTGTCATACATAGCATCCATCTTTCAATTTTTCCTCTACAAAAAAACAAAAAACACCTGAGGTAAATTGGGTGGAGGAGAGCAAAGGTCTAGCAAAGTCACTGAATGAGGGTGGACTTGAATCTGGATCTTCCTGTTCCTGGTCCAACACCTACGCTTTACCACATCTGAGGAGGAGGATATACTTTTCATTATTTTAAGGTATTCTTTGATAAGTAATCTAATGAGTAATCTAATGAGTAGACTTTGTCTTTTAGATTATGTGAGAGATCAGAGTCTTTGATCTGTGACAGAATTTTGAGATGGACTTGTAGGAACAACATTTTAGGGAAAGGATGCTTTACAGGTATAATTAATTCATTTTCTCTGTTAGTTTTTCCTCCTTTTGGTTTTCTGTAGAAGGTGAGAAAGCTGAATCTGAGGGCAGAATTAAACACATCATCAGTCTGGAATCATTGCACAACCACAAGAGAAGTCTCTCATGAATTCCATTGACCCTTATCTAGTGCCAATTGGTTTGCCTGTTAGTAGATCAGATTCTTGTGTATAGGTAGCAAAATAAGCTCTTAATGCTTTGAGCTCAACTCCTGCTCTTGGTTTCTTGTGCCTAACATTTTCCTTGTCTTCTAGATTAATTTCTGACTATTTTATCATGGTTCTAGATCTTCTTTCCCTTATCTTCTATCCTCTTCCTTGATTCCTTGACTCTAGATAGAAGCAGGTAAAGCTTTGGTGGCTATAAGACATACTTCGCATTTGAAGGAAGGATGAGCAGAACAATGGTGGAATTATGAGAAGCAATAGGCAGGTTTGTATCACAGACAGATGGGCAGTGCCAGTACTTTCCCTTTCATTTCTTCATGTTTTCCATCTCAAAAAATTGGGAAATTGTGGAATGATTTTTAGTTGTTGCAGATAGAGGGGAGGGATACCAAAAAGAATCAAAAACATGATTGCTCACTATTTTTTTAGAATTATAATGTTCTAAATACACCTAAAAATATTTTCTGTTTCTTCTTAAATCCTATTCCTTTGCAGCTCAGTAGAATGAATTCCCACCAGTTGTCTAACATCAGAAACGTTTTTAAAAGGATGTTCTTTTAACACAGGAGTGTTAAACTCAATTTCATTGAGAGCCACATCAGGGTTGTGTTTGACCTCGGAAGGCTGGGGTGGACGTGGCCAGCTCGATATCACTCGTGTTGGGGGAACCTGTGGTGGCCAATGCTAAGGCAGGACTTCCCTCAGACCCTCCCAAAATTGTGGCCCAGGAGCTCTGTTTTTGCTGGCAGAGGGCTGCAGGAGGCCATTGCAGCCAAAAATGGAGGCTGGGAGAGCTGAGTTCAGCTTTCTCAAGCTCTGTTTTCACTGGCAGAGGCACTATTTGCTTTTTCCAGGGTGGGCCAGCAGGCCAGATCTTAGCACCCAGCGTGCCAGATTCGGCCCGCGGGCCTTGCGTTTGATACTCCTGTTTTAACATCACAAAGTCTTTACAATGGTTTCTTAAAGTTTTGCTTCCCCCCCTTTTCATTTCTCTCTCTCTCTCTTAACTTTCCTCCCAATATTTCTTGCCTTCAGAATGTGCAAAATTTAAAAAAAAAGGAAAAGAAAACAAATTAATATTAAGGTGACCAATCGTCCTCCTTTAGAGAGGACAGTCCTTTTTTTTTGTAAGTTCTGTCCTCTATCGAAAAGTGTCATCCTACATGTCCTTTCTGTTCTGACCCAGCTCCCCAAACATGACAACCCTCCTTTATTAGGAGCACCAGCAGCCCCGGTAAACACCTATTCATCTCCGCCCCCTGCCTTTTATTCCCAGAGCTAGGGTGGGACCTCACTAGCAGTGGTGGCTCTTCCATCCCAAGGAATGGCCCATAGATTTCCACTGCTCTCCTCTCCTCTGCCTTCTGCTCATTTGCGCATCAGGCACTGGACCAGCTGTTTCTCCTCTTTCTCATAAGCCCCTCCTGGGGGCTGTTGACTCTCCACCTGAGGGCTGATGGATGGCCCAGGCTCTACCTCTGTCTCTTTCTCTCTGCCAACTCCATTCCCTCTTCCCCCTCGGAGCTCTCTTGATGCTGGTCCTGACTCACATGCCACCTCCTCATCTGATTTGGCTGCTGGAGGGGCTGATGGCCGACAGGCCACAACATGTTCAAAGTTACAAAGGCACTGCAAAAAGTGACTGATGACCATTTTTCATATAACTGACCTTTGGTTCACATGATCAAAATATGGGCAACTGGCCCATATTTATGACCATTGCTGTGTCCCAAAGTCACTTAATCTGCTTTTGCGAACTTCCAACAAGCAAAGTCAATAGAGAAGCCAGATTTGCTTAACAACCGGGTTGCTAACTTATCAACTGCAGTGATTCACTTAACAACTGAGGCAAGAAAGGTCGTAAAATGGGGCAAAACTCACTAAAGAAATGTCTCACTTAACAACAGAGATGTAAGGGCTCAATTATGGTCATAAATCAATGAGTACCTGTATTGATGACGATCGCTGTATCCTGAGATCATATGATCATCATTTGTGACTTTTTCAGCCAAATTCCGACAAACAAAGTCACTGGGAGAAACACGATTCATTTAACAGCAACGTGATTCATTTATCCAATGCAGTGATTTATTTGACAACCATGGTGAAAAAGATTGTAGAATTGGGTGTGGGCTTTCTTTAACATCTCTCTTGCTTAGCCACAGAAATTCTCGTTCTGTTTGTGGTTCAGGGGTGGGTTCTACTTACCTTTACTACCAGTTCGCATTGCATGCGATGCACAGTTCACCTATGATGACTTCCAGGTCAGTGGGCAGAGCCTCCCATGATATTACTAATGGTTCTTGCGAACCAGTCCAAACCGGGGGCAACCCACCACTGTTGTGGTTGTAAGTCAAGAACTGCCTTTATTAGTCCTTAGAAAAGAAAGAGCAGAAAAGCAGAAATCTGATCCGCAGCATTCATTAAATAAACTACTCAAGGCTTCTGTGTTGTTTAATTTATCCTAGCTATCTCTGATCTTACATTAAAAACAAAAGGCCATCTTAAGATCAACCTATATAAGTGGGAGTATGATTTGAAGTAATGGCTTAGAAAAAGAGAAGTTAATCATATTCTCCCTTTTGCTGTTTGCAAATTGCCTCCAAACACCTTTGAATGAAAAGGGCAGAATTAATTGATTTTGAGGTGGGGTGGGAAGTAGACTCCCTACGTTCAGCTTTGAAAATTACATTAAACTGTAACCAATAGAGATGCCAGGACAATAAGAACAGAAAAAGCAGAGACTGAACAGAAGAATCAGCACCAAAAATAAAACCACTTTGAGCATACCTTTAAAAAAAAAATAGAGATGATACAGACCACCTGGTAACAGTGACATCATGGTGCAGAAAAGAGAGATCATACTCTACACGGAGTTGACTTTGAAGAGTCTACAAAAAATGTTAAGCAGGTGGAAAATTCTATAACATCAGGTGTTTTACGAGAACTGGGATGTAATCATCCATTTTAGAACTCGGTAATAAAAGTATCTGAGAGTAATTTAATTCAGAAGCTTTTAAGAACCATGTCCTTCGATTCAAAATGGCCTGAACTCACCTGATCGGGTTAGGGAATTTATGCCGTCACTCTGATTATAATCCTTAATCAATTATCTAGTAACTTATGACCATTTATTTACCAAATTTATATACCGTCCATCTCACTAAGCGATTCTGAATGGTTTATAAATTAAAAAACAAACCCATAATATCCTTACAAAAATAGACAAAGTCAAAAAGATTGAGAGAGTGTCTTCAAACATCCTGAGGGGCACATACCACTCTTGGATTGGAACTTCATGATAATTTAGTGAATCATGTCTTAACGTTCTTCCAGAGGAATGGTGACCAACTTCACCTCAGAGGCATGATGTTCCATAGAGTGAAGGCCAAATATGGCTTTTTAAGGCTCATGCATCAGCACACATATTTTCCAACAACACTAACTGAGACAGGAAGATCAGAGGTGGAATTCAGCCAGTTCAGGTGAATTGATAGCACCAACGATCAGTTGGCCCCACCCACCCACCCCCGCTCTATCCTGTCCTTTATTTCCTGCTTTGTAGTTCATCTCAATCGCACGGCACAGCTGATTCCCCCCCCCCCTTGCTGTTCTACTTACTGTTTCTGACTTGGAAGCAATGGTGGGTTGCCCCTGGTTCGGACTGCAAGAACCGGTAGTAAAACTGATGGGAGGCCCTGCCCACCACCCCAAATGTCATCATTGGTGATCTGTGCATGCACAATAGCAAGGCGCACATGCGAGCAAAGCACGGCGCGCCTGTGCGATCCCATTGCAAACCGGTAGTAAAGGTAAGTAGAACCCACCCCTGCTTGGAAGATAAGCAGCTGAGCTTCTAAATGCTTAATTTTCAGTGCTGTGTGCAAGGCGCATGCTCACCGAACCGGTTATTAAACCAGCAGCATTCCACCACTGAGGAAGATCATTTTATTATAATTTATTCAGAACGTTCTGATTAAAGAGGATTCCTTTCATTCAAACAGGGAACCCCTCACCCCACCAAGAACCATCTTACATTCCGTTTTATAGTTAAGACATCAAAGAAAATTACAAGAGGAAAACTGATTGGACAAATCTGATGAAAGAAGAGGCATACATTTTAAGATTTTTATGAGGAAAAAAGTGGTTTGGAGTTCACGAAGAGACAAACCAGATACCCCGCAAGCTTTCTCTTATCAAAAGACAAACTCCAGACATCCTATTAAATCAAACATTGTCCCATCCCACCCTGAACTGGAGAACAAAAACGGTTTTTATCGTTTTAGCTGAGGAGTGTTAGATGCTATCAATCAATCCCGTCTGCCGATGGTCTGAAAACATCATTTAAAAGAGAGAAAGTTCAATTAAATTAAAATACAAAATAACTATGTTAGTTAGCAAGAATAACAATATGACAAAATCCATGTTGTTGGTACTACAAAGCCCATCTTGTGTGGCCTGCAGGGGTCAACAGCGGAGAAGTCTCTCCTCCTAGATTTCACTAGTCAAAATTCTTTAGCCGATGGGTCTATATATATATATTTTAATTTGATTTATATGCCGCCCTTCTCCGGAGACTCAGGGCGGCTTACAATGTGTTAAGCAATAGCCTTCATACTTTTGTATATTTATACAAAGTCAGCTTATTGCCCCCACAAACTGGGTCCTCATTTCACCTACCTTAGAAAGGATGGAAGGCTGAGTCAACCTTGAGCCTGGTCAGATTTGAATTTACAGTAATTGCAGACAGCTGGTGCTAATCACAATGCTTTTAGTCTGCTGAGCTATCCAGGCTCTTTTGCTCTTCTAGCCTGATCAGGTGGAACAGGTCAATGTAATAAGGATGAGATGGTTTCTCAGGTAACTTGGACCCATGCCATGAAGGGCTGTAAAGGTAATAACTGACAACTTCAGTGGTGGGTTGCCCCCAGTTCGGACAGGAGGCTCCACCCACTGACTCTGACGTCATCAGAAGTGATCTGCGCATGTGCAGAGGCCTCTCCGCATGCACAGAAGCAAGGTGTGCGATCCCATTGCAAACCGGTAGTAAAGGTAAGTAGAATCCACCCTTGGACAGCTTGAATTGGATCCAGAAGCAAACTGGCAACCAAGCAACTCAGGAGATGTTACATACGCTGCTCTAAGAGTGCCCAGATGCATTCCGCATCTGCTGCAGCTTCCAGATACTTTACAAAGGTAGCCCATGTATATCATATTGCAGTAGTCCTTATAAAAGGTGATTAGAGAATTTAGGATGATTCAGATTAACAGATTAACAGAGTTGGAAGGGACCTTGTAGGTCATCTAGTCCAACCCCCCCCCCCGCCCAAGCAGGAGACCCTACACCCATGATGGCGAACCTATGGCACGCGTGCTGGAAGTGACACACGGAGCCAACTCTCCAGGCATGCGAGTCGTCACCCGTTGCTCTTCCGCGTTCCAGTGCACTGGCCAGCTGGTCTTCATGCACACGGGAGTGCTGGAAATTGGAAGATCATCTTCCCGGCATCTGCATGCGCACCACGTGGCTGTTCTTCCGGTTTCTGGGTTTCAAATTTTTTTACGAATGGTTCTGTGGGCGTGGCTTGGTAGGCGTGGCTTGGTGGGCATGCCGGGGTAGGATACTGTAAAATCTCCATTCCCACCCCACTACAGGGGAAGGTTACTGCAAAATCAGCCTTTTACCACTGATCAGCCTTTTACCGCTGATCAGCTGTAGGGCAGCCCTTTGAAGCCCCGTGGCAAGAGTTTAAACAGTTTTTTTCCTTCTAGCCCATCAGCTGGGATTCAGGAGGCAGCAATAGATTGGGGGTGGGGCCAAATAAAAGGTAAGAATAACGTGGGGTGGGGGTCAGCTGGGACTCGGGAGGCAGAGAATAGATGGGGGCGGGGCCAGTCAGCATTTTGACTACTGGTTCTCCGAACTATTAAAAATTTTCACTACCGGTTCTCCAGAACTGGTCAGAACCTGCTGAAACCCTCCTCTGATATGTACCAGCCAGCTGGTCTTCACGTGCGCATGCGTGCCAGAAACCGGAACACCAGGTGGACGGTGCACATGCACATGCTGGAAACCAGAAGATCATCTTCCCGGTGCGCACATGCGCACCGTGTGGCTGCTGTTCTGGTTTCTGGCATATGTGCAGGTATGCGCGCCCCCATTTTGGCATTCAGTGCTGAAAAGGTTCACCAACATTGCCCTACACCATTTGTGACAGATCACAATCCAGTCTCTTCTTGAAAACTTCCAGTGATGAAGCTCCCACAACTTCTGAAGGCAACTTCTGTTCCATTAGTTGGTTGTTCTTCTCCCTATTTCCAGGTTCAATCTCTCCTTGTTCAGTTTCCACCCATTCATTTAAGCCAGTGTTTCCAAAAGTGTGGTACGTGGTGGGGGTACGCGTTGCACCGGAGTTTAGTGGGGATCACGTGGGAATATCCACTGCAGCGTGCTTAGCTGCGCCCACAGAACAAAGAAAGAAATAGGCACGTATCGCAGTTTTTACACAGGAACTGGGGCCATCATACATAGTCTCGCAACTCATTATGGCGGGAACTTCTGCGCATCCTTCGCGTAGCTTTGGTTCGGCCATTTTTAAACTGCGGGAACATTAACAGTTAATGTTGAGCCTCGGAGCTGTTTAAAAGCTGGAGAATTGCAGTGTTATCTAACGGTTAGACAGTCTTGTGAGGCGTGACACGATGTGAATATACTGCACTTCGTTATAGAGACAACTTACTTCTTTAATAGTTAGTTCCAGGCACCTGTTATCGTGCTTTAGTAAGTTCCACTGATTTTGATTATATATATATAATCAATATATTTTGATTTTTATTAAAGCATATGTTTTTTATGAGGGGTACTCAGCGTTACTCAGCAATTATAGAAGGGGTACACATATGTCAAAAGTTTGGGAAACACTGATTTAAGCCAATGGAATTATAATGCTTATTTTTTTCCATATTGTTACCTCTTCCTTGTTATCCTTTTCTTTTCTTTTCTTTTCTTTTTATTGTGCATTTAATAGCAAATAGCTGATCTCTTTTATAGTCCTCCTTGTTTGCCAGGGCAGCTGCCATAACAGCTAATGGCATAAAAAGGAGAATAACCTTTATGACAAGCAGTATATACTCCTCCACAGAAACATTATATGTGCATATCCAAAGAAAACATCTTCTATATGATCAGTAGATTTTCTGTTAGCAGAAACTACGGCTTCCGTTTAATTATTGTTAAGTCTTTTCATATTCTTTATCTTTCTTACTTTTCCTTCAACTGCAAAGCTGAAAATATCTGATATCTGTAAACACACAGTTTCCTAGCAAAAACTATCCTAGGTTGCATTAACAGAGGGACAGAATCAAGATCAACATGGAGTATTAGTACCGCTTTATAAAGACCTTAGTGAGACCACACTTAGAACACTGCATCCAGTTTTGGTCACCAACGTAAACAACATAAAAAAGATGTTGAGACTCTGGAAAGAGTGTAGAGAAGAGCAACCAGGATGATTAGGGGGCTGGAGGGTAAAACATATGAAGAACGGTTGCAGATTTGGGATTGACTAGTCCAGTGTAATGAAGGATTGGGGTGACATGATAGCAGTGTTCCAATATTTGAAGGGCTGCCACAAAGACGACCTATTTTCCAAAGCACCAGAAGGCAAGGCAAGAAACAATGGATGGAAACTAATCAAGGAGAGAAGCAACCTAGAACTTCCTAACAGTGAGGACAATTAACCATTGCAACAGCTTGCCTTCAGAAGTTGTGGTGCTCCACAGGGGTGGGTTCTAAATTTTTTTACTACCAGTTCTGTGGGCGTGGCTTATTTTTTGGGCATGGCTTGATGGTCATGTGACAATTCTTTAGGATCTAGCAGCGGTACTGGTCTACCAGGCTTTTAACTGCTTGCAGAGCTGTACTGGTCTCTCCATTTATTTTTGCAGGCACTGGTCTCTCCATTTATTTTTGCAGGCATCTGTCTACTCATTTGTTTTTGGAGGCACCGGTCTACCACCAAACTGCCTTTTAACGCTGATCAGCTGTAGGGCAGCCCTTTGAAGCCCGGTGGCGAGAGTTTAAACAGGAGTCTAGCCCATCAGCTGGGACTCAGGAGGCAGCAATAGATTGGGGGTGGGGCCAAATAAAAGGTAACAATAACGTGGGGTGGGGGGGGCGAACTGGTTCGGTGACATCATATTGTCACCGCTACCGGCTCGGCGGAATCGGGCAGAACTGGGAGGAACCCATCACTGGTGCTCCATCACTGGAGGCTTTTAAGAAGAGCCTGGACAGCCACTTGTCTGGAATGGTGTAGGATTTCCTGCTTGAGTAGGGTTTGGATTAGGAGACCTCCAAGGTTCCTTCCAACTTTGTTATTTTGTTATTCTGATTGATTATGTGCCATCAATTCATTTTTAACTTCTAGTGACCACATAGATAGCTTTTCTCCAGGACCATCTGTCCCTAACCTGTTCTTTCACGTCTCCCAAAGGTGTCCTCATTATTGCTACAACTGAGTCTGTCCATCTTAATGCTGGTCTTCCTTTTCTTCTCTTTCCTTCCACTTTTTTCAGCATTAGAGCCTTCTGCAGAGATCTAGGTCCTTACATAATAATGTATGAAATAGAATAATTTCAGCCTGTTCAATTGTGCCTCAAGAGAGAAGTTAGATTCCTAATTCATTTCAACTCAGGGTTGATTTGTTCTTAACCGTAAAAGCAACATTCTTCCTTCTTTGTTTTTTCATGTCCCGAGTAATAAACAGGGTGAACTTCTGACTGACAGTATCCAATTACAGTCCATTACAGTTTGCTGCTGCCTAAGATGTCAATTTGTAGTCATTTCATTTCATCTTTCATTAGGTTGAGTTTTCCTGTGCTTCTTATGTTCCATGTTCCTATTACAATTCTATCTTTGGAGCTTCAGATTTTTCTTTTCATTTATGGCAATATCGGCAGCTAGACATCCTGAAAGCTGTAATCTCACGTCATCAACGCCATTAGTACTCCAAAACTTCCTCAGTTCTCAATAGCACCTTGAATCAATGCCATCTGTCATGAGAGGCCCATCACTATATCATCCATCATATTGTCCCAAAGGTGCTTTTTCAGGAGGCAACTGGATTTTCTTGGTTTTTTTTTCTTTTGAAGACATTTTGTTTCTCATCCAAGAAGCTTCTTCAGCTCTGGCAGGATAGTGGGGAATAGAAGAATTTATATTCCTTGCAGACAGCTGGTCATTTGCATCCTTTTAGAGGGTCATTGAAGCAAAAGGAAAAAAAAACCCAGTCCAGTTGCCTCCTGAAAAGGCACTTTTGGGACAACCATGACCTGGATGACTGAGAGTCTCTATGGACTTTTAGCTATACAGTTTGGGATGAACCCCCTTAGAATGATTTGGGAGCAGGAATGGATTTCCAGAGGAAAAAAAATGCAGACTAAGGAACCATTTGCACTACTCAGGTGACCCTGAGGACACAGATAAATCTCCAAGTGCTACAAGGACCCTCTAAAAGGATGCAAATGACAAGCTATCTACAAGGAATATAAATCCTTCAGCCATCCATCATCATTCTATTTTCTACCCATGTGATTTACTTGGTTGATGCTTTTGCCAATCCCATTTTTATTTTTTTTAAAATTTAATTTATATGCCGCCCTTCTCCGGAGACTCAGGGTGGCCTACAATGCGTTAAGCAATTAAACTGATTGTCTATCTCTGGCATTTTCCTATATTGCTGCTGTCCCAAATAGGTGCCTACTTCTTTTAACCGGAAATGGCCTTCATGCCATGCTGCAAATATCTGTCCTTGGCATACAGAATAAAAGAGCCGGAGGGCACGTTGGAGGTCTTCAAGTCCAACCCCCTACTCAAGCAAGAGACCCCATACCAGTGATGGCTAACATTTTTGCCATCGTATGCCAGAAGGAGGGGCAGGGGGGTGGGCGCACATGTGCCCACACCCATAATTCTATGCACCCCGCCCCCGCACATCCATGTGCTACCCCCCCCCCCAATCCTCCTCTCCTGACATGCGATGGTGCAGTAGGCCCGTTTTTCTCTCTCACTGACTCCAGGGCTTCTCTAGGAGTCTGGGGAGGACAAAAACGCCCTTCCCCATCCCCCCAGGGGTCCTCCGGAGGCTGAAAACAGCCAGTTTGACAATTTCTGGTGGGCCTGGAAGGCCCATTTTTTTCTGTCCCCAGCCTCCAGGGAGGATCAAGGACGTTCAGGTGGGGGGTGGGGGGTGGGGAAGGCCATTTTCACTCTCCCCAGACTCCTAGAGAGGCCCTGGAGCCAGGTGAGAGAGAAAAACGGGCCTTCTCCAACCTCCCCCCCCCCCGGCTCCCGAGACCCTCCGGAGGCAGGAAACAACCTGTTTCCCTACTTCTGGTGGGCCCAGAAGGCCTGAAAATCAGCTGGAGCTGAGCTTGCGTGCCCACTGATAAGGCTACATGTGCCATAGGTTTGCCACCACGTCCCTATGCCATTTCAGACAATTGGTTATCCAATAGCTTCTTAAAAACCTTCAGTGTTGAAAGGATCCACAAGTTCTGGAGACAAGCCTTTCGACTCATTAATTGTTGCAATTGTTGAGGAAGTTCTCCTTAGTTCTAGGTTGTTCCTCTCCTTGATTAGTTTCCATCCATTGCTTTCCTCATTTCTCTGAGGAATACTTCACAGACCCCCTGCCAGAATGAGACAGCCCAAAAGGACCTGGGGAGGGGAGTGGTGAAATTGGGGAACAGCTCTTTGATGAAATGATATCCTACACCATTGCCAAGTGCCCAAATTTTGATCATGTGACCATTGGGGGTGGGTGGGTGCTAAAACAGTAATAAGTGCAGGGACTGGTTGTAAGTCGCTTTTTCACTTTGCTGTTGTAACTGTGAATGGTCACTAAGGGAAAGGTTGTAAGTTGAGGACAGCCTTTATTGGCTCCTCCAATTCGAATTGCTAAAGACATCTATTGCTGTTTCCATTATTTTTGAAACAGGAAGTAAAAAAAAAACCACCGCCCAACCAGCAGTGGGCTCCACTTACCTTCGCTACCGGTTCGGAACTGGTAGTTTCGCTCGCGTGCGACACTTCGTTGCTTCTGCGCTTCTGCACATAAACAGAACCTTCTGCGTCTGTGATGATGTCCCGGCGGGTGGGTGGAGCCTTCCGCCACCACTACCGGTTCCCCTAAACCGAGGAAAAACAGTAGAAACAGGGGTGGGTTCTACTTACCTTTACTACCGGTTCGCAGCGGGGCCGCACGCATGCGCAGAAGCGTTGTGATGACGTTGGGGTTGGTGGGCGGAGCCTCCCGCCAGTTTTACTACCAGTTCTATAGAACCGGTGTGAACCGGGGGCAACCCACTACTGGGTAGAAACCCACCACTGCACCCAACCTTGCCATATACTCTAAAGCCCGCAAACCTATCTCCCTCTTGTTTCTTTCTCAACTTCTTCACAAACTCTAACAATGTGTGGATTTAGGTTTGCCCATGAACCCAATGAGGCTGAAACAAAGGGTATATGTGTTCACTTTGTAAGGCAAAAAGAAATATTTGCTAATTATGCATGACTTGAGACACTCTTCTGAAGCCCCTTACCTTGAGGCCTTGATAATATGCAAATATATTTAAATTAAAACTATTAAAAGTCTAACCATTAATCAGTGGGGGGAGAAAAAGTCTTGAAACTAAGGACACTGCTAATAGATTGCACCTGGGGGGTTAAGGAGTTGCTTCTGAATTATTTAATCAAACCTATATCCTATAGACCAATAGCAAATCCCATGAATTCCCTTATATCCTTTAACAGGCAGCCCCCAGCAACGGAGGCCATCAAAAAAACCCATTTTGTGCGTGAATCGTCTCTTGTTTTTTTCCGAAAGGGTGCCTGGGATTGCTTGGATAAGGCCTATCGAAAAAGTGGAGCTGCCTAATACCTCAATCATTAGGCAATAACAGCGATAATGGAATATGAAAATGTGTTAGTTTACATCCATTTGCACCCAACGTGCGTAATTAATATTTTAGATGCCTGTTTTGAAAGAGAGAATTCAGGTGGGATTGTGATAATTGAGAGAGATAAAAGCCTGTTGACACCCACAAGGCAGACATGTTTTGATTGGGGATAAATATGAATAAAACTGCTTCAGGGCAACCTTCTTCTCCTTCGCTGCCTCGTGCTTGGTTGCATGGAGAATAAATTTAAATGTCAGAACTTTTCAGTTGCTCTAAGTGGCTCTCTGTGGAGCTGAATATACAGGCCACAGAATGCTGTTTTCACCCTATTTTCACGAAACAAGTCGCAAGTTGGCTTCTAAGGATCTGCTTGGGATAGACATAAAAAAAAAAGGGGCCATGTTTTGATTGCATAGTTGTGGTGGCCATCTTGACTTTGTTGTCCTTCACCTGGTAAAGGGAGTCAAGCTATTCTCCAAAGCACCAGAAGGCAGGACAAGAAGCAATGGATAGAAACGAATCAAGGAGAGGACCAACCTAGAACTAAGGAGAAATTTCCTGATAAGCAGAACAATTTATCAGTGGAACGACTTGCCTCCAGAAGTTGTGGGGGCTTCCATCGTTGGAGGTTTTAAAGAAGCGTTTGGACAATCATTTGTCTGAATGAGCCTTGGTGGTGCAGCAGACTAAGTTCTGTTATGTAGCACTTCGCTGCCAGCTGCCTGCAATTAGTGCAAGTTCAAATCTCAAGGTTGACTTATCCTTCCATCCTTCCGAGGTAGGTAAATTGAGGACCCGGATTGTGGGGGCAATAAGCTGAGTTTGTAGAAACACCGCTTATGGAGGGCCGAAAGCCCTAATAAGCAGGTATATACAAAAAGAACGAAGGTCATTGCTATAAGTGCATTGTAAGCTGCCCTGAGTCTTCAGAGGAGAGTGGCATATAAAATGAACTAATAAATAAATAAATAAATAAATAAATAAATAAATAAATAAATAAATAAATAAATAAATAAATAAATGGTATAGGGCAGGGGTCAGCAACCTGTGGCTCTGGAGCTGCATGTGGCTCTTTGATCCCTTTGCTGCGGCTCCCTGTTCCTGGTCGGCTCCACAATTGATAGGGCTTTTAGTTAGGAGAGGTAGAGGAAAAAGGATGCTGCGCTAGGAGGAGATTCTATGGTGATGGGAATCGGACTTCCGGTTGGCAGAGGAAAAAGGACGCTGTGCTAGGAGGAAACTATGATGGTGGAACTAGACTTCCGGTCGGCTCCAGAATTGAACAGGGGCTTCCGGTTAGGGCCTTTGTGGCTCTTTGAGTATTTAAGGTTGCCAACCCCTGGTATAGGGTCTCCTGACTTGAGCAGGGTGGGTTGGACTAGAAGACCTCCAAGGTCCCTTCCAAGTCTGTTATTCTGTGCTGACCTTCTTTATTGACAGTTTCTGGGCCACAAAGAACACTTTTTAAAATTAAAATATTAAATGTTTTTTTAAAATATACCAAAAATTAGATTAGTTTTTGCAGTCATACCCGTAGGTATTTCTTTACAGAAATAGAATAACAGACCTGGAAGGGACTTTGGAGGTCTTCTAATCCAGGGGTTTCAAACCTGTGGGCTGCAACCCTCTAGTGGGCCATGAGGGGTTTGCATCTGGGCTGTGGAAATGGGCAGTGAGCACGTGCCTGCACCGTGCATTGTCACTTGTGCAAGCAGTGGGCGAGCACATGTTTGCATGCTCCATTTGCGTGAATGGCAGGTGCATGTGCACATCACTCGTGCAAATGGAGTGGTGCATGGTGCATGGTGCATTTGGATGGGGAGAAACAAGCTTAGACTCAACCCCTCCAAGACCAAGTGGCTATGGCTCCAGGCATCCCGGTATAGCCAGCTGGTTCCATCGCTGACTATTGGGGGTAAGACACTAGCCAACACAGAAAGGGCTCGCAATTTGGGTGCCCTCCTGGATGCATGGCTGTCTTTAGAAGATGACGGCTGTGGCCAGGAGGGCTTTTTATCAGGTTTGCCTGATTCACCAGTTGCATCCCTTTCTGGACTGGGATGCCCTGAGCACGGTCACTCATGCCCTTGTCACCTCCTGTCTGGACTACTGTAATGTTCTCTACATGGGGCTCGCCTTGAAGAGCACTCGGAAGCTCCAACTGGTCCACAATGCGGCCGCGCGGGTGATTATGGGAGCGACTCGGCGCTCCCATGTAACACCTCTCCTGCATGAGCTGTACTGGCTCCCGGTGGTCTTCCGGGTGTGATTCAAGGTGTTGGTCACCATCTTTAAAGCGCTCCATGGCTTAGGACCCGGATATTTATGAGATCGCCTTCTGCCACTGATGGCCTCCCACTGATCAACACACTCTCACAGAGAGGGACTCCTCAGGGTGCCGTCGGTCAAACAATGTCAACTGGTGACCCCCAGGGGAAGAGCCTTCTCTGTGGGGGCACCCACCCTTTGGAATTAACTGCCCCCGGGAATAGATATGATTCCCGACTTGCGTACCTTCCGCTGTGCCCTTAAGACTCTACTATTCCAACAAGCTGGCCTGGCTTAATAAGGATTTGTAAAGGGTGTTTTAAGTCGTGGAGTTTTAACCTGGGTCCAAATTGTTCAATATGTTTTTAAAGTGTTTTAAAATTTTGTACTGTATGTTCTTTTATTGCGGCTGTACACCGCCCTGAGTACTTCGGGAGAAGGGTGGTATAAAAATTTAATAAATAAATAAATAATAAATGTGTGCTTGGCAGCCACTTGTGTGAACCATCACACACACCGCAATCCACAGAGCCGGAAATCTTGGTGAACTCTTTTCTAGTTCAACCCCCTGATCAAGCAGGAGATGGTATAACATTTCAGACAAATGGTTGTCCAATCTCTTCTTGAAAACCTCCAATGTTGGAGCACCCACAACTTCTGGAGGCAAGCTATTCCACTGGTTAATTGTTCTAATTGTCAGGAAATTTCTCCTTAGTTCTAGGTTGCTTCTCTGCTTGATGAGTTTCCATCCATTGCTTCTTGTCCTGCCTTCAGGTGCTTTGGAGGAGAGGTTGACCCCCTCCTGTCTGTGAGAACCCCTCAAGTATTGGAAGACTATCACCCCCTAGTCCTTCTCTTTGTTAGACTATATACACCCACTAAATTATATAATGTTGGGCTTGTATTTTCTTCATGGGTGCCTGTGTCTCTGATACAAGTGATGTCCTTGTTTTCTTTTAGACAAATCTGGAAGCCATGTGGATTGCTATCAACCACACTTCTGCCAAAATATTTGCTAAAACCAAGGGCAGAATAGGAGAGGAGAATGTGAGAACTTGCAATCCTGAGAATTGTCTAAGACATCATTAGAGTCTTTGGCATGCCCATATTCATTAAATTGTGTAGCATTTAGGAAAAAAAGATAGAAAAGGAGATGAACTGTTTCCTATGATAGAAAACAAGCATTTCTAACCAGTAATGTTATTAATTGTGTAGGAACATGACCACATAGGAATCCAAGCTGCCCTTTTGCAAAGCTGCACGACAGGCATATCAACGCCTCTTTAAAGTTCTAATTTTCCCCAGAAAATTATGAACTGCTAAACATTTCATACTATGCTGGTACATAACCTTGTGAAATGTTTTGTTCTGTGTCAGTCTTTAGAAAATCTGCTCCCCACCCCCCGCACACAACCTTTTAGTTTAGTTGTTTATGTTTTCATCACAAATACACCCACAGAAACCCTTTCATCTCTTTCTCTGAAACTGATGTTCTGGTGTAACTCTTGGTTGGATGATACTTCTCCCTTGCTCCAGCTTTAAGATATGTTGGGTTTAATCACATTCTCATTAATTTTTGAATATGTAAAAGCATTTCACAAGCCCTAGCAAGACAGAAACCTTAACAAATGTATTTCATACACGCATAACAAAAGGCACACAGTTTTTTCTCTGGTGCCATCACTCAGCTGAACACCTAATCCTCATAATATTGTCTTATGTCTGAATATATTTATCAATGTAGTATGGCTGCCGTATTATTATTACCCTTCACATCTTCTCTACTGCCCCTCTTATGGGTATCATTGCTGTGATTATTATTACTCTGTTGCTATACTGACAGCTTCTACACTGGAGACAAATTCTTTTTGTGTCTAATCACAAATTATTTTTATTTTTATTAGATTTATATGCCGCCCTTCTCCGGAGACTCAGGGTGGCTTACAATGCGTTAAGCAATAGCCTTCATACTTTTATATATTTTATACAAAGTCAGCTTATTGCCCTCACAAACTGGGTCCTCAATTTACCTACCTTAGAAAGGATGGAAGGCTGAGTCAACCTTGAGCCTGGTGAGATTCGAACTTGCAATAATTGCAGACAGCTGAATGTTAATAACAGGCTTTTAGTCTGTTGAGCTTTCTCTTCTCTTCTCTTCTCTTCTCTTCTCTTCTCTTCTCTTCTCTTCTCTTCTCTTCTCTTCTCTTCTCTTCTCTTCTCTTCTCTTCTCTTCTCTTCTCTTCTCTTCTCTTCTCTGACCCAGATCCCCAAACATGACAAACCCTCTGAAGTTAACTCAAAGATTCCTTTATTAGGAGCGCCAGCAGCCCTGGCAAAAAGTTTCTCTCTTACAAGCTAACAAAGTCTGTCTGGCCAGTAGATGAATAGTTGTCTGCCACATCTATTCATCTCCGCCCTCTGCCTTTTATCCCCAGAGCTAGGGTGGGGCTTCACTCGCAGTGGTGGCTCTTCCATCCCAAAGATCGGCTCACAGATTTCCACTGCTCTCCTCTCTTCTGCCTTCTGTGCATTCGCGCGTCAGGCACTGGACCCATCTCTTCCTCCTCTTATTGTTTATTATTATTGTTTATTGGTTCAATTTATATGTCGCCCTTCTCCAGAGACTCAGGGCGGCTTACAATGCGTTAAGCAATAGCCTTCATACTTTTGTATATACCTGCTTAGTAGGGCTTTCGGCCCCCTCTAAGTGGTGTTCTTTTTTATACAAAGTCAGCTTATTGCCCCCGCAATCCGGGTCCTCATTTTACCTACCTCGAAAGGATGGAAGGCTGAGTCAACCTTGAGCCTGGTGAGATTTGAACTTGCAGTAATAGGAGGCAGCTGGTATTACTTAACAGCACTTTAATCTGCTGCACCACCAAGGCTCCTTCCTCATCAGCCACCTCCAGACCTGGGGACTGTTGACTCTCCATCTGAAGGGCTAACGGATGGTCCAGGCTCTGCCTCTCTCTCTCTCTCTTTCTGACAGCTCCATTCCCTCTTCCCTCTTGGAGCTCTCAGGTTGCCTTGATATTGATCAATGTTGGGTTTTAACTGGTATTACCACCAGTTTGCTTCATGCACGCACTCTGCCGCGCCTATCAGCTGGACTAAAAACGAACAGATATAGATAGGAATAGTGCAGGGGCGGGCAGGAGGGCCCAACTGACAGTTGGAGTGAACTGGTTCACTCTCACCTCACCATCTCCACTACTGGCTCACCCGAACTGGGGAGAAACAGTAGCAACCCACCACCGATGCTGATCCTGACACCCACACCTCCTCCTCATCTGTTTTGGTTGTTGAGGGGGCTGGCAGACGAGAGGCCACGACACCTATTCTAATTTCTTATTCTCTTCTCTTCTGTTCTATTTGGATGTGCCATTGTTTAAGAAAATGGGTAACAAAATCATGGCAGTAACAAAGCCAACTCTTGGATGACCATGCCGTAGACAGATCTAAAGAACTTTGCGGGTAGCCCATGTCATAAAAGTTGCTACTGTGTTTCCTGGAAAATAAGACCCTGTCTTATATTTTTTTGAACCCTGAAATAAGTGTTTGGCCTTATTGCCATGCACTCAAAAACTTGATTGGGCTTATTATCAAGGGATGTCTTTTTTTTTTTTTTTAAATTTGATTTATATGCCGCCCTTCTCCGGAGACTCAGGGCAGCTTACAATGCGTTAAGCAATAGCCTTCATACTTTTGTATATTTATACAAAGTCAGCTTATTGCCCCCACAAACTGGGTCCTCATTTTACGTACCTTAGAAAGGATGGAAGGCTGAGTCAACCTTGAGCCTGGTGAGATTCAAACGCGCACTAATTGCAGACTGCTGATCTTAATCATAATGCTTTAGTCTGCTGAGCCACCAGGCCCTTTTTGGGGGAAACAGGGTACTACATACCAAAGTAATCATCCATCAGCAATGTGCTACTGGCTATGAATGCTAAAACATTCAATTCACTCACAGGCTACTTTTTATTTGGAAGTTGAGACAAGGTATTATGCTTTGGATATTCATTCTCATCACCACCCTCAACAAAAATCAAGCATACCAAGATACTAAATTACGTGGTTTTCATTTAAAAAAGACAGAGTTGGATAGGATACTCACAGGAACAGAGTACAAATTAATTTTAAAAAATTATAATTTTTTGCTTGGCATTGAGTTAGAGGAAGAAAAAGTAAAGGAAACAATGATAGCTTGGGTAAAGAATTTTGGATATTCAATTGATTTAGACAAATGGCAACAGTTATGGGAAAGGAATTTCAAACTAACAATGTCCACTGCATATAAAGAAAACCAATATAAAATGTTTTACAGATGGCATATGCCCCTTGAGAAACTGGCAAAAATGTTTAAAGATAAATCAGCTAAATGTTGGAAATGTCACCAGTTACCAGGATCTTATTATCATATGTGGTGGACATGCCCAGAAGCTAAAAAACTGTTGGAATAAAATCAAGACTGGTTGGAAGAAATGACATAACAACTCATTGATTTAAAATCAAAGCTCAAAGTTCCTACTGGGTATCCTTCCAGAGAAAATTTGTACAGAAAATATTTATTTGATTATACATGTAATAACAGCTGCAAGGATTGTTTTTGTACAAAATTGGAAAGCAGAGAAAATACCTTTGGAAGGAGAAGTAATTAAAAATTTTTTAGACTGTGCAGAAATGAATAGATTAACTTTGATGATTAAAGAAAGAGAGGATTTGGAATACTTTAAGATATGGGATCAATTTTATCGTTGGTTAGAAAAGAGATACAGATAAGTAAATAGTTATGTAAAAAAATGGTATAATTAGAATATTGTACTTTTGGAGATATGTTGTAATAGATTGGGTGATAATGAAGACAGAAGAAACAACAAAAAGATGAAGTCATAGAGAATACACCGAGATGTCGCATGGAAGGAAAGACTGATGTATTAAATGTTTGTTTGTATATAAAATAAAAAAAACATACCAAAAAAACCCCAAGCATACCAAACTCTGGGAATCTTTTGGTAAGGTAACACCAATGCGTCTCCCAAACATATTTGCCACTTCATTCCTGTTGGGGTTTTAGCATTTGATACATCCCTGGTTGAAAGTATCTCAGCATTTGTTTTCATCAACAAATAAAAAGGGCTATATAGCATCTGTTAAAAGCATGTTGAATAATGTGATTGCTAGGAACAATTGGACCTCTGTTCTGCAAGGCACACAATGCAGAATTGGAGAAAATAAAGGCATTCAGGTGAACTTGTAATCAATCTCCATATTGATGAAGTTGCTTTCATCAATTCGTATGCCCTGAAGAAGCATGGAGTAGAATCACTTTCTGTTTACATATCTGTCTACTTGATGGACAGCATGTCATCAAATCAGTGACTCTTAGTTGACACTTGGTGACTTGTACACCTTTTCCAGATTAATCTGTACCCAATACCCAACCAAACCCTTCATATCTTCCAACAATGCATCCATTGACACTTTACATAGTGTGGACGTGAGTGTAATGCTGGGAAAGTTGGAAGAAAAGAGAAAAGGAGGACCAGCAATAGACTTGGTTAAAGTGTTGATGGACGTGCCAGTGGGAGATTTGAAAGAACAGGATAATGATAGATTGTCATGGGAGCGGGGGGGACAGGTGCATGGAGGGACAAAGATGGTATTTTCTCTTCATTCATCAACTACCTCCAATCTGTTGCACCCCTGTGACCATTGGGATGCTACAATAGTCATAAGTGTGGAAAAAATGGTCATAAGTCACTTTTTTCAGCCACTAAATGAACTGTTGTAAGTCAAGGACTACCTCTATTTTGGTAGAACATTGATTAAATATGGGTAAAAATGGATAGACATTATTAAGATTTGCAAATATTGCTAGACATTTGTGGTGGGTTATAAGGAATGAAAGTCAGTTGAAAGACTTTCTGCTACTTTTTTTTTATTTCTACTTGGAAACCATTTCTGAACTTTGTGCTTGAGGAGGGGAAAAAAATGAAGCTTTGATTTTGGGTTTTCCTGATTAGATAGATTTGTTGTTATAGAAATGGCTACTTTATACTATTACATAGAAGTAAACAGTTGAGGTTTGATGTTGCTGTTGTATTCTACTACACAAGAGGGAGTTGGAAGTCAATGCCTTTTTTGTTTCTTTTCCCCTTCTTTTCTACACTTTTCCTTTCCCTTTCCCCTCCCTTATTTTTCCTACTATTTGCTTTTGTATTTTTGTATTTATAAACTAATAAAAACGGTAAACTGAAGAACTGAAAAACTAAAAAACTTTCTGCTACTATACTCCTTTCTATACTAACCCAAAAAAAATGCTGGTTTAGTTGACTCCATCATAAAATGCAGGGATAAGCAAAGAAGTTTAAAGTGGAGAAGTGATAAACAGCCCCAAACAGAGTTACTGACAAGACGTAGAATGCAAAGTGCAAACTCAGCTGAGGAAGTTACGTCCATACACAGAGATCTTCCATTCATGATTTATACCTTAATTTGCCTTGATAATGTCTACATTTGTCTTAATACTGTTGTTTGCTTCTTGGAAGAACTCAAGAAAAAGGAATGTTAGGAGAGGGTATCGTAGTTTAGGGTGCTACCACAACTATTTTGCATTGAAAAGAAAAGGACATTCTTGGGCACACAAGAAAGCTGAATCCACAAATGGAAAAAGGCTGGTTGCGAAAAGAGAAGCAGAGACAAGCTTTGGAAAACAAGAGGAAACCCAAGTAAAATTCAAGGGATGGGTGGGTTGATCTCAGAGGTCTGAGAGCTGTCTATCTGGATCCGCTCCAGTCCGGCTTCAGGCCCGGGTACAGCACGGAAACGGCATTGGTCGCGTTGGTGGATGATCTCTGGAGGGCTCGGGATAGGGGTTGCTCCTCTATCCTGGTCCTGTTAGATCTCTCAGCGGCTTTTGATACCATCGACCATGGTATCATGCTGCGCCGGCTGGAGGGGTTGGGAGTGGGGGGCACCGTTTTGCAGTGGTTCTCCTCCTATCTCTCCGACCGGTCGCAGACGGTGTTGGCAGGGGGGCAGAGGTCGACCCCGAGGCGTCTCTCTTGTGGAGTGCCGCAAGGGTCGGTCCTTTCGCCCCTTCTGTTCAACATCTATGTGAAGCCGCTGGGCGAGATCATCCGTGGCTTTGGGGTGAAGTTCCATCAGTACGCTGATGACACTCAGCTGTACTTCTCCACCCCAGGCCACCCCAACGATGCCGTGGAAGTGATGTCCCGATGCCTGGAGGCCGTGCGGATCTGGATGGGGGGCAACAGGCTCCAACTCAACCCCTCCAAGACCGAGTGGCTGTGGCTTCCGGCATCCCGATATGGCCAGTTGACTCCATCACTGACCATTGGGGGCGAGTCATTGGCCCCCACGGATAGGGCTCGCAACTTGGGCGTCCTCCTGGATGCACGGCTGTCTTTGGAGGAGCATGTGACGGCCGTGGCCAGGGGGGCTTTTTATCAGGCTCGCCTGATACGCCAGTTGCGTCCCTATCTAGATCGGGATTCCGTATGCACAGTCACTCAGGCACTCGTCATTTCCCGCCTGGACTACTGCAATGCTCTCTACATGGGGCTCCCCTTGAGGTGCACCCGGAGGCTCCAACTGGTGCAGAATGCGGCCGCGCGGGGGATTATGGGAGCAAGGGGGCGCTCCCATGTGACACCTCTCCTGCGTGAGCTGCATTGGCTTCCGGTGGTCTTCCGGGTGCGCTTCAAGGTGTTAGTGACCACCTTTAAAGCGCTCCATGGCATAGGGCCTGGGTACTTGCGGGACCGCCTTCTGCCACCAATAGCCTCCCACCGGCCAGTTCGCTCCCACAGAGAGGGACTCCTCGGGGTGCCGTCGGCCAGACAATGTCGGCTGGCGACACCCAGGGGGAGAGCCTTCTCTGTGGCAGCACCAGCCCTCTGGAACGATTTGCCCCCGGAGATCCGTACGATACCCGATCTCCGGGCTTTCCGCCGTGCCCTAAAAACTTTTTTATTTCGTCAAGCTGGGCTGGCGTAACCCCCCCCCCCTCTCTTTTTTAAGCTTAAAGTTTTATGGGTTTTAAATTTTAATTGCTTATTGGGTTTTTAAATTTATTGGGCCAAAATTATTTAATTCTTTTATTAATATTTTAAATTTTGTATTGGAGTGTTTTTTATTCTTGGCTGTACACCGCCCTGAGTCCACTAGGAGAAGGGCGGTATATAAATTTAAATAAATAAAATAATAAATAAAATATTAGGATCTAATGCAGGGGTGTCAAACTCAAGGCACATAGGCTGGATGCGGCCCACGGGCTGCTTAGATCACCCTGGAAAAAGCGAAGGATCGGCCCACGATGTTTCTGCCAGCAAAAATGGAGCTTGCCCAGCAGTGGTTTCACATTAAGTTACTACCGGTTCGCCATGCACACGCACGGTTGCTTCGTGCATGCGCATGCACGGTTCGTGTGCACGCCTACCTTCCACACATGTGCCCAGCTTTCTGTGCATGTGCTTTGCTTATGCGCATGCTTCCTGCACATGCTCCTGGCCTCAAAAACATGCCTAAATAGGATGGCATAGAGTAGGTGGGTTGCAGGCCCACCCGCAAGTTCTGCTACCAGTTTGGGCGAATTGGCGCGAACTGGCTAAATACCATCTCTGAGCTCACTCCCCCCCTGAGTTCTGTTTTCACTGGCAGAAGGCAGGGCTGTGGAGTTGGGAGATAAATGTTCTGACTCCGATTCCGACTCCTCAGTTTTTTGTACTTCCGACTCCAACTCCGACTCCGACTCCAGGTACCCAAAATTTCCTCCGACTCCTTGACTCCGACTCCGGCTCCTCAGTTTTTTGTGCTTCCGGCTCCGGCTCCGGCTCCGACTCCTCAGTTTTTTGTATTTCTGACTCTGACTCCAGGTACCCAAAATTTCCTCCGACTCCGACTCCTCGACTCCGACTCCTCAGTTTTTTGTACTTCCGACTCTAGGTACCCAAAATTTCCTCCGACTCCGACTCCGACTCCTCGACTCCGACTCCGACTCCACAGCACTGGCAGAAAGTTGCAGGAGGCCGTCATAGCCGAAAACAGAGCTCAGGAACTTGTTTTCACTGGCAGAGTTCTCGGGCCACCACAGGTGCCCCTGACATGAGTGATGTCAAGGTGGCCACGCCCACCCTGTCCACACCCACCCCGGCCCCCAACACAACCCTGATGTGGCCCTCAATGAAATCGAGCTTGGCACCCCTGGTCTAATGTAAAGGAGTCCCTGCAGATTTTACTCTGGTAGTCGACTATAGGGGGTGATGCTCATCTCCGTTTCAAGACCATTGAGCCAGTGCTATCCAAAGACATTTCCAGGGAGCACTGTTACCTCCCCACCAAAGTGGTGCCTATTTATTTATTTGCATTTGTATGCTTTTGAACAGCTCAGTTCAAAGCAGGATGGGAGCTCACCCTGTCATGTGGAGCTCGGGACTCAAACCTGGGCTGCCAGGTTTTCCAGCTGACAACCCAGCATCTTAACTACTGAGCCACCATGCCACTCAGTGCCTAAGGTAGCCTTCCATTCTATTTTGCGTTTGGTGAACCCACTAGGATTAGTCCTTTGTGTAGTATTCATACGAATGACTTGGTTGAAGAAGGGAAGGCAACTTTGATCAAATCTGCAGACAACACGAAAGTGAATAAAATCCAAGAATCCCCAAGAAGAAATTAAAGACTATCTAACCATTAGGTTAGGGAAATGGACCAGAAAGCCAAAAATAAATAAATAAATAATGGAGACGGATATGCAGAATTCTTCACTTAGGAAACCAAAATAAAGCGCGCACACACACAGATCAGAGGTGGAATTCAGCTGGTTCAGACCGGTTCGGGGAAACTGGTAGCTCTGACGATCAGTTGACCCTGTCCACCTGCCCCCACCCTATGCTGTCCTTTATTTCCTGCTTTCTAGCTCATCGCAATTGCGCAGCACAGCTGATTCCCCTCCCCTCTCTGTTCTATTTACCGTTGGTCACTTGGAAGGTAGGTAGCAGAGTTTCTAAATGCTCCATTTTCATCTCGAAGCGCTCACTCATCGAATGGTTGTTAAACCAGCAGCATTCCATTACTGACACAGATGCAGGATTGGGCTGTTTGTTTTGGTAACTGTACTTGTGAACAAACCTTTCGGCATAGTAATTGAGTGCAAATGAATTGAGTGGAAATGAATCAACAATGTGGTGTGATTGCAGGCTTCGTCAGGCTTTTCCCAAAGTACAGGAAACAAGCATTTCATGTTATTCAGCATTTTAAAATCCTCCTTTCTGCATTGAATCTCATTCCAGGCACCTTGCTCCGGAAGTCGGTCTTGAGCATGTTCGGAGAATGGCAATGAGGCAGAATCGCAGACTAGAAACGAAGTTGCAGGAAAAGCGATTGAAGAAACTAAGAAAGTTTAGCCTGTGCAAGAGAAGTCTAAGGAGGCTATGATACCATTCTTCAAATACAGGTGGTCCTCGATTTACGACCACAACTGAGCCCAAAATTTCTGTTTTGAAGCAAAATTTTTGTTAAGTGAGTTTTGCCCTATTTTACATCCTTTCTGGCCACAGTTGTTAAGTGAATCACTGCAGTTGATAAGTTAGCAATGAAGATATCTATATATAAATCTAAAAATTTTCGCTAGCGGTTCTGTGGGCATGGCTTAATTAGTGGGCGGGGCTTGGTGGGCGGGTGACTGGGTGGGCGGGGCTTGTTGGTCATGTGGGCGTGGCCAAGTCAATGTCACTTCTTTGCCCTTTTTTAACCTACAAAACACAACACAACACAACTGGCTCATCCACAATGTAAAAGCAGCTGTGCTACACCCAAAATGGCCCCTGCAACAAGCAGGAACCTCACACAAGCACAAAAAGTCCAAAAAACCAACTTTCACACTTTACACACACAAAATTCCACATACAGCTTTGTGAGATTTTGTGGGTTTGTGTAGTTAGAGTGAAACACTACAGAAACACACAAAATCTCAGAAAGCTGCAGAAATATTATTTTATTTTATTTTTATTTTTATATAAAAGCAGCTAAATTTAAAACTTAAAACATATATATATATATATGTTTTATATATATATATGTTTTAAGTTTAAAACATATATATATATATATATATATATATATATATATATATATATATATATGTTTTAAGTTTAAAACATATATATATATAACAGTAACAGTAATATATAATATAAGTTTAAAACATATTTATTTATTTATTTATTTACTTACTTACTTACTTACTTACTTACTTACTTACCAAGCAAGAGGCATCAGTCCTTGATGGAGATCTAGCTCATTCTTCAAAGAGTCAACCAAGTGAAGTTGGCATCTCTATTCTTGAAAAGTTCCAGTGATGGAGCACCCTCAGCTCCTGGAGGCAAGTCGTTCCATTGATTAAAGGCAATCCTCACACGTGGCCAGGTGTGGGTTCTACTTACCTTTACTACCGGTTCGCAATGGGGTCGCGCACATGTGCTCACTTTGCTCATAAGCGTGCTTTTCTGCGCATGTGCAGAAGCGTTCTGATGACGTTGGGGTCGGTGGGTGGAGCCTCACGCTGGTTTTACTACCGGTTCTATAGAACCGGTGCGAACCGGGGGCAACCCACCACTGCACGCGGCCCTGTTGCGACCGGTAGTAAAGGTAAGTACGACCCACCCCTGATTCAAGGATAGGTCTGGCAAAGGTTTTCTATGCCCTAGTTAGAAGTATAGCATTATCAGAGAGAAAACCCTTAATGCCTTTTTAGCAATGTTGGTACAGTGAGCTCTGGGACTTAGATCTTTTGAAATACGTACTCCTAGTTCCTTGACAGAGTGGGGGACATCTTTTAGATCATTTCCGCCCAGCTTGCATTTGATGTTCTGATTTTTATTGCCAATGTGCAGGACTGAGCATTTGTTAGCAGAGATTTGGATCTGCCAATTGTTTGACCATTCAGATACATAATCTAGGTCGTTTTGTAGGGTAGTAGAATGGTGTTAAATAGTTTTATTGTAAGGCTATGTTAACAGAATCTTGCTAGTCTGAAAGTAGATGCTTCCTGCTTCCACTTTTAATTGCTTGATTAATTAGAGTAAGTCCTCCCTAAGTCTCTGACTGTTAAGTCTCTGGGGACTCTTGCTTCTTTTGTCTGTTTCTTAGGCAGTACCTTTTCCGCTTCTTCTAGGAAGTCATCCACACATTCATTGCATTACAAAATCAATGGATGCCCTCAGTTGAAGGGTAGGAAGCCATCTGTTCAATTTGGATTCTTTTCTGCAGTCAGCAAGGAACTGGGCTCTATACATCCCAAAGTTTCCTCAACAACAATAGATTTGAAGAAATCTGGCCTAAGTAATTGCCCTGGTAACTCCCAGGTTTTTGCATTGGAATATAGTGAGGCAGTCAATAGTGGGAATGGCTGAAGTTCTGCTGCTCAATTCTCTATGAAGTCCTTTGCATTTTCAGCTGCTTTAGAATCCAGTTCTTTTTCTTTGAAGTCTGATTGGCTATAGAGTTTGTATTCGCCCAACAAAGCTGATCGGAGAAGGGTAGATAATGTAGGAGAAGAGCAGACAGAACTAGGGGGGCAGAGTTAAGTGCCTCATCAGCTTAGAGTCTTTACAATGCCACAAATGACCAAAGTTCAAACCCTCTTGAATTCTGTTGATGCTTATCTGACACCAAACTAGTACAGATTGTCCTCAACTTGCAACAGTTCACTTAGTGACTGTTCAAAGTTATAATGGCACTGAAAAAAATGGCTTGACTATTTTTCACACTTATGACTGTTGCAGCATCCCCATGGCCACATGGTTTACATTCGGCTGCTTCACAATTGACTCATATCTATGATGATTAAAGTGTCCCGGGGCCATGTGATCCCCTTTTTTGTGACCTTCTGACAAGCAAAGTCAATGGGGAAGCCAGATTCACTTAACAACCATATTACTAATTTGACAGCTGCAATGATTCACTTAACAAATGTGGCAAGAAAAGTCATAAGATGGGGGCAAAACTCACTTAACAAATTTCTCACTCTGCAACATAAATTTGGGGCTCAATTTTGGTCATAAATTGAGGACTACCTTTATTGAACTGTAATGGACTAGATTCTTGTGTAAGGTCTTTAGAAATAAATCTTCTGAACTGCATCTTAACACATGGTCCTCATCCTTTCCGCCTGAGAAATAAACTTACTATCGCCTTGGTTCTATTTTGCAACTTTACTTGCCCCTGCAGAGTCTAGTTGCACTCATACAACACATTTAATTTGATATCTTAGTAATTGTCTTTTGTGGTGGTGTGGGGGGGGGGGGGAGGAGCAAGGAAGAAGATTTTTAAACAACACAGTCAAAGTTTTCAAATATATATTTTTTTATAATTTTAACTACAATAGTAAAAATTAATATAAACTAAAGTTAGAGAACCAGAATGGGTGGGAAAAAGGGAGAAAAAATGTGGAGAAAAAGAGAAAAACAACAACAACAAGAAAAAAAAGACCAGTATTGATGTACTTGTTGCAACAAGGAAGAGCAGAAACGCATTTCAGTGGGAGAGTTTTATTTATTTGGCCAGTTTGCCACTTGGCATTGCATAGAATCCCTAGGAAATATTTGAAATATTAAACATTTTATCGTTTGACGTCCCATTTTTGGCATTCTATAGATTTCCCAGGCATTCTATAAAGTGCCTAATTTCACCCAATTGATGTCAACGCATCTAACTTCTTGAACTCCTCATAGCTTACAAAATTGATGATATGTTTCCATTATATGTGCACCATAGTATTATGTGCTGTTTTTAATGTATTTTTCATATACTCAGGGGTGGGCAGCTGGAGGTTCGCAGGGGTTTGGGAGAACCTCTAGCTAAGATTCTGTGCAATTCGGAAAACCCCCAAATCCCACTACTGGCTGTCCACTCCCACCCCCCCACCTCTCCCCCCCACACCCCACATTGGATGCAGGTAAGTGCAAGATGCATGCGGAGGTTTGGGGAGGGTGAAAAACAGGCCTACCGGAAGTTCGGGAAGGCCAGAAACAGGCCCGTTTCTGATCTCCAGAGGGCCTCCGGAGCCTGGGAAGGCCGTTTTTGCCCTCCCAGAGGCTCGAGGAAAGACTCCAGAGCCCGGGAAGGGCAAAAATGCCCCCCTGCCATGGTGCAGGAGACCGACTAGGCCACACCTACCATGTCCATGCCCACCTAACAACCATTAGAGAACCCCTTGCTAAAATTTTTGAAGCCCACCCCTGCATATACTGCATGTCATGCATCAATCAATCAATCAATCAATCAGGAGTTGGGGGTTATACTGAGTGCTTGATACAGAACACAAACTGGAATTTAATAATATCATTTGGATGCTTTTCAATGAGGCAGGATTGGCCTTAACCAATTGTCTACCATCCCTGTCCTAATGTTCCCTTTTATTCGTATCCATTTCATGTATTCATAATCATGTTTATACTTATATCTGTTATCTAATACATGCTTGACGAAAATAAATACATTAAATAAATAAAATTAACACAAAAGAGAACAACTGTTACGAGCCCTTTAAGAATAAATATTTACACAAAAGATGAGAACCAAGAATTTCTTTGGGGAAAATGAAAGAAGTCTGTAAAACTGCCACCTGTGCCCATCTTGGTCAAAAGACAACTCCCCCCTCCCCCCCAAGCAGTGGGATGAAATGTGGGTTTTTTTGCTCATCTGAATGCAGAGAAGACGGCTAACCTACTCACTAAGTCCTTTTAATTTCAACCTATCGGCCCTCCTTTGAAGACATCTGTCGGAAACGTTGCCCGTGAAGTGAGAAGAGCTTCATCTCTATCGAGGGCACACGAGGATGCCCCTTTCCTTTCAAAAAAAAAAGATATTCAACCAATTATAGCTTCAGGATTTCAGTCATTTCCATCTGAATGGCGTTTATTGGCCACTGTTATTTCCACCCAGTGAAGAATAGGGGTTCGTGCCCCAGGATTTGTGTGTTGGCTGATTTTGCACACTCGTTATTAAGGCACGGCTCTAATTAGCATCATTTGGAAAATTTGTTTTCTGCAAATGGAAGTAGGAGAAAAAAGAGAGAGGAATGGAAACGGGAGACATAATATAAGGAAGATAATCACCAAGCCAGATTGCTTTGAAATGGCCTCCTTTTGATAATAGCCCATTTTGGGCAAGGCTCTCCCCCCTTCACCCCTATGAATAGAGTGATGGCAATAGATAAATTGTGTTCCATGGTGGCTGTGTGAATTTAACCTGGTCTACTTTTTATTCTTTTATCTCTTATTCAAGGTCTCATTGTGTTTGCTTGTTTGTTATTTTGTAATCTGTTTTATTTTGAAGGCTTTAAAGGCGGCGGGGGGGGGGGATATTTGCATTTAAGGGAGAAAAAAGGACATCCTATCAAGATTTCTTGTGGGACTCAGGTGGAAGTCAAATAATTTTTCACCAGGTCATCCAGCTCCTTTTTGTAATGGGATTAAAAAAATGAAATCCAAATGTTTTATGATATTATTTTAGTGTAGCTGTTTGAAATGTTTACAAAGCTTTCTTTATTTCCCCTTCTCACAGTTATCTCCTATTCTGCCTGCCACAATTGCATCCGGCCCTATTTCCATGAACAAAGTCAAACTGTCCCATAAAGCCAATGAATGAGCATATTCGACATGGTGTCAGTTGCCTGGTCAAGACTTTATAGCAATATAGAAATTATGCTGCTCCAAACAGCAGGTCTGAAAGCCAGTTGGGTGACTTTGGGCCAGTCACTCTCTCTTGACCCACCTCACAAGGTTGTCATTGTTGTAGGGAAAATAGAAGGAGGAAGGTGTGTTAAATATATTCAACACCTGCAGTTATTTGTATAATAAAGGTTGGATAAAAATCTCTCCTCCCCATGCCTGCCTGCCTACCTATCAATCTATGTATCTATCTATGTGTCTGTCTGTCTGTCTGTCTGTCTGTCTGTCTATCTATCTATCTATCTATCTATCTATCTATCTATCTATCTATCTATCTATCTATCTATCTATCTATCTATCTATCTCTGTCATCATGAGTTGTGGTGGCACAGTAGTTAGAGTGCAGTATTGCAGGCTATTTCTGGTGACTGCTGGCTGACTGTAATTTGACAGTTCAAATCTCACCAGGCTCAAGGTTGACTCAGTCTTCCATCTTTCTGAGGTCGGTAAAATGAGGACCCAAATTGTTGGGGGCAATAGGCTGACTCTGCAAACCACTTACAGAGGGCTGTAGAGCACTGTAAAGTGGTATATAAGTCTAAGTGCTATTGCTATCATCATCATCATTATTGTCATCATCATCATCATCATCATCATCATCATCTACAGTGTATCTCTGTCACCTCTGTCCCTCTGTCTCTCTCTCTCTCTCTCTCTCTCTCTCTCTCCTCTGAATAGTTCACCACAACAATAAAACCAAACTTTAAAACAATCATAATAAATACAATATTGAAATGATTGAACAAAACCAAAATCTGACATCTTAATCATCCCCTTAGAAGGTCCTTCCATTTTTTTTTCTATCATATCTTATCCCCATGCTGGCTAAAAGCTAGAATTTATGGCCTTCTGAAAGGCTAAAAGGGTAGAGCCTCTTATCAATATATCATTCATAGATCCATTTGAATGTTGCAAAATATGTGCACATTTATGTGATGAAGTGCCGGTTACAACATAAATTCTCAATTTGTGGGTGGTGGGAGAGGATTTTCCTCGGCATCGATTTAAAAAATTGACACTGGATAATTTGTGTTCAGCATCATTTCAAAACCAAACTAAAAAAGAGTCAGAGAATCATCAGAGTGAGAGGGGCCTTTTATAGCATCTGGACATCCAAATGTTAGAAGTTGAAAATTTGCAAAAAAAAATCTTCACCAGTCTGTGACCTTAACTCCTTCGGTGAAGGAGTTGACACTCTAGATCCGTGATGGTGAAACTATGGCACAGGTGCCACAGGTGGCACATGGAGCCATATCTGTGGGAACGCGAGCGTTGCCGTACCTCAGTCCAGCATGCAAGTGTGTGCTGACCAGTTGATTTTCAGGCCTTCCAGGCCCACTGGAAGTCGGGAAACGGACTGTTTCCAGGCCTCTGGAGGGCCTCTGGGGTGGGGGAGGCTTTTTCATCTTCCCCAGGCTCCTAGAAAGGCTCTGGAGCCTGGGGAGGGCAAAAAAATGGGCCTACGGGGCCCACCGGGCCATCGTGTGCCAAAAGCAGGGGAGAGCGGGTGTGTGTGTGTGTGTGTGTGTCACGACTGCATGCGTGGGAGGCGGGGCACATTGAATTATGGGTGTGGGCACCCGTGCATGCAATCACCCCCCACTACCCCCGCTTTTGGTACACGATGGCAAAAAGGTTAGCCATCCCTGCTCTAGATAGTAGGTTCCATTAGTAGAGCATTCTGACTCTCTCTTGAGTTAACTTCAGCCCTTCTGTATTAATCTTATCCTTTGATGATCCCAAAATAATAATAATAACTCTTGATCTTTTTGTGGTATCTGTTCAGGTATCTGTGATCATCACTGGAAGCCCTCAAGAAGAGACTGAATTGCTGTCTGTCAGAAATGGTGTAGGGTCTCTTGTTTGGGTGAGGGGTTGGACTAAGAAGATCTACAAGGTCCCTTCCACCTCTGTTATTCTGTTAAGTTTGTTTGAATGTAATTGGACATGGGGAGATAATTCCCAGGGAGAAGGGGAGTTAACCAGATGCTTTGGGGGCAAAAAAAATCAGTTTCAGCCTTGCTACGCTGTTGTCACTTGGCCTTAGTAAAGTGTATTAATATTAATGTTAATATTACAGTGATGAATACCACAATAAATACGTGTATTATGATTGTTTAAAAATAGCTGTACTCAAACCACACACTGTTGGATGAAAATAAAAAATTAAAAAAAGATGTGCAGACTTCAACTCCCAGAATTTCCCAGTCAGCCAAACTTGAAGGTGGATGGGGAATTCTGGGAGTTGAAGTCCACACATCTTCAAGATGTCAAGGTTGAGAAACATTGGCCTAGCTCATGAACTGCTTTGAGCTAAATTTACTTGTGGCAGTTGCTTCCTAGGCTGGCTATGATTATATTTTCCCCGGTTCTATTGCCTGTTTTCTCCCCATCAGTCCAACCCAGAAGTTGTGCCCGAACAACCCTTGTGCAAATTGTTTCCGAGGGGTTCATGACTATAACTTCCTCTGAAGAGAAATGGATGTGTGATATTTGTCCTCTTCCATTTTCAGACCACCCATTTAAAAGATAATTGCTTTTGCCACAGTCATTGTGCGGTTTGCTTTGAACTAGAAAAACACCACTCTTGGCACCTAATTCCCCCTGTTTTTCACCAATTTGGCAGAAGATCAGTGCTCTAAATTAATTCAGCCCTAACCCAGAGCAAGACGAGAGCTGTCACTTGTCCAAGTGAGCCTGAGACACAAATGATTTAATGGTGACAAATGTTTTGGGGTGTTCGGTGGCATTAGGCGCTTCCCCCCCCCCACCCCTTTCTGTTGCAATTTACTTTATTATCTGTGTAATAACTGGTTTATGCTTAACAGCTAAGCACAAATAACAAGCATGTTGATTAAGACACTGTGGAAGAGGGCCAAACAGTAATAAAGTTAAGAAGAAACCTGCACACTTCAAATTAAACGGGTTATCTGCATAATCAGAAGATGGTGGGGAGAGTTAAAATGAGTTCCTTGCTGTCCCTTACCTAGAGCGTTTAGAAACTTTATTGCTGGAAAGCTTGAAGAATAAAAAACCAAACTCTTCTATTATATGTATTTTTTTCTGTAATGCTTAATTTAATTGATAAGCTGAGGAGCTTGAGGGGGAAATTGTTTCAGGAAAGAGAGTTGTTAATAAGATGCACTGAGTGGGTCCCTCAGCACCCTGATCTATTTCACAGGGTTGCAGAATCCTAATGAACTGGAAGATGTCTCAACCACCTGGCCCAAAGTCGCTGGCCTCTTAATGACCTTCATAGCTTGGTTTCCTGGAACAACCCGGGACATTCAGCACTTGAGAGCATCTGGACTTTAATAAGCCCAGGGACCAGCTCATTAAAGCTACCTTTTGCAGAAAGAATATTATTGTTGCCAAATATAGGTCTGAGCTCTGAAAGTGTGTTATTAGAGGAACACTCCTAACTTGGAGCCCTTAACAGCACCAGGAAGATACCCTGGTGGTGCTAATGAGCTGAGGCCATCCTCTCAATTGGATTTTGATTTTTTTTTTTTTTTGTAGGAAAGAAGGTTAGAAACACATATTCTTTATTTTTTTAACCAGGTGTCTAAAATAACTATCTTAGTTACACACTCCCTGGAGGGATGGTAGAGATTTTCAGAGATCAGCTGCAAACAGAGGTGGGTTTCAGCAGGTTCTGACCAGTTCTGGAGACCTGGTAACGGAAAATTTGAGTAGTTCAGAGAACCAGTAGTGAAAATTTTGACTGGCCTCACCCCCATCTATTGATCTGTCTCCCAAGTCTCAGCTGAATGGGAATGGGAATGGGGATTTTGCAGTAACTTTCCTCTGGACTGGGGATGGAATGGAGATTTTACAGTATCCTTCCCATTCCATGCTCACCAAGCCAGCCCACCAAGCCATGCCGTGCCACGCCCACCAAGCCACACCCATAGAACCGGTAGTAAAAAACTTTGAAACCCACCACTGAGCTGCAAACATGTTATTGGTTTCAAACTGGCTGAATGTGTCTGCCTGCCTGCCTGCCTGCCTGCCTGCCTGCCTGCCTGCCTGCCTGCCTGCCTGCCTGCCTGCCTGCCTATCTATCTATCTATCTATCTATCTATCTATCTATCTATCTATCTATCTATCTATCTATCTCTGTCATCATGAGCTGTGGTGACGCAGTAGTTAGAGTGCAGTATTGCAGGCTATTTCTGGTGACTGCTGGCTATCTATCTATCTATCTATCTATCTATCTATCTATCTATCTATCTATCTATCTATCTATCTATCTTCATCATCTGCTCTGTTTCTCTATATTCATCCATCCATCCATCCATCCATCCATCCATCCATCCATCCATCCATCTCTTTTTATCTCTCTCCTCTCTCTTTCTCTCCTCTCTCTCCATTCCTTGATGCTTTGATGTCTGTCAGCTTTCTGTTCTATTTCATTACAAAAAGATTATTTTTGTAATGTATTATGAAAAGAAGGACCAGGGGAGAATGATAGCAGCGTTCCAACATCTCAGGGGCTGCCACAAAGAAGAGGGAGTCAAGCGGGGGTGGGTTTTATTTACCTTTACTACTGGTTTGCAATGGGGCTGCACGCTCTTCTGCGCAAGCGCAGAAGCATTTTGATGACGTCGGGGTCGGTGGGCGGAGCCTCCCACTGGTTTTACTACTGGTTCTATAGAACCGGTACAAACCGGGGGCAACCCACCACTGGAGTCAAGCTATTCTCCAAAGCACCTGAGGGTAGGACAAGAAGCAATGGGTGGAAACTAATCAAGGAGAGAAGCTAACTAGAACTAAGGAGAAATTTCCTTAGTGAAAACAATTAATCAGTGGAACAACTTGCCTGCAGAAGTTGTGAATGCTCCAACACTGGAAGTTTTTAAGAAGATGTTGGATAACCATTTGTCTGAAGTGGTGTAGGGTTTTCTACCTAAGCAGAGGGTTGGACTAGAAGACCTCCAAGGTCCCTTCCACCTCTGTTATTCTGTTCTGTTCTGTTCTGTTCTGTTCTATTCTACTATAAAGTAAAATTATAAAGATGATAGCCATGTGGTGGTTCAAAGGACCAGCATCTCGAAAAAGGCAGCTTGCAGGGATGAGAACTTTAATCACCATGCTAGCTAGACCATTCTGGGAGATGAAGCCAGTTTCAACTCTGGAAGTTGAGATTGGGGGCCACTGCTCTAGAATCAGTTAATTTCCCAGAATGCCCTTGGGGTGTACATAGATCTCATAGGCATTCTTAGAAAACAAAGATGGTGGATGGCCTACAGCCAGTGGTGGGATTCAAATAATTTAACAACCAGTTTTCTGCCCTAATAATTTCTTCCAACAACCAGTTCACCAAACTGCTCAGAAGGTTAACAACCGGTTCTCCCGAAGTGGTGCGAACTGGCTGAATCCCACACTGCCTACAGCCCAGGGCTTTGTTTATAAATGCACCTACCTTCCAGAACAAGAAAAATAGTAAGGTAAATTAGGACTTGATAATGAGTATCCTGAGATGCAGGATAAAGTGGGCAGAGAAGGATAATTTTACTAGAAAGGGTATCTCCAGGGAGGGTGTAGGTGTGTCAAAAAATCAAGATAGTGGCCACAAGCTCACCCTTATTATATGCATTGAAAAAAAAAAGTAATAGACTTTCATCACAGCATTATGGCTATCATGTTGATGTTTTTGATTATTGATAGCCCTCCCTGAGGACACCTCTCCTCCTCCTCCATTTTTTCATGGAGGAGGAGGAGGATAATGATGTTGATGATGATGATGATGATTTATTAATTTTTTATACCGCCCTTCTCCCAAAGGACTCAGGGACATTTTGTGTGGAAAAAGTGTGAAAGTTGGTTTTTGAGCTTTTTGTGGCTTTTTGTGTTCCTGCTTGTTGCAGGGGCCATTTTAGGTGAAGTGGAGCTGCTTTGACATTGTGTGTGAGTCAGTTGTGTTGTGTTGTGTTGTGTGTGTGTAAAGTGTAAAAGTTGGTTTTTGGTACCTCTTATTGTTTTGTGTACGTTGTTTATTATTTTTATTATTTATTATTATTGGCCACGCCCACTGTGTCACCTGACCAAGCCACTCTCACCAATTAAGCCACGCCCACAGAACCGGTAGAGAAAATTTTTAGATTTCATCCCTGGTTGGGTCCAACCAGTGGTGGGTTGCCCCCGGTTCAGACCAGTTTGCAAGAACCGGTAGTAAAATTGGTGGGAGGCCCCACCCACCACCCCAGATGTCATCATCAGCAATCTGCGCATGCGCAGAAGCTTCCCTTTGCAAACTGGTAGTAAAGATAAGTAGAACCCACGCCTGGGTCCAACCTTCACTTTGATCCTCACTTAGAAAGGCCCTGAGTCCTTCGGGAGAAGGGCGGTATATAAATCTAATAAATAAATAAATAATAAATCTAATAAATAATAAATAATAATAATAATAAAAAAGAAAAGCCATTTCTAAATTTGTACCCTATGACTATCCTTAAGTGTTGTACCTTATGATTCTTGACGAATGTATCTTCTCTTTTTATGTACACTGAGAGCGCATGCACCAAAACCAAATTCCTTGTGTGTCCAATCACACTTGGCCAATAAAGAATTCTAATCTTATCTCATCTCACCTCATCTCATCTCATCTCATCTCATCTCATCTCATCTCATCTCATCTCATCTCATCTCATCTCATCTCATCTCATCTCATCTCTCAGGATTAGGGGAATACAGATAGCCCTCAATTTACGACCATAATTGAGGCCAAGCTTTCTGTTGCTAAGCAACTCAGTTGTTAAATGAGTTTTGCCCCAGTCTATGACTTTTCTTGCCCCTGTGACTAAGCAAATCACTGCAGTTGGTAGGTTAGTAACGCGGTTGTTAAGTGAATCTGGCTTCCCCCTTGACTTTGCTTGTCAGAATGTCACCAAAGGGTATATCTCTGGACACTGCAAACATCGTAAATATGATCCAGTCGCCAAGCATCTGAATTTGGATCATGTGACCATGGAGATGCGGCAATGATTGTAAGTGTGAAAAACGGTCATCAGTCACATTTTTCAATGCCACTATAACTTTGAATGGTCACTAAAGGAACTGTTGTAAATTGAGGATTATCTGTATATCGGCGAATGTGTATGTAGAAATGGGAGTGATGCAGTGGCGGTATTCACTTACCTTCGCTACCAGTTCGCAAATGTGCCACCTCCATGCATGCACAGAGCCTTCCATGCATATGCGGAGTGTGAAAAACGTGACGTGATAACGTCCAGGCGGGTGGGTAGAGCCTCCTGCAGCTGCCACTATCGATTCGCCCAAACCGGATAGAAGCGGCAGAATACCACCACTAGACTGATGGTAAGGAATGGTGCTTTCTTTGCAAAACAAGCCATTTTCCTTTTTAAAAAATGTTTCTTTTCAACATGAAGGGCAAATTATGAAATCCCTCTAAGTATTGGTGCCTTGCCAAGCCTGTTAGATACGGAAGGGTTGGTCTTCTTGCAAGGAGACAATAAATAATGGCCTGCTTGCCAAGAGCGTGTATCCGTGAATAAAACACAGAAGCACCGAAACCCCTCACCCATTTTAATCCCGTATTTGTCTGCAAGCTTGTTTTCCACCTTTCTCTTCAAGGTTCATTTGCTTAACTATAGCTTGGACTTGGCAGTCCGTTTCTTTTGCTGTTTGGAGATGCTGTGATTGTGTGTCTCTATTTTCTTCTCCTTTGGTTGGGAAGGGAGTGAAGTGTAACTCCTTCACGTATCCAGATTAGCCTGTACCCCTAATGATTGGTTCAATACAGTAGTGGCCAAAATTGTGGAAACCTTTTGGGAAAAGTGTATTTTTGAGTTTGATGGCTAATAACACCACATTTTTTTGGAGTTTCAAGATAATCATATTCCACTGCTGGAATGGCCTGGGAATAGCCCAGACCTTAACCCAATTGAAAGTCTATGGAGCTGACTAAAGAAACTTATTAGTCAGAAGCAACCCAGCAATAAAACCCAGTTAATAGAAGCAATCATTCAATCTTGGTTTCACATTATAACAGCTGCAGAACTAAAAGACTTGGTTCACTCCATGGGAAGACGTTGTAAGGCCACAATTCATGCTAAAGAAACCCAACAAAGTATTAACTGACATGGTGATAATTTTTGTATATCTCGTTTTTTCAATGGTGATAATTTTTATATATCTTGTTTTTTCTACGTTTTCCACTTTTCTTCTTTATACTGCAACTTCTATTCTAATAGCAAATCCTTCATAAAAGTTATTTCATTATATTCTTGATTAAATTATCTTTCCATTGAATATATAATTTTATGGTACTACTCCAAGAAAAAAGTGGTGTTATTAGCTAGTTTTAGAAAATACATTTCTTTCCAAAAGGTTTTCACAATTTTGGCCACTACTGTAGAAAAGTGAAGCTATTATGTGAGAATCCACACTATCCTTGTTAGGTTGCAAAGAGAGATTTTGGAGGAAATGGACTTCTTGTCTGTTCATAGATACAAATCACACATCAAATATTTTGAGGGGTGTATTTTCCCCATCAAATTATTTGCTGGAAACACTCAGAAGTGGGATGAATTTACCTCAGAGTTTTTATAGAGTTTTCCCCCTCAGGAAGATGCTTATGGTCGCAGAGATCAACTCTTCTGTCTTGTAGAGACCATCTTCTTCTCAGTTGACCCCAGTTGGAAAGAACAACTCATCTCAGCTATTTTGTTGTGCGGTGTGAACAGAAGGAGCCAAATTATTAATAATTTATTTATTAAATGTATATGCTGTCCTCTCGCTGTCAAGCAACTCTGGGGCAGCTTACAGGAATATAAAAAGATAACATGACATGTTAAGAAAGTTACAAACATTCAGAATAATGAAGAATTAAATAATAACAATTAACCAAGAACTGGCTGTCTATGGAGATTCTTAACCATCCAGGTCATGGTTGTTCCAAAAGTGCTTTTCAAAAGGCAACTGGATTTTCTTGTTTTTTTTTCTTTGAAAATGTTTTGCTTCTCGTCCAAGAAAAGAAGCTTCTTGGATGAGAAACGAAACATTTTCAAAGAAAAAAAAAAATCAAGAAAGCCCAGTTGCCTTTTGAAAAATACCTTCAGGATAACAAGGAATTAGATAAAAACCAATATATAAACAGGGTGGAGCACTTCCAGAGTGGGACATCCCCATCAGACTCCCTCGAGCCAATTCAATCAGAATAGAGCTGGAAGGGATTGGTAGAATCCCTTCTGCCAATTTTGGAAGAATTGCTAATCTTGGCAAAACCAAGTTTTTAGTTTTTTTTGGAAGGCTCTTCTCCTGGACCCCACCTATTGAAATTCTTTAGGTAACATGGTCCTCAGCAAGCCTGTTTTGCTGGAAGTGATTGAGATGGTTTCTCAGATACCCTAAAGGGCTTTACAGCTTTACAGGGCTTTACAGCTAATAACCAATATCTTGAATTGGACCCAGAAGCAAACAGGAAACCAGTGTAGTTCACATAGCAGTGGTGTTACATGGTCCATTCTAGAGGGCCCTAGATTTGCTTCCACTGCTGCATTCTGTCCCAGCTGTACCTTCCGAATACTCTTCAAGGGTAGCCCCATATAGAGCACATTGCAGTAGTCCAGCAAATAACAATCTTTGAAAGATTGCTTCTCCCCATATGGATTATCCTCTCATATTCAGAAAGTAGGGACGCTGAGGCTAAGTGACTAAGATGCTGAGCTTGTTGATCGAAAGGTCGGCAGTTCAGTGGTTTGAATCCCTAGTGCCGCATAACGGGGTGAGCTTCCGTCACTTGTCCCAGCTTCTGCCAACCTAGCAGTTCGAAAGCACGTAAAAAATGCAAGTGGAAAAATAGGGACCACCTTTGGTGGGAAGGTAACAGTGTTCCATGCACCTTTGGCATTTAATCATGCCGGCCACAAGACCACGGAGACGTCTTCGGACAAGGCTGGCTCTTCAGCTTTGAAATGGAGATGAGCACCGTCCCCTAGAGTCGGGAACGACTAGCACATATATGCAAGGGGAACCTCTACCGTTACCTTATTCAGAAAGTCTGTTCCATCCAACAAACAAAGAGCTTTGATAGTTGGGCAGCCTGGAGCAAGGTTTTCCTGTGAAAACTTCCTAGTTCACAACTTTTATCCCAAGAAAAGTTAGACCGGTTCTATTCCTGATGAATTTTAAACAGGGAGATTACTTTTTATTCTTCCTGGCTTTTCAAACTGGTTTTTAAAGACCAACGGTAGTTAACTTTGCTCTTAATATTCTGCTTCAGTTCTCTCGGGGTATTTGATTTTGCAAATTACCTCGGAGACTGTTTTTATGCTGGAAAATTAATATAGGAATGTTGTAATAAATAAATAAGGGAAAATTAATGAGGCAAATTTATCTGTTGTTGACAAAGTTGCACTGAAAGTTACCTTGAAATTAGGTAAGGCAGTTGGTGCCTATTGACAACTTTAGAAATAGAGCAACTTAATCCAAAAACAGCAGGAGAATCCATGCTTACAAGTGCCAACGTTTTCCATCTGTCTTCCTGCTGATGTTTACCACGAATTCCTAGTAAGAATGGCTTAGTGTATGGAGCTGAATTATTCATCCTGGATTAATATGGTAGCTTGTGACCTCTGAGAATAAAATACCGAATAAATCTGTTGTGTTTTTGGTGGGCATGGATTTTATTTGGACTTTGCATGGTACACAAGGAAGGCAGAGTTGAGCTATTATAAAGAGGGAACAGCTGAAGGAGAAAAAATAAAGTTGACTTGGATTTTGCAAAAAAAAAAAAAAGTAATTGATTTAATGCATTTGCTTATTACTCTTTGGGGTAATAAAATTATAATTCAGTGAAAGCTTCAGGAAGGGCTCTTGGGCTAAGTCTTGGTTTAAGCTGCATCATTGGAATAAAAGATACAGATGAAAGGTGTACTTTTAATATGCCCTCAGATTAAGCAGGCAGACAAGTTACTTTTCATGAAATTATTGATCAAATCTTTAGAGGTATGTTAATATTAGATACCCCAAGTAAGGAGAAGGTGACAACAGTAGAGAAAATGGAAACCGCAGCTTAACCACAGCCTTCATTATTGCCAACAAACTGAAGAGAGAGAAAGAAGCAATGATGAAATGTAACTGGCTCTATCCGGCTCAGGTGAACTGGTACTGCCAGCGGCAGGAGGCTCTGCCCATGTGCCCGGACATCATCATTTTTGACTCTCTGCACATGCTCAGAAGGCTCTACCCATGCATGGAGGAGGTGTGCTCACTCAAATTTGCGAACCGGTAGCGAAGGTAAGTGGATATCACCCCTGAAAAGAAGTCCAGTTCTCTAAATGAAAGGCAACCCCAAATGTTAGTTTATTTTATTTATTTATTTATTTTGCGATTTATATGCCGCCATTCTCCCGAGGGACTCAGGGCGGCTTACAAAAACAGCATTTCAATACAGATCACAATAAAATTTAAAATCACAACCCGATTAAAACAATTTAAAATTATACCAATGTACCCCCAGAACGGATCAGTTAAGTTGGCGAAAGAGCCACGTCTTCAGTTCACGATGGAAGGAAAGGAGATTGGGGGCTGTCCTGAGCTCGGTGGGTAAATCACTCCAGAGGGTCGGGGCTCCCACAGAGAACGCTCTCCTCCTGGGGGCCGTCAGCCAGCATTGTCCGGCCGATGGCACCCTGAGGAGGCCCACTCTGTGAGAGCGCACGGGACGGTGGGAGAGCGGCTGGAGATGGTCCTGTAAGTACCCTGGGCCTAAGCCATGAAGGGCTTTATAGGTCAGCACCAGCATCTTGAAATGAATCCGGAATGCCACCGGCAGTTACGGAAAAAAAGAAATGTTCCATGTACAGAAAAGAAACAACTGGTTGGTTTCTGCCCTTAGCAAGCCGCTGAGAAGCATACTTGGAATATTGCATCCATGAATATAAAAAAGATGTTGAGACTCTAGAAAGAGTACAGAAAAGATGATTAGGGGACTGAAGGCTAAAATGAACAGTTGTAGGAATTGAGTTTAGTCTAGTCTGGTGAAAGAAGGACTAGGGGTGACATGATAGCAGTCTTTCAATATCTGAGGGGCTGCCACAAAGACAAGGGGGCCAACCTGTTCTCCAAAGCACCTGGAGGCAGGACAAGAAGTAATGGATGGAAACTAATCAGGGAGAGATCCAACCTAAAACTAAGGAGAAATTTCCTGACAGTGAGAACAATTAAGTAATGGAATGGCTTTCCTCCAGAGATTTTAAAGAAGAGATTGGACAGCCATTTGTCTGAAATGGTATAGAGCAGTGATGGCTAAGCTTTTTCTCATCAGGTACCAAAAGTGGGGGGAGCATGGGAGAGGGTCACGTGTGCATGTGCCCACACCCATAATTCAATGTACCCTGCCCCCACCGTGCATGACCCCTACCCCTATATGTAGGTCTTTGGTTATTCGGGTCTTCTCCCGCGTAGAATTGGAAGTATCTTGGCGACGTTTCGACGAAGTCTCATTCGTCATCTTCAGGCTGGTGTTCTCGGCTTCGTTCTTCCAGGAGCAATGTGAGATTGCAGCTGACCCTTCCTTTTAACTACTAGTGGGGGTGTGAGCTGATTGGGTGGGAACTTATCTGTGTTCTGATTGGGTGGAGGTGTGTTCTGATTGGTTGGGGGCTTGGCTGTGCTCTGATTGGATGGGGGGTTGGTTGTGCTCTGATTGGCTGGGGGTGTGTTCTGTTTGGGTGGGGGCTTGGTTGTGCTCGGCTTAGTCTGAGTTGCAGGGGGATTTGAGCTGATGAGCTGCATTGTTGTTGTTTGGCTTCGGGTTTGTGGTCTTGAGGGCTTTTCATGGAGGGTGTTGGTCTGATTCATGTATGGATTGGAGGGGTTAAAAGTGGCTAATGATGCAGCTGCGGTCTGGCTTCTGGTCCTTGGTCGTGCCTCATTATCAGTGTGGGTTTGAGTCTGCTTTCTGCGTGGATGTGTGGTGGTGACATCCTGTGTGGCTCTTGTGAATGTGGGTCTGGTGTCATTCATCGTGTTGGGGACTCGTTTGTCAATAAGGGCGGGTTTCCAAATGGCTGGCAGGCGGGAGGTATCGTCTCGTTTGTTCATGCTGTGTGGGCGTTTTTCTATCTCGATGGCTTCTCTGATTATTCTGTCATTAAAGTGTTCAGTTTTGGCGATAGTTCTGGTCTTTTTAAAGTCAATTTCATGTCCTGTGGCTTTGAAGTGTTGGACCAGGGAAGAAGTTGGTTCCTCTTTTTTGACTGAGTTTTTGTGTTCTTCAATGCGTGCACTTATTCTTCTGTTTGTTTGTCCGATGTATGTGGTGGGTGCATGGGATTTCATATACTCCTTGATTTTCTAACTCAATTTTGTCTTTGGGGTTCCTCAGGATGGTGGATATTTTTCGGTTTGTGCAGAATGCTGTTTTGATGTTATGTTTCTGGAGGATTTTGCTTATTCTGTCTGTGGTGCCTTTTGTGTATGGGAGGAGGGCTTTGCCGTTTTCTTGTTCTCTGTCTTGAATTTTAGTGGGGGTTTCTTTTTGGATTAGGTTGGTAATTTTATTTCTTTGGAATCCATTGGATGTTAGTACGTTAGTGAGAGTGTGTAGTTCGGTTTTTAGGTGTTGTTCGTCAGCTAAGCGTTTTGTTCTGTAGATGAGTGTCTTGGCTACCGAGTTGATCTGGGCTGGGTGGTGGTGTGAGAGTGCATACAGATAGTGGTTTGTGTGTGTTTTCTTCTGGTAGATAGTGTGTCCTAGGGAGCCATCGGATTTCCTGTAGACTAAGACATCCAGGAAGGGAAGTTGGTTGTTTGCTTCCATTTCCATGGTGAACTGTATTTTGGGGTGTAGGCTGTTGAGGTGTGTGAGGAAGTTGTCCAGTTTTTCTTTCCCATGTGGCCAGATTATGAAGGTGTCGTCTACGTATCTGAGCCAGAGTTTCGGTTTGTGATCGGATTTTTCTAGAGCTTGGGTTTCGAAGTGCTCCATATAAAGGTTGGCAATGACAGGTGAGAGGGGTGATCCCATGGGTGCTCCTTCTATTTGTTTGTATTTTTGTCCGTTATAGATGAAATATGTGTTGGATAGGCAGTGGTTGGTCAGATCAAGGATGTGCTTGGGGGGGTTATATTTGTTTTGGATAACTGTCAAGGCTTCTTTGATTGGTACTTGGGTAAAGAGGGATATGACATCGAAGCTCACGAGTAGGTCACTGGGCTGTAAGTTTTGTTTCTTTATGATGTCTATGAACTGGAATGAGTTTTTTACGTGTGAGGTGATGGATTCTGCATAGGGCTGTAGTTGTTTGGCGAGAAATTTGGCTAGGTTTTGTAGAGGTGAGCCTATGGAGCTGACTATGGGTCTGAGTGGGGTTCCTTCTTTGTGTATCTTGGGGAGACCATAGAGCTTAGGGCATCTGGATGATTTCTCTCTGGGAATGATTCTTTGCTGGATCTCTTTGCTGATGGGGGAGGCTTTTATTTTGGATCTGGTGGTTTTTTCCAGGTAGGTGGTGGGGTCTGTGTTTAGGGGTTTGTATGTGGAGTCTTGGAGTAGGTTGGTTAATTTGGTTTGGTAGTCAGATGTGTTCATAACCACTGTGGCGTTGCCCTTGTCTGCTGGTAGGATTATTATGCTGGTGTCTTCTTTCAGGTTAAGTAGTGCTGTCTGTTCCTCTTTGGGTAAGTTGCTTTTGGGTGGCTTGCTGGTGCATAGGATGTTGGTGATTTCGAGTCTGATTCTGTTTGCATCGTCGGGGTTGATTTTGGTCAGGCTGGTTTCAACTCCGCATATAATGGTTTCAGTGGGGATGCGTTTGGGAGCGACTGCAAAGTTGAATCCTTTGGAAAGGACATTGGTTTCAGCTTTGGTGAGGATCCTATCTGAGATGTTATGCACTGTTTGTTTCATGTGTGGCTGTGAGGGTGTAGGGGTTTGTTTCTGGCGTTCTTGTAGTCTTTGGAGTTTGTTGGTGTGTGTGTCTGTCTTGAGGGTGGTTTGTGTTTCGGCTCTCCAGACTGCAATTTGCTTGGATTTGTCCCAAAGTGCAGGATGAAAAACCTCAGAAAACCTCAGAAAACAAATATCGTACCTCTACGGGGAGGAAATCCACCATCTCACCAGGACCTATGAAAAACTCGAAGTCCAAAGAGCTTCCACTTTATGTGACCTTGCATTCCTATGCAACTGCCGAGATCAAAATTTAATCCCTACAAGCTTCCAATTGAAATTCCACTCCAATTCTGCAGCCACCAAACGCATACTGAAAAGAACAGAACTGGCCCTAATCAGAAATGAACTCCACACAAAAAGATTCCTCCTAGACCGTATCAACAAGGATCTCCTCACACTTCACCTCAAACTCAGCAACAAGATCCACCCTGCACTTTGGGACAAATCCAAGCAACTTGCAGTCTGGAGAGCCGAAACACAGACCATGTATTTTTTTTTCTATTACCCGAGATTCCTCCCTTCCTTTTGTTTCTTCCTTTTGTCTGCTTTTAAAAATATTGTTTTTGTTTTAATTTTATACTGCCTAGGGTCTTGAGTTGGGGCAGCTTTATGAATTGAAATTATATATTTTGTAATATATAGAAATGAGAAACTGCAGTAGCCTTATTGACTCATCCTGACATAAAATCAATCATTATTATTCCTGGTGGTGCTGCGTTATTTTGAGTGGCTGAAACAGAAGTTCTCTCAGTAGCATTTGCCCTGGTCATGAATAGAAGGAGAGTATTACGGTCAAATTCTGCTTGTGGATGTTTCACAGGTCACTGTAGGAACAGAATGCTTGACTAAATTGGGCTTTTATTAGACATATCAGGGTTGCTTCTTCAGTAATTATGAGTTTGAGGGGAAAAAATTGAATGTGGGTGAAAGTGAAGTCTATGGGTTTATCCATTCCTGTTAACATTACAGTTGTGGCCAAAATTGTGGAAACCTTTTGGGAAAAGTGTATTTTCTAACACTAGCTAATAACACCACCTTTTTCTTGGAGTAGTGCCATAAAATTATATATTCAATGGAAAGATAATTTAATCAAGAATGTAATGCTATTTATTTATTTATTGATTGATTGATTGATTGGCTTATATGCCGCCCTTTCTCCGTGAGGACTCAGGGCAGCTCACAACAATAAAACCAATCCAGATTAAAATTCAGACACTAAAAACTAAAATTCCCATTAAAACCCCATTCAGTCCAGGCCAGCCTGGCGAAACAATCATGTTTTAAGGTCATGGTGGAAGAAGCGAAGGTCGGGGGCTACACGGAGCTCCAAGAGAAGCTGATTCCAGAGGGTAGGTGCGCCCATAGAGAAGGCTCGCTCCCTAGGGGCCGTCAGCTGACATTGCCTGGCCAACGGGACCCCAAGTAGGCCCTCTCTGTGTGAGCGCACCGGGTGATGGGGAGCTGTTGTTGGCCGCAGGTATTCCACCAAATACCCCGGGCCTAAGCCATGTAGGGCTTTATAGGTGATCACTAACACCTTGAACCTCACCTGGAGGTTCAATTACTTTTATGAAGGATTTGCTATTAGAATAGCAGTTGCAGTATAAAGAAGAAAAGTGAAACACATAGAAAAAATGAGAAATTATCACCATAAAAAAAACGAGATATACCAAAATTATCACCATGTCAGTTAATACTTAGTTGGGTAACCTTTAGCATGAATTACGGCCTTACAACATCTTCCCATGGAGTGAACCAAGTCTTTTAGTTCTGCAGCTGTTATAACTTGAAACCAAGATTGAATAATTGCTTCTGTTAACTGGGTTATATTGCTGGGTTGCTTCTGACTAACAAGTTTCTTTAGTCAGCTTCATAGATTTTCAATTGGGTTAACGTCTGGGCTATTCCCAGGCCATTCCAGCAGAAAGTAGCATAGCACAGCACAGCACAGCACAGCACAGCACAGCACAGCACAGCACAGCACAGCACAGCATAGCATAGCATAGCATAGCATAGCAGACTTGGAAGGGACCTTGGAGGTCTTCTAGTCCAACCTCTTGCTTGGGCCTGAAAGTGGAATATGATTATCTTAAAATGCCCCCCCCCAAAGTGGTGTTATTAGCCACCAAACCTCAAAAAAACACTTTTCCCAAAAGGTTTCCACAATTTTGGCCACTACTCTACATATTTGGATGATGAGGGTTTTACCTCCAAATTTCATCTCAAAAGGACAATAAGGACACCCAATATTATTTATTTTTGCAATCTTCCCTTGTCCCCAGCTCAGTTCCAGGAGGTATATTTGTAACATATTTATTAAATTTCAAAGCAAAACATTAAAATACAAACTAACCTAAACAGGAAAAGGGGAAGGGCGTAAGAGAACAATTTAAAAGGACAAAAATGCATCAAACAAATTTATAGCAAAAATGATCTCTGACTTTTCTTACGTACAGAGATAATAACTACAACAACTTCTAAGTTTAAACAAATAATGCCCGTCTTTGAAATATTCTAAAATAATAATCAATATTCTAAAACCCAGTGTTCATAATATATTATTTTCTTAATTTTAATCTAAAACGTAATATATTGAGGCAGGGGTGAAATGTAAAATTTGCTACTACTGGTTCTGTGGGAGTGGCGCACTGGTTCTGTGGTGGTGGTGGTAATGTGGCCAACTTTTTTTTTAAAAAAAAATCTTTTCAAAGCATTTTTTCTAATGCTTTGAAAAGCCTCTGCTGATCAGGCAACTCAGCTGGGATAATCAGAGAGGCTTTTTAAAAAAATACCTCTCTGCCGATCAGGCAATTCAGCTGGGATCGTCAGAGACTTTTCAAAGCATTGCGGCTCAGCTGGGCATGGGGGGGGTGGTGCAGGGATTTTTGCTACCAGTTCTCCGAACTACCCGCCGCCATCGCTACCGTAGCGGGCAATCCTGTCCAAACCAGGAACATTTTACCCTTGTATTGAGGGATCCTTGGTGCTCATGGTGTACTGATGATGTTTCCTAGTTTGGTAATTAAATGTAAAAGAAAACAACAAACTCAGAGAGCACCAAGAACTCCTCAGTTCAGCCCTGAGCTACAAATAGTCTCCTCTATCATTAACATAATAAATTGTCAAACATAGATAATGTTATATTTAGAAGCTACAATATTTCTCTGGTCAAATCTAATCCAATCCTCAAATTGAAAAATTACCGTATTTTCTGGCGTATAAGACGACTGGGTGTATAAGACGACCCTCCTCAGAGCCATTTAAGGCTCGTCAGAGCCTTTCGGGCTGGTCTGCCTGGTTACAGGAGAATGAGACCCGGCGTATAAGACGACCCCCGACTTTTGAGAAGATTTTTGTGTGTTAGAAAGTAGTCTTATACGCAGGAAAATACAGTAATAGGGGGCTACAAGTACATAGCCCAGCTAGCAAGAAACATCTCTAAAGGTTTGTTTAGCTTAAGCATTTACAATCTTGTCTTAAATTTCTCAGGAATAGTTATTACACACATGAAGAGTAGTTAATGGCTTATAATTACTTTCATTCAATTTAAATCACATTTATTTTTCTGGGTTCTGCCTACTTTTTGAAATGCTTCATTGGCACGCCATTCAAAATCTAAATAAGGCTTATAAAAAAATTATAAAAAGGGAACATCTTTTTGTGATTCTACTTTAGTCTTCTACAGTTTGAGAACCCCTATATGTTATGGACTGTGTATAAAGATGCTATGGTTGACTGTTTTGACTGGCAATTAATACCATTGATTGCTACAATTTTAAAATAAACTATTACTTCAGCTTTCTGGTTGAAATTTATAGAAGGAATTGAGGTTGATGAAGGCTATCCTATTACTTTCCAGGGGGAAGGGGAGGGAGGGTGGGAGGGAGGGAGAGAAAGAGAGAGAGAGAGTTAACATTTAAGCGAATACTTATTCCATTGATGTTAGGATCTTTCATTTTTTCAAAAAATCTACCTCATAGATTTGGGTGTTTTCTTCCCACTCTGTCTTAGGTTTTCTAAAAGATTATTTCAGATAGAAGCATAATCATTATTATTAAACTACTTTTATTCAACATGATCCAAACTACAACATTGTTTTTGACATGCCATTCAGCAGCTCATCCAGAAAGAAGTAATGAAGAGTTTAAATAATAATTTTGTAACTGTATTTATATTTGCTGAAAAGGAAATTGGAAGCTGCTTCTTCCTAATTTTTCTTTTTGATTCCTTCCTTCCTTCCTTCCTTCCTTCCTTCCTTCCTTCCTTCCTTCCTTCCTTCCTTCCTTCCCTCCCTCCCTCCCTCCCTCCTTCCTTCCTTCCTTCCTTCCCCCCTCTCTCTGTCCCTCCCTCCCTCCCTTCCTCTCCCGCTCTCAGTCATGAATCAGTATCTTAAACTTTCCATCTCTCCCAGACGTTACACATTTATCATGTTGTTTGTTCAAAAAGAAACTGAACTTAAGTAATTTCTGTATGACATACAATTTTTCACCTGGTTTACTTTGTTAAGTAATGCCATTTAGGTAATTTGCATAATAAGTTAAGAAATGCCTGCTGAGGACTGCCAATAATAATAGCAGTTCCCTTATTACTTCTGGAACATGAAACAGACATGCAGTAAAAATTAGACTGGTAGATTGAAAAGGGGTTCCAATCCCTATTTGTGACTATAGTAAAACATGAGTGAGAAAGAGACCAAAAAGTTAAGCGCATAAGTACCACATCAGCCTGAGCAAGTAGAAAGAAAGGAAGAAACAAGGTAGCTATTTTTTTGGTGTTTAGCAAACCTGCTTATTGAACAAATTGAATTTGTTTCATAATCAACTCCAATATTTAATGATAACAATCACTGTCACAAACAGTTGAGATTATTATTTATTTATTTATTTATTTATTAAGCTTATATGCCGCCCTCTCTCCGACAAGGACTCAGGGCGGCTCACAACAATAAAACAAGCAAATAATCAATATTTAAATGTTAAAACTATTAAAATTCTCCTTAAAAACCCCTTCAGTCCCATCTGGCCTGGTGAAATAACCATGTCTTAAGGTCACGGCGGAAGGAGCGCAGATCAGGGGCCACCCGGAGCTCCAGGGGGAGTTGATTCTATAAAGTAGGTGTGCCCACAGAGAAAGCCCGTTTTCTAGGAGTCGCCAGTCGACACTGCCTGGCCGACGGCACTCCAAGGAGACCCTGCCTGTGGGAACGTACCGGGTGATGGGGAGCTGTCGCTGGCCATAGATGGTTGGTCAGGTACCCCGGGCCTAGGCCATGTAGGACTTTATAGGTGATAACCAACACCTTGAATCTCACCCGGAGGGCAACCGGTAGCCAATGCAGGTCGCGCAGGAGGGGTGTAACATGAGAGTGTCGGGACACTCCCATCACAACCCACGTGGCCACATTCTGCAGCAGCTGAAGCCTCTGAGTGGTCTTCAGGGGCAGCCCCATGTAGAGAGCATTGCAGTAGTTGATCCAGGATGTCACAAGCACATGAGTGACTGTACGGAGATCATCACGGTCCAAGTAGGGGTGCAATTGGTGCACCATACGAATCTGTGCAAATGCCCCCCTGCCATTAAGTAAGTATCAAGAATGAAAGACATCTTATGCAAGGTATCCACATATTATTACTATTGAAAATAACTTTTTTATAGTTGAGATGAAAATCAGCCCCCAAATTTGGGAAATTTCTCACAGACTTGAGAAACTGAAGCATACTGATGAGTTTGTTACTTGGAAGAAGTGCTTATAAATACTGGTCCTTGGGCAATATAATAGCAGGCATCCAATAGTTAAAATAAAAAATGGAAACTGTTTGATTTCTAAGAATATTTGCAATCATCTAACTCCCAACCATACCATGCTATTTTGGTTTGCCGATATATGATTCCATGCACTAATAATTGACAAATATGAAACATCTTGGAAAAACTGGGAAGCAGACAGACATGTATTTTATTACTAGCTCATTATGTTTGCTTCTATTAATTATTGAATCTTATGCCTTTATTTTTCCAAAAGCTCAAAATGACCTCTGACTGTTACAGCGATTGTGACAATAGTTGTAGAGATAGTTATTGCTGTCAAATTTATTGAGCTAACCAAGATTTTGCTAACAATAACGAAACTATGATTATATCACACTGGGTGCCTCTAAAACTGATGGAAACTTATCTTATTGGATCATTATTTGAAGTGACAAGCCAGGGAATTTAAAGAAATTAATCTTCTCTATCACCATCAGTTCTGGTCTGAAGAAAAATAGGAGGAGAACCTGTCAAAGGAGTTAAATTAAATAACATAAATAGAGCAGGATGGATCAAACACATATAAAACATTGCTTACAGATTGTTGCCTTTTCCTGCACTTCAATGGGTAACACCACCAACAAAACCACACCAAGCCAGGGAGGCATAGAAGAGTAAGGTTGTCTTATTGGATAGGCAAACTTTATCTCACATATTGATTTGCTGAATAAAAACAATAATATATTTCATGTTAGGTTACAGTTGGTACTCATTGTTAATTGGTTCCAGGAGATGTGATGAGAACCAAAAACACACTTTTCCCACAAGGAATAATGTAGTAAGTCACAAGGCAGCTGACATCAGCAAGTTCAGGGTTGTGTGTTGAGTACCAAACAAACAAGGAGTACTGGGACCAAAATGTTCATGTCAAAATGCTTTGAGTACCAAATTCGACGAATTTGAAAGCAGCTGAGTACCAAGGTACCCCTGTTCCTTTTCAAACTGTTTACAAATGGATGTTGGACATCTTTTGGAACCATTCCTGGCCTTGAGGATTTTGAAGTTCAGTAGATTTTTGACTTTGGACAAGTTACATGTCATAAAACTGGTGGGAAATCGGCTTTTGAGGATCACAAAGATCTTTCGGAATTTGACATCCTCATGTACCAGAGGATACGTGAGGATACGTGGGGAGAAGAAGCACAAGGTGCCAAGCTGCCACTTATATGGGAACAGATTGGCTGGGCACATCTCCAGCACTAGTCTAGGAAAACAAGCAGAGAGGGAAGCGTCTTCCCAAGTGATTCTTACAGATTTGAATGGAGTCAGAGCTGTTAGCTGGATACCACTACAGAATGAGATGGATTTAGCCTCCTGTTCACTGGAGTGCAATGAAGCGGAAGCCACCCAGTGTTTTCATGAATAACTCTTTTTGGAATTTGCCAGCTGGCAGCTTTGTAGAAGGCCATGTCAGCTTCCAGCCAACTCTCTGGGTACCTAAAGCCTTCAGGAGCTTCAGCTAATACCTCCAGTTTACAATGATACTGTAAAAGAAGGAACAAAGGACTATTCACAGAGCAATGAAGAGCAGGCATATCTTATTTCCTGAATTGAACTGGGGCACTAGACACAAGAGACGCCATCCAAGTCTGCTAAACCAAGCTGGATTTTGGCCATCAACCGTAATGGGATGGGGATTGCATCCATATTTGTTTCTGCTTAGCAAGGCTGTTTGGCATGGATACAGGCACCATCTTGGCACAGGAGTCCAACCTAGGGTAGTTTAGGAGTGTAAGGAACAATTCAACTTTTGAGTTGAAGTTCCACAAAATCAGTTCTATATCTCCCAGAAGGTAAGGATCTTTCTTTAGCTTGGCGTTTATTTTAAGGCAGAGAGGTTAGTAACACAAGGTCAGAATAAAACTAATGCTGTTGGTGGAAAAACAGGAAAACATTTGCAGAGACTATATATCTATAGTATCCAATTTAAATGTTAGTTTCAAGCAAGGGTCTCCAAACGTGGCAACTTTAAGACTAGTGGACTCCAATTTCCAGACTTCCCCATGCCAGCTGGGGAACTGGGAGCTGAAGTCCACAACTCTTAAAGTTGCTAAGTTTGGAGACCCCTGGTTTAGTGCAGTGTTTCTTAAATGTTTTGTTATCAGGACCCCTTCCCAGTTTTAGAAATGATAGAGGACCCCAAAAGAGCTTCTGTTTGTATGGATTATATATTTATCAATATTTACCATATTAAAAATTGAAATGGACAATTCTGTAGAATATTTAGTTATTGACTCGTGTGAAAATAACACTGTTGAACGCATTTGATGTCCACATAAATATTTTTCGAGAAATACCTTATATATTTTAGCAAATAAAAAGTAATAATGAAAAATACAAATAGAACCCACAGAAATGAGGCCAGAAACTTTCTTACTGGGAATAATTTCAGGGTCATACAAAAAAGAAATACGATATTTAATCATTCACATAATTACAACAGCACGAATAGTTTACGCCCAGAACTGGAAAAATAACAATATACCATCAGAAGACAACGTGATCAGAAAAATCATGGAGTGTGCAGAAATGGATAAGCTTTACAAAGGAGATACAAGAAAAATTGTCCCCCTCAGAACGGGCTCACAATTTGGGTGTCCTCCTAGACTCACAGCTAAGATTGGAGCAACATCTATCAGCTGTAGCTAGGGGGACCTTTGCACAGGTTCGCCTGGTGCACCAATTGCGACCCTACTTGGATCAGGAGGCTCTCCTCACAGTCACTCATGCCCTTGTCACCTCATGGTTAGATTATTGCAACACACTCTACATGGGGCTACCCTTGAAAAGTGTTCGGAGACTACAGTTGGTCCAGAACGCAGCCACGAGAGCTGTCATGGGTGCACCTAGGTACACCCACATTACACCAAGCTGCACTGGCTCCCTATTGGTTTCTGGTCACAATTCAAGATGTTGGTTATTACCTTTAAAGCCCTACATGGTTCAGGGCCAGGTTATCTTCAAGACCGCCTTCTACCGTATAGCTCCCAGCAACCGGTAAGAACCCACAAAGTTGGTTTCCTCCAGATCCCGTCAGCTAAACAATGCCGGCTGGTGGGTCCATGGGGGAGGGCCTTCTCTGTGGCTGCCCCAGCTCTCTGGAACCAGTTACCTCCTTAGGTCCAGACCATCCCCACCCTATTGGCCTTCTGAAAAGCAATGAAGACCTGGTTTTTCCAGCAGGCCTGGGGCCATTGATCTCGCTTTGCGATCTGACAAGATCTGGCCATGAATGATGTGAATGAGTTTTAATGTTTTTAATTTTTAAGTGTTTTTATGGTGATTTTTTTAGTGTATTGTGAGCCACCCTGGGTCTTCGGAGACGGACGGCATATAAATTGAATGAATGAATGAATGAATGAATGAATGAATGAATGAATGAATAAATACCAACACGAAACTGTTGAAAAGAAGGAAGTGTTAATATCTCTTTTTGTTTTTTAAAAAACTGTTTAATATTTTTTTTAAAAAAAAATAATAATGTGAAGATGTCTATGGAGATTCTTAGTCATCCAGGTCGTGGTTGTCTCAAAGATGCTTTTTCAAGAGGCAACTGGACTTTCTGGTTTTTTCTTTGAAGACATTTCGCTTCTCATCCAAGAAGCTTCTTCAGTTCTGACTGGATGGTGGGGAATGGAAGCATGTATAAAGCCTTCCATTCCCCACCATCCAGTCCGAGCTGAAGAAGCTTCTTGGTTGAGAAACAAAATGCCTTCAAAGAAAAATAAGGAAGATTAGTTGCCTCTTGAAAAAGCACCCTATAATGAGACGAGTGACATTATTTTAAATTTTTGCAGATATCCTCAATATCTGGAAAATAATTTTGGTTTTACAAATACCTGAAAAGGAACTTTCGGCCCTCCAGGGATCCTTGGACACAGTTTAGGAAACAGTAGGTTAGAAGATACAAGGAAATAACACGTAAGATGCACAAATGCCACATAAATGCATGGAAACTAAATCAAAATAAACCATCCACCGAAGGTTGATATATTCTAAGTGACGCCAAATGATTTACTACATGATTTAATGGTAGTCCATCATATCCTGTCTGTTAAAAGATTTTTTTTAATGAAAACATGACCAAATATTATGACATACAAAAATTTAGCCATTCATCATTTTCAGAATTGATTTTAGGACATCCAATCTTTTCATGATGGGGGCCTGCTGCCTGAGGTAGAACAGTGAAAAAGAAAGATCTTGAGTAATGGAGTGCAGCATTTTATCTTATTATCTTAGCCAGTATTTCTTGACTCATGACCCCTTCTGTTGCTAAGCAAGACAGCTATTAAGTGAGGTTTGCACCATTTATGAGCTTTTTTGCCACAGTTGTTAAGTGAATCACTGCAGTTGTTAAGTTAGGAACTTGGTTGTTAAGTGAAACCTCCCGTTGACTTTGCTTGTTAGAAGGTCGTAAAACAGGATCACCAGACCCTGGGACACTGCAACCGTCATAGATAGGAACCAGTGGCCAAGCATCCTAATTTCAATCCCCTGGCTATGGGGAAGCTGCAATGGTCGTAAATGTGAAAACCAGTCATAAATCAGTTTTTTCAGGGCTGTTGTAACTTTGAAGAGTCGTTGGTTATAAGTTGAGGATTTCTTGTATATGTTAGTTGAATTCAAATGTGATGCATTCGATTTCAGTCTTTTAGAACAGAGCAGATTGTAAGCAAATGGAAACAGCACCTCTGCATTGACTTCCATTTCCTGCGAAAGCCCCATTTGCACATTGCATTTTACTTTGGTTTTGATCATAGGGGTGTTACGGTAATGTAACTGCGCAGTCCTATTTTATTGTAATATCTTCTGATGACCCAGAGGGTAGGGGAATGTGCATTTGTATACAAATATATTAAATAAAACATAAAGATGCAGTTTCTCTAGCTAACAGTTTAGACATCTAAACATGAGAATATTGCACATTGATTATTCAAACTGACTCCATCCTGTGCAAATAGCAGGATAGAAACTGATGTGAAAAAGATTTGCAACTGGGTGATATATTCCAGATGGTTTTGCATTTTCAAAAATGCCATTTTACATTGCTAAATGTAACTAAGGGAAATGTGGGGGAAGAAATAGAGGATGGCTGTGATTACTTGAAATGAAGGGTTTCACCGTATCCATTTTATGCCTAGGTATAAAGCTGAACATAATAAAGAAACTATCAAATCTCTTGTCCTATCTTTCTTTCTTTCTTTTTATTTTAGCCTCTACTGTTGTCGCCTTTCTCTCTTCTGGCCTTTCTAAAATGCTGCATGTTAAGATTTAGGAATACATGATGTCTTCGAGAAGATTATATACCTGAATGGATCATACTTCTTCAGTTTAGGAACTTTATTTTGTTTGAATGAAAATGGATGGAAAGTTGAAGGAAGCTTGATAATGTCAGAGGCTCAGTATTATGAGTTTTGAATAAATATATACATATACATACATACTTAAGGCATTGTAAGCCGCCATACATTGCTTAACGCATTGTAAGCCGCCCTGAGTCTCCGGAGAAGGGTGGCATATAAATTAAAATTTAAATTAAATTAAATTATTAAATTAAATTAAATTAAATTAAATTAAATTAAATTAAATTAAATTAAATTAAATTAAATTAAATTAAATTAAATACATACATACATATACACACAAACACACAGATATATAGACATATACATACATAATACATACATACATGCATGCATGCATGCATATATACATACATAAAGGTAAAGGTTCCTCTCATACATATGTGCTAATTGTTCCTGACTCTAGGGGGCTGTGCTCATCTCTATTTCAAAGCCGAAGAGCCAGCATTGTCCGAAGATGTCTCCGTGGTCATGTGGCCGACATGACTAAATGCCAAAGGCTCACGGAACACTGTTACCTTCCCACCAAAGGTGGTCCCTATTTTTCTACTTGCATTTTTTACGTGCTTTCGAACTGCTAGGTTGGCAGAAGTTGGGACAAGGAATGAGAGCTCACCCCGTTACGCAGCACTAGGGATTCGAACCTCTGAACTGCTGACCTTTCGATCGACAAGCTCAGCGTCTTAGCCGCTGAGCCACAGCGTCCATCCATCCATCCATCTATCCATCCATCCATGGAGTTACTATATTATGTATGAATATGAATTATGATTATTATAATGAGTATGTTATAGGTTCTATCATCTAGGGAGCTTCATTTGGTGGGCATTTTCTTAGATGATGCCCACATTGTTGAATCTTCTCTTGTCAGAGAAGAGGTCAGCCTCATCACATTTAAGCTTTTGAAGGTCCCTCAAGACCTGATTGTGCCAGCACAGCTGGAAAGTGCAGGGGGCGAGTGAACTTGTGAGGTGGCTTCGTTATTTATTTATTTATTCACAAAATTCATATTGTTACATATGTAAATAGCAAGTGAAGCCAGGGACGTAGGCTTCACTCCGGTCCAGGTTTAACTGGACATTTGCATGCCCACCACTGATTGGTGGATTCAAATAGGGTCTGCCACTGATTGGTGGATTCAAACAGGGCCTGCCATTGATTGGTGGATTCAAACGGAGGGAAATGTAAAGCATTGTCAGTGGCTGAATCGGTGGGACTGCTCCCTTTAAAAGGGAGTGCTGCCGGCTAAGTCTTTGCAGAAGTCACTTACTTAAATAAAGAGCTGAAGTTACTGTCTGTCCTCCTGCCTCTTCATTGCCTCCCACGATCTAACACATATGGCCGCTCAGCTCACTCATGTAACTCGAGGCGACCTACAAAAATTTATTTATTTATTTATTTATTTATTTATTTATTTAAATTTATATACCGCCCTTCTCCCCCAAGGGACTCAGATCGGTGATCAGCCGAAATTTAAAATAGCATACAATATAAAAGTTAAAATAACTAAAAATAAATTAAATTAATTGGCCTCCCAATTTAAAACCCCAGGGCTATACAAATTAAAAACTAACCCATAAAAAACCCATTTAGGCTAGGCCAGCTTGCTGAAATAAAAACGTCTTCAAGGCCTTACGGAAAGTGCAGAGATCTGGAATTAGTCGTTTTCCGGGAAGTAGCTCGTTCCAGAGGGCAGGTGCTCCCACAGAGAAGGCTCTCTCCCTGGGGGCCGCCAGCCGACATTGCTTGACTGACGGCACCCTGAGGAGGCTCTCTCTGTGACAGCAAATTGGCCAGTGGGAGGTAATCGGTAGCAGAAGGCAGTCTCATAAATACCCTGGCCCTAAGCCATGGAGCGCTTTAAAGGTGAGAACCAACACCTTGAAGTGCACCCGGAAGACCACTGGGAGCCAGTGCAGCTCGCGCAGGAGAGATATTATGTGGGAGCACCATGTTGCTCCCGTAATCACCTGCATGGACGCATTCTGGACCAATTGGAGCCTCCGGGTGCTCCTCAAGGGGAGCCCCATGTAGAGAGCGTTACAGTAGTCCAGGTGAGAAGTGACAAGAGCATGAGTGACTGTGCATAAGGAATCCCGATCCAGAAAGGGGCACAACTGGCGTATCACCCCTGGCCACAGCCATCATATGCTCTTCTAAAGACAGCTGTGTATCCAGGAGGATGCCCAAGTTATGAGCTCCCTCTGTGGGGGTCAATAACTTTCCCCCAATAGCCAGCGATGGCACCAGCTGGCTATATCGGGATGCTGGCATCCACAGCCACTCGGTCTTGGAAGGGTTGAGTCGAAGCCTTTTCCTCCCCATCCAGACCCGCAGTGCTGTTGTAACTTTGAATGGTCACTAAGTGAACTGTTGTAAGTTGAGGACTATCTGTATTCCAGACATTCACTACCAGCCATCAAGCTTTGCCTGTTGTGGCCCGTCAGTGGCCTGTGCAGCTAGTAGCTGATTCCGACAGCGAGGAGACTGATGTGCTGCTGTGCCAGCAGCCTGTGCAGCTGGCACTCGAGTCAGACAATGCTGGAGAAGATGTGGTGCCAGAGGCAGGGATTCAGCCAGGGCCTTCAGAACCTCCAGAAGCTCCCTTAAGTGAAAAGGATGAAGAGGAAGAGCCTCTTCTTGATGCACGGGCGCGCAGAGCTGCCAAAAGGCAGGAGTGGCTCCTGAGGAGGAGGTTTCCTCGAGAGTAAGGCTTGGGGCTAATTGGCCACTCCCTTAGCCTATTTAAGGAGGAATGCGGACTGAAGCAATTTGCAGGGAACAACTTCGTTCACATACCTTCGTGTCTTGTCTTATCAGCTTCCTGCAAATTGCTTCTGGGCATTCTGCCAACCTCAATAAGCTTTCAGTATTATTCTTTGAATTCTTGTTAATGCAATTGATTAATAGCTGTTGTTGTAAAAAAAATGGTTTATTTAGTAAACTAAGGTTTGAACGGACTTTGTGTGTGCTGCATTCTTTGGGCTGCATAGCTGGGGCAGAACATTGCCTGATGAATATTGTTGAAATCAAACACATCTATTGAAAGAAACGATGGTTCAAAATGTGTTGGCATTACCAAGTCCAACTCAGCTTTAAGCAAGGTATCTGCATGACTAAACATCTGCATTCATTTTCAATTTAAATCATGGTTCACCTGAAGGATCACATTCCTTTTGATTAGTTCCTATTTCATAGCTTGCTTAGGATGAACCATAAAGTTCTCTGGCTACTGAGGAAATTAACATTTTTATTTCTCTTCCTTCGTTTGACACTCATCGGTATCTATTTCTTATGCATTCTTTGAGGTGGAGAAAGGTGGAAGATAGAAATAAAAGAAGACTTGGAAGTTTCTAGTAGCAAAGGCTACAGCAATCGCATGATAGAGCAGTTTGGTCTAGTGGTTAAGGCATCAGGCTAGAAAGCTGGAGACTGTGAGTTCTAGCCCCAACTTAGACATGAAAGCTGCTGGGTGACCTTGGGCCAGTCACTCTTGCTCAGCCCAACTCACCACAGAGGGTTGTTGTTGTTGTGGAGACAATTGGAGGAGGAAGATCAGGGGTTCTTTTGAGTACTTCAGAGAACCAGCAAATGCTATCTCTGGTTGGCCCCAGAGTGGGGTGAGAATGGAGATTTTGCAATATCCTTCCCCCAGGAATGGGGTGGGAATGGAGATTTTGCAGTATCCTTCTCCTGCTACACCCACCAAACCAAGCCACGCCCACCAAACCAAGCCACGCCCACCAAGCCACGTCCACAGAACCGGTAGTAAAAAAAATTTGGATTTCACCACTGAGGAAGATGTGTTGGATATGCTCACCACTTTAAGTTAGTTGTAAAAAAATAATAAAGATAGAATAGAAATAAATAAATTAAAAATAAAATAAAAGATTAATGGATTTGGAAAAAGCAAAGACGTTTGGGAGACAGAGGCACAAAGTGATGGAGTTTGATTTGAGATATGTATATATCTGAGAACCCCTTGATACAAAAATTGAGGTTTTTTGATGCAAGTACAGATGTTCCTAGTAGCTAGGATGTAAAAGGAGACCTCTGTCACATACAAAAATAGAATTTGCTTTTTTATGTCATTGGATAGACCAGCACACATTCTATTTTTGCCCTCTTAATTCAGAATCCGTAAATGGGGTGGGTATATTAAGGAAAACTCCTCTAACATGATTAGAAAATCTGATCTTCCCAGAGGTAACAGTTTTACTTCCTTGTGGAGAAACGGCAGGAAATGGACATGGCTCCTCATTTAGAGCTAGTTATTTGGGATGAACTCAGGGGTGAAATCCAGCAGGTTCTGACAGGTTCTGGAGAACCGGTAGTGGAAATTTTGAGTAGTTCGGAGAACCGGCAAATACCACCTCTGGCTGGTCCCAGAGTGGGGAGGGAATGGAGATTTTGCAATATCCTCCCCCCAGGACAGAGGTGGGTTTCAGCAGGTTCTGACCAGTTCTGGAGAACCGGTAGCGGAAATTTTGAGTAGTTCGGAGAATCAGTAGTAAAAATTCTGACTGGCCCCACCCCTATCTATTCTCTGCCTCCCAAGTCCCACCGGATTGGGAGGGAATGGAAATTTTACAGCATCCTTCTCCTGCCACACCCACCAAGCCATGCCCACAGAACCGTTAGTTAAAAGATTTGAATTTCACCACTGGATGAACTCCTATGGATTTGCCTGCATTGGTAGAGAGAAAGGTACATATATCTTTATTTCATCAGAGATAAATGTACCCCATGATAATTACTGACATTAAAAAGGCAGTAGAACTTGGTTAGAGAGAGATAGCTGGGAATTTACCCTTCTAAATGAAAAATTAAAAATAATTGCTTCCCATCCTTAATTTAGCTTGGCGTTTTGTCAGCCAAATGTCATTGCTTTTCTAGCATACTGTGCTGGGTAGGTACTTAAAAGTAGAATGAGATGCTTTGTTGCATTAAACTCTGCTGCTTTCATTCAAGTTGTTTACGCCTCTTCCATACATGCTGTGATGTGGAGTCAAATTGACCTGTGTTTCATCTTGACACAAAAAATCAGCTGTTCTACCTCATTTAGACAGTGTCAAGAGTAGCAAAGTACAACTGAACTCTTCTGAATGTTTTGTCCTAACCCGGAGTGCAGATCATGGTTTTCCCAGATGCCTTGACAGACAGGCAGACAGACTTTTAACATGGTTTCATTTAGGAGGGCAATTATGTCTTTCTCTGACATGGAAGTGTCCTTCTGTGAAGGAGATGAGCAGTTAGCAATGGCACTTAGGCTAATATACCACTTCACACTGCTTTACAACCCTCTCAAAGCGGTATATAGAGTCAGCCTATTGCCCCCAGGGTCCTCATTTTACCTACCTTGGAAGGATGGAAGGCGGAGTCAACTTTGAGCTGGTGAGAACCGAACTGCTAAACTGCTGGCAGCCGGCAGTCAGCAGAAGTCGCCTGCAGCACTGCATTCTAACCACTGTGCTAACAGTTAAAAACGTGATAAATAAATAAATATTGATTCATCAATATTTAGACATGTGGCAAAATATATTGGAAAATCTTGCAAAAACTTTCCTTTCCTTTCCTCTCCTCTCCTCTCCTCTCCTCTCCTCTCCTCTCCTCTCCTCTCCTCTCCTCTCCTTTCTCATTTTGTGTTTTTACAAACAATTCAAGGTGGCAAACATGTCCAACACATCTACTTCCTCTTATTTTCTCCACAACAACAACCCTGTGAGATGATTTGGGCTAAGAAAGAGTGACTCGGCCAAGGTCACCCAGGTGGATTTCATGGCAAGGTGGGACTAGAACTCACAATCTTCTGGTGACTTGCCCAAAGCTTTCATATCTAAAATGATCTTCCTTTCTTCCTTCCTTCCTTCCTTCCTTCCTTCCTTCCTTCCTTCCTTCCTTCCTTCCTTCCCTCCCTCCCTCCCTCCCTATAATGGTAATAGTCTGTGAATCAGAATTGAATAGCACATGAACATAAACAAAGGAAAATTATCAAGGGAACTTTATGGCATATATTTTTCATTAAATGCACTGAAAATATAATCAATCTCTTAAATATCTCTTCGAGCATGGGCAGGATTTTCCCCCCACATTTTGCATGCCTCCATGGATAAAGCTCCAAAATAGCATGAGGTTGTTACTAATGTATGCCTGAGGGAGCAGAATTTTTCCCCTAGACATTTACAAGGGATCTCGTTTTGACTACAGATCAAAACCATTTTTGTGTTATTTCCATGACCTGCAACAGGTGTCTTATCACCAAAAGCAGAAAGAGAAATGTTTTCACACATCATGGACAGTTTTGTCATTCTGACACTTCTCTTTGTTCTGTGTATTGTGTTCTGAGTTCAGCTTTAGCATTTCAAGTCATCCTCCCTTGTTCTACTCTCTGATATTTGTCGGTGTTAGTTTGACAGTGGTTGAAAGTTAGAATTTTCTTGAACTTTTATATGTGCGTCTTGTTCTTTTCATCTTCATCAGACTCGACACTTGTTTGCTCGCTCCTCTCAATCATTGGTCTTTCAATTATGTCCTTTTTGCTGTTTATGTGCACCTCTTTTTTTATTTTGTCAGTGTGTTGCATATCAAGCAAGCAATACTTTAGAGAAGGATTGTCAGCTCTGAGCATCACCTATTCTCTATAAAAAAATGACTATGAACTTATTAGTGAAAGACTGCATTTGTTTTCAAGAAAAGAATACTTATAGGATTCTTTTTTGCTTCTTTAACATTGGATTGCATGATCAAACTCTTTGATTTTATTGATCCAAAAAGAATATCTTAGTGAACCTTCTTGTTTAAGTCTGGCATTAGAATCTATCGTCCTTGAACATGGATAAAGAGCTTTAGGAACATTAATCCACAGAAGAAGCGAAACAAGATATTTGAAGGCTAGAAGGAGCTTGAAAAGTATGCTTGAAACGTAATTTTAGTAATAGCATGTCTTGCTGATCCATTCCGGCTTTATGAATTAGAATTATGTTAGGATATTGAATTCAGTAGCTGGAACAGTAAAGTGTACAATTGGCCAGAACACACAAAGTTGTAGTTGATTAGTTAGAGAATACTGACTTATGCCTGAGGTAATCTATGCAATGATTGTTGTCATAAGTATAAAGGGGGAGTTTCCCTTTCTCCCACCTTTTTCTTTTGTGTGTTCTGTATACTGTTTAATTCATGATATTCCTATGTTCCTGACTACCTTGTGTTCTTTCTTTCTTCTCTTTCTTTTCTCTCTTTTTCTTTCTTTCTTTCTTTCTTTCTTTCTTTCTTTCTTTCTTTCTTTCTTTCTTTTTTTCTTTTCTTTTCTTTTCTTTTCTTTTTCTTTTCTCTCTTTTCTCTCTCTCCTCTTTTCTTTCTCACTTTTCTTTTCTTTCTTTTCTTTCTTCCTTTCTTTCTTCCTTTCTTGTCTCTGAGTTCATCTGGATAGCTGCTGAGGAATTACTCAGCAAATTGTTTGTTCCACAGATTGACCAAGTATGAGATGGAACTGCCTGCCAAATTGTCAAACCTCCTTCACCCAGCCCCCCCTTAAATGCCATCACCGGCACCTGTGATAACACCAATCGAAAGAGTCCACCGCTCTTGCAGCTGCAGGAATCTATAATTTGACAGGAAGTAATTTGATCAAGGCAAAGGACAGATATTAATGTTCTCCATTGTCAGAACATGCCTCACCTGCTTTAAAGTCAAGACCAGGTCATTCATGCGTGCCCACCTATTTGAAATGAAGCTGCAATTTTCCGTGGCAGCTCTTGGTTGCCATGAACTCATGACCTACACCACAACAACCTCCCAATCACCCACAATTCCAACACTACCTGAAGATGGGATCTGGGACACTCAAAGGGCTACTGCACCAAGAAGCTATGGAGCAATATAACCTTAGCCTCTTACTGTCACCTGGCTGTATACACAGCCACTCTGTACTGAGGACATTCCAGGTAGTGCTCCCAATTATCATAAATTATCATAGCAAACTTTTTCCCCCAGCCTCAATATCGTGGCTGCCAAAAACCGTCAGCCACATAAACATTTAATAGGATTGTTTCCCCATTATTTTCCATCTAGGTTTCAGTTATATGTCTCAAGTCTATTTATACTGCATTACTATTAATTTTCTCATCATTCCTATCACCCATCTCCTCCCACTTATGACTGTAACCTTGTTGCTGGTATCCTTAAGGTTTCTTTTTTGCTTGTTTTTTTAAAATTTAATTTATATGCCGCCCTTCTCTGGAGACTCAGGGTGGCTTACAATGCGTTAAGCAATAGCCTTCATACTTTTGTATATACCTGCTTAGTTGGGCTTTCGGCCCCCCCAAGCGGTGTTCTTTTTTATACAAAGTCTGCTTATTGCCCTCACGATCTGGGTCCTCATTTTACCTATCTTGAAAGGATGGAAGGCTGAGTCAACCTTGAGCTTGGTGAGATTCGAACTTGCAGTAATTGCAGGCAGCTGGTATCACTTTAACACCACTTAAGCTGCTGCGCCACCAAGGCTTATATTGACTGTTTCCCTATGACTATAATTAAGTGTTGTATCTTATGATTCTTGATGAATGTATCTTTTTTTAATGTACTCCAAGAGCATATGCACCAAGACAAATTCCTTGTGTGTCCAATCACACCTAGCTAATAAAGAATTCTATTCTATTCTATACCAGAGATGTCCAACCTTGGCAACTTTTAAGACCTGAAGACTTCAACTCCCAGAATTCCTCATTATGTACTTGATGGTACATAATAATCAATGTTCAGTTTTCTACCTGCTTTTTTCTAAGCAATGCATAGATTTCCATAAAACCACCATTCTTCAAAGTATTTCATATTATAAAACATTTTGAAATGAACATTTTTAGTTGCCTATGTGTTTAATTTAGAAAATGTTTAGTAGAGGTGTTAAAGAGGTGTGAGCTAGGTCAAAACATTGAACTGAATTGAATCACATTGGGAAGGGCACTGGTAATCACTGAAATCTGCAAAATAGAGAGATTAAATATGTCCAATCTCTTCTTAAAAACTTTCAGTGATGGAGCATCCACAACTTCTGGAGGCAAATTGTTTCACTGATTAATTGTTCTCACAGTCAGGAAATTTCTCCTTAATTCTACTGTTGGAAGAAATATCCTTCTGGGTTCTGCTCCAAGTGGGGAAAAAGACACTGGAAACATGGAGACTGCTTGGAAAGATGGTTTAATGGTGGACAGGATCACATGGCTTGAGTTCCTGAACAGAAAAGGGCCGAGATACAGTGAGTCCCCGGGTTTTATGCTTTCTCTGGCTTTGAACTTCCTGGGGCCCCGAAAGAGTATCCTGATTGATTGTCAGACTCCCAAGGGGTGGGGGTCTTAGCTAGCCTTGCTGGCTTATGTAATCTTTCCAGGTACCATGTGGTGAGTTTCTGTCCTAGATGGGTCCCATTGTGTTGTAGATGAAGGTCCATTGACAAGGATTGAGTTTCTGCCTCTGGCCCATTAACAAAGGGGGAAGGCAGGAAAGTGGGAGTTGCTTTGTCTTTAAAACACGTTTCTCCATTTTTCAACCAGGGAAACATAATATTCTGCCTTTTTAATATTTCCTAAAATATTTCATTCTTCCAGGAAAGGGGTGGGTGCTAACTTTCTACAGTAGGTTGGAGTCTCTTTAATAAGCTCCCATCAGTTACTACTTTTCCTGCCCTCAGGTGCTTTGAAGGATAGGTTGTCCCCGTCTTCTCTGTGATAGCCCCTCAAATATTGGAAGACTGCTATCATGGGAACTTCTGCCACAACAATACCACAGTTCATTTTTATCCTTGCTTTTGGTCTGTACACTATTTTAATATTAATTTTGTTTGTTTTTACCCAGATTTCAGCTTGATAGTATCTCTAGCAGTAGTTTCTACAGAGATAGCAATTTCAGGTGGTCCATTAAACATCCTCTGTCTTTGTGTTGAGATCACAGGCATGCATAATCAGTTAATTATACTATAGCATGATACTTTAAAGTGATCACACAAATTCATTTAAATGTTAGGATATTCATGTTTTTGCAAAGTTTGGGAACACCTACTCTAAGCATAAGACCTAATAACCAGTAGCAGCCCCTGTCAGTATAGGCAAAGTTTCAAGTTCCAGATGTTGGGTTAATAGATATATTGAATTAATTTAATCTTTTTTACTTAGTCATGGACTCCCCCATGTGCCAGGTTGCTGGGATCATACTTACTTATCTGCAGCTTTGCAAAATTAAAGGAACATTCTAGAGAGCTAATTTGTACTCCTGAGGCGGAGGAAAGTTTTGGCCTATTCTCCTCCTTTTCTCCTCTCATCATAATTAATCACATGACCAATCTCTAAAATATATCTTAAACAAAGCTGAATGGCACTCTGTACTAAAGAGAGCAAAAAAGAATGTAGAAACTAATGAAGGCTTTTTCAATAAAGTCCCATCACTTTTAGAGAGATGGTAGATTTTTTTTTAAGGAAGCACTCACAATTTTTACTATCTAATCCAGGGGGCTCCAACTCTGGCAATTTTACTACTTGTGGACTTCAACTCCCAGAATTCCTCAGCCAGCACATGCGCATGCTATAGCAGCTGAGGAATTTTGGGAGTTGAAGTCCACTTGTAAAGTTGCCAAGGTTGGAGACCCCTGATCTAATCCAGTGTTTCTCAACTTTGTTGACTTTAAGATGGGTGGACTTCAACTCCCAGAATTCCTCAGCCGCCATAGAAGTCCACCCATCTTAAAGTCAGCAAGATTGAGAAACACTAGTCTAATCAATTAACCAGCTTCCTTGGGCAGTTCTTTTTAAATCCGCCTGAGCATGAATTTAAAGAGCAAGTTATCATCTGCTACCCTCCGAACAATTTGTCCACAACCTCAGGCAGAAAAACTGAAACTCCATCCATCAACCCTCATCAGACAGTTGCCTCAGGCGCCTGGCTGTGATCTGTTTTTAATGCGGAGTACAAACCAGAATGGCTGCAAGTGATTTTATCAGCAAAATAGTCTGCAAATGCACCGCAACAGGACTCAGATGGTTCTTTACCCTGAGCAGGAACACTACGTAATAATCTCTTTACCAAATGAAATAACTGCCAGATGGCATCCAGTTAATTCAATGGAGAAAGCAAAGAAGAGTTGATCAAGTATTTACTGCCATATTATGACTCCTAAAACAGACTGTAATCTGACTAAGTTATTGGATTCAGTCTATGTTTTTCTCTACCGGCATATCAGCCATCTATCTACGTATTCAGGAAAAAAGCACAGAACAGCAATCGCACCAACTGTCTTGGTTTTCTTTACATTCTCTAGATTAGGGGTATCAACCTCGCGTCATCATGTTGTTGTCACGTGATATACTGTAACTTTTTTTTTTGCTAAAATGGGGGTGGGATGGCCAGCACGTGACACATCCAGCCTGTGTGCCCACCTATTTGTAATCACTGGAATCTACAAAATAGAGAGGTTAAATATGTCAGACCTGGAAGCCATCTTTTATGTTTGGGCTTTCAGGCCTGGCACATCTTCTTCTGTGGGAAAATGGGAGGGGGGATTGCATAGGGTGTAGATGATATGTAGTCAAAATAACATTCCTTTCTCAGAGAGTCAAGGACACATTGCCCTGGCACGTGGAATTGGATGACTGGGAGGTGTCTTTAGTTTGGTCTGTGGATGATTGGACCATGTGATGGACATGAGGGTGCTGGGCAGGGACTTGAACTTTCACTTGGGTGTGGAAAACCTGGAAACTTTCAGATTCAGGTTTTCCCAGATGTGGCAATATGACATCTCTAATAAAAAGTAACTTTGAGGAAATCCAAGCCTTGGAGTTTTCTTTCATTGGGGGTGTTACTTGGAACCTTCACACATATGCAGATACACCCATAACTGCCAACTCTTATGCGTTCTAAATAAAAATGCATTTATTTTAAGAATGATGTTCTGTCTACTTTATTATATTTGCTGATTGCCCAAAAGATGTAATAAATTCATTATATATATATATATATATATATATATATATATATATATATATATATATATATATATATATATATACACACAATCAGATAATAAACTTAACGTGGGCTGGTTTTGGAAATTACTGTGATGCCCTTGGTGCAAATGTTGAAATTCCTTAATATAATTAGTTTGGAGATACCAGCAGCAGAAATTCTAGTAAGACAGTTCAGGAATGTAGATAGCTGGACAGTATTAATAGAATTCACACTCTATCATATTATCCAATCAGCTTTACAAGATTAAATTTTAATACAACTTCCCTACCCTAACTTTCTGCCTTATCTTCAGCAAGAAAACAAATTCACAATAGAATCCTCTAACTCCATCTTCCGAATTGTCAGATCTAGCCAGCTACTACATACAAACATCTGTAGAAATAATTGGGCCATACTGACCTTTATATCCTCAGTCGACCCATCAGATAAGTCAAGTTAGGAGATTGAAGATCTAATGCATGGGTGTCCAACCTTTTGGCTTGCCTGGGTCACATTGAGTGATGAGGAGGGGTTGCCACTGCGTTTTTTTCCAGCTGAGCTCTCATTCTAAGACTTACGGTAGCCTGCCAGAGAACCTTATCACAAAGATAAGACTGTCTTGTGATTTCTGAGCTACTGCGCATGACTACGTTCTTTCTTTTCTAACTTCCTGACTTTCTTCTTCCTTTGTCCGTCTGCTGATAAGACTGCCAGTAAAATGTAGTTAGCTAGTATTTTACTTTTATAATAAAATGTTTCTTAGAATACATTCGGGTTTTCTTTCTTTGAGAGTATACACCATGGAAAACAAGATCCATTCACCTCTAATTAATTACAGTTTCCCCAGGAGGGGGAATGGGACTGATTCACGCTTCGACAGAATTGTCTTGGGCTGCATATAACATATATAATATAATTAATGTATATAAAAAAATTTCCTTTGTTTTTAAATAAGTTGTCATTTATTACTTTCAAGAAGAGTTTGGACTGCCATTTGTCAGAAATGGTGTAGGGTCTCCTGCTTGGCGGGGGATTGGACAAGATGACCTACAAGGTCCCTTCCAACCCTGTTAATCTGTTAAAAGTGAGAGGTGGGTTGGATATGCCTGATGAGCCATGGTGGTACAATGGTTAGAATGCAGTATTACCGGCTAATTCTGCCCACTGCCAGGAGTTTGATCCTCACTGGCTCAAGGTTGACTCAGCCTTCCATCCTTCTGTGGTCAATAAAATGAGGATCGAGATTGTTGGAGGCAATATGCTGACTCTGTAAGCCACTTGGAAAATGCTATAAAAGAACTATGGAGCAGTATATAAATCTAAGTGCTATTGCTAAATGCTGTTGCTGATCTAAGGGTTAACTTGAAAGAGTAGAGACAATAAATCTCCTTTTCTTTGTTTTCCATTGGATTGTTCTACCTTGACAATCATATTTTAAATTATTGGAATAGCAGTGTTCCTATTCTTTTTTTTATCAGAAAGAAGCCACTTCAGGTAGCCATTGCATCACAATTCTCATTCCCGATAAAGGGACAGAGAAAAGTAGGGTTACTAGACAAGTATTACGAAAATCTAGACAACAAAGAGTTGCCAGTAATTAGGAATCTTCTGTCACTGATGGTCCAGACTAAAGTGACAGCCCCTATTGTATCCCATTATAAGGGAACTATTCATCCCTGTTAGTTTACAGACACACTATTGAGAGAGTGAAAAAGTTCAGATGGAAATTGTCACAAAATCTCTGCTAAATGTCAGGGTTCCAAGTAATATCCACAACCAATGAAGACCTCAAGGCCAGCAGTTCCTCACAATTCCATTTTATTAGAGATGTCATATTGGCACATCTGGGAAAACCTGAATCTGAAAGATCTCGGGTTTTCTCCACCCAAAGGAATGTCAAAGTACCTTCCCCTACACCCACATGTCCATCACATGGTCCAATCAATGCACCGTCCCAATTGGAGATGCCTCCCAGTCATGCCACTGCAGGCTGAATGTCCTTGACTCCCAGAGAAAAGAATGTTGTTATGGCTAAATTTATTATTTATTTATTTATTTATTTATTTATGCAATTTATATGCTGCCCTATCTCCAAGGACTCAGGGCGGCTCACAATGATAAAATGCACAATCCCTCATTAAAACAGTGAGAATTAAAATTCAAATTTAAAACGGTTAAAATTGATTAAGAAATCCCCATCAGTCCAAGCTGCGGAACAGCCAGGTCTTCAAATTGCGGCAGAATGAGCGAAGGTCAGGAGCCATCCGGAGCTCCAAAGGAAGTTGGTTCCAGAGAGTCGGTGCACCCACAGAAAAAGCTCTCCCCCTGGAGGTCGCCAGCCAACACTATCTACCCGACGGCACCCTGAGGAGGCCCTGTCTGTGGGAACGCACCGGGCGATTGGGGATTGTCGCTGGCTGCAGGGGGTCCGACAAATATCCCGGGCCTAGGCCATGAAGGGCTTTATAGGTGATAATCACCACCTTGAACCTCACCCGAAGGGCAACCGGTAACCAATGCAGGTCGTGCAGGAGGGATATAACATGGGAGTGTCGGAACGCTCCCATCACAACCCGCGCGGCCGCATTTTGCACCAGCTGAAGCCTTCAAGTGATTTTCAAGGGCAGCCCTAGGTAGAGAGTATAGCAGTAGTCAAGATGGGAGGTGACCATTACTTATACCAACTGCATACAAACTCCCCTCCTGATTTCCTATAGACTTAAGTGTGGCAGCCATGAAGATCCAAAAGAAAAGATGGCCTCCAGGGCTGACACTACAGGTATTTCTCCATTTACAAACATTCATTTAATGACTGTTCAAAGTTACAACAGAACTGAAAAAAGTGACTTATAATAATTTTTCTCACTAATGACTGTTGTAGCATCCACAAGGTCACACAATCTAAATTCAGATACTTAGCAACTGGTTCATATTTATGACCGTTGCAATGTCCCAGAGTCATGTGATCACCTTTTGTGACCTGACAAGCAAAGTCAGTGTTGTGATCCGCCAGCAGTCTGCAAAGCTGGCAGCGGAGTTGGACAGTAAGGAGGCTGGAGAGCACAATGGACCAGACCTGGAGTTTGGGGAAGGCCCGGGTGAGGGCTCTGTGTCAGAGGCAGAGATGGGGCCAAGGCCATCTGGGAGTTATGCATGGATTCCAGAGCCCTGAGAGTCGGACAGCAGAGAAGCAGAGGAAGAGGAGGAGCCTGTTCCTAGTGCATGCGTGCACAGAACTGCCAGAAGGCAAGAGCATCTAAAGCAAAAGGACTGACTAGGGAGTAAGGCCAGGAGATGATTGGCCCCTCCCATAAGACTTAAAAGAGAAACAAAGACATTTGGGCCTTTTGCAAGAAAGCAACATTGCTAATTCTGTTTCCAGTCAGCATCTCGTTTGTTTCTGAAATCTGTGGGGCTTTGCCAAGTAAGGCCTTTGGCAGGGTGTCAAAGAAGATAAAGGTTGGTGATTATCCTGAAGGACTTCTTCCGAAGGACTTTTTTGCAACTAATTGGAGCTCAGCTGGGAATGAGCGTAATTATCATTACAATAAAGTAGATTTGTTTGGGACTAATTGTGTCTTGTAGTGACTCAGTAAGCTTAGGTCACAACAGTCAGTGGGGAAGCCAGATTCACTTAGCAACCGCGTGCCTAATTTAACAACTGCAGCGATTCACTTAACAACTGTGACAAGAAAGGTCATAAAATGGGGCAAAACTCACCTAACAACTGTCTTGCTTAGCAATGGAAATTTTGGGCTCAATCGTGGCTATAAGTCAAAGACTACCCTGTACTTTATGACATGAATTATATAAGATTGTTCTCTGAGGGTGGTGATAAACCTGTAGTTGGCAGGCATGTCCTGAAAAATCACCTCCATACAGACTTTGCAGAAGGCTATTTTAATAAATAATATTGGTTATATTTCATTAAAAATGACATTTGTAGCATTTTAAAATTCAAAAAACACCTTGTACAGTTTGAAAAAACAGAAGTGAAATGAGTGAAGCAATGGTTATACTGGCACATTTCTTCAACCTCAAGCCCAAAAAGCACTGGAAACATTCTGTTTTCCTTTTTGTAAAATACAGGTAGTCCTCGACTTATGTCAACAACTGAGCCCAAAATTTCCATCGCTAAGCAAGACAGTTGTTAAGTGAGTCTTGCCCCATTTGACGACGTTTCTTGCCAGTTGTTAAGCGAATCTCTCTGCCCCATCGATTTTGCTTGCCAAAAGGTCGCAAAGGGGGAATCACATGACTGCAACTGTCCTAAATATGAGACAGTTGTCAAGCATCTGGATTTTGATCCCTTGACCATTGGGATGCCACAACCGTCGAAAGTTTGAAAAATGGCCATAAGTCATTTTTTTTTCATTGCCGTTGTAACTTGGAATGGTCACTAAATGAACTGTTGTAAGTCAAGGACTACCTATATTATGGAGCAGAGATATGACCATTTCCCTTTTTCTGAAAAATACAGAAACAGCTAAAGACTTAAAAAAAAGGCTTAGAAAAGAATCTTTCTGATCAATTCAGCTGAGTATATTTCTATACTACAAACTTACCATGATGGTTTTAGTTATTTATCAAATTTATACACTAAGTGACTCCGATGTGATGACAATTTAAGACTCATGATTTATTTCACTATCTACTAGAGTTACTCTTAATGGTTGAACTAGAGAAGAAAAGCCTCCATCCTGGCGCCTCTTAAAATAACAGCTCCCCAACTCCTGATGGGAAAAGCGATTGCTGAACTGGTGACCTCCATAGTGCAGGAACATCATTATTATTATTCTAAAAGGGAGCTACCTGTGTTGAGACATATGGTATCATAATTTTCCTGTGGTTTATGCATATGTTTAATTCATTATGTGCCAGCAAGTCATGGTTGATCCCTAACCACACAAAGATAGATTTTCTCCATGATCATGGCATCCGACCCTCTCAATTCCTGGCAAATAGATGGGGAAGACATGGAGGCAGTGACATATTTTATTTTCCTGAGCTCCAAGATCACTGCAGATGGGGACTGCAACCCAAAAATTAAAAGACGCTTGCTCCTGGGGAGGAAAGCTATGGCAAATCTAGACAGCATACTAAAAAGCAGAGACATCACCCTGCCAACAAAAGTTCATATAGTCAAGGCTATGGTTTTCCCACTTGCAATGTATGGCTATGAAAGTTGGACCATAAGGAAAGAATTGAGGCCTTTGAACTCTGGTACTGAAGAAGACTCCTGCGAGTCCCTTGGACTGCAAGGCCATCAAACCGGTCGTGTTCTGTCTCCGCCCCCAGGAATAAACCCAATTCAGACAGTCGGAGGTTAAAATAAGCTGGCAGGCAACCAAGTAGTCTGATAAGGAGCTTGGCAGCAATCCCAGCAGCTGCGTGCCAAAGCCTTTATTAACAGAACAGACAAATACACACCACAAGTGTCCAGAATAGCCAAAGCTGAGATGCAGGAAGATTTGTTTTTGTTTGTCACAAAAGTGCCGGCTGACTCACTCTCTTTTATAGGCTGTGGGGTGTGGTCCAGTGAGTCAGCTAATCACGAGCACACCGTGCTTTCTGTTGGGCACGTTTCTCCCTGCGTCGCTGGTGAGGATCCAGCCAGCACTTATCTCCCTCGTCGCTGTCCACCTGTGGCTGCGGGGATATGCTTGGCTCTGGGCCTATTCTTGCCCTTCGGTGTCCTCCAGGGGCATTGCCAGAGAGGAGGGTCCTGGAGAGGGAGGTCTTGCCAATTCCTCCCTTTCACTCTCGGAGTCCTTTCCTGATGATGACACAGGCTCAGGCAACGGAGCCACAACAGGTCGGTCCTAGAGGAGATCAACCCTGACTGCTCTTTAGAAGGCCAGATCTTGAAGATGAAACTCAAATACTTTGGCCACTTAATGAGAAGGAAGAACTCATTGGAGAAGAGCCTAATGCTGGGGAAGATTGAGGGCAAAAGAAGAAGGAGATGACAGAGAACGAGATGGCTGGATAGAGTCACTGAAGCAATTGGTGTGAGTTTAAATGGACTCCAGGGGATGGTAGAGGACAGAAAGACCTGGAGGAGCATTGTCCATGGGGTTGCGATGGATCAGACATGACTTCACAACTAACAACAACAACAATTTGATCCTTGAGGTCTTCTAATGTTGAACCCATCACCACTTTAACTCACTGCTGATTATCCTCTTGATCTCTCCCCTTCCACCCAGCTAGGTCTTCACACAAGAACTCTGGGTTGATTTGTTAGATGATCCATTTGTTTGTGTTCTTGGCTGTCCAAGAAAGGTGTCTTCTCCAACACCAACACTCAATGGTGCCTATAATCTTTCTATCCTGCTTCTTCAAAGTCCAACTTCTGCTTTCATAGACAGGGGATACCATGGCTTTGCACAATTCTGATCTTTTCATGTATAAGGAATCCTATGAAATTCATTGGCCCATCCCACTCGTGCTGGCAAAGAAAGCATGCTGTGGGTCCCATCAGCCTGATTATTCCAGTTGGCGGGGTCCAGGAGGAGGGCCTTCTATGTGATTGCTCCTGCCCTCTGGAACATCTTGCCCCCACAATGTGATGCTAGCACCAACCTCTCGCAGCCTTTCATAATAGCCTCAAGGCTTGGCTCTGCCAGTTGGCTTGGAGCCCCAATGGGGGAACAGTGCAATTGGAGGTGGTTGACTAGCCAGGCAAAAGAATGCAGAAGCAACAAGGCAGTGAAGTCAGGGGCTGTTACCCAAATAATTTATCAACACCTACCATATTTTTTGGAGTATAAGACACACTGGAGTATAAGACGCACCTTAGTTTTTGGGGAGGAAAATAAGAAAAAAACTGATTGGCAGGTGGATCGGCCTCCTGGAATACCAGTCAGCTGTTCCGAGAGGTGAATTTTAGCAACAGATTCCTTGGTTGTGAGCTCTGTGTGTTGCTTTGTTTTTGTTTGAGTTTTTTTGCTTTTTTTCTTGCCTCTGAAACAGCTTGAGAAAAAAAGCTTCTGAAGCTCTGTTTGAGGACTTTTTTCTGAAGCTTCGCTTCTGATGCTTTTTTCAGCCTCTGAAACCTCTGTTTGAGAAGCTGGGTGAGGCTACATTCGGAGTATAAGACACACCCAGATTTTCACCCTCTTTTTGGGGGGAGGAAGGTGTGTCTTATACTCCAAAAATACGGTAATTGGACACTTTCTGATAACCAGGAGGAGGATGGGGAGAAGGGAAAATTTTACTGTATGCTTTGGGTGCGAACATTTCAGATCCAGCTTTGCTTCTGCTGTAACCACTTGATTTAGTCAAGTATACTTTTGGCTAACAATGAGGCAAGTGTCTTTCTTCTCTAATTGGTCAAGTTGGGACAGTTGACAATGAGCTTCTTTTTCTCCTTTTTCTCACTCCATATGCAGGTTCCCCCTATAGCCATGCTGGGTCACTAAAACCAGAGGTGGGCTTATGCCGGTTCTCACCGGATTGGGCGAACCGGTAGTTAAGATTCTGCACAGTTCAGTGAACCAGCAAATCCCACCACTGGCTGGCCCCACCCCTGCTCATTTTCAGCCTGTTTTTCAGCCTGTTTTTCAGCCCGTTTTGGGCCATCTTTCAAGCCAAAAACGCCCCCCAAAATGGCCTGAAAAACAGCCCCAAAATGGCCTGAAAATGGCCCCAAAACCAGGCTGAAAAACAGGCAGGGGGGCAACCAGTGGTGGGATTAGCCCCAACTGGCTGAATCTTACTTCTGCCTTTAAGACGATTGGTCGGGAGGCACTCACTCACCCAGTCACATGACCAATCGCCCATGCCTACCCACCCAGAGAACCGGTTGTTAAGTTATTCAAGTCCCACCGCTGACAAAAACCTACACGGTAGACTAGGTTCTTCACTTTTCCGATTAACAATTTTGATACTCCAACCCAGAACATGTCTCTGCTTATTCAGAAGTGGCTGCAGACTCTTCTGCTTTTGTCAAAACGATGAAGAATAGTGTGACAACACTGTAATGCGAGCTTCCATCTGTTTTGTACAGGCTTTGTGATGGGGTGATATTACTTTTGTCATTTTGACAAAAGTGGAGGATCTGGCAGACACCTCTGACGCAGCCAGTGGGTTACTCAGGTCAATCTTAGTTTGTGTTTCAGCCTAGATTCCTGACGTCAGTAGCCTTGATTGTCTTAATGAATAAACTATACTTGGAGGCCTCTGTTGGACCTTTCCAATTGTAGATTATTTATCCTTCTGGCATATTTGCCTAGTATGACATTTGGAGGCATTGTGCATTGGTGGTTTAAAATCTATTTGACAGAACAGTCTCCCTTGCTTAGGATCACACTGGGTATGTCACTAAGCCAATAGCAGTTGAGTTATTAATCCAAAGAATATATATGTAAGAACTGTTTTGCTGGGTCAAACAATATGTATTTCTTTTTTTTAACAACCTATATATAATAGATGCTGGTCAAATGCACTGGAATAATCTATGATTTGTCCTCATTATCTGATATTCAGAAGTTTGCTAACATAAAATATAAAAGTAACTATTCCTCATGATAAGTCCAAATGAATGAACTTGGCAATGCTGTAAACAGCATTTTTCGATTATCTGGCTTGCTATATGTCGCATTTAAGAGAGCCAGTTTGGGGTAGTGATTAAGGCATCAGGCTAGAAACTGGAAGACTGTGAGTTCTAGTCCTGGCTTAGGCACAAAGCCAGATGGTGATCTTGGGCCAGTCATTTTCTCTTGGCCCTAGAAGGGTGGCAATGGCAAACCACTCCTGAAAAAACCTTGCAAGGAAACTTCAGGGACTTGTCCAGGTGGTGTCTGAGAATCAGAAAATTAATTTGAGGAACAAATCATAATACAAACTGTTCTTTGGATTTACACAATGCTTTCCAAAAGTAGATGATAGGCTTTCAAAGATACATAATGTAGTATTGATAAAGATAAAGATTTCTTCTGCCCAATTATATCTCACTCTAGGGGGCAGTTCACATCTTCGTTTCTTATCTAAGGGAGCCAGCATTTTCCGAAGACATTTTCCATGATCATGTGGCCAGTATTACTATATGAACAGAATGTTGTTACTTTCCCACCAAAATGGTACCTATTTATCTGCTCATATAAGGTCTTGCCTCTCCAATCTTCCCAAGAAAGCAGAACTCTTGAAACTGCAGTTGTTCCAAAAGGAGTTTTTATTGAAAGGTTTGTTGATAACAAGAGATCTAGGCAAGAACTGAAGCTTCTCACGTAAAACCAGCTATTAAAAGCCAAGGCAGTGCAGTGGTTAGAGTGCAGTACTGCAGGCTACTTCAGCTGACGGCTAGCTGCAGTTCAGCAGTTCAAATCTCACCAGCTCAAGGTTGATTCAGCCTTCCATCCTTCCGAGGTGGGTAAAATGAGGACCCAGATTGTTGGGGTCAATATGCTAATTCTTTAATCTGCTTAGAGAGGGCTGTAAAAGCACTGTGAAGTGGTATATAAGTGCTATTGCTATTTAAAGCAATGCTAACCAAACCCCTCCCACACTACATCATTGCAGGGAAACAGAAATTTCATATAGAGATTAGCACAGTAATGCAGGAAACAGAAACAGAAACTTCATATACAGATTACTCCATTCCTCCCCCCTTCCTCCCCCCCAAAATGTCAGTGTCCCTGTAGAAATATCTGAGATCTGACAGCTCACATGCTTTGAAACTGCTAAGCGGGTAGGAGCTGAGGCAGGAACAGGAGCTTGCTCTGTTACTCAGTGCTTGGGTCTCAAACCCAGGCTGTCTGCTTTCCAACTGGCAATCCCAGCGCCTTTAATTGCTGAGTGATTGCACCCCACATAGTACTGACAGTGGATTGTAATTATCCTAATATTTGTTTGGTGATAAACTTAACAGGGAATGTTCTTCCAGGGAATTCCTCTTTTCTTGGAAGAAAATTATACTTTTTTTTACCAATAATTTTGTTCATCACAGTTAGGCACATACAAAAAAAATCCCATATATTTGAGTTGGTATTAATTTATAGGGAAGGTTTAATTTAGGAATGGGAAGTAACAAGACGATTTGAGAGAAGTGAGCATGTGGTGAAGTTTTTGATTTTAAGGGACACTAAAGTCAAGTCTATCCAAATATTTATGTTGGGTTTTTTTTTAAAAAAAGACAGATATTAATAAATTAACCCATCAACCTAAAAGGTAGTCCTCGACTTATAACAGTTCATTTAGGAACTATTTGAAGTCACACTTATGATCCTTGCAGCATCCCTGTGGTCACGTTATCAAAATTCAGACGATCGGGAACTGTCTCATATTTATGATGGTTGCAGGGTCCTGAGGTCATGTGATCAGTCTGACCTTCTGACAAGCAAAGTCAATGAGGAAGTCAGATTCACGTAACAACTGTGTTACTAAATAACTGCAGTGATTCACTTAACAAGTGTTTAGGGGACTAGAGGCTAAAACATATGAAGAACGGTTGCAGGAACTGGGCATGTCTAGTTTAATGAAAAGAAGGACTAGGGGAGACATGATAGCAGTCTTCCAATATCTCAGGGGCTGCCACAAAGAAGAGGGAGTCAAGCTATTCTCCAAAGCACCTGAGGGCAGGACAAGAACCAATGGGTGGAAACTAATCAAGGAGAGAAGCAACATAGAACTAAGGAGAAATTTCCTGACAGAACAATTAATCAGTGGAACAACTTGCCTCCAGAAGCTGTGAATGCTCCAACACTGGAAGTTTTAAAGAAAAGATTGTATAACCATTTGTCTGAAGTGGTATAGAGTTTCCTGCCTAAGCAGGGGGTTGGACTAGAAGACCTCCAAGGTCCCTTCCAACTCTGTTATTCTGTTTTCTGTGGCAAGAAAGGATGTAAAATGGGGCAAAATTCACTTAACAAATGAATCTCACTTAGCAATGGAAATTTTGGACTCCATTTGTAGTAGTAGTCCATGTAAATTGAGGATTACCCATAGTGTAAAAGGGCCTTTTTCTATTGGAGAGTCCCCCCTCTCTTGCTTTCAGTCTATTTTCTCAAGCAGCTTTTTAGAAATAAAAAAGATTTTGGGGGGACAACCTGCCAAAATGCTACTGACCAAATTATGACATGTCACTGCATACCGTGAATGAGATTCTCTATGACAGAGCATGTCATGTCTGTAGAGTGGGGTTAAATAGCAACTTCCTTCCTTCTCCATCTTCTGCCTGTCTTTTACTCTGCATTTGGCTCCTACCTGACTTCCAGAGCAGACCGAGCTGTCCACAGTCTGCCAGTTATTAATCCATTTCCCCATTTTGAAGCATTTTTTCTACATTATTCTGACTTGGAAAAAAAGATTTATCTCAATTGTACCTCTGAACTTGATAAATTATTATTCCAACCACATACTCAACGTCTGCTAACTCGGTTATTAATTTCGTTTCAGGGGAAAAATAATAGGTTAGTTTGCCAAGGTTTACATGCATTTGGAGGCTCTACAAGGAGAAATCGTGACCCCTTCACCTCTCCTCTGAGAACTGAAAGGTCATGGAGAATATCCACCAAATGTTTATCGTGACCAAATACCATCATCCTATACATTTATTTACCTGAAGTTGGGAAACATGCAGGAAAGAATGAAGAAAGCCTTTAACTCACTCATTTTATTTGAGTTCTAGTGATATTATCTCTAATTAAATAATGAGTAAATTGGTTCCAGACAGAAGAACTTCTTATTTCACAGAATACATATTTAATGTACAGAGTCCACTCCATAGGCCAGTGACAGCTAACTTTTTTGTGGTTGCGTGCCAAAAGTACGTGTCTGCACCCATAATTCAATGCATACGCGACCCCACGTGCCCCATTTTGGGCCTAGTAGGCCTCCCTGCAGCCTCCTGGGAGCACAAACATGCTCCGGGGGTGGGCGGTGGCGACCCGACCCCACGTGCCCCGTTTTGGGCCTAGTAGGCCTCCCTGCAGCCTCCTGGGAGCACAAACAGGCTCTGGGGGTGGGGGGTGGCAATGCAACCCCACGTGCCCTGTTTTGGGTGTAGAAGGCCTCCTTGCACTTATAACCCATAATATAATGCGCGCATGACCCCGGTGCCCCACCCACCTGTGAATGTGCATGTGACCTCCCCGCGCTACCCCCGCTCCCCCAGCCCCACATACATGCACATGCATTTCCCGCATGCACCCTGCCCCCCGCACATGCGCGGCAGAGATCCCAAAATCAGATGGCCCATGGGAGGCACGCATGCATGCGTGGTGGAACTAAAGTGGGGCAATGGCTCACATGGCCTCAGAGAGAGCTCTGCCATAGGTTCACCATCACAGCCATAGGCTGCGGTAGTGTTAAATTGGCTTCAGAGAGAAAAACAATTTTTTGGAGGAAGAAAGACACACCAACAGCAGTTAGTCAAGAGAATTCAGTACAGTTATAACATCCTGAAGGTGGAAGGATCTGGTCCCTTGCAACTGTTATTCTTGGCTTTTTTTTTCCAGTCTCATCTTTAATTGCACATTTCTGAACCTGGTTTACTGTAGATCTTTCTCATGAACCACAGTGGCGCAGTGGTTAGAGTGCAGTACTGCAGGCTACTTCTGCTGCTTGCCGGCTGCCTGCAATTTGGCAGTTCAAATCTCACCAGGCTCAAGGTTGACTCAGCTTTCCATCCTTCTGAGGTGGATTAAATGAGGACCCAAATTGTTGGGGGCAATTTGCCAACTCTGTAACGCTTAGAGAGGGCTGTAAAGTAGTCTATAAGTCTAAGTGCTATTGCTATTGCTAAACAAATTGTCCAGACCTTAACAAGATGGAGATTGATTCTGATGCTGAATATGTTAGTCAGAAAATATTATCCAATCTAACCCTGGATTGCCCCTTTGCTAGGATAGACATTTAAAGCATAACCTAGGTATGTCAGGTTAGGGTCCCCTTGTTTTCCATATCGCTACCTGTGACATTAGAAACTTTGTTGTACTTAATCTGCTAGTTTTATTTCAGCCAGATCACCAGGTACAACCCTGAGGTTTCTCCTGTTTCCAGATTCCCACCATTGAATTTTTTTTGTTTTTCTTATTCATCCTGAGTTCAGCCTTCAGTTATTGATCTCTTTTGTAGATATGATTTATTAATTCCTTCAATTTCTAGTGTATTTGCTGTTTTGAAGTCTTTCGATGCTTTTGAATTTCTAGGAATCCAGTAGTGGCATAATTAGGTCTTCTGCTGCACAACTTCAACCATGATACAACAAAGCTGCTGAGACTCTGGAAAGTGTGCAGAGAAGAGCAACAAAGATGATAAGGGTTTTAGACTCCAAACTTTGGAGGATAAATAGCGGGAAGAACAGTTGAGGGAGCTAGACATGTCTAGTCTACTAAAGAGAAGGATTAGGGGCCGTGAGGGTGAACCTATGGCATGAGGCTGGCACGCACACTGTCACCCCAGATCAGATCTCCATGGCGTTTCTTTCGTGAGCTTCTGTTTCCCTGCAAACAACGAAACAGAAGCTCATGAAAGAAAAAGATCTTATCTCTTGCCGCACTGCCAGTGTTGGGATGCCCCACCTCCCGCCGGCCAGCTGGTCTTTGAGACTGTTGCACATGTCCATGCACCAGTGGTGGGTTGTCCCCAGTTTGCACCGGTTCTATAGACCCTGACGTCATGAAAATGTTTCTGCGCGTGTGTGAAGCGAGCGCTCGTGTGCAGCCCTGTTGCAAAATGGTAGTAAAGTTAAGTAGAACTCACCCCTGCCATGCACGTCTATGCATGAATGTGCATATCTGCGGATGTCCATGCATTTGCGTGCAAGCATGCATTTTTCAGTTTGGGCATGCATGCATGCAGTTTGGGCACTCGGTGCCTAAAAGGTTCACCATCCCTGGATTAGGGGGACGTGATTTATTTATTTATTTATTAGTTTGATTTATATGCAGCCCTTCTCCGGAGACTCAGGGCGGCTTACAATGCATTAAGCAATAGCCTTCATACTTTTGTATATACCTGCTTAGTAGGGGTTTCAGCCCCCCTAAGCGATGTTCTTTTTTATACAAAGTCAGCTTATTGCCCCCACAATCTGGGTTCTCATTTTACTTACCTTGGAAGGATGGAAGGCTGAGTCAACCTTGAGCCTGGTGAGATTGGAACTTGCAGTAATTGCAGGCAGCTGGCACCTTAAGTGCTAATTTAACAGCACTTTAGTCCACTGCACCGCCAAGGCTCCTAGTCACCATTGGTTATAACCAATGGTGGATTGCTGCTGGTTCAGACTGGTAGTTCCGACCAGTAGCTGAACCCGTCCACCCGCCCTAGCGCTATCATGTCCTATATAATTGCTGGTTTTTTGATACCACACACCCACTCACATTTTTGGTTCTGGTTGAACCAGTTGTTACAGTATGTGACGCCCACCTCTAGTGATAACTATCTTCCAGTATTTGATGGTTATCACAGAGAAGAGGAGATTGACTTGTTCTTCAAAGCACAGAGGGCAGGGCCAGAAGTAAAGGGTGGAAAATTGTTAAAGAGAGATTCAGCCTAGAAGTAAGGAGATATTTTCTGACAGTGAGAGCATCAGTGGAATAGCTTGCCTCCCAGAGTTGCGGGGTGCTCCATTCCTGGTGGTTTTCAACAACTGTCCAAAATCCCCAAGCTCCTTTCCAAGGGTCTTGTCTATCTTTTTTCCCCCATTAGTGGAGTTCTCTCCCTTCTTGGAAACTTTATTTTCATATAATTACTTCTATCTTTTATTTATAGCTTGCCGTTTACTTTTATGAGATACCACCATTTGCAGGAGACAACCAAGTGCAGCTACCAAAGTTTTTAACTAGTTGGTTTGGCCCATTTATAGAGAGTTAGATTTCTAATTTCTCAAGCTACCTTGCCTCTGTGCATTTGTGCTATTTTTTTCCAATAAATATAAGAAACTAAAGATCTTGGTTCTCATGAATTTTCTTCCACATACAACATAAATTTAGAAGCAGTTCTTAGTTCTATAAAATTCTGATACTCTCAGATTAAAAACAGCATTGTAGAGGAAGAGACAAGGGTCAAGTTAACAGAAATGGAATTCTTCTACCTTATTTCTTACACATGCTACCTTGATTGATCTTAATGGGAGGCTCTAAAGAAGAACTCTTCCGGAAAATCTTAAATTTTTAGGTCAAGAATATCTCGGTAAAGGAACCATTCAGATAGCATAATCCCAAGTTGTTTAGGGTTTTAAACATTTACATCAATACTTGAATTGGAAGATTGGCAGTAGATATAGCTAGTAAAAGGTACAGATAAAGAAGTTCTGTGGATTTTATTCTGCTAGGTAAAGGTAATGGTTCCCCTTGCACATATGTGCTAGTTGTTCCTGACTCTAGGGGGCGGTGCTCATCTCCATTTCAAAGCTAAAGAGCCAGCGCTGTCTGAAGACATCTCCGTGGTCATGTGGCCAGTATGACTAAATACCAAAGGCACATGGAACACCACCAGAGGTGGTCCCTCTTTTTCTACTTGCATTTTTTACATGCTTTCAAACTGCTAGGTTGGCAGAAGCTGGAGAAGCTGAAGTAACGGGAGCTCACCCCATTACGCAACACTAGGGATTCGACCACTGAACTGCCGACCTTTCTATCGACAAGCTCAGCGTCTTAGCCACTGAGTGCTCAACTTTGTTTCAAGGCCATTGAGCCAGCGCTGTCCAAAGACATTTCTGTGATCATGTGGCCAGCATGATATCATAGATCCCTCTTACCTTCCCACTGAAATGGTACCTGTTTATCTACTCACATTTGCACGTTTTCAAACTGCTAGGTCGGTAGTAGCTGAGGCGAGGACATGAGCTTACTCCATCATGTAGCGCTCAGGTCTCAAACCTGAATTGCTAGATTTGCCGCCAGCAAGCCCAGCGTCTTTACTACTGAGCCACCATACCACCCAGATATAGCTAATACACTTACATGTCTATATTTATGGCTTTATTGAAAACAAGAATGAATTTGATGGGTTTTTGTATGGGAGCAAGGCTAGTCCCTTGGACTGCAAGGTGAGCAAACCTAGAGGAGATCAACCCTGACTACTCTTTAGAAGGCCAGGTCCTGAAGAGGAAACTCAAATACTTTGGCCACCTAATGAGAAGGAAGGACTCCCTGAAGAAGAGCCTAATGCTGGGAACGATTGAGGGCTAAAGAAGAAGGGGACGACAGAGAATGAGGTGGCTGGATGGAGTCACTGAAGCAGTAAGCATGAACTTAAATGGATTCCAGAGAATGGTAGACAGGAAGGCCTGGAGGAATGTTTTCCACAGGGTCGTGATGGGTTGGATACGACTTCACAGCTAACAACAATAAAGACAAATGTTAGGTTATATCTTCTGACTGACCAGAAAGTACAAATCCTGAATCCAGATCATTTCTATCAAGCTTTCGAACACTTTTGATCATTGAACTCTTTAACTTAAGTGGAATAAATCTTCAGGTTTTTAGTGTTCTCTGGTTTGGTGGAATCAAATGAGGTGTGAATATAAAACTGAAAATGGAAAATTAATCATTTATATGAACATGCATGTCTACAATATTAAAAGTGACTCCTGAGCTGTCAGAATACATGTTTGATAATGGTAATCTTTTTGAGCAACATGGATGGTTGTTGTGAGGAAATGCCATTTCTCCATCTTTAAAGACCCGGATTAGTAAAAGAGTCTCACACAAGCAGAAGAGAGAGAGAGAGAGAGAAAAAAGATAGATGAAGAAATGACTATGAAGACATTACTCTCCTTCCCTCAAGAAATGATATAAGAAAAAGAAGAACAGTCTGATGTTCATCAGAGAAAAAGTCTGATTAAAAACTAAGCAGGGAAGTAGGTATATTTAGCCCAGTGATGGCTAAACTTTTACGTCACTGTGTGCTGTGAAAGGTTTTGTGGTTTTGCGTGCTGGAAATGGCACACAAAACCATCCCACCTGGACTGCGCATCCTTGCTGCCCTTCATGCGCGGGAGTGCCAAAACCCGGAAGAGCAGCATTCTGTCGCACATGCGCATGCCAACACCAGAACTTCTGGGGCTTTTCCGGGGTTTGACTGGCGCACATGTGTGCACAGGAATGTGGAAGAGAAGCCAGCAAGTCTGTGCATCCCACGTGGATGGTTCTGCATGCCGCTTCCGACATGCGTTCCATAGGTTCACCAACATGGGTTTAGCCTATGAAGAGAAGGCTCAGGGAAGATATGATATCAGTCTTCCAATACTTGAAGGGCCGTCACATAGAAGTCATCATCAATTTATTCTCCAAAGCACCTGAGGACAGGACAAGAAGCAATGGGTGGAAGTTTGTCAGAGGAAGATGCAACCTGGAAATAAGGCAAAATTTCCTGACAGTGAGAACAATTAATGGAATAGCTTCCCTCCAAGAGTTGTGGGTGCTCCATCACTGGAGGCTTTCAAGAAAAGTCTGGACAACATTTGTCCAGAATGGTATCAGGATTCCTGCCTTTGGCAGAGGGTTGGATTAGAAGATCTCCAAGGTCTCTTCCAAGCCCGTTGATTCTATGATTCCCTATCTGAAATATTCCATTCATTCTTATTTTTATTTTATTTTATTTTATTCAATTTGTATACCACCCTTCTCCTGCTGGACTCAGGGCAGTGAACAACCAAGAATAAAAACATACCAATACAAAAATCTAAAAATTATTAAAAGAATTACACAACTTTAGCCCAAAAATTTAAAACATCCCACCTAAAACCCATTGACACTTTAAAAGCTAAAAAAGGTTTTAGCTTTTTACGCCAGCCCTGCTTGATGGAAAAGAAAAGTTTTTAGGGCACGGTGAAAGACCTGGAGATCTGATATCCTTCGTATCTCTGGGGGTAGATCATTCCAGAGGGCAGGTGCTGCCACAGAGAAGGCCCTCCCCCTGGGGGTCGCCAGCCGACATTGCCTGGCTGATGGCACCCTGAGGAGTCCTTCTCTGTGGGAGCGTACTGGCCAGTGGGAGGCTACCAGCGGCAGAAGCCTCCCACAAATACTGCAAATACCCAGGTCCTATGCAATGGAGTGCTTTCTTGTTTAAAGAACATTCAGGTGGCTTAGCGCTAACACAATTATCTCTAAACAAGCTTGCTAAATAACAAACGAGAGGAAATTAACACACACAGGTATACAATATGCAAATGTAGGAGGTATTTAAATTTTTTGGAGAAGGTAATTTAACTTGATGTGGAAAGAAGTTAGAACATACTAAGAGGTCTTCAGGGATCATGGAACTTTAGGTATTAGTTATAGACCACCACATGAATTTAAATTTTCCCAGGTATTTTGAGAATAATTTTAGTGTAATCTATACTCACTAGCTTTTTAGTTTTCTTTCAGCTGCAGCTTAATTGTATGTTTAATGCTACATTTGCTGCCCAATGTCACAGAATCTATTAGCTGAAAAGCTACAATTAAATAAAGGAAGTTAGTGAGACCAGGATATTGAGGGATGGGGAGAAGAGTCATTCAAACTGTTGGACCATGTATAACTTGCAAGATCTTGAAAAATGCCATGGCTGTCAAGAAATTAAGAGTTGAAGTTCTCAAACACCTATTTTGCTCTGCCTCCCCACTTTAGCAGCCCTGTTAGATCAGTCCAAAGACTACCTTATTCCAACATTTGTTTCACACATGACCAATTAGATGTTGATTGCAACAGGTGATGGAAGTATATGATTTTCTGCAGCTGGTATTTGCTTTAACCTGAAGGTAACATTGAGTTCTATGAACCAACAGCCATTGGTAGACTAGTTTTCCTGAATTTATCCAATTACTTTTTAAAGCCATCCAGGTAAGAAGTCACCAAGTAGAAGGCTCTCTTGTAAAATGCAGCAATGAGAATCTGGTCTTCGTTTTCACTTTGGGCACAATGGCTTCAGTTGACATGTCAATGAATTTGCTGCATAGAAGGTCTGTCTGGGAGGCTAATTCTCATATTTATCTACAGCAATCTGAGACAATCACTGTTCCTTGTGACTCTAGGCAAATGCAAAAGATGAATATTATTACCTGTAACCATCTATGCTTGCTTGCTTTGTTGACTGTAGAGATAAGTTCATGCCTTTGGCTCACGTGGAATTGAATATTGAATTAATGTGATGAGTAACCAGGGCATACAAGCCTGCTGCTTCTACGGAACAGAATTCCGATCACAGGTTGGTATGAATTTAGGCCAATAGAATTCACATTTGATTTGAGAAGGGTAGAAAACGCATTCTGGCACTGAAGAGGGGTTGAAGTTAGATGTTTCAGATAGCACTTATAGAAATACTATGCCCTATGTCTTATAGAATTGGGACATGGGGGCTCAGTGGCTAAGACACTGAGCTTGTCAATCGAAAGATCGGCAGTACAGCGGTTCAAATCCCTAGTGCCGTGTAACGGGGTGAGTTCCCATTACTTGTCCCAGCTTCTGCCAACCTAGCAGTTTGAAAGCACATAAGAGATGCAAGTAGAAAAAGAGGGACCACCTCTGGTGGGAAGGTAACAGTGTTCCATGCACCTTTGACGTTTAATCATGCCAGCCACATGACCATGGAAACATCTTCGGACAGCGCTGGCTCCTCAGCTTTGAAATGGAGATGAGCATTGCCCCCTAGAGTCGGGAACAACTAGCACATATGTGCAAGAGGAACCTTTACCTTTTACCTTATATCTTATAGAAGTATAACAAACACTAATTCAGTGTGGGGTCCATAGTACCCTCTGAGCTTGGTTGGCTGTTAGGCTACTTTAGAATGTGTTTCCAATTTCTCTTATAGTGTTTTTGAATTTGCATCATGGTGAGGAATTTGCATTATGGTGGGGAGGGTATTACCACTGGGGAGTTATATTTGTCCATCTCTTTGAGCTTCTGTGGTGATCTACTCATCCTGATTTACCAATGCTCAATGGGAGGGTGAATGGACAAATCTTCCTCATTGTCTCAGACCAGGGGTCAGCAACCTGCAGCTCTGGAGCTGCATGTGGCTCTTTGGGCCCTCTGCTGTGGCTCCCTCCCTCCCACCGCTGGCTGGCCCCGCCCCTCACCCTCCCCTCTCAGTCACTCCTCGCCTGGCCTGAGAAGGTAAGGACGATGGTGGGGGATGGAGGCGAGGCCAGGGCAGAGACAGAGAGATACAGAAAGAAGGGGAGAGAGGGAGACATAGAGAGATACCAAGAGAGAGGGAGAGAGGGGAGGAGAGAGGAAGGGAAGGAGGGAGGAGGAGAGAGAGATATACAGCATATCAAAAGGAGTTTGTGGTTCCTGGTGCTTTTTAATAATTGGTTCTCTGCCCTAATGACTGGCTAGTTAGGCGTGGCAAGGGAGGGGTCATATGACTGGTGGAAGTGAGTGACATTGAGTTGGCCACGCCCACCCAGGTTTTGTGACTCTTGGTGTTTTCTTTTCTCTCGGAAAAGGGGCCAAATGGCTCTTTGAGTATTTAAGATGGCAGACTCCTGTCTCAGACCAAAATGCAAGGGAACAACTCAAAGTCATGCATAATTTTCAGCCCCATTTGCAGTAAAATGTACCATAACTTTAATAACTGGCGTTAAACAGTTATATTTTCAGTTGCAAGTGGATGCCAACTCTTTCAGGCAGAGGAAGGTCAGATCTAAATTTTTTCTTGGGATTGAATGGGACTTGTATGAAGCCAGGGAAGTTTCAGATGGCAGGAAAGATGCTGATGGCATCTGTACTACAGCCAGTGAAGTCAACTTGATTCATATATACAGTAGCACTAGGAGACATGGTGGTGCAGTGGTTAGAATGCAATATTGCAGGCAAACTCTGCCCAAAGCCTGGAGTTTGATTATGATGGGGCTCATGATTGACTCAGCTTCCATCTTTCCAAGGTCGGTAAAATGAGGCCCAGATTGTTGTGGGCAATATAGCTGCAAACCACCCAGAGAGTACTGTTAAGCCTTATCTAAGGGTCGCTTGAACATGAGCCAGCAGTGTGCGGCAGCCGCCAAAAAAGCTAATACAATCCTTGGTTGTATAAATAGAGGCATAGAATCAAAATCATGTGAAGTATCAGTACCACTTTATAAAGCCTTAGTAAGACCACACCTGGAGTACTGCATTCAGTTTTGGTCACCACACTACAAAGAAGATGTTGAGACTTTGGGAAAAGTTCAAAGAAGAGCAACTCAGATGACAAAAACATATGAAGAATGGTTGCAGGAATTGGGTATGGCTAGTCTAGAGAAAGGAAGGACTAGGGGTGCCATGATAGCAGAATTTGAGTATTTGAGGGGCTGCTACAAAGAAGAGGGGCGGGCAGGGGGGTCAACTTCTTTTCCAAAGCACCAAAAGGCAGGACAAGAAACAATGGGTGGAAACTGATCAAGGAGAGAAGCAACCTGGAAGTATGGAGAAACTTCCTAGCAGTGAGAACAATTAACCAGTGGAACAGCTGGCCTTCAAATGTTGTAGGTGCTTCATCACTGGAGGTTTTAAAGAAGAGACTGGACCTATCTGGAATGGTATAGGATCTCCTGCTTGAGCAGGGGGTTGAAGTAGAAGACCTCCAAGGTCCTTTAATGGTCTGAGTCCTATTGCTCTTCCATTAGCAGTATTAGTAGACAAGGACCAGAAGATACCAGTGGTGATAGATGTAGCACTTTTGAGTGACAGCAACATCAGAAAGAAGGAGTATGGGAAGCTGGAGAAGTCCCAGGACCTGAAGGAGGAACTATGTGGAAAATAAAAGCCAATGTGGTCCCAGTGATGGTAGGACCACTTAGGCTGTGATCCTTGAACCAGGAGAATGTCTCCAAAAAATCCCTGGAAAATCAGAGCTCCAGAAAAGTATGGGTTAGGAACAGCTACGATCCTTTGTAGAACCCTCAAACTCCCAGGCCCCTGGAAGATGATCTAAGATTAAGGAAGACACAGAATACCCATTGGTATGAGGAGAGAATTTCTGTTAATCCAAGTCCAGGACATCAGCAACAGCAGGAAAAAAAAAATCATCTTAATTATTGTACTGGTAATTGACAGAAAACGAGTGGTGGAGTTGGCTGGCCTAGGTTTTTTTTTTTTTGCTGGCAAAAAAAAAAAAAAAAGATGTGCTTTTACAGCATCTAAGCACATGAAGCAATGTCGCTATGCAAGATCTGGCATAGCGACATATGGCAGCATCATAACAGACGCACAAAATAAGGGAGGTGCCTCCATGGGGCACAGCTTATCTTTCTTTGCTGCAGACCGCTGGATGATGGCACAATGAAAAGAAAGAGGTTTAATATCTTGCCCACATAGAATAAACCCCATAACTGGATCCAAATGAAAATACGTTGCCAAACTACTCTGCAATTACGCTTTGAAGAGGAAAAGGGGAATATCTTTTCTACTAGATGAAACAAGAAGCAGGAGAAAGCTGGAATTATTCTTCATATGTAGAGCCACAAGGAGGAAGGAAGCAAGTCAGATGTTCTGGGGTGGGGGTGTGGGTGGGGTGGAATCAATAAATCCTCCTGTAACCTGGGGGGGCTTGGCAGGTACACAAGAATGCAGGGCTTGTTTGAATCTTCCCTGTTGGAAGAGATGACAGCTTGTTTAAAGCTCTCTGGAATCTGACTTCAAAGCTGCCATCTTCCACACCTTGTTAGAGATTCCGTGCAGTTAACAGAAATACAGGACAAGCAGATGGTTTAGAGATGTAGTCATTCAATCCTTACTGCTCTCAACGATGTAGTATGTCAGTTATCAGAGGCTCTCAAATGCTAAATGCACATTTCATGTCAGCTATCAAGCGGGACTGAATATCAAACACTGATGTACAACTTCTTAGTCAAACAGGGAAGGTTGAACGCCAATGTCCCTGGATCATAAAACCAAGCAGAAAAGGCACTACAAATATTTAAAGAACATTTGACAATATTCATTTATTTATTTACTCGCCCACCCCTCTCACCACAGGAATGGTGGGTGGTTTAAAAATAAAATAAGAGTATCAATAATTTAACTTCATGAGAGTTAAGCCAAAAGGGGAGGGGGAACAGGATAAAAACTCATAGTAATATCAACTGCATGAACTTCAAAAACTTCCCAATCCCTATGCCTGGACAAACCACTAAGTAAGTGGGACTTGTGTTGTGGGGAGCTGGCAGCAGAGTCGGACAGTGAGGAGGTTGGGGAGGAACATGGGCCAGTCCTGGAGGCTGGGGAAAGTTCTGATGAGGGCTCTGTGTCAGAGGCAGAGAGGGAGATAGACAGCAGCGAGGCAGAGGAACAGCTGGAGCCTGTTCCCAGTGTGCGCATGCGCAGAGCTGCCAGAAGACAACAACAACTCAGAAAGCAGGGTCAACTCGGGAGTAAAGTCACACCTTGGAGGTGATTGGCCCCTCCCATAGGAAATAAAAGAGGAGCGAAAAGGGAGTGGGCTTTTTCAGGAAACAATTTGTTCGATCCATGACTCTGAGAGACTCTGTGCCAAGTTTGGCCTTGTACTGCGGTTGGAAACAAGTTACGTGGCAGCTTTCCAAATGAGATAAGGTGTATTGAGAAATATTCCTTTGAAAAACTGTTTGGACAAACCTTGCTGACTGTGAATGAACGTAATTCAAAGTTGTGTAAATAAAAGAGGTTTTGCCGGGATCCATTCCTGCCTCCTCCTTGTTAAGGGAGCCTATGTCTGAACACCGTGGTACTCTCTGAGCTTGGATGTTTTCTTGACTGGTGATGTTGCCTAGTTTGGGTAATGAAACATCTACAAGAAAACAAGCAAGCTCAGAGAGCACCGAGGACCCCTCATTTCAGTCCTAAGCTACAAATATTCTCCTTTATTGAAACGACTAAATCTTAAGGGCTTTCTTGAAGCCCAATAGAGTGGGGACAAATCTGATCTCAGATGGCAAATTCCAGAGACAGGTGATAGGATTAAAAAGACATTCTTGTTGGGGTCTGCAAGAATGCCATTTTTTAAAAAAATTGATGGATCCTGAAGGATGTTACTGATTAAATCCTACTGGATCTAATATGGTGGGTGAAGACAATGGCAGTCCTTCAAGTATCCATGCTCCATTCCATGAATGTCTTTTTAGGTGACAACCAGAACTTTGCACTGTATTCAGCAACCTAATGGAGGCCAGTGCAGTTTGCATAACAAACATAGGTGAATCAGGAATCACCCCTCATTGTCTGTACCAATGCATTCTGGAGAGGGGTGAAATGTAAAATCTGTTACTACCGGTTCTGTGGGCGTGGCTTGGTGGGGGGCGGTAATGTGATTGGGTGGGCGTGGCCAACTTTTTTTAAAAGAAAACTTTTCAAAGCATTTTTTCTAATGCTTTGAAAAGCCTCTCGGCCGATCAGGAACTCAGCTGGGATCGCCAGAGACTTTTCAAAGCATTTTTTTTGCCACCTCTTCGGCCAAGAGGTTGCAGAAAAAAATGCTTTGAAAAGCCTCTGAGGATCCCAGCTAAGCCACGCGATCATCAGAGGCTTTTTTTTTAACTTTTAAAAGCATTTTTTCATTGGAAGAGGTTGTAGAAAAAATGCTTTTTAAAGTAAAAAAAAAGCCTCTGATGATCCTGGGGCTCAGCTGGGGATGGGGGGGGGGCAGGGATTTTTGCTACCGGTTCTCCGAACCACCTGCTGCCATCGCTACCAGATCGGGCGATCCGGTCCAAATCGGGAGCATTTCACCCCTGATTCTGGACTTTTTTTACAATATCTGCATGTTCTTCAAGGGCAACTTTCTGTAGCTTGCATTACAATAGTTTATTGGGGCGATAACAAAGGTGAGATGACCATGTGCATTATTCCTTGGTCCAGCAAAAGGTGGAAATGGCACAAAACACAAAGCTGTGCAAAAGTCACCCCCCCCCCCCCCCCAGGCTGCTACCTACTCCTTGAACAGGAGCTGTGAATCCAGGAGGCTCTCCAAATTGCACATCAGTTTTGTCTGGAATAGTGCAACCCCACCCAGAATTAAAGATGGAACATCACTGGAGCCAGGAAGCCCTAAATCCAACTGCCATTCATTCTTCAAGGGTTGAATTGAGGCCTGTTCTTCTCCATCCACACACCCCACAGCCTCCAGAGACCAAGACAAAACCACCAGGGCATAATTTGGTCAATCCAGGGTGGTGATGTACAACTGGACATCATAAGGTTTCAGATGGTATCACACCATGTACCATCGGTTGTCTTCACTCAGTGGCTCGATATAGATGTTAAATTCAGCAATTTCAGGTGTTCAGTTTTTGTCCTCTACTTTTGCAGAGGATAAAAATTGAACATCATTTGCAAGGATCAAAACTGAGTTCACTTGGCACCTACCCAAACTATTACCATGTGGGTTTCATTTCATTTTAAAGAAAAACTACCAATGCTATTGCTTTTGTATACCGGGGTGAAATCCAGCAGGTTCTGACTGGTTCTGGAGAACCGGTAGTGGAAATTTTGAGCAGTTTGGAGAGCTAGTAGCAGAAATTTTGAGTAGTTCAGAGAACCAGCAAATACCACCTCTGGCTGGCCCCAGAATGGGGTGAGAATGGAGATTTTGTAATATCCTTCCCCTGGAGTGGGGTGGGAAAGGGGATTTTGCAGTATCCTTCCCCTGGAGTGGGGTGAGAATGGAGATTTTGAAATATCCTTCCCCCAGGAGTGGGGAGGGAATGGAGATTTTGCAGTATCCTCCTGCCATGCCCACCAAGCCATGCTCACCAAGCCACACCACGCCCACCAAGCCACGCCCACAAAACCAGTAGTAAAAATATTTGGATTTCACCAGTTGATACTGTTTGCTTATTCTATTTTAAGGCTTTTAGTTCTTGGTTATTGCCCAGAGCCATTTTTTGAATATTGTAATCTTTTGTTCACTTCCATCCAAGTTTCTGTTGTTTATTAAAGGGGTGACAAATAATCCCAAGGTTGGTAGGCTATGGACTTTCAATAACGCATTGACCTCCACTGTTTTTTCCTCAAAAGAGGAGAAATTCATAAATTACATCCTTACCAGGGTTCCTGTACATCTTAATTTGGGCGTTCACTCTAAGCAAAGCTGGTTACAAAATCTTCTGACATTCTTTAGTCCAAAAATAAAATAAAAATAAGATTGTAGGTGCTCAGGCATACCAGCAATGCTTCATCATCTGGAAATGTATGAGTTTTCCTAGTGCATTTTTAACTCCCATTATCATTCATGTATTCACAACCCAGTTGTCAAATGATAAAGCAGCTAAATTTCAAAATATTTTTTTGAAAAAAAAATCCTATGTTGTGGGGGGAATGGTTGCAGATTATTATAAACTTCCAGAAGTTAAAGAAAAATAATTTATACAACACATGGGTTTCCTAGCATTCTGTATTCAGGAAAGTGGAATTACAACTCTGGAACATGCTTGGTTTGGTCTTTAGGAGCTGGCCCTTGGTTAGGAAATGTAGTTTCCATTTTTGTAGCCAATAAGAATGTTCACTTTTGACAGCCTCTCTGTCCACGCAGTTCTTTTAGATTCTTTAAATAATTGCCATCCATCCATCCATCCATCCATCCATCCATCCATCCATCCTCCCATTCATCCATCCATCCTCCCATCCATCCATCCATCCATCCATCCATCATCCACCCATCCATCCTCCCATCCATCCTTCCATCCATCTATCCATTCATCCATCCTTCCATCCTTTCATCCTCCCATCCCTCAATCCATCCCTCAATCCATCCCTCAATCCATCCATCCTCCCATCCATCCTTCCATCCTCCCATCCTCCCATCCCTCAATCCATCCTTTCATCCATCCATCCTCCCATTCCTCAATCCATCCATCCATCCATCCATCCACCCATCCACCCATCCACTCATCCATCCATCCATCCATCCTCCCATCCTCCCTCTCCCCCCTCCCTCCGTCCCTCATCACCTTTGTGATTTATAGGTGTAAGTTGCAGCTACCTAGATTTTGTTTAAGTATAAGGAAAAACCACCCAATGGTAATATCTGTAAAATAGTTCCATGGTTGGTTGGTTGGTTGGTTGGTTGGTTTATGTATGTATGTATGTATGTATGTATGTATGTATGTATGTATTATGCAATTTATATGCCACCCTATCTCCAAGGACTCAGGACGGCTCACAACAGTAGAGATCCACAGTTCCTCATTAAAGACAATACAAAATTAAAATTCCAATTTAAAACAATTTAAAATTCATTAAGAAACCCCCCCATCAGTCCAGGCTGTGGAACAACCAGGTCTTCAAATCGTGGTGGAACGAGCGAAGGTCAGGGGCCATCTGGAGCTCCAAAGGAAGTTGGTTCCAGAGGGTGGGTGCGCCCACAGAGAAAGCTATCCCCCCGGGGGTTGCCAGCTGACACTGTATGGCCGACAGCACTCTAAGGAGGCCCTGTCTGTGGGAACGCACCAGGTGATTGGGAATTGTTGCTGGCTGCAGGGGGTCCAACAAATATCCCAGGCCTAGGCCAAGAAGGGCTTTGTAGGTAATAACCAGCACCTTGAACCTCACCTGAAGGGTAACCGGTAACCAATACAGGTCACGCAGGAGAGGTGTAACATGAGAGTGTCGGGACGCTCCCATCACAACCCGCGTAGCCGCATTCTGCACCAGCTGAAGCCTTCAAGTGGTTTTCAAGGGCAGCTCTAGGTAGAGAGTGTTGCAGTAGTCAAGATGGGAGGTGACCAGCACATGAGTAACAGTGCGTAGGGTATCTTGGTCCAAGTAAGGACACAACTGGTGCACAAGGCGGACCTGGGCAAATGCCCCCCTGGTCACGGTCATTACATGATCTTCCAGAGACAACTGTGAATCCAGGAGGACACCCAAGTTGCAAGCCCTATCCACAGGAGGTAACACCTCACTCCTAATGATCAACAATGAAATATCTCGCTCAGACCAAGATGCCGGTACCCACAGCCACTCAGTCTTGGCAGGGTTGAGTTGGAGCCTGTTCCTCCCCATCCAGGTCCTTACCGCTTCCAGGCGTCGAGGGCATCATTGGGCTGGTTTGGGGTGGATATAAAAAGCTGGGTATCATCAGCGTACTAATGATACCACACCCCAAAACCACGGATGATCTTCCTAAGCGGCTTTATATAGATGTTGAGCAGGAGAGACAAGATGACTGACCCCTGGGGCACCCCACAAGTGAGGGGCCTCATAGCCGACCTCTGCCCCCCTGCCAACACTGCTTGCATATGGCCCGAGAGATAGGAAGAGAATCACCGTAGAACAGAGCCTCCCACTCCCAACCCCTCAAGCCGTCCCAGCAAGATACCATGGTCAATGGTATCAAAAGCTGCCGAAAGATCCAAGAGAATCAGAACAGAGGAGTATCCCCTGTCCCGAGCCCTCCAAAGATCATCCACCAGCACGACCAATGCCGTCTCCATGCTGTGCCCTGGCCTGAAACCCAATTGGTATGGATCCAGGTAGTCTGTATCCTCCAGGGCCAATGGGACCTGCCGTGCCACCACAGTCTCAACAACCTTCGCGACAAAGCTTATCTATGGAAGCTGTGGGTTCTCATCTCTGGAGATTTTTAAGAAAAAAAGTCTAGATAGTTTCCTCCCATTGGTGATTTAATTTGTTTTGCTGCACATTGCAGAGGTTGAACTAATTGATCCATGTAGTTTCCTCCAATTCAACAAATGGATATTATTGGGCTATTCAAATTATATCTTCTTCCCATTTTCATCCATTCAAATCGCACTTGCTTTGGTTTCTATATTCACAAAGATTTTTACACCTTCTTCCTCCTCCTCCTCCCACTCCTCCCCCCTCCCCCTCCTCCTCCTCTGGTAGCCAGCAATTATCTTTCTCCTCTCTACAATACCCTGAAATAAAATCAGTGGCATTTGAGGAGTAAATTGTCCTTTGGTGACTGGGAAGATAACCTGCTGGTATTATGGGTGGAAATTAGGCAATAAGATCTATTTGTGGCCATCATTTTAGAACTGAATGAACATAGCAAGAATAACAAATGGAATTGTTGGATTCAGTTTTCTATTCACTTTGAAAGGAATAAATAATCCTATAATAAAAAGGGTTGGCAAGAATCTAGGGTTGGCTGGTGGAATAATTGCATGCTGAATGACTGAGGAAACCTCCACAATTAGGGTTAGTAATTGTTAGTAACAGTTAGTAATGGTGACATGTGAAGAAAGTATCTAATCTTTCAAAGGCTTAAAAGTTGTTCTAGATATCAAGTCAATGTGAGAATATAATTGTTTCTTTTTTTTTTTCAGCCAAGCTTTGCGGAGGCACCTGGAATGATCCAAGTTTCTTTGTCTTACATTTCTTTCAGCCAAAAATATTGCACACACACACACACAAAATAGAGAGATCCAATTGGATTCTTGTGTTTGGATTATACCACTTGGTTCTTGAAGGGCATTTGGCTTCCATTCAGATTCTTTGGCATGCTCTCTACAGAATTGTAATTGAACACAATGGTTTTGGCAAAAGTTCTCCACATAAGAATTATAAAGTCTCTTCTTTATAATTTGTGGATGTTTTCTAGCTGCTTGAGAATTTACTCAGCAGTTTTGGCTCTAACAGAATAACAGAGTTGGAAGGGTCCTTGGAAGTCTTTTGGTCCAACCTCCTATTCAAGGAGAAAACCCTATACCAGGGGTGTCAAGATCAATTTCATTGAGGGCCACATCAGGGTTGCATTTGACCTTGGGGGGCCTGGGTGGGCGTGGCTAGCTCTACATCTCTCATGTCTGGTGGCCCGAGCTCTCTGCCAGCAAAAATGGGCTCCTGAGCTCTGTTTTCTGCTGCGACGGCTTCCTGCAATCCTTTGTCAGCAAAAAACGAGCTTGGGAGGACCACCTGAAGCCCTCACAACTCTGTTTTCAGCTGTGACAGCCTCCTGCAACCCTCTGCTAGTGAAAATGGAGCTTGGGAGGACCACCTGTGGCCCTCCAGAGCTCTGTTTTTGCTGGCAGGGGCACCATGGGCCGGTCTTTTGCTGTTTCCAGGGCGGCCCCATGGGCCAGATCTAAGCACCCCATAGGCCGGATCCAGCCCTCGGGCCTTGAATTCGACACCCCTGCCCTATACCATTTCAGACAAACAGATATAGGCTTTAGTTCTCTAGGAACTAAAGCCTATATCTTCTCCTGACAGAATTTAGCCAGTTGAATATATGCACATTTTTGCACAACTATTCCCATATAGCAGCAGAAAGAAGACAAGTTGTTCCCTGGATGATGCAAAGATGGCTGGGAGAATTACTAGAAGAGAGACAGGGAAAATTGATGATTATGCACGAAACTGTTTAGAAGAACTGGCTAGATCTTTCATGCATTCTGCTTCTTCTCATATGATGCTGTGGGAGCACATAGAGGCACATTGCAGATTATTCACCAAAGGCTGGATGCTTCCTGTTAGAAATTCTGTTTATATATAGCCCTATTGCCCTACAGATCAAAATCAAGTGTACAATCTGCTTTACCATTTTAACTGTAACAGAAAACTTTCCTCAGAACAAAAAAGACCGTGATGGCGAACCTATGGCATGCGTGCCACAGGTGACACACAGAGCCATATTTGTGGGCATGCGAGCATTGCCCTAGTTCAGCTCCAACACACGAATGCGTGCCGGCTAGCTGATTTTTGGGCCTTCTGGGCCCACTGGAAGTCAGGAATTGGGCTGTTTCCTGCCTCCAGAGGGCCTCCAAGGGGGGGTGGGGAAGGCCGTTTTCACCCTCCCCAGGGTCCTAGAAAGCCTCTGGAGCCTGGCCCACCATGCCATCGTGTGCCAAAAGTGGGGAGAATTCAGGGGTTGCACGCACATGCGTGCGGGGCGGTGCACATTGAATTATGGGTTTGGGCACATACACGTGTGACCCCCCCTTCCCTCTGCTTTTGGCACACAACAGCAAAAAAGTTAGACATCTTGGTCATAGAGTATATACCATAGATTACATCTAGCAAACCTACAAGCACTTGACATCTACTGGCTGTAGTTGATACACATTCTAACAAAACGGATTCCAAGTTTGATGTTGCTTTAGTTACATTTCCTCAAAGACAATCAGGTTCTGAAATAGTCGTAGACAGAATCAGGTGTTCAGTAGCTTGGAAAGTTAATCATAAGATTATGTGAATCCTAATTCATTTGATTTGATTTAAGAGGTTCACAACTGGAAGACAACATGATTCAATTTGAATTTGTATTTCGAAATTTGAGGGCAAAGAACATCTGATTTGATCTCCTATGATAAGGATGTGCCACCATGCTTCATCTGAGGGGGAAAGAATAGGATTTTTAAAAAAAGCATGTTATGAGATTGAATTGTAAATAGAAATCAAGATAATTTAAATAAAGATGTAAGTTTAAGATAGAGATATTTAGAAGTACAATTTGTGTAAAGAGCAGGGGTGAAAAGTTCCCGGTTCGGACCGGATCACCCGATCCGGTACGATAGAGGCGGGTGGTTCGGAGAACCGGTAGCAAAAATCCCTGCCCACCCCCCCCATGCCTAGCTGAGCCACATGCTCATCAGAGGCTTTTTTTTTACTTTTAAACACATTTTTTCTATAACCTCTTCAGCCAAAAAAATGTGTTTAAAAGTAAAAAAAAAAGCCTCTGATGATCGCGCAGCTCAGCTGGGATCCTCAAAGGCTTTTAAAAGAAAAAAAACCTTTTTCTCTTTTAAATGCCTCTGACGATCCAAGCTGAGTTGCCTGATCATCAGAGGCATTTAAAGGAAAAAAAAAGTCTCTGCTGATCAGGCAACTCAGCTGGGATTGCCATAGCCTTTTGAAAGCATTTTTTTACAACCTCTTCGCCGAAGAGGTTGTAGAAAAAATGGTTTTAAAAGTTTTTTTTAAAAATGGCCATGCCCACCCAGTCACATTACCCCTGCCCCCCACCAAGCCGTGCCCACACACCAGTAGTAACAAATTTTAGATTTCACCACTGGTAAAGAGGTTTAAATAGGTTAAAGATACCAATGCAGAAAAGTTGTTATTAGTATTGAAATTTTGATATGTTTGTTTTTGGTTGCTTATATTTTTTGTTTTTTGTTTGTGTGTGTGTGGTTTTTTTCTTGCTTTTTTGTGTATTATGTTTCTTTTTGCACTGTGTATTTTAATCTTTTGAAATTTAATAAATATTTAAAAAAAAAAAAGCAATAGCACTTAAACTTACATACTGCTTCACGGTGCTTTACAGTCCTCTCTAAGCAGTTTACAGGGTTACATATTGCTCCCCACAATCTGGGTCATTTTACTGACCTCGGAAGGATGGAAGCCAGAGTCAACTTCGACCAAGTCAGGATCTAACGAATCGAGCTCTTGGCAGTGTGAGCAGAGTTAGCCTGCAATATTGCATTCTAACCACTGAGCCACCACAGCTCAGAGGTGGCGCCATCTTTTACAGAATGTTGATTCTGCTAAGATCTGACCAATCGCGTTCAAAGGTTTTACTGCAATATACTTTTGTAATAGTGCCCTCATTTTCTGTTAGCTCCACTAGGTGGACTAAAACTAGTCTAGTCCATCTAGTGGAGCTAACTGGAATCAAGTAAAGGGCAAGGCTATAACAACAGAATTGGAAGTCTGATTGCACTGACACCTTATAGTGCTGTGAATCAGGGTGGAATCTGACTGCTTTGGAATGCTATCTTGTTTCTCTGGAGTTAAATTTCAATAAGTTTCAATTTCTTTTATATAAATAGCAGTTGCTGCAAATTTCTGTCCAGGTCATCTTCTCAACTGCCCTGACCAAAACCACACGAAGTAGGTAGAACACAATTATAATATTAGGTTATGAACTAACCCAGAAAATGCTCTACTACAAGAAGAATGAAATAATGAAAGACAGATGCAATCCTCGTAGTCATGGGCATCTTTTCAGGAGTGAAAGAACCAGTAACTTCAGGAAAGGGCTTCTCCCAGAAATGCTGATTTGCTTTCCTCTTTGTGTCTCTTCCAAAATGCTTATGTAACTCCAGTGAAATTTCTGGTCATTCTTTTCCTCCAAGAAAAAGCTTCAGGAAATAAGAAAGTACATAAACTATCCTATTTCATCAGATTACTTGCTTAGGGTTGTGGGATGAAATTCATCTGAAATAGTTTGTCTTATCCTAGGGATGCTTTTACAGATTCCCACTAGGACCTATTTTTCCGGCATTGCCTAGTGGTCTTTTATCCAAGAAACTTCAGATCTGACTTGGCTTAACTTTTTTTTGAAATAAACTTAATTGCTAAATGCTGCTGCCCCTTGCATAAAGAGATCCTATGGAATTAAATAGACTATTTATGGGTTTATTTGGGATCCAATGAGATCTAATCTATCTATCTATCTATCTATCTATCTATCTATCTATCTATCTATCTATCAATCAATCATCTATTTATTGGTTCAATTTATTGGTTCAATTTATTGGTTCAATTTATACGCCACCCTTCTCCAGAGACTCAGGGCAGCTTACAATGCGTTAAGCAATAGCCTTCATACTTTTGTATATACCTGCTTAGTAGGGCTTTTGGCCCCCCTAAGCGTTCTTCTTTTTTATACAAGTCAGCTTATGGCCCCACAATCCGGGTCCTCATTTTACCTACCTCGGAAGGATGGAAGGCTGAGTCAACCTTGAGCCTGGTGAGATTCAAACTTGCAGTAATTGCAATCTATCTATCTATCTATCTATCTATCTATCTATCTATCTATCTATCTATCTATCTATCTATCTATCTACCTATCACTCAATCTATCTATAAATTGATATATAGGTATATGTATAGATATAGATAGATATCAATAGATATCAATTATCTCTATCGATATATAGGTATAAGTATAGATATATAGATATAGATAGATATAGATATTGATTATCTCTCTATCATCTATCATCTCTCTCATTTCTAACTTAATCTATATCTCGATATATAGGCATAGATATAGATAGATATAGATATCAATAGATATTGATTATCTATCTATCTATCTATCTATCTATCTATCTATCTATCTATCTATCTATCTATCTATCTATCATTGAATCTCATTGGATCTCAAATAAACCCATATAGCCATATATACTATGGGATGAAATTCATCTGGATTTTTCCCAGGTTCTTCTTGAGTGCCGTGTTCTAAATACCACCACCAGTGACAGGATCATTGTATCTAAATGTGGTTGGAGTCAGCTGTGATTGTGCTTGCATTGTTGTAAAGGAATTAATGCCATCTGGGAGATATTTGCTGTGACACCACAGAGCTATAATATATGGGATGAAGTATCTCTGCTGATGGAAACCAATAAGCTAATGGAGAGATGAGGGAAGTGAATCAGAAGCCCTTTGATTTCTGTATGCCGGATTGAAATTTATTTTAGGTCTTACTAGAGTTTTATTGCCATTTAATGGTCTAGATTAAAGGAATTGAAAGCATCATTTTTGACTACTTACAAACCGGCAGAGTGATGGCTTTTATAACGCAGACTAGTTAAATATTTCAGAAGGTATCTGGGGCTGCATATCTCAGCCATTACCCACTCCTCTTCTCCTGCAATCAACCAACTGAAACCAATGGGAGCACCAGGAAATAAACCACATCTGGATTTCATCAGTGGGCTTAGAGTAACCTCCTGGTCTTCTGAAGAGGTTATAGCAGGGGTGTCAAATTTCCGGCGTCACGTTGTTGTCACGTGATGTATAGTGACTTTTCCCCCCTTCACTAAACCGGGGTGGGGGGGTGGGGGGGTGGGCATGGCCAGAGCGTGACGCATCCAGCCTACAGGACACAAGTTTGACATCCCTGGGTTATAGGAACATCTGGTGAGGTGGCAACATCAACAGAAGGATGGAGATTAAAAATGTTTCAGAATAACAGGGAAGTCTGGTGGCGCAGTGGACTAAGTGCTGTTAAAGTAGCATTTAACTGCCAGCTGCCTGCAATTACTGCAAGTTCAAATCTCACCAGGCTCAAGGTTGACTCAGCCTTCCATCCTTCTGAGGTAGGTAAAATGAGGACCCGGATTGTGAGGGCAATAAGCTGACTTTGTATAAAAAAGAACACCACTTAGGAGAGGCTGAAAGCCCTACTAAGCAGGTATATACAAAAGTATGAAGGCTATTGCTTAACGCATTGTAAGGCGCCCTGAGAAGGGGGGCATATAAATCGAACTAATAAATAAATAAATAAAATAAATAAATAACGAGTTGGAAAGACAGTGGAAAGTATCCACACACACCCTAACCCCAGTATGGAAAATGCACCATTCCAACTCAAGAACAAAATGCCCAATTGCTACCTCGTAATTGCAGGTAGTCCTCGATTTACAACAGTTCATTTAGTGGCCATTCAAAGTTATAATGGCACTGAAAACAGTGATTTATGACTGTTTTTTCACACTTATGACCATTGCAGCATCCCCATGGTCATGTGATCAAAATTCAGACACTTGGCAACTGACTCGTATTTATGATGAAGCAAAGGCAATGAGGAAGTCAGATTCACTTAACAACTGTATTGTTAACAACTGCAGTGATTCACTTAACAACTGTGGTAAGCAAAGTCATAAAATGGGGCAAAACTCACCTCTTGGCATGGACATATGTGGTGCTCATCCCAGAGAGCATTGTGGATTTACGCTTATTAAGTATTTACCTTTAATAAATCTTGTGATGATCATATCAGTTTTCAGCTCCTCTTTCTTGGAAATCTCTCATGGATGCTGGTCCCTGGAGGGCATTTACATTTATATTTGGACAAACTACTATGAAGAGCCTTGGTGGCGCAGCAGATTAAAGTACTGTTAAGTAACACCAGCTGCCTGCAATTACTGCAAGTTTGAATCTCACCAGACTCAAGGTTGACTCAGCCTTCCATCCTTTTGAGGTAGGTAAAATGAGGACCTGGATTGTGGGGGCAATAAGCTGACTTTGTATATATATAAAAAAAGAACACTGCTTAGGGGCAGCTGAAAGCCTTACTAAGCAGATATATACAAAAGTATGAAGGCTATTGCTTAATGCATTGTAAGCCGCCCTGAGTCTCCGGAGAAGGGTGGCATATAAATTGAACCAATAAATAAATTGAACCAATAAACATGACTACATGATTTTAAAAAAAAGAAGCTACAATAGTTTGTCTTATCCTAGGGATGCTTTTACAGATTCCCACTAGGACTTATTTTTCTGGCATTGCCTGGTGGTCATCCATCCAAGAATCTTCAGATCTGACTTGGCTTAATTTCTTTTGAAATAAACTTAATTTCTAAATGCTACTGCCCCTTGCATAAAGGGATCCTATGGAATTGAATAGAATATTTACGGGTTTATTTGGGATCCAATGAGATCCAATTGTCTGTCTATCTTTCTGTCTGTCTATCTCTAGCTCTATCGATATATAGATATAGATAAATAGAGATAGATAGATAGATATAGAGATATAGAGATAGATAGATAGAGATCTCTATCAATATATTTCTATATATTTATAGATAGAGATATAGTTATTGATATCTATATATCTATATCTATAGAGATAGCTATATATAGATAAATATAGATAGATAGATAAAGATAGATATAGCTATCTCTATAGATATAGATCTGGAAATATAAATATCGATAGATATCTATATGTATCTCATTGGATTGCAAATAAACCCACATAGCCCCCCCCCCCACACAGAGTATATATAAATAAATATCCCAACTTGATTAATTTCTCCTAGCAGCACAACCAGGTTACTTGAGGATAATCCCATTTATTCTCATCACAACCATGGCAGTAGATGATACTGAAAGAGAATGATTAGCTTAAGGTTATTTGCAAATCTTTATGGAAATGCACGGCTTTGAATCTGAACCAATTGTACTCCTCTCTGGAAACCATGCAAACATTCACAAGTTCCGTTATTGCTGGTTATTGTGAATAGAATGATTGCTATAGTTTGTATGGGGCTGTCTCCTATTCATAACAAAGTGCATCTCTTGGAAAGTGCTGTGGTTAGTGCTCAGCCCAAGTAGCATTGACTGTAATGTACCTTCCAATTTGCAAAAATGTTCTTCCCTGTGAAATAAGCTTTTCTTGTCTTGCAAATGTCTTTTGATGACGTTGCTATGAGTTGCTGTGATTTTGCCTTCTTTTTACCCCATAGTTGTGCATTGCTTTGCATGCCCTTCCTTTGTAGTCTAAAAACAATTAAGCGAGAGAAGTTTAGATGTCTTTTGTTGTGATTTAATTAAAAGGAAGAAAGCAGATCACCCATAACTGTGCAATGAAACATAGGGCATGCAAACATATTCCATCAAGCACTCCTTAACTAAGGCATGTGGAAAAAAGTTCCAGAATCCCCCATTGTTGTAGTCCAGCAGCAGCCTGCAGAGCTGGCAGTGGGGTCAGACAGTGAGGAGTCTGGGAAGGACAATGGGCCAGTCCTGGAATCAGGGGAAGGCTCAGACGAGGAGTCTGCATTGGAGGCAGAGATGGGGCCAGGGCCATCTGGGAGCGATGCACAGACTCTGGAGCCCCCAGAGGTGGAGAGCAGAGAGGCAGAGGAACAGGAGAAGCTGTTCATAGAGCACACATGCGAAGAGCTGCCAGAAGGCAAGAGCAGCTAATGCAAAAAGGACGACTCAGGAGTAACGCCAGGAGATGATTGGCTCCTCCCATAAGGCTTAAAAGAGCAGCAATGGCTCTTGGGCTCTTTGTAGGAAAGCAACATTGCTACATTTGTTTCTTGTCAGCGTCTCTTGTGTCTGAACTTCATGGGGCTTTGCCAAGAAAAGCCTTTGGCAGTGTGCCAAAGAAGACAAAGATTTGTGATAAGGCTGAAGGACTTTTTCTGAAGGACTTATTTTGGAATTAATTTGGACTAAGATGAGAATGAAGTAATTCTCAGCTGTTCTAATAAAATATGGATTGATTGTGACTGGTAATTACTTTGGCCTAGGTCATAACACCCATGACACTTTACACTTCTCTTTTTAATCTCTTCTTACTAAATGAAATCAGAAGACTTACACGAAAAAGGCAGAGGAAGAATGCAGCACAGTTAGTTCAAATAATTTTTTCCCATGTAAGAGCAAAAGATTGCAACTGATGTTCTGTTCAGCAAAGATGGATTTCATCTGAGTAAAGATGAATAGGATTGAGCTGTAAATGGGTGTGATAAATTATGAATACCATTCAAGGCTCTTAACTTTCACCAAAGGTCCATGAGACACCACCTAATATCATAAAGCGTGCATTCATAAATTTACCAGTTGGATTTCATTGTGTGCAGTATGCGTTTACGATGGTAGTTTATGGTGTTTATATTTTCTATGGCCCCTTAGAAATTTCATCCATCTTTCTTTGCAATGAGATTTAAATGCCTTTGTCAGGTCAATGTTTCTAAAAATGTGAAAGCAGTCTATCAATGCTGGTAGCCTCACAAAATGATCGCTTATATCTTGTTTAACCCAGAGAAAGATGAGGAAAAGTGTAAGGGAGAGGAATTCAGGATTGAGCAGTTAAATGGCAAAATAAAGCTCACAGAAGCAGAGAGGTAATTAAGTAATGTTTATAGTTTTCATAGGTATAGCTATTTATTATTTATGTTGTTCTAATTATTGGTTGGGAGCTACCAGAGTTCAATAGTGGATAGGTGGTTATATAAATGCTTTAAATAAATAAATAAGCAAGCAAGTGAAAAATAATTGCATATATTGTAATAAAGTAGAAAAATGTCTATTGCAAGGTAATAGCATAAAAAACAAACACATCAAAATGCAAAATACTAAGAAACAGTAAAATATGGAGATTTCTGTCTTCCTTCCTTCCTTCCTTCCTTCCTTCCTTCCTTCCTTCCTTCCTTCCTTCCTTCCTTCCTTCCTTCCTTCCTTCCTTCCCTCCCTGCCTCCCTGCCTCCCTCCCTCCCATAAAAATATATATACTATTATCCACATCCACTAAAGAGAGAGCTTTGGGGAAAAGAAGTCATCAAAGAATGATCATGTCCCATTATTACGCCCTTGGAAACATAATTGTGCCTATACCTGGAGGAATAATTTAGCAAGCTAAAAGGAAGAGTTGTTACTCTTGTATTGTTAATCCAGCACCCTGGACAGCGCACTGTTTCTCTATGAATTCAGCTCTCATTGCGAGTTTGTGCTGGGGATTAAGAAATTAAGGAGGAAATTCAAAGCCAATAAAACAACCTAACAAGCTTTGTTGGTAGAGGTAACCCTGATTCCTTTGCTCTATTGCTTACAGTATGCCCATAATTTGTCAAGGTAGATGTGCTACTTCTAGAAATGGTCTTTACAAGTCAACAAGTACAGTTTGATACTGAATCCAGCAACACATTAATAGCAGACGTGGTCAAGGGTACCGTAAATCATACCAATTGTAAAAAAAGAAAGAAAGAAAGAAAGAAAGAAAGAAAGAAAGAAAGAAAGAAAGAAAGAAAGAAAGAAAAAAAAAAGAAAAGAAAAGACCAGCCTTTCCTATGCTGGGATTTCTGACTTAAAAAGCTGCTGGTATATTCTTAGCAAGATCTGTTCCATTCTTGTAGGATGGGATGCCAGTATCCCTGGGGCAAGCAATTTTCAACTTTGAGGGCATGTTCAAGAAGAATCTGACAGCCACCTGACAGAGATGTTTCAATTTGGATGCTTGCACTGAGCATGGAGTAGGATTTCATATGTTTATGGGAAGAAGGTTTGCTTTGAACCTGAATCAAATCCATCATGTTCTAGAATTCCTGCTGAACTGTTATCAAGAGAGCCGAAACATAGAATGCTGTGAAAGCTGTTCAAAGTTTTGGATGAAATCATATTTGGATGGAGTGAGTAGGGCAAGACTGATATACATTGTATCTCTGGGCCTTCCTCCTTTCAGCCCCAAATGTGGCTTATTAGTTTAGTTAGTTTAGTTTAGTTTATTAGATTTATATACCGCCCTTCTCCTGACGGACTCAGGGCGGTGAACAGCCAAACATTAAAACATTAAAATACAAGCAATATAAAAGTTAAAAATAATCTAAAAACATAATTAAATCAAATTTTGGCTTCCCCAAATTTAAAACCCCTCCTAAAACTGCCCCTCAGGCACTCGTCACCTCTCGCCTGGACTACTGCAATGCTCTCTACATGGGGCTCCCCTTGGGGTGCACCCGGAGGCTCCAACTAGTGCAGAATGCGGCCGCGCGGGGGATTATGGGAGCGACGGGACACTCCCATGTGACACCTCTCCTGCGCGAGTTGCATTGGCTACCGGTGGACTTCCGGGTGCGTTTCAAGATGTTGGTGACCACCTTTAAAGCACTCCATGGCTTAGGACCAGGGTACTTACGGGACCGCCTTCTGCCGCCAATAGCCTCCCACCGGCCAGTGCTTTCCCACAGAGAGAGTCTCCTCAGGGTGCCGTCAGCCAGACAATGCCGGCTGGCGACCCCCAGGGCGAGGGCCTTCTCTGTGGCAGCCCCTACCCTCTGGAACGATCTTCCTCCAAAACTGAGAACAATTGCTGACCTCCGGACTTTTCGTCGGACCCTGAAAACTCATCTCTTTCAGCTTGCTGGTCTAGCCTGACCCCGCTGAATTTTTAAGATCTGTATTATAGGGTTGGGTATTTTAAATATTTAATGGTTAATGGTTTTAATTTTTAGCCAAAGTTATATGCTTTTTAAAGAAATGGTTTAACTTTTGTGTACTATTTTTATTTGGCTGTTCACCGCCCTGAGTCCGCAAGGAGAAGGGCGGTATACAAATCTAAACAAATAAATAAATAAATAAATAAATAAATAAATAAATAAAATTCACCCATTAAAATCTACGTTAAGCCAGCCCGGTTTGCTGGAATAGAAAAGTCTTTAATGCCTTGCGGAAAGTGCGGAGGTCTGGGATTAATTGAATCCCCGTGGGTAACTCGTTCCAGAGGGCAGGAGCCCCCACAGAGAAGGCTCTCCCCCTGGGGGTCGCCAGTCGACATTGCCTGACCGACGGCACCCTGAGGAGGCCCTCTCTATGAGAGCGTATTGGCCGGTGGGAGGTTATCGGTGGCAGAAGGTGGTCTCGTAAGTACCCGGGTCCTAAGCCATAGAGCGCTTTAAATATGAGAACCAAGACCTTGAAGCGCACCCGGAAGACCACTGGGAGCCAGTGCAGCTTGCGCAGGAGAGGTGTCACATGGGAGCGCTAAGTTGCCCCCATAATCACCCGCGCGGCCGCATTCTGGACCAGTTGGAGCCTCCGGGTGGTCCTCAAGGGGAGCCCCATGTAGAGAGCATTACAGTAGTCCAAGCGAGAAGTGACCAGGGCATGAGTGACTGTGCATAAGGAGTCCCGATCCAGAAAGGGACGCAACTGGCGTATCAGGCGAACCTGATAAAAAGCCCCCCTGGCCACGGCCGTCATATGCTCTTCTAAAGCCAGCCGTGGATCCAGGAGGACACCCAAGTTACAAACCCTCTCTGTGGGGGGCAGAGACTCGCCCTAATAGCCAGCAAAGGCACCAGCTGGCTATATCAGGACGCCGGCATCCACAGCCACTCGGTTTTGGAAGGATTGAGTTGGAGCCTGTTCCTCCCCATTCAGACCCGTACGGCCTCCAGACACTGGGACATCACTTCGAGGGCATCATTGGGGTGATCCGGGGTGGAGATGTACAGCTGCGTATCATCAGCGTACAGATGACACTGCATCCCGAAACCACGGATGATCTCACCCAGCGGCTTCACATAAATGTTGAACAGGAGCGGTGAGAGGACCGACCCTTGCAGCACCCCGCAAGCAAGGCGCCTCGAGGTCGACCTCTGCCCCCCCTGCCAACACAGACTGCAACCGGTCGGAGAGATAGGAGGAGAACCACCGCAACACGGTGCCTCCCACCCCCAATCCCTCCAGCCGGTGCAGCAAGATACCATGGTCAATGGTATCAAAAGCCGCTGAGAGGTCTAATAGGACCAGAACAGAGGAGCAACCCCTGTCCCGAGCCCTCCAGAGATCATCAACCAACGCGACCAATGCCATCTCCGTGCTGTACCCAGGCCTGAAGCCGCACTGGAATGGATCTAGATAGACAGTGTCATCCAGGTACTGCGGGAGCTGTCGCGCAACCACACTCTCTACAACCTTCGCCAAGAAGGGAAGGTTGGAGACTGGATGATAATTTCCCAAAACAGTCGGGTCCAGAGAAGGCTTCTTGAGGAGGGGTCTCACCACCGCCTCTTTCAAGGCGGGAGGCAAGAAACCCTCGCTCAAAGAAGCATTTATAATCCTCTGGAGCCAGCCTCGTGTAACCTCCCGGGTAGCCAGCACTAGCCAGGAGGGACACGGGTCCAATAAACATGTGGTTGCGTTCAATCTCCCCAGGATCCTGTCCACGTCCTCGGGGGTCACAGGGTCAAATTCATCCCATACAACAGTCTCAAGACCTGCCCCAGACACCTCGCCGGAACCTACCCAGTCAGAGTCCAAGCCTTATTGACTGGTCAATCTCCCAATCTCCCTCCACTCTGCAATTGCCATCAAAATCCTACTGGCCAACCTGTATATTCCAATATCTTGCCTATTATGCCCTCCTCTCTTCCTCTTAGCTTTCAGTGCTAATGACTGAGCATGGCATCTCTCCCTGGTCCATCCTGATCTCAGTGCATTTTCTCTTTTTCCTGAGTTGCAACTGCCAATGTCCCGGCATGCCTAAGACTCACCTGTGATTCTCCTAGCATCTTTCTTTTCTCATTCTCTTTAGCTGTTGTGAATGATGCACCATGGGTTCAATGTCATCTTCCCTGCCCCGTTCTCTTCCTCCCCTGTCTTGCTTCAGCCAGTGATGTTCTTTGCTTGTTCTGCTCCAAACTGGTAACTGTATCTAACTTTGTACAATCCTGTGTTGTCTGTGATGCTCTCTGAGCTTGGTTGTTTTCGTGTAGATGTTTCATTATTCAGTTAGGTAACATGATGTTGGATAACCATTTGTCTAAAGTGGTGTAGAGTTTCCTGCCTAAGCAGGGAATTGAACTAGAAGACCTCCAAGGTCCCTTCCAACTCTGTTATTCTATTCTGTTCTGTGATGATGTTACCTAGTTGGGTAATGAGATGTCTGCAAGAAAGCAAGATGCAAGTTTAGGTAGCACAAGGATCCCACCGTTCAACCCTGATCTACAAATATTGTGTATAATCTCCTGAACATTATTCAATTATATAATATTAATATAATTATTCAATGTATTATACATTCTAAATGGGTCTGTGCTTGGAATGCTTTATACATCTCCAGCCTCTTCTAACTTTTGCAGTGTTTGATAATCCAAGCATGTTGATCCCAAATATTACCTGCCATGACTTTAGTTTCCTAAACCCAGAATTGTTCATGAAAGGCAGGACTTTTGCTACATATATTTCAGCTGTCTTATAACTGAGCACATGAAGAAGACTCCTCTCTTCCCAGAAAAATCCACTGACATTTTTCCCATGTTTGAAATAATTTTCAAAAGCACATTCCTCTTCACCGAATTGAATGATAAATGTAGAAAAAAATGCAAATGATTTTTTCCTCTACATAGCACTAGAAATAGAAATTCTGCCCAGCTACAATATATTTAAGCCATATTTAAGAGCTACGACGTTGCAATACATGTCTGTAAAAGTTGGACCATAAGAAAGGCTGAGCGTCAAAGAACTGAGGCCCTTGAACTATGGTGCTGGAGAAGACTCCTGCGAGTCCCTTAGACTGCAAGGCGATCAAACTGGTCAGTCCTAGAGGAGATCAACCCTGGCTGCTCTTTAGAAGGCCAGATCCTGAAGATGAAACTCAAATACTTTGGCCACCTAATGAGAAGGAAGGACTCACTGGAGAAGAACCTAATGCTGGGAACGATTGAGGGCAAAAGAAGAAGGGGACGACAGAGAATGAGGTGGCTGGATGGAGTCACTGAAGCAGTCAGCATGAGCTTAAATGGACTCCCGAGGTTGGTAGAGGACAGGAAGTCCTGGAGGAACATTGTCCATGGGATTGCAGTGGGTCGGACTTGACTTCGCAACTAACAGCAACATAGAGCTACAAAGGGTGCTGAATGAAGCAGATTGTTTGGGCCCTTTTCAATTTGAGTTCAGGTCAGGGCACAGCACTGAAAAGGCTTTGTTTTCACTTATTGAAATCCCTTGGAGGACTCAGGTTGGGGGTGGGGCAACCATTCTGGCTGTACTGGAAATCTCAGTGGGATTCAATACCATCGACCATGATATGAGCTTTGGTGGTGCAGTAGTTAGAATGCAGTATTGCAGGCTAACTCACTGCTCACTGCCAGAAGTTTGATTCTGACTGGCTCATGGATGACTCAGCCTTCCATCCTTTTGAGACTGGTAAAATGAGGACCCAGATTGTTGGGTGGCCAAAATTTGGGAACCTTTTGGGGGAAAAAGTGTATTTTTGAGGTTTGATGGCTAATAACATCACTTTTTTTTTGGGGAGTTTTAAAATAATCATATTCCACTGCTGGAATGGCCTGGGAATAAATAGCCCAAACCTTAAACCAATTGAAAATCTACGGAGCTGACTAAAGAAACTTGTTAGTCAGAAGTGACCCACAATAAAACCCAGTTCATAGAAGCAATCTTTCAATCTTGGTTTCACATTATAACTGCTGCAGAACTAAAAGACTTGGTTCACTCCATGGGAAGACATTGTAAGGCCGTAATTCATGCTAAAGGTTACTCAACTAAGTATTAACTGACGTAATAATTTTTGTATATCTCGTCTATGGTGATAATTTTTGTATATCTCATTTTTTCTACGTGTTTCACTTTTCTTCTTTATACTGTAACTGGTATTCTAATAGCAAATCCTTCATAAAAGCTATTGCATTACATTCTTGATTAAATTATCTTTCCATTGATATATATTTTCTGGAGTTTTTTCTGTGTAAAAAAAAACCCTCCTTTTTTCTTTCTCCTTTTTTCCCCTTTTGAATGGAGTACTAAAATACTAGAATAGTATTTTTGATACATAAAAGTTGTTTTGATACATAAATCCCATCTCAAAACAGATGGGGAAGAACTCTTTCCTACCACTCTCTTCAGATATGAGAATTGTATAGTATTTCTCTGTTGTTTCAGAATTCATGTTTGCTGTCTCTGGGACTCTATAAGCATCAATGGACGTTGATTAATTGGCTTGGCTTAATTAGTCATTTGCAGCTTTGCCATTCTATCAATATAATAACATGGTACCATTTGTTTTGTGACCGAAATGCCAATTAGTTAAATATGCAAATTGCCAAATCACAAATACTGTAACTAATCCCACAACGATAAATAATAATAGTCGCCAGCCTTTGAAAGAAAAGGCCACTCAACTGCAGGCAGTTTTGCTGTTTTTTAAATCAACTATTCATGTCAACATATAGCTCGATACTTAAAGCAGTATTAACTTGGACCATCTGATGACTGATTGCCAACCATTTATAACCATAGACAATATTCCCAAAGACCACTAATACCCTATGAATATTTTTAATGGCACATCTAACCTCCCTAAGCATCCTTTAGCAGTTCAGTTAACAAGATGACCTGATCCCCATCACTGCATGTGAACTAATGGGATTAAAGTTACAGAAAGGAGGATGCTGATTGAATGCTTTAAAATCCTTCTAAATGCTAAAAGACTGTAGAGATTCTCAGTCATCCAGGTCATGGTTATCCCAAAGGACCCTGAGGACCCAGGTAAACCTCCAAGTGCTTCAATGACCCTCTAAAAGGATGCAATTGACCAGCGACTGCAAGGAGTATAAATCCTTCCATTCCCCACCATCCTGTCAGAGCTGAAGAAGCTTCTTGGATGAGAAGTGAAACGTCTTCAAAAGAAAAAACAAGAAAGGCCAGCCGCCTCCTGAGGGGGGAAAAAAAAGGCCCTTGATTTAAAACTTGGATATGTTCAACTTACAAAAAACTCATTTAGCAACCATTCAGAGTTACAGCAGTATTAGAAGAAGAAAAAAAGCTCCTTTGGGACTTCTAAATACTAACCATAGTTTCACAGTGTAACCAGGGGTGGGCTGCTGGGGGTTCGCAGGGATTCGGGAGAACCTCTAGCTAAGATTCTGTGCAGTTCGGAGAACCCCGAAAGCCCACTCCTGGCTGGCCCCGCCCATCCCACCCCGCCCCTCCCAGGAGTCCCCACGTGGCCTGTTTTGGTAAGTGTAGGGCAGGCGTGGAGGCTCGGGGAGGGCGAAAAATAGGCCTACTAGAAGTTCAGGAAGGCCGGAAACGGGCCTGCTTCTAGCCTCCAGAATCTGGGGAAGCCATTTTCGCCCTCCTGGAGGCTCGAGGAAAGCTTCTGGAGCCCGGGGAAGGCAAAAGTGCCCCCCACCATGGTGCAGGAGGCCAACTAGGCGATGCCCAATGGTCATTCCCACCCAGCAGAGAACCCCTTCTAAAATTTTTGAAGTCCACCTCTGAGTGTAATCAATTATAGAGGGAGATGGTATTCTTCCCTTTATGGCTGTGTACAAATAGAAGCCTCTAATTTGTATACCAAAATGAATAGGAGGTTGAACTCCTATTTTCTAAATCACCGCTTCTCAACATGGATAATTTTAAGATGACTGGGCTTTCAGGCTGCGGGATTCTGGGATTTTGAAGTCCATGCAAAGTTTGCCAAGTTTGAAAAAAAAACAAAAACCACTGCTCTGAATTATCTTTTTCATCTTTCAGATTCTGTGATCACCATAATGTCACAAAATGTCATGCATTTTTTTTTTCTGGGAAAAACAGTGGAATTTGCAATTAAAACATAGTACAGAATCAGCCAGGAAATTGCAGAAGTTCATAGCAGATTAACAGTAAATCTGATTTTTGTCTATTTTGGTCAGCATGATTTCCTCTGAGTTAACTGGCAGCTGATTTCCATAAGAGTCTTTTACATCACTGCTATGGAACGGCAGACAATTCAATTCAATTCAATTTTATTTCTGGCCAAGAGGCCCCAGAGCAAGTTACAAATATAATCTGAACTTGGCATTAGATAAAACAGTTTAACAAGTGAAGTTACTTTAACCAGTAAAATATTTAATAACCATTACATAACAGACTTAAAACCCCAACTCATAAATTTATTACTAAAAGCCTTGTTGGTTTAGCACTATTAGGTTTTGGTTGCAAATATATGTTTTTAAAAACAAGGAAGGATTTCTTCAGGAAATCCCAAATGAAAGATAGACAAGTTAATTTCTGGCCTTGTCAGTTTCAATAGATTCATCATAAAAAGAAATATGTTACTTTAGATGGCCTTCCCCATTAAAAAAACAACCTTATTTATTTACTATACAGTTTAATGCTACTTTCCATACTATTACAGCCCTAAGTGATTTTCCCACCAACAAAATGCACACAAATACAAATATTGCAAAACTTGTATTTTTGTATATGGAACAGTGAGAAAACTCAAGGGTAGAATGGAATGGATTGGAAAGTATGAACAGCTTTGATTTAAAAATATAGGCTGACTGGAAGCTTTGACCATTTCTGACCAGTTCTCCAATGAATTCTGAGTCCTTCCTAGTCATTTTTTTACCCTTGTAAATATGACTAGAATAGAAATAGAGTAGAGTAAAGTAGAGTGGAGTGGAGTGGAGTGGAGTGGAGTGGAGTGGAGTGGAGTGGAGTGGAGTGGAGTAGAGTAGAGTAGAGTAGAGTAGAGTAGAGTAGAGTAGAGTAGAGTAGAGTAGAGTAGAGTAGAGTAGAACAGAACAGAACAGAACAGAATAGAATAATCAAGTTGGAAGGGACCTTGGAGGTCTTCTAGTCCAACCCCCTGCTTAGACAGGAAACTCTACACGACTTCAGACAAATGGTTGTCCTGTCTCTTCTTAAAAACTTCCAGTGTTGGAGAACTCAAAACTTCTGGAGGCAAGTTGTTCCATTGATTCATTGTTCTAACTGACAGGAAATTACTCCTTAGTTCTATATAGGCAGGCTGTCAGAAGAGTTTTTTGCAATAATGAAAGAAAGAAAAAATCCGCACAATTCAATAATAACTATGACAGCTTCTAGTTATGCAGATTGGCCAACATTCCACTTAGCGCATTGGGAAGCATGAAAGCTCATATTTTCTGTTTTCAGCTCCCCAGAACATTAATTGGTGGGCCTTGCATTTTAGGAAGGACCTTGCAACCGGAGCGTGCCCAGAGAAAAACAATCAAGAGGATAAGGAGCCTGAAAAGGGGCGTGGGGAGGAAACCTTTGAGGAAACAGTTGCATATCCTGGTGAAGAAAGAACTGTTCTCAAGAATTTCAGTAGCTTTTATGCAGAAGATGGGAGTAGGATGGTTCAGAATTTTCCCAAAAGATAGGTCAAGAAACCATGAAGAGATTTTTTTTCTTTTTTCTTTTTTGTATTAAAAACAGAAGCGCCGTATCCCCTTGAGGGACCACCCCAGGGGTAGAAATGCTACCAATTTGGACCGGTTTGCCCAAACCGGTTGTAATAAAAGCTACCGGTTCACCTGTAAAAAAATGCTACCAGTTCGAATGAACTGGCATTTCTGAGGATCAGCTGTGCCGCACGATTTATATTCGCTAGAAAGCAGGAAATCCTGCTTTCTAAATCTAAATCGCGCGGCACAGCTGTTTTCCCTCCGCTGTTCTACTTACCTTAGAGAAGGTTTCTTAAGCCTCCTTTTTCAGCACTGTGTGGTAGCGCCTGTGGTGCAAATGTGCGTGCAAAGTGTGTGTTTGGCACACACCGTGCATGCGTGCATGCAGCGAACCGGTAGCAAAGCAAACCGGTAGCAGGCCACCGATCATTTCATTCATGGACTACCCTACCCATTGGGACTAACCTGCCCTATTCGTTCTAGCGTCTAGTTAGAAACAGTAAAGAAAGGGCCTACTTTGGACCCATCAACCAAACAACTTTGACTGGCAGGATCCAGCAGAAGAGCCTTTTCTGCTGTGGCTCCCACCTCTAGAATATTCTCCTGTCAGAGGTGAGATCCATCCCCCACCCTCACCCCAAATGTGGCTTGACCTGGAACCCTGAAAGGGCCTGCTACATGGGGGTGACTCACAGGATAGAGAAGATTCTCAACCCCAGGTTGCCCGTCATTTTGGTTTTAACTTTTAAAGTTAAACTTTGGTTTAATTTTTAACTTTTTATTCTATTTTAATTGTTTTGGCACTTTCTAATTTTTATTATATTACAAGCTGCCCAGAAATCCAATAAATAAATAAACAAATACATACATACATACATACATACATACATACATACATACATACATACATATTCTGAAGCATTTATACAATAGAACATTAAGAATTTAGGTATCTAAATATAATTGTATAAAAATAACTAAAATGGAAAAGATGGTGCAACAGTGATCTATATTTAATAAATGTTAAGTCTGAACCAGTTTTATATTAACATTTTATATACTTTTAATTTCTACAAATGTTACTCACATATTCATTATTCTATGTATATATTTTCTGATTTTATTAGTATTGCTGTATTTTTTATTGAAATTTATCATATGTTCTGGTTGTTATACCTATCAATATATGTAAGAGAGTGGGGGGAGGGAGGGAGGGAGAGAGAAAGAGAGAGAAGGAGAGAGAAGAAACAATAGGTTTAATTACAAGGAAATACATTTGGCTGAATATTTAAAAAAGAGAGAGATTTGTCTAGTTCTAGCAAGGGAGTGCAGCTGTTGTATGCCCTTGATTTAAAACTGGTATAGGGAGTGTTTCAGTGGTGGGTTTTAAATTTTTTTTACTACTGGTTCTGTGGGCATGGCTGGGTGGGTGTGGCATGGCTTGGTGGGTGTGGCTTGGTGGGCGTGGCAAGGGAAGGATACTGTAAAATCTCCATTCCCTCCCCAATCCAGGGGAAGGATACAGCAAAAGCCCCATTTCCTCCCTTATCAGCTGGGACTTGGGAGGCAGAGAATAGATGGGGGCGGGGCCAGTCAGAATTTTGACTACCGGTTCTCCGAACTACTCAAAATTTCCGCTACCGGTTCTCCAGAACTGGTCAGAACCTGCTGAAACCCACCTCTGGAGTGTTTGATTTACAAAAACTCAGTTAGCAACCATTCAGAGTTACAGCAGCATTGGGAAAAAAGTGGCATATGAATGGTCCTTGCATGATCATTGCAGCATCCCACAGTCACATGATCAAAATCCGGGCGCTTGGCAACCAGCATATATTTGTGTAGTTTGTAGCATCCTGGGTCATGTGATGATCCGCATTGCAACCTCCCCAGTCATATGCTGATAAGCAAGATCAACGGAGGAAGCCAGATTTGCTTAATGACCGTGATGTGACTCATTTGACAGCTGCAGTGATTCGCTTAACAACGAGGGCCAAGAAGGTCGCAAAATTGGACACAACTCACCGAATGACCTGCCTTGCTTAGCAATAGAAACCGTGGTCCCAATTGTTGTAAATTGAGGATTACCTGTACAACTGAGGAAACTGTTCAGGATACATATTTCATCCCCCGGAGATTCTTACTTTCCATAATTCTGTAGCGGAGATAGGATAATAAACTGATACGGAAATAAAGCCAGTGGTGGGATTCAGTCAATTCGGGCGAATTGGTAGTTAAATTGCTGGCTGGCCCCACCCCTTTCCACCCCACCCCTTCCAGGAGTCCCCACGACCCCATTTTGGATCCCAGGTAAATTCAGGGAGGCCTACTAGGCCCAAAACAGGGCACAGGGGTGCTGTGCCCCCCCATCCCCTGAGTGGCCTGTTTTCACTCCCAGGAGGCTTCAGGGTAGCCTCCTAGGCCCAAAACTAGGCTTCCTAGGCCCAAAAATTATTTGAATCCCACCACTGTTAAAGCCCTATCAAAGCGTTGAATTCCTGCAGGAAGCATCGCCTTACTCTGCTCTTTCATTTTTCTTTCTCCCTTCACCCCCTGCAAAACCCTCCAAGAGCATTGTAAGGACACAAACTTAGTAGAGACCATTAAAACTTTTGTCAAACAGACACCGGGAATAAATGGTATCTGGATTCTAAGATGCATTGCAGAGCTGTATTTTTTTATATTGTAATGCAAGAGTGGAGAACCCAGTTCTTAGTAAGTAAGGACTGCACTTTGTCTTTTTAAATGTCAACTCCCAAGGACTGGAAGGACCGTTGCAATGATATAGTGAGGTTTGTAGAGGGGTCAAGGTGTTGGATTTAAAAAAATAAAATAAAATAAAAAGATAGGTGTTGGGGAATTGAAGGCAAAAGTGATGCATTATGTCTAGGAGAAGTAGTTTAAAATACATGTAGTCCTTGACTTAAGAACACAATTGAGCCCAAGTTTTTCATTTGCTAAGCAAGGCAGATTTTAAGCGAGTTTTGCCCCATTTTATGACCTTGTTTACGTTAGTGGTTAAACCAATCACTGCGGTTGTTAAGCCAATCACTGCAGTTGTTAAGTGAATCAGGCAGTCGTTCAGCGAATCTGGTTCTTTCTGTTGACTTTGCTGGTCAGGGAAAGCTGGGAAAGTTACAAATCGTGATCAAGTGATCCTGGGTCAGTGCGACGGTCACAAATAACCTGTCCGTTTCCGAGAGTCCAAATTTTGATTATGTGACCTTGGGGATGTTGCAATGGTCGTAAGTGTGAAAACTGGTCATAAGTCACATTTTTTCCAGTGCTTTTGTAACTTTGAACGGTCAATAAATGAATGCTTGCAAGAAGAGGACTACTTGTTGTTGTTTTTTTTTTGCCAGGATCTTAAATGTTAAAAGCAATAGCAATAGCACTTAGACTTATATACTGCTTCATAGTGCTTTTACAGCCCTCTCTAAGCGGTTTACAGAGTCAGCCTATTGCCCCCAACAATCTGGGTCCTCGTTTTACCCACCTCAGAAGGATGGAAGGCTGAGTCAATGATTTCAGTAACAACAGATTTCAATATATGAGTTCTAAATGCTTTGTCTTTTTATATATTTTAAAATATTTTTAGCTGCCATAAATGCTCCACTGGACAGAAAAATGGGAAGTAAGGCAACTGAATCTCTCTCTCTCTCTCTCTCTCTCTCTCTCTCTCTCTCTCTCTCTCTCTCTCTCTCTCTCTCTCCCACTCCCTCCCTCCCTCCCTCTCTGTGTAGCCCTTCAAATTCCAAGAACTATTCCAAAGCTATAAGATTCCCCTTTGATTTCCTCTGACAATGCTTTTTCTGAACTTTTCATGCCAATATGGGCAATCTTCTGAGTTGGAGTCACCATTGAGTATTTCAGAGCATGTTTTAGGTGCATCCACAAAATGGCTGCTAATGGAATCCTCAAACATATAGAGGAAGATCAAAAAACATGGCTAAAAACAATTCTGGTTTTAAAGACTGCTGCTCTTGTTTTATATAGAATAGAATAGAATAGAATAGAATAGAATAGAATAGAATAGAATAGAATAGAATAGAATAGAATAGAGAACAGAGAACAGAGTATAGAATATGGTATGGAATGGGACAGGATAGGATAGGACAGGGCAGGACAGGACAGAAGAGAAGAGAAGAGAACAGAACAGGACAGAACGAAACAGAACAAAATACTTTATTGGCCAAGTATGATTAGACATACAATACTCTAATACTCAGTGTACATGCCAAACAACAGAGAGAATAATAATAATAATAAAATAATAAATAAATAACTTTATTGTCATTGTACGTGTGTACACAGTAAACCCATACTAAGAAATTCCATTAACACCCAAAGACCAGGTCCAACATACATAACAATCCCCAAACACACTCCCACCCACCACAATCCTCCACCCCTAAACCAACCAAACATCCACACAACAGACCAAGTAATACTGTCCAACAGCTCACTGATGGTGGCCCTTTAGTTCATTGTTGAGTGCAATTATAGCTCTGGGATAAAAACTATTCAGAAAACGTGTGGTCCGCGTTTTAATTATTCTGTATCTTCTGCCAGAAGGCAACCAATAATACCAATAAAAGGGGAAGTAAAGAATATAATGACAATAAATACTAATACTACAGCCATACTATATTGGCTAATATACATAGATACATATATCATGCTCATTACCTTTTTAAAATAAATTTTAAAAAAATATTTCCGGGAGAATCTTTAAGGTGGAGTCAGGAGCTTGGTGTGCACAAAGAAAGATTTCTATGGCTCCCATGTATGTTTGTGTGCATGCATGCACGTATATATGCAAGTATGTATGTTTTTCCCCCTCAGTAAGACCCAAGAGAATGTGTGTTTCCAAGAGACGCAACCTACAGTTTTGTAGAACATAACACTGAGTAAAGCAGCTGTAAAGTGACAGGCTATTGACTTGCTGATGCTTTAAAGCTGCCATTATGTGGTCCATTCTATCCTTCATGGAAACGGGAGCTTAGCAAGGGCAGTAACCTTGCTTCGGTATTTACACTTTTCAGGTTTATTGTCATTCTCTCTCACGCTGGAAGTGAATCTGGGAAGCAATGGGAAGAATCAGCCTTTCCATAGCAGTTGGGCCTTTTTTTTTTTTTTTTTGAATCCTTAAATAGGGGGAAGGAAGAATGACAGATGGTCAGTTGGTTTCCAGGGGGAATAGAATGTGGGGATTGAAACTCAGATCTGAAATAGACCCTTTAAACAGAGAGTTTGCTGCTCCCAAGAGGGCTCCCTTAAGGTCTGTCATTCAGAGGAAGGATACAATAGGTTTGCTCCATTAGCTGTAAAAAAAAGGGGGCAATGTAATGAATTAGATATGGATAAAATAGTCATCAGCTTGGGTAAGAAAGAAAGCTAATTGTCTGCCTGTGTACCTTCCCTGCTAATGGGCTTGGTGACCTAGAATCGTTGAAGAAACCACGAGAAAAAGAGGTAACAATCAACAACGCAGGTTGAGATTGCTGGAGATAAAACATGGAATGAAAAAAGAAAACTGGTTTTGCTCACCTCAGTTTAACTAAGGGGAGCACTAATCAAGCTTACCAGAAGGTAATTCATTGTGGTAGCTCCTAAATTTGATTTATATTGAACCATTTTTTGTTTCCTTTTTGGGGATTGTTTCTCCTCTGTTGATTACTCATTTGGATTGATAGCCCACCTTAGGCCAGTCCCTCAGTGTGGTGATTAGGTGTTAATTATTCCACTCTCTTGCGCACATTTCTGCAAACCAAAAGGCAGCCTGGGGAAAACACACCCGATGTCATGTCTAGAAGATACAAAGGCTCAATTTTTATTGGAGGTCTAAGGTTTATCATTCTGGAGATAGAAAGACATCTGCAAAAATATTTCTTGGGCTATTTGTTTGAGGTGGAGATCATGTACTTTCGTTATCTATCTATCTATCTATCTATCTATCATCTATCTATCTATCTATCATCTATTCATCCATCCATCCACCCATCTATCCATCTATCCACCTACCCATCTATCCACCTACCCTCCCATCCCTGTCTGTCTATCTATCTATCATCCATCTATCCACCGTCCATCCATCCATCCGTCTGTCCATCTGTCTGTCTGTCTATCCACCCACCATCTCTTTCTCTCCATCCATCCATCCATCCCTCTCTGTCTCTCTCCACCCATCTATCCATTGACCCACCTACCCACCCTCCCATGTCTGTCTGTCTGTCTGTCTGTCTGTTTCATCTATATATTCATATTTATCAAATTTTGCAATCATCCATCTCCCTCATTTTTACTAGTAAAAATACTAGTATTTTTAATACTAGTATAGGAAGTTTGGTGAAGTTTATGTCTAGAGTGCACCCTTAACTAGGTAAAATCAAGTATTTGCATTTCTATAACTTGCCAACCTTGGTTAATGTTCAACTTAATTAAATTTCTTCTGGTTTAGTGAGTTGTGGAAACAGCGCATTTGGTTAGTTTATGGTTGAATGTCCTCTGCAAAGAAAGAACACAGGTTTGTTCTAAGTGTTGTTCAAATGTCATTGAACTTATTCAATAATTGGAAGAGGTTAAATTATTTATAATCATAGCCGGCATGTATTTAAATAATTGGCCAACTGACCCCCAAATGAAGGTCTTCTGACATATGGTTTGAAACTCTGATTTATGACCTTGTGGGAGAAGCCAAGTGAAAGGAGTAAAAATCTGGATCAGATTAAAAATATATGAAATTTAGCACCTTGCTCTCTCTCTGCCTCTCCCTCTCCCTCTTCCTCTATCTAATCTATCGATGAAAATTTATATGGCTACTCAACTCATTCTCAGTGACTCTGAGCAGCTTACAAGGATAAAATCCCAATACAACAACAATATAAAAATCAATAGCCTCCACCCCGCTTAATAGGCTCCATATGATTCTGGATATGACTACTATTCCATTGCATTTTATTACAAATATGCAAGATCCATTTAGCTTTCGTGATTAAGGACTCTTGCTGATGCATTTGTGTTTCATCAGAGTCACTTTGTTTTCTTTTTGTGACCCTGCAATCCCGGGATGGAGTCAGGACGACTGAATGAACCTGAGCATTTACTGGCTGGATGCCTTTCCTGATGCCAACGCAGAGTTCTCTTTGTGCCCTGACAATTCTGCATAGAGAAACATCTGTCGTGGCCTAGGGTTGAACTGTCAACCTTCTGAGTGGGAGGTGAGCGTCTTTACCTCTAGACCACTCTCCATGAGAGTCAAAACTTCCCTTAAATAAAGTGGACATTCGACATTCAAAGGGCAGGAAAATCCCTTATTCTTTTATACAAGAGGGTAGAGGATCATCAAACATAACGATACCAGCCAGCAACTCATCACATCTTGGACAGCTTTCAGAAAGTCTGAAATCTGAGAAAATGAGAAGTACATCATATTGCCTCTCTGGAAGACGTGAGCAATGCTAATGAATACTATGTGGACGAGAGATAGGAAAAAAGGCAACATTGCCATGTAGATACAGTCAGCTAACCATTTAGAGCAGGGGTCACCCACCTTTTGGACCTCAGGGACCCTAAATTCAGAATTTAAAATCCCACGGATCACTAATATGATCTGCATCATGACCAGCCAGGTGGGACAAAATAAATAAGTTAAAAATTAATTTTAAAAAATGGGATAGAGCTATCTGAGGGAACACCTCCACCATCTCCATCTCCACCCATCAGAAGAGACATGCTATGGGTCCCATCCGCAAAAGACTTTTATCAGGCAAGAGATGGGCCTTTTCTGCTGTGGCACCCATCCTGAGGAACATCATCTCACCAGATTGGCTCCATCATTGAAGTTGTTCTGCAAATTCCTTACAACGTGGCTGTCAGCCTGCCTGGGATCTCAAGGAAATGATTTGATAAGATGGTTGCCATGTTTTTGACCACAGTTCTCTCCACTATCTTGCTATCAATAAGATTGTTTTTATTCCAGGTTTAATTCCAGATTTTAACATCTGGATTCTATGGTTTGTTTTTATTGTAAACTGTCTAAAGTCACTTTATTATGAGACATGCAGCCATATAAACATGATAAATATACAAATACATAAAAAAGATGGGTTGAAGGGTTATTAGCAGATGCTTGTATGGGGTTTGACAAGACAGTTCCAGATGTGACCGGCCTGATGTTGTAAACCATATTTCTTAGAAATCCCATCTCTGCTCACGGTGATCTCTCCCAAAAGAAAGAATTGTCATCTTTCATGCTTCTCACCAGATTTGCTGAGAGCAGAATACTGGCTAAATAAATAATAAATGTCATTAGCTGTCATAACCATGTCTTACCCTTTTCGAAAGTCCCATTCATTACGATTGCCGCTGGCTTCCGCGGATGACTTCCTCTGGGAGAAAGTTTCACAGTTTGGTTGTGTTGTGTTTTATTGTTCTGGGTTTTCCTTCTAACCCCTGAAACGTTACTTGTGGTGACAATTGCTTATCTTTTTATAAGGCAGCATTAAACAACTAAAACAGAATCCCAGATGGCAGTGAACATCTTCCAACAGTTCCCGTTCAATGAACGAATCTGTTCCTGGAATCTAATAATCCTTTCGAGGACAAGAAAGGAAAATGTTTTGCTGAAACCGAGATTTTGACCTTATTGCCTGGACGTATTAGTTTTGCAATCGGATAAGAAAGTTGTTTGCCATTTTCCATAGAAACAGAGTGAAGGAAAGGGGAGAAAAATAAATAAAATAATATTAAGAAATATTAGATAGGAATAAATTGGATTTGAACAGGTACGAAGGGAATATGTATGTAACTGAAGTGTGATTGAATGTACAGAAAGTATATATGGAATATGCATGATATTATATTGTAATATACATGAAAGAAAAAGTGCTAGAAAGGTATGTACCAGACAAGTCACACCAAGTCTAATGTTTTAAAATTGTATATTTAATAAAATTAATTTTTTTTAAAAAAAAGAAAGTTATTTGCCATTTTCCTGACCAAATATCATCACTGTGAAAGAGAGAGAGGGAGGGAGAGGGAGAGAGAGGGGGGAGGGAGAAAGAGAAAGTCTACTTTATCATTCATTTTTCTGTGACAATGATTGATTGATTGATTTATATCCTGCCTTTATTGCTTTATAAGCAGGGGTGGACTGCTGGGGGGTCTCAAGGTTTTAGGAGACCCCCTAGCTAAGATTCTGTGTAGTTTGGAGAACCCCCAAATCCCACTCCTGGCTGGGCCCATCCACCCTGCCCTGCCTCTCCCAAGAGTGCCTACGCAGTCCGTTTTGGATGCCAGTAAGTACAAGGCGTGTGCGGAAGCTCGGGGAGGGTGAAAAACGGGCCTACTGGAAGTTTGGGAAGGCCAGAAACGGGCCTGTTTCCAGCCTCCAGAGGACCTCTGGAGCCTGGGAGACCATTTTTGCCCTCCCAGAGGCTAGAAGAAAGCGTCCGGAGTCCAGGGAGGACAAAAATGCCCCTCCCCACCATGGTGCAGGAGGCCAACTAGCCACACCCACCATGGCCACGCCCACCCAGCAACCAGGCAGAGAACCTCTTGCTAAAATTTTTGAAGCCCACCCCTGTTTATAAGTAACAAGGTGCCACTATGCTAAGAATTATTATTATTATTATTATTATTATTATTATTATTATTATTATTATTATTATTTATTGAATTTCTATACCGCCCTTCTCCCAAAGGACTCAGGGCGGTGAACAGATTAAGATTTCATATACATATATTTTATAAACAGTAAATAATAAATTAAGTCAACTTGGTGTATCTACTAAGACCTTGGCATAGAATTTTGATGTTTATGCTAGCCCTGCTTGTTGAAATAGAAAGGTCTTCAGGGCACGTCGGAAAGTGCGAAGATCTGGGATTATTCGTATTCCAGGTGGTATTTTGTTCCAAAGCGTAGGTGCCCCCACAGAGAAGGCCCTCTCCCTTGGAACCACCAGACGACATTGTTTTAATGATGGTACCATGAGTAGGCCTACTCTGTGAGAGCGTATTGGTTGGTGGGAGGTTATCGGTTGCAGCAGGTGGTCTCGTAAGTACTCAGGTCCTAAGCCATGGAGCACTTTAAAGGTAAGAACCAACACCTTGAAGCGCACTCGGAAGGCCACCGGAAGCCAGTGCAGCTCGCGTAGAAGAGGTGTTACATGCGAGCACCATGTTCCTCCCATAATTACTCGCGCAGCTGCATTCTGAACCAGTTGGAGCTTCCGGGTGCACTTCAAGGGGAGCCCCATGTAGAGAGCATTGCAGTAGTCAAGTCGGGAAATGACGAGGGCTTGAGTGACTGTGCGTAATGAGTCCCGGTCTAGAAAGGGACGCAATTGGAGAATCAGGCGAACCTGATAGAAAGCTCCTCTGGCCACGGCTGTTATATGATCTTCTAAAGACAGTCGTGCATCCAGGAGGATGCCTAAATTGCGAGCTTTCTCTGTGGGGGTCAATGACTCATCCCCAATAGTTAGTGATGGGACTAACTGGCTGTACCGGTTAGTATAGTAAGAATGTACTAATACTTAATATTAGTATTAATATTAATATTATTAATATTAATATTAATTAATATTAATACTAATACTTAATACTACTAAGAATGTAGTACTACAGGCTACTTCTGCTGCCTGCAGTTTGGCAGTTCGAATCTCACGGGCTCAAGTTTGACTCAGCCTTCCGAGGTGGGTAAAATGAGGACCCAGATGGTTGGGAGCAATAGGCCGACTCTCTAAACTGCTTAGAGAGGGCTGTGAAGCACTGTGAAGCGGGCTATAAGTCTAAGTGCTATAGCTATTAAGGTGGCAAATATACATAATATTCCTCCCTCCTCCTATTGTCCTCACCACAACAACCTTGTGAAAAGGATTGGGCTGAAAAAGAGAGTGTCTAGGTCACGGAGCTGGCTTTTATGGCTAAGGTAGGATCAGAACTCGTGGTTTCCCGCTTTCTAATCTGGTGCCTTAACCACTAGACTAAACTTCTTCTAGTGCTAGTTTTCCAGGATAGGTTTCATTTGCATTACTCATCTACCTTGACGGATACATTCATTTGGAGGGAATCTTGTAGGAGGCGACCCATCACACCAACATGATGTTGGCCTGGAATCAAAGCATGGGTCACATGCTTTGTTCATATATACTTCAAAACTGTCTGTTGGTTACTCAGTCACCCTCCTCTAATTCCACAATGAACTCTATTTTTCCTATTGCTAGAAAACATTGCTGAAAACTTGCTTGTATATATTTGAATCAAGGTCAACTTTACTATAAATTAACAATCGCTAACAATTGCTATTGTTATCCCAGACTCTGATTGGACACTAAAGGATCAGATTCTAGAAAGAGTGCAAAGAAGAGCAACAAAGATGATTAGGAAACTGGAGGCTAAAACATACGATGAACGGTTGCAGGAACTGGGCATGGCTAGTCTAGAGAAGAGAAGGACCAGGGAAGACATGATAGCAGTGTTGCAATATTTGAGGAGCTGCCACGGAGAACAGTGGGTCAAGCTATTTTCCAAAGCACCTGAAGACCAGACAAGGAACAATGGATGGAAACTGATCAAGGAGAGAAGCAACCTAGAAATAAGGAGAAATTTTTTGACAGTGAGAACTATCAACCAATGGAACAGGTTCAGAAGTTGTGGGAGTTTCATCACTGGAAGCTTTCAAGAAGAGACTGGACTGTCATCTATCAGAAGTGGTGTAGGGTCTCCTGCTTGGGCGGGAGTTAGTCTAGATGACATACAAGGTCCCTTCCAACTCTGCTGTCCTGTTCTAGTCTGTTCTATTATTCTGAATGTCCCTCTCTGGACATAATGTAAAGTTTGCTGTAGCTCTCTTTTGTTTCCAAGAGTCTTGCCATGCCTCAAAACTCCAGAGCTGGTCCCTGATTAGAATTTTTGACAAGATATTCTAATATATATAACCCAATCTGACTCATTTCTATGTCTTTATTTTAAAGGTAAAGTTTGTTGTCCAGTCCCTAAGTCATGTCTGGTTCTTTGCAAGAACTTATGGACCAGAGCATGCCCTCCTATTCTCCATGGTTGCTCAGAGTTTGCCCAAATTCATGTTCATTGCATCGATGACACTATCTAACCATCTCATCCTCTGTGTCTATGGAGATTCTCAGTCATCCAGGTCATGGTTGTCCCAAAGGTGCTTTTTTCAAGAGACAACTGGACTTTTTGGTTTTTCTTTGAAAAAGTTTCACTTTTCATCCAAGAAGCTTCTTCGGCTCTGAGAAGTGAAAAAAAAATCACCTTTGGAATCTCATCCTCTTCTGTCCCCTTCTCCTTTTGCCTTCAATCTTTCAAGGTGGAAGGTGTAGGTAAACATTTCTTCCATCTTTCCTTCTCTCTTTAGCCCCTCCCTTCCTTCTTCCTTCTCTTCTTTTTTCTCTTTCCCCCCTTTTTTATTTCCCTTCCCCATTTCATCTCTCTCCCTTCTCATGGGCTTTCTATGTCAGCTAGTTTTGGGTGACACTGAAACAAAACTTCCATTAGAACCTCAGGAAGAGATTCCTGATTTTTTTCTTTTAAGGAGGAATAAGTCCCTAAAGCAAGTGAAAAAATGAAGTGAATATTTAATCTCTGAAAAAAAGCAGCAAGCTTTTTGCAAATACTTTTTTTTTATGCGAATGGAAGATATATTTTATGTTGTTTATAAACCCAAATGCTAAACCAAGGGGATTTGTGCGTGTGTGTGTATATGTCTCTATGTGTAAAGTTGCACAGCATGGAAAAGGACTGCTTGTCAAGGGAATGTTATTTCTAATAAAAACTTAACAGAACTCAAACTGAGAGAGAGAAACAGGGAATCCGGTAAATGAAGACATTGATTTATTTATGTATACGGTTAGGAACACACCCAGTTAGACAGGGGAACCCAACTGCTCATAGATGATTTCAGATAAATACTGCAAGGTTGCAACTACTTGGTACTCAAAAAGAAGAATACCCAAAATCCCACGATTATACAGTAAATTAGAGAGACAAGGAGGAGGGGGGAGGGGGAGAAGGAGAGGAAGAAGAAGGGGAAGGAGAAATAATAATAATAATAATAATAATAATAATAATAACAACAACAACAACAACAACAACAACAACAACAACGGCTTAGGCCCGGGGTACTTACAGGACCATCTCTTGCCTTCCTCCCATCATCCTATGCGCTCCCACAGAGTTGGCCTCCACTGGGTGCCGTCAGCCAAACAATGTCGGCTGGCGGCCCCCGGGGGGGGCTTTCTCTGTCGGAGCACCAACCCTCTGGAATAGTCTGCCCACCGATCTCAGGATGGCCCCCGACCTCCTCTCCTTTCGTTGCAGACTAAAGACGTGGCTGTTCCAGCAATAATCTGATCGAGGGGTTGTATAATTTTATAATTTTAATATGATTTTAATGGGGGTTTTAATTTTATTTTAATTGCTTTACTGTGATTTGTATTGATGATTGTCGTATGTAAGCCACCCTGACTCCTCAGGGAGAATGGCGGCATATAAATCACAATAATAAATAAATAAATAAATAAATAAATAAATAAATAAATAAATAAATAAATAAATAAATAAATAATATAAAAATATCGTGATCTGGCCAAAGAAATTACATGGCTATGGATGAAACATGTCATAGTGATACCCATTGTCATCGGGGCATTTGGTGCCATGTCCAAGAATTTCACAAAATTCTTCAAAAAATTCAAAAAATTGCAGCTTCCTGCAATAACACCAGCAGAATTGCAAAAAACTGTGCTACTCAGAACATCATACATTTTAAGAAGGTACTTGGTTGATACCTAGGATGCTGGCAGCAACCTGTATCAACCATTAGCACCAGTCAGTGGTATTTGTGATGCACTTTTGAATCTTCAGTTGACCGAGTTTCATGTTTAATGAATAAAGTAAATAATACTAATACTAATACTAATACTAATACTAATAATAAAAAAAATCACAAAGTACCAGGAATTGCAAATTGAAGTTGAGCGACTGTGGAAAAAGAAATTGTGTGTTGTCCCAATTGTAATTGGAGCCCTTGGAGCAATACCCAAAGGGCTACCCTGCTATTTAGAAGTTCTAAATTTACCGGACTTGGACATTTTGACTCTACAAAAAACCACCTTACTTGGAACAGCTTACATCCTCAGACAATACCTTAACAGTTTCTAGGTCTTTGGTTAGGACTCGAGCTGCTGACCTATTAACCAGCCTCAAAGTCTGTGAATCTCACTAAAGATTAAATAATAATAATAATAATAATAATAATAATAATAATAATAATAATAATCAGCCAAGACATTGGTATGCAGTTTGGAATTGACAAATGTGCAACAATAGCAACCAAAGCAGGCAAGATCATAGAAGAGGATGGAATAGAACTAGAGAATGAAGAAATGATAAAGGCAGTAAAATCAGAAGAAGGCTACAAGTACTTGGGGATTTTAGAAGCTTCTGACTTAATGCATAATAAAGTCAAGGAATTAACTTCAGCCAAGTACATTTGGCGAATTTGTAAAATATTAATGTCCAAATTGAGTGGAGGAAACATCATAAAAACCATAAATACCTGGGCTATACCTGTGATTTGATACTCTGCAGGAATAATTAACTGGACCCAGATGGAGTTAGACAATTTGGACAGAAAAACAAGGAAGCTTATGACAATGAATCATGTCTTGCACCCTAAAAGTGATGTTGACCGATTATATTTACCAAGAGCAGAGGGTGGTCGAGGACTCCTACAAGTAAAGCAGACTGTGGAAGAAGAAAAACACAGCTTGAATGATTACATCCAGAAAAGTGAAGAACCAATGATTAAGGAAGTAAATAAAGGAGGCCTTTTAAAGACAACTAAAACAAAAGCAGAATATAAGAAAGAAGTAATTGAGAAGCAAGCTGAAAATTGGAAAAACAAAGCTCTGCATGGCTAATACTTGAAAAGTATTGAAGGCAAAGCTGACCAGAAACTAACTTGGAACTGGTTAAGATCAGGAGTACTGAAAAAAGAAACAGAAAGCTTTATTTTGGCAGCTCAAGAACAAGCCCTAGCCACAAACTGCATGAAGGCAAAAATTCAACATGTTACTGCCAACAGCAAATGCCGCCTCTGCAATGAGAAAGATGAGACAGTCAACCACCTGATCAGTGGGTGCAGCAAAATTTCACAAACCGACTACCTACAACGCCATGACCGCGTTGCTAAAATCATTCACTGGAAATTGTGCCAGAAGTTTGGATTTGAGTACAGCAAAAACCACTGGGAACATCAGGTTGAGAAAGTTTTAGAGAATGAGAAACTCAAGACCCTATGGGACTTTAGGATTCAGACCGATAGGCACTTGGTCCACAACACACCTGACATAACAGTAGTTGAAAAGAAAAAAAGTATGGTTCATTGACATTGCAATACCTGGTGACGCACGGATTGAAGATAAGCAGCAAGAAAAAATCACAAAGTATCGGGACTTACAAATTGAAGTTGAACGGCTGTGGAAAAAGAAATCGTGTGTTGTCCCGATTGTAATTGGAGCCCTTGGAGCAATACCCAAAGGGCTACCCCGCTATTTAGAAATTCTAAATTTACCAGACTTGGACATTTTGACTCTACAAAAAACCACCTTACTCAGAACAGCTGACATCCTCCGACGATACCTTAACAGTTCCTAGGTCCTTAATTAGGACTCGAGCTGCTGAGCTATTAACCAGCCTCAAAATAATAGAGGAGAAGAAGGGAAATGACTTTCATATGGGGCCAAAAACTGACTTCCATATAACTTGAATGAAAATGAATAGATGTAAAAAAGATGTTGAAACTCCAGAAAGAGTATAGAGAGGAGCAGTAAAGATGATCAGAGGACTGGAAGCTAAAACATATAAAGAATGGTTGCTGGAATTGGGTACGTCTAATTTAATAAAAAGGACTAGGGGTGACATGATAGCAGTGTTCCAATGTTTGAGGGGTTGCCCCAAAGAAGAGGGAGTCAAGCTATTCTGCAAAGCACTTGAGGGCAGGACAAGAAGCAATGGATGGAAACTAATCAAGGAGAGAACCAATCTAGAACTAAGGAGAAATTTCCTGACTTAACAATTAATCAGTGGGAAGGCTTGCCTCCAGAAGTTGTGTATTCTCCAACACTAGAAGTTTTTATGAAAAAAAATGGACAAGCATTTGTCTGAAATGGTTTAGTGCTTCCTGCCTGAGCAGGGTGTTGGACTAGAAGACCTCCAAGGTCCCTTCCAAATCTGTTATTCTGTTTTTCTGAATACAGTTGTAGCTACAGAAGAAAGTGATGGAATGGTCTGAGTTGGTAGTTCTTCAATTGAGGTACTACTTAAACAGATAAACAAGCTAACAGTAAACAACAGCTTTATCAAAGACCCACCAAGGACACTCCCATCAACACTGACTAGTACATAAACAGAGAGTAAATCCTACCCCCTTCAGGCACCTAGAGTTGTTACCAAGTTGGGTAATGAAACGTTTGCAAAAAAACCAACCATGCTCTGAGAGCACCATGAACCCCATCATGTTAGTTTTGTTTAATTATTAGAATGTTAATGATATCAGATTTAGTGTGAAATCAAATTTAGATCCTGTGTCATCTCTTTGGTTCTAATCTTCCCCACATTTTACAACAAGATCATAACTCATAACCCAAAGTCCAAATGCGGCTCTGGGCGTGGAAAATGTTATTTTTCTCTGGTTTAGATCCTTGCTTGACAAGATTTAGGTAAAAATTGTCTGTTTCTCAAACTGTGACATGTCCGAAGAGTCAGTTTCCAATATTCACAGTTTTATAGTCCACTCCTCTGCACATCGCCCAAAAAGTAATTCCCACTGAATTCCGAAGGAGAGGCAATTTTACACCCACTTACCTAGAAGCAAGTTCCATGGAGTTTATTTTGCAGAGATAAGAGTAGAATTGCAAAAGTTTCCTGTCTGGATATTGGAGTAAGATAAAACAGGTGGTGTGGCCTGTCGGCCGCCGGCCCCTCCAGCAGCTGAATCAGAGGAAGAGGAGGAGGAGGAGGCGTGAGAGTCAGGGTCAGCATAAAGGCAACCTGAGAGCTCTGAGGGGGAAGAGGGAATGGAGCTGCCAGAGACAGAGACAGAGGCGGAGCCTGGGCTGTCTGTCAGCCCTCAGAGGGGGGGTCAACAGCCTCCAGGTCTGGAGGTGGCTGATGAGGAAGAGGAGGAACAGCTGGGTCCTGTGCCTGATGTACGGATGTGCAGAAGGCAGAGGAGAGGAGAGGAGTGGAAATCTGTGGGCTGATCCTTGGGACAGGAGAGTCACAGCTGCTAGCAAAGCCCCACCCTAGCTCTGGGGATAAAAGGTGTGGGAGTGGGGGTAGGGGGGGAGATGAATAGATGGGGCAGACAACTATTCATCTCCCTGCCAGACAGACTTGTCAGCCTGTGAGAGAAACCTTTTGCTGAGGCTGCCGGCACTCCTAAAAAAGAAATCTTTTGAGTTCACTTCAGACGGTTTGTCATGTTTTGGGGGATCCGAACAACAGGACTGAGTGGTTTGGGCCATTATGCAAACCCCAATTATTATTTTTATATGTCATCTGAACCCTGTTATCATTCTCTTATATTAGCAGGGTGGATTAACTGGAGCATATTAGGAAATCAAAGCCATTGCAGTTTGTTAAGACATGTTTAGAATAAATGAGTCATATGGCCTTCATTATTGGTTGTTGTTGTTTTTACAAATATATGTTCAGGTAGTCCTCCACTTACAACAGTACATTTAGTGACTGTTCAAAGTTAGAATGGCATTGAAAAAAAGCAATTTATGATCATTTTTCACACAACCATTGCAATATCCTCATGATCGAAATCTGAATGCTTGTCAACTGATTCGCATTTATGACGGTTGCAGTGTCCCAGGTCATGTGCTTTTGTGACCTTCTGACAAGCAAAATCAGTGGAGAACCAGATTCATTTAATAACCGTGTTAATATCCCAAAGGTGCTTTTTTCAAGAGGCAACTGGACTTCTTCTAGTTTTTCTTTGAAGACATTTCGCCTCTCATCCAAGAAGCTTCTTCAGCTCTGACTGGATGGTGGGGGAATGGAAGGATTTATACTTTACAACCGTGTTATTAATTTAACAAGTGCAGTGACCCATTTAACCAATGTGGCAAGAAAAGTCATAAAACGGGGCAAAACTCACTTAATAAATTTCTCACTTAGCAATGTAAATTTTGGGCTCGGTTGTAAATTGAGGACTAACTATATTAGCAGAGTGGATTGACTAGGGCATATTAGAGAATCAAAGCAATTGCAGTTTGTTAAGACATGTTTAGTATAAATGGGCTATACGGATTTCATTGTCTTTTTTAAAAGATATATGTATTTGTTTGTATATGTATTCGTTTACAGAGAAACTTTGAAAACTGTCAAATACAAAAATGGACTGAAGGAGCATATAAAAACTGGGGCACATGGCTGAAGTATTATGGATTTGTTTTGCGCCCCCCCCCCCCTTTGTTCATCACTTTGTCTGCTCTTGTCTAAGAGATGTCTACTTTATCAAAATATAAAGTACAGAAATACAAAGAAAATGAAAACGATGGGAAAATAGGAGAGGAGAAGTGGAAGAGGAAAAAGTGTAAGATAAAGGGAAAAAGAAAAACATTGACTCCTGACTCTTTGCTACAGTAAGACAAGGTAATAACATACCACTTCAACTTTTTGCTTTTATGTAATAATATATGTTAGCCATTTCTATAACAACAAACCTATCTAATCAGCAAAGTTTAATTTTTTCCCCCACCTCAAGCACAAAGTCCAGAAGTGGTTTCCAAGTAGAAACAAAATTAATTGTATTCTTTTTAATCAAAGCAGTCAATGTAGCCATCTCTGCTAACTCCCTCAACTTTGAAAGCCATTTGTTCATTGTGGAAATCAAAGTATCCTTCTCTGTTTGTGCATAGTGTATTCTTGCTGCTATCAATGTCTAAGAGATTCCTGATTTGAGTTCACTTTCTTTTTCTTTTCTTCACAGATAGAGAGCACATGCTCTTTGGTTCTCTTTCTGGTAAGACATAGTACATGCTCTCTGCCTATATCTATAATGCATTTCATATGTACACACCTCCCTTCTGTTATCGTTATAAAAACTGCTTCCTTGATCCATACTTGGATCAGATTCCTGCTGTCAGAAATGTCATATTCACCCTTCAGCACAAGACAATCCATAACCCATTAATTCCAAGAAGCCATACATCAAACTATTTGGTCTCTGAAACTCCAGAATTCCTTGGAATGAGGGAGACTGAAAATGTCCAGTGCATTTTTCTTGTGTCTTTAGATGAGGAGTTTTCAGGGGAAAGGAGAAGGAAGAAGGAAGGAGGGAAGAGAGAAGAAGGAAGAGGGAGGGGGAGGGGGAGGGGGAGGGGGAGGAGGAGGAGGAGGAGGAGGAGGAGAAGAAGGAGGAGGAGGAGGAGGAGGAGGAGGAGGAGGAGGAGGAGGAGGAGGAGGAGGAGAAACAATAACAACAGTGGTAATGAAGTTTGAAATGGCTATAGCTTTTCTTAACTGGTATAGAATCAAAAGTAGTAATTGAAAACAACAATGCTCATATTTAAGGGCAACCAATAACTGAGGGAACTGCTGAGAAGAGAACAAAACCTAGAGAAGATAACAGAATAGCAAGGAATTATGTATACTAGTTTATTGTAATTGAGTTTTAAGCAAACACAAAACTCAGCATAAGAAAGTTTCCAGGTCCGATTGGAAGGATGTTCAGCAAGTAGTTCTTAAAACCAATGAATTACTCAGAAACCCAGAAACAGAGGCAGAAAGTTGAGAATGAGGGACATCATTAAAAAGATGCTGAAATCATGTTTGAATCCACATTTCTAACAATTGCATCCATATAACTTTCTTGACAGAAGTGTTTCAAGTCTCACTCTGGAATCCTCAAGTCCACAAGCTCATTTGAGCTGACCCTACTTACTTTCTGAGACCAACTGAGAGATAGCTGAATAGTGTCACCTGCTGAGGCCAAAAGAAAGCCATTTTTCTGAAAGATGACTGACATTAAGCTTGGATAAACCTGGTCTAGTTAGAATGCAGCAGGAGATACCTACATACTGTTGGCTGCCATCTACATTCAGATTTTTGCAGCCCAGATCTATTAGCTTGGAGGTACAGATTAACAGAATTGGAAGGGATCTTGTAAGCCATCTAGTCCAACTCCCTGCCCAAGCAAAAGACCCTTCACCATTACTGACAGCTGGCAGTCTCTTCTTGAAAGCTTCCAGTGAATAAACTCCCATAACTTCTGAAGGCAACTTCTGTTCCATTGGTTGTTTGCTCTCACTGTCAGAACATTTCTCCTTATTTCTAGGTTGAATCTCTCCTCGATCAGTTTCCATCCACGATTCCTTGTCTGGCCTTCAGGTGCTTTGGAAAATAACTTAACCGCCTCCTCTGTGTGGCAGCCCCTCACTGCTGTCATGTCTCCCCTGGTCCTTCTCTTCACTAGACTAGCCATGCCCAGTTCCTGCAACCATTCATTGTATGTTTTAGCCTCCAGTCCCCTATATTAATGGTGTCAGTTGATGTTTTTGCTCCTTTTGTAGTGCTCTATTGGGGGCAATGAATTTTACTATGGAAGGTCCTTTGTTTCTGGCTACTCTATAGTTCCATCTTATTTCCCTGGAGGATTGATCTCTATGAAACTTATTCCATTGTTGATTGGAGTTTTAGGTACGCAAAATACAGATGATAAGGGAGGTGGTTCAACTCACAATCATCTCAGTACAGATAGTCCTCGACTTACAACCACAAGTGAGCCTAACAATGTTAGGCTCAATTGCTGTTAAGTGAGACATTTGTTAAGTGAGTTTTGCCCCATTTTACGACCTGCCTTGCCACAGTTGTTAAGTGAATCACTGCAGTTAGTTGTTACGTTAGTAACTCGGTTGTTAAGTGAATCTGGCTACCACATTGACTTTTCTTATCAGAAGGTCGCAAAAGGGAATCACGTGACCTTGGGACACAGCAATGGTCACAAGTATGAACCAGTTGCCAAGCATCTGAATTTTGATCGCATGATCATGGAGATGCTTCAAAGGTCGTAACTATGAAAAACGGTCAGAAGTCACATTTCTCAGTGCAGTTGTAACTTTGAACGGTGAGTTGATGACTACCTATACAAGTCTGGGTTAATTGTCCTTCAGTTGTTCCAGTCAGTGGGGGGTTACCACCGGTTCTCTTCGTGCATGTGCTTTGCGCGTGATCGTTTCGCTTGCACGGGCATCAAACTTGCGCCCTGCACAAGCGCGTTAGGTTTCTGCCCAGCTGAGGTGCGGCAATCCACTCTACCGTGCCTATCAGCTGGGCTAAAAAACAAGAAATAAAGGTAGGAATAAAGCAGGGGTGGACAGGAGGGAGAGAACTGGTTCGGTGACGTCATATCATCACCACTACCGGCTCGGCCGAACCAGGCCGAACTGGAAGCAACCCACCACTGATTCCAGTACTGACTGGGTTAATGTCTTTACATAACACACTGGATCTTTATAATAGCCAAAGAAACTTGTGTATTCTCAGCTACTGAGTTCTTGTAAAACACAGGTTTATTTTGGTGGCAGGAGATAAAGGTTATATAGCTTAACCAGCTTCTATAAATTTTCTTCTAACAGAGAATCCTCTTAAATAACAGAGCAGGGAATTATATAGATCCAGGTTTCAAAGAGATTTATAATAACATTGCTCTGTTTCACTTTTTCTGGTGTTTATTTGGTTCTTTTTGTCCCGTCTTAACTCTTCAAACCCAGCAGAGGAAAATTCCATCTGTGGCTCTGAGATACCATCTTTTTTCAGTCACTGGTTCGGAAACTACATTGGCCAAACTTTCTGCTGATCTCCTCATTTACAGCAAATTCATAAGTTTTGACAGAGAGAGCTACTTGGTTTCCTTCCCTCAGTTATATTTTTTTAATGGACACGTTTCTGCTCCATGGAACAAAATTGTCATTTCATGACAGTGGTTCAACTTAAACTAACCAGGTATAAGAGGCTGGGGAATTCTTTTTTTTTTTTTTTCCATTTTCCACTGAACAACTCCTGGTTTCAATTGTGTTGTTTCCCTGTGCAGATGGAATCTCACATGGTTGGCTATTTCTCTATTAAGATGACATGTGCACACATCGTGCATGCCCATACAGAAAATTGTAGAGAAAATTAAGTTTGGACTCTTGTTAGTGCGTTTATTTAAAGTGCGGTTGCATGCATATACAGGCAGTCCTCGAGTTATGACCACAACTGAGTCCAAAATTTCTGCTGTCAAGTGAGACATTTGTTAAGGGAATTTTGCCCCAGTTTACCAACTTCTTAGGCACAGTTGTTAGGTAAATCACTCAGGTGATAAGTAAGTAACCTGGTTGTTAATGAATCTGGCTTCCTTCTTGACTTTGCTCGTCAGAAGGTTGCAAAAAGTGATTACATGACCTTTGTTGTTGTTAGTTGCGAAGTCATGTCTGGCCCATCATGACCCCGTGGCAACGTTCCTCCAGGCCTTCTTGTCCTCTACCATCCTCTGGAGTCCATTTAAGATCACACTGACTGCTTCAGTGACTCCATCCAGCCACCTCGTTCTCTGCTGTCCCCTTCTTCTTTTGCCCTCAATCGTTCCCAGCATTAGGCTCTTCTCCAGTGAGTCCTTCCTTCTCATTAGGTGGCCAAAGTACTTGAATTTCATCTTTGGGATCTGGCCTTCTAAAGAGCAGTCAGTGATCTCCTCTAGGACTGACCGGTTTGATAGCCTTGCAGTCCACGGGACACGCAGGAGTCTTCTCCAGCACCAGAGTTCAAAGGCCTCCATTCTTTGGCACTCTGCTCAGTCCTCAGTAGAGGACAGGAAGTCCTGGAGGAATGTTGTGATGGGTCGGACACAACTTCGCAACTAAGAACAACAACAAGCATTTTTAAAGGACCAAATTACGAGAGAAGGGGGTAATTACATGCAACATCCAAATGCACTGTTAGAGGAAAAACCTCTCAGCATGTTTGCTGCAACTAATTGATTGTTTGGTGAACTGTTCGAATGAACCAATCAGAGCACAGCTTCCTGGCTCTGAGTTTCCCACACTTTCCAATGGCTGGGAAGGTGTATATAAGTAGCTGCAGGAACAGAGCTTCTCAAAGACTCTGAAACCAGAGAGAGACCAGCAGAGACTCTTCAGTGGAGGGCTGAGCAGCTGAAGCCACTACAATGGGCTAAGATCACTACAAGAGCTGAGTCACTACTTTGCTCCTGAGAAGGCTGACAAAGAACACAGAGAGCCTCGCATGTTTGGGAAGAAGACTAGAGCTGATGGACTTAGCTAAGAGGAAAGTCTTGCAGGCTGTTGATTCCTTTCTTGTAGGTTTTGTTTTTATATGTTTTTATTAAACCAAAATAGTTTATCAAGACTCCTCAATTGATTTCATGCTAATGCGTTTGTCTGCGTATTGGGCCACGATCCATTCGAACCCAGAAACCCTCATTCTCATAACATGCACAGTGTGAATGTATTAAGTGTAGCTCATTGGACTGTAAGCATGAAAGAAAAGAGAAACCAATTGCTTTCCCAACACCAGTCATGTTGCAACCCTTTGCTGTTTACCTGGAAACAAATTTCACTGAATCAACAGGTGTAAAATTTGATAGTTTAACAGCAATGCTGCTAAAATGGGGAGAGGACCATGACTGAAAAATTCTGAGAATCAGAATCCATATATTTTGAGAGGACTGAGTTAAATCCACTTACAACGCACTTGTGAATTTTTGAAATAATGCCTGAACAATTCTAAAGAGAGGTAAAGGAAATAGGGGAATTGAGGAAGGGCTTCCCGTTCAGCTCCCAACTTAAAGCTGGATGCAAACAACATGTTAGGAGCAAAAGACCAGGTTCACACATGGAAATCTAGTTAAAACTGATTTATTGCTAAACAACCTAGGCACAGGAATCTTCTCAACTATTAGCACCTGCTTGGAATTAGAAAAGGGACCATGGAATTCAAGAAGATTATATGTGGCTATATAGAGATTGTAGACTGACCCCTCTTTTAACTCCACCCCCAAGTTCTGCCAGTCCTTCTCCTACCAGTACCTAAAATGGAGAGTAGTTGAGGGAACGTATGCTTTAGGTCTTCAACTATTTTCTGAAGACCTTCCTGATGGTATGATGTATATGGCAGTAGAAGAATCTTCTTGTGGAAATGGTAGGTTCTTTATTTCTGGAGATCTTAAGAAAAGGCTGGATAACCATCTCTTGAGGATGAAAAATTGTTAACCTTATGAGGTAATGCAAACACAATGAGGAATACCGGCAATGTCTTTATTATAAAGTTGGATAATAATAATATAATTCTGTTATAATAATAATAAACAGAATCTTGCAAGTCTGAAAGTACCCCTCCTGCCCCTTCATTTTACTCCCCTGAAAACTAGGGAAGGTCCCTTCTGAGATACTTGTATCACTCTTCTTCTTTCAGAGTCAAATTTTGTTGATCAGACCTTTGTCTCAGTCGTGAAATCCACTTACCTTCGCTACCAGTTCAGGAACAGGAGTATGTGGGAGCATCCGCATGCTGTGTGCGCACACGCCTCTTCTGCGCATGCACAGAAGGTAAAAAACCGGGACGTAGTGACATCCCCATGGCTTAGGCCCGGGGCACTTACAGGACCACCTCCTGCCTTCCTCCCACCGTCCAGTGCGCTCCCATAGAGTGGGCCTCCTCCGGGTGCCGTCAGCCAAGCAATTTCGGCTGGCGGCCCCTAGGGGGAGGGCTTTCTCTGTCAGAGCCCCGACCTTCTGGAATAGTCTTCCCACTGACCTCAGGACGGCCCCTGACCTCCCCTCCTTTCGCCGGGGATTAAAGACATGGCTGTTTAAAGAACATTACGATCGTGGGGTTATATAGTCTTTTTAGAATGATTTTAATGGATTTTAATGCGTTTTAATTGTGTTTATTGTGATTTGTATTTATGATTGTTTTTGTAAGCCGCCCTGAGTCCTTGGGGAGAATGGCAGCATATAAATCACATAAATAAATAAATAAATAAATAAATAAATCCCGGTGGGTGGGCAGAGCCTCCCGCCGCGGGTGCTACCGATTCGGCGAGCCGGATAGAACCAGGTGGATTTCACTGCTGCATTGTCTATGCCAGGGGTCAGCAACCTGCGGCTCTGGAGCCGCATGCGGCTCTTTCATCCCTCTGGTGTGGCTCCCTGTCGCCAGTCAGCTCCACAATTGATAGGGCTTTCAGTTAGGATAGGTAGAGGAAAAAGGATGCCGTGCTAGGAAGAGACTCTATGGTGGGGGGAACTGAACTTCTGGTTGGCTCCAAAATTGAATGGGGGGCTTCCAGTTAGGGACTTTGTGGCTCTTTGAGTGTTTAAGGTTGCCAACCTCTGGTCTATGCTGTGGCACTTTACTTCTGTCTCGAAGGTCACAGCATACCATAGTCATGTGCTTGCTATTTGTGACCTTCATAGCTGGCTTCCAACAAGGATAGTCAATGGGAAAGGCAGCAGAAGTCGTAAGTCATACTAATGTGATGTCACACTTAACAACCTGTGGTGATTTGCTTAATGACTGCAGCTGGAACTGACCTTATACAGCAAGTGCGGTCATGTGATTTTTCACTTCACAATCATGCCACTTAGCAAGCGGTTGCCAGTTCCAATTGTGATTGGAAAGTGAGCTCCCACCCCTATATTATACTTGGATGTTTTTAATCCTACGTAGGATGCCCAGAATCACTTGGCAAGTGGTTGGCTTAAAATTAAGAATGAATGAATAAATGGTTGGCTTTGGGTAGAGGTTATATTAGAGGATCCTTATGGTTCCTTCCCAATACAGCCCGATACTCTAGGACAGTGATGGCTAACTTTTTTGCCAATGCATGCCAAAAGTGGGGTGGGGGGTCACTCACACGCATGCCCACACCCATAATTGACCCCCCCATGCTCCCCCCACTTTTGGCATGCGATGACAAGGTAGGCCTGTTTTTTTACTCTCCCCAGACTCCAGAGGCTTTTTACAAGGCTGGGGAGGATAAAAATGGCCTTCCCTACTCACCCAGTGGGCCCAAAAGGCCTGAATATCAGCTGGCCAGCACGCACATGCATGCCAGAGCTGAGCTCGTGTGCCCACCAATATGTCTCCGTGTGCCACAGGTTCACCATCACAGCTCTAGGATTTTGTGACAAGGGTGTGTCTTCCTCTGAGCAGTGATGGTAGCAGCGTATCTAAAAATGTCCCCCAGGAAATGTTCTGGTCTGATGAATCCCTTCATTAGATTGGATAGAAAGGGTTGTTTCGTACTAGGAAACAAATAAAAACAATATCAATTGAAAGATACAAGCAACACGGTTATAGTAATAAGAGGGAAGAGATAGGTACTAGTAAGGAAGAGAATAATAATAATAGTAATACAGTCTTAGTAAATTATTTGACAGTGTTTTGAGAATTAGTTGTTAAGCAAAGTAATGGCATTCGGGGAAAAAACTGTTCTTGTGTCTAGTTGTTCTGGTGCGCAGTGCTCTATAGCGTCATTTTGAGGATAGGAGTTGAAACAGTTTATGTCCAGGATGTGAGGGGTCTGTAGATATTTTCACAGCCCTCTTTTTGACTCGTGCAGTATACAGGCCCTCAGTGGAAGGCAACCTGGTAGCCATTGTTTTTTCTGCAGTTCTAATTATCCTCTGAAGTCTGTGTTTGTCTTGTTGGGTTGCGGAGCCAAACCAGACAGTGATGGAGGTGCAGATGACAGACTCAATAATTCCTCTGTAGAACTGGATCAGCAACTCTTTGGGCAGTTTGAGCTTCCTGAGTTGGCACAGAAAGAACATTCTTTGTTGTCTTTGTTTTTTGATGACGTTTTTGATGTTAGGTGTCCATTTTAAGTCTTGAGATATGATAGAACCTAGAAACTTGAAGGACTCTACTGCTGATACTGTATTGTCTAGTATTGTAAGAGGTGGCAGTATAGGAGGTTTCCTTCTAAAATCCACCACCATTTAGTGTATCTAGTTCAAGATTGTTCTGGTTGCACCATGATTCAATCACGAACAAAAGGATGTTCATCATACACTTGAACATCTCATTACGCGTAATGCCCTTCCTCTGACCACACAATCATTTATTTATTTATTTATTAGATTTTTATCCCATTTTTATTACTTTGTAGGAAACTCATGGTGGCAGTCATACTTAGTACTCTTTCCTCTTCCTATTTTCCCCACAACAATGACCCTGTGAAGTGGGTAGGGCTGAGAGAGAGTGATTAGTCCAGCTGGCTTTCTTGCCTAAGAGGGACTACAATTGATAGCCTCATGGTGATTGGCTCAAAGTCACCCAGCCAGTGACTCGTGCTGAAAGTGGAACTAGAATTCACAGTCTTCTGATTTCTAGCCTCATGCCTTATCCACTAGGCCAAGCTGGCTCTAACACTGTTAAACATTCTTGCTGTTGTGAGAGACCTACAGAATAATAGAATAGAGTAGAGTAGAGTAGAGTAGAGTAGAGTAGAGTAGAGTAGAGTAGAGTAGAGTAGAGTAGGATAGGATAGGATAGGATAGGATAGGATAGGATAGGATAGGGAAAGAATAGAGTAGAGTAGAGTAGAGTAGAGTAGAGTAGAGTAGAGTAGAGTAGAAAGGAATAGAATAGAATAGAATATGGAAAGAATAGAGTAGAGTAGTGTAGAGTAGAGTAGAGTAGAGTAGAGTAGAGTAGAGTAGAGTAGAGTAGGATAGGATAGGATAGGATAGGATAGGATAGGATAGGATAGGATAGGATAGGATAGGATAGGGAAAGAATAGAGTAGAGTAGAGTAGAGTAGAGTAGAAAGGAATAGAATAGAATAGAATATGGAAAGAATAGAGTAGAGTAGAGTAGAGTAGAGTAGAGTAGAGTAGAGTAGAGTAGAGTAGAGTAGAGTAGAGTAGAGTAGGATAGGATAGGATAGGATAGGATAGGATAGGATAGGATAGGATAGGATAGGATAGGATAGGATAGGATAGGATAGGATAGGATAGGGAAAAAATAGAGTAGAGTAGAGTAGAGTAGAGTAGAGTAGAGTAGAGTAGAGTAGAGTAGAGTAGAGTAGGATAGGATAGGATAGGATAGGATAGGGAAAGAATAGAGTAGAGTAGAGTAGAGTAGAGTAGAGTAGAGTAGAGTAGAGTAGAGTAGAGTAGAGTAGAATAGAATAGAATAGAATAGAATAGAATAGAATAGAATAGAATAGAACAGAACAGAACAGAACAGAACAGAACAGAACAGAACAGAACAGAACAGAACTTTCTTTATATAAGCTGGAAGTTAACTAGATGAAAAACAAATATTAAGGGGGTGGGGAAGTAAGGGGGTTACTTCTCCAACCATAAATGAACTGGCAAGGATTGCAGTTTATATTGTCTTACTTAAAAAAAAGTTTTACAGAGTTTTCGTAAGAAATCATTACCTTTAGGAGATTTAGAACATTTTGTTTTCCAAATTAATTTACCAGTGAGTCAATCCCATTGAACCTAGTGACATTTGCTCCTGGATAAACTAGTATGCATTGCACTAAAGGAACCCAAGCCAGCCTTGATTAAATGCTTTAAAATTCAATGGATGTTAATGGGAATGATTTAAGGACACACATCGCTCCCTTGTTAAAACCGGGAGCATTTACAAGTGCTTAGGTAAGGCTGGACTGAGCTGTAAAGATTTAATACTTTAATCACCCTCTGGTATCAACGTTTACATCTGAACACACTGAAATGTAAATATTCACTAATTAATCTTTTCAGGGGAAATTTAGAATGTCTAATTGTAGAGTAGAATATGCTAACAGAAGATGTATCTTTTTTTTAAAAAAAGTCATCTGTTTAAAATGTTTTTTTTTAAAAAAAAAATCATTCATGGGGAGGAAAAAAGATTGAGATTAAAATTTCCTGGTCTCCCACCCCACTCAGAAATGATCTAGGAATAGATAAGACAGAAATATTTTGTGGTGGTTGCTTAAAATTATTGCACAGTTAGTCTTTGACTTACAATCATTTGTTTAGGCATCATTCAAAGTTACAACAGCGTGGGAAAAAAAAACAATTTATGACTGTTTTTCACACTTACCCATTGCAACATTGCTTGTTTTTTCTTTTGAAGATGTTTTGCTTCTCATCCAAGAAGCTTCTTCAGCTCTGACCGGATGGTGGGGAATGGAAGGATTTATACTCCTTGCAGACAGCTGGTCATTTGCATCCTTTTTCGAGAATCATTGAGGCCACTTGGGGATTTGCCTGTGTCATCAGTGGTGCAAATGGGTGTGGAGCCTTCTTGAAACTGTTGAAAAGACTGTGTTGTAGACTGGAGTAGATGATGTTGTATCCCTCCTCTTCTGTTGAGAGAGGGCTGTTCAATTTTGACCCAAATGGCCTCTTTCAGCAGTTCCAAGAAGACTCCATGCCCACGTGCACTACACAGATGACCAGTAGCGGATTAAGGCTCACTGGTGCCCTAAGCATTGACAAATCTTGGTGTCATCCTCCTTTGTACATACTGTGCCAATCTTCATTGGTTTTTTTCTTTTCCTTTCTCAACTTTGTGGTGCCCCCTTTGGGCCTGGTGCCCCAAGCACATGCTTAGTCTGCTTAATACACCACTGCAGATGAAATGAATAGATTGACTTTAAGGATTAAAGATAGGAAAGAGATAGAGTGTTATAGAATATGGAACTGTTTCTATTATTGGTTGGAAAAGAGATACAAAAGATAAAAGCTTGGTTGGTTAAAGGTTGTATGGTAAAATGGGCACAAAATTTTGAAGAACCAATAATGATGGAAACATGGGAAAAAATATGGGTAAGAAATGTAAAATTTACACAAAGCTCAAAACTTGAGAGAAAATTTCTACAAAATGTTTTATAGATGGCATCTAGATCCGAAAAAGTTAGCTTGCATGTATCCACAACTATAATCTAAATGTTGGAGATGTGACTGCGATGATGCTACCTATTTTCATGTATGGTGGACATGTAAAAAAGTTAAAGCTTTGGATAAAAATATGGTGGATTATTCAAAACATCCTTAAAAAGAGGATAAAGTTCACTCCACAGTTGTTTTTGTTGGGTATAATTACAGATTGTAAGGTTATAGAGACTAATTTGATCTTGAATTTAATAACTGCAGCAAGACTGTCGGTGGCACAGTATTGGAAGAAGGAAGATTTGCCTACTATTCAAGAATGGACATTAAAAGTAGGAAATTTAGCAGAGATGGCTAAAATTTCAGCATATTTGAAGGAAAATTCAAATGAGAAAAATTGGAATGGAAAAGATGGATTGACTATATTCAAAGCAAATATCGGACTAAAAAATTTCAAATAGCTTATGAATGAATAAAGAGATGTTATTAAGTACTTAAACTTAGTTTAGTAAAAGGGGAGTCAAAGTACAAGAGGGAGATAGGAGGCTATAGTTAGTTAGAGTATGTTAGATTATGATTGTTAATCATAATCATAATTATATTTTGCTCTGGGAAGTAGGGAGGGGTGGGTAGGAGGGGGGAGGGTTGAGGAGGGAGGAGGGAGGGGGAAGGGGATACATTTGTAAAACCTATTAAAACTTTTCAATTAAAAAAAAAGAAAAATCAGAAAGTCCAGTTGCTTCTTGCAAAAAGCACCTTTCGGACAACTGAGGATGACTGAGATCTCCATAGACAACTGTGTTAATGTGTTAATACACAATTTATGTGTTAACTGTGTTAATAACAACTGCAATGATTAACTTATCAACTGTGGCAAGAAAGGTTGCAAAATAGGCAGGGGTGGGCTCCACTTACCTTTACTACCAGTTCACAACGGGAGTGCATGTGCAGAAGCTTCTGCGCATGCACAGATCATCAGTGATGATGTCGGGGTGGATGGGCGGAGCCTCCCGCCGCCATTACTACTGGTTTGCAAGAACCGGACTGAACCAGGAACAGCCCACCACTGAAAATAGGGCAAAACTCACTTGTCTTTCTTAGCAATGGAAATTTTGGGCTCAATTGTGCTCATAAATTGAGAACTACTGTACCCCTACAACCCATCCCCAAAACCACTGGTATCTTTAGAAGGAAAAGATTGAGGAACGACAAAACAATTGTCACCACATAACCAACTTCTCGCTGTGTCATGATTAATGTGTCACAGAGACACCCTTGTGGTTGTCCTTGTAGTTAAAACAGATGCCTGCATACCCATGCAATATTCTCTTACGTCAACCAAATTGACAGCTTTCTCTTGACTTACAAAATCTGAGCTGAAAACATTCTAGGACACTCCAGCAATTTTCTCCAGGATGCAACCTGCCAATTTTCTGGCTTTTTTTTTTCTCGTCATGCAGGGTTTCGATGAGTGACATTTCTCTTTAGCAAGATATAGTTAGGGACAAATTGCTGCCTTAATGTTATCTCGAATGGCTTTTATTCTTCTAAAAGGTTGGGGTGGCTTTCACTCTTGTAGTTTGGTTCCAGTTGGAGCTGAATTGTGAAAGTCGGAAGATATGGTACCCTATACTATTTCAGACAAATGGTTGTCCAATCTCTTCTTTAAAATCTCCAGTGTTGGAATATCCACAACTTCTGGACGTAAGACGTTCCACTGATTAATTGTTCTCACTGTCAGGAAATTTCTCCTTAGTTCTAGGTTGGTTCTTTCCTTGATTAGTTTACATCCATTGGTTGTTGTCCTGCCCTCTGGTGCTTTGGAAGTGTATTGTTAGTAATTGATTAATCATGCCTATGGCAAGTTCTGACAGGTTCTGGAGAACCGATAGCGGAAATTTTGAGCAGTTCGGAGAACCGGCAGTGGAAATTTTGAGTAGTTCGGAAAACCACCAAATACCACCTCTGGCTGACCCCAGAGTGGGGTGGGAATGATGATTTTGCAATATCCTTCTCCCAGGAGTGGGGAGGGAATGGGGATTTTGCAGTATCCTTCCACTGGAGTGGGGTGGGCATGGATATTTTGCAGTATCCTTCCCCTGCCACGCCCACGAAGCAACACCAAGACAGACCACGCTCACCAAGCCATGCCCACACAACCGGTAGTAAAAAAAATTGGATTTCACCACTGCTAATCATGTTCCTCAATTACCTATCTTGGCCTGCTTGCATATGGGATTATGGTAGCAAACTCTGTGGAGTTAGTATTGCCAGATAGTTTGGTAAGCCAGGCAGCCAAAAAAAATGACTCCTGATTTAAGGAATATTGCGTACAGATTTATGACTGTAACTGGGTCTGCCCATCATGGTTGTAAGTCACCCATGTGACTGCCCTGATTTTACTAATTTTGGGGGGCAGTTATTGAGTGAATGCCACAGTCATTAAGTAAACCAATGGTTTGCTAATGGGCCAGTTTTGCTGAAAACTGAAAATGAATGAGAGTTTTCAGCAAAACCAGTGCAAAACATGGTCATGTGACTACAGGATACTACAAACCATCATAAATGCAAGCTAGTTGCTGAGTACCTGCAGTGTGGTTATGTGATCACAGGAGATTGGGGGGGGGGGGGAACGGACTCAACCATCAGACCCTAAGTACCCCCAGAGAGGTCTGTTGTAACTTCAAACAGTAGGTAAGTAACTGGTCATAAGTCAAGGACTACCTGCACATGGAAACTAATAGCTTTATTGAGTTTTGTTTTTATACTGAACATGATCCCTGACTAATATGAAAACTAACAATTGGTGGAGAAGCAAGAGACTAAAATGAATCAGTGAAAAATCAATCCATGACAAATCAATCCTGTATTTAAATGTAAGGTGTGGTTTGAGTTGAACTTGGTGTTCAGTCATTTCAGGGGGACATCCATATTTTTTGAAATCAGTAAGGAAATGGTTTGGGTCTTCTCCTGAAACATTTTTCTATCTTCCAAGCTAGTCTATGTCAGGGTTCCAAGTAACACCACCAACAAAATCAAACTCCCAAGTCTTGACTTTCCTCAAAGCTCATTTTTATTAGAGATGTCATATTGGCATATCTGGGAAAACCCAAATCTGAGAGCCTCACCCAAAAGAAAGTTCAAGTCCTTGCCCATCACCCACATGTCCATCACAAAAACCAATCAGATACCCTCTGGAACAGAAGATACTTCCCTAGTCTTCTCAGCACAGCTGCAGGGCAAAGTGGCCTTGACTTTCTGGAAAGAATGTTATTTTGACTACATATCATCTTCACTCCATACAATCCCCCCTCCCATTTTCCCACAGTAAATTTGTGGCAGGCCTGAAGGCTCAAAGGTAAAAGATAGTTTCTGGGTCTGACAGTCTATAGTTCTAAGACTTCTTGGCAGTCCTCATCCAAGATGTAAGTAGATCTCATTCTGCTTATCTTTTGAAAGATCAGCTAAGATTAAAATCTTAGACCTTAAGAAGAAGAAGAAGAAAAGGAAGAAGAAGAAGAAGAAGAAGAAGAAGAAGAAGAAGAAGAAGAAGAAGAGGAGGAGGAGGAGGAGGAGGAGGAGGAGGAGGAGGAGGAGGAGGAGGAGGAGGAGGAGGAGGAGGAGGAGGAGGAGGAGGAGGAGGAGGAGGAGGAGGAAAAGAGAAAAGAGAAGCTTGAAATTCTAGTGTTTCTCCTCCAGTTATGTTATATTGTGGGTTTTATTTTTTGTCCTCAGCTTAAGGATGTGTTTTCAGGCAACAACTGTCTCTATCTCCTAATACTTTTCTGAAGTCCTGAGAGAACTTGATTTTTTTTACTTATTACAGTAAACAAAAAACTACTTCAGCTTAATTCTCAGCGTGCTCAAGAATTTTTTTTTTGAATTTCTTTGAAGGTGTTTTTGTGGTGGTTGCACTTTGTTGCTGGAGATGGCAGAGGGGCTGTATTGCCACTGCTGGTGTTTTTGAACACATAACTTGGCATCGCACTTCCCTCCCTTCCTACACTTCCCAATGAAAGAAGTCCCCTGTTTGATTGAGTCAAAACCTGAACGCCTAAGAGACTGCAAACTGCTGGAGAGTTGATCTGTAAGAAGAGAAGCAGGTCATTTACACATCGCTTAGCTTTCTTGTCACCAAGTGGCTTTGCTCACACAACGGGCTGAACCAGGTTAAGGTCCAGTGCTTGCATTCACACATGAAGAACTTTAATTTCACAATTCTTGGAGGTGTTTTTCCTCCCCCCACCGCCCTGCTGTCACTTCTTTTGCTGAACTTCAATTACAACCAAACTTTTCTGAAAGACCAGTGCAGTGCAGAAGACAAGAGGCAATGATAAATGTCTCCTCTTTGCTCTGGAGGGCCAGAGATCAAGCCGGCTATAATTATATCTGCATGGCAGGCAACAGCATGATCAATTACCTTGCACTCTTAAGCCGAGTGACAAATGAGTGACCAGGAACATCCTGGTAAAACCCCCCAACGAAAAAATTCTGAGTTCAAGTGTCAGTAATTATTACAGGTTCTCAATTTCCAAGATGGTTTATGATTGCACATCATAAAACCTATTCACCCCCAGCCCAAAAGACAACCATCCTGTTGACTCTGGATGATTGTTGTGTAACGTTTAATTGGTGCACGTATTAAGAATGCTCGAAGAAGTGCAAGTCAAGTTACAATAAGAGCATTTTATAACATACATATTCAGAGGTGGTATTCGGCTGGTTCGTACGAGTTCAGGCGAATCGGTAGCGGCAACTGCAGGTGGGCCCCCTCCTGCCCTTCTGCCCCGGTGTAATGCCATCCTATTTAGCCACATTTTCGAAGCCAGGCGCATGCCGGAAGGCGCACACATGAGCAAAATGTATGCATAGAAGGCCGAGTGCATGGATGGAAGGCGCACACAGTGAACCAGTGGGTAAGAATATGTGAAACCCACTGTTGTACATATTACATAACTGCATACAATACAACTACCTCCTTCTATGCCTGAAGATAAAAGTTTTCAATCAGTGTGGGCTAGCTGCTCTAACATGTGCCGGTGAAACATGGACACTAACCTCACAGTCGACACAAAAGCTACAAGTGGTGCAAAGAGCCATGGAAAGATACATGCTCGGCATCACAAGGCAAGACAGAAAGACCTGCGCATGGATTAGAGAACAAATGAAACTATACGACATCATCAAGAGAGCAAAAGAATTGCAATGGAAACAGGCTGGTCACATAGAAAGATGAACTGATGGCAGGTGGACCAAGGCAGTCATAGAAGGGATCCCCCCTGATAGAAAGCGTCCACAAAAGAGACCTAAAACAAGATGGATCGACAACATCAGCAAGCATTGTGGACTCAGTTGGCCAAAGAAAGACCATATTGGTTGGAAAAATGCAGCAGAAGCCTTCTTCCTGCAGGGGATAGACAATGGCTAAAATGATGATGATGATGATGATGATGATGGCATATTGTTAATAAGTTACAAATGAACTGCAGGGAAATAATATGTGTATTTTTTCCCCCTTCTATCCAATTTGTGTCTAATTCTTGGAGATTGCATGAAGTGTTCAAGTCCTTATAATTTTCTTGGCAAGATTTTCAGAAGTGGTTTGCTATTACCTACTTCCTAGGGCTGAAAGAAATGGACTAGCCCAAGGTAATCCAGCTAACACACATGCCTCAGGCAGGACTAAAACTCTTGTCTCCTGATTTCTACCTCCATGACTTAATCATTACAGGTACTGTAGTCCTTGGCTGATGACCACAAGTGAGCTCAAAATTTCTGTTGCTAAGCGAGACATTTCTTACGTGAATTTTGCCCCATTTAAAACCTTTCTTGTTATAGTTGTTAAGTGAATCACTGTAGTTGTTAAGCTAGTAACACCGTTGTTCAGCGAATCTGGCTTCCCCATTGACTCTGCTTGCCAGAAGGTCTCAAAAGGTGATCACATGACTCCAGGAAGCTGTAACCATTATAGATACATGTCAAGTGCCCGAATTTTGATCACATGACTTTCGGGATGCTACAATAAGTGTGAAAAACACTCATAAGCCACTTTCCCCAATGTCATCATAACTTAAAAAGCTCACCAAACTAATGGTTATAAGTCAAGGTCTATAAGGTCTACCAAAGGGATGCAATGGCTTAGTGGCTAAGATGCTGAGCTTGTTGATCGAAAGGTCGGCAGTTCAGCGGTTCGAATCCCTAGTGCCGCATTAACGGAGTGAGCTCCAGTTACTTGTCCCAGCTTCTGCCAACCTAGCAGTTCTAAAGCACATAAAAGATGCAAGTAGAAAAATAGGGACCACCTTTGGTGGGAAGGTAACAGTGTTCCATGCACCTTTGGCATTTAGTCATGCCGGCCACATGACGATGAAGACGTCTTTGGACAGCGCTGGCTCTTCGGCTTTGAAATGGAGATGAGCAACGCCCCCTAGAGTCGGGAATGACTAGCACATATATGCGAGAGGAACCTTTACTTTACCATATAGTATTAGTATTAGTATAGTACTAGTATAATATAGTATTAGTATAATACAGTGTAATATTGTGCAATACAGTATAATAAATAAATATTATTAGTTAATAAAGGAGCACTAAGGAGTTCCTGTAGGTATCTTATTTCTAGGAGGCTCCTATGGGTTCAGTCTCAAGTCCCATGAAACTTTGATGGGGATCTGAAAATCTCTGAGCTTTTATTAGCAGTTCTTCGGGAGGGGGAAAAGCCCCCTAATAATCCTTCAACTAAAAATACAATATTTTTTTTAATTTGATTTATATGCCGCCTTTCTCCGGAGACTCAGGGCGGCTTACAATGCATTAAGCAATAGCCTTCATACTTTTGCATATTTATACAAAGTCAGCTTATTGCCCCCACAAACTGGGTCCTCAATTTACCCACCTTAGAAAGGATGGAAGGCTGAGTCGACCTTGAGCCTGGCTAGGATTGAACTCAGAGAAATTACAGGCAGCTGATGTTAATTGCTGCCTTTAGTAGGAGGCATTAGCCCTCTACGCTACACAGGCTCTTGTGTATTTGCAAGCAACAGGTTTTTCTTTTGAAACATGTGTGACAAAAGACAGTGAGAAGAAAATGACATTTGGTAATATAGCTGAATATTATGGACTTCTATTTAAAACGTCGCTATTCTGATCTTCAAAGACATCTGCCTGAGATCAAGGATTTCAAAAAGAAGATCTGACATGATTTGTGGATAAGTGGTCTCTTGAACTATGAAATGGAGCAGCCAACTTCTATCATATGTGCAAGGGGAACCTTTACCTTTACTTACTGGCTCATCTTACTGGTATACCAAACTGGCTCTACAATGTGCATATAGTATCCTATTTTGGGATTCTTTGTGCGTAGAGAAGCATACACATATGTTTTCATGAAGCACACTGGACAAGAAGCAAGCTCATTCCAATATATTGGAGTGCTTGAGGAATTTGGGATTTCTGACAGAAACCAAGCTACACTTGCAAGATTAGTAGGTGAGATGGAACATAATTCACCTTTAGATGTCAGACTTTCCCACATATTGCAATGCTGTTTATTTTGTGAGATAGCAAGGCATTTAAATATGTGATTGTGCTCATCATCAGTTTCAACTCATAAGAATCCATGGCTGATAGCTCATTTCTGAGAAGATTTGGGAATAGAAATAGAACACAACAGGACAGAACATGATAGAATAATAATAATAGCCTTGGAAGGGACCTTGGAGGTCTTCTAGTCCAACCCCATATTTGAGCAGGAGATCCTATATCCTTTCAGACAAATGGTTGTCCAGTTTCTTTTTGAAAGGCTCCAATGATGGGGCACCCACAATTTCTGAAGGCAAACTATTTCATTGATTGATTGCTCTCACCGTTAGGAAAATTCTCCTTAGTTCTAGGTTGGTTCTCTCCTTGGCTAGTTTACATCCATTGTTTCTTGTCCTGCCTTTTAAGTGCTTTGGAAAATCGTTTGATCCATTCATCTTTGTAGGAGTCCCTCAAACATTGAAACACTGGTATCATGCCACCCTTAGTCCTTCTTTTCATTAAACTAGACGTATCCAATTGCTAGAGAGACTACTAATATTTGTAGACTTAGCTCTCTGGCAGAGCCTCCCTTTTTGACCTGACAATATTCAGAAACAAGCAGGGTTACTCCGAGTGTATGCATGCAATTAGGTTTCTTTCTCAGTTACTTCATGTCTTCATCTTTTAAATATTTTATTCCTAACCCTACATGAATGTTTTATGGAGCATTTGTTTGAACCCTGTTCCTGCGGAGGTCTTATTATTCCTTATTATTGAAGGAGGGGTTTTTTTTGTGTTTTTTTTTTGCTGCAAACTGTCATAATTCAACCCACTGAAATTGGTGGCATGCCAATTGAATGAATGAATCTTTTCAATGAATTAATGAATGAACCTTTCAAAAAAAATTAAGCGCTGAGAGAACATGTTGTATCGCACCAAAGCTTATCTATTCTAACTTTCTTTATATGATAATGTAGAAATAGGGGAGAATAAATTTATGAATGGACATATGTCAGATGGACATATGCCTTCCTTAGCTCTGAATCTGATCTTACTGAACTGTGAACTCCCCTCCCCTCCTCTTCCCTCTCCCCTCCCCACTCCACCTGACTCCACTCCACTCTACTCCACACTCCAGCTGGGGAATTCTGGGAGTTGGTCTACCCATCTTAAAGCTGCTAAGATTGAGAAAAGCTGTCGTAGAGAAGTGCAGGATATAATCATATACAATGGTCACAATCTCAGCAAGAAGGAAACTTCACAATGAAGCAAAGCTGAATTGTAAAAAAAAAAAAAAGTAACTGAAGAACTAGTTGGCATTACCTAGCTAACCTTATCTAGCTTTGATGCTAAACAGAGTCACCTCTGGTTATTATTTGGAGGGGAAAACCCTTGGAAAAAATCCACAGTTGTGGTCTAGGCCAGTGGCCACCAAGCAGTGATCCATGAGAAAATTTTGGTGGTCCGCAGAAAAATTATTTGCAGTTTTTATATTGCACTAAATACTATTTATCTTTTTTTTTTAAAAAAATCATATTAGTGGTCCACGGGATTTAAAATTATGAATTTAGTGGTTCCTGAGGTCTGAAAAGTTAGTGACCCCGGTCTAGGTTGCTAAGAAAAAAAATCTCAGAAGAGTAAAGATGGGAGAAAAAAACCTCCATTTTTTCTAGACATAGAGGTTGATGTAAGGAGTGAGGCGGAGTCTACTTCTTACCCTTTTTGTTTTCTCCCCTTCTACTTCTTCACCCAGGCTCCTCATCCACTGAACCTGGTTGTGTTCATCCAACATGCTAAACCATCAATCATGGTTTGTAATAGCTAAGCCCAAAGAGGGAAAACTTTATGATGACTTTGCATGCTACATGACACATTCAGCCTTAACAGGGCTTCTTTGCTTTGTCTTTGCACATATATATATATACATACATACACAAATACATACACAAATACAAATACAAATACAAATACAAATACATACCTACATACCTACATACATACATACATACGTGTGTGTGTGTGTGTGTGTCTATGTAAGTTTTCACGGGTATATATGTGTGTACAGGTAATATCTCGGGTTTCTTCCCGTGTAATTGTAAACATATCTTCAGAAGGGTAGTAGCTACTACCCTTCTAAAGATATGTTTACAATTACACGAGAAGAAACCTGAGATATTACCTGTACACACATATATACCCGTGAAAACTTACATATATATATATATATATATATATATATATATATATATATATATATATATATATATGTAAGTTTTGTATATATGTATATGTATAAATTTGATTTATATGCCGCCCTTCTCTGGAGACTCAGGGCGGCTTACAATGCGTTAAGCAATAGCCTTCATACTTTTTTATATTTATACAAAGTCAGCTTATTGCCCCCGAAAACTGGGTCCTCAATTTACCTACTTTAGAAAGGATGGAAGGCTGAGTCAACTTTGAGCCTGGTGAGATTCGAACTTACAGTAATTGCAGACAGCTGGTGTTAATCACAATGCTTTTTAGTCTGCTGAGTCACCAGGCCCATCATATTGAGGGACATAACTAACGTGGTTTTTTTTTTGGCTAAATATAAAACCACGGGTTTTTATATTTGAAGTGGTAGATACCCTGTGCTACCTCCTGCTTACAATTGATCTGCTGCTTCATACTTTTGCCTTTTATTCTTTGAAATCCTCAGCTCTCTTCCTTCCTCATTGGCCTTCTTGGATTATTAATAGGCGAATAACTTTTAACAGGCTAATTTTATACATTGACCAATGTACTCGTTCCAAAGAGTCAAGTGAAAACTCCTCCAGGTGGGGGTCATCTGAATTATTCCTCCTACTTGCCTCACCTAGAAAACTCTAGAGACTCTAGAAAGAGTGCAGAGAAGAGCAACAAAGATGATTAGGGGACTGGAGACTAAAACATATGAAGAACAGTTGCATGAATTGGGCTTGGCTAGTCTACTGAAGAGAAGGACCAGGGGAGACATGATAGCATGTCCCAATACTTGAAGGGCTGCCACAGAGAGGAAGGGGGTCAAGCTATTTTCCAAAGCACCTGAAGGCCAGACAAGGAATAATGGATGGAAACTGATTCAGGAGAGATTCAACCTGGAAATAAGGAGACATTTTCTGACAGTGAGAACAATCAACCAATGGAACAATTTGATTTCAGAATTTGTGGGAACTTCATCACTTGAGACTTTCAAGAAGAGACTGGACTGCCATTTGTCAGAAATGGTGCTAGTCCTGCTTGGGGAGGGTTGGACTAGATGATCTACAAGATCCCTTCCAACTCTGTTAATCTGTAAGATCTGTACAACTTGACTCTGTTTTGTTTTTTAGCAGCTGGTTTGTTCAACAAAGCTGTTTAGAGCTCCCTTTATAATATAACAGTTGTATATAGGGCTCCCTATACACACCTATGGTTTTAAACAATATAATAATAATCATCATCATCATCAATCACCTGATCAGTGGATGCAGCAAAATTTCATAAACTGACTACCTACAATGCCATGACCACGTTGTTAAGATCATTCACTGGAAATTGCGCCAGAAGTTTGGCTTTGAGTACAGCAAAAACCACTGGGAACATCAGGTTGAGAAAGTTTTAGAGAATGAGAAACTCAAGATCCTATGGGACTTTAGGATTCAGACTGATAGGCACTTGGTCCACAACACACCTGACATAACAATAGTTGAAAAGAAAAAAAATGTGGTTCATTGACATTGCAATACCTGGTGACGCATGGATTGAAGATAAGCAGCAAGAGAAAATCACAAAGTACTGGGACTTGTTGAGCGACTGTGGAAAAATAAATCGTGTGTTGTCCCGATTGTAATTGGAGCCCTTGGAGCAATACCCAAAGGGCTACCCTGCTATTCTAAATTTACCGGACTTGAACATTTTGACTCTACAAAAAACCATCTTACTTGGAACAGCTTACATTCTCCGACAATACCTTAATAGTTCCTAGGTCCTTGGTTAGGACTCGAGCTACTGAGCTATTAACCAACCTCAAAGGCTGTGAATCTCACTAAAGATTAAATAATGATGATGATGATGATATTATTTAAACCGTACTTCAAAACAACTTCTTTCGGTCTATTAAAAGGGATCATTTCCCAACTTTTTTGGGTGGGGGTTTCTTTTGAGGAGGGAGGAGGGCGAACTACGCAGACCACGTGACTCGAGTTCGACGGCTTCTGCAAAGAAAAAAGGGACCCCCCCCCCCCCGCCCCACACTAGCTGGGTGATCTCAAGGCTTTATTCGGCGCCCGTTGATAACGGGATCGCCTCGCTGAAACCTCTTTCTCTTGCGCTGCAGCTCGGAAACTCCCACACGGCTGGCAAAAATCTCACCCAGCCTGCCAGCCAGAGAGGCACACGACGCCAAAGGTCGATCCGCTAAAAGGATCGTGTTTCCCAAGGACAGAATCCAAAACCGAAGCGGAGTTTATATTGCAACGCTGATTTTGAGAAGCCTCCTTTTGGCCATCGCCCGAAGTGAACTTCCCGAATTTGGCCTACAGAGGGCGCCTCTGCTCGTGCCTCCGTCGCTTCTGCGCTCGGCGAATACAGAGGCTTGGAAGCCAACCGGTCTTTCCTCCCCCCCCCCTTCCCCGCCCCCCCCCTCCTCTCTCCCCAGCTCTCCCCACTCTGTCACTTGCTCTGATTCCCCCCCCCCTCGCAGAATCTCTCTTTTTCCCAGATCCAGTCGGTTCCTCTCCGCTCTCCACATTTTCCATCAGAGCTTCTTCGGGCTCAGTGGACGTTGGAGCTCTAACTCTTCCCTCTCACATACTGGTGCTGGACCCAGCATCTGTAACAAGTGAGGACTTCGCATCCTTCGTTGCTCCCCGCAAGGAACATCTGCCGAGGAAATTGGAAGAGGAGGAGGAGGAGGAGGAGGAGATACCTCAGATGCTTCTTCCCTCGTAGGATCTCCGGCGCGCTGATCTTATTTTACTTTGAACACCAAGGAGAGATGGATAATTCGCTCTCCGTTTAATGCAGCTTGCTTTCGCTCTCCCCCCCACCCCCCACTTCTCTCTATTCCTGGCTGGATTTTTTCATCTTCTTCTTCTTCTACTGATGGATGCTTTTCAAACCGAGGGAATTCTTTCTCCATCCTCTTCCTCCTCTCTTTTTTTCTTGAGTTAGTGTCCTGACATCTTCTGGCTTGAGGATCGAACACAACTTTTTGTGTGTGTGTGTGTGTATTTATTTGTTTGTATTTTGGCAAAAAAAAGAAAAAAGAAAAAAGAAAAAGAAAAAAAAAGAATCATCCTAAAAACCTGGTCAGCGTGGAGAACTAAAAACAGCCCTACCCAAAAGGGAGGAGACCGAAGTGTTTGTACATACGTGCGTGGGATTGTTGCGTTTGGACTGGACCCAAATATCCGTGTTTTTGGGAATATGGAGAATAATCTTGGATCTGTTTGGCTACCCAAGCTGGCTTTTCTGCTGTTTGGGATCTCTCTCCTCACCCTGGATCTTGAAGTCACCGGTAAGTCGTATCTGGCTTTATTTTTTATGAGCTCTTTTGAGTTTCGTGGATGGGCGAGAAGAATGGCTTTTGAGAGAGGTTGGCAGGTTGGCATAAGGCGTGATTTGAGTTGCTTGAGAGAGCTTCCTTTTTGGTCTGGAAAGGGAGAAAAAAACCAGAAGCCTATCGTCAAACCACAACTGGAGCGAAAAGGAAAGATGAGCTGGCATTCTTTCTCTGCTTTGGTGTTTTTAATCTTCTGTAGCTTCGGTGACCGGCAGTTTAAGAGTAGAAAAAGGGGTAGAGGATTTTGGTCTTTGTTCTTGAGGGGAAAAAAAAAAAGATCGTTTGTCGGTCTGTAGTTTGCATGCACACGGTGCTTCCCAACTCCCATTTGAGTGATACGGGGGCACACCTCTCTCTGCAGTTGGTAGACACATTTTCTAATTAAAAAAAGGAGCAAAGCTCATTGTACGGAGTTGGGCTGGAGAAGGCGGCGAGAGAATGAGAAATTGATCAGAGCTTGAGTCGGCATTATTCTGGAAAATCAACTAGAGACGGTCATGAAACAGTAGATTTTTCTTTTTTCTTTTGGAGGGGTGAAAATCTTTAAGGGAAGTTGCGCCATTTGATAAGAGAAGGGATCTGTTGGTTCTCCGTGATCGACAGCAGCCATTCATTAACAGGCCGTCTCAGGACAAGTCTACGACATCTCACCCAACCTGAGCGTGCATAGTAATGCCCTCCGTACCACGGGTGAAACAATGAATGCCGATTTTCTCTGCCATTGCCCAGGCAGAAGCAGTTGGGCCAGAAATGCAACATTGGAACCCATGTGCCACAGCAGGAAGAATAATAAAGTTTACTCGAGGCTAGCTGTGTTGAATGGCGCATGAATGCAAACCTTTTGACGGGTATTTGCAAGGCGGGGGGATGTTGGTCGGAGGCTAACAGGTGACTGGTGAAAAGATTTCTCCTTATTAAACACGGGAAGGCAGGCTTCGCCTTGGTCTCTGCGGTAGACAGGCAACGTGCATTGCAACCCTTGTGTTGGGCTTTTGAATAGGGTTCTCCCTGGAAATTCCCTGCTTCAAATAGGCAGACCGGGCAGCTCCCACCTTGGGAGATAATGGCCTTGCCAAGGAAGGAGGGGGAAAATCTCTGTTGGGTCTGCGTTGATGCCCATGAAAAGCCACGAGTCGAAATGAAATCTGGGAATCAGTCAGCATAAGATTCAACATGTAGCGATGCTGGAGAGCGCAGGGCGGTTTGGTAGCTTTTGTACTAGAGGTCTCAGTTATAGGGTGCAGGCAGAGCGAAGGTTGATTCTCTTTTGGCTGCCTGCAATTAATTTGAGTGGCAGATTGCACACTCTCCGCGACGGTTGCAAACTCTTTGTCAGCTTTTATGTCAGTGTCCAGGCTCGGAATAACCCCCCCCCCCCCCTTGTGCAGCCCAGGGGGAATTCTTGCATGGTACAATTGGACTAAAGTTTCTTTCTCGCCTGCATTTCACCTGGAAGCAAAACTCCTCGTCTCTCTCTCTCTCTCTCTCTCCCTCCCTCCCTCTCTCTCTCTCTCTCTCTTTCCCCCCCTTCTCTTTTTGCAAAGAGGATTGTTGTTTTATGTCCCTCTTTGGGGGGGGGATAGGGAGGGTGGGTGAGTAGATTGTCTTTAAAACATGAAGCCATTCATCTGCTGGATCTCTCTCTCCCCCGCCCCCCCGCCCAATTTCAGCAGCTATTTCCTCTCTTCAGCATCTTAGCAGGGGGGGAACAAGCAGGAAGAAAGCAAGATTTCTCTCTATGAAAGAGCCAGTAGGAGGTGCACTTATTAAGGCCAAGTAGCCAGTCTTGAGCTTGGCTGAAATTCCCATTCAGCAGGGCATTTAAAGACTTTGGTGGATGGGTAACAAAAGGCTTTCAGAGCTACTGTACAATGACGCTTTGTCCTTTTTTTTTCCTTTTTTTCTTTTTCTTCTTCACTTCCCTGCTAACGCACAACCCACTTTGGAAGTGTATTCCTTTCCTCTCTTTAAAGTTTCTTTCTGAAAAATGAGCATTTCTCAGAATTGACTTAGAAGGAAAATAAATATATGTTGTCGGGTGGGGTTTTTTTTTTTTTTTTGGTCCCCTCCGTTTTCATTTTCTATTGTTCCCATGTGCCAAAATGTTGAGCGGCAGGAAATCTAGCAAGCCGATGGTGAATGAGCTCCAGTTACTTGGGGCAGGGGGGGGCGCAATGAGAGTTATTTCTATGGCTTTTCCTTTCTATTGATGTGTTACGGAGGAGAGTGAGAGTGTGTCAGTGTGAAAGGACTCCCGTTTCCGACTATGAATAGCTTGGGTATGCTAGTCTGCAGCTTGGAAATGATAATTTTTTTAAAAAAAATAATAATAATCAGATCCAAGCTTCTTTGGAGGGCACTTAATCCCATCATGTAATCATTGGTCTAAGCATAATAGAATTCAAGTTTCAGGAATCATAGAGGGAAGTGAATGTGAAGGACTCTTTTGTCTTGAAGTGGGAGAGAGAGAGAGAGAGAGAGAGAGAGAGAGAGAAAACCTGTCTGCACTCTTTCCACCTTCACTCCTTTCTTCACACTTGTGTGTGGTATGGAGTCAAAAAACTGAATGAATCAGCTTATCAGCATCTCCTAGCATCTGAATAGGAGAATAATTATATTCCTGGCAAGTGGTGCAGTATAAATCAATGGGGACCTGTCATAGCATCCATCCATTTCAAGGCTGTGGAGTTGCCCTCTGATCTCGGGGACTGCCACGTGTGCATTTAGTTAAATTGGCTGGAAAGGCACATGGTGCATAGAGGCAAGCTATGATCATTGGGCCACATGGTGCAGTGGCTTCTACAGCCTAAAGTTATGGTTCCTTTGACCTGGATTTGGGCTCTAGTGGGATGAATGGATGGATCCCGTGGGAGATACTCATGGTCTTCTTAGCCACAATTGCTGGTCTGTAAGGTGGACAAACAGTTTCATTGTGGGAGTGAGTAACGGAAAACCCCAGAACAAATATTTGTGATAGGGTGAGCCAGTTACTTCAAAATAACTTCACAGACGTGTATGAAATTGTTTCTGGAGAAGCTTCAGATCCTTCTGGAGTGGTAAACATTGTGTACACTGAAATATTTTGTATAAATTCCCATGTAATTAATATATACTGTATGTGGGGGTTGGAGAAAGGGACAATATAGTTAGAGTATTAAATCAACAACTCCTTTGACATGAATCTAGTACCTTGTTTTAGATGAATCATCATGGATGAATTGTGGAACATTTGTTAAAATTCTCTCCTCTCCTATTTCTTTGACAGAAATAGTGCTTTTCAATGCTCAGGTGTTATTTTAACACTCTGTACTCAAACTGAAATATTCATCAATATAGAATCATCAATAATTTTATCCTTATGTAAAATCACCTTCTTCCCAACAAAATGATGCTGGGACTGTCAATTCCAGAATTTCAGCTAAGATGTCTCCACAGATTTGAAGGATTTCAAAGTTTTTATAGCACATTTCTGTCTTCAGTTGTAGGAAAACCATGGGGAGTTTCAACGGAGTATGTTTTTTATAAAACTGTAACTGAAGATAGGGCTGTAACCACCGATGTCTAATTCACACATATATTTATCATCACTCAATATCTCATCACTTGTCAGCTTATCACTCAGTGTCTTTCAATGGAATGTGTGAATTACTTCCACCAAGAAATATTGAGTTTTGGGGTGAAATCAGGTGTGAACGATGTGCTTCTGTCTCTGGGCCTGTGGTGGTTGTTTCACAAATTATTGCTCTAATGTTATAGGCATCACGGATTGAATGTGCTTGTGATAACTCAGCATGAGGTAAGAGTAGGGGAGTGTGAAGGAGAATCGGTATACCCAGTGGCTGTATGCTTGTCTTTTTCTATTTAATCCAATACATTGATTTGTTTTTTCAAAAATATCAACGCGCATGAATTTGATGACCAATGCTGTCTTGCAACAATGTTTTAGAGGTGACATCTTATCAGCCTTGTACTAGCTTCCATTATCAATAGAAATTGTAAATAAATAAATAATTTTGTCAATGAAACACTTTAATGTCTCTCTGATTCTCTCTGGTATTTTCATTCACGGTTGGTTCTTACAGCACTAGACTAACAGACTCGATGCTTTCTGTTCAACATTTGATCTCTATTACTTGATATTCATTTATTTATTATACATCATATAATAGAAGTTGGCTGCTCCATTTCATAGTTCAAGAGACCACTTATCCACAAATCATGTCAGATCTTCTTTTTGAAATCCTTGATCTCAGGCAGATGTCTTTGAAGATCAGAATAGCGGCGTTTTAAATAGAAGTCCATAATATTCAGCTATATTACCAAATGTCATTTTCTTCTCACTGTCTTTTGTCACACATGTTTCAAAAGAAAAACCTGTTGCTTGCAAATTGTATTTTTAGTTGAAGGATTATTAGGGGGCTTTTCCCCCTCCCAAAGAACTGCTAATAACAGCTCAGAGATTTTCAGATCCCCATCAAAGTTTCATGGGACTTGAGACTGAACCCATAAGAGCCTCCTAGAAATAAGATACCTACAAGAACTCTTTAGTGTTTCTTTATTAACTAATAATATTTATTTATTATACTGTATTATACTGTATTGCACAATATTACACTGTACTATACTAATACTATATTATACTAGTACTATACTAATACTAATACTATATGGTAAAGTAAAGGTTCCTCTCGCATATATGTGCTAGTCGTTCCCGACTCTAGGGGGCATTGCTCATCTCCATTTCAAAGCCGAAGAGCCAGCGCTGTCCAAAGACGTCTCCATCGTCATGTGGCTGGCATGACTAAATGCCAAAGGCGTACGAAAAGCTGTTACCTTCCCACCAAAGGTGGTCCCTATTATTCTACTTGCATTTTTTACGTGTTTTCGAACTGCTAGGTTGGCAGAAGCTGAGACAAGTAACGGGAGATCACCCCATTACGCAGCACTAGGGATTTGAACCGCTGAACTGCCGACCTTTCAATAGACAGGCTCAGCATCTTAGCCACTGAGCCATTGTGTCCCTTTATACCATACCATACCATACCATACCATACCATACCATACCATACCATACCATACCATACCATACCATACCATACCATACCATACCATACCATACTATACTATACTGAATCATAATTGCAACCTAAGTTTAAATACACCCATCTAAATTCATACAAATGATCCGGATTAATAGTCTTTCTTTGTCTCCAGAGGTATTGATGGTCAGGCATTCTTTGGTTCTTTGAGAGCATAGATCATTCAGTGTCACAACTGATAATGATGAACAGTAGCACTAACAAAAGAAAGTTAAATTTATCTTTCAGCTGTGCATGGCTGTTAAATCCATTTCCTTTATTCAAGTTGGCAAGAACCTGGGATTATTCTACAGTTTTCAAACAACAAGCACTCTTGAAGAGGATCTCTTTCGTCCAAGCATCCTTGTGAATGATAGCTTGATCTTTACAGGGCTATACCAAAGGGATTTGAATATGGAAACTTTCATAAGACTTTTAAAAGACATGGAGAGGACTGGGGTATATACTAGAGACACATGTGCTCTTTCCCCCTTGTTTCATTCCCAATTTGGGACTCCTAGATCAGTGATGGCAAACCTTTTCGGCACCAAGTGCCCAAATTGGAATGTGTGTGCATGTACGCATGCTGGAGTGCCAGAAACCTGAAAATCAGCTGGCCGGTGTGCATACGAACACCAACCAGCTGGTCTTTAGGTTTCCGGCATGCACATGCATGCCGATCAGCTGGTCTTCGCGTGCACGGGAGCACTGGAAGCCCAAAAACCAGCTGTCCGATGCGCTCATGCCTGTTTTTTGGCCATTTTTTGGGCTGTTTTCAGGCTGTTTTTCAGGCTGTTTTCTGGGTGTTTGGGGGGCATTTTTCAAGACATGAATGTCTTGAAAAATGCCCCCAAATGCCCTGAAAACAGCCTGAAAAACAGCATATTTTTTGGCCACTTTTTTGGCCATTTTTCTGCACCCCGCACCTGCGAAGACCAGCTGGCCAGCACGCTTGTGCATGCCAGAAACCAAAAGAACAGCTGGCAATGGTGTGCGTGCCCACAGAGGGCTCTGTGTGCCACCTCTGGCACGCATGCCATAGGTTCGCCATCACAGTTCTAGATGTTTGCATTGGGGGAAAAAAAATCCATGCACAAATAGAAGATCCTCCATCCAATGGAAATAGCATTTTTCTGACAGGGATTGTGAAGCTCACGGTGAAAGAGGCCTCCTTCACTTTCCATAGATTCATCTCATCATTTGATCAGGTAAAGATGAATATTCTTTCTGCTACTTTGGCAGAAGAGTTTCTAGTTTCCAGGATTAATTTGGGAATATGAATGTTTAGCTATGCCCAGTTAAAATGGAAAGGTAGCAGGTGATGGAAAAGACTTCTGGCCAGAAGGGTGGAAAATTGTTGCCAGAGTAGACATGATGGCATAAGACAGACTCACAGAGACATATGGCCTACGAGAGACATTGGCTGGATTCACATAACCCATTTAATCTAATTAGTGAAGATTCTAGTTTGCCCAACATGGCAGCTCTGAGACAAGTAGATTGGATTTGGCAATCTGCTAAACCTCATATATGAGTACAATGCAGCAGAGGTTAAAACTTTGTTGTATGTTCTCCCACTGCAGCTGCTAACCTTTTAACTGAGATGTCCTTTGAGAGACCACCTCTGCTCTATCACATCTACCTGTCCCATCAGATCAGGACAGGAAGAGCATGTCACGAGTACCATCCATGAAGTAAAGTCATCTGACCAGAAGGAGAACTTTACCGTGGCACCCTCATTCTGGAACTTCATCCTCCTGAGATCAGAATGGTTCTGACTTAATTGGTCTTCTGGAAGGGGTTTGAAGACATGGCTTTGTCATCTGACCCGGAGATCTAATAGTGGGGAATGTGGTGCCTGTAAAATGGCTGTTCTGTTAGTGAGCTATATTGAATTTTCCTACATATTATGATTTTTTCAACATAGTTTAAATAATTGTTATTGTTTTGATGGTTAATCTTGGTTATTGTTTTTTGCAGAGGGTGGGTTGCACTTTTAATTCTGTATGTGAGGTGAGTGGCTAAATAATCTGAATACAGGCATTCCTCAATTTATGATGTATCTGAAAAAAAGGGGGGGCTTACAACCTGGACCTGAAGTTCAGAGAGTTGAGTTCCCCTCCACCCCCGCACATAGTCATGTGACTGCATTTCAGATGCTTAGCAACACAGACACATTTATGGCCGTGTGCAACTTCCCACAGTCATGTGACTGTGTTTTACAATGGTTTTGCCAAAAACCATTACTTATAGTACTTCCATTTTTTCAGCAAAATAGTGCCTTAATGAACAGGATCTCCAGTGTCCGATGACAGATATGGCACAAGAAGAAGAAGAAGAAGAAATGAACAATGCGTTCATTTAATAACCATGGCGTTCATTTACACAACTGCCACAAAACCGACGACCGTAATGGGCAGGCTCCCTCATGGCCATAACTCTACGACTACTGTCAATAAATAAATATGAAGCATTATGCCTAAATTGTTCCTAACAGCCACCTTCCCGTGACTGTGGGATATTAAGCAGCGGTGGGGTTCCAATATTCTTACCACTAGTTCGCCACACATGTGCATGCTCACTTTGTTCGTGTGTCATCCGTGCATGCGCCCGGCCTTCCGTGCATGCACTTTGCTTGCTCATGCACCTTCTGCGCATTCCCCTGGCCTCGAAAACATGCCTAATTAGGACATCTTAGAGCCAGGGCGGGTGGGCAGGCCCACCCATGGGCCAGTATCTTCACTACTGGTTCGCCTGAATTGGTACAAACCGGCTGAATACCACCTCTGATATCAAGAGGAAATGATGTCAGACCTGCTTTTTCAATGAGCAGCAGTGAACAGGTCTTAAACAGGCCTTCATTCAGGCAACTCTGCATGTCCGTCCTTCTTGAAGCTTCCATCTTTTGTACTCAGATTTGATTTTGCCTCTCCAGATGTGAGATTCAGATGGGATAGCTAAGCCTTCTTTGTTTGAATGGCCCACTTTGCCATTCATTCCAGCCACAAAGTTGCTTTCAGCCTTCCCATTGTGTTGTTCTGCTGGGATGAACCAGATCATTAAAAAGAGAAAAGGAAAAAAAAAGAGGGTAATTGGAATATCGCAAGCCGATGCGGCTTCAATAACTTGCACTTTACTTGATGATCATTCAGAGTAATTTCACCCAACACCATATGTTTATCTGAGTGCACTTTAGCAATCTCACAGATCTCTTGATGATTAGGAGCTGTCAGATTGGCTGACAGTTGAACATTATGGGAACCTCTTCACAGTGGACGCTGTCAAAGCCAAATTGGGAGGACAGCTTATTGAATATAGTTCTGTATCAATTTCTTTAGCTTTCCATGCCTCTCACATGGAAGGGTTTGAGGCCTGGTTAATTATTCTTTGGGTACCTAGAGCAATGTTTCTTAATCTTTTTTTATTTAAAAATTTGCGGACTTCAACTCCCAGGATTCTGCTGCCAGCATGGAATTCTAAGGGGTTGAAGTCCACCCATTCTGGGAGTTGAAGTCTGCACATCTAAAAGTCTGCAAGGCTGAGAAACACTGACGTTAGGGATCCTAATATGGTTGAACCCAGAGGTGGGATTCACTTACCTTCCCTACCGGTTCGCAAATGTGAGCACGCACACTGCGCTCCTCCGCGTATGTTCATGGCCTTCTGCGCAGGCGCAGTAGTCGCGCATTACCTCGGGGCGGGTGGGTGGAGCTTCCCACAGTTGCCGCTACCAGTTCTGTGATCTGGAGAGAACCAGCTGAATCCCACCACTGGTTGAACCGCAGTCAACCAGTGATGGGATCACCAATCTGGTCCCAATCACCAATCTGGTGACTGACCAATATTGGTCAGTCACCAATCTGACCAATAGGCAGGTAGAAGAAGAATGAGAGAAGACAAATGTTCTTTTGCTACATTTGATAAATATTTCTTTCCCCCCTTTCTTCCTGGAAGTAGGCTTGGAGCAAAGAGTTTGAAGCAAAGATTGAGAAGAATGGAATAGGAAATTATGCAGCAGCTTAGCAACCTAGTGCCCTTCAGGTGTTTTGGATCTGTTTCATTGCTTTTGTCGAGATTTCTCTGCCTCTGTACAATGGGAATTGAAGTCTGAAAATCTGAAGGGCAGCATGAGCTGCTGCTTCTTATTGCTTCTTATTGACAAACAACCAAGTTCAGAGAGTATCAAGGACCCTTCATTTCAACCCTGAAGCTACAAATATTTGCCTCTATGGGTACATATTTTAATACATACAGGATCTTGAAGCTCTACACTCTAGGCTAGTGAGTCCAAAACCAGACAAAATCAAAAGCAAAGCAGAGGGTGCAGCAGTACAAATCTAACTTTGAGCTTTAAGGGATGGTGACCTCACAAACGGCTCCCTTTGCAAGGTTTTACCAGCTGCTGGTGACACAGGAGGGAACTCTACAATAATGACCCTTGGGTTGCAAATGCCTTCTCTTGAGTTGCCATCTCCAGTAGATGATAATTTCCAGGCAGGTTCTTTGTTTAGACCAGGAGTCTGCAACCTTAAATACTCAAAAAGCCATTTGGATCTGTTTCCCTCAGGAAAGAAAACACTGGGAGCCACAAAACCTGGGTGGGTGTGGCCAACTCAATGTCACTCACTTCCACCAGTCACATGACCCCCCTCCCCCCTAGCCATGCCTACCCAGCCAGTCATTAAGGCAGAGAACCCATTGTTAAAAACACCGGGAACCACAAAATCCTTTTGACATCTCTCTCTCTCCGTTCCCTCCCTCCCTCCCCCCTCTCCCTCCCTCCCCCCTCTCCCTCCCTCTCTTTATCTCTCTCTTTCTCTCTCTCCACCTCTCTCTGTATCTCCCTGTCTCTGCCCTGGCCGCTTCTCCATCCCCCACCGTCGCCCTTACATTCTCAGGCCAGGCGAGGAGTGACTGGGAGGGGAGGGCAAGGGGTGGGACCAGCCAGTGGTGGGATCACCTGACAGGGAGCCACAGCAAAGGGCCCAAAAAGCCACATGTGGGTCCGGAACCACAGGTTGCTGACCCCTGGTTTAGACTAAGCATTTATTTTCAGTATCCCATCTGTGACTTCATCACATATCCATAGCAAGCCATTTTCCCCTCCACCTCACTCTCCAAATTTGCAGCCTAGCCATTGAACTTCCCAGCATTGGCCTTTGGAGCACCTTGTCCCCTGAGATTTGTTTGATCTTGACCCTGTTGGCATTCTGCCAACAGGGTCAAGATCAGGGTCATGGAATCCTGTAGGTTGAATGAGCCTATCATTGTGGTTTTCATGGCATGACTATAGTCATTAGGTTGAGTTGATTGTCACTGTTAGTTGTTGTTTAGTGTTACTATTCATTATTATTATTTTGTTTTCTTTCTGATGTTTCCCATCCAGTTGTGGTTGTAAGATGGGTAGCTATATGTAGTTAAATAATAATGCAGCTTATATCCTGTGACAATGTATTTACCACCATCAAACAGCAACATCTGCCTATCCCAGGTCCTTGGGAAGGACTCTATAAACAGAAAAAAAAAAAGGTCAAAACCTATAGAAGAGCAGGAAGATCTTGGGATGGAGTCAAAAGAGGAATCAGTTTAGAGTCATTATGTTCCTACAAATGGTCTTAGTCCAACCCTCCTTGAATTCCTTCAACTCTTATTTAGGGCCAATTTAGTGGTGACCCTTTAGTTCAGGGGTCTCCAACCTTGGCAACTTTAAGTCTTGTGGACTTAAAACTCCCATAATTCCTCAACCAGCCATGATTAAAGATTACCTGTACCAAGGACTACTTGTATCATTGGATTGGAGGGGAAAGAAAAAAAAACAATGGTGTACATCACTGTTTTCCAACCTTCAATGCTTTAAGAGGCATGGATGTTAACTCCCAGAATTCTCGAGCCAGACATGAGGAATTCTGGGAGTTGAAGTCCACAAGTTGTAAAGTTACCAAGGTTGGAAACCCCTGCTTTAGTTAATTAGATTCTTCTGTATAAGATGAACAATAAATCACCTTAAATGGAACTAAATGTGTGCTCCTGATTCTTCGTATCTAACCAATCCAGTCTAAACATCTGACTCAGTGTGAGGCTAATCTTAATAATAATAATGCAATAAAACACAGACCACCACCACCAAAGGGGTGGCATTGCCATGAAGAATTCTTGAAGAATTGTTTGTGTGTTGCAAGAGGTGTGTCTTATTTGCACAACCTGGAGTCTATTACATTCTTTCCCTGGTCCTAACTTCTTCTTCACTTCAAATAGAAGAAAGTGTTGTGTGTGATTTTACAAACAGCTTAAACTGGAAAGAAGCCACTGTAAGGATCATTAACTAAATGTGTACATATGGCTAAATCCAATAAAACTGTGTTCCTGTTTTTGGCAGTTGTTAGATATAAAATGCCTGCATGAGTTCTGACTATTTTTTTAATATGATCTAATAATTACTTAAAATGTAACATGATAATAGATGACTTATCTAATTGTCCTAGTATATACATTTCACAGCATCCCATCACACTCTGCGGAAGACATATAAATAAACATAACACTGATAATAATTTTCTCTATTTATTCTTGTAATCCTTCCAACAAGGATTCGTTAATATACTTGTTGGATTCTCTCTTTTTGGTAGTTTTGTTAAGGCAGTTCAGATCTTCAGAAGAACATTTGGCTTTAATGGAAGGTCTTCCTTTAAAGACCCTCTGCAAAGTGGAAGGGCCAGTCCACTTGAAGGAAGCTGACTGATTGATGTTGGACTCAAGATAACAAAGAGAGGAACAGCTTAATATACTTGTTGGATTCTCTCTTTGGTAGTTTTGTTAAGGCAGTTCAGATCTTCAGAAGAACATTTTGCTTTAATGGAAGGTCTTCTTTTAAAGACCCTCTGCAAAGTGGAAGGGCCAGTCCACTTGAAGGAAGCTGACTGACTGATGTTGGACTCAAGATAACAAAGGGAGGAACAGCTGAGAAAAATCAGTCTCACATTTTGGGCTTCAGGAATGGAGATTTCAGTGAACTCAGAGGAAAAGTGAGCAACATACCAGGCAGGGGTGCTATTCAGCAGGTTCTGACAAGTTCTGGAGAACCAGTAGTGGAAATTTTGAGTCGTTTGGAGAACCAGCAAATACCACCTCTGGCTGGCCCAGAGTGGGGAGGGAATGGGGATTTTGCAGTATCCTTCCCCTGGAGTGGGGTGGGAATCGAGATTTTGCAATATCTTTCCCCCAGGAGTGAGGAAGGAATGGGGATTTTGCAATATCCTTCCCCTGGAGTGGGGAGGGAATGGAGAGTTTGCAGTATCCTTCCCCTGGAGAGGGATGGGAATGGAGATTTTGCAGTATCCTTCCCCTGCCATGCCCACCAAGCCATGCCCATCAAGCCACGCCCACAAAATTGGTAGTAAAAAAATTTGAATTCCACCACTGATACTAGGGCTTCAAAAGCTAAAGGTAAACAAGCCAAAAAGGAAGATCCTGAAGGCACATAAATGATCTCCATGGAAGTAAATTAAAAAAAGAGAAGCTATAAAACGTTTTTGAGGATTAAGGTGCTGGTTATCATCTCTAAGGGCCTACCCGTCAGAGGGACAGGTTATTTGTGGGATCACCTTTCACTGAAGGTATCTGTCCATCTTACTAAATTTGATAGGATGGTTGCATACCAGATCCTTTCCTTTAAATGTTGTAACCTGATGGGTCTTTAGAAATGCATCTTCATGTTGGTCTCCCCAACTCTTTGGAATAGCTTCCTACCTTAGATCCAAGGTCCCTTCCATTTTAATCTTTCAGAAGCCATGAAGACCTGATGGTTCTCCGAGCATTGGGCTAGGTTGGGAGTTGAGCTGGAGGCTGTTTAGTGGTTTGGCATCTGGGGAAGAATTTTTTTGTTTAATCTTGGTTTTCAAGGATTTTTCTGAGCCACCTAGAATCATTATATGAGGTAGGCAGTCATATAGATTTGGTAAATAGCAAATAAAAGTACAGTGAATGCCAAAATCAGCGAGAAGCTGAGGAATTCTCTTTATTGTATTCTCTTTATATGTTTGTTTGTTTGTTTGTTTATTTATTTATTTATTTATTTATTGAATTTCTATACCGCCCTTCTCCCAAAGGACTCAAGTTAGACTGTACTTGGAATTATATATCCCATTTTGGGCATTATATTTAGAAATGGACGTGGAAAAGCTGCCGTAGATTCAAAGGGGAGCTACTATGGGACTAACAGAACTTAAAACCGAATGCTTTGAGGAACAGCAAGCAGAGTTGGATATATTTTAGCCTGTAGGCAAGAAAACTAAAGGACATTATGTTAGATTGTCTGGTTCTTTTTTGACAGCTGATAAGGCAGAATAGATTGAAATGAACTTGAAGGAAATTTCAGTTGAATATTAACAGGAATGTCCTGATGGTAAGAATTAAAATTAATACCACTTTATAATGCTTTGGTAAGACCACACTTGGAATACTGCATTCAGTTTTGGTCACCATGATATTAAAAAAATGTTGAGAGTCTAGAAAGAGTGCAGAGAAGACCAACAAAGATGATTAAGAGACTGGAGGCTAAAACATATGAAGAATGGTTGCAGAAATTGGGTATATTTAGTTTAATGAAAAGAAGGACTAGGAGTGACATGATAGCAGTATTCCAATGTTTGAGGGGCTGCCACAAAGAAGAAGGGAGTCAAGCTATTCTCCAAAGCACCTGAGGGCAGGACAAGAAGCAATGGATGGAAACTAAACAAGGAGAAAACCAATCTAGAACTAAGGAGAAATTTCCTGACAGTTAGAACAATTAATCAGTGGAACAACTTGCCTCCAGAAATTGTGGATGCTTCCATCATTGGAGGTTTTTAAAGAAGAGATTATCCCAGCCATTTGTCTGGAATGGTATAGAGTTTCCTGCCTGAGTAGGGAGTTGGACAAGAAGACCTCCAAGGTCCTTTCCAACTCTGTTATTCTTTAATTGATAAACAATAGAACTCTATGCCTAGAGCTTTTCAAATGGGGCTGGATGGCCATCTTTGGGGGATGATTACAGGTAGTCCTCCACTTACAATCATTTGTTTAATCAGCATTTGAAGTTATGATGATGTTGAAAAAAATGATTTATGGCAAATCCTTTTGCATTTATAACCATTGCACTCACTGAGGTGGAGTCTGAAGTAAAAAAAACATTAAGTTCTCTTCAATTCAGTCTATGAAGCAGCACGTTGCAACAGTTACTTTTCTCTGATTTACTTAGCAAGTCTACTTTTATTTTTTTCCCCTTTGTGTACTACAAACTCATCATTAATTAATTTGTAGATTAAAACAAATCTATGTATTGTTTGTTCATGTTTTTTTAACAGAATAACAGGATAAATAACAGAATCGGAAGGTCTTCTAGTCCAGGGGTCTCCAACCTTGGCAACTTTACTACTTGTGGACTTCAACTCCCAGAATTCCTCAGCCAGCGCATTTGGGAGTTGAAATCCACAAGTTGTAAAGTTGCCAAGGTTGGAGACCCCTGTTCTAATCCAACCCGCTGCTCAAGCAGGAGACCCTATACCATTTTGGACAAGTGACTGTTCAGTCTCTTCTTAAAAGCCTCCATTGATGAAGCACCCACAATTTCCAGAGGGCAAGCCATTCCGCTCATTAATTGTTCTCACTGTTAGGAAATTTCTCCTTTGTTCTAGATTGTTTCTTTCCTCGATTAGTTTCCATCCATTGTATCTTGTTTTGCCTTCTTCTGCTTTGGAAAATAGGTTGACCCCCTCTTCTTTGTGGCAGTGCCTCAAATATAGGAATAGTGCTATCATGTCACTCTTCTTTTCACTACTCTTTCTTTTCACTTTTCACTTTTGTATTTGTAGTTTTCCACGTATCCCCCCCCCCTTTTTAGTATTTTGTTATTTTTCAATAAAACTTATTAAGAAATAAACAATAACATTAAAAAAAAACAGGGAAAAAAGAATTGTTATACAAATTAATTTCTCATAGCTGACCACAGAGATGGATGGAACTGGACTAATGTAAAAGATGTCCACATTTGTAATTGGATGGAAATATTGATTTTACCTGAACAACAAACATTTTGCCGAGTGTCCTTATTGAATAAGCTAAAAAAAAAAAAAATCAAAAATCGTGTGGCTTCATTAAAATAATCCTTGAAGTGGCTCTTGAAATGTGTTCCTTTCTCTTGTGGATAAAAATAGAAATGATTTGGGCCACACGCTGATAGTTTCTCTGTTTTTAAAGCTATGCAAATTGAGTATAATAATATAATCATGTGAAGTCAAAATTAGTTTTGCCAGTTTTATTTTGCGACAATTGCTCTGTTAGCCTTATTCAGATATTTGTTCTTGCCCTATGTGTGTTTCCTATACAATTGTTCATTGACACATGGGGTGGGAGTCAACAATCATTTGTGAATCGAGAGGAAAAGTGAGATGGGATACAGGCATTCATCTTTATTAAGCTGTGTATGTCACACAGAAGACTTAGGTCTTCAGGGCAAAAGCATTGTGGATTGTTTGCAATTCAGTTTCTGTGGAATGAGAAAACATTGATTGAAATTTATATATATAAAAATCCTCCATGGAGTGCAAAGGACAAGAATAGTTGTGAATGGGTAAGTGAGAGCGATCTGAAGAAAAGATGAATAAAGTAAGCAACCCAGCTTTAGGATTAAGGTGGCTGATGAATGCTCAATTGGATAGACTACGAATTGGGAGAAAAGGCTTTGGAAGGTATTTTTGGGCAAAGAATAAGGTAAAAGTAAAATAGATGTAAATGGGAGGAATCACACACCACCCCAAACACACCAGAAACAGTTAGATGGCTATTTTCCTTAAATATTGAACTAAAACATCTTATTATGAATCCTATTGTGATTATGGCAATTTTATCGTGGATTGACTCTAATTTAATGTCTGTCTGTCTGTCTGTCCGTCCATCCATCCATCCATCCATCCATCTATCTATCTACTTACCTACCTACCTACCTACCTACCTACCTACCTACCTACCTACCCCTACCTATCGCATAGTAATATATATGGCTGTTCAGTCTTTTCTTAAAAGCACCCACAACTTCTGAAGGCAGGCAGTTCTACTGGTTAATTATTCTCACTGGTAGGAAATTTCCCCTTAGTTCTAGGTTGTTTCTCTCCTTGATTAGTTTCTACCCATTGCTTCTTGTCTTCCTTCTGGTGTTTTGGAAAATAGATTATCTGGAAAATATTAGCTGCTTCAGTTATATTAGAAAATGCATTATAGCATCCAATTGAAACTTTGTGTTAATATGTTTGTTTGGAAAATTTGAATGTAAAAGGATATAGAACAAAATAAATAAGACAATTTCTATTATTTTTATGCTGCAGCTCCTCAGTTTCTTCCTTTCCTATTCAGGCAACTATGAAAGTCTCTTAGTGGTATTTTATTAACCTTTTTATGAAACTGGGAATTTATTTTTGCAGTCTGAAAATAGAGGGAATGACACAACATATATTTTATTTTAATACATGGCTCTAACACGTGGTGAAATCATTTTTTTTTAGTATTCTGGGCCCTGTTTAACAATTATTAAGTGTACACACAGACTAACAAACAACATAACGCTAAGCTTAAACAGTCGATTTAAAACCATTCATTTCAGTCCCTGATTGTGATTAAAATCCTTTTTACTCCCAATTTACAGTGACAATCTGAAACAAAACAATCCTGCCAATGGCTCCAGGCCAACATACACATTCAAATGAGAAGAGCTGATGTGTCTGAGCAAGGGACAAAGGCATTAATTTTAAGCATTAAAAAAGTGCTTTTCGTGTATGTTTGGAAAATGACTTCTCTCTCTTTGCAGAAATACCGCTACAGCTTTAACATGGAATTTAAGATGACAGACTTATTAGATGATCTGCCTCCAAAAAAATTTATCTAATCCAATAGATTCTTGAATGGTGAATGTTTTAGATATTTTCCAAAAGACAGAGTCAGTGATCTTATGGAATGGGAATGGAAGAATAGTTCTTTGACACAGTTGCCCCTAAGCATCTTGTCAAGTGCTTCACAATTTCTTCCTCATTTTCTGATTAGATGATGGATACAGCATAGTGCCTAGAAAAGTGATGGTGAACCTTTTGGTATGTCAAAAATTCAGAAATTCCTAACCTGACTCTGCAGAGATGGGGCCATCATACTTCCTTGTGAAGAAATAACTTGAAGGCTGTTACATGCAAAAGCCAGTCCATTCTTTTCCTTTCCTCCTTGGTTAGGTTAGGCCAAATCTGATTAATAGGGACAATATCATACCCTCTCTTTGAACAACAAAGAATCAATTCTCTCTCCCCCCCCCCCCAAGGTTGGGCCTGAAGTACAGGTAAAGGTAAAAAATTTCCCCTATTGTGTCTGACTCTAGGGGGCAGTGCTCATCTCCATTTCTTGGCCAAGGGTGGCAGTGTTGTCCAAAGACACTTCTGTTTTTATGTGGCCAGCATGATTGTATGCCGAGGTGGATGGAATGCTGTTACCTTTCCACCAAAGTGGTATCTATTTATCTACTCACCTTTGCATGCTTTTGAACTGCTAGGCGAAACAACTAATGAGAGCTCACCCTGTCGCACGGTGCTGAGGTCTTGAACCTGGGCTGCCAGCTTTCCAGCTGACAAGCTCAGTGTCTTCAATCACTGGACCATTATGGATGCTCTAGCTCCAATGCTGCTATTCAGAAAGGCCACCTCATGCCATTTCCCAAAGCATGTGAGCTTTGGACAACCGCATGTTTGCCTCCATGGCCCAGTACTCCCCAGGATCTGCCATGGATTGTTTACCTTCATGCGGTGTTCTTTTTCTGTTGACAGGGCCCTGCAGCCTACCTGAGGCATCTCTGGGTCACCCAAGTTCTTCATTCTTCAGGTGGCTTTGGAGAATGTTCTTCCATAGCCTCTGTGGCTTCCAAAAGTTATGAGAAAGCACGCCTGGTTCTCGTGCAATTTGTGGAGGCTCTGAAGGCCATATGAGAGCGCATCCATATTCTCATACAATCTCTGCAAATAAAGGGAGAAAAGAGTGTGTTTTTGAAAATAGTTGTTGGATGTTGATGAATGCTGGTGTGTCACCCAAAGTGTCATGTCATGTCATCTTTGACACATGTGTCATAGGTTCATTATCACTGGTCTAGAATCATTTGTGGCCTAAGAGGCCTCAAATGGTTTGGAAATGTTCTGATAATTATCAATGTCATTGGAAGCCAAGGTTATATCTATGGTCAATTATACCTATACAGCCATCCCTACTACCAGCTTCAGTTGCTATTCTAGCACAACCATTTCCTAAACAAAGACAGTCCAGTTACATTGTCTGCACCTTATGTTTGGTTCACAGTCATGTGCTCTAAGGAGGCTACCATTGGAATTGGCCTGGAAAATAAACCTGTTGCCAAATGTAGAACGACTTTGAACCAATAATAACTTGAGACTTTTTCTCTGACAGAGCTGGCTGTTCTTGAAGTCCATGGAGGGAAATCGTGTCTTTGCTGGGAACCACAACATGGCATCTTGCATTGGGTATCCCAAAGGTGCTTTTTCAAAAGGCAACTGGACTTTGTTTTTTCTTTCAAGATGTTTTGCTTCTCACCCAAGAAGCTTCTCAGATGAGAAGTGAAACATCTTCAAGGAAAAAACAAAGTTTTTGGGACAATCATGACCTGGATGACTGAGAATCTCCATAGACATTTGCATTGGATAGATTTGTGCTACTCTGGATTGCTTCTTATTCTGAAATTCGCAAGGCACCTCCTATTATATTTTTGGAGCCCTATTGAACAAATATCTCTTCATTCCTCTTTCTGTGAGAATTTTGGGTGAATAGTTTTCATTTCTCTTCCCCATTTCCTTCCTATTCAGACTAGTAGACTTGGAAAGGACTGTGGAGGTCTTCTACCCCCACCTCCCTTATTCAAAAATAGAACACCATTTTTAGTTTATGGGGTTTTTAAAATTTATTAGTCTATATTTTGCGTGCCGTTTTAAAATGGCTCTGTATATGAAACCATATAAAAATAACATTTCATGATAATGATTAGCACCTTTAATAATGACAGTAACTATCATAATGTAACCAATTATATCCACAGGGCAGATGTAATTCATGTTTTAATGGCATAATATTGTGTCTAACAAATTCCCCATATCAGGAAAGAAAGGAAGATGGCTGACATTCACTAATATCTCCTTCACTGAAACATTGATCAATTTCTTAATACCAGCCCAGCCGCACTAGCAAATGCAAAGCATTTGTGAGGAGACAGTAAAAAGATTTCAATGGGCTTATGGGGCAAAACTCATTTAACTGTTTTGATTAGCAACAGAAATTTTGTGGTTGTAAGTCAAGGACTACCTGTCCTAAACTGGAAAAAACTGTCACATTTTTACATTGTTATAAGTAGGATTTAGATTAGTGTATACATTGTCTTGTATTTCATGTTCTAAGTGCTTTCATTAAAACTCTCCTCTCTCCAAGTTCCAGATTGTCACAAATTGAGACCCTGGGGCCATCTATTCCCCCTTACCCCTATCTGATTCTTGGAAATGACTCAATTCAAAGTTATTACCAATCTGAAATTTTACTGGGACAAAAAGGAAGAAATAACTAAACACATGATTGGAACATAATCCTATATTTACTAATTATATTTAGTTAAAACGAAATGAAACATCTGGTTTCAAGTCCACTATTTTGGGATGGAGAGTCACGTAAGGCACAATGTGAACTGGTAGTAAAAGTAAGTAGAACCCATCCCGGAAGGAAGGAAGGAAAAAAGGAGGGAAGGAAGGAGAGAGGAAAGAAAAAGAAAGGAAAGAAAGAAGGAAGGAAGGAAAGAAAGAAGGGAAGGGAAGGGAAGAAAGAAAAAGAAAGAAAGAAAGAAAGAAAGAAAGAAAGAAAGAAAGAAAGAAAGAAAGAAAGAAAGAAAGAAAGAAAGAATTCCTTCTTCCGTGCATTGCCTAGAACCAGTCTTGTAAGAAGGATGATTATGAATGTCTCTTCTTGCAGTGGAGTTTTTATGTCAGTTTTGTCTTCTTTGTTACAATTTATCATAACTTCTTTCATCTACAACTGAGCATATAAGAAGTGGCGACAGAGGAAAGAAATATGAATTACAACTTTCTCATTACAAATGCCTCCCTTTGTAGCTAAAAGAGGAGCAGAGACTGGATACTGTAGATTTAATCTTACCAACCCCCAAGTGATCTTAATGCTTTTTAAAGTTTCAGTTAGTGATAGGGAGAAGATCAGATCCAAAAAATTCAAAGGGAAGGGAGGTCAGCCTGGAACAAGCATCAAATGGGGACTTTCAAGATGCATTCACTGGGGACTTTAATACTCTGCCTGGCTTAGTACAGGCAGGCATATCCAAAGTCCCTAACTACATGCTTAGAAGTCTATTCAGTGCATAAGGGGACAGCCATGCCTGTTTCATTTGCAAATCTTTAACATATCACACAGTTGTATCAGGTGACCTTATCTAGTCATGTAGAAGACCTCCAACTGTTAACACTGGGTTTATGTAAAGAGGGATAAAAATGTCTCCTGTCTGTGTAGCAGATTGCTTGGAGAATGCCGGGACAGACTTTCTTCATCCTGTTATGTTTTCATGGAAGGTTATTCTACTGTCAAAAGCGTGGTAAATGAAACTTTCTATACACCATCTTTGAAATGTGTCCATTCATACAGAAGAGCCATATAAAGCTCCATGTCAGGGAATTGCGCAGCCGGTGTCCAAATGGAGTCAAGAGATGCTGACATGAACTTGTAGTTTTATGTAAATAATATTTTATATTTATATTTGCAGTAAAATGAGATAGTCAGGCAGCCATTAACATCATGAGGTAACTCATCAGGTAAATAATGGAACAACACACAGACCACACAGAAGAAAAAGGCGGGAAAAAAGGGAAACTCCCCCTTTTATGCCCAGCAACCAATCAAAACATAGATTGCCTCATGCAGGAGCCTGCACTCTCCAATCAATCAACTATAATTATGTGTTCAGGCCCATTTATACACTTTACAGCTATTAAATTAAATATCTTTTATACTCCACATGAACAATATACCATGTCATTATATGATGACTGGCAATGCATGCTTTTGAGAGCATATTGGGATTTATACACTTATATGTGGTAAACATATTCTAGCAACCTCATTGAATGGGGTGAATTTGCACATGGTGTGCAGCCACACTCAAGCTAACCAAGATGAACATATTTTCCACTAGGTCTTTTACATAATCTAAGTAACAGTAACAGATTTGGAAGGGACCTTGGAGGTCATCTAGTCCAACTGCCCTGCTCATCTTTCTCCTTCTGTCTTGGCCATTTTTTTTTTTTTTTTACAGAGGAACGACTGTGAGAGTTTTAACAAACTGCATCCCTGTTTGGTTTGATGGTAGTTGTCCTTACCACTCTCTGTATGGACAGATAGAAAGTCCATACAGAGAGTGGTAAGGATAACTGAGAAGATTATCAGAAGCTCGCTTCCCATCATTCAGGATACGGCTTATAAGCGCTATGTGCTTAGAGCTCAAAGAATTGTTAGAGACCCCACCCACCCACTTCACGGTCTGTTTCTGTTACTCCCCTCTGGGAGGAGGTTTTGGGGTATTTCTAGCAGGACTTTCCGATTCTGCAACAGCTTTGTTCCGTATGCCATCCATCTGGTAAACTCGCAAGATTTGTTTTTCTCCCGTACATGTCTCGTACATCTGGACTAGATTGTGTTATCTCTCTGTGTCATATAATATATGTGGGTATACACTGTACATACTCTTGTATTTGTTTATTTATTTTGTCATGTTTATGTAGTGTATATTGGAGATGGTGATGCTTTGAGAGTTGTATGAAATGAAATTTCATTTTAATGTATGCCGATTAGTGTACATCCAAAGTGATAAGTGTTAATAAAGTTATTATTCTATTCTATTCTATTCTATTCTATTCTATTCTAGTCTAGTCTAGTCTAGTCTAGTCTAGTCTAGTCTAGTCTAGTCTAGTCTAGTCTAGTCTAGTCCTATCAAATTGCTGTCCAGTCTCTTCTTAAAAGCCTCCAGTGATCAAGCACCCACAATGTCTGGAGGCAATTTATTCCACTGGTTGATTGTTCTGTTAGGAATTTTCTCCTTAATCGTAACTTGCTTCTCTCCCAATTTGAAGTGTTACATAAATTGTTTCCCATGAACTTTAGAAGTCGTTTGAAAATCATCCCTTTTACCTTTCAAGTTACTCTTTTTTTCTTCTTCTCAGAATGACCTTCCTGGTGATAAAAAAGGTGGAGTGTGCATCTTACTTTGTTTGAAAAAAAATGCAGCTGGTGTCTAAATGGGGAATATTTTATTTTCTTCTACTAATTTGGATCCTGTTGGGCTTTGTTTGGATTTGATCTCTTTTAGTTACGCTCATTGCTTAGTTCAGCCTTCAGCATGCAAGGGTCAGGGTATCTTTGATCCCACCCTTTTTAAGATAGAGTATGTAGTGTTTCCAGTTATTTAATGAATCTTTATCCATAAAAGTAAAGTGAACATTCTCTCATTTATTTATTAGCTAGCAACCGAAGGAGGTCATGACATCTGAACAGGCTCTCAAAAAGCATACGCTAAGGCAATAGGCATATCTGTAACATTTACAAGTAATCCTTGGCTTATGACCACAATCAGGACCAGAATTTCCATTGCTAAGCGAGTCATGCTAAGCAAGGTATTTGTTAAGTTACTCATGCTCAGTTTTATGAGGTTTTTTCTTTTGCCATGACTGTTAAGGAAATCACGGCAGTTGTTAAGTGACTCATACAGTTGTTAAGCGAATCTAACTTCTCCCATTGAATTTGCTCGTTGGAGGTGGCTGGGAAGGTCACAAATGACATGACTCTGGGAGCCATTGTAAATACATGCCAGTTACCAAATATCCGAATTTTGATCAATTGATTCAAGGATAGCAAAAGCAATAGCAATAGCATTTAGACTTATACACTGCTTCACAGTGCTTTACAGCCCCCTCTAAGTAGTTTACAGAATCAGCCTATTGCCTCCATATGAGCCAGCATATTGGTTCAATAGCAATAGTGTTTGGACTTATACACCGCTTTACCGCACTCTCTGAGTGACTTATATTGTCAGCATTATTTGCATATTGCCTCCAATATTCTAAGTCCTCATTTTTACCGATCTCAGAAGATGGAAGGCTAAGTCAACTTTGAGCGCCATCAGGATCAAACCCGAGGCTGTGAGCAGTTTGTCTGCAATACTGCATTTTAACCACTGTGCCACCAGGGGTCCTATAACAGTCGTAAGTGTAAGGACTGGTTGATTTGTTAAATTAGAATATATAGTATGATTTCCCACTCCCCTCCTGCAGGCTTCTATTAGATGCCCAAGTTTTGATCATGTGACCATGGGGATGTGGCAATGGTCATAAGTATAGTGGAGAAATAATCAGAAGTCCCTTTTTTCAGTGCCATTGTAACTTCAAATGGTCACTAAATGAATCACTGTAAATCGAGGACTACTTATAACCAGAGTTTGGGCAAATATGTCTTCTCTAAAGCCCCAGAAATTATCCTTCAAAAGTTGTAATGCAGAAGGAATAAACACTATTAAGGATAAATACTACAATTCACTGTCCTTTCCCACGGATCAAAACTGTTTCTTCTCCCTCCCCAGGCAACGTCTGATTGGTTTTCTTGACATTTCTCAACCTTAGCAAATGGAGGAAACAGATGGAGGAGTCTCCTCTGTGTTGAGCTGAGCTACAATAGGTGACTTATCTCCATTATCTGCATTGTCACTCCATTTCCCACTTGGGCAAAGGCTGAGCAATTTTCTACAGAGGTTAACCACGGCAGCAGGTCAAAAGGTAAATAGCAAAATTGGTGGCATCTGTTGCTTGACATCTGAGTGCAGAGGAGTCCATATTTTGCCTAAAGGAGGTCGCTCAAGAATATTTGCAACTTGGTTAATGATGAACAGATACTGAGTTCAAATATTTCTTAAAATAATAGTGTTGGGAGGGACCTTTCTTTTCTTTCTTTTTTTTTTATGGATGCCACTTCCCACTCATTTCAGAACTCCAAAGCATCTGTGGACATTCTCCCATTTGCTTAAACATGCCTGGTAAAGAAATTTCCTTATGTCTCTAGGAAATTAGTTCCATCATCCAGTCTTGACATTAGGAAGTTCTTTCTAATGTTCAACTAGTATTTGCCTTCCATGTTGTTAATGTTAGAAAAATTCATCTTTTTTATTTTGCTTTTCCAAACTAGGCACTTATGAGTTCAAATTATGCAGCAAACTTCATAAAACACACCTGAAGAAGAGTACAGACTTTGGAGTATAGAATCTTAGGGCTGGAAGGGACCTTGAAGGTCTTCTAGTCTAATCACCTGCCCAAGGGCAGAATATACCATCCCGGACAAAGGATTGTCCAATCTTTTCTTGAAAATCTCCAACGACGGAACACCCAAATTTCCAAGAGACAAGCTGTTCCATTGATTGTTCTCACTTTCAGGAAGTGTCTCCTTAGTTCCAGGTTGGATTTCCCTCTGATGAGCTTCTACTCATTGCTTTTTGTCCTACCCTCAGGGACTTCAGAGAAAAAAGTCAGTTCCCTTTTCTCTGTGCAGCTCTTCAAGTACCGGAAGACAGTTATCATGTCACCACTAAATCCTTCTCTTCCTTAGGCTAGACATACCTAGTTCTCTTAACTATTCATCATACTGTCTTCCAGACACCAATCATCTTTGTTGTTAGCATACTGGGTACTGTCCCAGCAAGCTGTAGATACCAATGCCCATAAGGAAGGATGTTATTGTTAGCACACCATGAGTCCTTCCTTTTTCTACTACAGGACTAAGTAGGTGGCCAACAACTACATCTACTGTTTTATCCGTGCCTTTTACTTCCCTTTCTTGCTGTCAGTCCTAGAAGGTAGATCAGAACCAGAACAAGAAGCTGGCTACAGAGGAAGATTATAACTATTCTGCCAGTCGGATCCTCTTCCTCTCCCTATCTCATTTCTTAGGACATATTGAATATTCCAGCCCCTGTTTCTGAAGATTCTCTTCAAGATTATCTCCATGGCTTTCTACACTGACTCCCCACCATCGTCCCCATCTTAATGATGAGATGTGCTCCCAGTCTTGCTATCTCTGCTAGCTCCACAAATTGTCTTCCACATATAGGGGTACAAAAGGGTTGCTATTAAGTTGAATAGATAGTCCAAATAAGTTGTTTTTCTTAACCTTGGATGTTTTAAGATATATGGACTTCAACTTCCAGAATTCTCCAGCTAGTCCTTCTGGCTAAGGAATTCTGGGAGTTGAATTCCTTAGTGTGAAGTCCACACATCTTAAAGTAGCCAAGGTTGAAAAACACTGATACAAAGAATACTCATGGGACTTTTGTTACCTATAAGAGCCAGTTTGCATAGGTAGAAGATGCGCTGAAGTCAAGTTCAATTGTTGATAATTATATGGCCCCAACATTGCACTTTCTTGGCAATAGGGCAGCAGAGATTTGCTGTTGTGTTCTGGGATACTTTTAAAAAAATTCTCACCTTTATTGACATATAAGTTCAAACAAAGTCTGATCCTGCTTAGCTTCTAAACTCAGCAAAAATTGCTCATATGCTGCTACCACCCAATCCAGTTTGCATAATTTACCATATAAAGATATGAAGAGCTTTTTGGATTGTACAATTTGCCGATGAGATGTGTGTAAGGACGATGAAATTGCATGAAAGAAAACAAACATTTCAAGGCTGAGTATTCACTACTCAAAGAGGATTTGGGTATAAGTGTGTGGGTGTTGAGTATTTAACATGTAATCCCTTTGCAATCTGTAGCCTTAAATGGTGCTATCCAAGATAAAAAATCTTTACTGCTTGATTCCGTTCCTTGTATCTAAGAATCAGGAAACCACAGGAATTCACTATGTTATTGAAAGGACTCAAATGGAGAAATTGTAGAGAAAAACAGCCATGCTAATTACTTTGATCTTTTGAAATATAATCTGAAGATGTTAGAAGGCTTTTACTTTCAACAAACAGAGGGGTTTTTTTATTATTATCACATGAACTTCTAGTACCACTTTACAAAGTCTTAGTAAGACCATATACTGAATACCGTATCAAGTTCTGGTCACCACAATATTAAAAAAATGTTAAGACTCTGGAAAGAGTGCAGAGAAGAGCAAACAGAATGTTTAGGGGGCTGGAGGCTAAAGCATATGAAGAATAGTTATAGAAATTGGGTATGTCTACTGAGGAATGGGGTAGTCTGATGAAAAGAAGAACTAGGGGAGACATAATAGCAGAGTTTCAATATATGAGGGGTTCTTACAATGACAAGGGGGTCAACCTATTTTCCAAAGCACCAAAAGGCAAGATGAGAAACAATGTTTGGAAACTAACCAAGGAGACAAGCAACTTAGAACTAAGGAGAAATTTCTTAATGAGAGCAATCAACCAAGGGAACAATTTGCCTTCAGAACTTTTGAACCCTCCATCACTGGAGGGTTCAAAAAGAGACTGGACAATCATTTATCTGAAATGGTGTCCTGCTCAAGCAGGAGGTTAGATTTGAAGACTTCCAAGGTCCCTTCTATTATTCTATGTTCCATTATTAGGAGAAAATGAATCACACATCAGTTTCTAAGAACCTGTGCCAGATGAGCAGACCTTGGAAACCGCTTCCGTGCAGAAATATCAGATTTAACAAAAACAATATTAAATACAGATATTGTTCTGTCGTCCATGCCAGTAGCAATCTTACCAATGTCTATGGAGGCAGGATACATGCTTGTTTCTTAAAAGAAGGCTACATATGGTTAGGCCTAGGGCAAGTAAAGCCTGGATAGCTCAACAGACTAAAAAGCCTGTTATTAACATTCAGTTGTCTGCAATTATTGCAAGTTCAAATCTCACCAGGCTCAAGATTGACTCAGCCTTCCATCCTTTCTAAGGTAGGTTTGTGCGGGCAATAAGCTGACTTTGTATAAAATATACAAAAGTATGAAGGCTATTGCTTAACACATTGTAAGCCGCCCTGAGTCTCCAGAGAAGGGCGGCATATAAATCTAATTTTAAAAAAAGTAGTAACTGACGGCAAATACTACTTAGGGCAAGTAGTAACTGAGTAATAACTGAAAGTGTAGAGAAGCTACATCAGAACTGGATATATGTAGTCTAATGAAGAGAAGGACTTGGGGTGACATGATAGCAGCCTTCCAACATTTGAGACAACAACAGAGAAAAGAGGGTGAACCTATTCTCCAAAGCACCTAAGGGCAGGAGAAGAAGCAATGGATGGAAACTAATCCAAGAAAGATCCAACTTAGAACTAAGGAGAAATTTCCTGACAGTTAGAACAATTAATCAGTGGAATCTCCAGAAATTGTGGTGCTCCATCATTGGTGGTTCTTAGGACGAGATTGGACAGCCTTTTGTCCAGAATGGTATAGGGTCCTCTGCTTGAACAAGGACTGGACTAGAAGACCTCCAGGGTCCCTTCCAACTCTGCTATTCTGTTAAAATCTATCTATGTGGTTGCTGAGAGCCAATGTGGATTTGATGCAATATAACCAATAACTACTCCCAGATTTGCACTTTTCCCAGCAGTGCTGTTTGCAGTTCCCCCCAAAGGTAAACAACAATGTATAATCAAGAGAAATAGGTAGGAAAATATGGTTTTCATTCAGACTTACAAAAAAGTGAGAAGATAAAATTAAGGATGGAAAAATGTAGGGGTTTCCCCCCCGCTTTAATAGTAGCTGGAGTTAAGCATATCTGACATATCTGTCTATGTTTTTCAAAGCACGGATCAGCTGTTCTTATCTCACGCTAATTGGGGAGACACCAATACAGCGATGCCTCTTGACTTTTTAAGACTTGAAAACTTCATATACTTTTGATTTATAGTGTGAATTAGGGCTATAAAGTGATGTGCTGCATCTTCGGTAAAAGAAGAGACAGTAATAATGAAAGTATATGCCAGGTCAAGGAGATGCCTCGCTTAGCTGTCTGTACCTGTGCATCAAATGTGTGTCTGTTCATATAATAGATTCCACCCCCACCCCCCACCCCCAAGCTTTGGCATAGCTTTCAGTGGCAAGAAAAGATAGCAATCCATTTATGTTCCACCTTTTTTAAAAGATAATTTTTTCATTTAAAAAGGATGCATCTGGTATCTGGAAACAAATGGATTCAAGACAAAACATTACTCTGCCCTGAAGTAGTATGAGGTTACATTTCTCTAGGAATACTTTTGCATGTATCCGTGTATGTAAAAATGTAGAATTTAATGGTGATGCAGGTCATATTCTCCATAGTTTATGCTTATCAAATATAGAATGCACTTTACATATAATTATGATGGCAGAATTTATTGGGTGTAAAAAAAATCAAAATATTATTGCTTCAGAGAGGGAGAGGGAGAGAGAGGGAACTTTTTAATCCACAGAGAATTATTTGAACAGTGAACTGTCATGGTTTGATACAAATTATTTTCATGCTGGAATTCTTCAGAATAGGAACAGAGAACTAACCATGTTCAGAAACAACTAGTTAGTGAATTTTAGATTCTGGAATGAAATATAACTTTTCAAATAGGTTGGATCCCAGTTCTGCACCAGTCCTGCACCAGTGGCTTCTGTAGTATACCCTGAGTCTGTGTATGTGTATATGTGTATGTATGTGTATGTGAGTTACTGGTAGTCCTTGACTTACAACCACAATTGAGTCCAAAATTTATGTTGCTAAATGAGACATTTGTTAAGTGAGTTTTGCCCCGTTTTACGACTTTACTTGCCACCATTGTTAAGTAAATCATTCCAGTTCTTCACTTAGTAACGTGGTTGTGAAGTGAATCTGGCTTCCTCATTGACTTTGCTTGTCAGAAGGTCAATGACCCCAGAAACAAAGCAACCGTCATAGATATGAGCCAGTGGCCAAATGTCTGAAATTTTACCATGTGACCTTGGTAGTCATATGTGTGAAAAATGGTCATAAGTCACTTTTTTCAGTGCCATTATAATTTCAAATGGTCACTAAATAAGTCAAGGACTTCCTGCACTTTATTTTTAGAGCTTGTAGACATTAAGGGAAAAAGAATTGTCATAAAGCTTGAGAGTGGTACAGGTATAAATTGTTCCACCATTTCTTTTGATATTTTGTAGGACAGATGGAGATATTGCAAGGATTCTTCCTGAGGGCTATATTGGAAGACTTGTTGTATTTTTCACTGCATTAGATGCACTTTTTTGTCTCCCAAAGGTGGGTGGAAATGTCTGCGTGTCTTATGGAGCGAATATTGCCGAAACCCCACCCACCCGCCGGCCCCACCCTTCAGCCGTGTTTGGCCTCTATGTGCCCTATTTTCAGCCTCCGTGTGCCCTATATTCGGCCTCTGCATGCCCCTCTGTGAAGGTGGCCGAAAACGGGATGCACGGAGGCCAAAAATGGGGCACGCAGAGGCAAAAAACGAGGCATGCAGAGGGCAAAAATGGGATGCGCACAGGCCTAAACAGGATGCGAGGAGGCCAAAAACGGGGTGTGTGAAGGCCAAAAACAAGGCATGCGGAGGCCGAAAACGGGACACATGGAGGCTTATGTTCAGGTGCGTCTTATGGAGCGAAAAATACGGTAATTCACTTCTACAGTTAAGAAAACAATCAGTTGCTCAAACAGCAACTTATTTTCTTAGCAATTGTTTGAGCAAATGCTGGATCCTCAATTTAACCCTTTTATTTCCCCCCTTCCCTTTAATTTGCTATTAATTCAGCCCAAATACTGCTGTTCGGCACATGGAGTAATGCTTCTGAGATCCCATTATGCAGACTGTCTAGTATCAAAACTGAAGAATCAAGAGCAGTCTTAAGTGGAAGGAGATATTCTATAATAATGGCTTTGCATCCTACCGCATTTTGCAGACTTACCACAAGAAATTGTTATACCTTTTGAGTTTTGTGAAACTGCTAGTCTCATGCTGCTATTGTGATGATCAATGGAGAGAGAAAAAAGGGGAAAATATTGATTTAGTTTGCAAGAAGGTATAGGTTGCCTATAAATAGTGTTTTTCACAGGTCTTTGATGAAATGGCTTGTCTTGCATATATGTTTGACTGGGTTATCAACCCTCATTTGCACAGCTGTGAGGTGATATTTATGTACTGGGTGGGTGAAAAATACAGGTAATCCTTGACTTACAACCTTTTACAATGGTACTGAAAAAAACGGACTTATGGCTGTTTTTCACAAAATTACGATCATTGCAACTTCCCTATGTTATTTATTTTATTTTATTGGTTCAATTTATATGCCACCCCTTCTCTGGAGACTCAGGGCACTTACAATGCATTAAGCAATAGCCTTCATACTTTTGTATATACCTGTCACCTGGTCTGTCGTCCACCTCCACAATTTCCCCCAATATCGTCTTCTTCTTCTGGTGCCATTGGCGATCATGTTGGCAATCCTATTTTTGTCAACAGCCATATGAAAAGTGCTGCTGAGTTTTGTCCAAACCAGTCCCTTAGATTTTGAAGCCATGATGTTCTTCTTCTGCCTGGACCTCGTTTGCCTTCAGTCTTTCCCTGGATGCCGTATTTTTCTGGATGTCGCATCACATTTTTTTTTAAATTAGATTTATATGCCGCCCTTCTCCGGAGACTCAGAGTGGCTTACAATGCGTTAAGCAATAGCCTTCATACTTTTGTATATTTTTTTACAAAGTCAGCTTATTGTCCCCACAAACTGTCCCCACCTACCTTAGAAAGGATGGAAGGCTGAGTCAACCTTGAGCCTTGAACCTTGCAATAATTGCAGACAGCTGAATCTTAATAACAGGCTATTAGCCTGTTGAGCTATCTGAGGCTCTAAAATACATGTCCAAAATATTCTAATTTTCACTTTTTAATGGCTTGATTATTTCCCTTTGCTTTCCCAGGCAGCTTATCACCTCCTCATTTGTGATTTTGTTAACCCAGTTTATACGTAACAGCCGTCTGTAAATCCACATTTCAAATGCTTCTAGTTTCTTCAGTGGTTTTCTGTCAGAGACCAACTCTCTACTCCATAGAGCAGGATAGAAAAGATGTAACATCTGACAAGCCAGATTTTCACCAATATAGGAACTCTAAATCTTTGTGCTTAATTTACTCTTTCTAGGGTACACATATGGCAGTATCTCTCTGTCTGAGAAAGACCTTTCATGGATCTTCAGACCATGAGAAAGACCTTTCATGGATCTTCAGCCCTCCAAAGGCATTTCATATAATTTTTCAGTAGAAGTAAAAATGACTTTCTATCTATTGGTTCAAGAGTTGAGGAACTGTAGCAGATGAAGTCCATACTGGTTTTGGATATACACCAAGGTGTGGAAGACAGTTTATGGAGACATCTAAGGTGTAAAGGCTGTTTTCCTTTTTTCATCAGCTCTTAGAAGTTCAGCCAGATCGATGATGTATTCACGTCCACCTGGGTGCGTGAAATGCCCTTTGCCCTTAGAATAAGTTTTTTTTATTTAAATAAAATCACATAACAGAAGACCAGATGGATAAAAACATCCCCATCTGAATGCGAAATGAATGAAAAGCATTCCAAACTGGAAAGAAGCAGCAGCTAGGGAAATATAATTAATCTTGCTTGGATCTGTCTTAAAAAGCATCGCTTAAGTATTATCAATTTGGAGAGCCCAATAAAAAATTGGCAGTCAGCCCTGAAAGATGTGAGGGGGGGAAAAAAAAAGGCACGGACTTCATAATGCCTTAAAGAACATCCATTCTCCTTGCTCTGTATTCATGGTAGGTCAATTTAAGATGCATTTTTGGAGAAATGGCCTTTAATTGGAAAAGTGGCATCTTCATTCCCCTCACGCAGTGGATTTGTCATTCCTTCCAACTGTGCTGTTAGTTTTGCAAATTAAATACAGTCAGACCTGCTTAATCCATGTCTCATTTAGCCATATGCCTGAGTGACCACAACTCTATGTGGTAAACAACGCACGCCCGTTCCTTGTTCACAAAGAGCACCAAATTAAACAAGCATGACTTTTACAGCAATTTCTATTGAACAGAGACAGAGTGAATGAAATTGGTGGCTTCCATGATACATACTGAAATAACAAAGGAATGTTAAATCAAATTGAAGATGAAATTGTCTCATTTTGGCCTCACCCTCTGACAAGAGGGATGAACGGTTTCCAAAGACTTGTCCTCTTTTTTCTTTATTCAAAATTCCAGATATCATTCCAGCTGTCAAAACTGCTTAGGAGCTGATGGGGCAGAGGGGTGTGGATGGGAGGGAAAAAACACACAATAAGGATAATAAGGTTAATGATATTTCTACCAATAAGGAACCTGGTTTTTCTCTTTTGTTAAATCGTTAATTTAAAAAGTCTATCTAATCAGGAATTTGGAGCCAGGGATTAAGGATGGGTGAGAATTTTACTGGATTTTTCTGGATTAGATTGTACAAATTTCTATGTCAACATGACAGGAAGATTTGATATTGAAATATGGGAGGAAAGGTGGGGGAGACAGATTTGTCTGCGGCTGCCTTGGAAACTGCCCTTCTCTTCTGAAGGCTGAGATTGCACTCTTGTATTTCAAAGTAAATTGCTTTTATCTCAGTGTAACATTGCACTGCTTATCTTAGGGCATATCTGCACTGCCAGGATCCCCCTTTGTGAGTAGAACAGTCTCTAGAAGGATGAAATGGTCTTTATTATCTTCTGCTCTCCTTCAGATCACTGAAAATGAAACATGCACCTAAGTTTACCTGCTCTGAGGTAATCGTTTTTTTTTTAACTTGCACTGGCTTAAACATTGTGCCCTGGTATGCTTGATGCAGTGTGCTTTGTTCTAGGTAAAAACTTGGCACTGGTGGGACCATACATGGACTACTGCATCCAATTCTGGTCACCATGATAGATGTTATTGAAACCCTAGAACTGTAATGACAAACCTATGGCACGCATGTCAGAAACAGAAGCTCACAAAAGAAAAAGATCTTACCTCTTGCCGCACTGCCAGTGTTGGGATGCCCCACCTCCCGCTGGCCAGCTGGTCTTCGGGTCTCTGCTGCGTATGCATCAGTGGTAGGTTGCCCCCGGTTCGACCAGTTCGCAAGAACTGGTAGTAAAACCGGTGGGAGGCTCCGCCCACTGGCCCAGATGTCATCATAGGTGATCTGCGCATGGCGTGCGCGCGATCCCGTTGTGAACTGGTAGTAAAAGTAAGTAGAACCCACCCCTGTTATGCACACATGTCCATGCATGCACGTGCATCTTTCAGTTTGGGCAGGTGCATGCAGGCACAGTCTGGGCACTTGGTGTCTAAAAGGTTTGCCATCACTTTCCTAGAAAGAGTGCAGAGTAAGCAACAACGATGATAAAGGGTCTGGAAGCTAAACCATATGATGAATGACTGAGGGAACTGAGCATGTCTAATCTAACAAGAAGAAGGAACTAGCGGTGACATGATAGCAGCCTTCCAGTACTTGAAGGGCTGTCAAAGAGAAGAGGGGATTGGCTTATTCTCCAAAGCATCTGAGGGCAGGACAAGAAATAACAGGTGGAAGCTTGTTAAAGAGGGATCCAACCTAGAAGTAAGGAGAAATTTCCTGATGGTGAGAGCAATTAATCAATGGAAAAACTTACCTCTGGAAGTTGGGGGTGCTCCATCACTGGAGGTTTTCAAGAAGAAATTGGACGGTTATTTGTTCAGAATGGTATCGATCCATGATGATGAACCTATGACACGCAAGCTCAGCTCCGGCATGCATGCGCGCAACAGCCAGATGATTTTTAGACCTTCTGGGCCCACCAAAAGTCAGGAAATGGGCTTTTTCTAGCCTCCGGAGGGCCTCCAGGGATGGGGTGGGGAAGGCCCCTTTTTTGCTCTCCCCAGGCTCCTAGAAAGGCTCTGGAGTCTGGGAAGAACAAAAAATGGGCCTTCCGGTCCCACAAGAAGTCAGCAAATGGGCCATTTCCAGCCTCCAGAAGGTCTGGGGAGGGGGGGAGGCTGTTTTCGCCCTTCCCAGGCTCCTAGAAAGCCTCTGGAGCCTGGGGAGGGTGAAAAACAAGCCTACCGGGCCCACTGTGCGGGGGGTGGGGCCCATAGAATTATGGGTATGGGCACGCATGCACGTGACCGCCCCCACCATGCTCCCCCCGCTTTTGTTAGGTGATGACAAAAAGGTTGTCATCATGGGTATAGGGTCTCCTGCTTCGTTAGGGGGTTTGACTGCAAGGTCCCTTCCAATTCTATTCTTCTGTGTCCTAGGCAGAAACAGTCACATGTTAAATATGGAAATCAGCAGCTTCTTAGCCATAATCATTCCACAATGGAGTGTGTGTGTGTGTGTACTGAGAAGCTTACAAATCAATCAAAGTTTGTGTGTATGTTGGGGTGCTTTCAAATGACGACATGCCTCTGTTTCCTCCTGACCTCTATGCTGCCTGCAGAAATGCTGGGGAAATAAATCCACTGGCCGTATGGAATTAGAAGTAGATCCAGCAAAGTCAGTTTGCTTCCAATTTTAAATGGTCTACCAATGAAGAATGTGTCAAAACTGTTTCAAGTCAACTAACCCTGTCATTTAGAATAATGTTAAATCCTTCTGGGCTGCAGTTTACATTGTGTTTTACTATTTCTCAATGAAGATTTTTTATAACATCTCCAGTAATACTGTTAGGAAGTATTTGGAGTCTTCACACATGTAGGAAAAATCACAAGGTTGTAACTTGTATTGTTTTTTCCTCCCCTGAACTAAACACTTTAAATGATTTCTTTAAAGGATTTCTATATTTATATAAACTCAATTCAAAGTCTAGTTGGCCTGACTAGGTTTGAAATCTAGAAGACCTGAAGAGGAAACGCAGTAACTTGGTGCTGTGTGATGGTTGTGAAGTATAGGAATAGCACGTTGACTTTGGTACCACTTCATAGTGCTTTATAGCACTCACTAAGCAGTTTACAGAGTCAGCATATTGTCCCCAGCAATCTGGGTCCTCATTTACTGATCTCGGAAGGATGGAAGGCTGAGTTAACCTTGAGCCGGTCAGGTTCGAACTCCTGCTGTGGATAGAGTTTGCCTACAATCCTCCATTCTAACCACTGTGCCACCAAACTGCTTCTCCAACCATTTTTCTATTTTCTGATAAGATTTGCCCAATTCTACTTTTATATTTTTCTCATGCCTTTATTTTTTCTACTTGAATGCCTTATGTAATTGACTTGGGAGCCATGTCTTGTTCTGAATCCCGTCTCATGTTAAGTTCTTTTATAAATCATCATTTCTGTATTTTTGTAGCATAAGCTGAAATGTTCTAGAACAAACCTTTCTCACTCTAGAAAAGTGTTTTCTCCCTCTCTCACACACAGCACCTTATATGTTAACTACACAATAACACACTGATGATAATATGGTGATACCATTGATTTCAAGCTCATCTATAGGGAGAACAGCATCTGGAGAGACCTGGATCACTTCCAGTTTTAAGACAAGACTCCCTCCAGAGTAAAAAATAAAATGGAAAAACATAAAAACAAAGGAATGCACACAAATATCTGTATAAAATCTAAAAGGGTTATAATTTGAACACTTAATTCTTTTTTAAAAATCGCAAGCACTGTATCTAAATTTGAAGCCTATCTGAACTCAAAGCAGCCAAAATTGTCTTTCTGATTAACTTCTCATTGACTATTAGGCTTGTTTGTTTATTTATTTATTTGCTTCCATTCAGGTGCTGTCCAACTCCACCTGATTCCAAGCGGCTCACAATACAAATCAACAAAAAAACCCAGTGGTGAAATCCAATGTTTTTTTATTACCGGTTCTGTGGGTATGGCTTGGTGGGCGTGATGTGGCTTGGTGGGCATGGCAGGGGAAGGATACTGCAAAATCTCCATTCTCACCCCATTCCAGGGGAAGGATACTGTAAAATCGCCATTCCCACCCCACTCTGGGGCCAGCCAGAGGTGGTATTTGCCGATTCTCTGAACTACTCAAAATTTCTGCTACCGGTTCTCCAGAACCTGTCAGAACCTGCTGGATTTCACTCCTGGAAAAAAACCCAATGCAAATCAAAAGAGGATCTGGTCCCTCTGTATAACGTAATGACAAATAAACAAAAGCACAATCAACAAGAGGTCCCATCCATCTCATCCTGAGGCCTGGGGAAAGAACCAGATCTTATTTATTCATTGAATTTATATGCCACCCATCTCATTTGGAAAAGTAACTCATGGAAAGCCAGCAAGATGGGACTCATATAGATTTCACTTCTATGTTCGATTAGTTCCTTACTAGGAAAGGAAGACAGGCATGGGTCTTCGTCTGTTTGGTTGGCATTCTTCAGCATCTAGAAAGCTCTAGGTCAGTGGTGGCTAACCTTTTCTTCCTCGGGTGCCAAAAATGTGCGTACGCGCACGCTAGCGCGCCCATGCGTGCTCACACCCATAATGCAATGCCCCCCACACGCTGTGCCCTCCCCGCACATGTGCATGCAACCGCCCCGCGCTGCCCGTCCCCCACCCCCTTGAGCAGGCACATGCGACCCCTCCACGTTCCACACCCCCCCATGCATGTGCGTGCAACACACCCCCACACACACCCCATTTTGGGCGTAGCAGGCCACCCTGAAGGCTCTGGAGGCCGGAAACAGTCTGTTTCCTGACTTCCAGTAGGTCCATTTTTCACCCTCCCAGAGCCTCTGCACAAGCCCTATATTTATGTGGCATCTGAAATGGGCTGTGTGGAGACTCCTGGGAGGGGAGGGGTGGCATGGGAATGTACGCACGTCTCCCACATGCGCAGCAGAAACCCAAAAATCAGCTGGCTGGCGGGAGGCGCACATGCATGTGCGTGGAGCTGACCTAGGTCGACGGCTCACATGCCCAGAGAAATGGCTCTGAGTGCCCCCTGTGGCACGCGTGCCATAGGTTCGCCATCATAGCTCTAGGTCTTTCCTATGCTTTTGAGTCTAGAGCAAGTGTAGGCTATTATTTGTGGGTTGAGCTCAATTTTTTAGTTCCCTGGCTTGTTGGAGTGCTGCTTCTGGTGATGCAATCCAGTCCCTTGAAGGAATAGGACTGATTTATTTGTACCCATTTTTCTTGGGTGCAAGGGAGGAGGGTATTGAAGATAGAAATGAAAGCAAGAGACACTGGGAGATAAACTGCTCCCATTTTCACCCCACCTCCAAACCTGCTTAAAGCAGCCAAAATAATCATCTATGAAGATTCTCAATCATCCAGGTCATGGTTGTCCTAGCGGTGCTTTTTCCAAAAGGCAACTGGATTTTCTTGATTTGCTTTTCTTTGAAAACATTTCACTTCTCATCCAAGAAGCTTCTTTGGAACTGAAGAACTAGACGAGAAACGAAACATTTTCCAAGAAAAAAACAAAACAAAAAAACAAAAAAACAAAACCCACACCCAAGTTGCCTTTTGGAAAAGCATCTTTGGAACAGCCAAAATAATTCCACACAAATTTGGCAGCAATTCTACCTTTTGGCACCACAACTGATATTTAGGTTCTTTGGAAGGGGTTTAAAGGTGGGGATAAGATTGTGTGGCCTTTTAAAAACATTCTATTTCCATTCCATCAATTTATTTGGGGGGGAGGGCGGGGGGAAGTAAAATATTGCCCCAGATTGGCCATTTTGTTCCTGGATTTTGTTGATGTGTTCTTGTGCTAGCTAGAGGATTAAAAATGGAATTCTGGCAAATCATGGAAAAATCATTAAGGGTCTAGAGCAGAGTTTCTCAGCCGTGGCTCTTTGAAGATGGGTAGACTTCAACTCCCAGAATTCCCCAGCCAGCAGTCCACACATCTTCCCAGAAGTCTACCCATCTTCAAAGGGCCAGAGTTGGGAAACACTTCTCTATAGAAACTGCTCACATTTTGCAAGGGCAACTAAGAACCAAAGAAAGGAAGAATCAGAAGAAACTTCACATGATAGAAGAATATAAATATATTTTTTGCTTACTAACACAACCAGATCAAAGGAAGCTCTATTTCCCGTGGCAATCCCCGTCATACTTCTGTTTGAACAATACAAGTTAGGTTTACAAATATCAAAATACATTATAACTAAAAAAAAAAAAAGAGGCAAATTTCTATTCTTCAGCACTTCACCCTGGGAAGCCACATTTAGAAAAGAAACCACAGAGCGGTGGGGGGAAAAAAAGGTGAAAGTGGAGAACTAAAGCAAATTGAGTTTACAGGAAGTTGGGCTGGAAAGAGAAAAAGAAAATTGAATGACAGCATGTGTTGTCGCCGTGAGAATTTTAAAAGTGACGGACTGCTTAGAAATCTAGGAAACTGGGAAGGTGTGAAAGTATTTGGCATAGACACACAGGGAGCAAACAGAGTGTAAATAGAATATGTTTCGTCCATAGGAACTATGGGATGGGTTGCAGAGAATGGTTGCTACAATTGGGCATATTAGTAGAATATTGAAAAATGAATGCAAACTCAAACTGGTTTATTAACTGTAGTGGGCAGGCAAAGTACAGATAATCCTTGACTTACAACAGTTTGTATAGTTACCATTTGAAGTTACAATGGCACTGAAAAAAGTGACTTATTTTTTTTAAAAATATCTTTTATTAGTACATTTTTCTTAATAAATATAAAAAACTCATTTTTTTCTCTATCTGAACAGCATGTTGTCTGTGTACAATTAGTTTTGAATAGAAAAACAAGAATAATCATAATAGTGATAGTAAGGACACACTGGCAGAATCAAAATTTAAAAATTTTTCCCTACCGGGTTCTATGGGCATGTCTTAGTGGGAAGGGGTTTTGTGACTGAGTGGGCGTGGCTGTGAGTGGCATCGAGTTGGCCACACCCACTCAGTCACAGGACCCCCCGCCCCCGCACCAAGCCATGCCCACAGAACTGGTACGGGCAAATTTTAGATTTCACCCCTGCTCAATAGTTATACATTTTTAAATTAGTTTTTCATCTGCCCCTTCAAAAAAGTAACTTATGAACACTTTACACACTTATGACCATTGCAGCATCTCCATGGTTATTCAGATGTCTCATATTTATGACCGTTGCAGTTTCCCAGGGTCATGTGATCACCTTTTGCATCCTTCTGACAAGCAAAAGCAATGAGGAGGCCAGATTCACTTAACAACCAGGTTAGGAACTTAACACAGTGCAGTGATTCACATAACAAAACTGTGGCAAGAAAGCTTGTAAAATGGGGCAAAACTCACATAACAATGTCTCACTTAACAACAGAAATTTTGGTCTCGGTTGTGGTCATAAGTTGAGGACTTCCTGTATAAACAAAGCACAAACCATCCATAGAACCAATGCCTGATTCCTCCCATTTAACATTTATTTAATAATCATTCTTTGACACATACACTACCAGTTGCTAGGCCTAATTAAACACCATCTTTCTGGGATTTAGCTGAAGGCAAATTCTCAAGACCTTTATTCATTTTTCTGTTCCAACCCAGAAGTGACTTGGATCTTTGGAAGACTCTCTTTAATTTCATCTCCTTCACATTCTGTTTTAATTGAACAACATGAATTCACCATGAAAGCAAAGGAATAGAAATAGTTATATTGTGTGTCTCAAAGCTGAGAGAAAAGGAAAACGGATGTAACAGCTATGAATGAAGGTGGCATGACCTTATGGAGTGGAGCTGGTGAATACATGCAGGGAAGAGAAGTCGTGGGTTTAATTATGAATGAAAGGGCTAAAATGTAAATCAGACTGTATGAATTACAGTGATTCAGAGGTCTGTGGTTTACATGAAATTAGGAATCTTACACGTTATGTTGCATGTCACATTTCAATCTACAGCAATAATGGAAGACTTGGAGAAAACGGTGCAACTGAAATAAGATCCAGGAGGAAAAAAATTGTTGTTGTTGCTGTTGTGTGACATAAATGGTTTGGTAATAACTAGTTGAGAATATAGAAAAACGATAGAACCACATGGAAAAATATTTATAACTGAGTATGGTTATGGATATTTGATTTCAAAAAGATCTAGTACAACTAAATGCTTTAAGTGTATGTCTGATCATATTTACACGAGGCAAAGGAATTAATATGAACCTGAAAAGCTGAGTAATCTGTTCAATCTATGATGAAAGATTGAGAAAACCAATAAAGGATGCAAGAAAGATGAGCTCTGAGGGTGGAATTGACCATTTCTACACATTGTCAAGAGAGGGTCTTTGAGAAAAGTGGATGTGAAAAGCAAAATAGGAAATGAAAGAAGTGTGGGTAGAATGATCACAGAAAGAGAAAGAGGAATTCTGTCTGAAAAAGAGTAGAGTAGAGTAGAATAGAATAGCAGAGCTGAAGCGACCTTGGAGTTTTCTAGTTCAACCCCTTACTCAAGCAGGAGACTCTATACCATTTCAGACAAATGGCTGTCCAGTCTCTTCTTGAAAGCCTCTTTCCTTCCTTCCTTCCTTCCTTCCTTCCTTCCTTCCTTCCTTCCTTCCTTCCTTCCTTCCTTCCTTCCTTCCTTCCTTTTCTTCCTTTCTTTCAACTTAATATTTATTCCTTTTCTGTCTTCTGCATAAAAATGATCTCAAATTGATCATTATAAAGGAACAGATTTACATGCATATTTCCACGTGTATGCTTTTGATAATTGATAGTTATCAATTTGAGATAATTAAAAAAAAATCAATCGATAATTATCAAAAGCATACATGCAAAACTTTGTTTATCTTTAAATTTAAATTTAAGTTGAATGAACTTTAATTCATCTTTTAAAGCAATCCATTCCTTTTTGAAGCTGAAGAACAATCAGTATGATAAGTATAATAAATACACGCATGCCCACAAAATATATATTAAACTACAGTGTTAAGTAGCTGAAATTTTGATGGTTATCTTGGATACGTGGAAAATATAATCTTTGTATCTTCCTCAGGGTCATTCACTGAAAGCGAGAGGTGGGCATGGGTAGAAAAATGAAGGCGGCAAAAATGTCTCCTTTAACATGATGTATCGTTAAATTATGAAATTCGCTTCCAGAAGATATGGTGATGTGTTGGGACCATTAGTTTAATTGATTTTTAAAGAGAACTAGACAAATGCACGGAAGATAAAGCTGCCAAGGTTTATTAGCCCCTCATGGCTATGAAAGAACAAAATGGAAGAGAGAGCTACTGCTTTCCAAACTCCTTTGCAAAACTTCCTGATGCAAATATATGGATAATATTTATTTATTTATTTAGTTTATTTGTTGTACCACAATGTCATCCAGAGGGAAATACTATATATCTCTGGTCCAACTCAGCAGGGCTTTTTAAAGGTTCTAAATCTCCTATTTTATTTCTCACATTCATACAAAGACTGTGGATAAATTTATATAATTTATCTCTTTCTTGCTTCCATGGATCACACATTATCTAGAATAGAAAAAATAGAATAACAGAGTTGGACGGGACCTTGGAGGTCTTCTAGTCCAACCAGTGATGGCTTGCTACTGGTTTGCCCAGGATCGGGCGAACCAGTAGCAGCAGCAGGAGGCTCCGCCCACCCGCCCGGATGCTTCTGCACATGTGCAGAAGTGTCATGCGTGCAAGCACACGTGTGCCCATGAGCAAACCGGTAGCAACAGGTTTTGAAACCCATGGCTGAGTCCAACCCGCTGCTCAAGCAGGAAGACCCTATACCAGTGATGGCTAACATTTTTGCCATCACGTACCAAAAGCAAGGGAGTGCAGGGGGGGTTGCATGTGTCCCATTTTTGGCTCTCCCTAGATTCTGGAGCCTCTCTAGGAGCCTGGGGAGGGTGAAAACGGTCTCCCCCCCCGGAGGCCCTCCGGAGGCCAGAAACAGCCCATTTGCCAACTTCTGGTATGACCGGAAGTCAGCAAATGGGCCATTTCTGACCTCCGGAGAGCCTCCGGAGATGGGGGTGGGGTGGCGAAAACTGTTTTTATCCTCCCCAGGCTCCTAGAGAGGCTCTGGAGTCTGGGGAGGGCAAAAAACGGGCCTTCCCCACCCACCCCAAGGCCCTCCGGAGGCAGGAAATAGCCTGTTTCCCTACTTCCAGTGGGCCCAGAAGGCCTGAAAATCAGCTGGCCGGTGCACGCATGCACCACAGCTGAGCTTGCGTGCCCACTGATATGGCTCTGCATGCCACCTGTGGCATGCATGCCAAAGATTCACCATCATGGGTATAGAGTCTCCTGCCTGGGCAGTGGTTGGACTAGAAGACCTCTAAGGTCCCTTCCAATTCTGTTAGTCTGTTATTCAACTGTTATTCAGTTATATTCGCTCCCTGAATGGATGCTGCTCTGTGTTGTCACATACGATTCCTCCTTCCATGTGTTCCCATTGGAATCCATTGCTAAGAAGAGTAATCTCTTTCGTCTTGCTTATTATATTTCTCCCTAGACTGGATTCATCCAGGCTGCAGGGGAGACATGATAGCTGTCTTCAAGTATCTGAAGAGCTGTCATGTAGAAAATAGAGAGAATTGCTCAGAGTTGTTTCAGAAGTCAAGGCATGAAATAATGGGTTTACATTACAAGAATGTAAATTTGGTTGGACATCAGGAGAGAAAAGAAAATCCTAATAGCAGGAGTTCCTTGGAAATGCAGCAGCTTGCCTTGGGAGGCATGGACTTTTGTGGAAACAGTGGACAGTAGAAATGTGTCTGTTGCAAATTTGTAAAGCCAGAGTCCTGATTTGGGCAAGAAGAAGAAGAAGAAGTTCATATTTATGGTCCCTACCAACCCTTCTGTTCTATGGTTCTATCTCCTTTTAAAATCTTATTGTTGCTCAGTCACTAAGCTGTATCCAACTGTTCATGACCCCATGGACCACAGCATGCCAGGCTCCCTGTCCTCCACTGTCTCCCAGAGTTTGCCCAAATTCATGTTCATTGCATCGATGACACTATCTAACCCTGTCATCCTCTTCTGCCCGTCTCCTTTTGCCTTCCATCTTTCCCAGCAACAACATCTTTCCCAATGAGTCCTCTCTTTTAATTTGGTGACCAAAGTATTTGAGCTTCAGTTGCAGGATCTGTCCTTCCAAAGAACAGACAGAATTGATTTCCTTTAGGATTGATAGATTTCATCTCCTTGCAGTCCAGGGCACTCTCAAGAGTCTTCTCCAACACCTTTTTAAAATGTTAGTTGTTCTCTTTATTTTTTATCCTTGTTCCATTGGTCATTTAAATACTGTAGGTCATTTAAATTATGGGTTTTATATGCTGTCATATATTTCACTTTTTTTCTTGATTCATCTAGTACAACCTCTTTTGACCTGGTACCCTGCAGTTACATTTCTCCAAGCCATGTAGAAAGCATCAGACTGGAGAAAGTGTTACTTGTACATTGAATTCACTAAGTTGTTTAACAAAACCTTCCCCTAAGACAGGGGTGTCAAACTCAAATTTCTTTGAGGGCCACATCACAGTTGTGTTTGACCTTGGTGGACTAGGAGGGCATGGCCCGGGGGGTATGGCCAGCTTGATGTCACTCATTGAGGCTCCATTTTGGGCTTCCTGTGGCCCTCTGCCAGTGAAAGCGGAGCCTCCCCGAGCTCGTTTTTGCTAGCAGATGGTTGCAGGAAGCCGTCACAGCCCAAAACAGAGCCCAGGAGGACTGCATGCAACCCTCCCAAGCTCTCTTTTTGCTGGCAGAGGCACAGTGGGCTGGTTCTTCACTGTTTCCAGGGTGGGCCCATGGGCCAGATCTAAGCATCCCGTGGGTCACATTTGGCCCCTGGGCCTTGAGTTTGACACCCCTGCCCTATGTTGAGGAGACGGATGCAAATAATTTCTCAAAGCTCCTTGAGATACCTCATATCCAGTGGCTATTTTTTTCTATTTTGCATATGTAAAAAACAAATGCACCATTTTTCATCCCCCGTAATATCCAAGTTTTAAGAAAAATGCTTCTTCTGACTGTTTTAAGAAAAGCCCTTGGGATGATCTTTCTTTTCTAAAGCATGAGTTGGCAGCCTATGTGTCCCCAATCCCATTTTTATGGTGCCTAAGCATTCAAAAACACAGCATTGGTATCTATGCAAGCCTACCAATTTAGCAATGCGAGTCCCTTCCCTTTTTTTCAGTCCTCAAAAGGTACAAAATTCAGCTGCTCACCAGTTTAGTTTTGCACCTTTAGAACACTAGTTTCCAAAATACACAAACACACATGCAAAATGCTTTGATGATGCCAGCATATGCCTGATCATGTCTTATATAGCCCTCAGACGCCAGAAAAAACACTGAAACTTAAATGTGGTTCATGACAGTTAAACAATTAATATACTAGTATTTTTGGTAGAAAAATGAGGAAATAGGGGACAAATATTCTACAGTAGTTTGCCTTAGCTTCATCAGAAATTAGCAGCAGATTACAATATTGTAATATATCTTCCTTATGTGGGCATGCAGAATTTATTTATATATTTCCCACCTTTGTTATTTTACAAATAACTCAAGGCAGTGAACATACAATACACCATCCTCCTATTTTTACCACTAGAACAATCCTATATGGTGAGTTGGGCTGAGAGAGAGAGTGACTGACCCAAGATCATCCATCTGGCTTTCATGCCTATTGCCTAAATCAGGGTTAGAACTCACAGTCTCCTAGGGATTGCCCCCAAATCACCCAGCTGACTTTCATGGCTAAGGTAGGACTAGAATTCAGAGTCTCCTGATTTCTAGCCCGGTGCCTTGATAACTGGATCAGCATCAAGAACAGTTGCTGGAATTGGGTATGTCTAGTTTAATGAAAAGAAGGACTTGGAGGTGATATGATAGCAGTGTTCCCATATCTCAGGGGTTGCCCCAAAGAAGAGGGGATAAGCCTATTCTCCAAAGCACCTGAAGGCAGGACAAGAAGCAATGGATGGAAACTAATCAAGGAGAGAAGCAACCTAGAACTAAAGAGAAATTTCTTGGCAGTTAGAACAATTAATTGGTGGAACGACTTGGCTCCAGAAGTTGTGAATGCTACGACACTGGAAGTTTTTAAGAAAAGGTTGGGCAACCATTTGTCTGAAATGGTATAGAGTTTCATACCTGAGCATAAGGTTGGACTAGAAGACCTCCAAGCAGTGGTGGGATTCAGCCAGTTCTCTCCAGATCGAGCAAAACGGTAGTGGCGACTGCAGGAGGCTCCGCCCACCTGCCTGGACGTAATGCGCGAGCACTGCACATGCACAGGCCATGCGCATATGCAGAGGAGGCATGCATGAGTGCTCACATTTGCGAACTGGTAGGGAAAGTAAATGAATCCCACCTCTTCTTCCAAGGTCCCTTCCATCTATTCTATTCTATTCTATTCTATTCTATTCTATTCTATTCTATTCTATTCTATTCTATTCTATTCTATTCTATTCTATTCTATTCTATTCTATTCTATTCTAGACACATAATCTTAGACATCTGAATGTTGCTAGGCTGGAGTATATTCATTGGGAAATCTGGGCAATGAACTTCTTATATAAAAGCCCTTAGAATTGGAGATTCTACCCTTGAAATACTATCCTTCATGTAAGGATACAGAAATGTCATCAGCAATATTCTTCAGGAGCTATTTCAGTAAAAATAATTAAAAAGCAACATATTGTGTTTCTAATTTCTAGTGTCCATATGAAAACTGGAATTTCATTTGTTATGGTTGGATTTCCTATTTAACAAATCCTCTATTAATAGGCAGTGACATAATGTTTTCTGTACACTAATGAGCATCAGAATTAAAAACACCCACAGGCCCGTTTTGCTTGGAGAGAATAGCAAAGCATTATCAAAAAAAAAAAAAAAAAAAAAAAAGAAGCAGTCCCAAATTAGCAAACACCCAATAGATCCTAACAGACAGAGCAGCTGTTACCAAAGACTTTGGCTTTGAGAAATAAAACATTAAAATATTACTCTAATTTGACTTCTATGATTGCAGAGCCTCGGTGGCTCAGTGGTTAGAATGCAGTAGTGCAGGCTACTTCTGCTGACTTCTGGCTGCCTGCAATTCGGCAGTTCAAATCTCACCAGGCTCAAGACTGATTCAGCCTTCCATCCTTCCGAGATGGGTAAAATGAGGACCCAGATTTTTGGGGGCAAGATGCTGATTCTGTAAACCGTTTAGAGACAACTGTAAAGAGCTGTGAAGCGGTATATAATTCTAAGTGCTATTGCTATTAGGACCCACCAAGATTCTAGATTTCAGCCACAACAGAGGCTCAGATTTAGGCTTTTTATGATCCCTGCAATTGTCTTGGCAATAATTTTGCAAGTGACTTCTTCTGAGGATGGAGAGAGTCTGGGCCAAAGTCAAAGCTAGAATTCATGGTCTTCTGTTTTGTAACCTAATTTCTTGACCAGTACACAAAACTAGCTCTCAGTTCAAGCTGAACCCATTTTAATTCAGCAGAAGCCTGGATCATGAAATGCATCAAATTTATGTCCACTGGAGTAGCATGCATTGTTCATCTTTTCCAGCTGCTATTTTCACAGACAAAAAGAACAATGAGCCTTTTGTTCTTTCAGAGAGTATGGATATCAGCGAGGTCACAAATACATAACGGGCTGCAATAAGCTAAAGAGAAATTATCAGCCATATTTTAATAGTTGGCAGAGGTTACTGAGGCCTTGTTTTGCAGACTCAAGCAAGTAAATAACAGCAGGCGGTTTCTCAATCTGCCCAGTTTGCTGAATTAGACCAGTTTGTTACCAATCATACATTCATATAATATATATATTAGTACATACAGTATAAATATATATTTCTCTTTAGCCAGGTTCTTCCTACGTAAACCAAGATTTTTATGCAGCCCTAGTTCAGTGAAATCACAATCCACTAGTTTCTAGGCTAAGTTTTGGAAGACAGGAAGAGGTCAGCAAGAAACTCAAGATTGGTCTCTCTTGACTTTCTTGGGTATAAAAGGGAGAGAAAGGAAAACTGACTCTCTTATTATAGCTTATGTCAGCAAAATACATTCCTAGGATTGTTTGTGGTGTCTGTTTTCTGTCCTGGCTTAATTTAAAAGGCCAACATTGGCAAATGGAATTCTGGCATGCTCCCTAATTCTTCAATTTGCTACTCTGTGTGTTTATCATCTGTATCTTTATTTCCATCCCACTTCCCCACACTGTAAATGGGTTTTTATAGGCAGTTTACTTAAAAGCAGGGTACATTATCTTCAACATGGAGCCCCATAAAGCCATCTCTTCATTTGTGTTAATAGGGAGGAAAAAAGAAAGTAGCGAAATGGAATTATGTCAGCTTAATGCAAACATGGTGCTAGGTAGTAAAATAATAGGCAAAGAGCTTGATTCTTTCCCGGATGATCTTTGCTATGGCTGTAATAAATTGTTTCACTCGGCAGCTGTGGCTCCTTTAGGCTCAAGAGACTTCTAAGTCAGTTCTGATTCTTTGATGTGGTTTGGAAGGATTCATTTTCAAAATGCCTTGTTACCTAAACATGGTAATTTTACACAGCACAGCAGGGTGATGGGGGAGGATTATTTTCTGTTATATTGATTCAACGTAGAGCAAAAGGAAGGCTCTGTGCATGCTGGCAAATACTCTCCAAATTATCACTGGGATCATTGTCCCCATGTTCTGCAGGAAAATGCAAACAAAACAACCTTTTAAAAGATGACTTGCATGTCACAAAATGCTCCTGCAAAATAGTTTTTTTTAGTAAATTTGGATTTTTTTTCAGGGTGTTTTTTTAAAAGCAAGATCTTACATAGTATCTACGACAATGCATATCCAATAGCGGGAAGGAGAGAAGGTTGGTAATTATTGAATCAATATAGTAAACACAGTACAGCAATATACCACCTGCAGGTACAATACTTATTGCAATACCCCCAAGATGGATACCGCAAATCCTCAAATTAAATTGATCGGTATCTCAGGAGAAAGCTAGATCTCGTGAGATTTCACCATTCTTGTATGAAATTTTAGAAACTCACACCCGAAAGAACTGACAACTTTTCTGTGACAATGTCCAAATACTGGTGTTTTTTTTTTCAAAAAATCTCTCATAAAATTTGTGTCAGTGATCCAAGTAATGCATCTGCTAAAATCAGAACTCTAAGACAGGTAGATTCCTCAAAGAACATGTTTATTGGGTACATCATATCGGCACAGGTAGTAAAAACAAACTCTAAAAGTTCCCGTGGTTTTCCCCTAGTTAAAAGAGCAAATATTTCCCTCCCCTAGATATCACCGGTCACATTGTCCAATGTCAATAGCTGGCAGGGTGCTTGGTCATTCATCTCCTCCCTCAACTGCCACCTGTTGAGATGACCTTGGTTCTCACAAGAAAACTTTTTGTTTCGACTATTAGCAAGCAAATCTATTTTCCCTGCTCCCCTGCCCTTCTCAGAGTTTGAGGCAACTATGAGGCAGCACAAGATGGCTCCAGCCAGGTTCACTTCAGAGCTGATAGTTTGATCATATTTTAAGATGATTTCAAAAACTGGGGAGCATCGGTTGTGCAATGAAGCCAATGTGCATCATGCAGTTTGTGCCACAAAGCCAATGTGTATTTGAAAATATCTTGCAATACTGTTATACTAAGAAACAAGGCTGGGAAATTTTATAGTATAGTGTTTCTCAGCCTTGGCAAGTTTAAGACATGTAGGTGTCAATTCCCAGAATTGGAGTTGAAGTCTAGATATCTTCAAGTGATCAAGTTGAAGTTGAATTCCAGGTGTCTTAAACTTGCCAAGGTTGAGAAACATTGTGTTACATTCCAATAGTGGTATTCACTTACCTTCGCTACCGGTTCAGAACTGGGAGCACGAATGCGCATGTGCTCACTTCGCTCGTATGCATCACCTCTGCATGTGCGCAGAGCATCTGTGATGATGTCTGGGTGGGTGGGCGGAGCCTCCTGTTGCCGCCGCTATTGGTTCACCCAAACCGGGTAGAACCGCTAGAATCGCACCACTGCTACATTCTAGAATTCTCTCTAATGCCTTTATCAGCAGTGACCAGAAGAAACTTCAGTTTTTCTTCTGTGTAAAGAAGTAATGGGTTGTTTCAGTGTTGATTAGCCTGTGTACTTTGGGACACTCAATCAGAATAGAGCTGGAAGGGACCTTGGAGGTCTTCTAATCCAACTCCCTGCTGAAGCAGGAAACCCTATACCACTTCAGACAAGTGGTTGTCCAATCTCTTCTTAAAAACCTCCAGTGATGAAGCACCTACAATTTCTGAAGGTAATCTGCTCCACTGGTTAAGTGTTCTCACTGTTAGGAAGTTTTCCTTAATTCCAGGTTGTTTCTCTTCTCGATTAGTTTCTTGTTTTGCATTCTGTGCTTTAGAAAATAAATTGACTCCCTCTTCTTTGTGGCAAAGCCCCTCAAATACTGGAATATTGCTATCACATCACCCCTAATCCTTCTTTTCTATAAACTAGTCATATCCAATTTCTGCAACCATTCTTCATATGTTTTGGTCTCCAGGCCTTTAATCATCTCTGTTACTCTTCTCTGCACTTTTTCCAAAGTCTCAACATCTTTTTTGTAATGTGGATGCAGTATTCCAGGTGGGGTCTTACTACAAGTAAAAATATATGTACATGGGAAACTACATGTTTTCCAGTTTGTGATACATGAATGAGAAGGAAAAGAAGTAAGAATGGATGCTAAAGCAGCATCCCGAGCCACAACATAATTGTTCTTCATCAAGCATTGGGGGTTTACTTTTGAGATGTATTTTTCATTATTTTTGAACTCAGTCGTTTTGGGAGAGTTCCTCCCTTCCCGAAATTTAATCCCATTCTGTTCAGTTTTGGAGAATTATTCAGCTGATGGACAGGCAAAAGCAGTATGGTGGCCTAGTGGTGAAGGTGCTTACCTCCTACTGAGAAGGTTGACAGTTCAATCCTAGGTAGCAGCAGATATTTCTCTCCTAGGGTGCAAAAATATCTGCTGCAAACTCCACCTAGGTGTCAGGAGGGGCATCCGGTCAGTAAATGCTCAGCTTCATTCGATTGCTCTGACTTTACTCTGAATTAAGGGACTACAGATCTGTAAAAACATAACATAACAAAATGAAACAAAACAAAAACCTACTGATGGACAGGCTAGCATTCTAAGATCCTTTCTATGACTTCTTTCCAACACACCATTGGATTGAAAAATGGGATAAACATATGTTCAAATCAACCCGCACTGCAAACCTCTAAATTTCACAGAGATTTTCTGAAGATTCTCTAATCTTACACCACCTCTGAATTGCAGGAGTGAAATTAGCTGACATTTATGGACAGGATAATGCTTAGGTTTACGTATTTTGCTTTGCATTAACTGTCAGACATAAGATGCTTTATTCATATATGTATTTTATATGCCATCCATCTCACTAATCAGGTGACCATCCATCCATCCATCCATCCATCCATCCATCCATCCATCCATCCATCCATCCATCCATCCATCTATGCAAAAGGGGAGATGGCAGCAATTCAGGTCTAAAATGTATTATAAATACTTTCCTGGCTTTGGAATATGTTTATGGGGGAATAAAAGCTTTACTGAATTACTTTGCCTTTATTGATTTTTTTAAACTATAAGAACTGGGTTTAGTAAGAAAAAGTGGTAATCCAATTGATCCTAAAGCATAATATGGAAGAATATGCATTATGTATTCTCACAGTCACTTTTCCTTTGTTATTCACTTGGCACGCTTATTACATAATACCAGGTACTAAAAGGTTCCAAGGGAGCTTTAATTCAAATAAAGAACTTGCTGTAGTTCATTTACACACTTTTGGAACTGCTTAAGACTATTTTTACAACATGCACACATACACCCTCTGCTGCCTGCTAACACCTGGATTTCCTAATTATTTTAAATGCAGAACTTAATTGCCTGTTGAAGGGTTGCTGCATTGTTAAGATGCTAATTGTTCCAAAAGTTTCAGAATAAAGAACTTGATGTATTTTATAATCCTCCAAAGATTGAACAAAAAGCCTACAGGACTCATAGATTTTTTTTAAAAAGCCACCTGATGTCACCCCCCAAAGTTATTTATTGTTTGCTGTTTCTAATTAGAATCCTCAAATTGTGTTAAATTGATTAATCAGTCCTACTGCAAAGGAGATAATTAAATTAAAGCTCACGGAGTGAGTAAACGGGATTGCTAACAGGAGTTTGCCATTGGAATTTGATGGGGTGTTTAAAGAGAGTCCCTGAGAAATTTTTCATCTTAACTAAACAGGATGTAATTAGTTAACTACAGACCCTGAAATGAGTAGTAGAAGAGGTCAGATAAGATTCTACTGGTGGAAACTTAACAAACAAAATTAGCTGGATGGAAACCAACAATCATGGCCTGTATTAATTTCAGGCCAGTCTTTATCCCTGTCTGAAAATAATGGGATGTACACTTGTAGCATGTCAGGTATTGAAGTATTCAGTATGCAACAAGGCTAAGTGAGATGTCCTATCTCCCCACCGTGAGACAGACTGCACCATTGAAATCATCCCCAGGGCAAAACTATCCAAACCCAAACTGTATGCCATGATGCCCCGGGAAATGCAAGAAATGCACAAATACATAGACAAAAACCTAGCAAGGGGTGTGTGTGTGTGTGTGTGTTCATCGCGCCAGTCAAGTCACAGGTCGCAGCCCCAATCCTATTCAAAGAAAAAAATGATGGACCTTTCAGATTGTGCATGGATTTTAGAGCAATAAACTGTGTGTGTACACGGCTATACCCCCTCCCTCTCATGAAGGACATGCTATCTCACCTAGCCAAGGGAAAAGGTTTTACCAAATTAGACCTCCAAGAAGCATACTACCGAATATGCATCAGGGAGGGAGATGAATGGAAAACAGCATTCAACTGCCCCCTAGGGAGCTTCCAATTCAAAGTGATGCCTTTGGGACTCACCTTCAGATGCCTTTCGAGCAAGCCAGGGATGCTTTGCGAGTTGACATAGCAATTGTCAGTGTGCAGTAGTTGCCTTAGAACAAGAATGATTGCACTTGAGTTGATGAAGATTGATTAGACAACAGAAAGGATTAGACAACTACAGTGGGAACTGAGAATGGAAGCCATAATACGGCTTTGTTCCTCTACTAATTTTAATCCAGGTAATCCACTTGGAGTTTTAGAAGGAAGAAAAAGAGGAAAATGAGACTAGTGGAAGAAAGTAATGACCAGAAGCAGGACAGGAATATTCTCTGCAGAAATGGAACTCAGAAACATTATTAAACACCTATAGTACTAGGGTGCATAAATAGAATCAAGATCACGTGAACTGTTAATACCACTTTATAATGCTTTGGTAAGGCCACACTTGAAATACTGCATCCAGTTTTGATCGCCACAATGTAAAAAAGATGTTGAGATGCTAGAAAGAGTGCAGAGAAGAGCAACCAAGATGATTAGGGGACTGGAGGCTAAAACATACGAAGAACGGTTGCTGGAATTGAGTATGTCTAGTCTGATGAAAAGAAGGACCGATAGCAGTGTTCCAATATCTCTGGGGCTGTCACAAAGAAGAGGGAGTCATTCTAGTCTAGTCTAGTCTAGTCTAGTCTAGTCTAGTCTAGTCTAGTCTAGTCTAGTCTAGTCTAGTCTAGTCTAGTCTAGTCTAGTCTAGTCCAGTCCAGTCCAGTCCAGTCCAGTCCAGTCCAGTCCAGTCTAGTCTTTATTGTAGTTTAATTCTATTAAACTATTCTATTCTAAGCTTGATCAAGGATGTTGAATGTTCTGTGGGGGTTGGAGATGAAAACATTGATGTCAAGATCTCAGAGAAAGACTTGCACAAGACAGAAGGACGTGGGGGTGTTGATGTAATAGCCTTTTTAAAGTGCTTAAAGAAAAATCAGAAAGAACATTGGCTCATAAAGTTCATGCCTTTTCTTATCTTTACACCAGTAGTCAGAGAATGGGAAATAAACTAGATGATCTTGAACTCTAAGTATAAAAGGGCAAATATGATTTAATAGATATAATAAAGACCTGATGGGGTGACTCCCCAGATTGGACTATAGTGATTGAGGTATACAATTTGTTCAAAGAAATAGAAGCAAGAGAAAAAGAATTACACTGTTAACATGTCCACACACACTCAAATATCCAGGTGAATTATCTTGGTGATACTGTAGACAGTATCTGGGTTACAACTAATGGAGGAACAAGCAGTATTGTTGATGTTTGCTATTGTTCAATGAACCAAAAGGGATATGTGAATGCTTTCCAAACAAAAATTGAAGATGTTTCACAGGAGACAAATTAGTAACAGTGAATAACTTTAACTTCCAGGGAATTCCTAACTTTTATTGCTGACAACCTTCTCATTTAGAGAGTGGAAAAAGTTAGAAGTGGATCATTTATTCTTTGTCTGCTATCAATCAATATGAAGGACTTTTGAAGAAAATGAATAAGGCAAAATAATTGTGTACTGTAATGCTGGGTGTCGTTCATTTTAAGGAAAACTAAATGTGTGTGTGGTCAACCATGGAACTTGATTTTAAATGATTTTTAATAAACCCGAAACAGTGATAGATAGGATTCCATAGTAAGAGAAGCTAATAGGAAAAGGAACTCAAGGTCAGTTGGAATTTCTAATGTAAGAGATACTAAAAGCATAATGGCAAACAATTTCATTAGACAAAATGAGGGACAACAGATGAAGCCAAAATGGCTGCCAAAAATGGTTTAGTGATGATCTGAAAAAGGACATATAAATAGAAGATGGAAACAGGGGCACTTCAGCAAGGAAGACAGCATGGCGTTACAAAGAGGGCATTGAGGAATTAAACCTCAGAATCAGCTGTGGGTTTCACATTTTGTTGCCACCGGATTGCATGCGCCCGGCCTTCCGTGCATATGCTTTGCTCATGTGTGTGCCTTCCACACATGCGTCCCACCTCAAAACTGTGCGGCATAGAGCCGGGATGGGTAGGCACGAACTAATGGGTCCGAACCTGTACAAACCGTCTGAATATCACCTCTGCTCAGAATGAAGGGAGGTCATTTCCAACAACAGGAAAGAGCAGGAAGAGTTGGCAGGATTGAAATTTGAGCCTGATGGAAATTTGGGCAGAGATTAACAGAGTTGGAAGGTACCTTGGAGATCTTCTAATCCAACCCTTTTCTCAAGCAGGAGACCCTATGTCATTTTGGACAAATGGCTATCCAATCTCTTCTTGAAAACCTCCAGCGATGGAGTATCCATAACTTCTGAAGACAAGCCATTCCACTAGTTTATTGTTCTCACTGTGAGGAAATTTCTCCTTAATTCTAGGTTGCTCTCTCCTTGATTAGTTTCCCTCCATTGGTTCTTGTCCTGCTTTCAGGTGCTTTGGAGAATAGTTTTATTCTTATTTAGATAATTTTTGTTACTGCACGGTGTACATGGATTGTATCATGTACTTTTGAAACTTGCTGATTGTCTGTCTAAATCTTTGTTTAATATTTGAAAAAAAATCCTGCAAATAGATGGAGAGTGAGATAATTAGAGGAGTAGAAAAAATGTTCCCTGGCTTTTAAAAAAGGGAAAAGAAGGTCTAGGGAAATACAGATTAGTTAAGTCTAATACTGATATCTGGGATAATACCAGATAATAAAGAGATTGATCTGAAAGCATTTTGAAAACAATGCAGAAATACATAAATATAATGCAACATAAAAAGATGCTGAGATTCTGGAAAGAATACAGAGAAGAGTGACAAAAATGATTAGGGGGCTGGAGGCTAAAACAGGAAGAAAGGTTGCAGGAGTTGGATATGTCTAGTTTAATGAAAAGAAGGACTAGTGGGGAACATGATAGCAGTGTTCCAGTATCTAAGGATAAGAGACTGCCATAAAGATGAGGAGGTCAATCTATTCTCCAAAGCACCTGAAGGCAGGACAAGAAGCAACGGTTGGAAACTAATCAAAGATGTAAGCAACCTAGAACAAAGGAGAAATTTCATGATGAGAACAGTCAACCTGTGGAAAGACTTGCTGTCAGAAGTTGCCGGTGCTTCTTCACTGGAGGCTTTCAAGAAGAGACTGGACAGCCATTTTTCTGGTATAGGGTCTCCTGTTTGAAATAGAAGACCTCCAAGGCTCTATCCAACTCTGTTACTCTATGTTATGTTCTATGTCAGTGATAGCTAATCTTTTTGTCATTGCGTGCCAGGAGTGGGGGATGGGGGTGTCATGCATGTATGTGCCCACATCCATTATTCTATGCACCCTGCCTCTGCACATGTGTGCACGACCTCCCTCTTCCCGTTCCTGGTACACGATGGCCCGGCAGGCCCGTTTTTCTCTCACAACTGGCTTCAGAGCTTCTCTAGGAATCTGGGGAGGGTGAAAATGGCCTTCCCTATGACCCCCCCTCCCCGGAAGACCTCCAGAGGCCAGAAGCAGCCTTTTTGCCAACTTCCGGTCCCACCGGAAGTTGGCAAATGGGCCTCTGGAGGGCCTCTGGGGGGTGGGGGTGGGGTGGGGAAGGACATTTTTGCCCTCCCCAGACTCCTAGAAAGGCTCTAGAGCCAGGTGAGAAAGAAAAACGGACCTTCCCCCTCACCACCCAAGGCCCTCCAAAGGCAGGAAACAATCTGTTTCTCTACTTCTGGTGGGCCCAAAAGGCCCGAAAATCAGCTGACTGGCACGTGCATGCACACCAGAGCTGAGCTTTCATGCCCACTGATATGGCTACATGTGCCATCTGTGGAACATGTGCCATAGGTTCGCCATCACGGTTCTATGTTATGTTAAAAGTCCTAATAGATTTGTCATGAACAAGTTTGGTTGGACTAACCTTAATCTGGTGGCTCAGCAGACTAAAGCATTGTGATTAACACCAGCTGTCTGCTGTCTGCAATTACTATAAGTTCGAATTTCACCAGACTCAAGGTTGACTCAGCCTTCTATCCTTTCTAAGGTAGGTAAAATGAGGACCCAGTTTGTGGGGGCAATAAGCTGACTTTGTATAAAATATACAAAAGTATGAAGGCTATTGCTTAACGCATTGTAAACCGCTCTGAGTCTCCGGAGAAGGGCGGCATATAAATCAAATTATATATATAATATGTGTGTGTGTGTGTGTGTGTGTGTATGTATGTATGTATGTGTGTGTGTGTTTATTTATTTATTTATTTGTTTGTTTGTTTGTTTGTTTGTTTGAGTAGGGAGCTCCCTTAATAGATAGTTGGTTTGTTGTAGATACAATACATCTTGATTTCAGAAAAGTATTTGACAGTAGCCCATGGCATTCTTATTAGTAAGCTAGTTAAGGGTGGCTGGATGGCATTACAATTAAGTGCCTCATCACTGCTTGAAAAATTGTACTCAACAGTTTATCAGCAGTTCATCATACTGGCAGGAGATATCAAATGAGGTGCCAAAAGTTCAGCCTGGGGTCCTGTCCTCATCAACATTTTTATTAACGAAGATGAATGGAATGGAATGGAATCTTTATTAATTTTGCAAGATTGGGTGGGATAGCTGATACTCTAGAAGAGAGAAATAAAATTCAAACTAATCTTGACAGGTTAGAGAAATGATATCAGAAAAAGATTAAGACAATGAGAAGATCTTTACTTGAGAAACAAAAATCAATTTGATAGATGTAGGCTGGGGATGCCTGACTTGTTAAAACCACTTTTTTTGTTTTTTTGTTTTTTAAATATGGAACATTATTTATTACAAACCAATTATGAAAGATGTAGAAGGTAAATGAAGAAATATAGTACCCAAATCATAGGAAGCAATTGCCAAAACTTGAGTTCTGTGCCCAGTTGTGAACATCACATTTTGAGAAGAATTCAGATAAATTGTAGTTTGTCAGCTGAAGAGCAGAAAGGATAGTCAGGTGACTAGAAATTAATTCCAATAAAAAGTGACAGAAAGAACTGTCACAGACAGACAAAAGGGATGTGACAGCTTTCTTGAAGTATCTGAAAGGAAGTGGCAGAGGGCAAAAGACCCGTTCTTCATTGTTCTAGGCTATGAAATAATACTTTGAAATTATAGGAAGGTTTATTCCGACTGAATGTCAGAAAAATCATACTACAGTAAGAGCAATTGGAAAGTGGAAACCAATAGACAGAATCTTGCCAGACTAAACCTTTACTAACATATATATGGGAGATTTTACAGCAGTGATGGCTAACCTTTTTACCATCCAGTGCCAGGAGGGAGGGGCAGGGGGGTCGCACGTGTGCCCACACCCATAATTCTGTGCCCCGTCCCCTTGGCCCCATGCATGTGCGTGCGACCTCCCCCCCATGCTCCCCCCACTCCTGGCATGCAATGGCCCAGTAGGCCTGTTTTTCGCTCTCCCCAGGCTCCAGAGCCTTTCTAGGAGTCTGGGGAGGGTGAAAATGGCCTTCCCCCCAAAGCCCTTCAGAGGCTGAAAACGGCCTGTTTGCCAACATCCGGTCCCACCAGACGGCCTTCCGAGGGGGCGGGGTGGGGATGAGGAAGCCTTTTTTCACCCTCCCCAGACTCCTAGAAAGGCTCTGGAGGCTGGAAACAGCAAAAAACTCACCACCATCCTGAGGCCCTCCGGAGGCAGGAAACAGCCTTTTTCCCTACTTCTAGTGGGCCCAGAAGGCCCGAAAATCAGCATGCATGTGCCAGAGCTGAGCTCGCATGCCCACTGATATGGCTACGTGTGCCACCTGTGGCACGTGTGCCATAGTTTCACCATCACGGTTCTACGGAATGACTATCTTTACCCTCTTCCTCTGTCTCTGATGCAGTTCTGGGCTGGGCTGCCTCTTGTTTCACACCCTCTCCTTGAATATGCTCTCTCCTTCCTGGAAAATTTTACTTTACAGAAGTCTATCATACATACATCCCTTCCCAATGAATATAATCAGCAAAAGTGTTAAGCACAGTTGATAGAGCCATGCCCATCTCCCCCTGCCAAAAAACCATAAGAAATACCAATTTATAGGGATTTAATTTTCTTTAAGTTTCAGGAATCCCAAAATATGTGGTATATAAACAAGGATCAAACCCCACTCCCTATTAGCACTGAAATTGTTACCTAGTTGGGTAATTAAATGTCTGCAAGAAAACAATCAAGCTCAGAGAGACCCAAGGACCCCACAGTTCAACCCTGAGCTACAAATATTCTCTTCTTTTTGGCAATGCCATTACAGTGTGCTCTGCGGCTTAGATCATTTGAGATAAGTACTCCTAGGTCCTTGACAGAGTGAGGGTCATCTACGAGATTGTTTCCATCTAACTTGTATTTGGTGTTCCGATTTTTATTGCCAGTGTGTAGGACAGAACATTTGTTAGTTGAAATTTGGAGTTGCCAATTACGCGACCATTCTGACACATAGTCTAGGTTGCTTTGTAGGGCAGCGGCATTAATTCTTAATTAATTAAAGACTTAGCACAATAATTCTGATCTCTATATTTTGTGATGTCTTCCCTGGCATTGCCAGATTGTACAGCTAAGTCCTCGATTTACAATTGAGCCCAACATTTCTATTGCCAAGTGAGACAGTTAAGTGAATTTTGCCCATTTTATGACCTTTATAGCCACAGTTGTTAAGCGGATCACTGCAATTGTTAAGTTAGTACACGGTTGTTAAGTGAATCTGACATTGATTTTGACATTGATTTTGCTGGTCAGAAGGTGGCAAAGGGAATCACATGATTCATGCAACCGTCATGAATATGAGTCAGTTGCCAAGCATCTGGATTTTGATCAGATGACTTTAGGGATGCTGCAACATTCATAAGTGTGAAAACTGATCATAAGTCACTTTTTTCAGTGCCGTTGTAACTTTCAATAATCATTAAATGAACTGTTGTAAATCGAGGACTACTGCTGTGGCCCACCAGCAGCCAGCAGAACTGGCAGCAGATTTGGACAGTGAGGAGGTTGGGGAGGAATGTGGGCCAGTCTTGGAGTCTGCGGAAGGCTCTGACGATGGCTCTGAGTCGGAGGCAGAGAAGGGGCCAAGGCCATCTGGTAGTTCTTTGCTGCCTCTGGAGTCTCCAGAGTCTGACATCAATGAGGCAGAAGAACAGTGGGAGCCTGTTCCCAGTGTGTGTGCATGCGCAGAGCTGCCAGAAGACAGGAACAATTAAGAAAACAGGGTGAACTTGGGAGTAAGGCTTGGAGATGATTGGCCCTGCATGTGGCAATTAGTTCTCTGGCAGCATTCCAAGGGAGATAAGGTGGGTGTTTGTAGACAGTCCCCCAAAAGACTGTTTGAGAAGCCTTTCGGACTGGGAATGACAATAATTCACAGCCATATGAATAAAAGAGGTTTTCCGGGACTAAGTTTGTACTGTATACTGTCTAAGGAAGCCTAGGTCAGAACAACTACCTGTATATCCTCAGCCAAGTACAATAATATTTTATTCGTAGTATATTTTATCTTTATCTCCCATTCACATTGTCCCTGAATTTTATAATAGCCACTTAACTCAACAGTTACAAATGTCTCTTCTTTAGGAAAAACCACAGCTCAGAAAAAGAGTGCTTACTTTGCATGTAGAAGATCCCAAGTTCAATTGTTGGCCTCTCCAAGAGGGGAAGGGGGAAAAAAAACCCCACAGTTAACCAGAGATTCAAAAAGCCTTGGAAAGAGGCTTCAGGTGACATGACAAACTATTATGAATTTTTCCACGTCCAAAGGGCTTTTTTTTTTCAAGCACAAAATGGACGACCTTCTGCTGTATTGTTGGATTACATCTTTTGTGGGCCTTATGTTTGACTCCCGTGCTCTCTGTCTTTAGAAAAGCCAGTTTTTTATAAATTGTATTTGTGTATTTTAATACAATTCTTTTAAATTTATTGTCCTTGAATATTCTCTTTGGTGGTACGTGTGTTTGAATGTATAATATCGTTGGTTACCTTTCTCGCGGTATGAATGATAGGATAGAAGATTTCTCTGGAATCAGCAACCATGAAATAAGAGGTTTTATTTTTATTTATTTACTTATATATATCAAACTTCTTAAAAAAAAACCTCATCTCCCTCATAAAGGCTCATTGGTTGGACTACAGTATTGCAGGCTAATTATGCTGACTGTTGGCAGTTTGATCATGACCGGCTAACGGTTGTCTCAGTCTTCCATCTTTCCGAGATTGGTAAAATGAGGATCCAGATTTTTGGGGGGCAGTAGGCTGCCTCGCTTTGAGAGGGCTGCAAAGGAATATGAAATGGTTTATAAGTCTAAGTGCTATTGCTATGGAGGAATTGTTTTTCCACAGATACAGCTGAAATTGTCAGACAATTCAGACAAATGCTTTTGCTCCAAGATAATTGATTGATCACTGATTTCTGCTGCCATCTTTCCTTCCACTGCATAGATGTGGTCTTCAATCCCCAAGAATTTGATAGGAACAACCTGTTGGGTTTTTATAGACTTTGCATGAGACATTTTTATGTAGAAATTTAAATATTTATTGGGGGATGAAATAATCTGTGTCTGTATGTAAGTATTTATATATATATATATATATATATATATATATATATATATATATATATATATATATATATATATATATATAATTTTTTCTTTTAAAACAAACATTACATCCTTAATCATTCCCCCATATGTTATAATACTCCGATTCTGCCTTCCCTTTAATTGCCAATGTTAATCTATTCATTTCTGCACATTCTAATGTTTTCTTAATTACCTCTCCCTCTCTAGGAATTTTTTCCAATTTCGTGCAAATACAATTCTCACTGCAGTTATTACATGAAAATCAAATATACATTTTCTTTACTAAATTTCTCAGATAAAATACCCAACAAAAACAGCTCCTGTTTTAAATCAATATGTTGCTGGGTCATTTTCTCTAACCATATCTGAATTCTTGCCCAATAGTTTCTCACTTCTGAACATGTCCGCCTTGTATGATAATATGATCTTGGTGTCTGGTGGCATTTCCAACATTTAGTTGATTTGTCTTTGAACATTTTTGCCAATCTTTCTGGTGACATATGCCATCTATAAAACATTTTATACAGATTCTATTTATATGCTGTTGCCATTGCTAACTTACAGTTTCTGTACGTAAGTATTCCTGAAGAGAATCTAATTTGAACTAATATGTGGAAATCAGTGCATAATTATAGCAGAAAGGAAAACCAATGTATAATTCTAAGGAAGTTATCTACCTTGGCTACTTTAAGATGGGTGGACTTCAACTCCCAGAATTTCTCAGCCAGCAATGCTGGCTATGATATTCTAGGAGTTGAAGTCCCCTCACCCAAAAGTGGCCAAGATTGAGAAACACTATAGGATAAGCAGAGCCTAGTACCTACTAGAAGGAGAATCCTAAAAGTATTTTGCTTTTTGTATAGAAGCAAGGCAGAAGAAGGTGCCATCAGCTGAGTAATCTCCTGCATAATGAGCAGGCAGAATGATAGACAAAGAAGGAATGCAGAGTACATTTTAAGTCTCTATCTACACTCCACTTGTGATCAATGGGTCATAACATGCTGAAAAATCAATGCCATTGGATTGGATTGTTGAAACTACTTTTGCACAAAACCTATAGAATTCTAAAATATTGGGCCCCCCTCCAAAAGCTACTAGTTATGTATTTTGTGCTAAAATAAGCATTTTTACATACTCTACTTTGGAAGACAGATTTTGTTTCTTTTGCTTTTATGAGCCAGATATTACATTAATACTGGTTTGAAAAAATGTAGAATTTGAGAGTTAACGTACCCTGATCTGCTTAGTAGGCAGGAAAGTAGCTCAACAGAAAGTCGCTTCAAAACAAGGGCTGAATGAAATCTTCCGGTATCCCACTTTAAGAGCTGGAAACATATTTTTTTCACATCAAAAGATCTTATGAGGTATGATTTTGTGTGTGTGTGAAAAAGTACAGTTTATTTTAGCAGGATGGGCTTCCTAGTTACGAAGTACATACATGCTTGCTTAGCAGGTGCTTGTCATACAAAATTCAAGAATGAATATTAAATCTATCTTTGAGTGTTGTAGGCCATGCTTCAGTTAGTTCTGAATATATATTCTTTGAAATCCTTTTTGGATAGATAAGAATTTCACTCAAGGGAAGAATCTGTCTCTCTCTGATTTTTTTTTTTTTCTGTGTTAAGAATATCACCTTATCAAAGAAATCTTGATTAATTGGACAAGGAGCCATGGTGGTGCAGTAGAGTGCAGTATTGCAGGCTAATTCTGCCCATTGCCAGGAGTTTGATCCTGACCAGCTCACAGTTGACTCAGCCTTAGCACTAGCAATAGCACTCTGACTTATATTTAGCCCTCTATAAGCAGTTATGGATGTGGTGGCTCAGTGACTAAGATGCTGAGGTTGTCGATCGAAAGGTCGGCAGTTCAGCGGTTCGAATCCCTAGTGTCGCGTAACGGGTGAGCTCCTGTTACTTGTCCCAGCTTCTGCCAACCTAGCAGTTCGCAAGTGCATAAAAATTGCAAGTAGAAAATTAGGGACCACCTTGGGTAGGAAAGTAACAGCGTTCCGTGTGCCTTTGGCATTTAGTCATGCTGGCTACCTGACTATGGAGATATCTTCAGACAGCACTGGCTCTTCAGCTTTGAAATGGAGATGACCACTGCCTCCTAGAGTCAGGAATGACTAGCACATATGTGCAAGGGGAACTTTTACTTTACCGTATAGTATTAGTATTAGTATAGCACTAGTATAATAGAGTATTAGTATAATAGAGTATAATATTGTACAAAACAGTATAATACAATATAATATAATAAATATGATTCGATACACTTATTAAATCAGTTAATTGCTCCCAACAATCTGGGTGACAAATGACCTTTACCTTTACCTTTTAAGTGGTTTACAGAGTGAGCATCTTGTCTCCAACAATCTGGGTCCTCATTTTACCAGCCTCGGAAAGATGGAAGGCTGAATCAATCTTGAGCTGGACAGGATCGAACTCCTGGCAGTGGGCAAAGTTACTTTGCAATACTGCATTCTATCCACTGCAATCTCATGGGTCTCTTAGCAACATGAAAGGAGGATTTTTGGCTATTACTATTGCCTTCTTCCTGGATCCATCCTTCCTTCCTTCCTTCCTTCCTTCCTTCCTTCCTTCCTTCCTTCCTTCCTTCCTTCCTTCCTTCCTTCCTTCCTCCCTCCCTCCCTCTCTCCCTCCCTCCCTTCCTTCCTCCCTCCTTCCTTTCCTGATTAATCCACAGAACTGGAAATGCCTGATTGTCTCCCCAGTACAGTAAATGAGACAAAATTTTAGCTTTCTCACAATGATGGCTTATTCAAATAACTGGACCTCAAACTTGCAGATAAACAATTGAGGTTTCTGCCTGTGTTATCCTCTCAGGATACATATACATATACCTGCTCAGCACCAAGGGTTAAACTGATTTACATGTAAAAATGAACTCCACAAACTTGAAATAATTTTGAGATCTAGAAAAAAAAAATCCCTTCTCAAATGAAAAGAAGATGATCTGGTATTTTTCCAATTCCTGTCTCTTCATTTTCTCTCCCTGCTCTTCATCCTTTGAATCCTGTCAGTGGATAGTAGCTTTTTGCTCACTAATTACATTATTTAATAACTCTACCACAGTATTAGAAAGACATCCCAATATTTGTTGTTGTTTTTGTTTGGTGTTTGCATATAGTTGCTAATTTGCAAGTGTTTCTTGGCAGCTTCGCAAAACAAATAAATGTTTAAAGGCATAACATAAAGCAAGCACTTTATTAAACCCATTTAAAATATAAAAGATTAGCATATATACTACTTAAACATTGTGAAAAGAGAGTTACACAAAGGAAGGCTTCTTTCAGTCAGTTGAGAGATTTAAGTCACCCTTGAGCTGGTGAAATTAGCCTTCCATCCTTTGGTAAAATGGACCCGGATTGTTGGGGTCAATATGCTATAAACCACTCAGAGAGTGTTGTAAAACACATATAAACAACATATTTTTTAGTATATGGGTACACTTTTTTCCTTTGTTCTTTAGTGCATCTCTGAAGACAAAAAAGAGACACATTGATGATCCTCAAATATCCCAAAGGTCCAAAACCAAGTTCCTAAAATTTTATTTTATTTATTTATTTATATTTGTGATTTATATGCTGCCATTCTCCCTGAGGACTCAGGGCGGCTTACATAAAACAGTCACAATACAAATCACAATAAATATAATTAAAATAAGATTAAAATCCACAATAACAACTATTAAAATTATAAAAACTATACAACCCCACGATCAGAGAACTGTTGGAACAGCCACGTCTTTAGTCCGCAGCGAAAGGAGAGGAGGTCGGGGGCCGTCCTGAGGTCGGTGGGCAAACTATTCCAGAGGGTCGGGGCTCCGACAGAGAAAGCCCTCCCCCTGGGGGCTGCCAGCCGACATTCTTTGGCTGACGGTACCCGGAGGAGGCCCGCTCTGTGGGTGCGCACCGGATGATGGGAGGAAGGCAAGAGGTGGTTCTGTAAGTACCCCAGGCCTATGCCATGTAATCTAACAACTTTAAATAATCTAACAACTTTAGCAAGTCAAATGTTTAATAAATATCAGACAACAGACTTATAACCACAACTCATTGATTTGTTAACAAAATCTATAATACTATCTCAATTTTATAAAATACGGCCAGTTTGCTCATCAACCCTGCAAACTTAAAGGCCAACTGGTCAAACCGTCAGAGAAAATAATCAATCAAGCAACAACACATAATAATGTCATGTTTTCCCCTGATATGGAAGCCAATAACACAACGAGAGAAAGAGGTTGCAGAATAAATCTAATACGGAGTCTGCTTCTTGGGAACCACTAAGATACCTGTAGGCTGGTGAATTATGTACCCTGTTTCCCCCAAAATAAGACATCCCCTGATAATAAGCCCAATCAGGCTTTTGAGCGCATGGCAATAAGGCCAAGGGCTTATTTCAGGATTCAAAAAAATATAAGACAGGGTCTTATTTTTGGGAAAATACAGTAGTAATCCAGAGAATATAGTAGAGTTTAAAAAAACCACAAGTCCACCCAAAACTCACCAAAAAGTAATCCTGGAAATAGGAATCATTTTATTTGGCAAGAAAGGATTACTAGATCATATTGATATTGAAGACTGTCTTTCCTGGAATATTGTTGGATAGTTTAATAAGTATAATATTTCTTTTACTGAATACTAAGAAAACTCGGGTGTACGATCAAATACCAATTTCATCCTACTTCAGATTTCATTCCTGCACGTTTTGTCATTATTTTTTTAAAAAAAATTGAAGTCATATTTCCCAGAAAGAATGGATACAGATCAAGATTGTGCTGTTTTTTAAAAAAAACATATATGATAGTTGAGGGATCTTTTTGTTTCATGGCCAGTCTAGGAAGCTCTAGAACAGGTGTCAGCAACCTTCTCCGGAGTCACATGCAACTCTTTGGGCCCTCTGTGTGGCTCCCTGTTGGGCGATCCCACCACTGACTGGCCCCGCCCCTCGCCTTCCCCTCCCAGTCACTCCTCGCCTGGCCTGAGAAGGTAAGGGTGATGGCGGGTGATGGAAAAGTGGCTGGGGCAGAGACAGAGAGATATAGAGAGAGGGGGAGAGAGAGAGACATAGAGAGATACAGAGAGAGAGGTGGGGAGAAAAAGAGGGAAAGAGAGATGTCAAAAGGGTTTTGTGGTTCCCGGTGTTTTTTAACAACCGGTTCTCTGCCCTCATGACTGGCAGGGTAGGCGTGGCTAGGGGGGCTATCATGTGACTGGTGGAAGTGAGTGATGTCGAGTTGGCCACGCCCACCCAGGTTTTGTGGCTCCTGGTGTTTTCTTTTCTGTGGGAAACGGGTCCAAATGGCTCTTTGAGTGCTTAAAGTTGCAGAACCTTGCTCTAGAAAAACCCGTTCTTCCAAAGCATGAGCTGAACTTTGCAAAGATTAAAAATACTTGGAAAGACATACTGTGAGCCACTAAAATGGAAGCACAATTCCCCATGTGGCATCGGTGAATTTCTGAGGGAAGGATTAACACATTGACAGCTAGTGTTTTGTCCCACCATGGATACTTCTTGGAGTCAAACTTCAGATTTATCTCTAGAAGAATTCAGAACAGAATAATAGAGTTAGAAAGGATTTTGGAGGTCTTCTAGTCCAGCCCCCTGCACAAACAGGAGACCCTATGCCAGTGGTGGCGGACCTTTTCAGCACCGAGTGCCAAAAAGGGAGCGTGCATGTCCGTACGTCTGGGCTGCAACCTGGAAGAGGAGCTACCCAGGGCGCATGCGCATGCCCAAAAATGAACTTTGGGTTTTAGCTACTGCATTTCCGGTTTCTGGCGCACATGTGAATGTGACGATCAGCTGGTTGGCACGCATTCTCATGCAGGAAAGCAGAAAACCAGCTTTTCTAGTTTCCAGCACTGCCGCATGCAAAAATGTCAGCTGATCATCATGCGCGCATTCGCGCCAGAAACCTGGAAGAGGAATGGGTGACGCCGCGAGTGCCAGGCGACATGACTCTGTGTGCCACTTTGGGCACACATGCCATAGGTTCCCCATCACGGCCCTATACTATACCAGACAAATGGTTGTTCAACCTCTTCTTAAAAACCTCCAATGACGGGGCATCCACAGCTTCTGGAGGCAACTCTTTCCACTGATTAATTGTTCTCACTATCAGGAAATTTCTCCTTAGTCCTAGGTTGGTTTTCTTCTTTGATTAGTTTCCATCCATTGTTTCTTGTCCTGCCTTCAGGTGCTTTGGATGATAGATTGACTCCTTCTTCTTTACGGCAGACCCTGAAATATTGCAGCACCTCTATCATGTCACCCTGGTCCTTCTAGGCATTAATTTGTGACAAAATCCTTTTAAATCCCTAGAAGGCAATGCCTCAATTTCAGATGGAATTGCTCATCTGCAGTTTTACATCTTCTAGTTTAAATTTAATCAACTAAATATTTCACCATGATTGATTTTTCCCCTTTACAAGTAAAGCAATAGGCATTGCCGTTCTTCTACCAACCCTAATCTTGGATACTATTAAAAAGTAGTATTGAGAACCAGAAAAAAATTGTTTCCGGGGATATATCTGCCTGATGTATTGCTCAGATTGACTATCTTGGCTGCATGCATTTGAAACAAGTTTAATGTCTCCCAGCTGCATTGAACTCAACAGATTTACCCACACTTTTAACAAAAATTCAGCTGGAAAACTGATTAGATTTATATCCAGATTTCTTGCTGAGTTACCAAATTACAGAAAAACCAACAAAATAAAGCAGTAAAGGTGTAACAGAAACATTTCTGGAACCTATGGCTGGTATATAGAATTCTTGAAAGACTTACTTTGGAATACTGCATTCAGTTTTGGTCGCCACGATATAAAAAAGATGTTGAGACTCTATAAAGAGTGCAGAGAAAAGCAACAAAGATGATTAGGGGACTGGAGGATAAAACATATGAACTGGGTATGTCTAGTTTAATGAAAAGAAGGACTAGGGGAGACATGACAGCAGTGTTCCAATATCTCAGGGGTTGCCACAAAGAAGAGGGAGTCAAGCTATTCTCCAAAGCACCTGAGGGCAGGACAAGAAGCAATGGGTGGAAACTAATCAAGGAGAGAAGCAACTTAGAACTGAGGAGAAATTTCCTGACAGAACAATTAATCAGTGGAACAACTTATCTTCAGAAGTTGTGAATGCTCCAACACTGGAGATTTTGAAGAAATCTGGAAATCCGTTCCTAATCCCGCAGCATTCCAAGGGTGTTCACCCCAAATTGTATTGCTAAAACAACAGTGGAACAACTTGCCTCCAGAAGTTGGGAATTCTCCAACACTGGAAGTTTTTAAGAAGAGATTGAACAACCATTTGTCTGAAATGGCATAGGGTTTCCTGCTTGAGCAGGGGGTTGGACTAGAAGACCTCCAAGGTCCCTTCCAACTCTGTTATTTTGTTATTCCATGCCCAACAAACATGCTCCATTTTGAAACTTTATAAATCACAGCCTTAATTTTCAATTTACCTACAATTTGAAAGAACTCTTATGTATAAAAGCACCTTGTTCCCAAGGACTGCTTTTTTCTGCACTTCTGGATTCAGCAAATGAATATGAGAATAGGCAGTGTCACGCCAAGATTTCTTAAATATCCTTCTGCTCGTGGCAATACTGTCAGTTCTCATGTTGCAGGCAGCCCCTTGTTTCCTTGAAATAATAGTCTAGAGACTAAGCATGAACAAATCTGTTAATTTACATGGAGGAATTTTGTGACCTTTGGTAAATTCTCACTAATCTGCATTGGCCAAGTTCTAGCAGTATAATTACTTCCAACATAATGTGATTATGTCAAGATTCTGTCATGTATTTAAGCTTAATCCCCTGTTGTAAGCAGCAATTCAATTTAACCCCTTCATGACAAGTGGCAGCCCAGTCTTCAAACATATCCAGCAAAGGAGAGCTGGGTTTCAGTAGGTTCTGACCAGTTCTGGAGAACCGGTAGTGGAAATTTTGAGTAGTTTGGAGCATCGGTAGTAAAAATTCTGACTGGTCCCATCCCCATCTATTCTCCGCCTCCCGAATCCCAGCTGATGGGGAGGGAATGCAGATTTTGCCCTGCCACGCCCACCAAGCCATGCCACGCCCACCAAGCCACACCCACAGAACCAGTAGTAAAAAAATTTGTAACCCATCACTGCAGCAAAGGGAAGCTAATCACAAGTCTAAAAAGTCCCCCACCTCTAAAGTCCAAAGAGAAAAAGATACGATCCATAATTCACCCCCATTATTCACAATGAGTTCAAACTCAGGCTGTGCACGAAGATGACTGATAGCCAGCTTTTCAAAGGTGGCTTTTAGTGATAGTCTCTTTTTGAAGTATTATAATTATCAACTTGGTGACAGGATAGCTTCAGGAATGTCTTGGATTGTCCTTTCTTTTATTGTATTCAGGTCTTCCAGAATCTCCCTGGCTTATCACACTTCAAACAAATTTCAAGAGATGTCACAAAAATATTCCTTTGATGCAGTGTTTTGGTATTTGTGCTCCTTTCCCTGTTAAGAGGAAACTCTTAACCTTCTGAAATAGTCTAAATATTTTTTTATTGTTTATTCATAAATATTTTGAATACAGTGTATTGTTGGGGTATACCATTTACAAGAAAAAGAGGAAAAAAAGGTCAAATAGAAAATAGTAATAAATATTAACACATGAACTAATAATAGTAATAATAATATAATAACGTGTACTAAAATAATAGTAATAATATAACCGAAAAATTGTAACTAAGTTTCTTTTTATATCAGCTTATTTACATTTTTATTAATTATGATGATTGAAGTTATAAATCTTCTCTATTGTTAATAGAAATATTTGTAGTCTTTCCTCCTCTCATTTCTACCTCTTGCCTCTAACCATTCATAAAATTGATTCCATATTGAATAATATTCTGTGTCTTCTTTATCTTTTATTTTTAAAGTTAGCCTGTCCATTTCAACACAGTCCAAAATTTTTCGAATTACTTCCTCATCTGGCGGGGTGTTATCATTTTTCCAGTATTTAGCAAATATAATCCTTGCTGCTATTAATATATGTAAAATTAAATATGTGGTCCCTTTGTCAAAACCCTCCGGTATTAAGCCCAACAGATACATTTTTAGTTTCAGGTCTATATTCTGTTTAGTTATCTTTTCTAGCCAGCTATGTATTTTCTCCCAATATTTTCTTGCTTTTGTACACGTCCACCACATATGATAATAGGTACCTGGGGTCTGGTTGCATGTCCAGAATTTGGCAAACAGATTAGAATTTTTTATTGGCCAAGTATGATTGGACACACAAGGAATTTGTGTTGGTGCATATGCTTTCAGTGAACATAAAAGAAAAGATACTGAAAAGATTGCCAATCTTGCTGGTGGTATAGCCTAAATATTTTTTTCCCATTGGGAACTTTGGAGAAATAAACCAAACTTTTCTGCTGAGAGATTTAGGTTTCAATTCATGAGTTCTTAGTGTTCAATGAAGAAAGAAAAATCCCAGCACCCTTTTTGTGCCCATCAATATAAGGGTTTGTCAGAAGAAAAATTTGATTTCCCATGGATGACCAGATACATTTGTTCCTAACGATCATGATATCAAAATGAGAACAGCTATTGCTACAATAGATCAGTTCTGTCTTTTTGTCCCTCATTTTGTGACATTATCTCACGTTGATCTAAGGCAGGGGTGTCAAACTTGTGGTCTGGATGCGTCATGCGCTGGCCACACCTATCCCTGGTTTAGCAAAGGGGAAAAAAGGTCACAATACATCACATGACAACAACATGACATCGTGAGTTTGACGCCCATGATTTAAGGGATTACCTGGTTTTGCTAAACTCCTTAAGATCTTAGTGTCAGCTTCTCAGTGCTGACATAGTAAAGAGGGGGTTAAATTCCTGTGAGATTATTAAGAGAGAGAGTGCCGTAGAGTGATTTAGATAATGACCAATAGGATAAGGAAGCAAGCCAGGAAAGGGAGGGATGATGGAGCAGAGGTCATTTCCTGGCTGCATATGAGTCTGTGAAGACGTTGTTCTAACAAATAAAAGTTTTTTTTTCTTTATTATCAAAATGTGAAAAGCATCTAAATTTCGTTCAGACAACTCTAGCGTGACACTTAGTTGTTCACAATATACTATATTTTTCAGAGTATAAGACGCACCAGAGTATAAGACACACCTTAGTTTTTGGGGAGGAAAATAAGAAAAAAGCTGATTGGCAGATGGATCGGCTGCCAAGAATACCCCCAATCAGCTGTTCCCAGAGGTGAATTTTAGCAACAGGTTCCTTGGTTGTGAGCTCTGTGCCTTGCTTTTTTTTTTTTTTTTTTTGCTTTTTTTTGTGCCTCTGAAACTTCTGTTTCAGAAAAAACTTTTTTTCCTGCCTCTGAAAGCCTCCGAAACAGAGCTTCAGAAAAAAGCCTCTGAAGCTCTGTTTGGAGGCTTCTTTTCTGAAGCTCTATTTGGGGGATTCTTTTCTGAAGCTTCGTTTCTGATGCTTTTTTCAGCCTCTGAAACCTCCGTTTGAGAAGCCGGACGAGGCCACATTTGGAGTATAAGACGCACCCAGATTTATACCCTCTTTTTGGGGGGAAAGGGTATGTTTTATACTCTGAAAAATACAGTAATCTAGCAGGGAAGCAGAGCTTCGCATGCTATTTAGTTAAACTCCGAACAGTCATTGATCAGGGGTTGGACATCCTTTGGATTCAGTCTCCAAAAATGTTTCTAAGAGATGAGAATGCAAACTTTGCACCTACCTGCAAAAATAGGAAGCAGCTGGGTGTTTTATTCCAGGATTATGTGACAGCTGCAGTAAGCAGTTGCAAGGAAATCTACAGTTGCTTTTAAAGTCAGTTGGATTTCATAAGGAAAGCAGCTGTATTATATAAGGAAAATATGGACTTCAACTCCATGCCAGCTGGGAAATTCTGGGAGTTGAAGTCAATACATGTTGTTTCAACATTTTTTGGGGGGGGGGGAGATTCTGGGAGAAGCATTGCATAGCCTACTCTGCAATACCTTGGTAATACAGTAGTCCTTGAGTTACAACAGTTCATTTACTGATTGTTCAAACTTAAAACAGCCCTGAAAAAAGTGACTTAGAACCAGGGCTGAAATGCTCCCAGTTTGGACCGGACTGCCTGATCCGGTAGCGATGGTGGCAGGTGGTTCAGAGAACCGGTAGCAAAAATCCCTGTGCCCCCCACCACCACCATGCTCAGCCAAGCCACACAATCATCAGAGGCTTTTTTTTTTACTTTTAAAAGCATTTTTTCTATAACCTCTTCCAACGAAAAAATGCTTTTAAAGTTTTTTAAAAAAAGCCTCTGATGATTGTGTGGCTCAGCTGGGATCCTCAGAGGCTTTTCAAAGCCTTTTTTTTCCTGCAACCTCTTGGCCGAAGAGGTGGTAAAAAAAAATGCTTTGAGAAGTCTCTGACGATCCTAGCTGAGTTGCCTGATTGTCAGAGAGGCATTTTTTAAAAAGCCTCTCTAACGATCCCAGCTGAGTTGCCTGATTGGCAGAGGCTTTTCAAAGCTTTAGAAAAAATGCTTTGAAAAGTTAAAAAAAAAAAAAAACTTGGCCACACCCACCCAGTCACATTACCCCCACCCCCACCACCAAGCCACGCCCACAGAACCGGTAGTAACAAATTTTACATTTTACCCCTGCTTAGCACCATTTTTCATATGACCATTGTAGCACCCCCATGGTCACATGATCAGAATTCAGATGCTTGGCAACTGGCTTGTATTTATGATGGTTGCAATGTCCTGAGGTTGTGTGATCAGCTTTTGCAACCTTCTGACAAGCAAGGTCAATGGGGAATCCAGATTCACTTAACTATTACTGTACAACTGCAGCAGTGGTGTTATTCTGTAGTAGAAATGATGGAACACAAGCCAGCACTTCAAAAAAGGAAAGGTTCATTTGCACAGGTTCAAAGCATAACAAAGAATAAAATGGCCTGAACCCCAATTAGGGGCCAGGAATATACATATATAATGTAAATGACGTACCACACTTTTAGGGAACTAACGATACATGTCCGGTAAACAAGTAGGCAGTTATACATTTTTAGATACATTTATGAATAACAGGATATAGATGTCTGGATACAACTTATTTTAAGCACATATGTTGGTTATGCTGAACCAGCAATTCATGTCAGCACATCCTAAAAGCAAGCTATGCACTTTATAATTGCACTTCATAACATAAAGGCCCTTTTTGGTTCAGGCTTGAGGCCTAATCCGGCCCTACTTATCACCTCAGTCCCCCCTTTGCGACTCATCTTCAACTGCAAGAAGAGTCGCATAATTAACTTCAGGCCGGAGAGTGGCATAATCATGTTCAGGACGGATATATTCCCACATGGCCATTATTTGAGCAGTTGCTTTTCTTTCTGCTAGCAAAGACAAACTATTTGAAATTGTTCTTATAAAGATAGGCAAAATATAAGGAATTAAAACACATCCGGCAGCAATTAATTGTATTAGAGCAACTATAGCCTGTAAGCCAGTTCTATCCAGTTTGGGAGAACCAGTAGCGGTGGCTACAGGAGGCTCCGCCCATCTGCCTGGACGTCATCACGTCCTGTTTTTGACGCTCTGCGCATGAGCAGAAGGTCCTGTGCATGCATAGAGGTGGCACATGCACTCCCATATGCGAACTGGTAGCGAAGGTAACGGAATATCAGCCCTGAACTGCAGTGATTCACTTAACTCAGGGGTGTCAAACTTGCGGTCTGTGGGCCAGATGCTTCACACACTGACCACGCCTACCCCAGTTTAGCGAAGTGGGAAAAAATTGCAGTACGTCACGTGACGATGATGTGACAATGCCAATTTGACACCCCTGACTTAACCACTCTGTCAAGAAAGGTCGTAAAATGGAGCAAAACACAATGTCTCACTTAGGAAAACAAATTTTGGGCTCAATTGTGGTTGTAAGTTAAGGACAATCTGCAAGATCCTGGGCCTGTTTGTGTCTTGCTTGGTGGGTTTATTTAATTAATGTAAATATAGTTTCACTTTTATAATGAATCAGGTGGCTAACATTTGCCCAATTATTAGATTAGTTTAATTTTAAAATTCAAATTGGCTTGCTATTATGATTGTGATTCAGGCAATTCCCTTAGCTTCAGGGATAACTACACTTATAATTAATTAGGTTGCTGAATGGACCAACTCAGTGAACCAAATGAAGTGTAAGTGTAAAGGTTCCCCTTGCACATATGTGCTAGTCGTTCCTGACTCTAGGGGGCGGTGCTCCTCTCTGTTTCAAAGCCAAAGAGCCAGCACTGTCCGAAGACGTCTCCGTGGTCATGTGGCCAGCATGACTAAACACCAAAGGTGCACGGAACGTGTTACCTTCCCACCAAAGATGGTCCCTATTTTTCTACTTGCATTTTTTACGTGCTTTCGAACTGCTAGGTTGGCAGAAGCTGGGACAAGGAACGGGAGCTCACCCTGTTACATGGCACTAGGGATTTAAACCTCTGAACTGCTGACCTTTCGATCGACAAGCTCAGCATCTTAGCCACTGAGCCACCATGTCCCTATAAGTATAAGGGTAGTTAGGTATAATTACAGTCTTTCTAAACTTGCTGTTCCAGGACTGGGGTCAGTTCTGAGTTCCAGAGACCCAGGAATAAAGGTTCAGTAATAGGCACATAATAATAGTAATAATGGACTATTTCCAGCGGCCTGTTCAATGCACTTCCTGATGTCAGTACTGAAACCCAAATCCGACCTGATGAAGAATTGATGAAATAAAACACAATCAGGTTGTTAGGGGAACCAGTACTGGGTGTTCATTAGCTTTGCATATACATGAGCCCTATTTTTTTATTTAACCGTCTGCCAGGTCTTCATAATAGATCACCCCAGATCTCTCTTGTTCTGTTCAGAACTTGCACAGTGCAGGCAGCTTCTAAAAGCAACAGCTATGACTCAATTGATTTTAACTGCTCAGAATAACCAGCAGTGCTGAACTTCGTTCTTGCTCTGATCACAGAGAGTTTGGGTTTGGCATCTTGCTGAGTCTGTTTACCTCCCGCCTTTGAGTTTGAAAACCTGCTCCAAACGGCTCGGGACACCTACCCTTCTCTTAAAATCTCATTTGCACATAACGATCGTGATTCAAGAAAAAGTTGAATGAAAATATGGCTTCCTTCTCAGCATGCGGTTGCAAGTAATCATATCATTACTCCATTTCACACACACACAAAAAATGCCTCTAAGTTGCGCCTCGGCTCTGGGAAATTTAGAGCTCATTTCGGTACTAAACGCTCTGTCGCTCAGTCTCACTCACCCGAGCAGAGATAATAAACAGATACGGAGTTGATATGACCGAGGTTTCTGTACCTCATCCTGATCTCCAGTGAATGTTTTCTTAATTGTCTCGATTACAGTCAATCACACCTGCCCTCTGGTATTTCATAACTGACAAAAGGGTTGCTTGTGTGCCCTTTGTTGCATCTAAATTCTTCCAAAAATATACAGGGCAAAGTTATTCAAAATCAGCCTCATCCATTCCAGTACGTGACATGTAAGGTTGCTATTTAATTGGCGCTTGGAATTCATGAACAGATCTATTTCTCTTCGTTTGTGCTTGAGTCAAATGGCAATTATTTCCTATCGAAGGCTGCAGCTCACCTCAGTAATGCTAGATGTTAATGTTAAAAGGGAAATAGGGATAACATATATAATGTTTCCATTGATTGCTCGATTCTCTTTGAATTTATAGCAGCTCCACTCCCGTGATCGGTGGGCACTTGTGCTTGCTGTCCCACTTGCACGAAAGGCAGGTGTGCGCACCAGCCCCTCATGCAGAACCATTCCCTCCCCTCTCCCCATGCAGTAGGTTGCTGGCAGGGGTGAAATCCAACAAATTCTGACAAATTCTGGAGAACCGGTAGCGGAAATTTTGGGCAGTTCGGAGAACCGGCAAATACCACCTCTGGCTGGCCCTAGAGTGGAGAGGGAATGGGGATTTTACAGTATCCTTCCCCTGGGGTGAGGTGGGAATGGAGATTTTGCAGTATCTTTCCCCTGCCACACCCATCAAGCCACGCCCACCAAGCTACACCATGCCCACCAAGCCACACCCACAGAACCAGTAGTAAAAATATTTGAATTCAAAAATATTTCATTGTACTATCAGGTCAGAAAGGTTAGGGACTGCTGATCTATAGGCTGGAAAGAGTCCATATGTTGTATCTGACAAGGGTAATGTCAGGATTCTAAGTAATAGACCCATTGCAAGCAAAAACTCCGAGACAGGTAGGCTCCTCAAAGAATAGCTTTGTTGGAAATACCATATATATATATAAATTAGATTTATATGCCGCCCTTCTCCGGAGACTCAGGGCGGCTTACAATGCATTAAGCAATAGCCTTCATACTTTTGTATATTTATACAAAGTCAGCTTACTGCCGTCACAAACTGGGTCCTCAATTTACCTACCTTAGAAAGGATGGAAGGCTGAGTCAACCTTGAGCCTCGAACTTGCAATAATTGAAGACAGCTGGATGTTAATAACAGGCTATCTAGCCTGTTGAGCTATTTGAGGCTCTTTTGGCAGAGATCTGGTGAAAACCAACTCTGAAGGGTCCATTGGTTTTCACTTAATCAAAAAGAAAAGTTTTTCCCCCAATCCCAAACAATCAGTCACATGACCCAATCAAGGCAGTTTCCGCTGGTCTGGTGACATCACTCCTCCTTCCTCTGGCCAGGTGTGAGAACGTCCTTGGTTCCCACAAGAAAGTATTTTATTTTGACTACACAACCCCAGGTATCTCTAATCCCCCCTCCCTAACCCTCGACTGTAGTGTGGCAGCACTGAAGCCCCAAGATGGCTTCGGCCAGGCCAGCTTCAGGGTTGATAGCAATAGTGGGTTTCAATGTAGTTTGATACTGGTTTGCTCATGCGTGCGTGCACAACACTTCTGTGCATGCACAGAAGCATCTGGGCGGGTGAGCAGAGCCTCCCACCTCCACTGCTACTGGATCGCCAGATCCAGGGCGAACTGGTAGCAACCCACTAGTGGTTGACAGGTAGCACTCTAACTTACCCCAATATCTGAATCCAAAACAAGATGAATATGACCAATCTGGAACAAAACATAAAAATGACTTACAATGAACCTCCAATTGTTGTGAGTCCCCTTCGCCAACATTCTGATGGAAGAGAGCTACACAGATAAGCTGTGTAGCTTTGGTGACTTGTGTAACTTTGGTGAGCTGTTGGGTGCGGATGCACAGAAGGCAGGGAAGTGAGCTTTCTCTTCTGCTCCCATTGTCATGGATGGAGTAAGGTTTAAAGTGGGTTTGGAAAATGGGGTCCATTCTACCTTCAGTCTCACCCTTCATGGGAAATCTTTCAATTCTCTACTTTTAAGTTTATCTATTTTTTAAAAAAATATTGTTTAACTCAGTGGTGGGTTTCACTTACCTTTGCTACCGGTTCAAAACTTCTGCACATGCTCGGAGAGTATTTGATGACATCGGGGTAGGTGGGTGGAGCCTCCCGCCACCGCTACTACCAGTTTGCCCGAACCGGGGCGAACTGGTAGCAACCCACCACTGGTTTAACTACTTATTTTATCCTCCATGGTAGCAATCAGAAACAAACCACTAATCCTCCTTACAGCAATCAAAACTGAACAAAGCCTGATGGTGACCCTACTGGACATTTCTGCTGACAAATCAGCGAGCAGGAAGATTACATTGATCTTCTCCAATTTGGCCAGATGATTAGCTAACAAAGGGGGTTACTAGGTCAAGGCCCCAAGCTGGATAGAATGGACACCATAATAAAACGTCAGAAACAGATTCAGTCACCTCTCTGGTAAACCAGTGTGCTGGCTGATTCTGCTGCAGGTGACTTAGCGATGATAGAGTTAACTGTCTGGACCAGCTTTATATTCCATAGATCAGCCAGGACTTCAAACAGTATTGCTGAGAGACAAGGCAGGAAATTTCCCATATACATTCAGAAACCATCCTGATCTATCAGACGCTTGGCTTGGACCATTTAAGCACCATGGACCATTTAACCATTGAGTCTACTGCTGCAAAGATTTATAGCAACTGCCTCCAAATGACCTGAAAGTGATTTGTCTGTGACAATTCTTACCAAAAAAAAAAAAAATCCTCTATTTTCAAATCACTGGCACCAGCAGAATGGAATACCAAATTCAGTGTGTGGTCTTCTTCTCTGTGGATCATAGGAGGTGGAACAGATTCAAATCTTAAGCTGTTCTTTATTGGATGGTGCACTAATAATAATGCTACACCAGCGTTTCTCAACCTTGACAATAGAACAGAGCAGAATAACAGAGTTGGAAGGGACCTTGGAAGTCTTCTAGTCCAAAACCCTCCTCAGGCAGGAAACCTTATACCATTTCAGACAAATGGTTGTCTAATATCTTCTAAAAAACGTCCAGTGTTGGAGCATTCACAACTTCAGGAGGCAAGTCATTCCACCGATTAATTGTTCAAACTGTCAGGAAATTTCTCCTTAGTTCTAGATTGCTTCTCTCCTTGATTAGTTTCCATCCATTGCTTCTTGTCCTGCCCTCTGATGCTTTGGAGAATAGGTTGACACCCTCTTCTTTGGAGCAACCCTTGAGATATTGGAACACTGCTATCATGTCACCCCTAGTCCTTCTTTTCGTTAAACTAGACCAGGGATCAGCAACCCGCAGTTCTGGAGCCGCACGTGGCTCTTTCATCCCTCTGCTGCAGTTCCTTGTCGCCGGTTGGCTTCACATTTGATAGGGCTTTCAGTTAGAGGAAACCTGTCCAGAAAACTGGACTTCCAATCTCTCCAGAACTGAACAGGGACTTCCGGTTAGGACCTTTGTGGCTCTTTGGGTGTTTAAGGTTGCCAACCCCTGAACTAGACATACCCAATTCCAGCAACCATTCTTTATATGTTTTAGCCTCCAGTCTCCTAATCATCTTTGTGGCTCTTCTCTGCACTCTTTCTAGAGTTTCAACATCTTTTTTTGTTGCATGCATGCTGCTGGAGAACTCTAGGAGTTGAAATCCAGGCGTCTTAAAGTTGTCAAAGTTGAGAAACAGTGCCTTGCACTGTCCTGCTTTCTCAAACACTGCAGGAAGCACTCAACATTGGTGATTGGATGGAACTTCTAGAGAATGTTGGGGATTGAACCTGGGACTTTATCTAAAGTTTCAGCTTTATCACTGAGTTACAGCCTCCGCTGATATTTGCCTCTTAGGTTGGTGCATTTGTTAGAATGCAGTATTGTAGGCTTACTCTGCCCACAGTCCAGTCGTGGGATTCAGCCGGTTCGGAACAGTTTGGATGAACTGGTAGTAGTGACCTGCGGGTCCTATCCACCCATCCTGGCAGTATGCCATCCTATTTAGCCACATTTTCTAAGCCGTGCACATGCGTGCAAGCCGCATGAGTGAGCAAAGCGCATGCGCAGAAGGCTACGCGCATACATGGAAGGTGTGCACGCTCACATTTTTGGTGCTGGGCAAACCGGTTGTGAAATTATGTGAAGCCCACCTCTGCCACAGACTGGAGTTTGATCCTGATCAGTTCAAGGTTAACTCAGCCTTCCATCCTTCCAAGTTCAATAAAATGAGAACCCAGATTGTTGGGGGCGATATGCTGACATTGTAAACCGCTCAAGGCGTGCTGTAAAGCACTATGAAGCGGTATATAAATCTAAGTGCTATTGCTGTTCTTTTGCACGAGATCTTTAAAGATATTGTGGGACATGAGTATCACAACATTTCCCAAGCAAGCAACAGGGAGAATATTTGGAAAACTTATTTTCATAAGAATTCCAGGACAAATGTTAGCACTAAAAATCTTCTTGTCCAGCCGTACTTAAAAGCATACAACTTGCATCTTGTTGTGTGCTGAAACAACAATTAAACAAGTGCTTTATTGTCCTCCTCATCGATGCAGATATATCAAATATGTGTAAACAACTGGAAAGCAACCGTGTCATCTGTTGAAGCTCACTTAAGTCTAAAACCTCTTTCACTCTCTCTCTCTCTCTTTTTATGGTACTGTATTGTAATTCCAGGCTATGCACTATCCTTCGGCACTTTGAAAATCAATACAGTATACATATTTAATGACCAGAAGCTTTTGAAGTGTTTAAAGGGATAGCTGGACCTCAAGTAAAAATATGTATTTGTCCAGGCCTTCTAGAATGTTCCATAACAACCCTTTACCATTTTGGCTAATGAGCACACCCTTTGATTGGCAGCAAGCTTTTATGGGATTACAAACCCTGATTTCAAAAGATAAGTTTAATTAAGTATGCTCGGGGAAGTCTGCAGTCTGCTTCGCTGGTGTGCATAATTCCTAGTGTCATCCACAGAAAACTACCAGTAACTCACAATTGGCAAGAAGATACAGGTAATGTTGTGATGCAACACTCAAGTAATCCGAACATGAGATGGATCTGAACGGGTCTTGCATTGTGGCATCCCCCGTCTTTCCAATTTCAAACTCCCCAGTAATAAGTCTTGTCCCAAAACAAATACAGTCGACTCTCAAGGAGAACAGATATAGAATAGAATGGAATGGAATGGAATGGAATGGAATGGAATGGAATGGAATGGAATGGAATAGAATAGAATAGAATAGAATAGAATAGAATAGAATAGAATAGAATAGAATAGAATAGAATAGAATAGAATAGAATAGAATAGAATTCTTTATTGGCCAAGTGTGATTGAACACACAAGGAATTTGTCTTTGGTGCATATGCTCTCAGTGTACATAAAAGAAAAGATACATTCATCAAGAATCATAAGGTACAACACTTAATGATAGTCATAGGGAAACAGTCAATATAATTGACTCCCCGACCTGGACTAATGGGGTTTTAAGAGTTAAATTTTAAATTTTATTAGATTTTAGATTTTATCTTTGTATTCTGGCTTGTGTTTTTATTATTGTGAGCTGCCCTGAGTCCACTGGGAGATAGGGTGGCATATAAGCCAAATAAAATAAAATCAATCAATCAATCAATCAATCTTAAGGATTTATAAAAAAAATAAAAAGAAACAAACAAAGACTGGATGCACAAGATGATACTAAAAATGTTCCAATATCTAAGGGGGAAAGAGAATGAAAGAAAAAGAAAGAAAGAAAGAAAGAAAGAAAGAAAGAAAGAAAGAAAGAAAGAAAGAAAGAAAGAAAGAGGGAGGGAGGGAGGGAGGGAGGGAGGGAGGGAAGGAAGGAAGGAAGGAAGGAAGGAAGGAAGGAAGGAAGGAAGGAAGGAAGGAAGGAAGGAAGGAAGGAAGGAAGGAAGGAAGGAAGGAAGGAAGGAAAGAAAGAAGGAAGGAAAAAGGGAGTCAAGCTACTCTCCGAAGCATCAGAAAGAAGGACAAGAAGCAATGGATGCAAACTAATCAAGAAGAGAAGCAACCTAGAACAAAGGAGAAATTTCCTGACAGTAATTACAGTTAATGGAATGATTTGATTCTAGAAGTTGTGGGTACTTCATCACCGGAGGTTTTTAAGAAGAGGGTGGACAACCATTTGTCTGAAATGGTATAGGGTTTCCTGCTGGAGCGAGGGGGGGATGGACTAGAAGACCTTCAAGGTCCGTTCCAATTCTGTTATTTTATTATTCTGTTTAAATAGAGTTAGGTAGTTTGTGGCGCAGTAGTTATGGGAAGCCACTTGAAGAGACTAGAAGCATTTGAAATGTGGATGTACAGGTGTTACGTATAAGCTGGGTTGACAAAATCAGAAATGAGGAGGTGATAAGCCACCTGGGAAAGCCAAGGGAAATCATCAAAACAAAAGTTAGAATATTTTGGACATGTGATGCAACACCCAGAAAAACATGGCATCCTTCACTTAATCCTCCAAGGAAAGATTGAAGTCAAACGAGCTCCAGGCAGAAGAAGAACATCATGGCTTCAAAACCTAAGGGTCTGGTTTGGACAAAACTCAACAACACCTTTTTGTGCAGCTGTTGATTAAAATAGGATCGCCAACATGATCGCCAACGTCCGATGATGGATATTTTATTTATAATTTATTTATTTATAATTTTATTTCTATACCGCCCTTCTCCCGAAGGACTCAGGGTGGTGTACAGCCAATTGAAAACACAAAATATACAAACAGCAAATTTAAAAATTATTAAAATTATTAAACAATTTCGGCCCGAATTAAAACCCAAAAAATTTAAAATCTTGAGCCTGGATAGCTCAACTGGCTAAAAGCAGAATAAAGCCTGTTATTAACATCCAGCTGTCTGCAATTACACCAGTTCGAATTTCACCAGGCTCAAGGTTGACTCAGCCTTCCATCCTTTCTAAGGTAGGTAAATTGAGGACCCAGTTTGTGGGGGCAATAAGCTGACTTTGTATAAAAAATATACAAAAGTATGAAGGCTATTGCTTAACGCATTGTAAGCTGCTCTGAGTCTTCGGAGAAGGGTGGCATATAAATCTAATTTTAAAAAAACCCTCTCAATTTAAAATCATTTACATAGATAGCCCTGCCTGGCGGAACAGTAGGGTCTTGAGGGCACAGCGAAATACACGGAGGTCGGAGATCTTGCGGTTTTCCGGGGTCAGTTAGTTCCACAGGGCAAGAGCTCCCACAGAGAAGGCTCTCCCCCTGGGTGTGGCACAACACCCAGGGGGATATGGCACAACAACAAGAAGAAGTCATGGGAAACTCATAATTATCTTAGTATATTACATGGGCCATTTTAAGTCATCATCTCATAAGTCAAAAATGCATAGCAATTATCTTTGGTTAATCTGCTATTAGGGTTAATGTAAGATAAAGGAATCCAATCTTGAACAGGTCAAATTCTTTCTCTTTACAGGAGAGAACTATTTTGAGGGTTGAGGGTTAAACTTTGGAAACATCTGGAGAAAGGTGAAGGAAACATAGGTCCAATTCTAATTTGCTGCAAAGAATTAAATATCAATTTCCAGCAAGAAAAAGGCAACAGAAGTCATCACTTTGTGAAGGGGGCCATACGAAGGCAGATATATTAGGTTATTATTTTTATCTCGTTTGTTAAGTGTGCTTGATTCATTCTATAAAAACAGATTTGACTGCATAATCATTTTTTGTGTATTACAACAATATTTTTGCACACTTCACTGAATTGCTCATTAAAGGCTGCTCTCTTGAGTGCTGTAAGTTAACAAAACCCAGCTATCAGGTTTTCTATCATAATCATAAAAAAAGAAAGACTTTCCTGTTTCAATATTTATTTTTTATTTATTTATGGCATTTCTGGACTGCTGACTGCCAGAGATACCCAAGGATTAACAGAATTATATATAAAAACAACATAAGTGTAATTTATGAAACTAAGCCTTCCTCTTAGCCAGCCCACAGGGGTACCACTTTCTCAAACATTAAGGGCTATGCAAGAGACATTATTCTTCAGAACACCCAAGAGATTGTTAGAAAAAGCATTGCTTGAATCCCAGGGGCAGAATGTTCGATAATATTTATTTCAAATTCTTTTATGCCTTTTCAGTGATGTACATCTAAGTGCCTTACACTAATTAACCAATTACCAAATATATCAACTAACAAATGCAATAATCGTAACTTAGAAAGCAATCCTAAAAATTTTTTTTAACATTTTATAAGAAAATAACCAGATTCATCCTAAGCTCAGGCACAACCCATGTACCCAAGTATACTTAGTCAGAACCTTTTTTTTTTCCAGTTTCACATCAGTTAAATTTAAGAATCTGATTCTGACATCTGATGGATAGGTATACCACAGGAGGGGTATTCCTGCAAATAATGCTCGTCTTTGAGTCTCTGCTCACCGCAGTTGCTCTTTCTTCCTTTCCTTTGATCTTACTCAGGGATGGTACTCTTAACACCTCCATTCTTGTGGACTTCACCCCCAGGAGAGGAGAGGAGAATCATTGTCAGGAAAGAAAAACATTGATTGAAATTTGGTGTGTGTGTGTGTGTGTGTGTGTGTGTTAGAGAGAGAGAGAGAGAGAGAGAGAGACACCGGGGGGGGGGAGAGAGAGAGACGGAGAGAGAGATGGAGAGAGAGAGAGATGGGGGAGAGAGATGGGGAGAGAGGGAGGGATGGAGAGAGAGATTGGAGAGAGAGATAGGGAGAGAGTCTTTAGTCTTTATTTGATTTATATACCACCCTACTCCCGAAGGACTCAGGGCAGTGAACAGCCAAATAATAAAATACATAAATACAAAATTTAAAAACAGAAAAAAACTGAATTAAACAATTTGGCCCAGACCAATTTAAAACACCCCAATCATTTAAAACAGATTTAAAATTTACATATTAAAAAAGAAAAAGGGGAAAAAAGTTAGGCCAGGCCTGCTTGGTGAAATAAAAAGGTCTTGAGAGCGCGGCGAAAGGTGCGCAGATCCGGGATCCTCCGTATCTCCGGGGGGAGCTCATTCCAGATAGTAGGTGCCCCCACAGAGAAGGCTCTCCCCCTAGGGGCCGCCAGTTGACATTGTTTGGCTGACGGCACCTGGAGGAGCCCCTCTTTATGAGAGTGTACCAGCCGGTGGGAGACTATTGGTGGTGAGATATATGGAAAGACATGGAGAGAGAGACATGGGGAGAGAGATTGGAGAGTGAGATACATGTAGAGAGAGATGGAGGGAGAGAGATAGGGAGGGAGAGAAAGAGAGAGAGAGAACACCAATTAATCTCTGACTGGGTAGCAAAAATATAAGCATGTACACTGGAGACAATAAAGGTTTGTTCTACTACTACAGTAGGTGTGCCATAGTTTGAGTGCAAAAAACCAGATGACCTCTAGATGGTAGCAAAAGGATATAGAAAGCTCTTCGGTGCCAAGCAGCAGGCCCTCAGAATTTTGCAATTGAGGTATCTTATGCCTACAGAGTATATGGGTTGTCATTTAATTTCCCATGAGGGAGGGAGTGCATTCCAGCGGAACAAAAGGCAACTCAGTTCAGATAGTTTGTGTAAAAGAAAGAAGGCGAAGACAGCGTGGCTGGCTGGGGAATTATGGGAGTTGAAGTCCACACATCTTAAAGTTGTCAAGAGGGGACACCCCTGGCCTACAGCCTGACATGCATAATTAAGTCATAGGCAAAGAAAAACAACTGTGGTTGTTGCCACATACACAGAATATTGGCTGAGTGGCGTTGAGTTGTAACCACAACTTGTCTTTTGCCTGATGCATTTGTAGTGCTTTGTTCTACCAGGTGCTGTTAAAAGATAGTCAGATAGGAAAAGAAAAGAAAGAAAAGAAAAGAAAAGAAGAAAAGAAAAGAAAAGAAAAGAAAAGAAAAGAAAAGAAAAGAATAAAGGCAAGTGCTTTTCCTGGGCCTGTATCTCTGAAACCCTCTTTGATGAGCAGAGGACCAGCAGAATGAAGAAAAGGCTTAAGAAGATTTTCTGTTGGTCCTTATCTTTGACTTTCTCAGTTTCTCAGAGGAGGGAAGAATCCTTAAGTAATATAAAAAGAAAATATCCCTATATATGTGGAGCTGCATAAATATTTGTGAAAACCTTGAAGAGACAGGGAGCTGGCTATGAAGAAAACAAAACAGCCATATTCCAGATGACTGGAAGGCAATGTTCCTACAAGGTTTCTCTCTTGTATTTATTTTGCTGAAAATCCCTCCGGGATCTCTGAGGAATTAAAGTTTCTCTCCCTCTTATTTCTTTCTAAGCTTCTCTCCTGCCACCCTTCATACCTTCTCAAAATGGAACCGAAGTAACTTGGCTAGCCTTGGAGAGGCTTTGGCCAAATCTAAACCTCCACGGTTTCAACAAATCAGTTTTTTTTTAAAAAAAAAACAACCACCCAAAGTGTTTTCTACCATTATGAAGTGTTTTTCTTCTCTCTGCTGGAAAAAAAAAATGAATTAATTTTTATTATGGCCTTAGGCCGATCAACAAAATTCAATAAACCTCACCACCAAAACCTTGTGTTTAAAATAAATAAAATTGGCTTGATACAATCACTGCTATTATATCAACTCATGTCTTAATACTGCTTTTGTGCAGGCTCATATCTGCAAGGCAGTCAAGTACATAAAAACAATCATAAATGAAATAATTTCTTCCTGAGAACCTGAGAAGGAGTGGACACGGTATAGGGAAATACGTGTTAAGAGTTTCCAAAACACTGAAGTCACAGGGACAGATCCCACTAGATTAGGTAGATACTTATTAATTACTTTGGAAGTATTGTTGTGGAGGTGGTTTACTGTTTCTGAAAAAGCTCAGAGAGGGCTGTTTATTGCACTAGAGGGAGCAATGTCCACTTGCCATATTGAAGTCTGGCTTACCTGCACAATCCTTCCAGGATTTATTTGGTAGAAAAACATTTGTGGAGTGTAGATTTAACAACACAAAATTCTAGCTCAGGGGGAGACTTTAGCCCAATTGTAGAAAAACCGGAGTTTTGCCTGCAGAAGCACTCAGCTTCGATTGCTAGAATCTGCTGTTATGATGGATTATAGAAACAGTACAAGGTTAAAAACAAAAGGGTGCTGCTAAAAGTTAGAATAAACTACATGTCAACTCTGAAGCTGGCCTGACTGAAGCCATCTTGGAAGCTTCAGTGTTGCCACAATGGAAATGAGGGATGGGGGGTGGATAAAGATAGTTGTAGCCAAAACAAAATAGTTTCTGCTGAGTACCAAGGACAGGCTGAAAATAGATAGATAGATAGATAGATAGATAGATAGATAGATAGATAGATAGATAGATAGATAGATAGATAGATAGATAGATAGATAGATAGGCAGGCAGGCAGGCAGGCAGGCAGGCAGGCAGGCAGACTGACTGACTGATTTCTTTACTGGCCAAGTGTGATTTGACACACAAGGAATTTGTCTTGGTGCATACGCTCTCAGAGTACATAAAAGAAAAGATACATTCCTCAAGAATCATAAGGTACAACACTTAATGATAGTCACAGGGAAACAGTCAATATAAATCGTAAGGATACCAGCAACAAGGTTACAGTCATACAGTCATAAGTGGGAGGAGATGGGTGATAGGAACAATGAGAAGTTTAATAGTAGTGCAGTCTTAGTAAATAGTTTGGCAGTATTGAGGGAATTATTTGTTTAGCAGAGTGATGACGTTCGGGAAAAAACTGTCCTTGTGTCTAGTTGTTCTGGTGTGCAGTGCTCTATAGCATCGTTATGAGGGTAGGAGTTGAAACAGTTTATGTCCAGGATGCGAGGGGCCTGTAAATATTTTCACAGCCTTGACTGGACCATGTGACTGATAGTTTGGTAAAGGGGGAAGACTTTTACTTTTAATTAGGTGAAAACCATGGGAATCTTTAGAGTCGGTTTTCACCAGTCTGTGCCAATATGATATATCCAATAAACCTGTTCTTTGAGGAACCTATTTACCTTGGAGTTCTGTTTGCTATGAGTGTATTACTTGAAACCCTGACACTACACTTGTCCAGATGAGTATCTAGTCTGACATATTAAGATAGCTTCCTATAGAGTATCCTGGCTTTTAAAAGCTGAAGATTCAAGTTCAGATTTCAGCATCTCTAGTTAGGAGTGCAAATGGAGAACTGTGCCTATTAACTAACAATGTTGAGGAAAATGATCCAGTGGGTTTGATGCTAAAAAAATCTAAACAGGAAACAAAAGTTCAAAACACCTCCCTACCAGCAGTCAACACATATAGTAGAGATTAACACCAGATTTAAAACTGGACCAATAATCAAACAGGTAACAGTGACCAATCAAGAACTACAAAGAACACTCTCAAGAACTATGAAGAGCGTTGATAGGGCAAGCCACTTGTACATAACTGATGATGTTACCCAGTTGAGTAGTGAAATGTCTGGAAGAAAACAACCAAGGTCAGAGTTTATGGAGATTCTCAATCATCCAAGTCACGGTTGTCCCAAAAGTGCTTTTCAAAAGGCAACAGGACTTTCTTAGGTTTTTTTTTTTCTTTGAAAATATTTCATTTCTCATCCAAGAAACTTCTTCAGCACTTCAGTTCTTCTACAGCAGAGGTCAGCAACCTGTGGCTCTGGAGCCGCATGTGGCTCTTCCATCCCTCTGCTGCCGCTCCCTGTTGCTAGTCGGCTCCACAATTGATAGGGCTTTCGGTTAGGACAGGCAGAGGAAAAAGGACATCAGACACCGCACTAGGAGGAGACTATGATGGATGAAATACCATGCCAGTACAGCTCATCATCAGGAGGGAGGAGGTTGCTGCATCTCAAGTAGCCTCACCATTGTGCCTGCCTCCTCTCAGCCCTGCATGTCAGTGGATTAGTAGAGGAGGCAATTCCTCCTCATCCCTGCTGCACACCTTCTCCACCCTGCACTTCCAGTAGTATCTCTGTGCAGTGGTGAAATCCATTTTTTTTTACTACCGGTTCTGTGGGCATGGCTTGGTGGGCATGACAGGGGAAGGATACTGCAAAATCCCCATTCCCACTGCATTCTGGGGCCAGCCAGAGGTGGTATTTGCTGGTTCTCCGAACTACTCAAAATGTCTGCTACCGGTTCCCCAGAACCTGTCAGAAGCTGTTGGATTTTACCCCTGTCTCTGTGTTCCCCAGGTGCAGCTGCACCTCTCCTGTTCCCTCCTCAACTGGTTGTTCATCTGGTCCATCCCTCCAGTAACCTTTCCACTGTGCATAACCTCCCCAATTCAGGCTAGAACCTCTCAGTGTCTTCCCGATAGTCCTCTGCACTCTTTCCAAAGTCCCTGGTGCCATCTCTTCCTCATGGTCTGAGCTGATGTCCAGGGGAAGCCATCACACATTATTAGATCAATTCTCCAGACCATATAAAAAGGGCAGCAAAAATCTTCATATACTGCAGAATAATCTTTTAATCTTCCCAGTAGACCAGATGACAAACGTTCTTACAGAAGAATTCAACCAGAGCTTCTTTCCAATAACGTGGAAAGCAGAACATTAAATCTAGCAAGTGTATAGACTTTTCTATAACTCGGACATAAAATATTGGCTAAATAATTAGTGGGAAAAGAATGGAATAGTTATTTCTTATTTTTATGAGAATGCTCTTCCTCTCGTGGACTTAAGTATGGCATCGTGAAGTATGTATAAAACGGTGGGACCTATCTTAAAAAGATTTCTGCAGGAACAATTCATTGAAGCCTTACTTTTTCAACAATGATGCCCCAAATTTCTTTGAGGAGCCCTCAAACAAATTTGATTGATCATGGTAAACAATTTTTGGGGATCAGAAATTTTGGCACCACTTTCCCCACTGAAATGTTTATATATGAATAATTAGTGAAGCTGTAATTAAGTAAGTGATACAAATAAGTAGCAATAATTACTTATTTTATTATTACAGGGCTTATTTATTTATATTGTCTAGATGACCCAACAACTGTGGGCAGCGTAACAAAGTTTACTTATCTATTATTATTTATTAGATTTTTATCTTGCCTTTATTATTTTTATAAATAACAAAAGGTGATGAACATACATAATAATCAGGGTAATAATCATTTACCTTCCTTACCGGTTTGCCATTGTGCCTGTACCTTGCATGCTCTTGCTTCACTGGAATGTGCTATCGTCTACACATGTGCAAAGCCTTCTGCATGTGCGCAGAGGCTTCAAATGTCACAAAAAAGTGATGTTATGACGTCTGCGTGGATGGGTGGAGCCTCCCGCAGCCGCCGCAACTGATTCGCCCAAGCTGGATAGACCCAGATGAACCACTCCTGATAATACTCCTTCCTCCTTCTATTTTCTCTACAACAACAATAACAACAACTCTGTGACGTGAGTTGTTTTGAGAAAGAGGGACTGGTCCAAAGTCACCCAGCTGGTGGTGCCTTACACTGGACTAGAACTCACAGTCTCATGGTTTCTAGCCCAGTACCTTAACCACAAATGGCTGTAAAGTTAAGTTGAAAGTAATGTTAAAAAGAACACCCATTCCACGACACAATGATATCCAGAAAACAATGACTATCCAATCTTTGCACACATCTCTTCGATTGAAGGGGGCTTTTTGCTCCAATTTAGCTCAAGTCAAGTTTTTTAAAAAAATGTTTGCAAAGTGGAGGCCGTAGCACCTCTGTTTCATAGGGCAGGTGCAGTGTGTTGTGACCCAGACCCAAGTAGGTATTATCAGATGCAATCAATTTGAAACAAACAGACTTTATTAGAACAGCTGAGAATTAACTCATTCTCAGCGTAGTCCAAACTAATTCAAAACAAATTCTTCATAACCCAATTCTTCAGCCTTATCACCAGCCTTGGTCTAATTAGGCAACCTGCCAAAGGCTCTTCTTGGCGAAAGTTCAGAAGCAGAAAATGCTGACAAGAAATAAATGCAGCAAGGCAAGAAACAAATCTATCAATGTTGTTTTCTGACAAAGAGCCCAAGAGCCGTTGCTGGTCTTTTAAGCCTTATGGGAGGGGCCAATAATATCTTGGCCTTACTCCTGAGTTGTCCTTTTTGCTTTAGCTGCTCTTGCTTTCTGGCAGCGCTTCTCATGCATCCACTAGGAACAGGCTCCTCCTGTTCCTCTGTCTCTTTGCTGTCAGCCTCTGGAGGCTCCGGAGTCCGCACAGCACTCCCAGATGGCCCTGGCCCCATCTCTGCCTCCGACGCAGAGCCCTCATCTGGGCCTTCTCCTGACTCCAGGATTGGCCCATGTTCTTCCTCAGCCTCCTCATTGTCTGACTCCGCTGCCAGCTCCACAGGCTGCTGGCGGACCACAACACAGTGACAGAAAAGGTCTCCTTTTACGTGCTGCTAGTTGACAAAGCAAACCAACTATGTTGGAATGCACAGAATCTGCAGACATTAGGAGAGAAAAGTGGTACCTCAGACGGGTCTAGGACAACTCATCTTGGCCAACTCATTGTGGGACGATTCAATGCTGTATTAATTGTTTCATTCAAGGTACTTTATTATTAATTATCATGTTTTGGTCAAAATCATTGTAACTCTTGTATTTCTAGATAAACTTTATTTTCTATTTTATTATTAGTGGCCACAGTTCCATCAAAATTAATTTAACTTTTGTAATTGTTGAATTGTCCCAGGGTGAGTTGACCCGCAGCGAGTTGGCCGCATTGAGTTGTCCCGTTCTATCTTCAGATAGCTAGACAATATGTTACTTGACTCAAAAGACAAAGAATACATTAAAAAAACCCCAAAGAATACATTAAAAAACCCAGGAGCAAATAGAAGTTGTAATTATATGGATGGAAGCTTTTATTTATGGATTGTCAGGTCCTGAGAACCAAGAAAGATGCATGGAATTAATTCTGATCAGAAGGTTTTTTAAAATTGTTCCTCACCTGTAGGCAGAAAACCTACCAAACTAAAGCAACTATTTGCTTTACTATAGATATATTGTGGGGCTAGCTAGGGAGGAACCTTCTTAACTTCCTTTCTCTCAAGCAAAGTATCCAAGCTTTGTTGCCTCTTAGCCCTCTGGAATTCAGCCCCTCCCTCCTAGGAATCCAGACTACATTCCACTACAGCATATATATTTTGCAATGCGACATGCAAAATGCCACATGCTGTCCTTTTGCTAATCCACATGCTAATGAGTGAGAATTGCTTCAGCAAGACAACAACTCTGTTGCAGGTGTCACCTTAGATTGTTTCTGGGTGCAGATCTGGATGCACCTACATACATAGTGCCCCACAGGAGCCAGGACCTGGTTTCTTGCAGTATCAAATACAGTTTGCCCCTATTGTACAGGTAAGCCTACAGGACAGTCTCTCTCAATCTTGGCAACTCAAAAATATGTGGACTTCAACTCTCAGAATTCCTCAGCCAGCATGGAAGTTGGAATTGAAGTCCATCCATTTAGAAGTTGAAGTCTATATATCTTCAGGCTCCCAAGCATGAGAAACATTGCTATAAGGCCGTGATGGTGAACCTAGGGCACATGTGCCACAGGTGGGCTGCAGAGCCCTCTCTGTGGGCACTCGAGCTGTTGCCTAGCTCCACCCTGCATGCATACATTCCTCCCACCGGCTAGCTGATTTTTTCTGCCACATATGCACAGGGGGCAGGCCGTATGTGGAAGTTGTGTGCACATGCCCAGGAGGATGAGGGGGACACTTGTGCATGTGCAGGGGTGGGGGAGTGCAGGGGGATGTTGCACCCTTCCTGCTGCCTGTTTTGGGCCTAACAGGCCTCCCTACAGCTTCCTGGAAACAAAAATGGGCTACGGGGTGTGTGTGTGTGTATGCAGCAGGGAGGCCTGCTAAGCCCAAAATAAAGCATGGCGGATCACATGGGCATGATCAGGGGGTCACACACGCATACACCAGGGGGGCAGGGCATGGGAGGGGGTCACACATGCATTGCATTATGGGTACTGGTACATGGGCGCACTGTCGCGCATGCACGCACACACTTTCGGCATGCGACACACAAAAAGGTTCACCATCACAGCTAGTAAGGTATGCTGAAGAGCTCTACTGTGCCGAAGGCAAGGAGAATGAGGGTCCTGGGGGGAGAAAGAGCTTTTATGGAACAGCACCAGGTTAATGGAACAGCCTATCGTCCATGATCAAAATCTATCAATCCCATTTATTTTTTTCAGTTCTCAGTCAGGATGAAGCTTTGTGCCCGACCTTTGGGAATAAGAACGTTGGAAGGGTACTGTTGTAGATTTTTCAGCTTAATTGTTGATTTATTAATGATTTGTGAACTCATTTTATTTGGATTTCTTTTTTTAGTGTATTGAAAGCCAGCCAGACTGCTTAATCAGCGACCATCTACGTTTTTAAAAGACAGAAAGAATGAAAGACTCCAAAACAGAGTCGGTTCGTTCCCAGTGTATTAATTTTGCTGGATGATGGCCTGAAAGCAACTCTCTTTGACAGATAAAGGAGAAAATTAATTTGAAATTTGCACACAAAAATACCACCATATACAAATGCAAATTTTTTTTCTGAGTGGAAAAACATTCTTTTTCTTTTCTTTTCTTTTTTGCTGAGCTGAGTTTTTTTTTTTAAAAAAAAAAATTGGGCTTTTTACTGAGTAATTTTATTGAACAGAAAGGCTAGAACTTGACCTCCCTAGAACATAATAGAAAATGGAATAAGAGAGGTAATATTAATGAATATCTTTAAGCAGGATGTATTTAAATAGAGGCATAGTCTGCAGCTTCCTCTAACTTCAATTGAACTTGAACACAATCGATTGTGCTGAAAGGAGGAAAAAGCGGACAAAAGAATATTTTTTAAATAGTTAAGAAGTAAGAGAGGACTAGGCTCCTATGCTTTATTTATTTATTTATCTGGGAGGTTTATATCCTGAATTTTTACCAGCAATGTTACTCCCTGTTCTATCTGTAGGAATTATATGTTGCATCTTGCCCTAATTAAGAAAAAACTTTCAGAGTAACTAACTAAAGTTCTGGCGAGGGGTTGACTGCTGGGGTTCGGGAGAACCTCTAGCTAAGATTCTGTGCAGTTCGGAGAACCCCCAAATCCCACTCCCGTCTGGCCCCTCCCCTCCCACCCCGTCCCTCCCAGAAGTCCCCACGCGGCCCGTTTTGGATGCAGGTAAGTGCAGGGTGCGGACAGAGGCTCGAGGAGTGTGAAAACCGGGCCTACCAGAAGTTTGGGAGGGCCAGAAATGGGCCTGTTTACATCAGTGGTGAAATGTAAAATTTGTTACTACTGGTTCTGAGGGTATGGCTTGATGGGGGAGGGGGGGGTTAATGTGACTGGGTGGGCGTGGCCAACTCTTTTTTACTTTTTTAAAGCTTTTTTTACAACCTATTCAGGCAAATAGATTGTTAAAAAATGCTTTTAAAAGGTAAAAAAAGGCTCTGACGATCGCATGGCACACCATGATTGTCGGAGCCACTTTTTTTTTTACTTTTTAAAAGCATTTTTACTACCAGTTCTGGAAAACCGGTAGTAAAAAAATGCCTAAAAAGTAAAAAAAAAAAAAAAGTTCCGACGATCAGCTGAGGGATTTTTTTACTTTTAAAAGGATTTTTTACTGGTTCCAGAGAACCGGTAGTAAAAAAATGCTAATTTTTTTTTAAAAAAAGTTCTGACAACCACGCGTCGCTCAGCTGATCATTGGAACCTTTTTTAAAACATTTTTTACTACCGATTCAGCAAACCAGTAGCCTTTTTTACTACCGGTTCAGGTGAACTGGACCAAACCGGGAGCATTTCACCCCTGGTTTCTGGCCTCCAGAGGGCCTCCAGAGCCTTGGGAGGCCATTTTCACCCTCCCAGAGGCTCGAGGAAAACCTCTGGAGCTTGGGGAGGGCAAAAATCTCATTTTTGTTTCAGAATGTGGGAAGTACTTCTCCAAAAAGAGCAAAATGCATTAAGCTGTGTACATCTCCAAAAACTCTATTGTAGAAAAAAAAATGCATTAAGAAAAATTGTTTAAAATGTACACGTATTGGGAAAAGCATAAACAGTGCCAATGTGCCTATTTTAAGACAGATAAGAACAAAAGTATATTCTCAATTTATATGCTGCACACCAAATGAACAAGAATGGAGGAAGAAGAATTCAAAGAAAGAAAGCCCAACGTTATGCCATCCATCCTCCATAATGTACCATCTATGCCTGTGATGGCGAACCTATGACACATGTGCCACAGGTGGCACGCACAGCCTTATTGGTGGGCACACAAGCTCAGCTCCAGCGTGCATACACATGCTGGCCATCTGATTTTTGGGCCTTCTGGGCCCACCAGAAGTAGGGAAACAGGCTGTTTCCTGCCTCCGGAAGGCCTTTGGGGGTGGGGAGGTGTCCCCACCCCCAGCCTCCAAAGCCTTTCTAGGAGTCTGGGGAGGGCAAAAACGGCCTCCCCCCCTCCTGGAGGCCCTCTGGAGGCCAGAAACAGCCCATTTGCCAACTTCCAGTGGGACCGGTAGGCCCGTTTTTTGCTGTCCCCAGCCTCCAAAGCCTTTCTAGGAGTCTGGGGAGGGTGAAAATGGCTTTCTCCACCCCCACTTAGAGGCCCTCCGGAGGCCAGAAAGGTCCCATTTGCCAACTTCTGGAATTTGGCAAACAAGATGTTTCTGGCTTCCAGAGGGCCTCCGGGGCGGGGGGGGGGGAAGTAAGGCCATTTCATCCCTCCTCAGACTCCTAAAAAGGCTCTGGAGGCTGGGGATAGCAAAAAATGGGCCTACCGGGGCATCGTGTGCCAGGAGCGGGAGGAGCAGGGGGAGTATGCACAGGGGCTGGGTGCATAGAATTATGGGTGTGGGCACGCGCACACATGACCCCCCTGCAGCCCCCTCCTGGCACACAATGGCAAAAAGGTTAGCCATCACTGATCTATGCTCTTGGTTTCTAGCCTTTTATTTAATTGTTCTTAATTTTATCAAGTATTTATACTTATGCTTTTCTGCTATTGTAACCTGCCTTGATTCATTCTGGATAGTGAGATGGGCAGCATATCAATTTAATAAATAAATACATAAATACACTGGTGTCCTGATCTATATAATGGCAATGTACCCATTGGCTAAATTCTATTCTAAACTACAATAATAGAAACGATGGAAGCTGCATTTGTAAATAAAAATGCAGGCTTGAAAAAAGCATTTAAGCAGTAATATGGCCTATGCACATGCTTTGGTTTCTAATTCTATTTTTTTTTTTTCCTGCCAAGAAGTCTATGGCATCGCTTATTTGGCACCCGTCCATATTTTCTGTTTGTAAATTGTCTGACACTAGCTGTCATCCTTTCTAGAAACAGAGATTTACTTAAGGATATGATTTCCTAGTTCTCGAGATACCTCCTGTCCTTCAGCTTAGTGGAAAACTGACCTTGAATTCAGCTTGACAAAACATATCTAGTTTAGCTATTTCCAAATGATGACACCTTGGTGAGAAGAAGGAGCCTGGTGGAGCAGTGGACTAAAGCACTGTTAAATAGCACTTAGCTGCCAGCTGCCTGCAATTACTGGAAGTTCGAATCTCACCAGGCTCAAGGTTGACTCAACCTTCCATCCTTCCGAGGTAGGTAAAATGAGGACCCAGATTGTGGGGGCAATAAGGTTACTTTGTATAAAAAAGAACACCATTTAGGGGGGCCCCAAAGCCCTACTAGACAGGTACATACAAAAGTATGAAGGCTATTGCTTAATGCATTGTAAGTCGCCCTGAGTCTCTGGAGAAGGGCGGCATATAAATCGAACCAATAAATAAATATAAATAAATAAGAAGGAAAATAATGCCTCTTCTAGGTTATTGTTAGTGTTTCTAAGCAGCTTACAATCAGGGAAACATAAAACATATTTGGTGGTTTAGCTATGTGAAAAATCTGTTCTGGGAATTTGCAAAAATGGGTCTTTTAAAGCAGTGGTGAAATCCTCTGCAGTCTGCCACCAGTTCGCTGCTCACTCATGCATAGTTCGCGCCAAATACGCGTGCACAGTGCGCAGTGGTGGGTTCCTCCCGGTTCGGCCTGGTTCTCCTGAGCTGGTAGCGGTGACGATATGATGTCACCGAACCGGTTCTGGGCCCCCCCCGCGTTATTCTTACCTTTTATTTGGCCCCACCCCCAATCTATTGCTGCCTCCTGAGTCCCAGCTGATGGCTAGAGGGGAAAAAACTGTTTAAACTCTTGCCCCGGGGCTTCAAAGGGCCGCCCTACAGCTGATCAGTGTTAAAAGAAAACAATTGAGTAGACCAGTGCCTGCAAAAATACATGAATAGATCAGTGCCTGCAAAAATACATGAGTAGATCAGTGCCTGCAAAAATAAATGGGTAGATCGGTACAGCTCTGCAAACAGTTAAAAGCCTGGTAGACCGGTACTTCTGCTAAATCCTAAATAATTGTCACATGACCATCAAGCCACGCCCACAGAACCGGTAGTAAAAATTTTTAGAACCCACTCCTGACAGTGCGCACTAAACTCATGCTGCATGTGCGCATGCACAGTGCATGCCAAATGCACGCTGCTCCCACATGCGCATTGTACACCAAACATATGCTGCATGCAGAAAAAGGAGGCTTAAGAAGGTAAGTAGAACAGCGGGGGGGGGGGGAACAGCTGTGCCACATGTTTTGATAGTCGGAAATACCTGTTTGGTATTTTTTTTTTACTACTAGTTCACCCGAACCAGTAAGCTTTTCTTGATACCGGTTCGCTTGAACTGGTGCAAACCGGTAGAGTTTCACACCTGTTTTAAAGTCTAAGGTAGGTGCTGCCATGTTGGGCTGAGTCAAAAGCTAAGGCTGTATCCTTCACTGAACGCTAAGATTGGGCCAGGGAAAATTCAAATTACATTAATAAATATTAATGAATACAATGTAGTCATATAATTAAATGGATGATGGTGGAATTAGTTTTCCCCCTTCCCTGCGCTGAATAAATTGATTTTCTGCCGAATATTTTTTTCACCTTATAATGAGATATCTTTGTCTGTAAAGTTAATTAAGCCTTCCCCCCATTGGCCACACAGATACATGTCAAGGAAATGCATTTTTTCCCCCTTTCTGTTCTATGGAAGGATTGATTGCTAAATGTGAACGCTTGCACACACTCCCTAAAACGTGAGGGGGAAACATCTGCTGAATTAAAGAAACCATTTTCATTTTGATCTGATATTTAAACTTCACTTCGAAACCCTTTATTTAACAGAATAAGGGAAAGTGGCTTTTAAGGCAAACACAAATATACAAAATATGAAGTGTGGATGGCATCGATTAAATATAGAGATGTTGTCTGGACTGAAGCATCAAATCAAAGACTTGGCAGTAGGGAATTTTTTGTCGACTGTATTTAAAGACCGTTGAATCAAGATCCATAAAACTGGTGGCTGTACCTTCCCTTGGAACATCTGAGGAGATTATCAGTCATCCAGGTCACGGTTGGCCCAAAGGTGCTTTTCTTCCAGAGGCAACTGGACTGGATGGTAGGAAATGGAAGTCAGAGCTGAAGAAGCTTCTTGGATGAGAAGTGAAACGTCTTCAAAGAAAAAACCCAGAAAGTCTAGTTGTCTAGTTGCATGTGATTCCCTTGGAATCACATGCAACCATTTTTCTTCTTCATCTAATGTCACATGGTTAATTATATACTGTAATGTCAGTGCAGCATTAGCACCAAGAAGGTTCAGTATATTGCTAACCATATTGGTGCCATTGGATAAGTTGTTTGCCGTACTAAAGTTGTCTAGAGATGTTTTTGCACAGGGGTGTGAATGGATATACATGAAACATAGGGCTGGATTTGCTGAGAAAAAAAAAGAAAGATCTAGAAAATATTCCCTAATGTTGTGATGGCAAACCTATGGCATGTGTGCCAGAGGTGGCATGCAGCGCCCTCTCTGTGAGCACGAGAGCTGTTGCCCCAGTTCAGTTCTGCTGCACATGTGCACACACGCCTCCTGCCGGCCAGCTGGTCTTTGGGTCTCTGTCGTGCATTGGCACATGTGGGGGGGTGAGGTGCATTCACAGGGGCTGCATGCACATTGCGTTTTGGGGGTCTAGGTGCATGTGCTCGCATTTGCAAATGCACATGCGTGCTTTGGGTACTCAGTCCAGAAAAGTTTAGCCATCAGTGCACTAATGGATCTCTGTGGGAAAACAGGTGGGCAGTGATTCGCAATATTGCTGATGTCTCCATTCCAAGTCCCCAATCTCCTCCCTCCTGATCACATGACCCAGAGCGTCCCAAATATGAATTCCCATGTACACACACAAATACACACACACACACACACACACACACACACACACACATCTTTATTTCCCAGAAGGAAATAGAGATACCCGTGGAGTCCTTGGTGTTGTCTGAGTTTGTGCAACTACCTGTAAGAAATCAACAAAGCTCAGAGAGGGCCTCCGGAGCCTGAGGGAGGCCATTTTCACCCTCCCAGAGGCTTGAGGAAAGCCTCCGGAGCCTGGGGAGGGCAAAAAACTCCCCAGGCTTTCCGGTCTTCCAGGCCTAATGGAAATACCGGAAGACCGGAAACAGGCTTGTTTCCGACTTCCGGAGGGCCTCTGGAGCCCGGGGGAGGCCGTTTTTGCCCTCCCAGAGGGTCGTGGAAAACCTCCGAAGTCTGAGGCAAACAAAAACACCCCCCCCCCGCCATAGTGCAGGAGGCTGGCTAAGCCACACCCCCATGGCCATGCCCACCCAGCAACCGGGCAGAGAACTGATGGCTAAAATTTTTCAATCCCACCGCTGGTGAGAAGAGTTGTAGATGTTGGCTTTGAAGCTTATCTTGGAAAAAGAAAGATGAGCAAAATGTCAAAAAAAAGTCCAGCGCACATGTCTGGAATTATTCATTTTCATGTATTTTATGGATGCATTGGCTCCATCAGTTATCTCTTCTGACAGCACCCAGGCTCCATCCTTAGGAATATTCTTAGAACTGCTGGATAAACAAAATCCTTGAAGTTCTAAAAGTGCTTTTTCAAGAGGCAGCTGGACTTTCTTTGTTTTTCCTTGAAGACATTTTGCTTCTCTTCCAAGAAGCTTCTTCAGTTCTGACTAAAGTTGCCTCCTAAAACAACCTTTGGGACACAACTACGACCTGGATTACTGAGAATCTCCAAAGCAGGGGTGAAATGCTCCTGATTTGGACCGGATCGCTTGATCCGGTAGCGATGGAGGCGGGTGGTTCGGAAAACCGGTAGCAAAAATCCCCCCATTGCCCAGCTGAGCCACGCAATCCTCAGAGGCTTTTTTTTTAAAAAAGCATTTTTTCTACAATCTCTTCAGCCGAAGAGGTTATAGAAAAAATGATTTTAAAAGGAAAAAAAAACCCTCTGCCAATCAGGCAAATCAACTAGGATCGTCAGAGGCTTAAAAAAGAAAAAGAAAGAAAGAAAAAGCCTCTGTCGATCAGGCAAGTCAGCTGGGATCATCAGCGGCTTTAAAAGCATTTTTTACAACCTCTTCGGCCAAAGAGGTTGTAGAAAAATGGTTTAAAAAGTAAAAAAAAAAAAAAAAAGTTGGCCACGTTCACTCAGTCACATTACTCCCCCCCCCCAAGCCACGCCCACAGAACCGATAGTAACAAAATTTACATTTCACCACTTCTCCAAAGATAAAATCCTTGAAGGTAATCACTTTGGGGAACCCTCCTGTTCCTTGGTAAGACAAAGATCTTTGTAATAGATAAAAGATTATGTATGATGAGCAAAATCTAATTTTCACTGAATCATTATCTGTCTAGCTTTGATTAATGTGCATTTTGAGCCCCGAGAAGCCTTTCATTTATCCAATGTATTTAGTCAATTTTATTTATTCTATATCCGACCTTTCGGCCCTGACAAGGCTTGAAGGCACCTTACAATTAAAAGGACAATTATGACACTTAATACAATCAAATTGAATACAGTCAGCTCTGAAAACATTGGACTGTCATCAGCTGTATCATTCTTTCTGCTTCCCTTCAAAACAGGAGAAAAGGAATTTTTTTTTAAAGAATAGTTTGAAATTCCGAAATATGTATTTGTCAAATGCCTGCAGCTGTAGGCTAGAAAATGCAAAGCTTCTGCCTTTTAATTCTTATCTAGAGGATTTCCAAAGATAATGAGAGAGCTCAAAATGCACACGTCATTAAGGACTTAAATTTGGGTCAAGGATGGGGGCCTATATATTGCCTGTAATGCTTTATCTGCATATCTTAGATGTCCCATCCTTTGCTCTCCCTGCTATCTTTATATTGGTGGAAGAGATTTTTTTTAAAAAGCTGCCTTTATATATTCTGGAACATACTGGTACCTTCCTTTTTATTAGTTTTTCCTGTTACTAAATTGCTAAAGTAGCATTCAAGTAAATTTGTTTCATCCTTCACAAAGGGTGCAGAGGAGTTTATGGGTCACACAGGGTTCCCCCCCCCCGTTATTTATTTATTTATTTATTTATTTATTATATTTCTATACTGCCCTTCTCCTGCAGGACTCGGGGTGGTGTGCAGCCGAATTAAAACATAAACACACAGACATCATAAAATACAATTTAAAATCATTAAACAGTTTGGTCCATTGAAATAAAAAACCCGGAATTAAAATAACAAATTTAAAAATCATTTAAATAGTCAGCCCCGCCTCTTGGAACATTAGGGTCTTGAGGGCACGGCGGAAAGCACGTATCTCCGGGGCAATTCATTCCAAAGGGCTGGAGCCCTCACAGAGAAGACCCTCCCCCTGGGGGTCACCAGTCGACATGATTTGGCTGACAGCACCCTGAGGAGTCCCTCTCTGTGAGAGCGAACTGGTCGGTGGGAGGCTATTGGTAGCAGAAGATGGTCTCGTAAAGATAAGAGGCAATATGGCCCCATTCTTTTCCATTTCAGTTTTTCACCTGTTGTTCACCTGTTTTTCACTGTACAGAGCTGAAAAGGGCATATTTATCGAAGGAAATTTAGTCCTTGAAAATAGGACTTTGCCAAAAGGAGATTTCCATTGGGAATTGTTATTTAACCAAGATTGTATTTGCTAACATCACATTAATTGGTTATAATCTTTAACTGGATCTGGAAAACCAATTCTGTCTGATTCAGTTCTTTAAACTAATTCAGCCTAGATTTGCAAAGTGATTCAGAAAAATAAACTTTGTGTGTGTCAGCTGAAGTATTTACATTTTCTTTCTTTTCTTTTCTTTTTTAAAATTATTATTATTATTTTTTTATTCTTATACATCTCATTTCATGAAAGGTTTGATTACCGGGTTTCATACATTCCAACATAAATATTCATAACAATATTATTCTTAATAATTGCAGTCCATTTTTAGTTTTGAATTTACTAATATTAATGATCTAAAAGAAGTGTTATGAGAGACAACCTAAAAAAAAAGATTAAAAATTTGGATGAGAGTGAAAGATGTGGGATAAAGGAGAATGGGGGAAAAAAGGAGTGTGATGTAATACATTTTATGAAAGTACCTTAACAAAGTGCATGGAAATTATATAATTTGGATTATTGTTTATATGTGGTGTAAGAGATAAAAATTATTTTTCAATATATGTTAGGAAGGTACCATGTAATGAATATAAGAAATGAAGGACTGAAGATAATATTATATACATTAAAAATGTGATTAACAAAGTTAGAGAAAGATTATGATTGACATATTGGAATATTGAATAATGGAAAAGGAAAGATCATGTCTTTATTAGAATATAGGGAAAGGGAAAAGAAGAGGGCTAAAATGGAAGTAGAAATATGAGGGGGAAAATAGTAAAAATAGATATTAAGAGGATATGTACGACAGAATTATGAGAAAATTTAGAGTTGAAAGATGACAGCAGAAATTGTATGTTAGTGAAGTATTTACGTTTTCTGAATGAGTTGAAAGACATTTGACTGCTTTGTCAATTTGATTTGAATTTCTGATTCCATTCAGAATTCAGTTCTAAATCAGAATTCAACAGAATTCAATTCAATTCATCTCTAATTTGATTTAGAGAAAAAGCAAAAGAAATTGAGAAATCTCCAAATTGATGATTTTTAAAAATGATCCTACTATATGTAAATTGCCATACGATCATGCTTGAGCTTCATACACCTTTCAGTATTATTATCAGATCATCATTCATAAAATGTATTATTTGCATAGGAGAGACATGATTTTTGGGTGCCTATTCCTTGTAAAGTGATGACTTCATTGTAGCAGTTAAATAACTTTCCTATATGGTTTCTGAACACTTTTTCCCCTTTTATAATGAATGCCAAAACTATCATTTTTCAAGTTTCAATCCTCTGGTAATATTTTTTCTTTTGCTTTCAGATGAAAAAATAAAGCATTAAGCTCAAAAGTTTAGTTATCTTCAGTAATCTATTGCCAAAAGTACTATTAATATTTTGAATTAACCATTTTAGAATAATCTAATCCTTTCTGACAGCCTTTTTTTAAAAATGAGCTTTCATGGTTATATTATTTTTCAGCAAAATGCCCTACGTTTTAAAATACCACTGATCCAATGACAAAAGAATTTTAGTTCTCTAATGCCCTAAGATAACAAAACTGGAAGCTAAAAACAAAAATTGAACCAGGTTTCTGTGTTATATGATTTTTTTTATTCCTTAGGAAATATGAATAATATTAGTAAGATTCACTGTGAAAAATTAATTCAAGCCTTTGGATCAACAGGAGGAACCAACAGACATTTGCTCATAAAGAAAATAAGGCTGCCAGTTTGTTTATAACCTTGTCAACTTCATGTAGAAGGCTACAATTTATATACTATAATTTCAACAGACTGTAATGTTACTTATGGATCGTCTTCATGCTTATGACTTACTGAAAGGCATTCAAAGGAAACCTTAAATGGTACAGTGAAGCATTCAAGAAAAGACTCCCTCCAGAGAACATGTAAAATATCATCATAGGAAGTTGAAATCTTTGTTGCCATTTCTTATTTTTCCTCATGCCAAAAATGTTCTTCCTTTTTTATTTTGCTTTCAGAGTGCTTAAGAATTTAGTTCAAGTTTCTTTGGGCTGCGTTTTTTAGTTATCTCATGGTCAGAACTGGCAAAATGCGAGAATATTGACCTTGCTTAATATTCAGTGAAATGTCTTTCCATTTCTTTACACTTTTCTTGAATTTCCCAGGCTGCAAACTCATGATGGATTAAATTCCATAGGTGTCAGGGTTCCAAGAAACACCCCTAACGAAAGAAGACTCCAAGGCTTGAAGTTCCTCAAAGTTACATTTTATTAGAGATGTCATATTGGCACATCTGGGAAAACCCGAATCTGAAAGCTCCCAGGTTTTCCCCACCTAAAGGAAAGTCCAGGTCTCTACCCAGCACCCAAATGTCCATCACATGGTCCAATCAAAAGCACCATCCCAACTGGAGATGTCTCCCAGTCACACCAGATGCAGGACAAGATGTCCTTGAATCTCTGAGAAAGGAATATTATTATGACTATATATCTCCCTTGCTCCATATAGTCCCTTCTCCCAGTTTCCCGCATATGGCAGGCCTGAAGGTCCAATGCCAAAGATGACTTCCAGGCCTGACAATAGGATGCCTTCCTTAAAATGGGAGAAGCCAAGGAGGTTGCAGCCAATACAAAGATAAGTATACAATGGGAGTTTTTATGTACATTCTTTGATCAACTGATCACCTTGTATGTGCCACAATTAGATACAGATATAGATTAACAGAATTGGAAGGGATCTTGTAGGTCATCTACTTCAACTCCCCACCCAAGTAGACTCTACGCCATTTTTGACAGATGGCAGTCCAGTCTCTTCTTGAAAACTTCCAGTGATGAAGCTCCCGCAACTTCTGAAGCAAGCTGTTCCATGGGTTGATTGCTCTCACTGTCAGAAAATTTCTCCTTATTTCCAGGTTGAACCTCTCCTTGTTCAGTTTCCATCCATTATTCCTTGTCTGGCCTTTAAGTGCTTTGGAAAGTAACTTGACCCCCACTCTTCTCTGTGGCAGCCCCTCAAATATTGGAAGACTGCTATCATGTCTCCCCTGGTCCTTCTCTTCACTAGACTAGCCATGCCCAGTTCCTGCAACCGTTCATTGGATGTTTTAGCCTCTAGTCCCCTAATAATCTTGGTTGCTCTTCTCTGCACTCTTTCTAGGGCAGTGATGGCTAACCTTTTTGCCATCGTGTGCCAAAAGTGGGGGTAGTGGGGGGGATTGTGTGCGCGTGTGCCCACACCCATAATTCAATGTGCCCCGACCCCCCATTCATGCACGCGTGACCCTCCCACTCTCCCCCTGCTTTTGGAACATGATGGCATGGTGGGTCCGGTAGGCCCATTTTTTGCCCTCCCCAGGCTCCAGAACCTTACTAGGAGCCTGGGGAAGGTGAAAATGGCCTTCCCCATCCCCCCGGAGGCTCTTTGGAGGCCCAGAAATAGCCCGTTTCCCAACTTCCAGTGGGCCCAGAAGGCCCAAAAATCAGCTGGCCAGTGCGCACATGCGTGCTGGACTGAGGTAGGGCAACGCTCGTGTGCCCACAGATATGGCTCCGTGTGCCACCTGTGGCACCCATGCCATAGGTTCGCCATCACGGTTCTAGGGTCTCAACATCTTTTTTATAATGTGGTGACCAAAACTGGATGCAGTACTCTAAGTGATCTTACTAAGGCTTTATGAGTGGTATTAATACCTCACTTGATCTTGACTGTATCCCTCTGTTAATGCAATTTAGGATTGCATTGGCTTTTTTGGCTGCCATTGTACACTGTTAGCTCATATTTAATTGGTTGTCCACTAAGATTCCATAGAATCCTTCGTGCTGTCTGAAGTTGGTTGTTGTTGTTGTTGTTTTTTGGGGGGTTTTTTGCAGACATTTCATTACCAAACTAGGTAGAGCTGATGATGTTACCTAGTTTGGTAATGAAACATCTGCAAGAAAACCACCAGGCTCAGAGAACACCAAGGACTCCACAGTTCAACCCTGAGCTACAAATATTGTTGTTAGGTCTGTCATCTTCAGCACTGCAGGGTAGTGCAGTGGTTAGAATACAGTATTGCAGGCTAACTCACTGCTCACAGCCAGGAATTCGATTCTGACTGGCTCAAGGTTGACTCAGCCTTCCATCCTTCCAAGGTAGGTGAAATGAAGACCCAGATTGTTGGGGACAATATGCTGACCCTGTAAACCTCTTAGAGAGGGCTGTAAAGCACTGTGAAGCAGTATATAAGTCTAAGTGCTGTTGCTGTTGCTATTGCTATTCTCCGCTTCCCTGGTATCCTGCCATAAAATGCAAGGGAGGGAGGATTGAGCACGCAGGGGGGAGGGAATGACAGAGTGACAGGAACCAGAGGTGTCAATCCAGAACAGATTGGCCAATCAAGGATGAAGTCATGGGAACGGAATGCAGAGCTCCATCAAAGAGGCACCAAGCCTCAAAACCATCCCCCAAACATCTAATTCGAATACCATTGGACACTGATGGACTGGTCAAGTGTTTGGGGGGGAGGCAGGGAAGAGGAAAAACACAGGCGCTGCACAGGAATAATCAGATTCAGTTTTGCTAATGCTATAAGCACTTGACTTTAGGAAAAGCAAACTTTTCACTTCAAAGTCGGAGTCGAGGGTCTTTCTTTCCCAACTGTTCAAGTTGGGACAAGCCTGACAATGGTCTTCTATTGATGCATAATGATCCAGCCATCTCAATTACCTCAAATTTCCCTTTGACAGTATTCAGAAGTAAATTCTCTTTTATCAATTGACTGAGATCCTATAAAAAAAATATACAGGAGAATTTTCTGCACAGCAATAGCAACAAAAACAGGCAGGAAGTTAAAGGTTAGACAAAGACACCCAAGCTATAAAAAAAGAACCAGAGGATGCCTCTTCAACATAGCACCAGATGGTGAGTTATTCCAACAGCTACCCCAGAGTCTATTCTGTCTATTTCTTTCCACAGAAAACTTCTTGACTGTATACAGAAGGCCTAATATCCCCTGCTCAGCAAAGCTTCCCACTCTTACTTATTTGTTTGTTTAAAGGTTTTAAAAATCAGCTTATCATAAAAATGATCCCTAAACCTTACACAGGACAAATCAAAAGGAATCATCAAAATGTTTAGAAGGCAATATGGATGAAAGCTTTATCCAGCTTTTGGATAAAGCTGTAAAATATAGTCGGGGCTGAGGGAAGACCTAATTAAAAGTACTTAATCAAGAAGTATGGTATTTATTTATTTTAGTATTAATATATTAGGTTTTTATCCTATTTTTCTTACTTTTTTAAATAACTCAAAGCAGGGAACATATATAGTACTCCTTCCTTCTTTTATTTTCTCACAACAATCTTGTGAGGTGAGATAGACTGAGAGAGAGAGAAGGTCTTGTCCAGAGTCATTCAGCCAGATTTCATGCCTAAAACAGAACTAGAACTCAGTCTCCTGGTGATTGGCCCAAAGTCACCCACTGGGCTTTTAGGGCTAAGGCAGAACCAGAACTCACAGTCTCCTGACTTCTAGGCCAGTTCCTTAAGGCTACACCAAACTGGCTCTTTTATGTTTTGAACAGGCATGGGAAACATACACATCTGGAAGAGTGAAAAAAAACCCAAGATGGTGCTGATGATGGCAGAAGAGTTCATAGGTGCATCATCATCATATAGATTTTGTTGTCCAAAGGCATAGGTTTTTTCCCCCTCCAGGCAGAATTGCCTGGCTGTCAGAGGAGCTATATGGGTCTATCTATTCTGACCTAGGCTTCCTGAGACAGTAAAACACACGAGTAGTCCCAAAAACCTATTTTATTTTCACAGCTGTGAATTCTGTTCATTCACAGATAAGTCCCAAATAGTTGTAAAGAGTCCTTTGGGATAAGTCTGCCTTTATTTCCCTTCACATGCTGCCAAAGACCTAATTGGTAAAGCCACAAGGAGTCCAGAATCAAACAGAGCTTCAGAATTTACACCGACCAGCATGAATAAAGTTGCTTCCTGCAAAGACTCACTCCTCCTTTATGTCTTATGGGAGGGGCCAATCATCTCCAAGCCCTACTCCAGAGTTGTCCCTTTTGTTTTAACTGTTCTTGCCTTCTGGCAGCTCTGCACATACGTGCACTGGGAACAGGCTCCCCCTGTTCCTCTGCCTCGCTGAGGTCTGACTCTGGAGGCTCTGGAGGCAGCATGTACCTTCCAGATGGCCCTTTCTCTGCCCCCGACGCACAGCCTTTGTCTGAGCCTTCCCCAGACTCCAGGACTGGTTCATGTTCCTCCCCAGCCTCCTCATTGTTCAACTCTATTGCCAGCTCCGCAGGCTGCTGGCGGACCACAACACTGTCCTCAAGGAGATGGGGGATTGGGTATGTCTAGTTTAATGAAAAGAAGAACTAGGAGTGATATGATAGCAGTGTTCCAATATCTAAAATTGAAGCTGTACCGCCTCGTAATGCTGCTCCAAGGTCACGCAACTGGAAGAAGGAGGGAGACACATACTAATTTGCACTCGGACATTACAAAAAAGATGTTGAGACTCTGGAAAAAGTGCAGAGAAGAGCAAGATGATTAAAGGCCTGGGGACAAAAATATGTGAAGAATGGTTGCAGACTATAGATAGTCTTGAGAAAAGAAGGACTAGAGGGAATATAATAACAGTCTTGGGGGGTGTCAACCTCTTCTCCAAAGTACTTGAAAACAAGACAAGAAGCAATGGATGGAAACTAATAAAAGGAGAGATCCAACCTTGAACTAAGGAGAAACTTCTTCAGTTAGAACAATTAATTAGTGGAACAACTGATTGTGAGTTGTAGTTGTGGGTGCTTGTTAAGGATATTGTTGTTGTGTAACAACTAGCAGAGTAAAGTGCACAGAGAAACGTTGCTGAGAGCAATGAGATAGAGATACATACAAACTGGTGTTATCAAAAGTTTTCTTTATAATGGGAAATAAACAATCTCGTAGTCTTCTAAACAGTCCAAGTCTTTACCGGTTAACTCCAAACAAACTCTTACCAAACAAACAGTAGTTGGTTCACAAACCCCGGATGGTAGCAGATCCACCCACACATGCACGTGATGATAGCAGCTTATCATCAACTGAATACCTTACAGTACCTTGCTTAAATACATTGTTAAATTACAATTAATTATAGCATGACTCAGCATTACAGCATGATGCAGCATTAAAACTTAAAGTCACAGAATACATATATTGCCTGGACAACTGTTAGGCCCAAATCATATCCTAACAGTGCTCCAAAGCTTTTTCAAGTTTTGGAGCACCCACAAGAGGAGCTTGGACAGCCATTTGTCTGAAATGTTATATGCTTGAGCAGGGGGTCGGACTGGAAGACCTCCAAGGTCCCTTCCAACCATGGGTGGGCTTCAAAAATGTTAGCAAGGGGTTCTCTGCCTGGCTGCTGGGTGTGGCCATGGCGGGCATGGCCTAGTCGGCTTCCTGCACCATGGTGGCAGGGTGGGGGGGCAGACATTTTTGCCTTCCCTGAGCTTCAGAGGCTTTCCTCAAGCCTCCAGGAGGGTGAAAATGGCCTCCCCAGGCTCCAGAGGCCCAAACTTCCAGTAGGCCCATTTTTTGCCCAAGGTTAACACGTACTCTTTCATTCTTTAAAAAATCAGCCAAAACAGTCCTGTTCCCTAAGACATTTGATGAAGAACGATCCAAAATAGAGATCACTGTATTACTGTAATGGACTACTGGACTACTGTCATGCTCTCTACATGGGGCTCCCCTTGAAGAGCACCCGGAGGCTCCAACTGGTCCAGAATGCGGCCATGCGGGTGATTATGGGCACAGCGTGTTACGCCCATTTGACACCTCTCCTGCGCGAGCTGCACTGGCTCCCAGTGGTCTTCCGGGTGTGATTCAAGATGTTGGTCACCACCTTTAAAGCGCTCCATACCCAGGAGCTGGGTATCTGCGAGACCGTACTTTCTGCTGTGCCTTCAAGACCCTGATGTTCCAAGAGGTGGGGCTAAACAACTAAATGATTTTTAAATTTAAATTTTTTAAATTTGTTACTTTAATTTTGGGTTTTATTCTAGTGGGTCAAACTGTGTAATAGTTTTAAAGTGTAATTTTATCGATGTTTGTATGTTTGTGTTTCTATCTTGGCTGTACACCGCCCTGAGTCCTTCGGGAGAATGGTGGTATAGAAATAAAATTAAAGTAAAAGTAAAGTAAAAAGATCCATATATGTGGTTACTAATGTATGAATTTTATGTCATCATGGTGCTTTGATGAGCCTTGGGTGCAGGCCGCTTATAAATTATTGCAGTAAATAAATAACCCCCTTGCTTTAAAAATGAAATATCAACTTGTATCTAATGAGTTTGTGTAGATGAAGGAACCCTGGGATGCGGAAAATGAATGTCACCATCCATGCTAACTTTTATAGCTTCTTCTAGAGAGATTCAACTCAGTTATGAGCTCTTTTTTTTCCAGAGCTAAAGATCTATGATTTGGATAATTGAAATATGGTATTGCATTAGGCAGTGGTGAGAAATACCTATATTTCCCCCCACTCACTAATGCCTTCAGGTTCTCTAGTTAAATGACTCACCACTGTGACTCACAAAGGTAACTCAGAGCTATTAGGAAATCTTTATACTGCATCTCTGCATGTGGAGGCAATTAAAGTGTCAGCTCCACATGAATACCAATATTAACAATGCAGTCAAACTTTAAATGATTTATCACAATTGGTGCTGCTGTACCTTGGTGGGAAGAACAAGCACTAACCTTAAAAAAACCTGCAAAAGGCAGCAAACAAAGGGAGAAAGGATAATGTAAATAAATCCACTTGAAATATATTCAGGGCAAAATGCAAATTACTGAGATAGCAAAAGAAGAATGGCTGAAGGATTGTGTTTAGCCTGCATAATGCTTCAGTATGTTATCGGGAAGAAGGAAACATATTCATCTGAAAAGAAAAAGGGAAAGAAAATCCCATACACTCTTTGCAAAACTTTAGCAGATAGCTTTGCTTCTGGTGCAGTGTAGACCCTGGTGCAAATAGCTTTGCTTCTGATGCTAGGAACAGGGCTGCAAAAATCTGATCAGCCACTAGATGGAAGCAAAGAGAGTGTCAGACCTGTGACGGCTTAAACCTCTAAGTGAAAACGATCCTTGGCTCCATTTCTTGAGAAAGGTATAGTTTTATTAGAGATCAAGCATGTTGCAATAAGGCAAAGCTGGAACTGAAATTTGCGGGCCAAAATCACTAAGTGCTACTTTCCCCCCACTTATCTGCCTTGTGCTGACCATCCTATTTTGAACAATCCAGTTTGTGCAAAATATTTTCATAATGGTCAGTCTGGTTTCAATCAATCAATCAGAATAGAACTGAAAGGGACCTTGGAGGTGTTATAGTCGAATCCCCTGCTTAAGCGGGAGACTCTATACCAGGGGTGTCAAACTTAATTTCATCCGGGTTGTGTTTGAACTTGGGGGCTGGAGTGGGAGTGGCCAGGGTGGGCGTAGCCAGCTTAATATCATTTTTTTTCTGGGGTGCCTGTGGTAGCCCAAGCACTCTGCCAGAGAAAACAGGCTCCTGAGCTCTGTTTTTGCCTGCGATGGCCGCCTGCAACCCTCTGTCAATGAAAATGGAGCTCAGGAGGGCTGCATGTGGTCCTTGTGAGTTCTGTTTTCACTGACAGAGGCACAGTGGGCTGGTCCTTCTCAGCTTCCAGGGTGACCCCGCGGGCCAGATCTAAGCATCCCGTGGGCCGGATCTTGCCCCCGGGCCTTGAGTTTAACACCCCTGCTCTATACAATTTCAGACAGGCGGCTATCCAGTCTTTTCTTAAAAACCTCCAGGGATGAAGCACCTACAGCTTCTGGAGGCAAGCTGTTCCACTCGTTAATTGTTCTCACTGCTAGGAAGTTTCTCCTTAATTCTAGGTTGCTTCTCTCCTTGATTAGTTTCCATCCATTGTTTCTTGTCCTTCCCTCTGGGGCAGCAATCAACATAATTCGTACTAGGATACTAAGTAAACAATATAAATTGAAACAAGCAACAAAATTACAGTCATAAAAAGATAAGGTAATAGGTAATAGGGAAGATGAGAATAATGACGGTAATACTGCCTTTCTAGATAGTTTGACAGTGTTGTGGGATTTAGTTCAGTGGCGGGTTGCCCCCGGTTCACACCGGTTCTATAGAACTGGTAGTAAAACCAGTGAGAGGCTCCGCCCACTGACCCCGATGTCATCAAAATGCTTCTGCGCATGTGGAGAAGAGTGCATGCACACACGAGTAAAGCGAGCGCGATCGAGCGGCCCCATTGCGAAGTAAAGGTAAGTAGAACCCACCTCTGACTTAGTTGTTTAGCAGAGTAATGACGGGGGGGGGCCACGATCCTTGTGTCTAATTGTTCTGATGTGCAGTGCCCTACGGCATCGTTTTTGAGGGCAGAAGTTGAAAAAATTTATGTCCAAGATGCAAGGGGTCTGTAGATACTTTCACAGCCCACTTTTTGACTCATGCAATATACAGGTCCGCAATGGAAGGTAGATTGGTAGCAATTGTTTTTTTTTTCCCTGCAGTTCTAATTATCCGTTGAAGTCTGGGTTTGTCTTGAATGATTGCAATGCCAAACAGTAATAGAGGTGCAGATTAGTGATCTTTCCAACCAGACTCTGGCAAGCAAATCAATGTGCAAAAGCAGATTCACTTAATGACTACATGAGTCACTCAACAACCACCTTGTTTACAGTTCAAATTCCGTTTTCAACTGTGGCTGTCAGGGGTGAAATGCTCTGAAGTCTGCTACCGGTTTGCTTTGCTACCGGTTTGCTTGGCACGTGCATGTGTGGTGCGCGTCAAATGCACGCTTCGCAAGCATGTCCACCGCAGACGCTACCACGCAGCGCTGAAAAAGGAGAATTAAGAAGCCTTTTCTGGTAAGTAGAACAATGAAAGGGATGGGGGGTCCCGCTCCCCGGAAGAAGGGAGATGATCCCGGTCTCCATCTCGGACTGCTTGGACCAGACACACATGCAGTAGCAGCAGTACCCATTTCCCCTGGGCACCTGGGAGGAGCTTGGGGGTCCCTGTGAAATCTTCTTTGCCAAGGGATTCTCTGGGATGGATCAGGCCTGTGGGGGGGGAAGACCCCGTCTTGCTTCTGCAGCTGTGCACAAGGAGTGGGGGCAACGTGCACCCACTAGGGGGAGGGGCAGGTGACCAAAGACCCGGCCCCACATTCCCTCCACTCGGACAAATTACAGGCAGGCAGCAAAGGGGCTCATGAGTCTAGCTGAGCCTTACTGGGCAGTGATGAGGGTCTTGGGGTCTGGGAAGGGTGCTTGCCTGGAGAGGCTGGTGGTTGGAGCCCTGGTGGGCCATTGGCCCCTCGTTCTCTGCCAAGAGCTGCTTGCCCCCAGTTGCCATGGGGCATGAGGAGGGGTGTTGCCTGGTGCGAGCTGGTGCTGTCCTCTGGTGTGGGCAAGAGGAGGGGGCTTCCCTTTTCCTCTTGACCTTGTACAGCTTCTCGGTCTTTCTCAGAACACTTCTAGATGCTGCTTAACTGTTGTGGGGGCGCTGTTTTAACCCCCCCCCCCTTGAATGTGCCACCATTGCAGGAAGTGTAGCCTTTAATAAAGGACTGCTAGCAGCAAAAAAAGAGAAAGAAAAAAAGAAAGCAGGATCAGCTGTGCCGCATGATTTATATTCAGTAGAAAACAGGATTTCCTGTTTTCTAGCGAATATAAATCGCACGGCACAGCTGATCATCGGAAATACCAGTTCACACGAACCGGTAGAATTTTTTTTACTACTGGTTTGCCTGAACCGGTAGCATTTATTACTGCTGATTCGGGTGAACCGGTCCTAATTGGTAGCATTTTACCCCTGATGGTTGTCATTTAACTACCTGAAGTTCCCAAAGTTGCTAATTTCACTACAACCGCTTATTTCCCTCCATAGTCTTTGGGAAACCCTGCTTCTCTCTTTTTCACTTTAGCTGCTATATATTATTCAACAACTGTAATTGGGTGAGTGAGGCAGCGTAAAAATAAAAAAAGCGAACAGAGATTGAGCTTTCATGCTCCCTCTACATTTTTGGCTGAGTTCTTTTAATTTCTAATGGAGGCTAAGTATGCAATCAAAGCTCTAGGTGAACATGTTTTCCTTGGGCTTTAAAGGCCTTCTGTCTCACTGGATAATTTCTGAAACAGGAGGAAAATGAGTTGGTTATTTCTAGCCCTCTTGTCTTTATGTAGATGCAGTCTGTTAATAAATGGATAGTTGGTACCCTGAAACAGAGCTGCAACTTCGCTTCCTTAAGTAAGTTTCCATCAATTCCTGACTACATATTGGTGTCAAGAGATTACGGTTCCATAGGTCATATTTTAAAAATAGCATGTGTAAGCTATAGCTTATCCGCAATTCAGGAAATATGATCTATGTTTTAAAAAAAGTTTTATTCAATTACCAGACAGTCTCTCTGAAAGTGTGTCTAGTGCCGAGCGTGTAAGATATAGGAATGTATTGGAAATTGAAATCATACATCATCTTCTGCTGTTTAGATGCAGAACGCAGCAAATAGATTCATTGCATGGTTCTTTTCATAATATTGCTTTGTTAATTATTTTTTAAAAATTATACGCAGAGAAGGAGCGAAAGAGAGAGGGGGGGGAAGCATGGGGAGAAGAATGTAAAAAAAACACGTAACGATTCATAATTATGTTGAATTATGAATTGTTCATAATTATAACACAGAAAAGAAGATGTATGCTTGGATCCCATCCTGGTATTTATCATTCTAAAAGTAAATGAAGAAAATGGCCATTTAAACATAACTCGTTGGAGTGTTTTTAGCTTTTAAATTAACTTTGCCAGTTAAGGGCAGCTTTTTTTGGGCTGCATTTCTGCAACGGAACACTAGATGGTAGCAAAGAACTGACATGCTGTGGTCTCTTGGCTGCCACCTCATGGTAGCTTGGAATTTTGCAACAGGTACAGGTGTGATACTTAGTATAGCCTCCCTTAATATATGCAAAGAACCTTCTGACTGTACAGACTGTCAGCTGTCAACCTGATGTCACAAATCTTCATGAGAGGTCCTCAAACAGACACTATCTGGCAGAGAAGTTCTAGTGGTATCAAATAGAGGAGAATATTTCTAGCTCAGGGTTGAACTGAGGGGTTCTTTGTGCTCCCTGAGCTTGGTTGTTTCCTGGCAGACATTTTATTACCTAACTAGGTAACATCATCAGCAGGCTAGCACTGATGATGTTACCAAGTTGGATAATAGATTCATTGGACAGCAGCCAAGCTCAGAAAACGCCAAAACTTTAGTGGATTCTGCATTGAGCAGGAATCGAACTAGATGACCTCAAAGGTCCCTTTAAGCTCTATGATTCATACAGGTAGTTTAATTGCAGTACATTGCCAAGAAAGATGACTTAACTTGTTCAGAACAGTAAACAGAAATGGACTCACAAATGGTTCGTCATGATATTTTGTTAGACAGACCATCATGGTTTAACTTTTATCCTCAGTTCTGCTCATCACAACAAGGGGCAAAACAAACGTACAAGGGGGAAAAAAGCACAGAGGGAAAAGGATTTGTATATTTAAATATAATAAGTTTAAAAAGAATTAGAGAAGAGTAATAACAATCAATTGTCCATTAGGTGGGAGAGGTAAGTTAAGTGGGGGATATATATATATATATATAAAGCATCCTTTTTGTATGTGAAAAATCAAAATAGTGGCTATGACTGTACAAATAAAACTCCACCCCCTTTTTACATGTGCATTATTTGTAAAGGGAGCAGGGCTTCCCTGATAACGTGGATTTTGGGGGGGGGGGGTTGCCTTTTTGAACATACACACTCATGGACACCTCATTGATTGATTGATTTGTTCAATTTATATGCCGCCTTTCTCTGGAGACTCAGGGTGGGTTACAATGCATTAAGCAATAGTCTTCATACTTTTGTATATACCTGCTTAGTAGGGCTTTCGTCCCCCCCCCCCCCCGCTCCCAAGCAGTGTTCTTTTTTATACAAAGTCAGCTTATTGTCCCCACAATCTGGGTCCTCATTTTACCTACCTCGAAAGGATGGAAGGCTGAGTCAACCTTGAGCCTGGTGAGATTTGAACTTTCAGTAATTGCAGGCTGGTAGCTGGTGCTACTTAACAGCACTTTAGTCTGCTGCGCCACCAAGACTCTTTTGCTCTTCTGTGGGAGAAAGATTCTGATTGACATATTATTGCTGACTTTTCTGCTGACAACTAAACCATCTCACAAAATGAAACACAATATAAAAAAAAGTAAGGTTCTACGCTAGCAAAGAAAAACCAACCTACTGGTGTAGATTAGGTGAAACGTGGCTTAATGCCAGTAACTATGAAAGGGATCTTGGAGTCCTTGTGGACAACCACTTATATATGAGCCAACAGTATGTGGCAGCAGTCAAAATAGCCAATGCAATTCTAGGCTGCATTAATAGAGGGGCAGAATCACATGAAGTTCTAGTACTGCTTTACGAAGTAAGACCACACTTGGAATATTGCATCCAGTTCTGGTCAACACATTACAAAAAAGATGTCAAGACTCTGGAAAAAGTGCAGAGAAGAGCAACAAAAATGATTAGGTGAATGGAGGCTAAAACATACAAAGAACGGTTGAAGGAATTGGGTATGTCTAGTTTAATGAAAAAGTGTGTTTAGTCAAGGCTATGGTTTTCCCAGTTGCAATGTATGGCTTTGAAAGTTGGATCATAAGGAAGGCTGAGCAGCAAAAAAATGAGGCATTTGAACTCTGGTACTGGAGAAGACTCCTGCGAGTCCCTTGGATTGCAAGGCCATCAAACCAGTCAGTCCTAGAGGAGATGAACCCTGACTGCTCTTTAGAAGGCCAAATCCTGAAAATGAAACTCAAATACTTTGGCCACCTAATGAGAAGGAAAGACTCACTGGAGAAGAGCCTAATGCTGGGAACGATTGAGGGGAAAAGAAGAACGGGACGATAGAGAACGAGGTGGCTGGATGGAGTCACTGAAACAGTAGGCATGAGCTTAAATGGTCTCCGGGGGATTGTAGAGGACAGGAAGGCCTGGAGGAAAGTTGTCCATGGGATTATGATGGATCTGACACAACTTCGCAACTAACAACAACGACAAGTCTAATGAAAAGAAGGACTAGGGGGCACATGATAACACTGTTCCAATATTGTAGGGGCTCTTACAAAGATGAGGGAGTCAAACAATTTTCCAAAGCACCAATAGGCAAGACAAGAAACAATGGTTAGAAACTAACCAAGGAGAGAAGCAACCTAGAACTAAGGAGAAATTTCCTAATGGTGAGAGCAATTAACCGATGGAATAACTTGCCTTCAGAAGTTGTGGGTTTTCCATCACTGCAGGCTTTCAAAGAGACTGGACAACCATTTGTCTGAACTAATATGGGGGTCTCCTGCTCGAGCAGGAGGTTGGACTAGAAGTCCTCTGAGATACCTGTCAATTCTATTATTCTATATTCTACTTTTGATTCTTTCCTTTAGAAATTAGCATGCATGGTCCAACATCTGTCCAGGACTTTTGTCTCTTAAGTAGCCCTCTAACAGGCTTGCTTATTTATTCTTGTGGGCTGGAAATGGGGTTTTAAATTATTTCATTATTTACTTTATTGGGATTTATGATTTGCTTTTGTTTTTATTGATTGGAACCCACCAAAAGAACTTCTGGGGCGTGAACAGCCTATAAATATTTTAAATCAATAAAACAAATATGTAGTAAAGGCAGACAGTTTGCACCTCTCACTCAGCCAGCAATTTGTGGGTGGAATTGTTTGCTGTACATGACAGAGAAATTTTTGCCAAAAACAATATTCCTTGGCCGTGTTCCTCAACTTTCTCTTGTGTTATCCATTGTTAATTTGCTACGTTCATTTTAAAAAGAAGGAATGAATGAAAGCCAGGCTTCAGCATTGTTTTGATCCTTGTAAACATTGGTGGCATGAATAGAGAGCACAACATTCCTAATTGTTGATTGTTGATTTTTAATTAATAACAAAAAGGTGAAAGAAATACAACAAAGAAGAGAAAAATACATAGAGGTAGTCCTCAATTTACAACCACAATTGACCCTGGGATTTTGGTCGCTAAGTGATGCAGTTACGAAGAAAGTCATCATGTGACTGGATCTAATTTTATTACCATTTTCCTCCAGCCATTAATTGAATCACCATGGTTATTAAATGAATCCATTGATGTTGTCTGCTTGTCAAATTGCACGTACTAGGTGTGTAGTACAAACATTTTCTCTGTAAATGTTACCTTTTGTCCCATGATCATGATTACATAATCTACGATTTTCTCCCAAAACTTAGTAAGTATAGGACCATGATGGCGAACCTATGGCACGCGTGCCACAGGTGGCACGTGGAGCCATATCTGTGGGCACGCAAGCGTTGCCCTAGCTCAGCTCCAGTCTGCTTACATGCACCGGCCAGATGAATTTCAGGCCTTCCAGGCCCAACGGAAGTCGGGAAATGCACTATTTCCGGCTTCCGGAGGACCTTCCGGGGCCTGGTAGGCCCATTTTTCACCCTCCCCAGGCTCCAAGAAAGCCTCTGGAGCCTGGGGAGAGTGAAAAATGGGCCTACCAGGCCCACCGTCCCACCGCGTGCCAAAAACAGAGGTCGCACGGGGGGGGGTCACACGTGCATGTGTGGGAGGTGGGGTGCATTGAATTATGGGTGTGGGCACATACACAAGCGACTCCCCTGCACTCCCCCACTGTTGGCACATGACAGCAAAAAGGTTAGCCATCATTGGTATAGGACCGTGATGGCGAACCTATGGCACGGGTGCCTCAGGTGGCATGCGAAGCCATATTGGTGAGCATGCGAGTGTTGCCCTAGTTCAGCTCCAGCACACATGTGTGCACTGGCCAACTGATTTTCAGGCCTTCCGGTCCCACCGGAAGTTGGGAAACTGGCTGTTTCCGGCCTCCAGAAGGCCTCCGGGAGAATGGGGAAGGCTGTTTTTGCCTTCCCCAAGCTCCTAGAAAGCTTCTGGAGCCTGGAGAGGGGGGAAAACAGGCCTACCGGGCCCACCGGGCCATCGCATGCCAAAAGCAGGGGGAAGTATGGGGGGGTCACATGCGCATATGCAGAAGGGGAGGGTGCATTGAATTATGGATGTGGGCACATGCACCCGTGATCTCCCACGCGACCCCTGTGTTGCGTCTAGTGGGTAACGTTCCGGAGGCTTGGTTGGTTTAAACAGTCAACTTTATTTCTAACACAACATACTCGAACACGAACAGTAGTAACAGCGACAAATCATAAGCAAGTCAGTAAGCACCAACAATTGCCTGACAGCTCCTTAAATAGAAGGCTGACTCCCGTCTGGGCCAATTGCGTGCAGCCTTTCTCCCGCTCCTTTGGCTGCTCGCGTCTTAGCCAATCCTGACGCCTGGCAACAGACCATGTCAGCAGGCGTCGCAACTATAAGGATCTAACACCCCTTCCCACCCGGACCGCGCACAGGTAGTCATCTAAATGTGTCGGACGGCGCCGAGAACGTGCAGACCGTCTCAGAACTGGCACGGACGACGAGGTGGGTGGAGTCGTTTCGGATTGCGTTAAAGGTTGCACCGGCACCCTGGCTCCAGAAGGTGGAGCTAACGCAGAGTCAGCTGAGGCAGGCAGAACAGTTGTCCTGTCCGGACTTGGAGGACTTGAACTCAGTGCTGGAGTCGCATCAACAGGTAAGTTGCCCGCTAAAACGGCGGCAGGCGTACAACGCAACTTGGCAGAACCCTCTGGTTGAACGCAGGAAGGAGGCGGCTGTTGGTCTTGGTCAGACGGGGAATTCGTATCGCCCACAATCCGCCTTCGAAGTTGATTTATATGTCGCCGCCAAACTCTCCCATCGGAGAGATGGACCCTATAAGAATAGGGACCAGTTATTTCTATAATTTGACCAGGTAACCACTGGCAGTCTTTGTCAAAATTTAAAGCATAAACCAAATCTCCCACACAGAACTCTCTGGCTGCCAATCGGGTCCCCCTAAAAGGTTCCTGACAATAATTCGGATGTAGCCGGTCTAAAGTTGTCCGAAGACGCCGGCCCATGAGTAATTCAGCTGGACTATGTTTAGTCGTTGCGCTAGGCGTCGTGTGTTGGGTCAGTAGATATTGCTGAATTTTATGGTGACAATTTGTAGTGCCCAAATGGCGAAGTGCTTCCTTCGCAGATCGCACTGCCCTTTCAGCTAGCCCATTAGTGGCCGGATTTGACGGGGCAGTTTGCGCGTGGCGAATGCCCAAACGGGCTAGGAAAATTTGGAAAGGTGCCGAGGTGAACTGAGGCCCATTATCAGTGACAATGACATCCGGTAACCCATGCGTGGAGAATAGGCCCTCTAATACTCGGATTATTGCTGAGGATGTAGTGGATGGCATGACAGCGAGTTCCACCCACTTAGAGTGGGCGTCTACTGCTATCAGAAAGGTCTGTCCTTGAAAAGGACCTGCGAGATCCAGATGTACGCTTGCCCATGGTGCCTTAGACGGTTCCCATTCCAGGACTGGGGCTGCTGGTGGAACCGGCCTTGTCAGTTGGCAGTCTGCACACTTGCCCACCCACACTTTCACGTCCTGGTCAATGCACGGCCACCAGACATAATTTCGTGCAAGGGCTTTCATACGAACAATGCCCGGGTGGGCGTTGTGCAAACAGGACAGGAACAGGGATCTCAATGAAGGGGGAACTACCACCCTGTTTCCCCATAGGAGACGGCCCTTGTTGATCGACAGCTCGTTTTGCCTGTGGTTATAAGGCATAAAAATATCATCGGGCTGTGTGGAAGGCCAGCCCCTCCGGACCCAATCCATGACCATGGAGAGCACCCGGTCCCTCGCAGAATGGGTTCGGATTTCGGCGGCCGTCACTAAGGGGGCCAATTCGTCCACCAGGAAGATTGAGCCCGCTGGAGCGGGATCTTGGATCCCTACAGGCAAGGGGCAGCGGCTGAGGGCATCAGCATGCCCGATGGCCTTGCCTGGCTTATAGACCATCTGATATGAATAAGCCGCCAAAAACTCAGCCCAGCGAGACATTCGTGGGGAAAGTATCAGGGGAGTTTGCCGATCCCCAGCCAGTAATCCTAACAAAGGCTTATGGTCAGTGACCAGTAAGAAAGACCGCCCATACAGGTAGTCATGAAACCGCTTCACACCTGCTACAGCCGCCAAAGCTTCTCTATCGATTTGACTGTAGTTTCTCTCTGTCGCAGACAATGTCCTTGAGTAGTACGCAATAGGTGCCTCAGCCCCTGAGGGCAAAAGGTGGCTCAAGATGGCCCCCACCCCGTAGGGAGAGGCATCACAAGTCAACGAAAGAGGCATGCTACTGTCATACTGCACCAAGACAGCATCAGACGCCAGGAGATTCTTAACAGCCCAGAAAGCAGCAGCAGCTTTACGATCCCAAACCCAAGGTGCCTTGGCATCCAGGAGCCGATGGAGGGGCTCAGCCACGGAAGCCTTATGGGGCAAGAAGACTGAATAAAAATTGAGCAGACCAAGAAAGGCCTGTAATTCGGCCTTATTGGTAGGAACTGGTGCCCGCTTAATAGCATCTACTTTAGATGGGGCAGGGCGAATGCCCGAGGCGTCGACAAGGAAACCCAAAAATTCTACTTGGGGGACACCCACCTTGCACTTGTCCTTTCTCAACTTCAACCCTGCCCACTGGAAACGGGAGAGCACAGCCCTGAGCCTGGTGATGAGCTCTTTCTGATCAGCAGCCGCGATCAGAACATCATCAAAATAGGGCACAACGCCCTCCAGTCCATGGAGCAAATGCTCCATGAGACTCTGAAAAATTCCAGGGGCTACACTAATCCCGAACTGTAAGCGGGTACACTTAAACGCCCCGTGGTGGGTCACTATAGTCTGAGCCAGGGCAGTGGCTTCATCCACCGGAAGCTGCTGATAAGCTTGAGCAAGGTCAAGCTTAGCAAAGACCTTACCCTGGCCCAGAGAGTGCAGCAAATGCTGGACAACAGGCAAGGGGTAGTGGTTGGCTTGGAGGGCCTTATTGATGGTCCCCTTATAGTCGGCACAGATCCTAATGGATCCGTCTTGTTTAAGGGGGATCACTATGGGGGTCTCCCAGTTAGAATGCTCTACAGGTTGAAGTACCCCCTGCTCAATGAGTTTATCCAACTCCCTATCGACTTTGGGCCGCAGTGCAAGGGGCACCCTCCGAGGTTTTAATCGAATTGGTGCAACCTGGGGATCCAAATTAAATGACAGAGGAAGCCCAGTGTATTTGCCCAGCTTACCATCAAATACCTCAGCGAACTCATGAGTGAGCCTAGTGAGGGCATCCGGGGATGTTAAATGGACACCAGACACCCCAAGGTGTAGGGCAGCAAACCAGTCCAGCCCAAGGAGCGTGGGCAGACAGTCACGCACAACAATTAAGGGCAAGCGACCCGAGAATGTGTTATAGACAACCTGGAATGACCCGCACCCTAAAATTGGGATACTATTCCCTTGATAGTCCCTCAGTTTAATGGGGCACGGCTTCAGGTGCTGCTGAGTCAAGGAGGGAGGTAGAGTCTGGAGTGTGTGCCATGATATTAATGATTTGGAGGAGCCCGTGTCCACCTCCATCTTGCAGGGGGCTCCCTCCAACCGAACGGTCACAAAAATCTTGCTTCCAGGAATGTGGACAGAGGCGTGGTTTACGGCCACCGATGAAACCTCACCCTCAAGGGTGGTGGCCACACTCTCATCGTGGCGTTCGGCTCGTCTGGTCCTCCTCCGCTTTGGCCCTGGCTCCCCAGCTCCCTCGAATGCAGATCGTGAATCAGGAACAACAGAACGGCAAACTCTTGAGAGGTGGCCTTGTTTGCCACAGCGCCTGCAGACAGCAGAACGGAACCTGCAGTCCGTGCGATTGTGAGAGCCCCCACAACCCAGACAAGAGCTCTGCGGTTTTTTCACTGCTGAGCTCCGCGATTTGTATTTGGTTGCCCTCAGGTGGCTCACTTCGTTCTCGCTCTCAGAAGTGTCCTCACGGTCTGACTCCTCGCAATGGACAGACGGAGGAGTGGCTGCGGATACACCCCCCCCCCCAGCCTGGAAGCGTTGTATCTCGGCTGCCAATTTAGCTGACATTTCGGCAGCCCTCGCTTCATCCAGCGCAATTGGAAGGGTCAAGTCTGCGCAAGCCAGCAACCTCTGCTGGAGCTTTAAATTCCGCACTCCGCACACAAGCTGGTCAAGGAGCATGTCATCCAGCTCCCTAAATTCACAGTGGAGTGCCGCTGTACGTAGGGAAGCCATATATTCGTTTATGGATTCCCCCTCCTTCTGTGCCCTTTGGTGGAAGGCGTGCCGTCTCGCAATCTTAGAGGGGGCAGGGGAGAAATGATTTTTAAGTTTCTCCATCAGCGTCTCCCACGGCACCGCAAACACAGCTTGAGGCGCAACAAGGGCCCTGGCAGTTGCGAAAATTTCACGGCCACACGAACTGAGGAAATACCCCCTTTTCCTCACACTCGACAGATCGGCCAGGTCGTTGGCCTGTAAGAAACACTCGAATCTCTCCAGGTACTCATCCCAAGTTTCCAAAGCAGATTCGAAGGGGGTGAATGTGGGAAGAGCGGTCACCATAGCGCAAGGGAGGAGGAATGGCTTACGTTAATAGTCTGTCAGAAATACCGGCACCGTCGCCTCACGCAGATCCCACCTTCGTCGCCACTTGTTGCGTCTAGTAGGTAACGTTCCGGAGGCTTGGTTGGTTTAAACAGTCAACTTTATTTCTAACACAACATACTCGAACACGAACAGTAGTAACAGCAACAAATCATAAGCAAGTCAGTAAGCACCAACAATTGCCTGACAGCTCCTTAAATAGAAGGCTGACTCCCGTCTGGGCCAATTGCGTGCAGCCTTTCTCCCGCTCCTTTGGCTGCTCGCGTCTTAGCCAATCCTGACGCCTGGCAACAGACCCTGTCAGCAGGCGTCGCAACTATAAGGATCTAACACCCTGCTTTTGGCACATGATGGCAAAAAGGTTAGCCATCATTGGTATAGGATATTGTAAAAATGTGTTTTGAAAGAAGTATTATCTTTATTACATTTCTAAGAAAGTGCTGTTGTTTACAGTTCTTTTTTATACAGACATAATAAAGTCCAATAAATTGTAGATATTATACAGTAAAAAATAATATCCAGAATTTATTGGACTCCAGTACGTTTGTCGAAAGTCATAATTTGAAATCCATTGACACTCTTGCTATAAACGTTAAGAAAATCTTCCATTGCCTAGACAATATTGGAACCTGTAATTCTTTATTCCACTTATTTTTTTAGCATCTGCATATCAAATTAATTTACTGATAACAAATATCTATAAAAATACAGGGATTTTTTTTTATTTTAGTTTTTAAAGGATTTAGCAAGTTGTTCTAGTATGGCAAGACTCTCAGGAGTTGTAAATACAGCTGGTCCAAACAATATTGTTAGCAATTGTGCTAGATGTAAATATTGCCATTGGGTTACATCTGGCAGATGATATTTGTCTCTTAACACAGAGTATGTTAAAAATTCATCTTCTCATCTATCAGCAGGTCCTAAGTCAATATCTCTGTTTGCATCCAGTTTTTTCATATCACCATCTTTTCCCCCCATTTTAAAACTTTGTTTCCTCAAAAGTCAATTTGGCATGGGAAAAAGGATGGACTCTTTGTTTTTTTTAATTAGATGTTACATTTCATAACTTTCTGAAATAATTGTTTCCGGAGATGTTATTTATTTATCAAATTTCTACTCACATACACCCTCACCCAAGTGTTTTAGTATATTTAGATCCTAATGCTGTAAGCGATGAGGTGGCCTAGTGGTGAAGATGCTCGCCTCACACTCAGGAAGCTGAGAGTTCAATCCTAGGCAGCGACAGACGTTTCTCTATCAGGGTGCAAAAAGGAAATATCTGCTGCAAACTCCACATAGGCGTCAGGAAGGGCATCCGTCCAGTAAACGCTCAACTCCATTCAGTCGCCCTGATTTCACCCCGATTAAAAGGATTACAGGGTTGTAAAAAGAAAAAAAAAAAGATCCTACTATTGTCCATCCAATCAAAGGTGTTACATATGAACGTTCCAAAATTGCCCAAATTGGAAAATTAACTCCAATTGTTGGCTTCCAGTATTTAATACTTGACAATAGGTAATGACAATATAACTCCAGATTCAGAAAACCAAATCTTCCCACATTAATTGGTATTTGTGCTTTCTATAAAGATAATCATAGAATCTAGGAACCCCATATAAATTTTCTAAATTTCTAAATTTTATTACGAATAAAGGAAAATATACATGTTGCAGTGTAATATTACAGGATCAAACCTGGATCAGTCACTGAGACCAGAGATTTGTCTTCTGAGTTTTTGGACTCATGTTGAGCCCATCCGCATGGAACTTCTCTCTACCAGAATATGTGCTTTGGGCTATTCTATGTGTAGTATTAATGTGGTGCAATGAATAAGGACATACATACATTCAATTTCGCAGCTACTAAGATTGTTGGCTGAGCAGGTACAAGATAATCAGAGAAATGATTGAAACCTGGGATAAAGGCCTCTTGTTAGTCAATGGGAATGCTGATTTACCACCAACTTATCAGCTATTTAGGAGCCAGGACTTGGCAGCAGAAGAAAACAACAGCCAACAACTTGATAGCTAACCATCAACACTCCAATCAACAACTAAAAAGCCACACACAACCAGGCAGCAGATAAATACTACCAGAGTTTCTTGCAAAAATCAAATCCAGAAAGCATACACAGGCAGACTGATTCAGCAGGATTCATAAACTTCTTTATATACAAGAATATATATACAATACCAATAGTAGATTTTTCAACATGGTAGAAGTTACAGGCAGAACACAAGGCAGGAGATAACAGTTTCATTTCAGCAGAGCAGACAAGCATGCACAGACTGCTTAGTTTCAGTTTCAGTTTATCTGCACAGACTCAGAAGCTGCAGACTAAGACACACTCTGGCTCCAGTCTGTCTGCACTTAGTTGCTATGCCTATTCATTGGCTGACCTTGTTACCATGTCTCTGCCAGTTCATGAATAATATGACAAATACTATGCATAGAATAGCCCAAAGCACATCTTCTGATAGAGAGTAGTTCCCTGAGGATGGGCTCCAGCATGAGTCCAAAAGCTCGGAAGACTAAACATTTGTTTCTGGTGACCGGTCCAGATTGGATGCTGCAAAGGTTTATTTTCTGAAAATATTTTCCAGATTTATAATCCGGAATTCCTCTCAGAATATAAATTAATCTGAGAATAATATTGATTTTGAAGCATTCACCTTTCCCCCAAAGGGTAAGGTTTAATGACTCCCTTCTATGCCTATCTGAAGAAACCTCTCTCTCTATTTTATTTATATAATATGTTATTAACTGAGGTATATCCTTTGGTATAAAGGTAAAGGTAAAGGTAAAGGTTCCTCTCGCACATATGTGCTAGTCGTTCCCGACTCTAGAGGGCGGTGCTCATCTCCGTTTCAAAGCCAAAGAACCAGCGCTGTCTGAAGACATCTCTGTGGTCATGTGACCAGCATGACTAAATGCCAAAGGCTCACAAAACGCTGTTACCTTCCCATCAGAAGTGGTCCCTATTTTTCTACTTGCATTTTTTACATGCTTTCAAACTGCTAGGTTGGCAGTAGCTGGGACAAGTAACGAGAGCTCACCCTGTTACACGGCACTAGGGATTTGATCTGCTGAACTGCCAACCTTTCGATTGACAAGCTCAGCGTCTTAGCCACTGAGCCACCACATCCCTATATCTTTTGGTATACATATGCCTAAATACTTAATGGTTTCAGTACAAATATGGAATTGATATTCCTTAAACGGATGGGTAACCCAATTTTCACCCATAGGCATAAATTCCAATATGGACCCGTTAACAGAATATCTGGCTATTTTGCTGAAGGCGTCTATCTTTTGTATCGACACTGGGATAGTAATATGAGTTTTAGAACTAAACAAAACAATGTCATCTTCAAATAAAACCAATTTGTGTTCAAACTCAGAGGCATTCATTAAAAAAATAAAACAATGATCTGTGGCTACAACACAATCTTTTTCTTTGGAAATGTGCAGATCCACTCAGAAAATTAAAACAAAAATTTGCTGAAGCTATGTAGAACGCTTCAGGGGGTTTCAAGGAATGGCGACTTGCATTTTCATCAATGTGTCTTTCAATCAATAAAGTATTTACTTAGTACCTATTAGGCCAGCCTTATGGTAACAGGCCATTCTTCAGCAATTTGATGGGGGAAAAAATAAAAGAGAACAGAGTTTACTCTCAAACTGGCCCAAAATGTTGGTAGAAAGAAAGATTGGAGAACTTGCCTGAGAAATATGGATCCAGATCAGGGGTGTCAAACTCAATTTCATTGAGAGCCGCATCAGGGCTGTGATTGACCTCCGTGGGGTGGGGGGGGGAAGCTGACTGGGTGGGTGTGGCCAACGGGTGGCCATGACCAGCTTGACACACAACTCCCTAAACTGCTACCATGTTTCCTCTTTGCATTGGGTAGACCAGGCTGAAGTTAATCTGGCCCAATCTTTCATCTTTACATTGAGTAGACCAAGACAGCCCCATGGGCTGGATCTGACCACCACGATCTAGATCAGGGGTCTTCAACCTTGGCGACTTTAAGACTTGTGGATTTCAATTCTCAGAGTTCCTCAGCCAGTTTTGCTGGCTGAGGAATTCTGGGAGTTGAAGCCCACAAGTCTTAAAGTTACCAAGGTTGGAGACCCCTGATCTAGATATTAGCTGGAATGATATATCCTTGTTTTCTAGCAGAAGTGAGCAAATATGTGTCTCTATGAATCTTCTTAGGACCATAGAAAGGGTCTTCAGACAGCACTGGCTCCTTCAGTTAAGAAACAAAGAATGAGCAACACCCACAAGAGTCTGACACGATTGGATTATCTTTACCTTTAGTTGAGAGTTACACAGACTCATTTGAGAGTTGGGCAGCTTATATATTAAATTGTCTGTAAGCTGCCTAGAATCACCTCATAGCGGGAGATGGGCATCATAAAAATTAACTATATACAATAAATAAATAAGAATACATCGTAATTTCCCCACTTTTTCTAGGTCCTCAATTTGTTGTCTAACACCTGAATTTCAAGGTGAATTTCAAGTAAGAAGGAATCACTTGCCATACCATTCATTGCTCTGAAATCTGATGAAACGAAAGGAATGGCTTAGAGAAATTACCCTCCCTGTCCACTTCATATTCGACTTATCTTTCAGAATGCCCTTCACAATTTGGTTGGGGTGATAACATTTAAATATTTTGTTATTCAGCGCAGAGAGGACGGGGGGTGGGGGGGCGGAGAACCTTCTTTCAGCTTCATTTTCAAAGGAATTCCATGAATCACTGAAATGTGACATTTCTAAAGGTTTAAGGTACCGATTTCAAGGGAGGCGACAAGCCCCCCCGAGCCTTTTCCACCTTTTGTTTTGTGCCAGTTTTTTATTTTTTTTTTTAATGTAACGCTGCACAAACTGGGTGCAAAAAAAGGATTATTGATCGGCCCGATCCTCACGAGAGCGAGAAAGAAGGAAGAGCAAACTAGCATTGATTTGGAAATGGTAGTAATGGAATAGGGGAATGGGCAGGGGTGGGGGGGAGGAGAGGGAAAGGCCGTTGTTTGCTGGGAACAGATAAAAATGAGCGATCTTTCAGGCGTGCTCTATCTGCTTAAATCAAACCGTAATAAATGAGGCTGGGTTTTCAGACACATGAAATCAATAGGGCAAAGTGCATTTGAGGAACCTCATATCATCAAAACTAACCAGGTCGGACTTCATCATGCAGCTAACAGCCTCATTGTTCTTGGAAATATTGTAGAAATCATACCTCACTAGTCCTGGTGTCTGGCACGGTATTAGGAGATTCCAGATGGGGGTTTAGACAGGAGCCTCTTGCAAGATTCGTCAATTTAAAAGAAAAAGAAAAAAGAAAGTTAATGGGTCACTTCTTTTGAATATAACCCTTTCTTTTATACAAAGGCAGGACAGCGTATATACAATAGAGGTGGGTTTCAGCAGGTTCTGACCAGTTCTGGAGAACCGGTAGTGGAAATTTTGAGTAGTTCAGAAAACCAGTAAATACAACCACTGACTGGCCCCGCCCCCATCTATTCTCTTCTTCCCGAGTCCTAGCTGATGTGGGGGAAATGGGGATTTTGCAGTATCCTTCCCCTGGAGTGGGGTGGGAAAGGAGATTTTACGGCATCCTTCCCCTGCCACGCTTACCAAGTCATGCCCACCAAGCCATGCCACGCCCACCAAGCCACACCCACAGAAGCAATAGTAAAAATTTTTAAAACCCACCACTGATATACAACAAATAATAACAATGTATTACTTACATTAATTTGGTCTAGTAGATAAGCTACCAGGCTAGAAACCAGGACACTCTGTGTTTTAGTCCTGCCTTAACTGTGAAAGCTGTCTAGGTGATTTGGGGCCAATCACCGGGATATGATGAGTCCTAGTCAGTGGTGAAATTCAAATAATTTAACAACCGGTTCTCTGCCCTAATGATTGGCTGGGTGGGTGTGGCCATGGTGGGCATGGACAGGGGCTGTGACAGGCAGCATTCGGCCTCCTGCACCCCCTGGGAGCAAAAACGGGCCACAGGGAGTGCGCCACCCCCCCCCAGTGCCCCATTTTGGGCCTAGTAGACCTCTCTGCACCCCCTGGGAGCAAAAACGAGCCGCAGGGGTTGTGCTGTCCCCCCGTGCCCCGTTTTGGGCCTAGTAGGCCTCTCTGCAGCCTCCTGGGAGCAAAAACAGGTTGCAAGGGGGGCCCGCACTGCACCCCTTTGCACCCCTTTTTGGGCACCTGCAGCCTCCTGGGAGCAAAAATGGGCCATGGGGGCCCATGCTGCAGCCTCCCGCACCCCATTTTGGGACTAGAAGGTCTCCCTGCACTTACCTGGGAGCCAGAATGGGGCGTGTGGGGACTTCTGGAGGGGGCGGAAAGGGGAAGGGCTAGCCAGCAATTTAACAACCGGTTTGGCTGAAGTGGTGCGAACCAGTTGAATCCCACCACTGGTTCTAATCCCGCCTTGGGCATGAAAGCCATCTGGGTGATTTTGGGCTAATCACCAAAAGACAATGAATTTTAATTGTAGTCCTGCCTTAGACATGAAAGCTGGTTGGGTAACCTTGGGCCAATCATTAGGAGATTGTGTGTTCTAGTCCCATCTTAGCTATGAAAGCCATCTGGGTGACCATCCGCCACATTCCCGAGTCTCAATATATTTCTCCTTCTTTCCTCTTAATGGTCAAAGCCAGACATAATGCATAACATTAGTTTCCTATCTCCTATTCATTTATACTTTCCCCCTTTTCCTGTATGCCCATGTACTCCGCATGTGCAGGAAGTGGCATAAAAACAATTCAATTGGCAACAGTCTAAACTGGTTCTTTATTTTCATTTTTTTTTTTAAAAAAAAAAGGCAGCCCCTTCCCCATCCCAGGAAATTAGCATTTAAAGAGTAATTAAAAGGAAATATGGACGGAAACTTTCTTATTCCCCAATTCTATAATGGCCAATTAACCTGTACATATAAATGTTTTGTATGCAGACAATCTCAAATTAAATCTCTAGGTTTCTAGATAAAATCCTCAGAGAGAAGGAAGAATAATAATTGAGTGGCTGAAAATTCTCTGGAAGGTTTTGGATGGTCTCTCACTTGCATAACTAAATTTTAGTTGCCAACCATCGTACCTCAAATAAAAGCAGTTGGTTATATGTAGAAACCTTTGCGTCTCTTTCTGTATGAAAAGGGGTACATTTTCATAAAGGATTAATTATGCCTGCAAATGTCACCTAATTCTGTTCAAAAGCAGTTAACTCTTGTGACTTGTCTAGTTATGAAGCATGCTTAAAGGAATCTAAGCCATAAACCTTTGCATAAAGTTTATCCATAATAATAAGACGCTCTTTAAGGAACATTGTCCATCTGTTCCCGAAAATTTATCTCTTTTAATTTAAAATTTTGAAACGTGTTATTTGTAGTTTTTCCCAGAGGTGGGATTCAAATAATTTAACAACCGGTTCTCTGCCCTAATGATCAACTGGGTGGGCGTGGCCATGGTGGGCATGGCCAGGAGGTATGACAGACAGCACTTGGCCTCCTGCCCCCCCCCCGGGGAGCAAAAATGGTCTGCAGGGAGACATGCTGCCCCCCCCGCCCCCTTTGTTGGGCCTAGTAGGCCTCCCTGCAGCCTCCTGGGAGTGAAAATGGGCCACGAGGGGGGGCACATTGTACCTCCCCCCCGCACCCTGTTTTGGGTCTAGGAGACCTCCTTGCAGCCTCCTGGGGGCAAAAACGGGCTGCGAGCGGGGAGGCGCTGCACCCCCCCCACGCCCCATTTTGGGCCCAGCAGGCCTCCCTGCACTTACCTGGGAGCCAAAATGGGGTGCATGGGAACTCCTGGAAAGGACAAGGAAGGGGAGGGGTGAGGGCAGCCAGCAATTTAACTACTGGTTCTCTCAAACTGGCCCGAACCGATTGAATCCCACCACTAGTTTTTCCTATTAATCAGTCAGTTCAGCCAGGCATACTTTGATCAGGTCCAAATTTGCTAAAACACCAATGTAGATGGTAGCAGGATCCTATGTTGGCTGCACATCCCTAATTTATTACATTTTCAACAACAAACAAAATGTTTTGAATACTTGACTGTTGTTTCTTAATATCTGACCGATTTTGCTTCAGGAAGTTTGCCTTCTAAAATGTTGCTGGAAAATTAAAACTATCCATTAAGTCCACTTGTCGAAAAATGCTAAAATGGCCACTGTTTACACTACAGTTATTTCCATTTCAATTTGTCTGGACACCTAATTCAAAAAAAATGCATCAATAACTATGAAAACTTTGTCTCCCCTCCCCCCATATCTAATAAACAAAGGCACGAACAAAATAGGGTAAAGAAATCTCTGGGTCAGTGCTAAAGTAGTATTGGGATGAAATATATATTCCTTCATACTTGATAAGGCTGCTGTGTTTATTTTTGTTCAGGCTGCACTGGAAGATTGATGATATCATTAACTCTTCATTTCCTTACTTTATGTGTTTACCAACCCCTCCCACTTTTATATGGTGTAGAAAGCAAGTGAATTGTTGTCACTTAGCAACCCTATCAATATTACACTCTTACATATAAATGCATGGACACAGCTGAATGAATCTTTTGGGGAAAGAACAGCAATTCTGGAAAACAGTGGAAACTCTTTGACCATTACCTTAAAAACTACTTTAGTACATTAGTTTTAGCCCCTTTTTATTACCCAAATAGCCTCTCCTGCCTGCCCTTTGCAAGCTTGATAGAGAAGAAAGTTAAAGTTGCCTCAAATTCTGCTAACAACATATTCAAGTTATACCAATTTTCTTGCATTGTTTTTCTACACTGTAGCAAAAGATGATAGTAGATTAGTGTAGACGTTAATGATTGCTATTGTAGAAAGTTAGCACCCATCCCTCTCCTAGAAGAATGAAATATTTAGGGAAATATTAATAAGGCAAGATACTATATTTCCCTAAAGGGAGAAATGGAGAAGCATGCACTTGGATAGCAACTCCCACCTTTCTTAATAGCCCTCAGCAGACGTCAACATTTAAGAGATAAAGAGCTTATTGAAAGAAGACAAGTATCTAGGTAGCTCTATTCATAAGCAAATACTCTCACCCAAGAGCCAACACAGGAAAAAGCCATTCAGCCGCAATGGGAATTGCCCAACACCCTTTCAGAACAGAAGCCCCTTCATTGCATCACCCTCAGAAACTTCAATCAAACATAGCTCAGACAAACACCTAGGATTTGTACTTTGCCTATAGAGCCAGCTATGACCTGAACATAACCTCTACATCAGTAGTGGGATTCAGCCGGTTCTGTCCGGATCGTGTGAACCGGTAGCAGTGACTGCGGGAGGCTCTGCCCACCCTCCTGGACGTAATGTGCGACTACTGTGCATGCACAGATGGCCATGTGCAGAGGTGGCACATGTGAGCGAAGCGAGCATGAGCACATCCTCACATTTGCAAACTGGTAGGGGAGGTAAGTGAATCCACCCTCTACTCTACATGACCCCATGGGAGTCTGACAACAGCCCATAGAATACATGTTCTTGCACAGGAACAGGAAGCGCATATACAAAGCCCAGGAAAGGTATAAAAAGTTCTGGTCAGCTCCCCAGAATCATGTGCTTGGTGCAGTGGTGAAATCCAAATTTTTTACTACTGGTTCTGTGGGCATAGCTTGGTAGGCATGGTATGGCTTGATGGATGTGGCTTGGTGGGCATGGCAGGGGAAGGATACTGCAAAATCTCCATCCCCACCCCATTCCAGGGGAAGGATACTGCAAAATCCCATTCCCTCCCCACTCCTGGGGGAAAGATATTGCAAAATCTTCATTCCCACCCCACTCTGGGGTCAGCCAGAGGTGGTATTTGCTGGTTCTCCAAACTACTCAAAATTTACACTATCGGTTCGCCGAACTACCTGTCAGAACCTGCTGGATTTCACCCCTGGCATGGTGGTTGTGTTTCACCTTTAAACCATCTTTCCTATCAGCCTCCATGTTTCCAGTGTCTTTCTCCAGGCTTGGAACTGAACCAAATGGATATTTCTTCCCATACTTTCAACCATGGAATCCATAGGAATTAGCATTTTTGGATATTTTTGAAGACCGCCAATCTGCAGCCTTCCATTACTTCAAAAGTAAGGCAAGAAGATAATTCACATATGAAATTATCAGATCCACTCAGGATGATATTGTTTATCCTGTCCCACAGAGATACAGGTAGTTCTTGACTTACAAACACTCATTAAACCATGGTTCAAAGTTACAATGGCGTCAGAAATATGATTTATGGTTTCTATTCCCACTTATGATCATTGTATCAAAAACACCCCGCAGTCACCTGACTGGATTTGGGTGCTTGGCAACCAGTTTGCATTTATGATCAGTTGTAGCATCCTGTGTAATCACATGATTGCAATTTGTGATCTGTTTTGCTGCTCTCTGGCAAAAAAAAGAAAAGAAAAGAAAAGAAAAGAAAAGAAAAGAAAAGAAAAGAAAAGAAAAGAAAAGAAAAGAAAAGAAAGGAAGTTATTGGGGAAGCTGGATTCTCTTAATGACCCCTGTGATTTTTTTTTTTTTTAAAAACTACCACAGAAAAAAAATGTTTGCAAAATTGGGTCCAATTGTGTGATGGCTTGACTTATGACTGCACCAATTTATGACCAAAATTTCAGTTCTAGTTGTGCTCATAAATCAAGAATTGACTGTATCCACAGGGGGATCAAAAAATAAGATTGGATGGGCAAAATTCCTTTAGGGCCGTGATGGCGAACCTTTGGCACGGGTGCCACAGGTGGCACATGGAGCCATATTGGTGGGCACACGAGCTCAGCTCCAACACGCATGCATGCGCCAGCCAGCTGATTTTCGGGCCTTCTGGGCTTACCAGAAGTCAGGAAACATACTGTTTCTGGCCTCCGGAGGGCCTCGGGGGGGGAGCCATTTTTGCTCTCCCCAGGCTCCTAGAAAGGCTCTGGAGCCTGGGAAGAGCAAAAATTGGGCCTACGGGCCCACCGTGCCATCACATGCCAAAAATGGGAGCACAAGGGGGCGGGGCACATAGAATTATGGATATGGGCACACGGGTGTGTGACCCCACCACGCTCCCCCCACTTTTGGCACGCGATGGCAAAAAGGTTAGCCATCACTGATTTAGGGCATCATCAAACAACCTCTTGGTACCCAAGAGCTGCTCCCAAATTTGAGAGTAGGACCCACTTGTGGGCAAAACTATGTTTTTGGAGGTGTGTGTGTGTGTTTTTAAACTAACATTTTTAAAATAAACAGTTAATATAACTTAAATGCAGGAAAATTGTGCCCCCTGTTTTTAACCAGTACTTCAATTTCAACCGTAATAACACAAGGGCTATCAATAGATTCAAACTCAATGTAAATCACTGTAATCTTGATTGTAGAAAATACGACATCTGCAATAGAGTAGTAAATGTCTGGAACACTCTACCCCATCCTGCTGTTAGTCTCTCTAATCTCCATACCTTTTATCTTAAATTGTCTATTGTGGACTTTTCATGTTTTTTAAGAGATCCGTAAAGGGGGCGTGCAAAAGCGCCCGAGCGTGCCTACCGTCCCTGTCCCACTGTCCCCATTTATATGTAATCATTCTATGTGCTTATGGCTATGTTTTGCCTATTTATATCCTTTAATTTGTGCCAATTTTTTTTCATGTGTCCATGTCTAGGTCTATAATGTTACTTGTTTCCTTATACTTGTTAACAAACAAACAAATAAATAACCATACTCATATTGGAAGCTGGGCTTCCATCCCATCCCTACCCCTTTCCTTACACTTCAATCTTTCCCTCTCTCCTACCCCACACCCCGAATGCCAATGTTAGGCTGTGAGCTCACGAACCTTTGGATAGGTGAGATGCAGCCATGGCATACAGTTTGCTTAGCAAACCCAGTTTAAAACCTTGTTTATAAAATATGTGGACTTTTTCCCTGACCGGCAAGTCATTTCCAGGAAAATCAGAGCAAGTTTTCCAGCCCTATTTATTTGGAGATACTGAGATGAATGGTGGGACACTTCCTTGCATGAAAAGTAGATCCTTTTCTGTTGGTGGGAAGAGAGAGAGAAACCCCCCCCCCCCCTGACTGATCTGCTCATTGTGACTGCAGATGTCACCCGAGATATTTGGCATGCAAAGTATGTGATCTTCTCAATTATACTTCCTTCCTTCCTAGTTCTCTAAGTTGGACAGTTGTCATTTGGTTACAGCCTTAAGCTTCGCCCAAGGCATTTTATTTTGCCCGTCTCCCTCTATGTAAATCTCCACATGGGCCTTCCTGGGTCTTCTGGTCTCGTCTGCTTTGTTCCAAGTCCTTAATCTCCTTAACGTATTCCCAATCATCTCAGCCATATGATTGAGCTTCCATCTTCCGACCCTGTCCATTTCTATCATGGTGATCTTCACTCTAATTGCTCCTCCCGTGTCTCTCCTGGAGACATTCAGTATTCCTCTCTCAAATTTGAGACAAGCACATGATGGACTGTATGTATCTTTCTGCCTCTCTCTTCTAAAGATCCCAAAAGAAAATCCAAAAAGGAAAGGAAGATTTTGTTTTATATATAGAGAGAGAGAGCAGCCTACTTTTAAACATCTAACATAATTTACAGCTCACGAAGGCGCTTTGCTATTAATTCAATCATGCATTTTTCACCCAAGAAAAGTGGGGGTTTTTTGGGTTGAGACTTAGATTTCGCACCTGCTCTCTGCAAGATAGTGGTTTTAATGTATATTTTATAGCCATGTGAAGCTGGCAAGGGAAGAAGGCATTTCCATTCAGCATCCTCGGTGACAGTAAGCACAAAATTGGGCTTTAGTCAAGGGTAATTAGCAAGCATTGGCTGGTTGGGTGATTTACGCCATATTCGGTAAGCTTAAAAATAGCTTTTTGCTCTTTCCTTACCTTAGAAAAAGACCAGAAATTCCAAAGAGAAAATGGGATGGGAAAATAAGACGTTTGAACTGAATACATTTTAGAGTCAGATTTTGTGAGATGAGTGGCCATACAAATTAGATGCAGTAGATAGAGGCAATAAAGATACCTCTGTTTTAAATAAATAAAATGAATAAAAGTCAATACAGATAGTCCTTGACTTCCAGCGGTCAAGTTGAACGGTTCGGTAAGTGACCGTTCAAATTTACAATGGCACCCATTTTTCACACTTATGACCGTTGAAGCATCCCCATGGTCACGTGTTTTACATTGGGATGCTTCAGAACTGACTCACATTTATGACTTTTGTAGTTGTCCCAGGTCATGGGATCACATCTTGCAACCTTCTGACAAGCAAAGTCAACGGGGAAACCAGATTCACTTAACAACGCTGTTAGTAATTTAACAACTGCAGTGATTCACTTAACAAATGTAGCAAGGAAAGTTGTAAAACAGGGCAACATTCACTGAACAAAATTTCACTTTGTAATATCAATTTTGGGCTCAATTGTGGTAATAAGTTGAGGACTACCCATATAATAGCTTTCAGAATGTCCACCTGCTTATGTATATCTTCCACATGATGCACATAAAAACAGATGGATCTTTGATTGCTGTTATCTTGATTTTATTCTTTTAACCATACCCTGGAGATACCCCTAGGCTCCCATATAAAGAAACTAGCTGGACGCCCCTGCTTTGCTAGGAAACTATGTGATTGGGTGTGATAAATTGACACTTAAAGCTGAATTAATGTAGAATGTCTAACTCCTTAGCATCAGCGTGTGTGAATATAATACTGTATATGAAATAATAATGATCTGATGGTCATTTCAAAAAATCCTTTCATAGTGAGCACCTACAACCCAAGAGGAACATATGTGCCAAATTTCAAGTTTGTAGGCTTTACGTTCTGGAGTTTTTGTGATGAGTGAGTGGTACTTGGCTTTTATATATATATAGATTAATATAGGCATAAATTAAATTATGGCCAAGATTTGCTACCTGATTTTCTAGCTTTTCTTTATTCTAGATTTGCTAGAAATTAATATGAGGCACAGGTTGCATTTAATCTCACCAAGGCCTGCAACTGTTGGGTCATCTCAAAATATCAAGCTAAAAAAACCCCAGACAAATGATATTATTATTATTTTGTCATTTTATATACTTCTGCTTCTGTTTCTTTTGAAGAGCCATCTGCCTGCTAAGATGGAAATGGAGAGGGTGGGAGGGCAGGAGCTTGGAAAGTTTGTTTTAGTCCCATTTGCAAATGAAAGAATTCATCTGTACTGCCTGAGCTTGATAAACTTTTTCTAAGCCTTTTTGTGCCAATTTAGGACTTTTCCAGTTTGGTTCCATGGATCTACTATCTCAGCTTTGCAATGCAATCCCAATGCCTCAAACACACTGGGATATTTGCGTTAGGATAAAGGGCTTAGGAATTAATCTTTGAGAGAAGTTGATTCTCTCTGAAAATATATTCCAAAATATTGCTGTATGAATTTTCATGCCCTTTTAGAATCCTATAGGTACGAAAGAGAACAAATTAGAGTTTGTTCCGGGAACTGCTGAATTGGGACATGCAAAAATAGATTGATGACTCCATATGGGTTAGATAGATTCAGTTTTCATGGTTTATTTCGAAGGTGAACATAGGTGCACATAGTCCTCGGCTTACAACAGTTCATTTAGTGAACGTTTGTTTTGGCCCACCAGCGGCCTGTGCGGATCGTGACTGATCCCGATGATGAGGAGGCTGGTGTGGGGGTCGTGCCAGCAGCCTGTGCAGCCAGCGCTCGCGTTGGACAGCAAGGAGGCTGAAGAGGATGTGGTGCCAGAGGCAGAGACTCAGCCTGGGCCTTCAGAACCTCCAGAGGCTCCTTCAAGTGGAGAGAGCGAAGTGGAGGAGCCTCTCCTCAATGCTCAAGCACACAGGGCTGCCGAAAGGCAGGAATGGCTACTCAGGAGGAGGAAGTCTCCTTGAGAGTAAGGTTTGAGGATAATTGGCCACTCCCTTAGCCTATTTAAGTCGCACACAGTTAGTAATTTCTTGCTGGAAACAATGTATAATTATTACAGAGCATTTTTGAAGAGTGAATGTCTTATCGTATCTTGTTTTCTGGGCTGGTTGCCAACCTTTGCCAGACTTTGTTTATTCTTGGTACGTTATAACTTTGATAAAGACTGCTGGTGTGTGTCACAATCCTTGGGAATCCGGAGCTGGGGCAGAACACCATTGAAAGTTACAACAGGACTGAAAAAAATGACTTATGACCGTTTTTCACACTTACTACCATTACACCATCCCCATGGTCACATGATCAAAATGCAGGTGCTTGGAAACTGACATGTACTTATGTTGGTTGCAGTGGCCCTGGATCTTGTGATCACTCTTTTGCGACCTTCTGATGAGCAAAATCAACAGGAAAGCCAGTATCTCTTAACAACTGTGTTACTAACTTAACAACTACAGTGTCCCAAAGGTGCTTTTTTTCAAGATGTCCCTGGACTTTCTGGTTTTTCTTTGAAGATGTTTCGCTTCTCATCCAAGAAGCTTCTTCAGCTCTGACTGGATGGTGGGGAATGGAAGGATTTATGCTCCTTGCAGACAGCTGGACATTTGCATGCTTTTAGTGCAGGGGTGTCAAACTCAAGGCCTGTGGGCTGAATCTGGCCTGCAGGGTGCTTAGATGTGGCCTGTGGTGCTTCTGCAGCAAAAACAGAGCTCCGTTTCCGGCTGCGAGGGTCTTCTGCCTCCGCATGTGATGCAACCCTGATGTGACCCTCAATGAAATCAAGTTTGACACCCCTATTTTAGTGGGTCGTTAAAGTCACCTGAAGGTTTATCTCTGTCCCGAGGGTCACCTGAATAGTGTGAATGGGTGTGGAGCCTTCTTGGAAATGTTGAAAGGACTGTGTTACAGATTGAAAAAAAAAGCACCTTTGGGGCAACCATGACCTGGATGACTGAGATTCTCTGTAGACATTTACCAACTGCAGTGCTTCGCTTAACAACTGTGGCAAGGAAAGTCGTAAAATGGGGCAAGCTCGCTTAACAAATATTCCACTTGGCAACATACATTTTGGACTCACTTGTGGTCAGGAGGACCAACTCTACTGCCAGTTTGGAAGGTTGCACCAATGGGTAGAAGCCACTCAAAATAGATTACAACCAGTGGCAGAATTCAACCGGATTCAACAGGTTCATTGAGCATGTGCTTCGCTCCGCGCACACAGAGCTCTAAAACGTACCTTCTACTGCAGTCCCGGTGAGTAAAATAGCTGAGGTGCAGCAATTTGCTCTGCCATGCCTATCACCTGGGCTTCAAACGAAGGAAATACAGGTCGGTATAGCTTGGGGTGGGTGGGCGGGCCCAGCTGATCGTCAGAGCGAAACTGTTCGCTCTCAGCTGATCGTCGGAGCTACCAGTTTGCCTGAACCGGTATGAACTAGCTAAATCCCACTCCTGGTTACAACTGATTACTTTTGTTTTATGACTTTACTTTTATCTTTATGCCATCAAGGGCTCTAAAAGTGAGTATCTTGAATTGTATCAGAAGCCAACTGGTAATCAGGGCTGCTGTTTGCAAAGCAGTGGGGAGGATGCATAAGTATATCCTGATATCCCCATCACTGCCTGTGCCAGCTGTAGTTTCCAAAAGGTTTTCAAAGGCAACCCCATGTAGATAGCATTATAGTCATCAATCATGAGATGGATCGCCAACATGATCGCCAACGTCTGATAATGGAGATGGCACAAAAAGAAGAAGAAGAATCATGAGATGACCAGGTGAGGGGTAACTGTCTAATGAGCTTCCACATCCAAGAAAGAGTGGAAAGCTGGTACGCTAGATATATCCAGGGATGGAATGCTGCGGGTTCGCAGTGGTTTGGGAGAACCTCTAGCTAAGATTCTGTGCAGTTCAGAGAACCCCCAAATCTTACTCCTGGCTGGCACCAACCACCCCACCCTGCCCCTCCTAGGAGTCCCCACGTGGCCCATTTTGGATGCAGGTAAATGCAGGGCGTGCACGGAGACTCAGGGAGGACAAAAAACAGGCCTAGCAGAAGTTTGGGAACTTCTGTTTCTGGCCTCCAGAGGGCCTCTGGAGTCTGGGGAGGCCATTTTTGCCCTCCCGGGAACCTTGAGGAAAGCCTCCGAAGCTGGGGAGGGCAAACACCCCCCCACACACACACACCGTGGTGCAGGAGGCAGAGTAGGCCACGCCCACCATGGCCACACCTACTTAGCAACCGGGCAGAGAACCGCTTGCTAAAATTTCTGAAGCCACCCCTGGATATATCTGGACAAGGGGTCTCCTCGTGACACCTGCTACCTGGTCTTTGAGTCGAAGCCTGAAATCCAACAAGACCCCATATGATAAAAATGAAGAAGGGCAAACTGATTGCAGACTAGAAATGGAATTTCCACCAAAAATGGGAAGCCCTAATAAACACAGATGCTTGGTCCTTGTTAGGATTGAGCCTGAATGTGTTTGTCCTCGTCCAGATGTATACAGTTCTAGACTTTCCCAACATCACTTGTCCAGCTTGGGATCAAGATGTACTATTGAGTATTATAACTATATTGATGATACTTAACCCAAATCAAGGGATGGACGTCAGCCAATGGTTTCATACAAATGTCAAACAGAAAGGAAGAAAGCATTAAGCCCTTTAGCCTTCCGTAGACTAAGGAACTTTAGACTTAGTTTTAATAGCTAATCAATAGCAGTTGATGAGTATGAGTCAGTTCTCATCTTGGGAACCATAGAATTAAAAATTCTGTGGTTCCCTTTGTCCTGGGTATATACAATAAGTCCAAGCTCAAGCATTTCCTGTTCCATCTTCCAGTCCTCCATTCCCCCACCCCCTCAGATCTATACATGGTTTCATACAAATGTCAAACAGAAAGGAAGAGAGCATTGATCCCTTTAGTCTTCCGTGGTCTAATGAACTTTAGGCTTAGTTTTAATTGCTAATCAATATCGGTTGGTGAGTATGAGTCAAATCTCATCTTAGGAACCATAGAATTAAAAATGTCCTTTGTACAACAGATGTCCTGGGTATATACAGTACAGGGGTGAAATATCAAACCAGTGTTTCCAACGATCAGCTGGGCGACAATCAGCTGTGACTTGCGATTTATATTAGCTAGAATCGTCGGATTTCCTGCTTTCTAGCTAATCTAAATCGTATGGCACAGTGGATTCCTCCACCCTCGCTGTTCTACTTACCTTTGCAAACTCGGAAGGCTTTGAAATGTTCCTTTTTTAGCACTGCGCGGGAGCTCCTCAGGTAGCAGATTCACAGAACCAGTAGCAGATTTCAGGGGGTTTCACTCCTGATACAGTAGGCCCATGTCAAGCATTTCCTGTTACCTCTTCCAGTCCTCCATTCCCCCTCCCCCAAAATCTATACATTATAGGAAACCTGAAGGACTGCAACTCCATTCTCTATAAAAGAGGAATCCATAGATCCCACTGCAGTTGGTCCCTTGAACAGCAGGCTGAAGTATATACATCAGGATTTCAATTTTTTTTACTACCGGTTCTGTGGGCGTGGCACGGCTTGGTGGGCGTGGCTTGGTGGGCGTGGCAGGGGAAGGATACTGCAAAATTCCCATTTCCTCCTGATCAGCTGGGACTTGGAAGGCAGAGAATAGATGGAGGCGGGGCCAGTCAGAATTTTTTCTACCGGTTCTCTGAACTACTCAAAATTTCCACTACTGGTTCTCCAGAACTGGTCAGAACCTGCTGAAACCCACCTCTGTTATACAGGTATATAGTCCTTAATTTATGGCCACAATTGAGCCCAACATTTATGTTGCTAAGTGAGAAATTTGTTAAGTGAATTATGCTCCATTTTACGACCTTTCTTGCCTTTCACTTGCTAAGTGAATCAGTCCAGTTGTTAAATTACTAACAGTGTTGTTAAGTGAATCTGGCTTTCCCCATTGATTCTGCTTGTCAGAAGGTCGCCGAAGGGGATCACATGACCCCGGGATACTGCAACCATCATAAATATGAGTCAGTTGCCAAGCGTGCGAATGTAAATCATGTGACCATGGGGATGCTGAAAAATGGTCATAGGTCACTTTTTTCAGTGTTATAACTTTGAATGGTCACTAAGCAAACTGTTGTAAGTTGAGGACTACCTGTCATGCTAGTGATTAACAACATAGACTGTCTGGACAAATCGGATCACTCTAAATTTGTTGCTTGTAGGGTTTTGAAGATAACTGTGCCTAGAGATACGCAATGGCACTGCATTCACATTTATTTTATAGTTGTCCAGAAGATTGATGGGTAAGTGATAGGTTTGTCCAGCACATAATTGGTATTAATGATTTTATTAATGATTTGGAAATGTCACCTATTTCTCAATGGTAAACATTTATTAATGAGAGTTCCTCCCAAGTGATAAATGTAAATAATCATCTTTGTTGGTAGCCAGCAAAAATTGCCTGATGGACTGGCAAGATTGACACTTTGGTTGCTTGAAGCCATGAAAAAAGTTAAGTTGGATTTCTAAACTCAGAGCATTACTCTCTGGGAATTATAATGTGGAAGTTATCTCTTACAGCGAGCCCTTCAAACAATGATTTATTTTAGGAGCATGGTGGCTCATGTGGTTAGGGCATCCATGTTCGAGACCCAAGTGCTGCCATGGGGTGGGGTGAGCTCTCGTCCTTCGTTCCAGCTCCTGCAGAATATGAAATCAGCCCCCAACTGGCAAACCCCCAAACAGTGATGATGTCACTGACTAATCCTTTCAACCTGGAACCACTTTGGTTTTTCTGTTTCCGACATGAGTGTGACGTGATGCGATGAGTTTATTTATTTTTATTAAAATATTTTCAGTGGTGATGTAGCTACTATGAAATGATGAAAAAATAAGTACTGTAGATCTTGGCTCATCTCCTGACTCACGATCTCAGCTGAAGTTGAAATCTCATCTATCCAACATATGGCACCCAAATATAATTCAGCATTGTGTGCTTCTATTCCATTTAATTAGACTTCTATTCTCATCTAAGAGAACTGGAGGCAAAATGACATTTGGACAGTATGCAAAGAGGACATATTTCTCACCATCTTGATGGGCTAACCTAATTTCTCCTGAAGAAGGATTTTTCTGTTCAAGGGTTCAACGTGGCATATGTAATGTACATCTGCTTTGTTTTTGCCATTCTTCAATATAAGGTTAGTTTGATTCACGGGGACCAACTTTCCAATCGTACAATGTTGCTGTATTTTTGATAGCTTGATCTGCTGACGTTGGCAGATGGGAAAGTTTTTCTCTGCGCAAAAAAAAGTTTATTTCTGATATTTCAGAATTCTAAGAGAACCAGTTTAGTATAGTGGTTAAGGCAGGGGTGTCAAACTCAAGATCCAAGGACTGGATGTGGCCTGCTAGGTGCTTAGATCTGGCCTCCAGGTTTGCCCTGGAAACAGCGAAGGACTGGCCTGTGGTGCCTCTGCCAGTGAAAACAGAACTCGAGAAGGCCGTTTTCACTGGCAGAGGGTTGCAGGAGGCCGGCCCAGCTGAAAACAGAGCTCAGGAGCCTGTTTTTTCTGACAGAGCACTCGGGCCACATGAGTGATGTTGAGGTGGCCACGCCGACCCTGGCCATGCCCACTCCACCCTCCCCCACCCCGAGATCAAACACAACTCTGATGTGGCCTTCAATGAAATGTAGTTTGACACCCCTGGGTTAAGGCATCAGGCTAGAAACCAGGAGACTGGGAGTTCTAATCTTGCCTGAGGCACAAAATCAACTAGGTAGCCTTTTTATTTATTATTTATTTATTTATAATTTAATTTCTACACCGCCCCTCTCCCGAAGGACTCGGGGCGGTGCACAGCCAATTAAAACACAATATACAAACATTGAAATTAAAAGTAATTAAAAGTATTAGACACTTTCGGCTTGAATAAAAACCCAGAAATGTAAAACACCCAATTTAAAATCCTTCACAAAGGTAGCCCAGCCTTGGACAAGTCCTTCTCTCTCAGCCCTAGGAAGGAGGCAATGGCAAACCATTTGTGAAAAACCCTGTCAAGAAAATTGCAGGGACTAGTCCAGGCAATCACTAGGAGTCAAAAACTGATTTGAAGGTACCCTTCCCCCCACAAAATCCCCAGTTCTCTGGAGCAAGTCAATCCACAAGGTGATTTTAGCGGAATACCCTGCTACTTAAATTGAACAGTGTTTCTAAACCTTGGCAACATTAAGACATGTGGATTTCAATTCCCAGATATTCAAGAAAAGGCCTGTCTCCTAGTCTATACCCTTTAGCTTCTTGGCATGGGGGAAAGATCCTCAGATTGCCAACAGGATAGGCAGAGCCGCCATCCTAGATAAAACATTGCTTGATGTATTCAACCTCTGTGCTATGTAGGGGTTTATAAGTAACCACCAGCCCTTCAACCTGGGCTGGGAAGATTGGCAGCTGAATGGGTATTACTCTTAAGTGGCAAGTTTACCCTGCTAATATCCTGGTGCCGTATTTGTACCAGCTGCAGTTTCCAAATATTCTTTGAAAATAGATAGCTCTGCACCAGTGGTGGGTTGTGACCGGTTCGCCCCGGTTCAGGCAAACTGGTAGTAGCGGCGGCAGGAGGCTCCACCCATTTGCCTGGATGGCATCAAATAAGCTCTGCGCATGAGCAAAAGTGGTGTGTGTGAGAGCGAACTGGTAGCAAAGGTAAGTGAAACCCTCCACAGCTCTGCACAGAGTTTGCTGCAGAAGTCCACCCAATGAGAAGGTGCGTCTCAGGTAGGACCAATGCCCTTTCTATTGCAGGAAGAATATCCATCTGATTCAGTTCCCAGCCAGGGGAAAGACACTGGAAACATGGAGGCTGATTGGAAAGATGGTTTATTGATGAAGCAGAACCACATGGGTTTGTGGTTCTGGGCAGCTGACCACATGGAGTTGAGAGTGAGGGGTTTTTATACCTTCTTTTGGGCTTTGCATTTGAGCTTCCTGTTCCTGTACAAGAACATGTCTTCTAATGTTCTATTGGCTGTTATCATATTCCTATGGGGTCATGTAGGGGTTATGTTGGGGTCATAGCTGGCTCTATAGGTTAAAGAGGCGATGCAAATCCTAGGTGTTCGTCTGAGCTAATCTGGTCAATCTTTTGTTCGTTGCTTATTTCTGTCTTGACCCAGTCTTTCTGAATGGATATTTCTAAAAGCTGCCCTCAGTTTCTATTTGGGGCAGGGAAACTGGGGCTGCTTTCTGAATAGGCTCTTTCTTAATGGGCACAAAATATCTGCTGGGGGCTATTAAGGAAGACTGAGTCTGCTTTCTGTCTGTAAAAAGAAAAGTTTCTCCATTAGGGAATTGTAATATCCTGCCTTTTTAATGTTTCACAAAATATTTCATTCTTCTGGAGCGGGGGGGGGGGATGCTGACTTTCTACACTATGATGATAAAGTGTGAGCTAGTATGAACACACATTCACACATAACAGCACACATGGGCTTTGAGAAGATTGAAGTTTTAGCAGTTGAATGGATGGGGGGGGGGGAAACCCTTTATAACTATTTGATAGCTTTTCTGACTGTCTGCGATCCCATGAAGTTGACTACTGCTTCCGAGATCTGAGCCAACTTATTTCTAGCTGTGTTGTGATGTATTTGAACCTGCAGTGCAGTTTGTGTTTCCTTTGAAATTCAGACGTTTGGTGGAGCTTCTGTGGGTTTCTTTCTCCAGTTACAGGATCTCCTGCTTCGCCATTTCTTCTAGTTAATGCTGGCAGGTTTTTCGGGAGGGGGGGAAGAGAGAGAGAGGTTCTGTCTCTTTTTCATGTCTTCTCATGGAAAATGTTTGGGATTTTCTTTTTCTTTTAGTGATTCTTTGCATAACACAGCAGAGATGCACACAACATGAGGTAAGCGGGAAAGACAAGGGTGCATGAAGTTGATATTTCTGTTTTGTCTGCTTCGCAGGGGAATTTTGCTGCAGAGGCTGTAGGAGGAGAGCTGTGTTAATAAGGTTAGCTTATGCCTTTTAATAAGATTTGTTAGTCAGAAAAATGTACAACCAGACTCCTCCGCTTTTGTGCAGGTGGCAAGATTTTGCTTTATTTATTTATTCCCCGCCTTTATTATTTTTTATAAATAACTCAAGGTGGCAAGGTTGTCACTTCCCGTCTGGACTACTGTAATGCTCTCTACGTGGGGAGAGCATTAAATGCCTTGAAGAACATGTGGAGGCTCCAACTGGTCCAGAATGCGGCTGCGCAGGTGATTATGGGGGCGACACAATGCACCCATGTAACACCTCTCCTGTGCAAGCTGCACTGGCTCCCAGTGGTCTTCTGGGTGCGATTAAAGGTGCTAGTTACCACCTTTAAAGCGCTCCATGGCTTAGGACCTGGGTATCTACGAGACAGCCTTCTGCCACCGATAGCCTCCCACCAGCCAGTACACTCACACAGAGAGGGACTCTTCAGGGTGCCGTCGGTCAAAGTATGTCGACTGGCGACCCCTAGGGGGAGGGCCTTCTCTGTGGGAGCTCCCACCCTATGGATTGAATTGCCCCCAGAGATACGTAGGATCCCCAACCTCTGTACCTTTCGCCGTGCCCTTAAGACTCTACTATTCCAACAGGCTGAGCTGACGAAATAATTGAAATTTTAATTGGGTATTTTAATTTTTAAAAATAAGGCCAAATCATTTAATGCGTTTTAAATCTTTTTAGTTTATGGTATATGTTGTTTTTATGATGGCTGTACACCGCCCTGAGTCCTGCTGGAGAAGGGCGGTATAAAAATTTAATTAATTAATTAAATAAATAAATATACCCAATACTCCTATCTTTCCCCAAAACGATAACCTTGTGAGGTGGGTTGGCTGAAAGAAAGGGACATGCCCAAATTTCTAGATTTAAGGCAGTTTGTCTTAAACCAGTGATTTTCATTCCTTATTTTCCACATCAAGGAGTACAAAAGTTGGTTGAAAAAACAGTCTGCAGACTTGACATCAATCTGGTAGAAGAGAATTAGGAGAATGATTGTAATTTAGCGTTTAACCACGGAGTCCTTTGTGCTCACTGATCTGGGTTGTTCGCTTCCAGACATTTCATTACCCACCTAGATAATGTCATCAAGAGAGAGAGTAGGATTTGCTCCCTGTTTACATATCGCTCTTTGTCCTGCTGGTTGTGGTTTGAGTGTGGTTTTATATACTTGGTAGTTTCTTGATCAGGGTATTGTTTGTCTGCTTGATCATTTGACCGATGTCACTCATGTCAGTTGGAGAAGTTAACTATGGATAATTTAAAACCCTTTCAAATTGCTGAAGTGTATGCTGAATGGTTGCTGGAACTGGGTATATCTATTGAAAAGAAGGACTAGGGGTAACAAAATAGCCATCTTACAGATTAACAGAGTTGGAAGGAACTTTGTAAGTCATCTATTTATTTATTTATTCATTCAATTTATATGCCGCCCTCCTCCGAAAACTCAGGGTGGCTTACAATGGACTTAAAACAATAGCCTTCATTCTTTTGTATATACCTACTTATTAGGGCTTTTGGCCCCCCATAAGCAGTGTTTTTACAAAGTCAGCTTATTGCCCCCACAATCCTCAATTTACCTACCTCGGAAGGATGGAAGGCTGAGTCAACCTTGAGCCTAGTGAGATTTGAACTCGCACTAATTGCAGGTAGCTGGCAGCTAAGTGCTACATAACAGCACTTAGTCTGCTGCGCCACCAAGGCTCTAGTCCAACCTGCCTACCCAAGCAGACCCTACACCATTTTTGACAGATGGCAGTCCAGTTTTGAAAGCTTCCAGTGATGAAGCTCCCACAACTTCTGAAGGCAACTTCTCTTCCATGGGTTGATTGTTCTCACTGTCAGAAAATTTATCTTATGTTCAGGCTGAACGTCTCTTTGTTCAGGTTCCATCCATGATTCCTTGCCTGGCCTTCAGGTGCTTTGGAAAATAGCTTGATCCTCTCCTCTCTGTGACTGCTATCATGTCTCCCCTGGTCCTTCTCTTCACTAGACTAGCCATGCCCAGTTCCTGCAACCGTTCATCGTCTATTTTAGCCTCCAGTCCCCTAATCATCTTGGTTGCTCTTCTGTGTACTCTTTCTAGAGTCTCAACATCTTTTTTATAGTGTGGACCAAAACGGGATGCAGTACTCTAGGTGTGGTCTTACTAAAGCTTTATAGAGTCATATTATATTACCTCCCTTGATCTTGATTGTATCCCTCTGTTAATGCAATTTAAGATTGCATTGGGTTTTTTGACTGCCGCTGCACACTGTTAGCTCAGCTGTCAAAGAGAACAAAGCACCTGAGGATAGGATAAGAAGTAATGGATGGAAACTTATCAAAGAGAGATCCAACCTAAAACTAAGGAGAAATTTCCTGATAGTGAGAACAATTAATTAGTGGAATGGATTGTCATGAACCATAGTGGCACAGTGGTTAGAATGCAGTATTGCAAGCTGACTCTGCCTACTGCCAGGAGTTTGAGCCTGACTGGCTCAAGGTTGACTCAGCCTTCCATCCTTTCATCCTAACCCTTCTGAGGTCAGTAAAATGAGAACCCAGAATGAGAACAGGGCAATATGTTGACTCTGTAAACCACTTAGAGAGGGCTGTATGAAGCAGTATATAAGTCTTAAGTGCTAAATGCTATTGCCTCCAGATGCTATGGGTGCTCCATCACTGGAATTTTTGAAAAAGAGATTGAGTAGCCATTTGTCCAGAATATTACAGGGTCTCCTGCTTGAGCAAGAGATTTAACTAGACGACCTCCAGGGTCCCTTCTTAGTCTGTTATTCTGCATTCTGTTCTGTTTTTAAGAGGTTGGGGATCAGAGGTGGTATTCATCAGGTTCTGACCAGTTCTGGAGAACCAGTAGTGGAAATTTTGAGTAGTTCTCTGCCTCCCGAGTCCCAGCTGACGGGGATTTTGCAGTAACCTTCTGCTGGAGTGGGGAGGGAATGGAGATTTTACAGTATCCTTCCCCTGCCACGTCCACCAAGCCACGCCCACCAAGCCATGTCACGCTCACCATTGTTGAGGATGTGTGGTGGTATGTAGGCGCACTCAGTAAAGGAAGGGAGAGCTTGGTGCATTACTTGGAATGTTTCAGTCGAATTAGTCTTAAAATCCGGGCTCAAATATATGACAACAAAAGATTGTCTTGCTCTTTTAGCTGCAGCTTCTGAGTCTTTGGAGAAAAATCCCTTTTTGTTTTTTTTCCCCCTTCAGTGATTTTCTAATGCTTTGAAGTATAAAATGTCATAGCCTTTTAACTCAGCTAGCAAGCGTGTAGGAGCATATGTGCACATGCGTTTGTGTGCATTAGCGTATGTGTGTGTACAAATTGCAAATATATATATATATATTCTTATTTTTGTAGGTTAATGTGTGTTCTTCTTTTTAAGCCAGGTTTTTCCTACATAACCAAGATTTATTGGAACCACAACTGAGTGAAATCACAATTCACTACATTCTGGGCTCTTCTCTTCATTATGGCTGCAAACAGATTTTAGTGATGCATTGTGGGAGACCCAAATAGCTATTTCTGGCTCATAAGCCGTCATCAGTAGGCCATACCCATTTTATATATTCCTCCCTGTAAAGGCATAATATCTATTTTCTTATTTTTTGTAGGTTAATGTGTGTTCTTCTTTTTAAGCCAGGTTTTTCCTACATAACCAAGATTTTTTGGAACCACAACTGAGTGAAATAGATAGATAGATAGATAGATAGATAGATAGGTAGGTAGGTAGGTAGGTAGGTAGGCAGGCAGGCAGGCAGGCAGGCAGGCAGGCAGGCAGGCAGGCAGGCAGACAGATAAACACAGCTTTCGGGCTTCAAAATGTAACAAACCAAAAGTACTCGCACATCATTCTTTGTGCATTGTTGTATTTCTGCCTGTGCCAGAACAAAATATTTAGCCCAAATAAAGAGGAGTGGATTCAGAAGTTGAGGTACTTCATCACTAGAGATTTTTAAGAAGAGATTGGACAACCATGTGTCTGAAATGGTATATGCCTGAGCAGGAGGTTGGACTAGAAGACCTCTGAGGTACTTTCCAACTCTGTTATTTTGTTATGCATTAAAGGGTAGTCTTGAAGAAATTAGAAATGCTATGGACAAGCAACTTCTTTTTGGTCTTTTAATGACCCTGTAATCTCTTGTATCGGGGTGGAGTAGGGACAACTGAATGGAGCTTTTACTGACTCTGAATGAGTGTTTACTGGCCAGATGCCATTCCTGTTGCCAATGTGGAGTTCACAGCAGATATATTCTCATTGCACCCAGAGAGAGAAATATCTGCCTCTATCTAGGATCGAACTCACAGCCTCCTGATTGTGAGGCGAGAGCTCCACCTCTAGGCCACCCCACGACTCACTATGGACAAGCAACTGTTACGTGGAATTTCACTCCATGTGCTACCCAATGTGGCAGAATCCAAAGATAGCTTGATGGCTTTATAACATGGGGTGCATTGGCAAGTTTTATGTGGTGGCCACATTTTATCTCTACTGAACATCTTGATAAGTTGTGTTTTGTATTCTTTCTTTCTTTCTTTCTTTCTTGTAAACCACCCAAGAGACATTAGAAACTACAGTAGTAACAAAGGAAGAAATAATAAACAAATCAAGATCAAGTTGCAACACAAATATACAAGAGAAGAATGAGTGAGATGAAAGGGAATGAACGACTAAGGAAGTCATGGTCGGATGGATTTGATGAGATTCTCAGAAAAGAGAAATAAGAAGTTTAAAGCACAAAGGCAAGACATGATGTCATGGGAAAAAAACAGTTCACAAGAAAATAAAAGGGCACCATAAATGGTGTTATGAATTAGATTTATCTCTTTTCACCTTTTCTTTTGCTTCTAACTTAGAACATAGAGTTGGAAAAGACCTTGGAGGTCTTCTGCTCCAACCCCCTGCTCGACCAGGAGACCCTATACCCGTGATGGCGAACCTATGGCACGGGTGCCACAGGTGGCACGTGGAGCCATATTGGTGGGCATGCAAGGGTTGCCCTAGCTCAGCTCCAGCACACATGCACGCACTGGCCAACTGGTTTTCAGGCCTTCCGGTCCCACCGGAAGTCGGGAAACTGGCTGTTTCCGGCCCCCAGAAGGCCTCCGGGAGGATGGGGAAGGCTGTTTTTGCCCTCCTCAGGCTCCCAGAAAGCCTCTGGAGCCTGGGGAGGGGGGAAAACGGGCCAACCGGGCCCATCGTGCCATCACGTGCCAAAAGCAGGGGGAAGTGTGGGGGAGTCACATGCGCATATGCGGGAGGGCGGGGCACATTGAATTATGGATGTGGACACACGCACCCGTGACCCCCCACGCGACCCCCGCTTTTTGCACATGACGGCAAAAAGATTGGCCATCACTGCCCTATACCATTTCAGAAGAATGGTTGAAAGCCATTTCTGTGCTTCACATGCTTGCTTTGAAAGGGAACACAGGACATGTCTGTGTAGATGTAGCTTGATATACAAGAATGGAATTATCTCGATTTATAAACCGTACTTTAGGATTTAACATCTTGTGTGTGTGGATTATTTACGAGATGGCCTTCTGCCACCAGTAGCCTCTCACCGACCAGTCCGCTCCCATAGAGAGGAGCTCCTCAGGGTGCCGTCGGCCAAACAGTGTCGACTGGCGGTCCCCAGGAGGAGAGCCTTCTCTGTGGGGGCACCTGCCATCTGGAATGGGCTCCCCCCGGAGATAAGGAGGATTCAAGACTTAGCACTTTCTGCCGCGCCCTAAAAACGTTTTTATTCCAACAGGCGGGTCTGGCCTAACTCTCTCTTTTAAATTGGGTTTTAAATGTTTTATATAAATTTGATGTTTTAAATTCTGTTTTTTGAGCCCAAATTATTTAATCTATTTTTAATAGCTTTTAACTTTTGCATGTTATTTGTATTTTATCTTGGTTGTTCACTGCCCTGAGTCGCCCTGGGAGTAGGGCGGTATATAAATTTGATAATAAATAAACAAATAAATAAATTAGGAGTGGTGCCGTGGCCTAGAGGTAGAGCTCTTGCCTCAGAATCAGGAGGCTGTGAGTTCGATTCTAGGTAGAGGCAGATATTTCTCTCTCTAGGCACACTGAGAATGTATCTGCTGAACAAAACTCCGCACTGGCGTCAAGAAAGGCATCCGGCCATTAAAACACTCTGCTAGCTCCATTCAGTTGCCCAGATTCCACCCCGCAAGGAATTATGGGGTCGTTAAAAAACGATGATGATATGTGGATTATTTTGTAAGGTTAAACAAAATATAGTTTGGATTGGCACGTGAGCCAGTCTCTGAGAAAAACTGTGCCCCATCTTTTACACAATAACCTGGCAAATATTGAAAGTCTGTCACTATAATTTTTCTTAATCACTTCTGCAGGCTAAATAGCTTTCATTGTTTCAAATATTCTTTACAGGGATTTGTTTCTGTTTCCCCTGGCAGTTCCTCCCTGAGTCGGTGTTTTAGCTTCTCAGTGGCTCCAGTGTGGTGCCATGAACTGAGCCCTTTAGATGAAAATGCAGCCATCTCAATACAACATAAATCATATATTTTGCATAGATGGTAATTATGGTAATGACACAACCCTCCTTCAAATTATCCACAGGTGGTAGATATAAAAGTTGGAACACAATCGGTATCTTTTGCCCCCCCTGGTGAGGTTAACTGTTACACAAGTGAATAGTGAAGTTATGGGGTTGTTTTTATCTTGTTCTTTATATTAATACACACTGTGTTTTTTTAAAAAAATCAAAACAGTAAGATCTTCCAAAAGCTTTGATAACTGAAGCATGCTGATTGCTTTAAAATGTCACAGCTTTATGTGGATACATTTCTGAGGAATTTTTTTTAATTAGTTCTGTCAATGCGTTTTAAATCTGTTTTTCTCGATATATGTTCTTTTTTTAAAAAAATAAAACAATTAAATAACCCCTGCTTTAAATAAAGACTTTTATGTTAGTGGTATCCTGGGGTGGGGATTTCAATAGGTTCACAGTGATATCGAACAAAGTTGGCAGATAATCCTTTCAGAGTCTAACATGCAACAGTTTAGTATTTTAGCACATTCTTTTGGAATCGCACCAGAAATTTTGTTGTTTCAACTTTTCAAACTTTCAGACTATAACTTTTCACCGTCCAAGGTAGCATTGCCATCAAGTCCAACAAAGAGTGACTCTGTCTTTCGGGAATTTAGTTAGAACTTTACCCATCCAGATCTTCTTACCTCTGAATTACAAGTAGTCCTCAACTTACAACAGTTCACTTAGTGACTAATTGAAATTACAACGGAACTAAAAATAGGTCTTATGATGACTTTTCACACTTATGACCTTTACAATATCCCCATGGTCACTTGATGAAAATTCAGATGCTTGGGAACTGGTTCATAATTATGACGGTTGCAGTGTCCCGGAGTCATGTGAACTGTGTCCAGAAAGGTGATAAAAGAAGGCAAAACTCACTTAACAATTTCTGTTACTTAGCAACAGAAATTCTGGGCTCAATTGTGGTCTTAAATTGAGGACTACCTTAACTAGAGGAGATCAGTCAGCATCTCTGACTCAGGAATTCTTGAGTACCAACAGTGTGATCAAACCCCCTCAATATATGATGAACGGTTGCAGGAATTGTACATGTCTGGTCTAGAGAAGAGAAGGACCAGGGGAGACATGATAGCAGCGTTCCAATATTTGAGGGGCTGCCACAGAGAAGAGTGGGGGTCAACCTATTTTCCAAAGCACCTGGAAGCCAGACATGGAATAATGGATGGAAACTGAACAAGGAGAGGTTCAACCTGGAAATAAGGAGAAATTTTCTGACAGTGAGAGCAATCAACCCATGGAACAGCTTGCTTCAGAAGTTGCGGGAGCTTCATCATTGGAAGCTTTCAAGAAGACACTGGACTGCCATCTGTCAGAAATGGTGTAGGGTCCCCTGCTTGGGCAAGGAATTGGACTAGATGACCTACAAGGTCCCTTCCAACTCTGTTAATCTGTTAATATATTTCTAATCTAAAAAAAATTATAGGCTGATTTTAGGATGAGTTGAGAATCCTGTTTATTAACCAACAAATTGTGGGATGCAGAGAGACTATGGGATGGACTTCAAGGGTAGGAAGAAGAACCACTATCAAGGAATAATTTTAACTTACCTAAGACAGGCAGCTCCCTAATTCACACACAGCTGAAGTGAGGGATGAGGAAAGCACTTTTCAGACTTGATGTCTATGGAGATTCTCAGTCACCCAGATCATGGTTGTCCCAAAGGTGCTTTTTCTCAAGAGGCAATTGGACTAGTAATTTTATTCCTTCCTCTACTGATTAGGGAATGGCTGGCTGAAGATCTGTGCAAGAAAGAGATAAAATATCAGGATTCGCAGTAGTTTTCCTTTATTGGGTTAAAAACAAAACAATTATGGATGCCAACTGAAGCAATGAGCTGAGCCGTAATAGACAGTGGTAGAGCATTTGTTGAGATCAGCCCACCGGAAATAATGCTGTGATGTCTCTTTTATCTCAAATCTATATTGGATAGCTGCCCCACTGACCTCTAGAAAGAATGGCTGGAGTTGAAAGCAAAGCAAGGTTTATAGGTTGTGTGAACAGAAGTGCTTTTAGGTTATATATATATATATATGTAGGTCTTTGGTTTTTCGGGTCTTCCCCCGCGTAAAGTTGGAAGTGTCTTGCTTCCAGGCACGAAGCCGAGAACACCAGCCTGAAGATGACGAATTAGACTTCGTCGAAACGTCGCCAAGACACTTCCAATTTTACACGGAAGAAGACCCAAATAACCAAAGACCTACATACAAACACCCGTGAAAACCTCAGAAAACAGAGATATATATGTATGTATGTATGTATGTATGTATATGCAAGTTTTGGTGTATTCGGGTCTTTTCCCGTGTAAGATTGAGAGTATCTTGGTGATGTTTCGACAAGGTCCCACTCATCATCTTCAGGCTGGTGTCTTTGGCTTCATGCTTGTGTGAGGAAAGCGTGATCGGAGCTGCCGTCTCTCTATAAATACTGGTGGGGACGTGTGGGGTGCTGGCTTTGTTGCTGTGAGCAGGTTGGTTGCCTGTGTTGTTACATCTTGATTGGTTGATGGAGTTGATGTTTGCAGATTAGTCAGCTGTTTCGTAACATCCTGTGTGGGTGAAGTCCTTGACCTTCGTAATGGGCTGTGTGTTAACATCCTGAGTTCTAGTGTTGTGATATCCTGAGTTTTTTGATGTAATGTCCTGAGCAGATGGCTGTGATGCCACATCACGGGCTTTGGTTTGGCTCCAAGTTTGAGGTCTTGCCATGTGTTCATGGTGTGTGTCAGTTTGCTTTGTGTGGGGATCAGAGGGGGGTGCAGCAGCTGGTGATGCTGCTGTGGTCTGGCTTCTGGATGGTGGCTGTATTTCATCTATGGGATGGTTTGGGTTTGAATCTGGTGAGGATGATTGGTGGTGGTGTCATGTGTTATCTTGGGTCCGGTGTTAATTTTCATGGCTGGGATTCTTCTGTTGACTAGGGCTAGTTTCCAGATGTCTGGTAGGTGTGAGGTATTCTCCCGCCTACTCAGGATATCACAACACTAGAACTCAGGATGTTAACACACAGCCCATTACCCAGGTCGCTAAAACACAAAAGACTAATGGGCACATATCAAGGATCTCACCCACACAGGATGTTATGAAACAGCTGACTAATCTGCAAACATCAACTCCATCAACCAATCAAGATTTAACAACACAGGCAACCAACCCGCTCACAGCTCCCCACCAGTATTTATAGAGAGACGACAGCTCCGATCACACTTTCCCCACACAAGCATGAAGCCGAAGACACCAGCCTGAAGATGACGAGTGTGACCTCGTCGAAACGTTGCCAAGATACTCTCAATCTTACACGGGAAAAGATCCAAATACATCAAAACTAAGCCCCTGCTCAAGCAGGAGACTCTTTCTGACAGATAGCTGTCCGGTCTCTTTTTGAAAGCTTCCAGTGATGAAGCTCCCACAACTTCCAAAGGCAACATCTGTTCCATTGGTTGATTGTTCTCACTGTCAGAAAATTTCTCCTTATTTCTAGGTTGAATCTCTTCTTGATCAGTTTCCATCCATTATTCTTTGTCTGGCCTTCAGGTGCTTTGGAAAATAGCTTGACCCCCTCCTCTCTGTGGCAGCCTCTCAAATATTGGAACACTGCTATCATGTTACCCCTAATCCTTCTTTTCATTAAACTAGACATACCCAATCCCTGCAACCGTTCTTCATACAGTATATTTTAGCCTCCAGTCCCCTAATCATCTTAGTTGCTCTTCTCTGGACTCTTCCTAGAGGCTCAATATATTTTTATAGTGTGGTGACCAAAATTGGATGCAGTATTTTAGGGATGATAAAAAAAAAAAACCCAAGGAAAAAGGCTTCTTACAGTCAGGCCAAGTCTTCAAGACACAACTGTCCTGAAATGTAAGTGAAGTACTTCTGAATACTTGAAACCTTTAATGAAGCCTTACTTGGAATTATGTCTGAACTGTGGCACTATAACTTCAACAAATCTTGGTTGAACCAAAATTTGTTGGAACCCAGTCAGATATGATACCTTCCACCTTACTGCTTATCGTAGATTAAGTTTATGGGCCCTTGGATCATTACAGTTAATGGATTAAAGTCTTAGTGTTGATTATGGGAATAGGGTATGGTTATACATCATGATAAAAGCTCATTCACACAGCCACTTTCTTGTCCTGAACTGCGAAGAAATCATGTCAGCATAAACTGTATGAACTAATCTACACCTAAGATTCCAGAAATCCATTGCATCCATGTCTCATCGATCCTTCCCGCCATTTAGAGGCGAGAAACTCAGTGGAGCTGCGATGTTACCATCTGCCCTAAAATAGGTTTAACATAAATTAAAATTAGAAAGACAATAGGACTCCCTCCTCCAAAAGCCTAAAAAACAAAGCAAAAAGAAGCGAGAAAAATTGTATTTCATCCAGAAGCACTGCAGAATATGCTATGAGAATTAATAAGTAGAAAACCACTCGGAAAATTTCCATACCACAGTCAGAGTAGTTGCAAAGAGTAAGTCAATACTAAGCAGTGATTTCAATTCTTTTTGGATGAGAAGTATGGAAGTTAAGGCTTACACATCTGGAAATGACCAAATTTGGGTGACATTGAACGAGAAGAGAAGAGAAGAGAAGAGAAGAGAAGAGAAGAGAAGAGAAGAGAAGAACAGAGTTGGAAGGGACCTTGGAGGTCTTCTAGTCCAACCCTCTGCTTACGCAGGAAACCCTACACCACTTCAGACAAGTGGTTGTCCAATCTCTTCGTAAAAAACTTCCAGTGTTGGAGTATTCATCACTTCTGGAGGCAAGTTGTTCCACTGATTAATTGTCCTAACTATCAGGAAATTTCTCCGTAGTTCTAGGTTGCTTCTCTCCTTGATTAGTTTCCATCCATTGCTTCTTGTCCTGCCTTCAGGTGCTTTGGAGAATAGCTTGACTCCCTCTTCTTTGGGGCAACCCCTGAACTAGGCAATGGAGAATCTGTTTTACTTAGTATTGATTACAGAATGTCTATCATACCTTTTTGTTTTTCAACAATCAACATGAAGAAAAACCAGAAACCAAATAGAGAAACAAACATGTAATGACTATCAGCATTAATTTTTTCCCCCTGGGAATACATTAATGATTTGAAGCTTGATATGGGAAAGATGTGTTTTTGCCACTTTCCTAAATAGCTGCTTTTCTTTTCCAGCAGCCCTTAAAATAATGGAAATGACTAAATATTGGTAGCAGCATCTATTTATTTATAGCCAAAAAGGTACTAAAAATGTACACATTTCAGTTTTGCTCCAAGTTTCCGCTAAAATGGATAAATAAATAATAAAGTAGGGGAAAGGTGTTTTTTCTCCCATTTCTTTAAAACTTGTGGAAAAACATAACTTTTCTGTACTGTGTCAGAAAAGGAGAAGGGAGAAGTTAAATTATTTGTCTAATGCTAAAGTTTTGATATAGTGTAATGCAGGGGTGAAATCTACTTACCTTCCTGACCGATTTGGAAGTGCACGTGCCGCACAGACCCTCTGAGCATGGCAAAACCTTCTGTGCATGCACAGAGGATAAAAAACACATTACTTCCTGGTTAAAACCAGGATTTGTGATCCTGATGTGATGATATAACTAATTGTCTATCTTTCTGTTGAATAACTTGCATAGCACTCAAAGAGGTTCCTTTTTCTGTTCCTTTACCTAATCTTAATCAAAGCCTGGTTAAAATTACATGATTTTTTTTGAGAAGAAGGAATGAGTATAGCTTGAATTTAGAAATGTCCTTATCATCTGTTTGGAGGAATTATGAGAAACGCCAAGCCCATAATAAACATTCAGCTTCTTGGCTTTAGTTTTCTATTTTCGAAAATGGAACTGAGCGTTTAGCAAGTAATGAGTAGACCAGGCTTTCAATGGCTTTTTGACATATTTTCCACATTTTTGAAGAGAGACATATGCGGAAGATTTTTCCAAATTCTCTTCAGGCAAAGGAGAACATCGTCAATGAGTTATCAAAATACTACTACTGGGAGAAAAAATACTTTTCATATATTGCTAAAACGGGCTTTGGTGAACTTGTGGGTGAGAAGGAAAACTCCTTTTTGTGTTCCCTGGTTGTGTTTCCCCCCCCCCCCTCAAGTAATAAAGAGAAGAAAATATATAGAAATGCCCATGACATATAAGCTACAGTGAGAGGAGGGGAAAATTGTGTATTCATTTTTATTAAGTTTAATTATAGAAGCTTTCTCAAGTGATTCCAGTCTGTGGCCCATGAAAAATGCATGAGCTAATTGCTCCTGACATTTAATTGCTTTATATTTTTCCCTAAAACAGTTGTCTGGGGCGAGAGAGGGGAATACCACTTGGTTTGAGCCAGTGACTGCTGACAATTTGCTCCTTCTGAGGATGAATTACAAGGGCAGTTTTAGAGGCAATTGGAAAGCTTTTGGTCAAAGCTCAGGAACGCTAACCAGAAGTGGCAGCATCATTGAAGCTTAAGGGGATGTGGACTGGGGAGTCTAAATGGGCAACTCTGCGGCAGGGCCCAAAATACAAGGCAGAGAAGATTCAACTTTGCACTGTTGACTGTCTTCTTCAAGTCACGACGTCTACCAGCCTAGTCTAGAGATGAGAAGAAGATAAATCTTAATTTGGTGGTAAATTCAGTGGAGTTGGTCAAAGAGGTGTAAGTGTAGGGACTGGCAAGTTATGACCTCTACATGTAGAACTACATGTAGAAAGGAAGGAAGGAAGGAAGGAAGGAAGGAAGGAAGGAAGGAAGGAAGGAAGGAAGGAAAGATAGATAGATAGATAGATAGATAGATAGATAGATAGATAGATAGATAGATAGATAGATAGATAGATAGATCTCTAGACACTTCTCTGGTATGATTTACCACAATTCTGACTCTATTCAACAGTAGCAGCACTGAAAAAATCTTTCCACCCCATCCATCACAATTACAGCCAATGGAAGATGGGTGGAATCTAGCTCAGAATTGAATTGTGGGGTCTTTGGTGTACTCTGAGCTGGGTTGTTTGCTTGTAGATGTTTCAATACCCAACCAGGTAACCTCATCAGTGCTAGCGAGTATGGGATTTACTCCCTGTTGATAGACCATAGCTTGCCCTGCCAGTGTTGGCGGGGTGTGGTTTTCTCCTTGGTAGTTCTACAAACTATCAATATATTGGAATTTAATAATTGAATTACATAGATTATGGAATAAACCAGAAAAATACTTTCCCCCATAGTTATTACTATAGCAATGGTATCGTCAAAATAGCTGAACATTTGGTTTCACACTTAGCTTACTAACAACAGCTTTGCAAAAAACCATAGATGGATTTAGATCATTTTCAGCTTTTGAATAAATTGAGAACTGATACTAAATTGCCAGCACTAGTCCAGAATAGATATCATCATCATCATCATCATCATCATCATCATCATCATCATCATGTTGTGGCCCCGTCCTCTGAGACTATCCCATTGGAGGAAGGAAGCTCTGAGCATGAGGAAGAGGAGCCAGCCAGATCTCCCAGCCCCCCCCCCCTCTGGCATCGTCTCAGGTGCCAGCTGAAAGGTGCCAGTAGTGGGGAAACAGGTGTCTCAGATGAGAGTGAGGGAGAGACGTCATTCCTGGACGCACGTCAACGAAGGCGAGATAAGCGCTTGCAGCAGCTGAGGAGGCGTGCGAGGGAATAGACCTGAGTCACTGGACTTGAGTCACAGGACCAATGAGTCACTGGACCACACCCCAGAGACTATATAAGAGAGGGTGGTGGTCAGTGATCCCTGTGACGAACAAAACTCAATCTGGTAGTCATTGTAGCCTGAAGCTGCTAAAAGAACGGATTTTGGCAAAGCTACGTATGTGATTTTCTTTCTGTGAACAATTAAAGCACTTGGCAGACGGTGTGAATATCGCTGCCAAGTTGGAGATAAGGACTGTGGTGTGTGCCAAGTGCTTCTTTAACCCTCGACTGGCTGTGTTTTTGTGGGTGTGTGTAGAGGGGGACAGATCACATCATCATCATGTGAATTCTTCCAAATTTGCATGAAAATAGCTGAAGTCACACTTCAACTCAATCACACTGAAAAGGTTGAAAAATGAAGTCGTGCATCCTTTTGTGAAAATGGAAAAAAATGATGGCTGAACATTTTCTCAAAGGCAAAATAGATTCCATTAGTCAGGAGCAACATAGGTGGATATGAGCACAGGCTCAGAATATCTTCTATCTGAAAAAAAAATGTAGTTCAAACTGAGAGACCATCTGGAGAGGGCTTCCTCTGTTGCCTTGAACATCTGGACTGGTCCTCAGTCAAGACTGCAGGCCCTAAACCACTTTAGAGCTTTAGGGATTAAAGCCAACATTCGGAGTTGCATCTGGTAGCCAGTATTTGTCCTTCATTGTGGGCATAATATATTCCTGATACTATGCATTTCATTGCTGAATTTTGCTGGGATTCAAAAATTTTAGCAACTGGTTCTCTGCCCAGTTGCTGGATGGGTGTGGCCATGGTAGGCATGGCCTATTCGCACCATGGTGGGGGGTTATTTCCACCCTCCCCAGGCTCCAGAGGCTTTCCTTGAGCCTCCGGGAGGGCAAAAACAGCCTTCCCTGGCTCCGGAGGCCCTCTGGAGGCCGGAAATGGACCCATTTCTGGACTTCCTGAACTTCCGGAAGGCTTGTTTTTTCACCCTCCCCAGGATCTGGAGGCTTTTCTTGAGCCTCTGGGAGGGCAGAAACAGCCTCCCCTGGGCTCCAGGGCTGTTTCCAGACTTCTGGAATTTCTAGGAGGCCCATTTTTTGCCATCTCAGAGCCTCTGCACAGGTGCTGCACTTACCTGGCATCCAAAACAGGCCCCGTGAAGACTTCTGGGAGGGGAGGGGTGGGGCGGGCAGGGCCAGCCACTCCTTGCAACTACCATTTTGGCAAACCAAATATTAAATTAGCATCCGGTTTGCCCAATCCGGTCTGAACTGGCTGAATCCCACCCCTGATTTTAACCCTAGAGGAACTTCCCAAACCATTTTTTTTTTCCTGGGCCATCTAATGTGTGTGTATGTAAAAGTTCACAGTTTCTCCAGAAAAACTCCTACTTCCCTCCGAATTAAGTCAATTCTGTTGACATTTTCTTCATGAACTAAGAATTTGATGAAAGAAGCATTTTTTAATGAGGGAAGAGTGGGAAGAGAAGAAAGCCCAGCATAGAGATAATCCTCGATTTACAACAGTTCGTTTATTGACCATTTGAAGTTACAATGGCACTGAAAAAAAATGGCTTATGGCCATTTTTCACGGTTACGACCATTGCAGCTTTCCCATGGTCAGATAATCAAGATTCAGACACTTGGCAACTGACTCATATTTATGACGGTCTCAGTGTCCTGGGATCATGTGATCCCCTGTTTGCAACCTTCTGATAAGTGAAGTCAATGGGGAATCAGGTTCACTTAACAAATGTGTTACTAATTTAAGAACAGCAATGATTCACTTAACAACTGTGGCGAGAAAGTAAAATGGGGCAAAGCTCACTTTCTCGCTTAGCAACAGAAATTTTTCATACTACAGAATAAGAGGGTGTTATTTAGTTATTAAGTTAAAATATTTATGTAACTGTCCATCTTAAGCCCAACCCAGGGAATTCAACTGGACTTATCCTTCCTCTAAATATTCTCTCTTCCTTTTTAAAAAATTGACTGCAGATTTGTTAGTCTTCCATCCTGTTCGGAAGATTTTAATCATCCGGAGTCATCATTGTCTCTGTTTCATTACACATACTGTCTCTCCCTCTCCCTCTCCGTCACTCTCCTTCTCCCCCCTCTCCCTCCCTCTCCCTCCCTCTCCCTTTCTGTCCTTCTCTCTCTCCCTCTCTCTCTCCCTCTTTCTCTCCCTCTCCCTTTCCCTCTCCCTCCCTCTCCCTCTCCCCCTCTCTCCTCCTCTCCCTCCCTCTTTCTCTCCCTCTCCCCCTCCCTCTTTCTCTCCATCTCCCTCCATCTCCCTCTCCCTCCTTCTCTCTCCTTCTCCCCATCTCTCCCCCTCTCCCTCCCTCTCCCTTTCCCTCTCTGTCCCTGTCTCTCTTCCTCTTTATCTCCCTCTCCCTTTCCACCTCTCTCCCTTTCTCTCCCTCTCCCTCCTTCTCTCTCCTTCTCCCCCTCTCCCCCTCTCCCTCCCTCTCTCTCTCCCTCTGTCCCTCTTTCTCTCCCTCTCTTTCCCTCCTTCCCTCTCCCTCTCCCTCCCTCTCTCCTTCTCCCCCTCTCTCTCCCTCTCCCTCCCTCTCCCTCTCTGTCCCTGTCTCTCTCCCTCTTTATCTCCCTCTCCCTTTTCCCCTCTCTCCCTTTCTCTCCCTCTCCCTCCTTCTCTCTCTTTCTCCCCCTCTCTCCCTCTCTCTCTCCCTCTGTCCCTCTTTCCCTCCCTCCCTCTCCCTCTCCCTCTCCCTCTCCCTCCCTCTCTCCTTCTCCCCCCTCTCTCCCTCTCCCTCGCTCTTTCTCTCCTTCCCTCTCCCTCTCCCTTTCCATCTCTCTCTCTCTCTCTCTCTCACACACACACACACACACACTTGCACATAGACCCATAAAAATGTCACCTCATCTGCTGCTCAGAAGACGGTGGGGGGTGGGGAAGCCTGCCACAATTGAAATCTGATTATCAATTATAATTTATGACAGCAAGATAAGAAGCACCCCTCACTTCCTGTGGCAGGAGTACACTTTCGATTGCAAGCATCTTCCGTGAGGCTGTTTCTGGAAACACCACAAAGGAAGCAATTCTTTTATACAGACTAGGACTTTCATGATGATAGGAAAAATCAGAACAATGTGCAATTTATCCCAGGGATGGTAGCCAAATGGCATGGCGAGCTTTGAAATGCAAAGGTTTTGCTTTTTTTCCTCTCTGTTTTCACATGTATTATGCATCATCATTAATAAGCCCCCTCTCTCTTTAATTATTGAAAAGCATGCAGTCCGTGCTTCCTTGCATTATCCTTGCAAAGTACCTACGATACTGCGGGTTCGTATGCGAGTTGCAAAAGGAAAACTTGGCATAGCGTGTTGGACTAAGATGCAAAGCAAATGATTCCATGTGTAAAACCTTGAACACAGGCTTTGGAAAGTCCTTATCCGTCATAGGGTGAGAATAAGATGCAGAATATTCTCACAATGTTGTTGTTTTCATTCCCCAACTCCCCAGAAGCAATTGAAAGGATCTTATGATTATCTTTCATTCTTCCTGCTCAGAAATGATGATCACAAGAAGCAATAAACAAACAAACAAACAAACAAAAAACCAAATACCAAATACCAAAAACCAAAAACCACTTCCCTACCCTGAGCTGTGGTACTTAGGGTAGCAACTCAAATCCCCTTGCGATGGCTCAGTGTGAAAATAAAGAAAGTAAGAGGGATAAAAAAAAATCTTTTTTTCTATGTCACCTCATCCTGTGTTGAAGAGGAGACCAGAGAGAAATATATATATATATATTAATTTATCACTTCCCTTGGTTGATTTTAAAGGGGGAGCTGCAAAGCTGTTAAGTTAAGCATTCCCCTGAGAAAGCTTCACATTTAGAGAGAGCTTCACCAAGGAAGAGCCTTGGTTGCACAGCAGACTAAAGTGCTGTTAAATAGCACCAGCTTCCTGCAATTTCTGCAAGTTCGAATCTCACCAGGCTCAAGGTTGACTCAGCCTTCCATCCTTTCGAGGTAGATAAAATGAGGACCCGGATTGTGTGGGCAATAAGATGACTTTGTATATATATATTTAAAAAAAGAACACCGCTTAGGGGGGGCCAAAAGCCCTACTAAGCAGGTATATACAAAAGTATGAAGGCTATGGCTTAACACATTATAAGCTGTCCTGAGTCTCTGGAGAAGAGCGGCATATAAATTGAACAAACAAACAAACAAATAATAAATAAATAAATTTAGGAGCCAGAAAGGAGGTGAGGCAAGCATTTCTGCTAAGGGGGAAAAAGCCACAAGTAGTAAAACAATAAGCGCAACAAATCAACAAAGGAAAACGCTAGCTTTGAAATAAATTTGAACTGTACTGAGCCAGATTGGAAATAGAGTGGTTCAATTGTACAGCGTGGCTGACATCTTAGGAACACGGATGTCCACAAGGACTATTAACAGTCTTGGTGAGAAATCAGTGCCGCAAATTTAATAAAGTGAAGGAAACAGAGGGTATAGATACAGGGTCCCTGCGGGATCCCCCTTTTTGCCAACTCCTTGTTTCACATCTTCAACGAATTTGTGTCAAGTAGATGTATCATATCTAGATCAGTGTCCTTCAAACTTTAAGATGTGTGGACATCAACTTCCAAAATGCTGGCTGGGGAATTCTGGGAGTTGAACTCCATTTGTTGTTGTTGTTGTTAGTTTCAAAGTCATGTCCAATCCATTGCAACCCCATGGACAATGTTCCTCCAGGCCTTCCTGTCCCCTACCATCCTCCAGAGTCCATTTAAGCTCACACCAACTACTTCAGTGACTCCATCCAGCCATAAGAAGTCCATACATCTTATAATTGCCAAGTTGGGGGAAACACTGATCTATATGGCCTCCAGATGGCAGCAAAGGGTTAGAATTTTGTGTATCTCTTTACTCCCATCTATTGATTGTCTTGATTTTTGCATCCCAGGTGCATCTCTGGGAGCTCTTCCTTGTGTCCTTGTGTGGAAGTACCCTTTCTTATTTTATTAGCATCTAGTTAGGGATCAAAACAGGCAATATATGGAAAGCCCTTCAGGTATCTATGCAGTTAAACCGAGGGAGTAGAACATCTCTCTGTAAATTGGATCATCGGTGCCATTGTCATACACCCAAATGAAACCATTCTCACAAAGGAAAGAGGCATCTGGAGGTACAGATAGACCTCAATTTACAATCATTAGTTTAGTGCAGAGGTCGGCAACCTTAAACACTCAAAGAGCCACAAAGGTCCTAACTGGAAGCCCCTGTTCAATTCTGGAGCCAACCAGGAGTCCGGTTCCTCCATCATAGTCGTCCTTTTTTCTCTACCTGTCCTAACCAAAAGCCTTATCAATTGTGGAGCTGACCAGCAACAGGGAGCCACAACAGAGGGATGAAAGAGCCACATGCGGCTCCAGAGCTGTGGGTTGCTGACCCCTGGTTTAGTGACTGTTCAAAGTTGCAATGGCACTGAAAGAAGTGACTTACAATTATTAAGTTGCCAAGCACCCAAATTTTGGTCACATGATCAAAATGTGGGTGTTTAGCAACTGGCATATATTTATAATGGTTGCAGCATCTCAGGGTCACACGGACGCCATTTCTGATCTTCCCAGTCGGCTTTTGACAAGCAAAATTAATGGAGAAATCCAGATTTGCTTATTAATCGGCAAGTGATTGACTTAACAACTGTGAAAAGAAAGATCAATGGAAATTCTGGCCCCAATTGTGTTCATAAATTGAGGAGTAATTGTGCATCCATTTGTGGACAAAACTCATTTAAACCAAACCCACAAATGAATAAGCATTTCTGTAAACAGTTTAGTGAAGACTGAAAATATTCTTTTTTATCCACCAAATGCTGATATTTGAGGACAAAGAAATCTGTAAGAAAATTGAGTGAAAGCTTGGCATTCAATATGGGGAAAACAGTTATGATAGAGTGGCCAGAATTCTGTCAAAAATCTCACTCCGTATTACCAACTTTTATTCTTTCTTCCACATATTAATAATTATGATATTATAAATGGGCAAGCCCTATATATGCCAATGTAAATAAACTCAGCTTACTCTAAATATCCAGTCATTCATTCATTTTATTTCGGTCATTGACCAGCCAAACAAAACAAAAGAGTCACAATTGATTAGAATAAAACAAGCTACGCAATCCCATAACAATACTCTTCATATTCCCTTTATATTACCAAATGGAAAACGCGGCTTCCTTTGAAATATTTCTGCTTATCTACGTTTATTAAAAACTCTCTTACCATTTCACAGCGCACATTTCAAGTTTATAATATGAGTAATTATGTAATAAGATCAACTATCTCGGAGACAAAAGGCAGGAGAAAAATCATATCGGGGTGGGATTGTACCTGAACAATTCCTTATTAAAGTTTCAATGAGGAACGCCCCATGAGCTGATAAATAATAATTAAGCAAATTATGAAGCTGCTATCAAATGTGGGTATCTTACCACAGCAAAATTAAAACGGTGCGAGGAGGGGCAAAAAAAGAAAGAAGAAGTAGAAGCAAATCCAACAAATTTGAAAGGAGGTTAATTTGTTTAGAAGCCAACTTTGTTTGTTTGTTTTTAAGGCATTTTGCTTGTCAGTCACTGGGTTGCTGATGTGAACTAACGAGTCGGTGTATGTGCTCCATCGCATCTGAATCATTCTCTCTCCCACCCCCCTTCTTCCACTGTTGAAGTCATGGAAATCTAGATGTTGGGAGTGCATGGGGAGGAAATCCTATTCTTATTGCAAGCAGGCTGTTTGGGCTGTTGCAAATTTCATGTTCTGGTGAATTACTTTAGTTTTCCAATTTAAACAGCGTGCTGAAGCAGAAAAGTTGGTTCGTCGTTGTTGTTTTTTCTTTTCTTTTTTCTTTTTCCCTTTATCATCTTTCTTTTCTTTTCCAAAGAAAGGGCTGACACTCATCTTATGAGCAGCGTGGCTGGGAATACTAAGTGCACCATGCATAATCAAGAGCGGCGAACGAGAATGATTGCAGCTTGCGTGAATGTGTGTGTGAGACAGAGAGCTGTCAAAGACCAGAGATCAGGCGATTATGGGGTGGGTTATATTACCCACCATGGCAGCTCCGCTTCTGGTGACAGGCAAGAATCGCATTCATTGCACATCATTTAGCATCATATTAGTGTATGGGGAAGCAGGCGGCAAAAATGCCACCGGTGCAGTCAGCGGTGGCATTTAGTGGATTAGTAGCAATTGCAGACTGCCAAGTCCTCTTCAGAAGGAAGATCCTAGAGGAGCTCGCAAGCCAAGCTATGGGAAACGCCCACTCTTTAGCTGATTCCTCCACTCTAGGTCAAACCCGTGGAAGTTTTGATCCTCCTTGTGTTCCATCTATGGTCTGTGTTTCTCAATCGTCAATAATTAGATCATCTTTTCGGGAAGACGATTGGCAAACATTGGACCTTCAGGATCATCAGTCCAAAACCCAAATGACTGTCAGGTTCTAAGAACCAAGAACGACACATGTGGGGTTATTTCGAGCAGTTCTGTATTGTTATTCGCCTACAGACAGAATCTTGCTGGAGTAAAGCAACTGTCTACATATACTCTGTGAGTCACCAGGGAGGGTCTGACTTCACCCTCTTCCTGCCTACCAAATATTCCAAACTTCACTGTCTCTTTGTCCTCTGGGAAATAGCCCCTCCCTCCTGCGAGTCCAGACTACATCCCACCACTATGGCAAACTTTAAGGGACAGACTCAAAGGATTAAGTTTTCACTTTTCTCATCAGGTTCACTAGGATAAAAAGGCAAAGGTAAAGGTTCCCCTCACAGGTATGTTCTAGTTGTTCCCAGCTCTAGGGTGTGGTGCTCATCTCTGTTTCAAAGCCAAAGAGCCAGAGCCAGAAGGCGTATCTGTGGTCATGTGGCTGGCATGACTAAACACCAAAGGCACACGGAACACTGTTACCTTCCCATTCAAGGTGGCCCCTATTTTTCTACTTGCATTTTTTACATGCTTTCGGACTGCTAAGTTGGCAGAAGCTGGGACAAGTAACGGGAGCTCATCCCATTGCATGGCACTAGGGATTCAAATCGCTGAACTGCCAACCTTTCGATGGATAAACTCAGCATCTTAGCCACTGAGCTACTGCATCCCTAGGATAGGAGGTACAATTTAGAGGCATCAATGAAAAGCAAAATAAACAACCATTTATCTCCTACTTTTCTTTCATCTTAGTCTCAGTGCATTTTCTTGTACCTGCTTCTGATCTCTTCTTTTATGCTAGGAAGACCTGGGCATTTTACAGCCTGCGGTCCACATCCAGCTTGCAGTCAGTCCTTAGTGCAGCCAGTGGCATCAGTGGCATTGGAAGTGGAGCAGCAGCAGTGGTAGGGGTCAGGCAGTGTTGGGTGGGCAGGGCATCAATGCAGAAGTGAAAGCATGGGGGTGTGGCAGCAGCCCTCCACAACAGTCTCAGTTTCTTGTGTGGCCCTTTGAGAAAATTCATTGCTTGCTCCTGTGCTAGGAGATAGGTCTTAGCGGCAGACAAAAAGATAGGCAAGGGTACAAATACAGATGGGCCGTTAAGCTAAAACAGTAGAACACCAAATGCGCAGCCCTTTAACCTTCCAGAAGGCCTTAAAGAGCTGGCTTTTCTCCCAAGTACTGGAATAGAGTAAGGTTGGAGTTTGATGATTATAGTGTAATGGCTACATTAAAAGTGATCGTTGTGTTGCTTTTTGTTTTTATTAAGCTTTTTTTTTAAAATGATGTTTGGTTTTATACAATTGTGAGCGGCACAGAAGCGTGTTTTGTAAGATGAATGGCCATATAAGATAGGTAGGTAGGTAGGTAGGTAGATAGATAGATAGATAGGCAGGCAGGCAGGCAGGCGGGCAGATACAGGGGTGAAATCCAGCAGGTTCTGACAGGCTCTGGAAAACCGGCAGCAGAAATTTTGAGTAGTCCGGAGAACCAGCAAATATCACCTCTGGCTGGCCCCAGAGTGGGGTGGGAATGGAGATTTTGCAATATCCTTCCCTTAGGAGTGGGGAAGGAATGGGGATTTTGCAGTATCCTTCCCCTGCCATGCCCACCAAGCCAAGCCAAGCCAAGCCACGCCCACCAAGCCATGCCGACAGAAGGGGTAGTAAAAAAATTTGGATTTCACCACTAGATAGATAGATAGATAGATAGATAGATAGATAGATAGATAGATGATAGATAGATAGATAGATAGATAGATAGATAGATAGATAGATAGATAGATAGATAGATAGATGAGAGAGGGGGAAGAGAGAGAGAGAATGATACAGAGATACAATAGAAGAAATAGGTTAGGAAGATGAAGTGAAAAATAAAGAAAACCTTCTCCAGATTCTGTAGCATCCTTTCTTGATTTGGATCTTTCTAGATATGTTAGAATCATAGAGTAGAAAGGGACAATTAAAGCTGCTGAATCAAGCCACCTCCTAATTAGTGCAGGAAAACATTAGAAATATCCATGACAAATGGATATGTAGCTTCTACTTGAACACAGAGATCGGTGAAGAAGATCTCACAACCTCTCTTGGGAACTTGGTTCCACCAAGTTGAAATGCTTTATTAGAACATTTCTTCTACATTTAGTCAACTTCTGCTTTGACTCTATTCTACCATGTTCTGAACTCAACACATTTCATTGGGATTGATACCCTTCCTGTTTTTGAAGAGTGATATCATATTACCTCTCGGTTATATTTTCTTAAGACTATACATACCCAGCTCCTTCAGTTGTTCTTCATACGGCTTAGTCTTTAGTTCCCTGCTTAGCCTGGTTGTCCTTCTCTGAACCTTGGTGGCACGATGGACTAAACTGCTGCTGTTAAAATAGTACTTAGCTGCCAGCTGCCTGCAATTACTGCGAGTTCAATTCTCACCAGGTTCAAGGATGACTCAGCCTTCCATCCTTTCGAAGTAGGTAAAATGAGGACCTGGATTGTGGGGGCAATAAGATGACTTTGTATAAAAAGAACACTGCGGGGGGGGGGGGGGAAGCCCTACTAAGCAGGTATATACAAAAGTATGAAGGCTATTGCTTAACGCATTGTAAGCCGCCCTGAGTCTCCAGAGAAGGGCAGCATATATAAATCGAACTAATAAATAAATAAACCTCTTCCATTTTATCTCACTCCTTCTTAAAGTATAATACTCAGAACAGGACACAGTATACAAAGCTACTGTAGGTCTGACCAGAACAGATCAGAAGAATGATTATACCCCACTGCAGATTTTTGTTCAGTTTGTAACCAACTGTTATTTTAATATACTTTTTCACAAGTACCAGCCATCATCCATTTTATACCCATGGAGGTACATTTTTAAATGTAGATTAATAATATCCATGCTGGGTGAGACTTCTGAAAGTTATCTTCTGAAAAACAGGAAAACTACAGCAGTAGCATAGAAGATGTACTGCCAGAAGTAACCAACCCATCAGTCTGGGAATGGAATCAAGCCATAAAGTATCAGAAGGGGCAGCATTCTGTATACATTGGAATGCAGATGAATTCATTAAGCCACATGAGATGGTGTTGATAGTGGCAAAGCAACTTGAAAACCTGGCAATCCTCGTTGTATCAATTGTTTCATTGCCATGTTTCAGAATACAAGGAAGAAATGCTTATGATTCCAGGACCTGAAAACACCGGGAGCCACAAAACCTGGATGGGCGTGGCCAACTCAATGTCACTCACTTCCACCAGTCACATGACACCCCCCCTAGCGACGTCTACCCAGCCATGGCAGAGAACCAGTTGTTAAAAAACATCAGGAACCACAAAACCCTTTTGACATATCTCTCTCTCCTTTCCCTCCCTCCCCCTTCTCTCCCTCTCTCTGTATCTATGTCTCTCTCTCCCTCTCTCTCTGTCTCTCTCTCTCTGTCTCTGCCCTGGCCGCTTCTCCATCCCCTGCTGTCACCCTTACCTTCTCAGGCCAGTGAGGAATGACTGGGAGGGGAGGGCGAGGGGTGGGGCCAGCTAGTGGTGGGGTCACCCGACAGGGAGTCATAGCAGAGGGCCCAAAGAGCCACATGTGGCTCCAGAGCCGCAGGTTGCTGACCCCTGATCCAGATCATAATTGTGTCAGATGTGCTTTGCTTCTCTACCAAGAAGCTTCTTCAGTTCAGCTTTTTGGATGAGAAGCGAAATGTTGTCAAGGAAAAAAAGAAAACCGAAAGAAGGCCAGTTGCCTTTTGAAAAGCACCTTTGAGTCAAGATTCTGAGATAGAGCAAAAGGTTCTAAAATCTATCCTTGGCTTTGCTGAACAAAAAGAAGAATCTGTCAAGTGCAGGAACCAAGAAAGACATGAGGAGTTACCCCGTGTCACCCAAAATAAGACATCCCTTGACAATTAGCCCAATCGGGCCTTTGAGTGCATGGCAATAAGGCCAAGCGCTTATTTCAGGGTTCAAATATATACATACATATACATATACATATACATATACATATACATATACATATACATATACATATACATATACATATACATATACATATACATATACATATACATATACATATACATATACATATACATATACATATACATATACATATACATATATATATATATATATATATATATATATATATATATATATATATATATATATGTTTTTCTTTAAGCCAGGTTTTTCCTATGTAACCAAGATTTTTCTGCAACCCTAGTTGAGTGAAATCACATTCACTACTTTCTGGGGTTTTTTTCCTTCTTTTCCTTCTGGCAGCCAGCAGGTTTTGTGCTGCCCAATGTGCTGCCCAAAAAACCTGCTGGCTGCCAGAATGAAAAGAAGGAAAAAAACCCCAGAAAGTAGTGAATGTGATTTCACTCAACTAGGGTTGCAGAAAAATCTTGGTTATGGAGGTAAAACCTGGCTTAAAGAAAAACACACATAAAACCTACGAAAAAGCTCCACCTTGGCACTCTGCCTGCATACCAAGGATTCCAGGCTGAGCTGCTTCTTGGAGTGGGATGTAACCATCCTTCTGTGACTCTGTGCCACATTCCACCATAGGAACAGCCAATGAAAGCATAGTTACCATAAATGTCTATGGAGATTCTCAATCATCCAGGTCACGGTTGTCCCAAAGGCGCTTTTTCAAGAGGCAACTGGACTTTCTGATTTTTCTTTGAAGAACGTTTCACTTCTCATCCAAGAAGCTTCTTCAGCTCTGACTGGATGGTGGGGAATGGAAGGTTTTATACTCCTTGCAGACAGCTGGACATTTTCATTCTTTATCTGGATATTTATCTGTGTCATCAGGGTCACTTGAGTGGTGCAAATTGGTGTGGAACCTTATTGGAATTGTTGAAAGGACTGTGTTGTAGATTGGAGATAGATGATGTCATGTCCCTCCCACTCTGTTGAGAGAGGGCTATTCAGTTTTGACGTAGATGATCTCTTTGACCCCTCTTTCAAACCAGTGGTCGTCTCTGTCCAAAATGTGAACTTTGCTGTCTTCAAACGCGTGTCCTGTGTCTTTTAAACGCAGATGATCTGCTGAATCTAGTCCTGATGTGTTTGTTCTCCTATGTTGTGCCATGCACTTATGAAGTGGTAGTTTTGCTTCCCCCATGTACAAATCTGCACCTGGCTCTCTCTATTTTACTGCATATACTACGTTGCTCAGTTTCTGTCTGGGTGTTTTATCTTTGGGGTGGACAAGCTTCTGCCTTAGTGTATTCTTGGGTTTGAAGTGTGCATGTATGTTATGTTGGCTGAAAATCATAGTTACCATAAGGGACAGAAACCTGGTGGAGGTCATTTCCCAGCTCAGCAAGGTCTTAACACAGTTTTGCCTCTTTCCTATCCTGCTTCTCTGTCTTCATGTCAGTGTTCTTCTCTCTTCCCAGGTGTTAGCACCTTCTTTCTTGTATGTTAAACTAGCTTCATTTGCAATGGCCATATCATTTTCCCACTAACTCTGGATGCACGTTACAAACTGTAGCACACCCAAGCATTTGAGTGCCAAGGGGAAGCTGCAACAGGAGAACCGTAATTGCTGCCTGGATAAAAGTTTAATGTCTTAATCTAAAAATGGATTAAGATACTTATTTAATGGATTATTTAATGGATTAATTAATGGAAATAAGTATGTGTTGCCAGTACAGCCCAGGAATTTTCAGAATAGTCTGCGTTAATTTTAATCTTAATAATATGCGGCAGCATTTCTTAGTGCGCACTGCAAAGTCTTCACAAGTGTAAGTACAAACAATAAACGTTAAATACATTTCTGCTTTATCATAAACAGATAATTCCTGTGCTGATTATTTAGAGGTCCTTTGGAGCAAACTCACATCATTTTGTTTCCTTTGGTTAAGAACCAGCAGTGAAGTGGTTGTGTGAAGGCTACCATCTTGTCCCTCCAGGAACTTCCCTGAGATTCAAACCACTCCCCCACCCCCCAATCTCTTGAAGTTTAGATGGAGGCACAAGGAACAGGATTTTAGAAGTCACGAAGAGATGAAAAAAGCAGGAATGTGTTAATAAAATGGAGCTTTCTCCTCCTTGTCATACTTCGATGGATGCATCATTCCAATCACCAAATTCTAGCAAAGATAGAGGTAGGGGTTCATCCTACCTCTAGTCCTAGTGTCCTAAGCATAGTTTAATGTGCATTCAGGAAAGCTGATTTCTTTACAGATTACAGATTAACAGAGTTGGAAGCAGTGGTGAAATCCAAATTTCTTTTCTACTGGTTCTGTGGGCATGGCTTGGTAGGCATGGCAGGGAAAGGTTACTACAAAATCCCCATTCCCTCCCCACTCTGGGGCCAGCCAGAGGTGGTATTTGCTGGTTCTCTGAACTGCTCAAAATTTCCACTACTGGTTCTCCAGGACCTGTCAGAACCTGCTGGATTTCACCCCTGGTTGGAAGGGACCTTGTAGGTCATCTAGTCCAAGCCCATCCCACCCAAGCAGGAGACCCTACACCATTTCTGACAAATGGCAGTCCCGTCTCTTCTTGATCTGTCCCCCCCTTCAGAGACCCACAAAAACACAGCCAGTCGAGGGTTAAGAATCACTTGGCACACTCCACAGTTCTTATCTCAAACTTGGCAGCGATATGCACACCGTCTGCCAAGGACTTTATTAGTTTACACAAAAGGAAAATCACCTACGTAGCTTTGCCGTTCATCTAGCTTCCAAGACTACGAGGTTGCTATGTTTGTTTTGTTTGTTCGTCACAAACATCTTGACCCACCGTCCTGTCTTATATAGGCTCTGGGTGTGGTCCAGTGACTCACTGATCCTGTGACTCCAATCCAGTGACTCAGGTCTATTTCCTCATACGTCGCCGCAGCTGCAGTAATCTTTTCTCTCGCCTTCTTTGGCGTGCGTCCAGGAATGACGTCTCTCCCTCACTCTCATCTGAGACACCTGTTTCCCCACTACTTGGCTCTCTTTCAGCTGGCACCTAAGACGGTGCCAGGGGGGGGGGGGGGCTGGGAGATCTGGCTGGCTCCTCTTCCTCCTGCTCAGAGCTTCCTTCCTCCAATGGGATAGGCTCAGAGGACGGGGCCACAACACTTCTTGAAAGCTTCCAGTGATGAAGCTCCCACAACTTCCGAAGGCAAGTTGATTTCTTCTCGACACCAAAGGCAGATAGCCCAGAATTCTGCTAAGAGTTCAGATTTATTTGTTTATTTATTATTAGTTAGATTTATATGCCACCCTTCTCTGGAGACTTAGGGCGGCTTACAATGTGTTAAGCAATAGCCTTCATACTTTTGTATATACCTGCCTAGTAGGGCTTTTGGCCCTCCCAAGTGGTGTTCTTTTTTATACAAAGTCAGTTTATTGCCCCCACAATCTGGGCCCTCATTTTACCTATCTCGGAAGGATGGAAGACTGAGTCAACCTTGAGCCTGGTGAGATTCGAACTTGCAATAATTGCAGGTAGCTGGCAACTAAGTGCTACTTTAACAGCACTTAGTCCATTGCGCCACCAGGCTCTTGTCAGATTTACCTGAACTTTATATATGAAGCACTTTTAGTACAGATGGGACTTTCATTAATCCTTATTTTAGATTCTGAGCCTCTGTAAAGTGTTGGTTGCAGTCTATTGATCTGGATCAGTGTTTCTCCAACTTGGTAAATTTAAGATGTATGGACTTTAGTGCTGGCTGGGGAATTCTGGGAACTGAAGTCCACACATCTTAAAGTTGCCAGGTTTGAGAAGCACTGATTTTTGTCAAGCCCCAGACCAAGAATGACAGACAGGGCATTTCTCCTAAGGTGAATTCTTTATTATTTCATACCTATAGACAAAATCTTGCCGGACGGAGGATTCTACTATCTGCATCTGCAGTATAATCTGGGAACCAGTGGTGAAATCCAAATTTTTTCACTACCGGTTCTGTGAGCATGGCTTGTGGAGCGTGGCTTGGTGGGCATGGCAGGGGAAGGATACTGCAAAATCTCCATTCCCACCGCACTCTCAGACCAGCCAGAGGTGGTATTTGCTGGTTCTCCGAACTACTCAAAATTTCCGCTACGGGTTTTCCAGGACCTGCTGGATTTCACCCCTGCTGGGAACTATTAGGAAGGAACCATTTTCATCCTCTTTCTATCACACATAATATCTGGACTGAGTTGCCTCTTATTCCTCTGGACTGTTGCACTCACCTCCCTCCAGGGATTCCACCTCCTCCACTATATTCCATTATAATTTTAAAACTTTGGGGCCGCATCTTGGCTAGAGAAAGATTTTTTAAAAACCCCACTGTTGGTTATTGTTTATGTAAAGTGAAATAGAATGGGAAATAAGGCCACACTTGGAATACAGCATCCAATTTTGATTGCCATGATGTAAAAAAGACGTTGAGACTCTACAAATAGTGCAGAGAAGGGCAACAAAGATGATTAGGGGACTGGAGGATAAAACATATGAAGAACAGTTGCAGGAACTGGGTATGTCTAGTTTAATGAAAAGAAGAACTAGGGGAGACATGATAGCAGTCTTCCAATATCTCAGGGGCTGCCACAAGTAAGAGGGAGTCAAGCTATTCTTCAAAGCACCTGAGGGCAGGACAAGAGGCAACGGGTGGAAACTAATCAAGGAAAGAAGCAACCTAGAACTAAGGAAAAATTTCCTGACAGTGAGAACAATTAATCAGTGGGACAACTTGCCTCCAGAAGCTGTGAATGCTCCAACACTGGAAGTTTTTAAGAAGATGTTGGATAACCATTTTCCTGAAGTGGTGTAGGATTTCCTGCCTAAGCAGGGGGTTAGACTAGAAGACCTCCAAGGTCCCTTCCAACTCTGTTTTTCTATTCTATTCTATCATCACTATATCACTGCAGTGGAAAACAGACCACGATCTGGCCAGAAACCCCTTCGATACCTTACCAAGGCAGAGAAGGATATTTTTGTGCCTTTAAAATAAAAATCCTTAAAAGATAGTTTCTCTATCTTGCCGGACTCTGCTTTGTCCCTGCAGCATTTGTATTCCAGATTTGGACAATGGCTGACTTTCCAGATCAGCCATTTTTACCTAAAGATCAACTTTACCTACAGATCAGCTATATGCTGCCACCGGTGAGTTATGAACTCAGTCATCTCTGCAAGCTTTTACTGTGCTCTAAACCCAGCCGAGTATGACAAGTTGCAAAAAGCTGTTATTTGAGTTTCGAAAAAAAGGCACAGCCATCTCTTTCTTGGCCTTTGTAAATGCCATCTTGCCTGGCTATCTAGGTCACAATCTGTTGCCTACCTGCAACAATGCAGTTGTGAAGCCTTCCCCAGAATCAGAACCGATCTGGAAAGTCATACAGAAATTCTAAATCGATGTGTTGTTGAGAATCATGTCCTGGGTGGGGACATGGGGGGAAGGTTTACTTAATCAGGAGTCATTCATCTGTTCTGCACCGCTACACTTCTACCCCAAAACATGCTGTTTTTGGTGTTTTCCCTTCAACAGTTACACATTTACAACATAGATCAAAGTGAGATTACAGCCAAGACAGCCAGCCAAGAAGAAATAGATGCAAATCTTGTAACGTGAGGTTGATCTCATTCCAAAACTGCCAAGAATACACAACAAACAAACTGTTTAGCAGGTGCAGAGGGAAAGATGCGCTTCACATTTAAAGCAAATACCTGCTGGGAGACAATCGTTTTATCATAGGGAAGCAACGATAAGACCGTTGCTTTGTGGATCTGCTCCCTCCCTTTGGACGGGTACAATAACTCCGTTTTATTTCTTGCCTCTGAATATCCAGGCTCTATTCATGAATCCTGATAGATTCTCTGAAGAGCGACAAACAAAAGCTGATGCGTCCTCCCACCTTTTTCAGTTTGTCAGAGATGCATTTAGTTTTTAAATCAGAAAGAGGCAGGGAGAGAGTCTTGTTTTCCCTAAATTCATCTGCAGAAGAACAAATCAAATCACAAGCCAGGGACAGGGGAAGCAAAGGTGGAAAGGCCAATGGCTTTACAAGCAAGAATGGAATGGAATGGAATGAGCGGAACAGAACAGAACAGAACAGAACAGAACAGAACAGAACAGAAAAAACATGGAATGGAATGGAATGGAATGGAATGGAGCAGAGCAGAGCAGAGCAGAGCAGAGCAGAGCAGAGCAGAAAACATGGAGTGGACTGGACTGGACTGGACTGGACTAGACTAGACTAGAATAGACTAGAATAGAATAGAAAACATGGAATAGAATGGAATGGAATGGAATTATTTGGTCAAGTGTGAATACACACAAAAGGAATTTGTCTCTGATGCAGAAGCTCTCAGTGTACAGGTAGATCTTGACTTACAGTATGACCACAATTGAGCCCAGAATTTCTGTTGCTAAGTGAGAAAGTTAAGTGAATTTTGCCCCATTTTACCACTTTTCTTAGCATAGTTGTTAAGTGAATCATTGCAGTTTTTAAGTAACACGGTTATTAAGTGAATCTGGCTTCTCCATTGACTTTGCTCGTCAGAAAGGTGATCACATGACCCCGGGACACTGCAACCCTCATAAATACATGCCAATAGTCAAGCATTTAAATTTTGATCATGTGACCATGGGGATGTTGACACAGTAGTAACTGTGAAAAATGGTCATAAATCACATTTTTTTTCAGTACTGTTATAACTTTGAAGGGTCACTAAATGAACTGCTATAAGTTGAGGACCACCTGTACATGCAAAGCAACAGTGTAATAACAATAAGAATAGTACCAATAAGAAAAGGTAGCAGAAAAGACGAGAAGAATAATAGTAATACAGCCATATTACATGGGTAAATATCCTTAGACATGTGCTGTGGGAATTAGGTGTTCAGCAGAGTAATGACATAAGGGGAAAAACTGTCTGTCTGTCTGGTTATTTTGGCCTGTGGCAGTGTCCCAAGGGGAGAAGTTGAAACAGGAACAGTTCTTGGACTCAGCCTTCTCAAATTTAGTATCAAGCAACCATCAAATGAAATAAGAGGCATTAAGAGGTCCTTGATGGTCTCTGAGCTTGGTTGTTTCTTTGCAGATGTTTTAACATCGTCACAATGTTTCCTAGTTTGGGTAATGAAACATCTGCAAAAAAACAACCAAGCTCAGAGACCATCAAGGACCCCTCATTTCAACCCCGAGCTACAAATATTCTCCTTTATTGATTATGGGCATTGTAGTCCGACACATGAATGACACTGACAGGAAGGGGGCTTGAAATGGTGATGTATGCCAGCCAATTTGGGGAGGAGGGGAATGGCGGGATTTATTTCTCGGTTTGCACTTTGATTGATAATCAAAATATCCAGATAGATACCTTCACGCCCCAAAAAGCATCTTTTGGGTTGTTTCCTTCCTTCGTTCTTATTTCCTTCCACATGAATATTCTTTTTAATCTCCCAGTCCATTCAGCAGATGTCTGCTAAAGGATTTCTTTAATGTGCTAAGAGACAAACACTGTAATCTCTCACACTGCTGATCTGGAACAAGAAAAGCCCTTCGCAATCTTGCTCACTGCATATTCCTGTCACGTCCTCCAGACTCAATTGTTTTTCTCAGTGCTTTGGTTCACATCTTTACTCTTTTTCCTTTGGCCTTGCATTTTGAATGCCACCTTCCTTATCACGTCTGAGATATCTTCTTCCCACTCCTTTTTGTCCTCTAGCCAGGAATACTTCCTTGCATAATTATTAGCCGACTAATATTACCTCCCCGTCCGAAGGCTTATTTACAGTTGTCATTGCAGAAAGCAGATTTAATCCTATCGACTGTTGTTCTAAGATTGCCTACCACTTGTAAAAAAAAAAAAAAAAGCAATTTCTCCTTATTAAGAAAAGGGGAATGAACGAATTCTAGTGTTTTGACTCTTGAACGATTCCTCTGATTAGATGTGGTCTCTGAAGCGAACTCTCAGTTCTGTTCCATGAATGTTGGGCAAATTGGGGTGGGGGCTGTTTTGAGAGAAAAAGACAGGTTTTAAAAAAATCCATGATATAAAAAAAGATGTTGAGACCCTAGAAAGAGTGCAGAGAAGAACCACAAACATTAATCTGGAGGGACTGGAGACTAAAACATGTGAAGAACGGCTGAAGGAATTGGCTATGTCTAGTTCAGAGGTGGGTTTCAGCAGGTTCTGACCAGTTCTGGAGAACCGGTAGTGGAAATTTTGAGTAGTTCGGAGAACCTGTAGTAAAAATTCTGACTTGCCCCGCCCCATCTATTCTCTGCCTCCCAAGTCCCAGCTGATTGGGAGGGAATGGGAGGGATTCTCTGCCTCCCAAGTCCCAGCTGATTGGGAGGGAATATTTTACAGTATCCTTCCCTTGCCATGCCCAAACCACACCCATGAAGCCACACCCACAGAACCAGAAGTAAAAAAATTTGAAACCCACCACTCGTCTAGTTTAATGAAAAGAAGGACTAGGAGAGACAGGATAGCAGTTTTCCAATATCTCAGGGGCTGCCACAAAGAAGAGGGAGTCAAGCTATTCTCCAAAGCACCTGAGGGCAGGACCAGAAGCAATGGGTGGAAACTAATCAAGGAGACAAGCAACTTAGAACTAAGGAGAAATTTCCTGATAGTGAGAACAATTAATCAGTGGGAAAGCTTTATTTCAGACATTGTTGGTATTCCATCTTTGGGGTTTTTAAAGAAGCGATTGGACAACCATTTGTCTGAAATGATATAGGATCTATTGCTTGACTAGAAGACCTCCAGGGTCCCTTCCAATTCTGTGATTCTGTTATAAACCGAAATTCTGTACATTTTCTATTATTTTGTCATTCCTAGATTTTAGCGACTATCATTATGAACTTCTTTATCTGCATAAAGAAATGCAGAAAGAAGAGAAGAAGAAGAAAGAACATTTGAACAGTCCTATACGATGATGGAAGGTGGCTCAGTGGCTAAGATGCTGAACTTGTCGATCGAAAGGTCGGCAGTTCAGCGGTTCGAATCCCTAGTGCTGCGTAACAGGGTGAGCTCCCGTGACTTGTCCCAGGTTCTGCCAACCTAGCAGTTCGAAAGCACGTAAAAAATGCAAGTAGAAAAATAGGAACCACCTTTGGTGGGAAGGCAACAGTGTTCCATGCGCCTTTGGTGTCATGCCAGCCACATGACCACGGAGACAGCGCTGGCTCTTTGGCTTTAAAATGGAGATGAACACCTCCCCCTAGAGTCGGGAACAACTAGCACACATGTGCGAGGGGAACCTTTACATTTACCTTTATACAATGACAAAAAAGTGACTATTGAGCAACTCGGTTTCAGATCTCAGAGATAGCAATGCCCTTCACAATTTGATGCTATTTAGGGTATAAATGTTTCCTCTGAGAGGTTATTGAGATCTCAGGAGTGGCCCTTACAACTGCTGCTATGGCTTCCTTTGTTACACATCCAGACAGCTATGTCTCTATCTTCATTCTGGATTATGTATGTTTTAACAGTTCAGTCCTCTCCACTACAATTTTTCAAGCTGTTCTTATCTGTGACAGGTCAAGCAAGGGATGCTAGCTAGTGATATTATTTGGTTCATCCTCACTGCCGAAAGAAGGGAGCCTCTTAGAGCAGACTGTTATAACACGTACATTGGGCTGTGAACCTGAATGGTTAATGTCCTTAGAAAATAGGCTGGTATGATCTGGTCTGATTTATGCCTTGGGAAATGCTTATAAGATTGCATCTGCTCCTTGGAAATGACTTTGGCGTGGGGGCAAATTGTAGTGTGTATCAAATCTTGAATTCATTTTAGATATTTTCCAAATGTAGTAGAAGGTGAAAAATCTAGGGCAGGGCAAACCTGCAGGAAAAAAAATGGGAAAAATGGGCTTTTATGACCAAAGTCATGGGAAATCCAAAGATTACAGGAGATTGAGGACACCGGATTGGTCTTTAGCTTTGGAGGGTCTATTGTGCATTGTAAGGGAGAGGATGAGTGGAGTGGTAATGTGGGCCTTCTGGAAATCTTTGGAATATCACTTTCAGATCTGATGATTGTGAAAACATTAGCTGTACAAGGCTGTCCCACAATATACTGTGGTTTCCTGAAAATAAGTCTTATTTTCTTTTGACACCCCCCCCCAATAAGGACTTGGCCTAATTATTGGGGGGTCTTATTATTTTTGGGGTGCAGGAGGCAGTGAGCATGGGGCTCAATGTCCCGTTGCTGCCATCACCTCCCCTCCCTGTTCTTCACGCCGTCCGAGCAGCCCAACATGTCCCACCCCATCCCAATGGCAATAGCTGCTTCCCTTCCCCGCCGTCTCTTTATCGAGAGGGGTGGCAGGTGGGGCGGGGGAGAAGCGAGAAGCATGGAGCAAGACACGGCTCTCCTTGCCATCTCTTCTCCCCGCCCCTCACCAGGCATGACAGGGCTCCTTCCCCTCACATAGCCACCCCATCCCCTTTAGGAATCATACCTTTACTATGTGTTTCAAGAGTTGAAACTGAGATTTTCTCCGTAGAAAGTACACTCATGAACTACCTGAAATATGATCCTGTTCGATTTCAAGGACTGAAATTTGTGCATAGTTAACAGAGCTTTTTATACAGGTTGTCCTCAACTTACCACAGTTCATTTAGTGACCATTCAAAGTTACAAAGGTACTGAAAAAAAGGGAGTTACGACCATTTTTCGCACTTACGACGATAGCAGCATCTGTTCTGCTCCAGCTCTGGATTCCCAAGGATTGTGACACATGCCAACGGTCTTTATCAAAGTTATAACATACCAAAAATAAACAAAGTCTGGCAAAGGTTGGCAACCAGCCCAGAAAACAAGATATAGTAAGACACTCACTATCCAAATTGCTCTTTAATAATTACACATTGTTTCCAGCAAGAAATTACTAACTGCGTATGACTTAAATAGGCTAAGGGAGTGGCCAATTATCCTCAAACCTTACTCTCGAGGAGACCTCCTCCTTCTGAGTTGCCACTCCTACCTTTTGGCAGCCCTGTGTGCTTGAGTATTGAGGAGAGGCTCCTCCACTTCGCTCTCTCCACTTGAAGGAGCCTCTGGAGGCTCTGAAGGTCCTGGCTGAGTCTCTGCCTCTGGCATCACATCCTCTTCAGCCTCCTCACTGTCCAATGCGAGCGCCGGCTGCGCCGGCTGCTGGCACAACCCCACACCAGCCTCCTTGTCATCAGGATCAGCCATGATCCACCCAGGCCGCTGGCAGGCCACAACAGCATCCACAAAATTCAGATACATGGCAACTGACTCATATTTATGACAGTTGCCACATCCCGGGGTCACGTGATCCCCTCTTGCAACCTTCTGATGAGCAAAGTCAATGGGGAAGCTAGATTCACTGAATGAGCATGTTACTAATTTAACAACTGCACTGTTTCACTGAACAAATGAGGCAAGAAAAGTCGAAAATGGGGCAAAACTCCCTTAATAAATTTCTCACTGAACAACATAAACTTTGGCCTTAATTGTGGTTGTAAGTTGAGGACTACCTGTACTTGACAATGGGAATGAGTTATGAAAGAGGTTGGGTCAATAAGATGAAAAATATATATTTGAAGTCAAAAAAAAAAGAGAAACAAGCCACATAAAAACAGGATGACCTTTCCCAAATTCCAGAAGGAATTCAAGCCTATTAATTTTAAAAGGTTCACCCCTCCAAACAGGGATGAATTGAAATTGCAAGAAAAATTCTGCATAGAATTACTTCAACCTTTCTTTGTGGAGTTATCCTATCCATGATAAAATAGAACACAGAATCGTAGGGCCAGAGGGAACCTCAGAGATCTTCTAGTTCAACCTCCTGCTTAAGGCTGGAGACCTTATACCGTTGTGGTCAAATGGTTGTCCAGTCTATTTTTGAAAACGTCCAGTGATGGAGCACCCACAACTCTGGGGGGCAAGCTATTCCGTTGATTAATTGTTCTCTCTGTCAGAAAATTTCTTTCTACTTCTAGGTTGGATCTGTCTTTAACAAGCTTCTACTTTCTCTGTGACAGCCCCTCAAGTACTGGAAGACAGTTTCATGTCCCCCCTAATTCTTTTTGATAGGCTAAACATACCTAGCTCCCTCAACCATTCATCATATGATTTAGCCTCCAGACTCTTTATTAACTTTGTTGTTCATTTCACATTTTCTAGGACAGTGGTGGTGAACAGAGGTGGGTTTCAGCAGGTTCTGACCATTTCTGGAGAACCTGTAGCGGAAATTTTGAGTAGTTCGGAGAACCGGTAGTAAAACCACATCTATTCTCTGCCTCCCAAGTCCCAGCTGATCGGGAGGAAATGGAGATTTTGCAGTATCCTTCCCCTGGAGTGGGGTGGAAATGGAGATTTTACAGTATCCTTCCCCTGCCACGTCCACCAAGCCATGCCACGCCCATTAAGCCAAACCCACAGAACTGGTAGTAAAAAATTTTGAAACCCACCCCTGGTGGTGAACCTTTTACTCACAAGTGTCAATCAGATACGCGCTTTGCTTACACGCGGTTCACCCGTGAGCTGCACACCAGGGGTGGGTTCTATTTACCTTCACTATCAGTTCGCATAGCACCCTCACGCGCTCCTCTGTGCATGCGCAGAAGCTTCTGCACATGCGCAAACATGTGCTCATGCCCAGGAGAGCTCTGAAGAGCAGCTGGGTCTCCGGAATTGCACGCATGCGCACTGGAGGCCCAAACACCAGCTGGGGCATGTTTGCATGCGCAGCGCATGTCTGGAAAGATGGCTCTGCTTGCCACCTCGGGCACACTTGCCATAGGTTCACCATCATGGTTCTAAGATCTTAGCATATTTTTATTTTGGTATTGTGGTGACTAGAACTATACATGCAGACTCTGAACCAAGTTCTCTAGGTAACGTCAGTGAAATATAAGACACCACCAATGAATGCCGAGACACTCTTTACCCTAAATCTGAGGTGTACGCCATCCTCTCTGAAAAGCTTTTGGGATGCGTAACGTCAGGAAGGAAAACAAGGGGTCTCCACAACTCCACAATAGTCACCCAGTTCTGAAAGATAAGGGCCCCAAGCAAATTGCACTAATATGAGAGACAGGTTGGAGTGAAGGTTTTGGATGTGCAATAGGTTTGGGATCAAATTGCAATCAGTTTGAGCATTCTATTTGAAGACAATTTGAATGAACTACTTTCCATAAATCAGATTTTCAGATAGAATAACTGAACCGATTCATTCTTCTAATTGAACAGACTGAATCGATTTGTCCCAGTATGGATCCAATTTAGGAAACTCAATGGATATCTCGCCATGTTGTTTGAACTAGATTTGGAGTGAATTCCATAAATCCAGTTTGCAGAAGGGCTTCCATTTTAATGAATTCTTAAGACCCCTATATGCAGTGAGTGGTGAGCCCATAGAGTAACATTAAGCCCACTAATCATCTCTCTTCATCATGTATATTGTAGGAACAGACTATATGCAGTTCAGTTCAGTTCAGTCCCAAGTCTCCAATATTACACCCATAGGCACTAAGCTGCCTAGTGAAACGAATGTCTAGCACACTCTGGGAACCAGAAATGGAAAGAGCACCTTACATAAAAAAGTCTATGATTCCAGGAAGATGAAAGATGAGAAAGAGATTTAGAGTAATTTTACGTATGAGATGACCCAGCTTAGTCTGAGGGAATGGTCAAACGCTTCATCAGTCTTGAGTCCCTTCGCTCTCACTAGAGATCTAAGTCTAGCCCAGCTTGAATTCCTTTGAGTCTTATCTACTGCTAATTTGCTTGGACTGTTAGTAGTTCAGATTCTTGCAGACAGCTTAAGCTTGCAGTGAATCAAATATCCATTTGAATTGCCCCGATCTTCTGACATTCTGGTGCATGACATTCTGCCTTAAATGCTTGTAACTTGAAGTACAGAATTGTTTGACAGAATTTCAAGATTCTATTGCTTTATCATACTAGCAGTAAAGATAATTCCAGACATGTGGTTCTTGCTTCCTGAATTGATCAGATTTGAAAGATATGATACCCCCAGATATTTAAAAACATAATGACGTAGACTCATCTAGTGCAGCGTTCTCCCTATGCAGTGGTGATCTGATGTACTTGAGAAGGTCATAACAGTGGACTGAAGTACAGAAGGCACATCTATTACTGCTTCCCAGCAACCAGTATTTAAGATATATGACTCCGAAGGGAGTGGTGTGGTGGCCTAGTGGTGAAGAACCTTGTCTCCCACTCAGAAGGTTGAGAGTTCAATCCTAGGTAGTGGCAGATATTTATCTCCTAGGACACAAAGAAAAATATCTGTTGCAAACTTCGCAAAAGCATCAGGAAGGGCATCCAGCCAGTAAATGCTCAGTTCCATCCAGCTGCCATGACTCTACCCCAAATTAAAGGATTACAGAGTCATAAAAAGGAAGTTTTATTGCCTATGATTCAAAAAAAGGGGAAAAAAACCTTTTGTATGAGTAGCGATTAATCTTCCATGAACCTGTCCAAACCTTTCTTTAAAACCCTCCAACCCATCACAGCTGCTGCTAACTAACTCCATATTAGTTGTGCAAGAAAGCATTACATTGGTCTTGAAACTCTCATAATTTAATTTCATTGGAAGAACTTGAGCTGCTTACAAATCCTTTTTTTTTTTTTTTTTTGAGCTGCTGCTCAAGCAGGAGATTGGAGGAGAAGACTTCCAAGGTCTGTTCCAGCTCTGTTATTCTGTATTCTTCTCTTCTCAAACTTCTCTTCCTCTAGATCATACATCGTTTTTACGTCCCTGGCATGTTTCTCCTTACTTTCTTTCATCTCAAACTAAAAAGCCCCAGTTGCTTAGTCTCGAAGTCCATGTTATGATTTTTTATTTTAAAAATAATTAATTAAAGAAGAAACTGAGAAGTAAAGAGAACAAAACACAAAACTGAAGAATGAATATTATATCCATGAGTGCCTCTGAACCCTTCACAGATACGTTTAGGAAATAAAAAATGATAGACAAGTTCAGCCCAATGCTTTGCTGTCATCCGTGACCCCATGATCAAAGCTATGTACGACCAATGCCATTTTGCACATGTCTGTAGCATGCTTTCCAAACATGTCATCTTTTCATCATTAAGGAATTCAAGTCCACAACTCATTGGTAGAGCAGATGTCTTGCATCTGTCTGATGTAGTGGGTCCAACCCAGTGGTGCAATTCAACCAGTTCGCACTGGTTCGTGTGAACCAGTTGTTAACTTACCCATCCTCCGCTATTAAAGTGGATCCTGGGCGCTACGCTGTGCTGCAATGGAGAAATGGTCAACAGAGCGGCCGGTGCAAGGGAAGGAGAAGACTGCTTTCCCTCTTTCTTCTCCCTGCTTCTCCTCCTTCCCTTGTGCTGTCCACTCCACTTCCTATTTCTCCATTGTAGCGCAGCACCCAGGATCCACTTTGATAGTGGTGCAGGGTAATTTAACAATCGGTTCGCCCGGGGTCAGGTTGGCTGTCACGGGAGGCTTGTCCCGCATATGCAGTGGAGCTGGAGGACAGGGATGGGCCATGCCTCCCATGACAGCCAACCTGACCCAGGGCAAACTGGTTGTTAAATTACTTGAATCCCACCACTGCAGTGGTGGGATTCAGCCAGTTCTCTGTGAATCGTGTGAACTGGTAGCGGCGACTGCGGGAAGCTCGACTCACCCACCTGGACATAATGTGTGACTGCTGCGCATGCACAGAAGGCTATGTGCATGTGCAGAGGTGGTTCATGTGAGTGAAGCGAGTGCACATGTGCGCACGCTCACATTTGCGAGCTGGTAGGGAAGGTAAGTGAATCGCACCTCTGCACCACTGGTCCAACCCTTTTGTTTCAGCCTTCAAAGAGACCTTTTCAGTTGAAAGCTAGATGGATCTATATTTTTGGCTCAGCATAAAACATTTCAACCTCCTCATCTAACTGGAGGTTTTAACTCTGTTTAGAAGCATTGCAAACAACATCATCATCTGCACTGTTTTTGCCAGCCAACACTGCAGGTTTTTTTTTTTTTTCCTTCTCATTGCCGCAATTGTTTTGCAGGACAGTATTCAATATTAATCACAAAACAATATATCTAACAACTGAAGTTTCTTTGGGATTAAACCCACTGTGCAAAAAACCTTACTCTTTTAGTCAGATATTTGGTGATCTTCCACATAGATGAAAAAATAAACAGAAAATGATATAGAAAAAAAAACCCAGAAAGATAAAGAAAAATATGTTGTAAACAATAAAAAAAGAAGTGAAAAAGAAAAGAAAAAGAAACCCAGCCCAACCCTTTAAATAAGCAATTTCCAATGTTATTTACAGCAATTATAGACCTATTTAAACCTGTTTTCCCCCTTCTAAATTATGTAACATAGTTCCTTTCTCCCCATATGTAATGGGTAAATCCGGAAATCGCCAGTTCATTTTTATCCATTTTCAGCAAAAATGTAGGAGTGTCAAAGTTCCGACTGATGAACCCAACCAAGTCAGCACTCTGAGACAATCAGATTCCTCAAAGAACTGTTTTGTTGACTACACGTATGAAAGCAAAACCAACTCTAACTATTTCCTGCGGTTTTAGTATAATTAAATGATATTCCCCTCCTTCCTTGTCACAGATCACATTGTCCAATTACTTTATTTTTTGGACTATAAGACACATTTTTTTGTCTCCCAATAGGGGGCAAAAGTATCTGTTTTATAGACCTAAATATTGCCAAAGACCTGCCCATCTGCCAGCCATTTTTGGGCTTCCGCACGCCCAGTTTTTGGGCCTTTTTCAGGCCTTTTTTCGGCCCATATTCAAGGCTTTTTTTTTGCCCATTTTGAGGCTTTTTGTCCCTGTTTTTGAGGCTTTTTCCAGCCTTTTTAAAGGGATTTTTCTGCCCATTTTTGAGGCTTTTTTGACCCATTTGGGGGGGGGGGGGTTGGCCCATTTTTTTCTGAAAAATGGACCAAAACAAGCCTTGAAAATGAGCCAAAAAAGCCCTGAAAATGGGCCAAAAATGCCTTGAAAACGGGCCAAAAAAAGCCCCAGAAACAAGAAAAAAAAAACATTGGTTAAGGGCTGAAAAAATGCCTGAAAAAAGGTAGGCCAAAAACTTTTTGTTGTTGTTTTCCTCTTCTAAATTTAGGTGTATCTTATAGTCAGGTGCGTTTTATAATCCGAAAAATACAGTAGGTGTCCCAGCGTGTACCTGGCAACTCCTTCCAGTCAGCAACTGTTGACTTGGTTGTTATTGTCCGGTCTGCCATTCCAGGCCTCTTCCCTTCGCCCCCTCCATACAGTGTGGCAAGCTGAGAAACGAAAAGATGGCTGTGGCAGCCTAGATCCATTTCGAAGTTGACAAGGAAAAGGACAGGCAAAGCCCAGGGGTGGAGTCAAGACAGGAATCAATCTAGAGTTGTGACATTCCCATAAGCTTCCCAAGGCCAACTCCTCTATTAATTTTTATCCAGTGCCAAATTTGTGCTGTTAGTTGACTAGCTCCTTGTGTTTAGGCATGAGCAATAAATCAACTTAACTGGAACTTAACGTGTGATCCTAATTGTTCGCACTTGACAAAAACATCCATAAAAGATTTCCAGTGTTTTACAAAAGGTAATTGTTGTTCCCTCCTTAAAAGTCTAAGCAGATATTTCTGCACGTTCTGACATCTTCACAACCCATTCCTCCATTGGGGATGTTTCTGTATTTTTCTATCTTTGAATATATAACAGCCACATTGCAGTTACCACTTATAAAACCAATCAAGCCATGAGTCTTTTCCAATTGTCCATCAATAAATCCCAATACAAAAAGTGCCTCCTTATTGTTAAAATTCTTTAAAACTTTCTGCATCATCATATGCATTTGTGTCCAATTTTATTTCATTTTTTGCTTTTTCACACATCCACCATGCAAGGAAAAATGTCCCTTCATATTTTTCACATTTCCAGCAGCAATTAGAAGTATGTTTTTATATCCTTGCTAATTGTTCTGCTGACATATACCAACAGCACATCATTTTATATAAATGCTTTCTTAAGTTATAAGACAGTTGAATTTCAGTCTGTTAGGCACATTCTTTTCCACCGTTCATCTGTATATTATTACCAAAATTCTTAGCTCATTTTATCATAGTTTCTTCTTCCATTTCAAATCTTAACACAAGTTTATATATTTTAGCAATTACATGTTCATCATTTGTACATAATTCCATTTCAAATTCCATTACATACTGTTATCTCTCGGATACCTTTTTAGCCACATTAAACCTCTCCTTTAATTGTGTGTATAAAAAAAACCTATTGAAAAGTAAATCCCTCTGCAGTCAATTGTTCTCTTGATTTCATCTTAAGTTCTCAATTTTCCTGTACAAGCAAGTCTTGATATCTTAGCCATTTATCCTTGCTTGCTGTTTCTGTTCTATAAAACACATCTTGTACTGAGGCGAGTAATAGTATTTTTGGGCACAGCAGGATTTGCAGTATATCTGATCTATATTCTTGAAGAAAAATCATACTTCTCAGACTGATTTTTGACTTTTGCATACCATGGAAAACCATGCCACCTAAAACTTGTGTTTTTCTCATTGTAAATGTCATTGTAAATGTTCCAGAATGGCACAGTGAAAAAAACCCCCTCCAAACAACTATCTTCTTTGATGTAGCATGTTCTTTATCTTACGCTCCGGCACAATCCGACAATCACCTGTGAAAAGTGAAACATTGTCAGTGCCATTGCACAGTGCTCCCCACCGTCTTTTGAAGTCTCCCGCTTCCATCCCATGACTCCACCCAAGTTCCCCTTTACACACATCCCAGCCAACATTCTTTCTTAGTTTGTTCTCCTTGGCTAGCCATCCACTGCTTCGGATTGGTTCCCTTCAGGCAGAGGCCCCGAACATTAGCTGTTTCTGGGTCCGCCTTTCAGCGGTGTAACAGTGTTGGCAGCAGCAAAAATGGCAGCACCCAGAGCAGCGGCCATGGCGCCAGTCTTCAGAGGCTGCAGCGGCTATGGCGGCGGTCATAGCTGTGAGGATGGTACCAGAGATGACGGCACCAAAGGCTGCAGCAGGCGTGACGGTGGCTGTGGCGGCGGCTGCGGGCTCTGGGCAGCTAGGCTGGCGGTTCAGCAGTCTCCCCCTAGTCCCTCCAGAATGGCAGCCCCAGCATGTCGGGGCTGACAGTAAAATGGTAAGGGATTCCCTGTCAATCATGTCCAATTCTAATGGCTCATCTCTGTTTATTGGCTAAAGGAGCGAGCATTGTCTGAAGACAATTTCCCTGGTCATGTAGTCAGCATGGCCATATGCCAGAAGTGCACAGAACACTGTTACCTTCCCAACGAAGCAGTACCTATTTGAAGTGGTACCTATTTATCTACTCTCATTTGCATGCTTTCAAATTCCTAGGTGGGCAGGAGCTAGGACCAGGACTGAGAGCTCACCTGTTGTATGACAGTCGGGTCTTGAACCCGGGCTGTCAGTTTTCCAGCTGACAAGCTCAGCGTGTTTAACTGCTGAACCATGACGCCCTACTTACTAATTGTAACATTCACATATTTCTTAGCAACAGCCACTCTTTCATCCAGACCAAACTGCAGGCCATAACGTAAGAATTTAAAGTCTGGAGTCCTAATTTTCCTTTTTCCTTTTTATATCTTGCAGGACTTTATATTTAACTCTTGATTTCTTGTCCTGCCATATAACATCTGGATATATTTTCTTGCCATTGTTTAAAATGTGCATCATTTCTCAAAACAGGTATTTTCTGGAATAAAGTCATAATTTTTGTTGCATTTTTACCACAGAAAATCTTCCAAACAATGATAATTGCAATTTTCCCCACCTTCATAAATCCTTCATAATTTCACTCCATACCTTAACTTAGTGTAATAATATGAAATAACATACAGTTCATATTAGTCAATTTTTCTCTAGTATTTGATCTTTTTTAAAGATCCATATTTTACAGATAATTCTCTGTGGACTTCTTACCTCATAATCTTTGTCACTATCTCTTTTGTGGGTCTGTCATAATTTCAGAAGATCTCTAAGTGACAAATCATAAGGCAAAGACAGCCTGAATCATTGGTGAAATCCAATTTTTTTTACTACTGGTTCTACTACCAGTGTGGCTTGGTGGGCGTGGCTTGGTGGGTATGGCAGGGGAAGGATACTGCAAAATCTCCATTTCCACCACACTCCTGAGGGAAGTATATTGCAAAATCTCCATTCCCACCCCACTTTGGGACCAGCCAGAGGTGGCATTTGCCAGTTCTCCGAACTACTTAAAATTTCCTCCACTGGTTCTCCGAACTGCTCAAAATTTCCCCTACTGGTTCTCCAGAGCCTGTCAAACCTGCTGGATTTCACCTCGGCCTAAATCCCAATTGTCTCTTTGGCCAAAAGCCATGCTGGTCTTCATGAAGAAGTTATTAGATATTACTTACCCCTATGACAATGTATTTACATTTTGGTAGGGTTCTATGGTGTAGAGTTACTCACTGAAGATCAGAACTAGGAGTGAGATGTTCAGTGAAGGTACATATTTATTCCATGTAATTTTTTCTTCAGGAGACTGAATGTTAAAGTCAACATTATTCTGAACTTCATAAAAGGAAAACCTGTAGTAAATGTGGAATAAATTAATATTCATACATCAGTGGGTTTCAGCCACAGGCGATTTTCAAAGATGGAGCCTACAAGGAGATAGTAATAACAGGGCATGACTGTGCAAGTTAGTTTTATCTCAGATAAGGAATCTTCTATAAAAATGAAGCTTCTTGATGTTTTGGGACTGTACCTTGCAGAATTCCTAAACGGGTGCAATAAATATGAAAAATACCAAGTTGGGGAAAGTTGATGTACAGATCAAATACACTAGATACATTTAGACACAGAGTTTTCCTAATATAAGTATTTCACAGAAAACCTGTCCAAATTATGCTTCAACAGTGGCAACTAAGACTCATTTTTTACTCCTTGATTTATCATCATCTTTTACAAAACCCAATATTTCGCATCCTATGTTTATGCTTCCCAAGATCTTTTAGTGTCATATAAATCACAGGCAAAAACATTTCTCGTTTTGTTTTGATCTTCTTCTAACAAATCTACAACAGTAATAACAAATTAAATGAAGAATGAAACCACCACTGCCCCAGCATTCAAATTACTAATCTATACACCAGTGATGGCGAACCTTTTTGGTGCTGAATGCCCAAAGCACGCGTGAAACCCCAAAATCCAATGCAAGTGCCCCCTGCACATACACCCCACTACCCACCTATTTTTGGCTTCCAGGTTGGTGCAGGAGGCTTTCCAGGCCCAAAACAGGGCCGGGGGCCATGCACATCTCCCCCCACACCCCATTTTGGCTACCAGGTTGGTGAAGGAGGCCTTCCAGGCCCAAAACGGGGTGTGGGGGCACCCACATGCACATGATCCCCCAAAATGCGATGCAAGTGCCCCCCGCATGTGCCCCTCCCCCATGCATGTGCACCTGCATCCCTGCATGCGCCCCGCCCCCTACGCATGTGCAGCAGAGACCCGAAGTCCAGATGGTCGGGGGGAGGCATGCCCGCAGAGAGGGCTCTGCGTGCCATAGGCTCACCATCACAGCTATATGCTGTCTGGTTTACTAATACAATACCATAGAAGGAAGAGAAAGGGATGTATCTGCAAAAGATCTCACCAGCTCTGTTGGGGAGAGTGCAAGTCCACAAAGATGAACAGATTCATGCAACCTCAAAACCTTCAAAATCTTTCCAGGGTTCAGCTGTAGACTCCAGACATTTGAGAAAAACCTCAATGGTATCACTTGCTACACAAATGTTAGTCATTGCTGGCTTTTGCCATGTGCATTCCTTTGATTCTCCAGATGTTAAACTAGGTGATAACCTTGCATGTTCTCTGAAGAGCCAGAGCCTTGAACATAATTACAAGGTAATGCTACAGATTAAAACTACTGATGTGCCATAGATTTCCCTGAAATCCTAGGAACTGTGATTCATGAGAGATTCCTTCTAGAGGAATATTTTTTCTCCTTCTCTCTGGAGCCTGCTAGAGTCAAAAGGTACTTCTCAACAATTAAGTCTCTACAATTCTTTGTTAACTTTATCACCTTACCAGCATGACTACTCAGTTCCATCCCCGAGTTCTTTTAAATACAGTGTGTACCGTTAAGTATCTCTAGCCGGATATGATTAAAGAAGCATGACATTCATGGTGACATAACAATACAAATTCTACTCTTTCATACTTAAGTTCCAACCAGACGCCATAAGGCACTCAAGAAAAATGACTCAGTGAAAGATCCCTGCCAGCATCACAAGGACAATGATGTACAGAATGAGTGCCTCAAAGATGCTTTTTCCCCCAAAAAAGCAACTGAACTGTTTTTCTCCTTGAGGAAGAAGAAAACATTTTATTTCTCATCAGTAGTGGGTCTCACTTACCTTCATTACCAGTTCAGAACTGTAAGCATACATGTGCACATGCACAGAACCTTCTGTGCATTCACAAAACCTTCTGTACATGCACAGTGTGATGATGATGTCCAGGTGGGTGGGTGGAGCCTCCTGCTGCCGCTGCTACTGGTTTGCCCAAACTGGGGCGAACTGATAGAAACCCACTACTGCTTCTCATCCATGAAGCTTCATCTGCTCTGAGGGTGGGGAGATGGGACTGACTGTTGAGAGTGGATGGTAGAGGGATGGAAGGATAGGTGCTGACTGGACAGTGGTTCTTTGCAGTCATCTGGTTGTTAGCACTCCCCCTGAGAGCTCTTGAAGCCACTTTGAGTTAATCAGTCAGAGAGTGCTTTAATGACCAAATGACTGCAGAGAAATACCATTCTTCCCTTTCCCCCACCATCAGAACTGATGAAGCTGCTTGGATGAGAAGCAAAACCCCAAAGGTGCTTTTTCAAGAGGCAACTGGACTTTCTGGATTTTCTTTGAAGATGTTTCGCTTCCCATCCAAGAAGCTTCTTCAGAGCTGAAGAAGCATTTTGGATGAGAAGCGAAATGTTTTCAAAGAAAAACTAGAAAGTCCAGCTAAAATTTATATTTGCTGATAAAGAAATAAAGGGAGAGTAGTATAGATCTATTTCAAGCTATTTAGCTCTCATCAGCTAGCCATACCCTTACTCGGATTCAAACTTGAAGGGTATCCAGATTCTTCCCTGGTCCAACACCTTAAAGCCATGGGACATGAAATTGACTTTAAAAAGACCAGAACTATCGCCAAAACTGAATACTTTAACAACAGAATAATCAGAGAAGCTATAGAGACAGAAAAACGCCCACACAGCATGAATAAACTAGATGATACCGCCTGCCTACTAGCCATTTGGAAACCTGCCCTTATTGACAAATGAGTCCCTAACATGAGGAATGATACCTGACCCACACTCACGAGGGCCACACAGGTTGTCACCACGACACATCCACGCGGAAAGCAGATTCAGACCCACACCGATGATGAGGCATGACCATGGACCAGAAGCCAGACCGTAGCTGCATCATTAGCCACTTTAAACCCCTCCAATCCATACATGAAGCAGACTGACACCGACCATGAAGAGCTCTCATGGCCACAAACACGAAGCCAAACAACAGCAATGCAGCTCACCAGCTCAAATCCCCCTGCAACTCAGACTAACCTGAGCACAACCAAGCCCCCACCCAAACAGAACACACCCCCAGCCAATCAGAGCACAGCCAACCCCCCCACCCAATCAGAACACAGCCAAGCTCCCACCCAATCAGTTCACACCCCCACTAGCAGTTAAAAGGAAGAAACAGCTGCAATCACACATTGCTCCTGGAAGCACGAAGCCGAAAACACCAGCCTGAAGATGACGAATGAGACTTCGTCGAAATGTCACCAAGACACTTCCAATTTTACACGGGAGAAAACCCGAATAACCAAAGACCTACATACAAACACCCACAAAAACCTCAGAAAACATATATATGGGTAAAGTGTATTTTTAACCACTGTGACATTTCAAGTTCAGAAAATAAGATGATGCATATTTGTGCTTTGAACAGCTAAGCTTCTGTGTGCATGTATGGTAAACAAAGCAGATGGGAGGATAAAAGCAAAAATTGAACAATTCAGAATCATTACAAAACAAAGGGATTTGTCTGGCAGATACAGTCTGGTTGTTGTGGCATGCAGTGCTTCACTATGTCTTTTTCTTTTTCTACTGGGATTAACTTGCAGAATTTATAACCATCTTCTTTCACCGTACAAAGGGGGATTTTGCTCATATGCATGTTGTGTAACATTGGTACATGATTTTTTCTACTGGTAGAAGGCTCTTTTAGGAAATAAGAGCATACAAATCTGCCAGTACACAATTCAGAAGACTTGTTGACTGGTCAGATTTGCTCCCCATCAAAGGTTCCTTGTGAATCCAGATGAAGCTCTTGTCGCACAATCATTTTCATAAACAATTCAAATAAAAAACAAATTACTTTTCAAGATGAGATCCTTTCAAGTTTAACTTGCAGAAAGCATCCTTTGATGCTTTGATATCTGAGATGCTTAAAAGGTTGTTAGTAGAATCAAAATGACTCACAGTTCTGTTGTGAACATTATTGGAAGCATTCAAAACATAACAAAAGAAAGCAAAACAAAATTCTCTTTTTAGATGTTCTTCAGCTCTCTCTCTCTCTCTCTTTTTTTAAAAGCTTTATTTTCAATCATAGCCAACACATGTATAGATGGAAACAAATCCAACAGTCAGTTCCTAATTTCATGACTCGACTAACTGATAACCTGGCGTTGCCCGGGTATTTATATATCTCAATCCTTACAGGCTTTTAAAAGTATACATACAGTATACACATTATAAAATAAAATGATATACAAAATCACTAGTCTCTGAGCCCCACCCCCTGTCCATCTGGCTGCCCACGCCCACCGGTAACTGCCATCTGGCACCCGATGGCATTGGGGTTGCAGATGGCCAGCGGCCACGGTAACAACCTGGGCCAACACTCATCTGGTGGCAACGGTCCTCCTCACCATCCGGAATGGCCCAGTGGGTAGCGCATGACCGCTGAGGAAGGCCACTGGGACTGATCAGCTATATTCAGCCCGAGGGGTGTTAGGGTGTCTTACCCCCACAGTATTTTTTTCCAGAGAGTAAGTCATCTGCGTACCAAGTTTGGTTGAATTTGCTCGAGGCGTTCCAGAGTTGCCCACCTAGCAATCAGGCAGAGTACCCCTTGCTAAAATTTTTGAAGCCCACCCCTGTCCTTAACCACTTTCATAACCTAATTTACACGGGCAGCAAACCCTGGGTTTAACAGAACAATCGGGGAAGGAAATGTTTATTATTTTATTTTATTTTATTTTATTTTATTTTATTTTATTTTATTTTATTTTATTTTATTTTATTTTATTTTATTTTATTTATTTATTTATTTTATTATTTTATTTTATTTTATTTAATTTTATTTAATTTAATTTTATTTTATTTTATTTATTTTATTTATTTATTTTATTTTATTTTATTTTATTTTATTTTATTATTTTATTTTATTTTATTTATTTTATTTTATTTATTTTATTTTATTTTATTTTATTTTATTTTATTTTATTTTATTTTATTTTATTTTATTTTATTTTATTTTATTTTATTTTATTTTATTTTATTTTATTTTATTTTATTTATTTTATTTTATTTTATTTTATTATTCAATTTATATACCACCCTTCTCCTGCTGGACTCAGGGCGGTGAACAGCCAAGAACAAAAAATATATACCCATACAAAATCTAAACATTATTAAAAGAATTACACAACTTTGGCCCGAAATTTAAAAACATCCCAACCTAAAACCCATTAACACTTTAAAACTATAAAGGTTAAAATAGGTTAAAAGGTTAAAAAAAGTTTTAAAAAGGTTAAAAGGGGGGGGGGTTATGCCAGCCCTGTTTGATGGAAAAGAAAAGTTTTTAGGGCACAGCGAAAGGCCTGGAGATCTGATATTCTTCGTATCTCCGGGGGCAGATCGTTCCAGAGGGCAGGTGCTGCCACAAAAAAGGCTCTCCCCCTGGGGGTCGCCAGCTGACATTGCCTGGCTGACAGCACCCTGAGGAGTCCCTCTCTGTGGGAGCTTACTGGTCGGTGGGAGGCTATCGGGGGCAGAAGGCGGTCCCGCAAATACCCAGGTCCTATGCCATGGAGCGCTTTAAAAAGGTGGTAACCAACACCTTGAAGCGCACCTGGAAGACCACTGGAAGCCAATACAGCTCACGCAGGAGAGGCATCACATGGGAGCGCCCCCTCGCTCCCATAATCCCCGCGCAGCTGCATTCTGCACCACAAATGTCCATTCAGTGGCAAATGAGATTTTATAATGTAAAGTGTAATGCATGAAGTGTAAAAAGATATCATATAAATGGAAAACAGAAAACAGGGTTTTTTTTCATTGCATCTGAAGCTCAGTAACACCCTATGTGTGTTTGTGTATATTTTTTTTCACTTATTTTCTCTTTTTCCACGAGGTAACCCAAGTGACATTACACAGTCAAATTTAATGCATAATAATTATGTTTGTTCAACATACTTATGGTAATTGACTGACTTAATCCTTTGTTTGGGTTGCAGAATAATTTGGACTCCAACCAAATGGGTCTGTTAACATATTAAAACCAACTATCATCATCATCATCATCAAAGTTAAAATTAAATTTAGCATGTTGCAGGAATGCAATAAAGTTTTAAAATATATTTGAATAACAGTCTTTAATAAACAATCTTTAATAAACAGGCCTTCATTTTGTGGTTCATGATTGGTTAAATTGTTTGGGTCTGAACAATCTACAAAAAAAGAAAAAAGAAAGAAAGAAAGAAAGAAAGAAAAATACCCTAGAGAAAATTGTGGTGCCAAGTAAGATTGGGGGAAAAAGAAAGTTATCCTTTCATCCTATTCCATAAAAATATAGAATCTCAACAGGAGTAGAAGAATATAGGAAAAATAATGTGATGCATTTCTAAAATATTCTAAGAAGCTTATTCAGAATAAATAAATAAATAAAAAACCTGTGGAGAGAATTTACATTATTTATGTATATAGCATTTCAAGAAGAAATGAAACAAGAGAAATACAGTTGGGTGATTCTTAGATGCTTTATGAGATTAAATAAAATAGGCATAATCCCTGATTAGATTTCAGACAAAATTTATTCTCATGATTCTTATCGGAGAGGAGGAGATAAGAACTTGACTGCAACTCAAAACTGTACTTAAACCATATGGTATAGAGCTATTTTTCTGTGAATTTGTCTCAAGAGACTAAGAGTGATGTTTGTTTGGAGGGCAAGGAAGGAACCTGAGGGCAGTGAAGCTCTTTGCTCCTTTTCAAATGTCAGCTCTGTCCTCTTCTCCAAAATGCCAAGGAAACCTTTGACTCCTGTTTTGCAAGTCCTTTTTTTCCTCCACCTTCTTTAAAAAATTGCAGGTCTCTCTGCTCTTATCATTTCTTTGTTGGAAGAAATATCCTTCTGGGTTCAGTTCCAAGTGGCGGGGCGGGGCGGGGGGAAGACACTGGATTCATTCAAGTTGCTTGGAAAAAAAGTTTATGGATGAACAGGATCACATGGCTTGGAGATCTTGGGCAAAAAAAAGGGAAGAGATGCTGAGAGTCCCTGGGTTTTATACCCTCTCTGGCTTTGAACTTCCTGGGGCACAGGAAGAATATCCTGATTGGTTGCTGTCAGAGATCATAGCTAGCGGTGTAGGTTGTCTCTGTGTTAGGTTTGGTTGAATCTTGTTGGGTAATGCAATGAAAGGCAATAAAATGGCTCTGCCAGAAGGAGGTAGATTGTTGTTATGTAGATTAGACTGGCCCAGGTCTTAATGGCCCATTAACAAAGGTGTGTGTGTGGGGGGGAGGAGGACTGAGTTTCTACCTATCTTTTCGGAGAAATATTCTGCCCTTTTAATATTTCCTAAAATATCTCATTTTCCTAGGAGAGGAGTGGGTTTTAACTTCCTACATGTCAATCAATCAAAATAGAGCTGGAAGGGACCTTGGAGGTCTTCTGGTCCAACTCCTGTTCAAGCAGGAGACCCTATGCCCATGATGGTGAACCTATGTCATGTGTGTCAGAGGTGGCATGCAGAGCCCTCTTTGTGGGCATGTGCGCCATTGCCAGATGTTCTTCTGGTTTCCAACTGGTCTTCACGGGCACTGGAGCACCAGAAAATGGCCTGAAAATGGCCCCAAAACAGCCTGAATACGGCCTGAAAAACAGCCCAAAAATGGCCTGAAAATGGTCCTGAAAACAGCCTGAAAATCGCCAGAAACAACCGAAAAACAGGCATGCACACACTGGCCAGCTGATCTTCAGTTTTCTGGCACTCCGGCATGCGCACATCAGGGATGAAATGCTCCCAGTTTGGACCAGATCACCCGATGAGGTAACGATGGAGGCGGGTGGTTCGGAGAACTGGTAGCAAACATCCCTGCCCCCCCACCATTGCCCAGCTGAGCCGCACAATCATCAGAGGCTTTTTCTTTTAATTTTTAAAAGCATTTTTTCTACAACCTCTTCGGCTGAAAAAATGCTTTTCAAAGTTTAAAAAAAGCCTCTGATGATCGCACGGCTCTGCTGGGATTGTCAAAGGGATGTCAGCTGATGATCCCAGCTGAGTTGCCTGATTGGCAGAGGGTTTTTTTTTTAAATGCCTCTGACAATCCAAGCTGAGTTGCCTGATCGGCAGAGGGTTTTTTCTTTTAAATGCCTCTGAAGATCCAAGCCGAGTTGCCTAATCAGTAGAGGCTTTTTTTTCTTTTAAATGCCTCTGACGATCCAAGCTGAGTTGCCTGATCGGCAGAGGGTTTTTTCTTTTAAATGCCTCTGAAGATCCAAGCCGAGTTGCCTAATCAGTAGAGGCTTTTTTTTCTTTTAAATGCCTCTGACGATCCAAGCTGAGTTGCCTGATCGGCAAAGACTTAAAAAAAAAAGCCTCTGCCAATCAGGCAACTCAACTGGGATCGTCAGAGTCTTTTGAAAGCATTTTTTTACAACCTCTTCACTGAAAAAATGGTTTTAAAAGGGAAAAAAAATGGCCACGCCTGCCCAGTCACATTACGCCCCCCCCCCAAGCCATGCCCACCGAACCAGTAGTAACAAATTTTAGATTTCACCATGCATGCACGCACGTTCCAGTTTGTCACTTGGTGCCGAAAAGGTTCAACATCACTGCCCTATACTGTTTCAGACAAGTGGCTGTCCAATCTTTTCTTGAAAACTTCCAGTGATGGAAGTTTTTGCTGTTTTAATCTCTTCTCCACCAAGACCATCGTTCCCAATGCTTTTTCCTGTTGCCCTGCTTTTTGGAAAAATGCCCTTTATTTTGGTGGTCTTGTTTTGGGTTTTCAATGAGGTGGGTGGATCGTTATTCCCCCTGCCTCCTTGGCAAGCAATTGCTTCTTTGGTAAAATATCTCCACCAAAGGACTTGGTAGAAATATCCTCAAGTGTTTGGACGGCAGAGTGAAAGTGGTGGCTCGCCTTGCAGATTTGCACATCTTTTGATGTGAGTGAGTATATTAGCTGCCTGGCAGCTGACTTCAGACATTTTACACCTTATTATTTCCAACATCCACTCTCTGTCTTTCTTCTTTTTCCGGCCCCCTCCTCATCTCCTTCTAAGACCTGACATGAATCAAACTGAGAAACTTCACTTTTTCACTCACATCTTGTTACCTGTTATCTAAGTGCCCTCTAATGGCATTAATAAAACAATTTCCTCCACTTGAAAGGGGAATCCTGCAATTTTGCACAGGCAGGGGTGCAAATCAGCAGTTGGGTTGCCGTTGTCTGGCGGTTAGACAGGCTGTACATTATCTTTCCCTCAGCTTTTATGATTTGGGAATAAATTAGGACTTTGGCAGAATAACTGGGGGAGAGAACAATGGAAAAAACCCTGAAATCCTGAGGATTTGTGTGCTTGGAGATTCTCAGTCATCCAGATCACGGTTGTCCCAAAGGTGTTTTTTCAAGAGGCAACTAGACTTTCTGTTTTTTTCTTTGAAGGCATTTCGCTTCTCATTCAAGAAGCTTGTTCAGCTTCTTCAGAGCTGAAGAGATTTCCTGGGTGAGAAGCAAAACATCTTCAAAGAAAAACCAGAAAGTTTGCCTCTTGAAAAAATACCTTTGGTATGTCTGCTTGGTAAGGTATGTGGCCCTTGGACTTTGATCCCCTAATCCAGGGATGTCAAACTCAAGGCCTGAGGGCTGGATCCGGCCTGCGGAGTGCTTAAATCTGGCTCACGGGGCCACCCTGGAAATAGTGAAGGAGCGGCCCACGGTGCCTCTGCCAGTAAAAATGGAGCTTGCGCAGATTGCGTATGGGCCCCCAAACTCTGTTTTCGCTGGCAGAGAGTTGCAGGAAGCCATCTCAGCTGAAAATGGAGCTTGGGAGCCCATTTTTGCTGGCAGAGCGCTTGGGCCACCACAAGTGCCCCCCTCCCCGACATGAGTGACATCATGCGATCCACACCCACCCTAGTTACGCCCATCTCGGTCCTCCAAGGTCAAACACAACCCTGATATGGCCCTCAATGAAATCAAGTTTGACATCCCTGCCCTAATCCGTTCTTATTCCTCAAATCCAGGAGAGCAATTAGGAGAAGAAAGGAAACATGTCAGAGATGGTATTCAGTCGGTTCTGACCAATTCTGGAGAACCAGTAGTGGAAATTTTGAGTAGTTTGGAGAACCGGCAAATACCACCTCTGACTGGACCCGCCCCCATCTATTGGCTGCCTCCTAAGTCCGAGCTGATCGACTCCCAGCTGATCGGCTGGGTCTTCTTTTGTTGCCCTGCATATGGAGCTGGAAAGCAGGTTAGTGGGGTGGGGAATAGAGATTTTGCAGTATCCTTCTCCTGGAGTGGGGTGGGAATGGAGATTTTGCAGTATCCTTCCCCTGCCACACCCACCAAGCCACACCCACAGAACTGGTAGTAAAAAAATTTGAATCCCACCACTGATTCACATGTGTATGTGTCTCTGTGTTTGTTTGTCTGTGTGCATGGACACAAACGTGTGTGTGTCTGATAGAGAGAGAGAGAGAGACTTTTTCAGTTTCTCAAAGTCAGAATTCAACAACTTGTTTATTGTCTATCTGGAGTTAATAAAATGTAACCAGCACTATTTTGTTCCCCCCTCCCTCAAATCAGTTGTAATGATGTTTCTAGGCAGAATAAACACATTTTAAATCCAGTTTTCAAATTAATCATGAAAGCAATTACTGTGCATTTCAAGGATGCTATTAAAATATTAAATATTCTAGAGATCTTCTTCCTGCATTCCAGCAACAAAGCTTCTTTATTCATATCGAATTATGCTTCTTTGTTTTCTGCTCTGCAGCCTGGCCTCTGTACACCAAGGTTTCAAAGGCATGGACATCAGTTTCATTTCTGCCCACTGTCCAATTCTTCACTTTCCAAGTTCTTAGTTAATCAGAACAATTTTTTTTTCCAATTCTAAACACTCCTTCCTTTGATTCTTCAATCCATGCACAATATTTTTCAAACCTCTATTCAGCTTCTGAATTCCACATGACCTAAACAAAAAAAAAATTGTTTGGCGGTCCTCATCTTACAACATTTCATTTGGTGACCATTTGAAATTAGAACAGCACTGAAAAAAGTGACTTACGACTTTTTTTCACACTTATGACCATTGTAACATTCCTGTAGTCATACGATCAAACTTCAACAGCTTGGCAACTGACTCGTAGTTATGACAGTTTCAGGTGCCCTTAGAGTGTGTGTGTGTGTGTGATGTGATCATTTTTTGTTACTTTCCGGCAAGCAATGTCAATGGGGAATCCATATTCACTTAACATCTGGGTTACTAACTCAAGAACTGCAGTGATTCACTTAATAACTATGGAAAGAAAGGTCGTAAAATGGGGCATAACTCACTTAACAAATGTCTCATGTAGCAACAGAAACTTTATGTGGTCATAAATCGAGGATTACCTATATTTTATAAATGTTCATAAGCGCAAAATATCAGAACATTGCATTCCTTTGAAAGGAGATTTCCCTCTCCCCTTTTGATTCCAGTGGGGTCCTAGCCAGAAAGGGGAAGCATCTCAGGGCCTTCTTGGATGATTCTTCACACTAGGAATGAGAAGAACAGAGGCCAAGATAGTCTTAGTTCTGAAGAACCAGTCCCAAGTTTCAGTATATTGACAGAGCTAGTCAACACAGATTTATGGACTAGCTAGATCAGGGTCTGATTCAACAGAGTACAATTTATGTTCTTACGTTCATATGGTCACTATCTTATGATGATTGTCATTCAGAATAACAGAATTGAAAAGGACCTTGGAGATCTTCTAGTTTAAATCTCTGCTCAAGCAGGAAACCCTATATCATTTCAGACAAATGGTTGTCCAATCTCTGTTTAAAAATCCTTCAGTGTTAGAGCACCCATAACTTCTGGAGGCAAATCGTTCCACTGCTTTATTCTCACTGTCGGGAAATTTCTCCTTAATTCTAGGTTGCTTCTCTCCTTGACTGGTTTCCATCTTTTACTTGCCTTCAGGTACTTTGAAAAATAGGTTGACTCCCTCTTATCATACCTCCCCTAGTTTTACAAACTTGGAGAAAAAGAGTACCTGTTAAACGGAGAAGGCCATCTGACGTGCAACTCAAGAAAGGCAACAGAAGAAGGAAAAGCAACCTAAAAGGAAGAAGAAAAATACATATTTGTTTCCTTTGCTCTTTTAAAGTCACCTTTTGCTGTGATCTATTGGACATTTTGAGTTTAGTAGCCCAATTACAATTGCCCTAAAGAAATGGGAATAGCAATAGCAATAGCACTTAGATTTATATACAGCTTCGTAGTGCTTTACAGCCTTCTCTAAGCATCTTACAAAATCAGCATATTGCCCCCAACAGTCTGGCTCCTTATTTGACTGAGCTCGGAAGGATGGAAGGCTGAATCAGTCTTGAGCTGGTCAGGATCGAATTCCTGGCAGTGAGCAGAGTTAGCCTGCAATACTGCATTCTAACCAATGCATCACCATGGTTCACTTGGGAAGCTAAGGGACCCCTTCCCAACTTTATTTGACAGATAGCAGGTACAACAAATTTGGCAAAGACATTAACTGGGACCTTATCACATTCAGTCTCCCACCCCCACCTTATAATTTTCTCCAGTTGGATCCACTTGGCTTCCTCTTTATTTTAATTAGATTCATCCACCAAACATTCCTGTTTCAATCCACTCAAGTTTGGTATCTGTTTAAAATGGACAAAGAATCCTAATTAGTTTTTTGTTTCATTGGCAATCTTCCTTTTAAGCTGTTATTTTTGTTTAGGTTTATAAATGGCTAATTTCCAGTTGTTTTCATGAACATATTTGTTTTCTTGTATTTATAATTCGGTGATTACAAGTGGCTTTGAGGTTTTTTAAAAAACTTGGAAAGCTAGTATTAATTTGGAAAGATATTATTACAGTCTCCTGTAAAGTGAGACTGCAGATTTTTAGGGAGGGTGTGTGTGTTGTTCGTTTTGGCTTTAATCAAATCTTAAATCCTCGCATCTCTTCTGCATATGATGTTTGTAGCAGATGTTCACTTGCTTATCAAGGGTCCATTAACAAAAACAGCTTCTGTGTAGAGGGGAAGGAAGCTGCTACATTAATCCTTCATGTCTTTTTGCTCCTGTGGCGGGGGGGAGTTCTTTTTGTGTTCTGGGACATAAATGCAGTTTTATATTGCACTGATGTCCTGTGATACAACCAAATATCTTATCCTATGGTATTTTGGTATCCTTATTTGGAAACCTTTTAATAACTCGCACTTCAAACACGACGCATCAAAGACGGAAGATGAACGGTAAACAACCACAGGAATGTATCATATGATCAATGTTCAACTCAGAGCTAGATTCTTCTTGAATTCGACTTACTCCCAGATCAGTGGTCTTAGTGTAGCAGCGCTTGGTGCAGTGGTGAAATCTACTTACCTTCCTTACTGGTTTGAAAGTGCATGCGCTGCACACAATCACATGCACGCACAGACCTGTGCATGTGCAAAACCTTCTGTGCATGCGCAGAAACTAAAAAACACATTACTTCCTGGTTAAAACCAGGAAGTAATGACACCCAGGCGGGTGGGCGGAGCTTTGCTCTGCTATCACTACCAGATCGCCAAACCAGGGGTGAAATGCTCCTGGTTCAGACTGGATTGCCCGATCATCAGAGGCTTTTTTTTTTACTCTTAAAAGCATTTTTTCTATAACCTCTTCAGTTGAAAAAAATGCTTTTAAAAGTAAAAAAAAAAGCCTCTGATGATCACACGGCTCAGCTGGGATCATCAGAGGCTTTTAAAAGCATTTTTTCTACAACCTCTTCGGCCAAAGAGGTTGTAGAAAAAAAATGCCTTTAAAAGCCTCTGACAATCCCAGCTGAGTTGCCTGATTGTCAGAGGCTTTTAAAAGCATTTTTTTCTGCAGCCTCTTAAGGTTGTAGAAAAAATGCTTTTAAAAGTAAAAAAAAAAAAAGTTGGCCATGCTCACCCAGTCACATTACCCCCCCTACCAAGCCACGCCCACAGAACCAGTAGTAACAAATTTTACATTTCACCACTGCGCCAAATCAATGGCCAAGATTGCTACTGGACCAGGAGATCCGGTCCAATCTGGGAGCATTTCACCCTTGACTTGGTGTACTGAATGTGAGCGCTGATTCCTTAAAACAAATGAAAGATTAGGAATTCATTTTAGTTTAAAAGACTGGCATGGACAGCATGTGTGTTTCCACTTTAAAGTTCGGAAAGCTAAGCAGACTTCAACCTGCTTACAAGATGGATAGGAGATTTGCAGGAAGTCCCTTCACTGTAAGCTAAACTTGGAAGTTGGGAAAAAAAACCATTCAAGAGAACGACTTCTGGGCTGTGTTGTTGCCAATCAAACTACATGGATATGTTTCTCAGGTCACCAGGATAGTCACAGCAACTGGCAGAATGGTTGATAATTGGATGAAAGAACATAAAAAAACTCCAGACTAGATTAAACATCTCAGAAGGCAATAGCAGATTACTTCTTTCTTGTTGGCTGGAAAATGATATGGATATATCCATACAATTGCCAGGAGTTAAGCATTTCTCATCCCAATGTCATGTTTTTTTTGGGGGGGGAAGATTTATGAGTTTCATGAGTTTTGGGGTGTATTGAGTTCCTTGTGCAGTTGCGAGAACAGACTGCTGGACTAGATGGGTTGGGGGTCTGATCCAAAAAGATACGGTTTATGTTCTCATGTTCGTATGGGTTCGACTAGAAAACTTCCAGGATCCCTTCCAACTATTCTATTCTATTCTATTCTATTCTATTCTATTCTATTCTATTCTATTCTATTCTATTCTATTCTATTCTATTCTATTCTATTCCATTCCATTCCATTCCATTCCATTCCATTCCATTCCATTCCATTCCATTCTATTCTATTCTATTCTATTCTATTCTATTCCATTCTTCCATTCCCCCTTGAGTTCATGGCATCTGATACTGAAAGTTTGTAAAGTGCAAGTGTGATGTGGCAGTTAACGTGGTCAATGTATGGGTGAGACATTGTCAAGAATGACTAGGGTTGGGTTACACGAGAAGTGGGTTTCAGCAGGTTCTGACCAGTTCTGGAGAACCGGTAGCGGAAATTTTGAGTAGTTCGGAGAACCGGTAGTAAAAATTCTGACTGGCCCTGCCCCCATCTATTCTCTGCCTCCCAAGTCCCAGCTGATTGGGAGGAGATGGGGATTTTGCAGTAACCTTCCCCTGGATTGGGAAGGGAATGGAGATTTTGCAGTATCCTTCCCCTGCCAGCCCACCAAGCCACACTATGCCCACCAAGCCACAGCCACAGAACTGGTAGTAAAGAAATTTGAAACCCACCACTGTTGTGGACTATATTGAGAATAAAGAAATGGCAAGCTTCTCAAGGTGATGGTGACCTTGAAAATCATTTGGGCACGTCACCAAGAATTAACGTCGTTTCAAAGGAGATGTTACTTTTTAAAGAGAAATGGTGAAAAAGAGCTATCATTCTCTTGCTTTACTGCTCTCACGTGTCAGCGAATGCTAGTCTAGACAGGTCATTGACCTGGACCATTGGAGGGTTCAGATACATGCTGACCATGGTGCTTTGGATATAATGGTCTAACCAGCCCTCACACCCCACCTGCTGAATGGGGTGGAAAGGTGACAATGGTCTTGCACACCAATCACTCTTTTTGGATTAGATCTGCTGACATTATCCTTATTCTTTTAGGACCAGAGCTCTGGAATGTCAGTGAGAAATTAATTGTCAATATTGGCCTTTATAACCAGTATAAAATAGACTCAGCAGCTCTTTCCGGTTGATGATTCTAAGGTCTTGGCTTGGTAGATTGTCATTATGTTGCCATGATAAGCAGATCTGTAAATGTTTTTTTTTCCCCTCCCTCTCTCTTCTATTTCAAAGCTGAATTATAGTATTGGCATTTAACATGAGAGTTCATCTGTCTCCAGTCATTGTACTGAACAGTCAGACCATCAATTAAAAGTATTTTTTACTATTTTTTTCTTTCTTAAAAAAAAAAAGATGCAATAAAACATGAAATGAATTAGCAGAGTTCAGTCGGCAAGAGTTAAGCTTCGAGTCTTTGTGCAATTTAAAGGTTTGCATGTGTTCTGCCCCAGCTACGGACCCCAAAGAACACAGCACACACAAAGTCCGTTCAAACCTTAGTTTACTAAATAAACCAGTTTTTTACAACAACGGCTGTTAATTAACAGCATTAACAGCCGCCAAGAATTCAAAGAATAATTACTGAAAGCTTACTGTGGTTGGCAGAATGCCCAGAAGCAATTTGCAGGAAACTGATAAGATAAGCAAGACAAGACACGAAAGTATGTGAACGAAGTTGTTCCCTGCAAATTGCTTCAGTGGGCGTTCCTCCTTAAATAGGCTAAGGGAGTGGCCAATTAGCCCCAAACCTTACTCTTGAGGAGACCTCCTCCTGAGGAGCCACTCCTGCCTTTTGGCAGCTCTGTGAGGCTGTGCATCAAGAAGAGGCTCCTCCTCTTTGTCCTCTTCACTTAAGGGAGCTTCTAGAGGTTCTGAAGGCCCTGGCTGAATCCCCGCTTCTGGCACCACATCTTCTCCAGCCTCCTCATTGTTTGACTCGAGTGCCACCTGCACAGGCTGCTGGCACAGCACCACACCAGCCTCCTTGCTGTTGGAATGATGGGCCACAACAGCATGTGGGATTTTGCTGACAAAGTTGTTCCATTTTATTTATTTGTATCCCGCCTGAATTATTTTTACAAATAACTCAAGGTGGTGAACATATCCAACACGTCTTCTTCCTCCTATTTCCCCCAAAACAACAGCTCTGTGAGGTTAGAAAGAGAGAGACTGGCTCAAAGTCACCCAGCTGGCTTTCATGGTTAAGGTGGGCCTAGAACTCAGAGTCTTCTGGTAAATAGCCCAAGGTAGTGTGTGTTAGGAAAAGTGCGTTCAAAAATGATATGATTTTTTTTTCTTTTTATGACCCCATAATCCCTTGATTCAGGGTGGAGTGGGGGCAACTGAATGAAGTTGAGCATTTACTGGCCAGATGCCCTTCCTGATGCCTACCCAGAGTTCACAGCAAATATTTCTGATAGAGAAATATCTGTCACTGCCTAAGATTTTAACTTTTCATGTGGGAGGCAAGCATCTTCACCTCTAGGCTCCCACGTCACTCACAAAAACGATATTATAGTTAATATACATAAAATGTATAGGATTGTGCAGAGTTCAGTTAAACAAATCATTAAGCTTATGTAGAAAGAACAAAACAAGTGTAATGTTTGGAAACTGAGCAGATTCAGACTTGGTATATTTTAGATATGTACAAAGTTATTCCATTTTATGAACTCAAGAGATTTGTGAGTTATGTTATGTGTAATGACATTTGCTTCTTGCCCAAGGCAAACTAGTAAGTTACTTTTCCTGTTACAGTGATATCCCTTATGCTGGTAAAATTTCACATCAGCTTCCATTGAAGGACCAAAGCACCAGAAAATGTTGCATGGCATGTAATTGATAGGATTAACAGTTGGAAAATTCACAGGGTTTTGCCCAGATCCTGTTGAGGAATCTGCAAAGTCAGCCCATCAGTATACACTGTGAGAAGCTCCAACGGTAAGTTGGAGCTGAGTTTTGAGTCTCTTCCTCTGAGACATCATTTCTATCTTTTGCTGAAGATAGATCCAAACCTATTAGGATAGACTTTCCCAATGTTTCTGGGTTTATGAACCAGTGGGAGAGGGACAGTAGTGGAATTCATATAATTTAACAACCGGTTCTCTGCCCTAATGACCGGCTGGGTAGGCATGGCCAAGGGGTGTGACAGGCAGGACTTGGCCTCCTGCACCCCATTGGGAGCAAAAATGGGCCATGGGAGGGACGCACCAACCACTGTGCCCTGTTTTGGGCCTAGTAGGCCTCTCTGCAGCCTCCTGGGAGTGAAAATGGGCCGTGGGAGGGGGCATATCGTCCCCCTGTGCCTCATTTTGTGCCTAGTAGGCCTCCCTGCACTTACCTCAGAGCCAAAATAGAGCGCGTGGGGACTCCTGGAAGGGGTGGGGAGGGGAGGAGTGGGGCCTGCCAGCAATTTAACTACTGGTTCACCCAAACTGGCTGAATCCCACCACTGGAAGGGGGAAAGGGGATGGTTCCACATGAGCAAATGGCATGCCTGCATGTGCACACACAGCTCCATTTGCACAAGCGGCGTGCACGTGCACTTATTGGTCACATAAATAGAGCATGCATGTGCTCACCCACTGCTCGCGCAAATGAGGATTTGCGTGCTTGTGCGCTTGCGGCCATTTCCATGGCCCTGTTGCAATGCCCTCACAGCCCACTAGTGGGTTGTGTCCCACAGGTTAGGGACCCCTGTATTAGGAGATATCTGGCTTGTTCCCCCCAGGTCATCAAAGCTTTCTGCTTCTCAGTTAATTCATAGCTCAGCTGACATTTTTACATTTTAATCTGTACACCATGTTAAGAAAATGTCTGGGTTTCTTCCACAGTTTTCATATGCAAAGTGCCAAATCCTGTCTGATTTTTGAAACCTAGTCAAATGGCATTAATGACTCACAATCCAAAACAGAGGGGTCCCAAGAAAAAAAGAATAATAGCAATAGCATTTAGACTTATATACCGCTTTACAGTGCTTTACAGCCCTCTCCAAGTAGTTTACAGAGTCAGCCTATTGCCCCCAACAATCTGGGCCTTCATTTTACCCACCTCGGAAGGATGGAAGGCTGAATCAACCTTGAGCCTGGTGGGATTTGAACTGCCAAATTGCAGGCAGCCAGCAGGCAGCAGAAGTAGCCTGCAGTACTGCATTCTAACCACTGTGCCACCAAGGCTCTAAGGAGAGAGAACATTAAATAAATAGGTTTGAGAACAAGTTCTTCAAATTAGTTTTAGGCACAACTAGATGGGATAAAACTAATTCTAAAATCGTGAGATGCCATCTGTCAATCAGGTAATCATCGGAGAACTATGGAAACAACCAACCTTAGAGCCGAGCTAATGGAATTTGTCTGCTTCCCTTGTTTTCTCTGAAGAATGAAAAAAGACCAATTATTATTTCATCTCAATTTACTCCTAAATTTTGTTTCACATGTTTGTTTTAGATTTCCACACATGCCCACACTTTTTCGTACACATACTGTATAAAGGTGATTTTCTTATCCAGATATTGTTTTTCTCAACATATCTTCGTCCTTTACTGGCCTCCATAAGGAACAATCCAGATCATCCTGAGATTTTGCTTTTCGTTGACCTTTGGTGACCGAGACAGGTTATCTCACTTCAAACATCTCAAAGTTACTTTTTGGTTCTCATCACTCTGTTCCATACAATTTCCAGAGGCACACAAGAGTCAAGCTGGGTCAAGTCTCTCAGCAGCAAATAAAATGTATTTTCTGAAGAAAAAAAAATGAGATTAGGGGATACTTTATAAACTGGTTATCCTCTTTTTATTCTAATGAGTTGAAAATGTGACAATGATACCGCAAAGGTTTTTCAGAGTTCTGTTCAGGGAATGAAGTCTTTCTGAAGTTGAGCTGCAAATAAGGTCTGTGCCACCAACTGTAGCCATCCATCATAAGAAGCAGCTTGTGCCTCATAAAAAAAAAAAAAGGACTTTTTAGACAAAGTCAACCAAATGGACATTAGGAGAGCTTGATGGCAGCAGTCTGTCCTTCAAAGGCAGGATGAAAAAAAGTGAGGGGAAATGAGAAGAGTGCGGCAGCCGTTTTCCAAATTAGATTGATGTATTGCCTTGGCATTTTCTCAAAGTAAATTATGAAGAGGGCATAGGACATGCTACACAAAATATGAATAATCTTTGTGCTATGCCAAAAGTCTTGGCATCATCTTTGCAAGACAAGAAGTGCAATTTGTTATTCCTCCTCCAGCAAATTCATGTTCACAATCCTTTGCAATTCTGCCATCCTGGAATCAAATTTTCAGAGGTACGTCTCCTTGTTACCCCAAAACAATTTCAGTCTATTTTGATTTTTTCTCTTATTTCCTCTCTATTTCCCTCTGTACCACTTTCTCTTGTGAAGGTCGCATGACTCATTTCTGAGTGCCAGAAAAGGGAAGAAATCTCTCTGCAAGGAGTTATATCAAGGGCAGGAAATCAGGAGTCCTGGCGGTTCAAATGAATATAGGTTTATTATATGCTAATGCTCTCTATGAGAATCTGATACTAGTGGTCAAAGCAAATTGGCGGTAGATAAGATTCAACAGAATTCAAGATGGACTGGAGTTAGATCTCTTGTGGGTGCAAGACTGATGACTCAAGACTGATGATGCATTTGACCCCTCCCTCAGGCTCAGCCTGGTTATCTCCTACAAACTGATGGTCACTGTAAGCACAGTGTGCTTTTGAAAGTCAAAAAAGCTAAAAAATGTCCTTTAGATATCATATCTATCAAAAGAAGACTTGAATGCATGCAGCCTGGCAATTATTCCCCTGATAATTACAGCAACCTAGGCTTCATAAATGTCCTGTCCAAATGAAAAACAAAACCAAACCAGAATGAAATGTGTTTTTCACTCTAAACCAGGGGTGGGTTTTACTTACCTTTACTACTGATTTGCAATGGGATCGCACGTGCAGAAGCTTCCTGATGACATCCAGGTCAGTGGGTGGAGCCTCCCGCTGGTTTTACTACTGGTTCTTGCAAACCGGTCCGAACCAGGGGCAACCCATCATTGCTCTAAACCATAAGATATGGCTGAAAGGCATTCAGGGAAAGTAGAAATGTAGGAAATAGCTCACTTCCCATGTCTATGGAGATGCTCAGTCATCCAGGTCATGGTTGTCCCAAAGGTGCATTTTCAAAAGGCAACTTGACTTTGGTTTTTGTTTTTTTTCCTTGAAGACATTTCACTTCTCATCCAAGAAGCTTCTTCAGATCTGACTCTACTGAAGAACTGAAGAAGCTTCTTGGATGAGAAGCGAAACGTTTTCAAGGAAAGACGAAGTCCAATTGTCTTTTGAAAAAGCACCTTTGGGGCCCACTCTCCATATGTTCCAGTCCTGTTTTGTAATGTGCCCTTCTGTTCAGAACCAAGGTTGATGTAAATTAGCTCCTACCAAGGTTGATGTAAATTAGCCTAGATGTCTCATTTTTGGCCCAGAATCAACATACCTAAATACAGAATTTAGGAATGTCCATAACTTCCCAACGAAAGGACCGACAACTGAGAAACCATATTGCCTGAAAAATTCAGAAGTGTTTCAATCTCTTGCTCTAGGTTGAAACACTTCTGAATTTTTCAGGCAATATGGTTTCTCAGGGAAGTGGGAGCTGAAGAAGGGTGCCTCTTCAGAATTTTAGTTTTCTTGTCACGAACGCTTGATCTTTTGCTATGAAGATGTGTGACTGGCTGTTTGCTAAACAACCTTAATGGCTTTTCTTTCCTTAAAATTACAGCATAAGGAGATTAAAGGGCCAAATGAGCAGAAGCCTTTCCATCTGGGGCCTTCTTTCTTCATGTTTAATGCATTTTGCATTTAGTTGAAGATTGGGCCAACTGAATTGTTCTTAGTAGTCCCCCGAGAGAAAAAGTTAAAGGAGTTGTTTCTCATTCTAATGTTGTAGATACTCTTCAGTTTCATTTTCATCATATCAGGAAGCTGCTGTTTAGTTTAATTTAGTTTAATTTGCACACAGAACGTCACTTCTTACCTCCAAATGATCTTTAATGAGTTCTTACTATATGCCAACCATCTGAAACCCATTGTCCATCAGGTACATTGGGTCTCAGCTTCAAATCCCGTTGGTCATCTGGGCTGCGAATTCTAGAAGTTCATTGCAACATCTCTGGGGAGATGTCAAGTTGAGGAAAGCATCACGACACACAGGTAGTCCTCAGCTTACGACCACCACTGAGCTCATAATTTCTGTTGCCAAGCATGACTGTTGCTTAACGCATTGTAAGCCACCCTAAGTCTCCAGAGAAGGGTGGCTTATAAATCAAATTTTTTTAAAAAAAGACTTTTGCCCCATTTTACAACATTTCTTGCCACAGTTGTTAAGTGAATCATTGAAGTTGTTAAATTAGTAACATGGTTGTTAAGTGGATCTGACTTTCCCCATTGACTTTGCATGTCAGAAGGTTGCAAAAGGTGATCACAGGACCCTGGGACACTTCAACTGTCATAAGTTCATGTCGGTTGCCAGGCATCTGAATTAGTGACTGTGGGGATGCTGAAGTCACTTTTTTCAATGCTACTGTAACTTTCAACAGTCACTAAATGAATGATTGTCGTCAAAGACTACCGTAGAGAGAAATGAACTGGATGAAAGTTGAAGCATATTTCACCATTGGCAAAGGAACAGCATGCTTTCTACAAAACTCTACTTCATGAAGACCTTGAAGTCTTGGTTCTTCTTCCAACTGAGCCAGGGTGTTTTGTGAGTATATTTCATTGAGTAGGTGTGAGTTGTTTCTGGCACAATGTGCTTTATTGATCTTCATTATACTTTGATGTTTCCGCCCTCTTTTAGCTTCCAGAGTCTCATGGCAAATAGATGGTCATGTGAGTGGGTGAAATAATAAACCAGAAATAAAATGTTATTTAAAAAAAGCACAGTGCAGAGTTGAGTCCGTTGTCTAACATTGTAATGGTATGTGGAAAAGACCTTCGGAGACCGGGGGAAGAGATGCTGCCTAGGGAACAGTCTTATAAGAGGGAGCACAGTCTGCAGCTGCATAGTGGGTGGAGCAAGAGGCTCAAGATGGACCCTTAGTTATTGGGCAGTAAAGGTGATGATGGGAGAATTATACTTTTGGACATGCAAGATTCTGTTAATGCAACTTTACAATAAAATAGAAGTACTTTATTTGGTTGTGTTTCTTGTCTGATCTATCTAATAAGGCTGACAACAATGAGAAGGAGAGGAGAGGAGGGGAGAGGCAGAGGAGAGGAGAAGAGAGAAGTGGAGAAGAGGGGCAGAGGAGAGGAGAGGAGTGGAGGGGAGAGGAGAAGAGAGGAGAGGAGAGGAGGGGAAGAGGAGTGGAGGGGAGGGGGAGAGGAGAGGAGAGAAGTGGAGAGTGGGGCAGAAGAGAAGAGAAGAGTGGAGTGGAGGGGCAGAGGAGAGGAGAGAAGTGGAGAGAGGGGCAGAGGAGAAGAGAAGAGTGGAGTGGAGTGGAGGGGCAGAGGAGAGGAGAGAAGTGGAGAAGAGGGGGAGAGGAGAAGAGTGCAGTGGAGAGGAGAAGAGTGGAGAGATGAGGGAGAGGAGATGTGGAGAGGAGAGGAATTAGTATCATCAATTCCAACATTACACTTTCAGATTAACTTTCCAGTCAGCCCATATCCCCAGCTACAACCTAGCAATATATCAACAATCCACAAAAAATATTACCACAGCAATAGAAAATGTCTACCCAGCTAATAGGATGAGGAGTTATTATATCACATCTTGCTATTGGTAGACCATGCTATGGGTCACTCAGCTCTACAAAGCTTGGAGAAGGATTGTAAACTTTGTTCAGGTAAAAGAACAGCCTTCCAAGCCCATCTGAGTTTTTCAACTATGATTTCCTCTCCAGATAATAATCTTTCAAGAGAAGAACAGCGTTTTGACAAGGGCACACACTATAAAAAGTGTACATTGCCATGAGTGTAACAGTACTCTGCGCTGTTTCATTTGGATAAGCACAAAGCAAGGCATTCTTTCTGTACCAGGAAGACAGTTTAAAATAAAGGGAGGGAGGAATAAAACATGCATTTCTAGTTCTTTTGTGATGGAACAAAAGATGGCATCCATTTAACTGGAGATGCTCAGAATCCAAATTCAAACTTTCTCCATAAATAAATATATATATATTCTTACTTTTTCGCAGGATTTATATGTATTTTTTCTTTAGCCAGGTTTTTCCTACGTAAACCAAGATTTTTCTGCAGCCCTGGTTCAGTGAAGTCACATCCATTCACTGAACTAGGGCTGCAGAAAAATCTTGGTTTACATAGGAAAAACCTGGCTAAAGAAAAATACATACATACATACATACATACATACATACATACATACATACATATATATGTTTTCTGAGGTTTTCGCGGGTGTTTGTATGTAGGTCTTTGGTTATTCGGGTTTTCTCCTGCGTAAAATTGGAAGTGTCTTGGCGATGTTTCGACAAAGTCTCATTCGTCATCTTCAGGCTGGTATTCTCGGCTTCGTGCTTCCAGGAGCAATGCTATATATATATTCATGCTTGTTGTTGACCAATGGCCAAGATTGCAACTGTAAGTGATCTTGATGTAAAGACATGGATGTCAGCATTTTTTTTTCCTTCAGAAAGAACTGTTTTATGTTTTATTAAATTTCACAATCTGTAAAAGAAGGCAAGGGGATGGAAAGGAACATTGATTATTAAATGAAAAATCAGCCAGGGATGGTAAGAAAAGCTGCTGAACCCCTGGAACGCAGCAGAAAATTTTACTACTGCAGTTTTTAGTATCTCAGCAGTTCTGGGAGGACAGAGAAAATTTAGGACTATATCAAGGCAGCCTGGAAAAGATGTGGGGTCATAATCCCACTTTCCTAATATTTCTAAAATTGGCATGGTGCATTTGAAATAGTGATTTTTTCCCCTCCTACTCTAGTAGCAGAGAACATCTCTTCTTCTATACTAGGAGGGGTGGACACCACTATTTCAAATACACCATATGAGGGACATGGTGGCCTGCTAGTGAAGACACTCTCTTCCCACTTGGGAGATTGAGAGTTCAATCCTCGATGTTTCTTTCCTAGAGCACAAAGAAAAAAAATATCTGTTGTGAACTCTGTGACATCAGGAAGGGCATCTGGCCAGCAAATGTTCAGCTGCATTTAGTCATCCTGATTCTATCCTAAATGAAGAGTTTATAGGGTTGTAAAAATGGAGGGTTTTTTTTTATAGTAGAAGAGAAGAGAAATAGAATGTGGAGAAATGACTACCATTACTTGCTACACAAATGGACAGCCTGGAACTACACAAATGGACAATCTGGACAATCTGGAATGGGTTATGGACTGTATTGTCCTTAGTGCAACAACTACATTGACATTTGGGTGCAAAACCAATTTTTTGCCATGTGAATTTCCTCCCCTTTGTATTTTATAGATTTCAATTACATGCATTAAACCTGCACAAAACTTCCCCAACTATCTGTAAACCTTTAAATCTTCTGTCACCAAAGAAGAGGAGGAGAGGGAGGGGAATCCAACATTGGAAGTTTTTAAGAAGAGATTGGACAACCATGTGTCTGAAATGGTATAGGGTTTCTTGCTTGAGCAGGGGGTTGGATTGGATGACCTCCAAGGTCCCTTCCAACATTGTTACTCTGTTACAAGGAAGAGGAGGGGGAGGAGGATGAGGATCGGGATGAGGACAAGGACAAGGACAAGGACAAGTTTTTGATTGTTCTTAGCCAGTGGTGGGCTTCAAATTTTTTTACTACCGGTTCTGTGGGTGTGGCTTGGCGGGTGTGGCATGGAATGGCTTGGTAGGCATGGCTTGGTGGGCGTGGCAGGGGAAGGATACTGTAAAATCTCCATTTCCTCCCCAATCCAGGGGAAGGTTACTGCAAAATCCCCATTTCCTCCTGATCAGCTGGGACTTGGGAGGCAGAGAATAGATGGGGATGGGGCCAGTCAGAATTTTTACTACCGGTTCTCCGAACTACTCAAAATTTCTGCTATTGGTTCTCCAGAACTGGTCAGAACCTGCTGAAACCCACCTCTGTTCTTAGCATGCAGTTAAGATTAAAAGGATATGACAATCTTCTGCCCCAGGTCCTTTCCTCTCCTCCCATTGCAATCATAGGATAGCTCTTCCAATAAGCGGAGAAACAGTCTTGAACTATTGCTATGTTGTTAATAAATGAGAGAAATGGTGAGCACCATTAAAAAATAGTCCACATAATCCACACTTGTAAAAGAACAGGCAATATACAAACCTGTCTAACATCCTGAATATGTATTAAAATCATGATATAAGGTCAGCATACTGATGGAAATAGAGCCCTCTGTGTCTATTCCTTATGCAGTTTTCTTATGAGATAAAGCATTTCCATAACTTCTTTCGGATTGCACATTTCCTTAAGATAACACAAGGCTGATTTCAATCTAACTTAATATTAAAAGTTCTTTGAGGTGTTGCTTTAGATTAGATGTATTCCAAGTTCTTTACAAAGTAACAATTGAGCTTGTGTGTATTTTGCACACAGCAATCCAAAAAGTGTATTACGGGGAAAAAAATGCAAACTCTGCACCCCAAATAAATAATTCACATTCACTTACATTGTGTGAATAAATCCGTTCATTCTGGTAACGGAGCTGGGGAAATCACAAAACAAGCTGTAGCTTTCCATTCAGAATGATCTCTTTCTTCTTCTGCTCGAAAGATGTAGCATTTGCTCCTTTTGTTATATAGGTTTCTCCACTTAGAATCTCTTCATAAATACTTATTTCACTACCAGCTTAATAGTTAGGGAATGAACTCCAAAGCTATTCAGTGGAGGCAGATCAAGTTGTCCCGAAGAACTGATTGAAGAAACAGAATGAACATTGGCCTGTTCAAACTTACAGGTTTTGGAAGAAAGTGGTAACTGGATGAGTCTTAATTTCATCTCATTCAGTTTCAACTACAATTTTATTAGACAAAATCTGCACCATCACTCTACCTCAATTTATTTTAAGAAGAACCTGCCATGATCTGCTTATACAGTATATCACAGAAGAGAGTACACCAGAGGTGGGTTTCAGCAGGTTCTGACCAGTTCTGGAGAACCAGAAGCGGAAATTTTGAGTAGTTCGGAGAACCGGTAGTAAAAATTCTGACTGGCCCCACCCTCATCTATTCTCTGCCTCCCAAGTCCCAGCTAATTGGGAGGAAATGGGGATTTTGCAGTAACCTTCCCCTGGATTGGGGAGGGAATGGAGATTTTATGGTATCCTTCACCTGGAGTGGGATGGGAATGGAGATTTTACAGTATCCTTCCCCTGCCATGCCCACCAAGCCACATCCACAGAACCAGTACTAAAGAAATTTGAAACCCACCACTGGAGTACACCCCCTCACATTTTGTAAATATTTAAGTATACCTTTTCTTATGACAATACTGAAGAAATGACACTTGGCTACAATGTAAAGTAGTGAGTATACAGCTTGTATAACAGTATAAATGGGCTGTCCCCTCCAAATAACACAACACACAGCTATTAATGTCTAAACTGCTGACAACAAAAGTGAATACAACCCTAAGTGATAATGTCCAAATGGGGCCCAAAGTGTTAATATTTTGTGTGGTCACCATTATTTTCCAGCACTGCCTTAACCGTCTTGGGTGTAGAGTTCACCAGAGCTTCACAGGTTGCCACTGGAGTCCTCTTCCACTCCTCCGTGATGACGTCATGGAGCTGGTGGATGTTAGAAAACTTGTGCACCTCTATTTTCTGTTTCAAGGTGCCCCATAGATGCTCAATAGGGTTTAGGTCTGGAGACATGCTTGGCCAGTCCATCACCTTGACCCTCAGCTTCTTTAGCTGAGGGGACTTACTCACTTCTGTGATATACCGTAGATAGATGAGAACTGTTTTGGCATGAGGAACATTAGTTTGCATTCTATTGTCTGTTGTGCTTAATCAAAGAAGATAAATATATCTTGTTCTGAGTACCAAGAATGCCTGAAACGGACATTTTAAAATGACTGAATATTTGTCCTTCAGTTCCCAAAGATGCTTTTCCAAAAGGCAATTGGACTTTCTTGGGGGTTTTTCTGGGTTTTTTTTTTTTTGTTTTTTGTTTTTTGAAAACATTGTGGTTCCCCTCAAGAAGTTCTGATCTGAAGAAGCTTCTTGGATGAGAAGAAGTGAAATGTTTTCAAAGGAAAAAAAATGAAGAAAGTCCAGTTGCCTTCTGGGAAAGCATATTTGGAATCTTTAGATTTGTTGTAGCTCCTTTATATATTCTTGTGCACCATTTCACTTGCCAATGGGGGAAACACTATTTAAGATTATTCTAATTTGGATTAAAATATTCTGCCCCCATTCAGCCAAATGTAAGCAGTGTTAAATCATATCCACTCTGAATTGCCTGCATTGAAAAGTGGGAGGAAAATAAGTTTGATAGTTAATAATAATACTCCAGTCTGAACATCTGACTCACTGTGCATTGAACAATAATAATAGCAGAGAAAGTAATAGAAAATGAAGAAGCTAAAGGGATTTAGAATTAAAAGAGACAGGCTCTTGCCACACAAGATCCAGACTTAACAATTGTCAATAAGAAAGACAAAAAAAGTCTGGATAGTGGACGTGGCAGTACCTGGAGACAGCAGAAGAGAAGAGAAAGAACTGGAGAAATACAAAGACATGCAAATAGAAATAGAACAACTGTGGGAAAAGTACCAATAGTAATAGACCAGTGGTAGGATTCAAATTTTTTACTACCGGTTCTGTGGGCATGGCTTGGCAGGCGTGGCATGGCATGGCATGGCATGGCTTGGTGGGCGTGGCTTGGTGGGCATGGCAGGGTAAGGTTACTGCAAAATCCCCATTTCCTACCGATCAGCTGGGACTCGGGAGGCAGAGAATAGATGGGCCGGGGCCAGTCAGAGGTGGTATTTACCGGTTCTCCGAACTACTCAAAATTTCTACTACCGGTTCTCCAGAACTGGTCAGAACCTGCTGAATACCACCTCTGTGATAGACGCCTTGGGTGCATTCCCAAAACAACTAAAGCACTACCATCAGCATTGACAAATTCACCATCAGTCAATTGCAAAAGGTAGCTGTATTCAGAACAGCTTAAATCCTGCAATATGACACAATCAAGCACAACCAAACATCAAATCTAACACAATCAAGCATCAACATCTGTCTCCTCATGTTCTTGGGAAGGACTCGAGGTAGACAAAAATGCCAAAACCAGTCTGAACATTTGACTGACTCTTTGATGAGCCATAATAGTAACGATTTCAATGGAAGATATTTTGGCATAGGCTTGTACTGCTGACAGAAATTGAACTTAAAAAGTAATTAGAAGTGGCAGAGTTGCACTTGTTATTGTAAAACTAGTTCTACAATAATATTCTAAAACCTTTTGGCTGTTTCACCATTCTTACCATACGTTCATTTCTTATTTTGGTTCTAAAACTCCTCACTAGAGAATGGAGAATCTGATGCAAGACAAATCCAGGCAGATTTCTTTTGCTCCACCAGTTCTGAGGTTGTGATCCAAAAGGTGACTTCAAAGTGATTTTTGTTCGAAGCCGACAAGGTTCCAGATAGCAGGAGAAGTTCAACCTGTGTGAGGAAATCCATTTAACAAGCTGCTAAGCATGATTGTGTTGATACGATGAGCGTTTGCTTTTGCTTGCAAGAAAGATGCTACAATTCTTATTTTCATTAACAGTATCACTTGCTACCACCTGCCACTGTAGAATTTAGATTAGGCTTTGTTGATGATTTGAGTAATAACGTGAAATCAAAATGCCTATAAAGTTTCACAATGTTGAAGAATAAGAACAACATCATTAGGTCAGTATTTTATTGTTTTAACTATTATTTTAATTTGATTCCAGGGGCTGGAAGGATTTTTATCACAGAAATAGAAATCTTATTAGTCGAGCCAAATTTAATAATTGGGGAGGGGCTGTGAGAATAGAATAGAATAGAATTCTTTATTGGCCAAGTGTGATTGGACACACATGGAATTTGTCTTTGGTGCATACACTCTCAGTGTACATAAAAAGACAAGATACATTTGTCAAGATTCATAAGGCACAACACTTAATGATAGTCATCGGGTATAAAGAAGCAATTAGATCCTATTAGGAAACAGTCAAATCGTAAGGATACAAGCAACAAGGTTACAATCATACAGTCATAAGTGGGAGGAGATGGGTGATAGGAACGATGAGAAGATTAATAGTAGTGCAGACTTAGTAAATAGTTTGACAGTGTTGAGGAAATTTAGCAGAGTGATGGAGTTCTTGTGTCTAGTTGTTCCCTGTGTGCAGTGCTCTATAGCGTCATTTTGAGGGTCGGAGTTGAAACAGTTTATGTCCAGGATGCGAGGGGGTCTGTAGATATTTTCACAGCCCTCTTTTTGACTCGTGCAGTATTCAGGGCCTTAATGGAAGGCAGGTTGGTAGCAATTGTTTTTTCTGCAGTTCTAATTATCCCCTAAAGTCTATGTCTGTCTTATTGGGTTGCAGAACCAAACCAGACAGTTATAAAGGTAAGAGTTATAGAAGTAAGGTTTTATTCTATGGGAAGCCCCTCCACCCCAGAAGAATGAAATATTTTGGGGAATATTAAAAAAAAGGCAGGATAGAATATTTCCCATAAAGAAGAAATGGGGGAAAAAAACCTTAAAAGAGGCAGAAAGCAACCCCAGTTTCCCTATTCCAAGCAGAAACGGAGGAGGCCAGCTTTTAGAAATGCAGGAAGCTCAGATACAAAGCCCAAAGAAGGTATATAAAAGCCCACCCACTCTCAACTCCATTTTGTCAGCTGCCCAGAATCACATGTGATTAAGGTGACCAATCATCCTCCTTTAGGAAGGACAGTTCTTCTTTTGTATGTTCTGTCCTCTCTCGAAAAGTGTCCTCTTACATGTCCTCCTTTTTGATATTTGAAGACTAATCTGTAACTCTCCATATTTGATTGATGCCGATCCGATCCATTGAATGTGATGTGATATATTTGTATTTGACATGATGATTTGTCAAGGCTCGGTACAATGCGGCGAGACACAATTATGAGATGCATGCGCTCCACACAGGAGAATTGTTTTGAGAGAGTGCATCGCATGCAAGTGGCTTTGTTTACTTCTTACCGAAACACAGACACAGCACACACACACACACATGTCCTCCTCCTCCTTGTAAAAAAGTTGGTCACCTTACATGTGGTTGGTGGTTCTGTTTCATCAATAAATAGAACCTTTCTTTCCAATCAGCCTCCACTTCAATTTTATTTCCAGTGCCTTTTCTCCAGGCTTGGAACTGAACCAGATGGATTTTCCTTCCAACAATTCTGAAGGAAGTTCAAATATTAGCTGTCCCTATGATCTCAAGGTGTGTGGAGGAGGTAGAAAAATTCCTATCATTGTTCACATAAGTATAAAGATCCTTTCTGATTTTTTAAAGAAATTTTTTTTTTAAAAAATTGATTTATATGCAGCCCTTCTACGGAGATTCAGGGTGGCTTACAATGCGTTAAGCAATAGCCTTCATATTTTTGTATATTTATACAAAGTCAGTGTATTGCCCCCACAAACTGGTCCTCAATTTTCCTATCTTAGAAAGGATGGAAGGCTGAGTCAACCTTGAGCCTGGTGTGATTCGAACTTACAGTAATTGCAGACAGCTGGTCTTTAATCACAATGCTTTTTTAGTCTGCTGAGCTATCCAGACTCCCTGGAACTGATGGTTATGGAAATGGCTAGATCAAGTATGAGGTAGATAGATTAAACTTGATTCTCAGATATACAATTAAATACTCAATTGTCCTATTGTACTCCAACAAGGAAAAAATACAAATGATTATGTTCTTTTTTTATTTTTTAGCAGAATGAAAGGAAATGTCCTGTCAAATTTCCTGGAGATTCAATGAGATGAAATATAGCATATTTGACAGGCACTAGTGAAAGGATCCCCAACATACATTCTTTTAAAATCTAAGATTTGTCGTCTTACTGTTTTGAAAACAATGAAATTTTCGTGGGGGCGCAGAAATATATCCCTTTAAGATTTCCATTTTAGTTAGCACTCAGAAAGCTCCCAGTTAATCCTTCCATCCAGATCAGGGCGAAAAATAAAATGCACACCATTCACTTCAGTGAGCAAAAATATAATAATGTTTATTTATTGAACATCAGCAAATATTTTTTTTAAAAAAGGCCAAAAAGAGTGGCTGTAGCAAGGAAAGAAAGATAAAAAGCGAAGTAACATACAAAAATTATCTATCTATCTCAGGGGTGGCATTCAGCCGGTTCTGACTGGTTTGCCTGAATCGGTAGTGGAAATCACAGGTGGGCCCGCCCACCTGCCCCAGCTCTATGCCATCCTATTTAGGCACCTTTTTGAGGCTGGGCTCATGCACGGAAGGCATTCGCACCAGTAAAGTACATGAATGGAAGACCAGTAAAGTACATGAATGGATGTGTGGGCACACATGCTCACATTTGCAAACCAGGAGGGAAAGTAAGTGAATACCACCCCTGATCTTTCTGTGTCGAGCCCTGGCCGGGACTCACCATACCTGGGAGGGCTGGGGACTCCAAGGCCATCAGAGACATCCACCTGGACGCATGGGACGGTGGGGGGGAATGATCCGGGTGGTGGATAGCATTTGTGAGACTTCAAATGGCAACCGGCGGCTGCTAACACCATTGACAAGCTGCAAGCCGTTTTCCTGACCGGCGCTGTTCGATGACGTCATCGGCATCACAAGCAAAGCGGGAAATATGAATCTGCTGAGTAGCTGATGGGATGGTGGTGGTGGTGAAAAGTACCAGATGGTGGTTTGTGGATTAAAGATAAATAGCGAGTGCTGACTTTGACCCTGTAATCCGACTTGTGCTGTGTTGGTGATTAAACCGTTTTGGATAATCTGCAAACTCATGCTCGCCTGCTGGTTTTTATGACGCCGTACGGACCAGGACAAGACAAGCCGAGAATCTGTCTGAAAGTTTCTATGGTGTGAATGATAAATAAGAAAGAAAAATCTGTCTGGATTTGTTTATTATATGGATGCATCAGTACAGATTTATTTGGCGATACCATCAAGAGACTGATAGAGTACATGGCAAACTGGCTATGGAGTCGTTGAAAATATCCAACTTCTTATCATTTTAAAGAGCCAAATCCCATAGGTTTCTGCTTATAATTTCTGAATTGCTCTGCCTCCAACAAATAAATTGCAGCAATTGACCAATTCCTGATTCCTTGCTGACAGATTATTTCGGTAACCAAACCATAGTGCAAACCAAGATTTTCACTGACTGCTGATATACAGCTGAAGCGAAGTCAATGCGTGTGACATTAGCTGATCTTGGAAAGTTTTGCAAGGTCAGTTTTGATTAGTGGAGAGTTGCCCCCGGTTCAGACTGGTTTGCAAGAACCGGTAGTAAAACCAGCGGGAGGCTCCGCCCACTGACCCGGATGTCATCATAGGTGATCTGCGAATGCGCAAAAGCTTCTGCGCATGTGCAGAAGAGCGCACACACACGGGCGCGATGGAAACCGGTAGTAAAGTTAAATAGAACCCACCCCTGGTTGTGATGATGACTTGTGTAAAGAGGTCAGGAGGGTATCTCAGGCTATAGGCTCTATCGGGAAGTCCAAAAATTACCTGAAAAAGGGTAATAGCAAACCACTGCCCTAGAACTGCTAAAAACAGTGTTCCATTGATAGATATGGCTCTCAACTCATAAAAGGGGGACTAACACTTGAACAGAAGAATAAAAAGGAAGAAAGAAATACCTGGACATATCCATGAAATCACCAGGACTTCAGTTTAATCAGAAGGAGGCTGAACAACATCAGTTCACAAAATGAAGTTACTGTAAAGATCATCTTCAGCCCCATCAACTTCGCAGCACCACTGGACTTGCATGCCCTCTTCTCCATCCTGTGGTTTGTCCCTTGATAGAAAAAAAATGAGGATTTTTAAAAAAATAGATCTCTGTTCTGCAAAATGTCCTCTTTATGGCAGATTTTGAAAAAAAAAAAAGTTTCATGTTGATCTTCACTCACCTTAACGATTTGTTGTTGTTGTTGTTGTTGTTGCTGTTATTTGCCTCAGGAAATATTTTTTCCAGAGAATTCTGGGATCAGAGTGGTAGTCATCACAAAAAGGGCAGGCATTATTACTACAGGTAGTCCTTGACGTATGACCACAACTGAGGCCAATGCGGCCAAATTTGTTGTTGTTAAGGGAGGCATTTACCCAGTGGTGAAATCCAATTTTTTTTTTTTACTACCGGTTATGTGGGCGTGGTGTGATGGGTGTGGTGGGCGTGGCAGGGGAAGGATACTGCAAAATCCCCATTCTGTCCCCACTCCTGGGAGAAGCATATTGCAAAATCTCCATTCCCACCCCACTCTGGAGCCAGCCAGAGGTGGTTTTTGCCGGTTCTCCGAACTGCTCAAAATTTCCGCTGCCGGTTTTCCAGAACCTGTTGGATTTCACCCCTACATTTGCCCCATTTTACAACTTTTCTTGCCCCAGTTGTTCAGTGAATCACTGCAGTTGATAACTTAGTAAGTTATGTTGTTAAGTGAATCTGGCTCCCTCTTCGCCTTTGCTTGTCAGAAGGTTGCAAAAGGGGATCACATGACTTTGGGACACAACATCGGTCATAAATATGAACCAGTTGCCAAGCATCTGAATTTCAGTCATGTGATCGTGAGGACGCTGCAAAGGTCGTAACTGTGAAAAACAATCATAACTCACTTCTTTCAGTGCCATTGTAACTTTGAATGGTGACTAAATGAACTGTTGTAAGTCAAGGACGGCCTGTATTTTTTTTTTAAAGAATGCAAAAATGAAAACTTGTGGTGTCAGCCATTTTCCTTGAAATTGTTTGGAACATTACTGAGTCCAGAATTCAATGGTTAAGCGTAATAAGAGCAAAAGTGAATCCCATCAGTAAAACCAGTGGAAGTGTCAGGCGTGAAAGACCAGGATGCAGTACATGTTAAGTTCCAAATAAGTTCCAGATAAACTGATTAATCGCTTATGCCAATGCACAGTCAGCTAATGGTTAGCGCTGTCTTAACATTTGATAAGGGTTAATTGAATTCAAGTGGGGTTAGACTTGATCTGCTTGTGACAACATAGAGGCTCTTGGCCAATTCCTCTTTTGACACCGTCCCCAGGCTCTGCCACTCCTTCTTCTACAGGAAAGTAAAAATAGGGATTTTTTATTGTTTTCTTTGTTAAAGTTTTAGAATGAAGTAAGCATTGTTCACAATCAGTTTGTTGTTGTTAGTTGCAAAGTCATGCCTGACACATCATGATCCCATAGACAACTTTCCTCCAGGCCTCCCTGTTCTCTGTCATCCTTTGGAGTCTATTTAAGCTCACGCCGACTGCTTCAGTGACTCCATCCAGCCACCTCGTTCTCTGCCGTCCCCTTCTTCTTTTGCCCTCAATCATTCCCAGCATTAGGCTCTTCTCCAGTGAGTCCTTCCTTCTCATTAAGTGACCAAAATATTTGCGTTTCATCTTCAGGATCTGGCCTTCTAAAGAGCAGTCAGGGTTGATCTCCTCTAGGACTGACCGGTTTGATTGCCTTGCAGTCCAAGGGACTCACAGGAGTCTTCTCCAGCACCATACTTCAAAGGCCTCAATTATTTGACGCACAGCCTTCCTTATAGTTCAACCATACATTGCAACTGGGAAAACCTCACAATCAGTACACAACCTTTAAATATTTACACATATCAGAGATACCCCCAGTCACTGGGTAGGAATCTGATATGTGTGGATATGTAACCAATAAAACAAATATCCCATTTAATAAAAAATGTAATATTTGTGGATGCCAAGCATCAATGATGGAAATGAAATTTTTATTAGAATTCAGTTTAGAAGGTAGTTTGCTGCTGTCTTCAGTGATTCACGGTCTTAGAAAAGCATAGCTAATTAATAAAATAAGACCATAATAGTCTGAGGTGGGGGGGAGCTCTTTTCCAATTGGACCCATCAGCTTAAATACTGGGATCTTGGACAGTGATGCAGAGATGAACAGGCCCCTGTGTTCATGACTGAAAGTCATCATTAAACTGTCACAGATCAATTATGTTTCCCCAGAGTTTATTAATGGCATTGTTATCACTTTTAATTCCAGGTCACTAATGTTTAAGGAAGACTGCTCCATGAAGCATAATAGGCCATTGCAAAGATACAGGCTGAATCTTTTTTCTTTTCTTTTTTTCTTTTTTGCAATTATTTCCCAAGTGGGCTTGGGTAATAGAAGTTATTAAATAAGACCATTGATCTTGGTTAGACTGATCTGTTAACAAGGAATTTCTTTCCAGCCCCAGTTTGTGATCCATCTATTACCGGACAAGGAGGAATACAAAGATGAAATGATTATACATTCTTCCTTTTGTGGATAAAGCATCTTTTACCTTCTGGTAAGAGCCTTGGTGGCACAGTGGTTAAAATGCAGTTATTGCAGGCGAACTCTGCCCACTGCTTAGAGTTTGATCCTAATGGAGTTCAGAGTTGACTCAGCCTTCCATCCTTCCGAGATTGGTAAAATGAGGATCCATATTATTATGCTGAAATTGTAAACCATACAGAGAGTGCCTTAAACTGCTATGGGGTGGTATACAAGCTTAGATCCTGTTGTTATTACTATATTTTTAAAGCAAAAAAGCAAAATAAAGCAATAAATTCCCAAAGTGAAAGTTATGATGTCAGTGCACTAGAAACTACTGAAGGAAGATATATTCACCCAGGGACTTCTTTTCGATTGCTTTCAGAAGGAACTGGAATCTTCCAGACTCCCTTTCCCAACTGGGTCCATGGTCATCCAATAGTCATCCTGGGTCATTCCTAAGTGCTCTCATTCAAATCTGGAGAGCCGCACTACTGAAGAGCCAGCTTTGGCAGTGAAAACAGCAGATTGTCAGTCAGAGAAAAGAAAGTCTCTTACTGTGCAGCAGCCATCTTGGGGAGGAGTCCACCATTGCTATCCTGTAGAGCAACAGTAGGAAATTAGTGTTCCCAAGGGGGTCATATGAATACCTGGGACTGTTGTGGAAGGCCAAATCAACAATTTCTGGCTGTGTTTCACTACTCTCCCACAAGACCATGCTTCGGTTGAGTGATGGTGGGTGGTTGAGCACAGGTCCTTTCACACAATAACCTGTCGCCATCTCCTCAGGCTGCTCCAGGTGAGGGGTAAACTCTGCAGGGGCAGAAAAGCTCTTTCTTCTTTTGCCCACCATGTCCATCAGCCAACTGAAGGAGCGCATGGCAACTGCACAGAGCTGGACCCCAACTCAGATTCTTCTCCATGTTTACAGTGTGATTGTTTACATTTGATTTGTTAATTTCCTCACATGGGCCAGACAGAATCAGGCAAAAGCCCGGACTGCAAACATATTTCATTCATGTTTTTAAATTAAATTCTGAGTATAAGTACCACTTTTTTGACAATTTTTGACATGTTTAGACATTCTTTTACAGATATACTTTTCACTGAAGTTTTTTTTTTAAAAAAACCAGATGAAGATTTTGCTGTGTAATTCTTGATGCTTTCTGACCTTGGTTGTTTATTTGCAGATGTTTCGTTACTCAGCTAGATAACACACGGATTATATTACTTAGTTGCAGTGGTGAAATCCAAATTCTTTTACTACCGGTTCTGTGGGCATGGCTTGGTGGACATGGTGTGGCTTTGTGGGCACGGCAGGGAAAGATACTGCAAAATCTCCATTCCCACCCCACTCCAGGGGAAGGATACTGCAAAATCCCCATTCCCTCCCCACTCCTGGGAGAAGGATATTGCAAAATCTCCATTCCCACCCCACTCTGGGGCCAGTTAGAGGTAGCATTTGCCGGTTCTCTGAACTGCTCAAAATTTCCGCTACCGGTTATCAACTGTAGTGATTCACTAAACAACTGAGGCAAGAAAGGTTGTAAAATGGGGCAAATGCAGGAGTGAAATCCAACAGGTTATGGAGAACCGGTACCGGAAATTTTGCAACCGGTTCTCCAGAACCTGTCAGAACCTGCTGGATTTCGCCCCTGCTTAGTTGGGTAATGAAATATCTGCAAGCAAAAACCAAAGTCGGAGAACACCAAAAACTCCACCTTTCAGTCCTGATGTGGTTGTCCTACTGATATTCTCTAATATTGAAACAAATTCCACTGCGGTTCAAAAGTAGGAGCTTCCACAAATCCATTTCCCTAGAAATCCATGGTGGATTTCTTTAATATCCAAAGTGGGCTTGTTTTGGACAGCCTTCCAATAATCAGTTAATAGGTAACTGAGTAACTGAGAAACAGTAATCTTCCATTCCCAGCATCTCAACAGAAAACAGTAGAAATAGCCATCAACTTAAGGGTGTATACAGGGTTAAATCCTCCATGGTTCGCCACTGGTTTGCTGCCCGTGCAGTGCGCAGCAAATGCACACTGTGCACGCATGGACAATGCGCACCAAACACACGCTTCGCACGGAAAAAGGACACTTAACAAGGTAAGTAGAACAGTGAGGGTGGGGTGCTGCACAATTTAGATTGTGTAGAAAGCAGGATTTCCTGCTTTCCTGCGAAGTGTGTGTTTGGTGCGCATTGTCCATGCGTGCACAGCGTGCATTTGCTGCACACTGCGCGGGCAGCAAACTGGTGGCAAACCATGGAGGATTTCCTGCTTTCTAGCGAATATAAATTGCGTGGCACAGCTGATTGTCAGAAATACCGGTTTGAACAGTTTTTTTACTACCGGTTCGGCTGAACCGGTGCGAACCAGTAGGATTTCACTGCTGGTTGTATATCTACCTGAAATTACTTACATAATACTTACTATCTGCAAGTATCCCAAGGCTGTTTTAAAGAGCCAAAGATCCCACTAATATTTTAGTTTGCAGCTTAAGCTTGTCAAATGTCTTAGTAAAACAGAATACCTAGAAATCAAGCAAATTCTCTTCATTATTCATAGTATTCTGGATGGGTATCACACTCAATGACCCCGGAATGCAAAAAATAGCCTCGACATTCATTAATTTTTACTTGAAAGAACCATGGGGTTTTGTTTGTTTTTTTTCCTGTACTATTTCTTGGGTCATGATTTTCGAGTAGCATTTAGTAAATCCTACTCCGCTCTTTCAATAGAGATTTATATTTTCTGTAATGTGCCTGGGATAAGGATTAGCCAAGGTGATAGGAAGTATATGGGAAGGGTTTGTAAATGGATTTTCACTTCCTAAATATAAGGCTATATGGTTTCTCTTTTTGACATGATGTTGACATAGCCTGATGCTTACTTAGGGATCACTGTAAGGTTTGTATGCTGCATGAATTTTGGGGATGTTCTTAAAGAAACACACCATATTTTCCTATTCTGGAAAGCTTAATTATCTTGTACATTATGAGCCATGGTGGCACAGTGGTGTTAGAGTACAGTAGTGCAGTCTACTTCTGCTGACTGCTGAATCCAGCCTGCATGGTATTTAGATCTGGCCAGCGAGGCCTCCTGGGAAACAGTGAAAAATCGGCCCGCCATGCTTCTGCCAGCAAAAACAGGCTCCCAAACTCAATTTTTGGATGCCATGGCCTCCTGCAACCCTCTTCCAGTGAAAACAGCTCAAAAGGGCCACGTGTGAGCTCTGTTTTCACTGGCAGAGGGTAGCAGGAGGCCGTGGTAGCAGAAAACAGAGCTTGGGAGCCTGTTTTTACTGGCAGAAGCACCACAGGCCGGTCCTTCACTGTTTCCAGGGTGGCACCAGTGGTGGGTTGCTCCCGGTTCGGTCCGGTTCTATAGAACCAGTACTAAAACTGGCAGGAGGCTCCGTCCCCCCGGCACAGTGTCATCATGGGTGATCTGATCATGCACAGAAGTGAAGCAACGACCTTTCATGCCACAGTTGTTAAGTGGATCACTGCAGGCGTTAAGTTAGTAACATGGTTGTTAAGTGAATCTGGCTTCCCCATTGACTTTGCTTGTTAGAAAGTCGCAAGTGGAGATCACATGACCCCAGGACTCTGCAACCAACATCAATATGCGTCAGTTGCCAAGCATCTGAGTTTTGATCACGTGACCATGGGGATGCTGCAATGGTTGTAAGTGTGAGAAATAGTCATAAGTCACTTTTTTCACTGCCGCTGTAACTTTAGTTGGAACATTTTCTCTCTTTTCTTAATACTTCTTTTTTTCCTCCTAGTTCCTCACTCTTGACACAGGAGGCTGTCAAGAAAGGAACATATTGCTCTTACCAGCCGTTGAAATTGATTGCTTTAATTTTGAAATGAGGCCAAAGGTGTCTCATGTGCTCCCTTGGACTCACACCGCCTACTCATAAGTCTTCGGGATCAACGAGTTGGCCAAAATCCATACGTGAATCATTCAATGCCTGCACTGCACCCATCAGAAGTTCCTGTCCTGTGTTGATGCCAGCTGGACGCTAAGCCAGTTTAAGACATTTCTGTCTGGATGGTGATATTTTGGCAGTGACTTAACCAGTGCTAACTCTAGACTGCTGGCTGATGCACTTTACCATTGAAAAAAAGCAGGGGGTGAAATGTAAAATGTGTTACTACCAGTTCTGTGGGCATGGCTTGGTGGTGCAGGGTAATGTGACTGGGTGGGCATGGCCAACTTTTTTTTTTTAACTTTTCAAAGCCGTTGTCAATCTCTTTTCTTTTCTGAATGAATGGTTTAGGAAAGATGAACTTTAGGAGGGGAAGCCAGCTTCACTTAACCACCGGGGTTACTGGCAAGAGAGGTCATAAAATGGGGCAAAACTGACTTAGAGGCTTTCTTGCTTAGCAACAGAAATTTTGGGCTCAATTGTGGTCTTAAGTCAAGGATGACCTGTACTCAGTGATAGGATTCAAATAATTTAACAACCGGTTTTCTGCCCTAATGATTTCTTCCAACAACCAATTCACCAAACTGCTCAGAAAGTTAACAACCGGTTCTCCCCAAGTGGTGCGAACTGGCTGAATCCCACCACTGCCTGTACTTACATTCAGTTAGCAATATGTAGGGTTTTTTTCTTCTTCTTGGTAATTTCCATAAATCCAGCTATTGAATCTGATCTAGGATTGTTTCTTTTCAAGCTTCGCCTTCAAGAAATAATGATATATAAAGTAATACGGAAAACCTTGCTGAATTGTTTAATTATTCAGACTCTAATGTGATAGGCTGAATGTTCTCCAGTCTCATAGTGAGGTTCACAGCATAAACAGTCCAGAGGTGAGTTTCATATAATTTTACCACCGAAAATGTGAGCGCACGCTCCATCCATGCATCTGTGCAGCCTTCCGCGCATGCACTTTGCTCACGTGCATGGCTTGCATGCATGCACGTGGCTTAGAAACGTGGCTAAATAGGACAGCATAGTGCCGGGGTAGGCAGGTTGCCACAATCAATTCACCCGAACTGGTCCAAACCAGCTGAATACCACCACCGATACAGTCCCATAATTAACCTTGGTTGCCTACTTCAACTGATAACTAACAAATGCATTAAACTGTACTTCCTGAGAATACTCAGGAAGATAAATCTATCTCAGCATCTACTTCTGTCCTACTATCACAGCACCATTGAGAGTGTCCTGACATACGGCATCCTTGCATGGTATGGGAGCAGCTATGTAGCAGACAAGCTCTACAGAGAATCATTAAAACTGTCCAGCATATCATCGGGCTCCAGCTACCAGCCCTGGACGACATCTTCGAATCTCGCTGTTTGAGAAAGTTGCATAACATTCTCAGAGACTCTTCCCATCCTGCTTACAATCTTTTTGCACTGTTGCCTTCTGGCAGAAGATACAGAACAATTAAAATTCTGACCACACATTTTCTGAATAGTTTTTATCCCAGAGCTATAATTGCACTGAACAATGAACTAAAGAGCCACCATTAGTGAGCTGTTGGACAGTATTACTTGGTCTGTTGTGTGGATGTTTGGGTAGTTTAGGGGTGGGGAATTTGTGGTGGGTGGGTGTTTGGGGATTGTTATGTGTGTTGGACCTGGTCTTTGGGTGTTAAGTGAATTTCGTTGTATGGGTATACTGTGTATACACGTACAATGACAATAAAGTTATTATTATTTACTTTATTCATTAAACATGAAACTCAGTCATGAGTTTCTGAACATTCAAAAATGAATCACAAATACCATCGACTGGTGCTAATGGTTGATACGGATTATTGCCAGTGTCCTAGGTATAAACCAAGTACCTTCTTAAGATGTACGATGTTCCAAGTAGCGCAGTTTTTTGCAGTTCCGCTGGTGTCATTGCAGGAAGCTGCAATTTGTTGATGTATCTTATAAAATTCTTGGACATGGTACGAAGTGCCCCAATGAGGATGGGTATCACTATTACATGTTTCATCCATAGCCGTGTAGTTTCGATGGCCAAGTCGTGATATTTCATGATTTTTTTTCTAGTTCTTTTTCTTCGACTCTGGCATCTCCTGGTACCGCGATGTCAATAAATTGTACATTTTGGTTTTCGACAACTGTGGTATTTGGCGTGTTGTGTTCCAAGTGACGATCTGTCTGTATTCGAAAGTCCCACAAGATCTTCACCTTCTCATTTTCTATAACTTTTTCCACTTTATGTTCCCATGACTTTTTGGATACAAGAAAGTCATATTTTTACATAATCACCAGTGAACTAATTTAGCAACTCAGTTGTATCTAGCTTTGTAATCAGTTTTTGTGATTTTGCTGCATTATTATTATTATTATTATTATTATTATTATTATTATTATTATTATTATTATTATTTAATCTTTAGTGAGATTCACAGCCTTTGAGGCTGGTTAATAGCTCAGCAGCTCGAGTCCTAACCAAGGACCTAGGAACAGTTAAGGTATCATTGGAGGATGTAAACTGTTCCAAGTAAGATGGTTTTTTGTAGAGTCAAAATGTCCAAGTCCAGTAAATTTAGAATTTCTAAATAGTGGAGTAGCCCTTTTGGTATTGCTCCAAGGACTCCAATTACAATTGGGACAACAATTGGGTTATTATTATTGGTTAATCTGTAGTGAGATTCACAGTCTTTGAGGCTGGTTAATAGCTCATCAGCTCGAGTCCTAACCAAGGACCTACGAACTGTTAAGATATCGTCGGAGGATGTAAGCTGTTCCGAGTAAGGTGGTTTTTTGTAGAGTCAAAATGTTCAAGTCCGGTAAATTTAGAATTTCTAAATAGCGGGGTAGCCCTTGGGTATTGCTCCAAGGGCTCCAATTACAATCGGAACAACACATGATTTCTTTTTCCATAGTCGCTCAACTTCGATTTGCAAGTCCCGGTACTTTGTGATTTTTTCTTGCTGCTTATCTTCAATCCGTGCATCACCAGGTATTGCAATGTCAATGAACCATACTTTTTTCTTTTCAACTACCGTTATGTCAGGTGTGTTGTGGACCAAGTGTTGTTGTTGTTGTTGTTGTTGTTATTATTATTATTATTATTATTATTTGCCTATCATGACCTATCAAAGACCTTCTAGGACTTTTAATGAGCAGTTCCATTATGAGGACATAAACCACTTAATGAAAAGTTGTAGCCTGGAGAGGAAAACCTTTGATCTACAGATACTACTGAGCAACTATTTTGAGTAGAACCAGTAGGAATGAAGAATGCTGAGATTTGTAGTTCAGCCCCAGGTTCTTCTTCATCTCTTTTGGCAAGATTAGGTGACCTTTCACCTGAAGTTCTGTCCACCTCTAAATTATTAAATTTGTCAATGTGAGTAAATATTGCACAATTGCACAAATTTTGGAGATTTACTGAAAGGATTTGCTGGGTATATTAGTGGCAGGCTTTGAAAAGCATCCCCAAAGTCTTCAGCTGTTTTAGGGGAACATTATCAGAGGTGGGAATTTTGAAGGTGTGTGGAAGGTGAGTGGGGCAGCGGTGGTGAAAAGGCACCTACTGAAGTTTCAGCATCTTTATTGTTTCCAGATTGAATTCTGGTCCATTAGGCAGGGGCTTTTAATTGGATAATGCGATTTCAGAAATATGGTGAATAATAAGTTCATTATACCTATTATCTAGTGGATGATTACAAAGGATGTGCGGGAGAAAAGGATATTAACCGAGAAGCCTTTGTTGCCTTAAACACCTTCTCCACAATCTGCAGACTTATAAATCTTTAATCACAAAGACTTCCTCCTGAATCCTTGGCTCTTGTGATAAAAAAACAATTGTGGCAGTTTTCAAATGGATACTGATGTTCTGAAAGGAAAGTTCATTTATTGAGGAAATTTGCATGGCTTTAAAAGGCAAACAAACAAAGCCCACCAGAATTTTTAACCAGTGATGCACTGGTTTCCTAGATCAGGGGGGTCTCCAAAATTGTTCCTCAGCAGCTACTATTACTGGATTCTTTTCCAAACTCTGATGGATCTCTAGGGTCTTCAAACTTGGCAACTTTAAGACATCTAGGCTACAATTCCCAGAATTCCTCAGTTAGCCAACTGTTAGGTGTGCCTCCATTCAAAACTCAAGAAAGAAAAACCCCAACTCCATGTTTGTGGAGAAAGGTACTTTTACTGAGTATGAACTGATAGCAGCGAAAGAAAAGCAAGATCTGAGGCTAAAGGCACGAAAATTACATGTTGAAAGTATTCCCAAATCTCTCCCCCCGAGGTTGAATGCCCAATCCCCAGCTCCCCATGGTGTCATGTGAGGTGCATCTTCAGATGGCCCCATCCATCTGGTATGCCAGACAGTTGACCTTGACAGGGTATAAACAAGTCCATTCATCTGTGCAGAAGAGCATCCTTCCCTTTTCTTTCCTTTTCGGTCACATCATGATACATCACCAGCAGCTTGCCTCCTCCCCCTTCAAATACCTATACCTCTTTCCACCCTCCACTCCCCATTACTATGGCCACCGATAGTAAGCAAACATCATAGAGGCTGACACCAACTGTCAATTTTGGGAGTTGAAGTCCTTAAAATTGCCCTAGATCCCTCAGAGTTCCAAGACGAGTCCTGGCTCCTGGGGAACATTTTTTGATTAAATGTTGGTATGGATTGATCAACTTGTTTCTGGTCAAACCTACATGCTTTCCAATAAAGGGGGATATTTGTCACTCGGGGTTGAAATGAGGGAGTCTTCATTCCTTCATTCTTTACTCTGAAAAATATTTCAACTGAAAATATGATTGGTGGTTCTAAAGAAAGGATTCTGTAAGCTCAAAGATCTTAGGTAGCAGATCAACAGAAGCTTCAACCAACTCTGTATTCATCCAGCGACAATGCAGTCCAACTGTATTGTCTATGGATTTTGTGTCCACACTAACTGCCGTTGAGCTGGCATGAGTCACAAACAAAAGAAAAAAAAATGGGAAGCAGCCATTCCGGTATGTCCTTGGGTGTGCTAGCCAGGATCTTGTGGGGCAGTTGGAGGCAGTATTTTGATTGAGTCAGCCTAGTACCGTGTTTCCCCAAAAATACGACCTACCCCGAAAGTAAGTCCTACCTTGATTTTTACATGTGCACCAATATAAGTCCTACCCCAAAATAAGCCCTAATTTAGACCCCACCCACTCCAGGGTGCACAGGTAAAAATTAAGCTAGGGTGGGAATGGGTGGGGTGGAGCTTCCCTACTACTTACCTTCAGACAGTTGTAGCCAGGCCTCGCACAACCCAACACCTGCCTTGCCAGCCCATTTCTTCTGCAGCCGGCAAGGCCTGCAAGACTTTCCTGAAGGCCTCTGCAGCTGATAACAGAGCTTCGGATCAATCCCAAGCTCTGTTATCAGCTGCAGAGGCCTTCAAGAAAGCCTTGCCAGCCTCAGAAGAAGTTCCTGAAAGCCTCTGACAGCGAAAAGGAGGCCGCGGGTGACATGTGCAAGTGAGGTGAGTCAGTGAATGACACCCTCTGAAAATGAGACTTTTTTGCTAGCAAAAATATATAGAAGACAGGGTCTTGTTTTCAGGGAAACCCAGGTATATAGATATTGGGAATTAAACCTTGGGAAGAAATGCTGATAGCTTGAACTCTGATTGGAGAGATAGAAGGAGGGAGAAGGAAAATTAAGAGACACATTTCCACATTTAAGCCTGTGCTGCTTTGAGGCATTGAGGCAACAAGTGGAAAGACTATATGAGAAGTTAATAACTGCAGAGACACATTGATGTATATGTGCTGGGCTGTTGGAGTGCTCTGGGTCACAGAGAGGTGAAGAGGGTCACCCAAAATCCAAGGTAGATGGAGACAGAAGAAGAAAGTCTTTCTTCAGATACTTGAAGCCTTCAGGGAAGCCCCAAACTGGGAAGGTCTGGTCAGAAGACTCAGAGGGAGCTGTATGACACAACATCTTCACAGAGAGGACAGCTGATGAGGTCCAAAAAAAGCATGAAGAAAGGCTTTAAGTGTCCTCAATCAATTTCCTTCCTATTCCTTGCTTAGTGAATTGGTGAGGGGGAGTAAGGAGGAGAAAGACAGGGAACTCCATGGATGTTTCAAGCAAACATTCATGGAGTGGATGTTTGCTTACAAATATCACTGAGAGAGATGCAAAAGAAGTTAGGAACTGGAAAGTTTAGTCACTCTCAGGGGCGGGTTCTGCTCAGTGGTGGGTTCCTCCCGGTTCGGCCCGGTTCTCCTGAGCTGGTAGTGGTGACAATATGACATCACAAACCGGTTCTGCCTCCCTCCATGCCCTCCCCACCCCCCGCGCCCCCCACCAACCCACCCCCTGCATTATTCCTACCTTTTATTTGGCCCCACTCCCAATCTATTGCTGTCTCCTGAGTCCCAGCTGATGGTTAAAGGGAAAAAAACTGTTTAAACTTCAAAGGGCCGCCCTACAGCTGATAAGTGTTAAAAGAAAACAAATGAGTAGATCGGTGCCTGCAAAAATAAATGGGTAGACCGCTGTCTGCAAAAACTAAATTGGTAGATTGGCTTTGCAAGCAGTTAAAAGCTTTGCAAGCAGTTAAAAGCCTGGTAGACCAGTACCTCTGCTAAATCCTAAAGAATTGTCACATGACCATCAAGCCACACCCACAAAATAAGCCACACCCACAGAACCAGTAGTAAAAAATTTTAGAACCCACCCCTGGTTCTACTTACCTTTACTACTGGTTCGCAGCGGGGCAACACACACGTGCTCGCTTTGCGCATGCATGCACATGCTCTTCTGTGCAAGTGCAGAAGCTTCTGCGCATGCGTAGAAGCATTCTGATGACATCGGGGTCAGTGGGCGGAGCCTCCCGCCAGTTTTACAACCGGTTCTATAAAATTGGTGCGAACTGGGGCAACCCACCACTGGTCACTGCTGACTCTGCTGTCAATTGTTATTGTTTTTTTCTGAATTTCTACAAATATCCCTGTACATAGTAAAAGAAACAACAAAGCCTCTGTCTCAGTGGAATAATTGTCATCCTTAAACACATGCAAACACACAAACAAGTTATAACAGAGCCCTCACTTGTGCTGTGACACCAAACCACATTCTGCCCTAAGTCTAATGGGGACCTTGGTCAAATATTTTGCTAAAGGTAAGGCTTAATTCAACTGTAGTCTGCTTTTCCAGTTTTCCAGTTTCTTCTGTATCCAAAACTTTTATGCGAGAGGTTTCTCCTGATCTTAACTACCACTGACTTTCTAGATCAGGGGTGTCAAACTTAAGGCCCGGGGGCTGGATCCAACCTGTGGGGTGCTTAGATCCGGCCCATGGGTGGCCCTCCCAAGCTCCGTTTTCACTGGCAGAAGGTTGCAGGATACCATCGCAGCCTGAAAACGGAACTCAGGAGGGCTGCAGGTGGCCCTCCCGAGCTCCATTTTCTCTGGCAGAGGGTTGTAGGAAGCCACTACAGCTGAAACAGAGCTTTGGAACCTGTTTTCACTAGCAAAGCACTCAAGCCACTGCGGTCACTCCCCGACACACAAGTGATGTTCAGCTGGCCACACCCACTCTGACCACTCCCACCCTGGCTCCCCAAGGTCAAACACAACCCTGAGGTGGCCCTCAATGAAATCGAGTTTGACACCCCTGTTCTAGGTGCTTTATATTAAAATGTTCATGCTTTGGTGTGTGAGTGCAGTTTGGGTGTTCCTGATCTAGTTCTCTGGACTAGTAGATCTCTTTGCTTTGCTGGGTACTGCTAAGGTTGGAATCACGATTCTTCTGGCTCAAGAACCAAGGTGGATCTCATGCCAGGCTTCACCATAGAGGCAGGAATTGCACTGTTAGGCTTGCAAGAAATCTAGGAACTTCAGAGAAGAAGCATTTATTTGAAGAAAATAGGAAGCCATCGTTAAAGAATATCAACAACTCCTGGGATTGAAGACTTCCTTATATAGGAGAGGGGCTATATCACAGAGAGGGGCTCCTCAGGGTGCCGTCGGCCAAAAAATGTCGACTAGCGACCCCCGGGGGAGATCCTTCTCTGTGGGGGCACCTGCCCTCTGGAATGAACTGCCCCCGGGGATACGCATGATCCCCAACCTGTGTACCTTCCGCCATGCCCTTAAGACCCTACTTTTTCAACAAGCTAGAATAGCTTGACAAAATCTGGATTGGGTGTTTTAAATTCTTGGGTTTTTAAAATTGGGGAGCCAAATTATTTAATTTGTTTTAACTGTCTTTTAAATTTTGTATACTTGATTATTTTAAAAGTGGCTGAATCCTTAGAGAGAAGGGCGGTATCGAAATTCAATAAAATAAATAAATAGATAGCAAAAGTATTACAAACAGTTTGCCATTACAAACTGTTTGCCATTTAATAAAGTATTTGGCTTCCTGTTTTGAGCAAGCTGACCTGATTTCATCTGTCCTTTGTTTTTGTAACCATCTGTTTTGTCATAATTTCTTTACTTACTTTTTCTGGTGTAAGAACCAGGTCTTGTATTACAGGCAAGTTGAGATAACTTTTATTATTTCTGTCACCCACTTCCAGCTTCTTACTTCTGTGGTCCACTTTATCATTTCTTGGCATCTTTTTTTCACTGAAGTTTACTTGTCCATTGCTTATAAGTCTATCCACACTGCTCCACAAGTCCTCATTTGCTCCCCCTTCTTGTTGTCAGACTGGTTCTCCTCTTCTCCCACATCACTGATCTTGACATTGACCTGACTTCAGTAGTGAAATCCAAATATTTTTACTACTGGTTTTGTGGGTGTGGCTTGGGGGGGACGTGGTGTGGTGTGGCTTGGTGGGTGTGGCTTGGTGGGCATGGCTTGGTGGACATGGCAGGGGAAGGATACTGCAAAATCTTCATTCCCACCTCACTCCTGGGGGAAGTATATTGCAAAATCTCCATTCCCACCCCACTCTGGGGCCAGCCAAAGGTGACATTTGCCAGTTCTCCAAACTGCTCAAAATTTCCACTACCGGTTCTCCAAACTGCTCAAAATGTCCGCTACCGATTCTCCGAACTGCTCAAAGAGTCTGCTACCGGTTCTCCAGAACCTGTCAGAATCTGCTGGATTTCACCCCGCTTGACTTTCCATGCTGTGTAGTACTGGCAGGTATATTCCACATAGATAGGAAGAGTGGTTTCTATTCCCTGGCAGAATAGTGGTTAAAATGAAGTATTACAGGCTAATTCTTCCCACTGCCTGGAGTTTGATCCTCCTTGCTTCAAGGTTGACTCAGCCTTCCATACATCCAAGGTCAGTAAAATGAGGACCCAGATTGTTGGAGGCGGTGTGTAAACAATTTAGGGAGGGCTGAAAAGCACTTTTTTAGCGGTATATAACTCTTAAGTGCTATTATAATTTCTATATTCACTTTTCACTTACCAATCAATCATATAGGGGTGATCATAGGGTGGGGGAACACCATTCTTACTACAGGGACCCCTTGACTTACAACCATTTGTTTAGTTCCCATTAAATGTTACAGTGGCACTGAAAAAAAGTGACTTACAATGGGTCCTGGCACTTAAGATCATCACAGCCTCCCCACTCACATCTTAAGCCTAACCTAACCCTAATCTAAATTCAGATGCTTGACATACCCAACATCTACTTATGCATTTATTAGAGTTGCAACATCTTTGTAGTCATGCGATTGCCATTTGTGACCTTTCCCGCCAGCTTTGGACAAAGTCAATGTGAGAACATGGATTTTGTTAACGATCACTTGATTCACTTAATTGCAATGATTCACTTAACAACCATGGCACAAAAGGTTGTCGCATTGTGTGTAGCTCACTTAACAACTGCCTTACTTAGCAATGAAAATTCTGGTCCCAATTGGGCTCATAAATTGAAGGCCGCCTGTATTATTTGCTCATAGCCTATCTTCACTATCTTCGTGCATTATAGGTAAATTTCTGGAGTAGATCGCAAAGTATATTGTGTTACACTTAAGTTGTGCCTTACTTTTTTTAATCCCTCCAAATAATTTGGGCTTACCAATCACTGAGGCTGCTGGACTCTTCATCCTTGACCCTTTGCCATGCTTGAACAAGTTAAATCTACAGGAGCCTCTCCAGAGCAGTGGCCCTCAATCGTTTGGGCACCAGGGACCAGTTCCATGGTGAGAGATTTTTCTGCGGACTGGAAGGGCTGTGATTTTGTATGCTGCCTGCATCCCATGGATGGGATTTCGCTTGTTTGCACGGCCCGGTTTCTGACATGCCATGGCCCGCTACTGGTCCACAACCCCGGAGGTTAGGGACCCCTGCTCCAGATGATCAGAAGATCCAATGGCAGAGGTTCATGTTGTGACCTAGGCCCAAGCAGTTGTTACCAGACACAATCAGTCCTAAAAAAACATCCTTTATTAGAACAGCTGAGAATTACTTCATTCTCAGCTTGGTCCAAATTAAGTCCAAAACAAATTCTTCATAAACAGTCCTTCAGCCTTATCACAAACCTTTGTCTTCTTTGGCACCCTGCCAAAGGCTTTTCTTGGCAAGAAGTTCAGAAATAGGAGACAAGAAACAATTGTAGCAGCGTTGCTTTCCTACAAAGATCCCAAGAGCCGTTGCTGCTCTTTTAAGCCTTCTGGGTGGGGCCAATCATCTCCTGGCTTTACTCCTGAGTGGTCCTTTTTGCTTTAGCTACTCTTGCCTTCTGGCAGCTCTTTGCATCCTCCTGTTCCTCTGCCTCTCTGCTATCCACCTCTGGAGGCTCCAGAGTCCGCGCATCGCTCCCAGATGGCCTTGGCCCCATCTCTGCCTCCAACACAGAGCCCTCGTCCAGGCCTTCCCCTGACTCCAGGACTGGCCCATGTTCCTCCCCAGCCTCCTCACTGTCCGACTCCGCTGCCAGCTCCGCAGGCTGCTGGCAGACCACAACAGTTCAGTCAAAGTTCTAGCAGCAGAAAACAAGAACCAACTGCTGGGAACAGATATTTGTGAAGTTGGACACATAAAAGGGGAGAAAAAAGGAAGACAGTTGTGAGCAAGTCTCCCCTTCTCTCCATTCCCACCGCAATCAATCAGATAATTCCCATGCTAGAATTTAAGCCTGTGCTCCAGCAATCAGTCCCTTGCAGTCTCTAATTACGTCTGCAATTCTGAATGGCCCCGTGGTGAAAAATGAGCTTTGCGTCCAATAAGCTGCATTCTTAGATAAAATATGAGCACTTATTTAAAGTACGACCTCCACTCCGGATGCCAGACTGAGAGCATACCAAAGTAATAAGAGGGCAGATGTCTTGAGATTAATAGGGAAAAAAAAAAAACCTATGTCATCTGAGCAACCTGGCAACCAGCTCATTTTGGGGGAAATTTCACCCTCTGCTCTTTGGATTGCTCATTAATTGCCATAACACGAAATAGCCACCCATGCGTTCTCCTTTCGTCTGCATTAAGGCAGAAGAAGTGACGTATGAATTCATTCTTAGCAGAAGTCAATTCAAAACAGGATCAATCTATTCCCCCCCCCCTCCCTGGGCAGGAGGTGGGGTGGGGGGTGGGAAGAGAGTTTGCTGGAACAATTTTGATGGTTTCTGTTATGACTAAACATTATGATTTACCTTTTAGGGGCCTTCTTTTCTTTGCCAAGCTTCCGAATAAGGAGGTTTCCTCTCACCCTTCTATAGCATTTTACAATGAATTGCACAAATCAAAGAAATGTCCTTAAGCTTGGTACCAAGTGGGTTGACACACACCCCTCCCTGCCCTCCCAATTATTCTGTAATTCACACCCTGCAGGCTGGAAAGCCCCTAAGTCACCACAGTAGGGAAAATAAATGATTAGGACTTGCTGTTGTCTGCAGGGAAGGCAAAATTATGTTCTGCAGGGAAAGTCAAGAAGCTTTGTATAGATGTACTGAGCTGAGTCTTCTCCCTGCTTGGGAATAAACATCTGTTATTTGAATGTTGCATCGCCACTTTGAAATTCTTCATCGGTATTACTACTGCACAATCTTCTTCTTCTTCTTCTTCTTCTTCTTCTTCTTCTTCTTCTTCTTCTTCTTCTTCTTCTTCTTCTTCTTCTTCTTCTCCTTCTCCTTCTCCTTCTCCTTCTCCTTCTCCTCCTCCTCCTCCTCCTCCTCCTCCTCCTCCTCATAGGTGATCTAGTCCAACCCCCTACTCAAGCAAGAGACCTGTGATGGCGAACCTATGGCATATCTGTGGGAAAGCGAGTGTTGCTTTAGCTCAGCTCCAGTGCACATGCATGCACCAGCCAGCTGATTTTCAGGCCTTCTGGGCCCACTGGAAGTTGGGAACGGGCCATTTCTGGCCTCCGGAGGGCCTCCGGGTGGGGGTGGGGTGGCCATTTTCACGGTCCCCTGGCTCCAAAAAAGCCTCTGGAGTCTGGGGAGGGCAAAAAACGGGCCTACCGGGCCCATAAGTAACCTTTTTGCCGTCCTGTGCCAAAACTGTACAGGGGGGGCGCGTGTGCATGCATGGGGGGGGGCAGGCATAGGGGGCACTGAATGTGACATCCCACACTCCCCCCACTTTTGGCACACGACAGCAAAAAGGTTAGCCATCACTGCCCTATATCATTTCTGACAAGTGGCTGTCCAGTCTCTTCTTCAAAACCTCCAGTGTTGAAGCTCCTAAAACAATTTCTAAAGGCAAGCTGTTCCATTGCTTGATTGTTCTCACTGTCAGAACATTTTTCTGTATTTTTAGGTTAAGTTTCTCTTTGATCAATTTCCATCTATTGTTCCTTGTCTGGCCTTTGGAAATTGTCCCCATCTTCTCTATGATAGCACCTCAAATATTGGAACAATGCTATCATTTCACCTCTGATTCTTCTCTTCAGTAGACTAGCCATGCCCAGTACTTGTAACTGTTCTTCATATGTTTTAGCCTCCAGTCCCCTAATCATCTTGGTAGCTCTTCTTTACATTCTTTCTACAGTCTCAACCTCTCCTCCTCCTCCTCTCTTGGTGACTTCTAGTTACTCACCAAAGCTTTTTGTTCCACAGCTATTAAAACACATTGGGGGTATATTGCCCCCTCCCCTCTTCTACAGTTGTTAAGCTTTCCCCAAGGAGTCTCAGTTAAACAAAAGGGCTCTCAAGGAGTTCTTTATGGTTGCATTGTCCAAAGAAGGAGCATCTGTTTATGGTCTAGCTCGTGATTGACTTTATTTGACCCAAGTTTGCAGAGCCTGTTCTTTTTAAATTGCCCCTTCCTCTGTCTGGCTAAGAAGGGCTACATTGGATTCTGAAAGCAAATCAAATGAAGTTTATCTTTCCTTAGCAAATATTGTGTGTGTAGGACTGCCACTTCTTTTTGGTTTGTGTCTGTGAGTGTGTTTGTGTGTATGTGAGAGAGAGATAGCACACATGTATGTGTGTAGGTTTCCTTTCTTCCTTCCATCTATCCATCTTTCCTTCCTTCTTTCTTTCTTTCTTTCTTTCTTTCTTTCTTTCTTTCTTTCTTTCTTTCTTTCTTTCTTTCTTTCTTTCTTTCTTTCTTTCTTTCTTTCTTTCCCTTGCCTATCAGTCTACCTAGCTGTCTTCTCTCCTCCTCTAGTGCTGTTTGTTTTCCAATACTTCTCTGATCAATAGTTCATGATGATTTAACAATGTTTGTTTATGCTGATAGCTTCTGATTCTGAACTCAGCCTGATTCTAATCCCTGTTCAGTATTAAAAGATTCACATCGTGACTATTCTCTAACAGTTATTTCATTCTGTCACAGTCTACTGAAGGTTTCTGCTCTGAAAGTCCCTGATTCTTTCTATTTCAAATAAATATATACTCTCAATTTGTATCTATGTTCCTTCTTCTTCTTCTTCTTCTTCTTCTTCTTCTTCTTCTTCTTCTTCTTCTTCTTCTTCTTCTTCTTCTTCTTCTTCTTCTTCTATTTCTATTTCTATTTCTATTTCTATTTCTATTTCTATTTCTATTTCTATTTCTATTTCTATTTCTATTTCTTCTTTATTTTTAACTTTTGAGAAAGAGATTTTCAGAGACTTTCAGGCCAGGTCATCCTTCTAAAAAGATGCAGATTTACTGAAGGTGCCAGCCTCTAAATGTCAACTCTTCTAATCTCTAGAAGTTAACATTCTGAAATGTACTTGGAGATCATGGAAGGTCACTTCTGAGACTGTGTTTCTTAGGGAATTGTTCAAAAGATAGCGTGGTCAAGTTGATAAGATCAGGGGTGGGCTTCAAAAATTTTAGCAAGGGGGTTCTCTGCCTGGTTGCTGGGTGGGTATGGCCATGGTGGGCGTGGCTTAGTCAGCCTCCTGCACCATGACCGGGGGGGGGCAGCATTTTTGCCCTCCCCAGGCTCTGGAGGCTTTCGTTGAGCCTCCAAGAGGGTGAAAATAGACTCCCCAGGCTCCATAGGCCCTCTGGAGGCCGGAAACAGGCCCATTTCTGAACTTCCCAAATTTCCGGTAGGCCTGTTTTTTGTTCTCCTTGAGCCTCTGCACGCGCCCTGCACTTACTTCCATCCAAAACGGGCCACGTGGGGATTCCTGGGAGGGACGGGGTGGGGTGGGTGGGGCCAGCCAGGAGTGGGATTTGGGGGTTCTCTGAACTGCACAGAATCTTAGCTAGAGGTTCCCTGAACTCCTATGAACCCCCAGCAGCCCACTCCTGGATAAGATTCTTGATTTTCTCTTGATAAGATGTAAGTCTCCCCAATTTGTGATTTAGATACCTTGGCCTGGAGTAGTCAAAGTTTATAATCAGCAGTAGCATAATTCAGTACCAAATGCAAGTGACCTGGGCTGGGAATTTTGATGAGATACTGTTTTGATATGGAAGTTTATATTTGTTTTTCCTTTGTTTGTTTGTTTTTTAAACTATAACCTTTAGTGCATTTCAGTTCCAAAAGACTGGAACTGAAAAAATAGATTGAATTTAAAATTAAACAAGATGATGGGTTTTGATTCGGCAGTTGGATTTCAGGTTTTGGGACAGATAGTACTTATTCTCAATTAGATACATACTTATTCTCTACAAGTTTAGTGTTGGGGAAATGCTGGGCAGCCATTTTGTCATCTGTGACAAGAATAGGCATTTTTCAGTTTTGGCATTATCAGAGAAACCTACCTGTAATGATTTGTGCATTGATAACTTATTTATTTAATTCCTATAGCCACCTATCTTGCCTTCAACTTGCCTTCAGAAGCTATGGCTGCACCATCATTGGAGGCTTTTAAGAAGAAACTAGAGCAGTGATAGCTAACTGTTTTGCCATTGTGTGCCAGGAGAGGGGAAGCGGAGGAGGGTCACGCATACATGTGCCCATGCGCATGTGCGTGCAACCCCCTCCCCCCTCCCGCTCCTGGCACATGGTAGGCCCGTTTTTCTTTCTTACCTGGTTCCAGATCTTCTCTATTTATCTGGGAAGGACAAAAACAGCCTTTCCCACTCCCTCAGAGGTCCTCCAAAGGCATGAAACGGCCCATTTCCCAACTCTCGGTGGGACAGGAAGTAACATTTTTTGCTGTCCCCAGCCTCCAGAGCCTCTCCAGGAGTCTCTGGCAGCTGGGGACAGCAAAAAAGTCACTTCCTGTTCCACCGGGAGTTGGGAAATGGGGCCTTTCAGGCCTCTGAGCAAGTGGGAAAGGCTGTTTTTGTCCTTCCCAGATAAATAGAGAGGATTTGGAGCCAGGTAAGAAAGAAAAACAGGCCTTCCACACTGCCCCAGCCCTCCAGAGGCAGGAAACAGCCTGTTTGCCTACTTCTGGTGGGCCCAGAAGGCCCAAAAATCAGCTGGCCAGCATGCGCATGCACTCCAGAGCTGAGCCGGCGTGCCCACTAATATGGCTCCATGTGCCACCTGTGGCAGGCATGCCATAGGTTCGCCATCACGAGACTAGACAGTCACTTGTCTGGAATGGTACAGGATTTCCTGCTTGAGAAGTGGGTTGGATTAGAAGACCTCCAAGGTTCCTTTCAACTCTGTTGTTCTGTTTTGTTCTGTTCTGTTCTGTTCTGTTCTATCTCAAGCCTGGATAGCTTAGCAGACTAAGCATTGTAATTAAAACCCAGCTGTCTGCAATTACTGCTAGTTTGAATCCCTAGGCTCAAGGTTGACTCAGCCTTCCATCCTTTCTAAGGTAGGTAAATTGAGGAGCCAGTTTGTGGGGGCAATAAGCTGACTTTGTATAAATATATACAAAAGTATGAAAGCTATTGCTTAACGCATTGTAAGCCGCCCTGAGTCTTCGGAGAAGGGTGGCATATAAATCAAATTAAAAAAAAAAAAGCACATGACTCTGCTTCTAACTTCAAGAGTAGATTACTACAGATTGCTCCTTTTAACAGAATAATGGAATAACAGAGTTGGTAGGGACCTTGGAGGTCTTCTAGTCCAACCCCCCATTCAAGCAGGAAACCCTATACCATTTCAGACACATGATTGTCCAATCTCTTCTTAAAAACCTCCAGTGAAGGAATATCACAACTTCTGGAGGAAAGCTATTTGATTGATTGTTCTCACTGTCAGGAAATTTATCCTTAGTGCTAGCTTGGTTCCAGGGGTGGGATTCAGCCGATTCTGACTGGTTCAGGCGTACTGGTAGCTCTGATGATCAGGTGGGCTCGCCTGCCCGCTCCTGCACACTTTACTTACTTTTATTCTCTCAGCTGATTTGTGTGGCATAGAGGATTGCCATGCCTCAGCTGTGTTAGTCCCCAGAAGTAACACGGAAGTTTAGTTTTGTCAAAACTGTGCACGTGCATATGGCACACGTCAGGTGTGGGTGCAAGCAAGGCACGGGTGCAAGCAAAGTGTGATGCGCGTAACACGCAATCCTACCCCTGGTTGGTTCTATCCTTGATTAGTTTCCATCCATTGTGTCTTGTCTTTCCTTCTGTGCTTTGGAGAATAGATTGACTCCCTCTTCTTCGTGGCAACCCCTTAAATATTGGAACACCACTATCATGTCATTCCCTTGTCCTTCTTTCCATTAAACTAGACAGTTTAATGTTTAGTTTAGGGACAGTCTTTAGTTTAAACCTTTAGTTTAAACCTTTAGTTTAAATCTTTAGTTTAGTTTAGTTTAGTTTAGTTTAAACCTTTAGTTTAGTTTAGGGATAGTCCTTGGGCCATCCCTTGACACTAGCTGACACAAGTAGTAAAGAAGTTTTCCATAGCCCCTGTTGGCTTCTTAATCTAAGGTGCTCACAAGATTTATGGCTTAGGCTCATACTATCTACAGGATTGTCAACTCTTGTGGAATCTTCCCTTCATTCTTAGATCATCAGCAAGACACTTCTTCCAGTTCTTGTCAAATATATGTTTCATGTAGGTGATCATCCAATTGCGGGAAGCCCTTTTAATTATATCACAGCAGCCTAGCTTCTTGGAAAGAACTTGGCATGGATGAAGGCCAGCACAGTTAAAGAACTGGCAGCTGTGATTTCACATAATAATAATCTGAAGAGCATCAGGCTGCCAATGGCTAGTGCAGAGTTTCAAGAAAGCAAAATGTAGTAAAAAATAGATTAAAAATATGTTAGGATGATTGAAGTTTAGGTTTATTTGAGACATGATAATGACTTCTCTCACCCAAGGTTGGAGAAGATGAGCAAGAAGGCTTATGGACTCCTTAACCTTGATGAAACTGCCCTAAGAATTAGAGAGAATAGGACTATGTCTCCCAAAATAAAACTGAATTGCAGGTTAAAAAAACCCCAATGTATTAATTGTAGCTAGCTGCTAAAACCATGGTTGGCTGTGAAAGAAGCAGAAGCCGAGAGAAGGTGATTGGGACATAAAATGAGTATTAGAAGTGTGAGCCTATTTATCACAGTGGTTTCAGACTAGTGAGTCTAGTTGAAATTCCAACATTGATTTTTTCCCCCCATGAAAATAATGAACCTTTAACTATTTAATTAAGATTTTTAATCAGTGCAGCCAATATTCATTTATGCTCATGAAAGAAGAATTAATACAGCTTTTCAGTAGTCAATAATTGATATAAAAGAAAACAGTTATGGATCTTCCTGTAACTTATAATATTGCACAATTGCTCAAAACCCTTTTTTTCATTCTGTCAACTCCAACTCATGTTAATATATGGACACGATCCTGAATTTCCATCATCGTTCATGAGATGATGACTGATAACAGAACTAATTGCAGGGAAAATTCTTATTGATCTCGGGAATGACCTGGGTGGTGGAACCAGATTAAATTCAAACCTTAGTTCTCAATATATATTTACCCAGGCATTCATTATTCCATTCATTTATTCCTTCATTGGGCAACTTTATATTTAATTCACGTTTCAGGGATATCATGTACAGGATTAAAATCAATTTTCCATGAAATTAGCAGTAGGCTCCATTTATATCACACGGTGGAATTAATTGTTGGTCATTGGATGACAGCAAGAATATGTGTTCATTACAATAACAACACCATCCACCCCCAGGAAGTTAACAAAATTGGATTTCCTAAAACACGGGATGTTTTAAACTGTTTTAAGTATCCCAGCTTTTTAACCGTTATTACTTTGCAATTTTAATAATGAAAATCAGCCTGGATTTCTGAGTTTGAGAGCAGGAATGTACTTTGTTTGTTTTCTTATCTAAAGAGGCAGAGCAAGAAAACTGGAATTGGACACTTACTCTATGGATCAGGTAAAATGTCAGTTTTGGAAGACAAATTTCTTTTTGCTTCTAAACTGCCACATATTTTAGCTGGGGAAGTTGGGAGGGGGCTTTTGTTGGAGCTAGTTATAACAACAAAGTTATAACTTTGTTATAACTTGGAAAGTTAGTCATAACAACATTCCGTATTCAAGGATTTTTGCCTGCATCTGATGGAGACTGCCTGAAGATTGTATCCGGTGAAGTTTGAAGAGTTGATTGGACAATGTGATGAACTTGTGGATGTGGGGCAGGGCTGTGAATTCTTAGCTGGGTGGGGAAAACCTGGAAGCTTCAGATTCGGGTTTTCCCAGATGTGCCAACATGACATCTCTAATAAATTGGAACTTTGAGGAACCTCATGCCTCACAGCTTTATTTTGTTGGGGTTGTTCCTTGGAACCCTGACAAATAATCCCAAACCTCTTATTTGCAGTACCACCATATATGATCACCATACAAATGAAATGTACCTTTAAAGCGCTCCATGGCTTAGAGCCTAGGTACTTACGAGACCATCTTTTGCCACCAATAGCCTCCCATCGACCAGTTTGTTCTCACAGGGAGGGACTACTCAGGGTACCGTCAGTCAAATTGTGCCGACTGGCGACTCCCAGGAGGAGGGCCTTCTCTGTGAGGGCTCCAACCCTTTGGAATGAACTGCCCCCTGGTATACGAAACATCGCTAATCTCCGTGCTTTCCGCTGTGCCCTCAAGACCCTGATGTTCAATCAGGCAGGGCTAAGCACATTAACTGGGAATGATTAAAATATTATTTAATTCTGGGTTTTATTTAATTTGGGCTAAACTAATTATTTATTATATATAATATAATTATTATAATTATATTTATAATTATATATATATATAATTATATATATATAATTATATATAATTATATATATAATTAATAATTATTAATTATCAATTTTATGATGTTTATGTATCTTTTATTTTTTCTTGACTGTACACCGCCTTGAGTCCTGCGGGAGAAAGGCGGTATAGAAATATAATCAATCAATCAATCAATCAATCAATCAATCAATCAATCATCTCATGATCAAAAAGGAACATTAATGCATTTGAACTTAAGGTCTAGGGAGTTAGATCCATCCATGCATGTACAGTGAAGTTTTAACAGAATAACAGAGTTAGAAGTGGCCGTGGAGTCTTCTACTCCAATCCCTTGCTCAAGAGGAGACCCTATACTATTTCAGACAAATTGTTGTCCTATCTAATTAACACCAGCTGCCTGTAATTTCTGTGAGTTCAGTCCTAGCCAGGCTCAAGGTCGACTCAGCCTTCCATCCTTTCTAAGGTGGGTAAATTGAGGACCCAGTTTGTGGGGGCAATAAGCTGATTTTGTATAAATATACAAAAGTATGAAGGCTATTGCTTAACGCATTGTAAGCCGCCCTGAGTCTCCGGAGAAGGGCGGCATATAAATAAATAAAAAAAAATCTCTTCTTTAAAAAAATCCAGTGTTGGAGCATTCACAACTTCTGGAGGCAAGCTGTTCCACTGATAAATTGTTTAACTGTCAGGAAATTTCTCCTTAGCTCTAGGTTGGGTTTGTTTCAGGACTTCAGGTGACAAGACGGCATTTGATTCTTTCCTATTGCTGTTAGATGGTAGTGAATTAGCATAACAGAGTTGGAAGGGACCTTGGAGGTCTTCTAGTCCTATTTCCTGCTTAGGCAGGAAACCCTGTCCCATTTCAGCACAAATGGCTGTCCAATCTCTTCTTAAAAACTTACAGTGTTGGAGCATTCACAGTTTCTGGTGGCAAGTTGTTCAACTGATTGTTTTAACTGTCAGGAAATTTATCCTTAGTTCTAAATTGGTTCTCTAGTTGATTAGTTTCTACCCATTGCTTCTTGTCCTGCCCTCAGATGCTTTGAAGAATAGCTTGACTCCCTCTTCTTTGTGGCAGCCCCCGAGATATTGGAACACTGCTATTATGTCTCCTCTAGTCCTTCTTTTCATTAAAGTAGACATATCCAATTTCCTGAAACCATTCTTCATACGTTTTAGCCTCCAGTCCCCTAATCATCTTTGTTGCTGTTCTCTGAAATTGAGTTTGACACCCCTACTCTAGAAGGCTGTCTGCTACAAAGGATTTCAAAAATAAACCACTAGAGGTCAGTGAAAAGTAAAACCTTTTCTCTCTTTTTGTTGCCATCTAGTGGTCATCTGTGGGATGCAGTGGCTCAGTGGCTAAGACGCTGAGCTTGTCGATCAAAAGGTCGGCAGTTTGAATCCCTAGTGCCGCGTAAGTGGGTGAGCTCCCGTTACTTTTCCCAGCTTCTGCCAGCCTAGCAGTTCGAAAGCATGTATAAAATGCAAGTAGAAAAATAGGGACCACCTTTGGTGGGAAGGTGTTCTGTGTGCCTTTGGCGTTTAGTCATGCCAGCCACTTGACAACGGAGACTTTCGTCTTCAGACAGCGCTGGCTCTTAGAAACGGAGATGAGCACCGCTCCCTAGAGTCGGGAACGACTAGCACATATGTGCGAGGGGAACCTTTACCTTTACCTAGTGGTCATCTGCAATATATTTGGAAGAGAAAGGGAGAGAGAAAATAAAAAAAAAAGAAAACTAACGGCCTTTCCACAATTGAGTGTCTTTTGTTGCCTTCAGGATGCAATGAAACCATTTTATTTGGTGACTCTGTGACAAGCTTTGAAAACAAACAATGCCAAGTTCTTTTTTTAGGGTTAAACTTTTTGAATCTCTGGGAGGCTGGGCAGCTGGTAACCCCACACATATCCCTAATGCAGAGAATTCAAGCCGTGTGTTTCAAAAAAAAAAAAAAAAAGCCTTCAACTTATCCCAGCTAAATCTTAAAAGGCTTAAGAGAAAAGGAGAAAAATGGTTAATTTGATGTCCCAAGTTGAAAAGTGGGAGAGGAAAGGCGGGGGGGGGGGGGGTGAAGGAAGGGAAGGAGGGAAATTGACTGATAAGGAAGCCAAGAAAAACTAAGAAAGGAAACCATAAATAGATCTAGGCAAAACGCATTCCTGTAGTTCTTGCTTCTTGCTCTTTAACACCAAAGATGATTTGTTTTTAATTTACACTTCCCATCTGTTGATTTCAGGCCTGTCAGAAGCATTGGTCGAGGTCTTCGGTCTTGTGACAGTAATGAATTTTCATGGCAGCCCACATGGCCTTTTGACACCAAGCTCCAGGAGGGGGGCCAGCTTTTGAAAGATGCTGCATCTGCTATCTGTTGGATGAAGGCTGCAGCTGTTATGTGCTGGCAGATTGACGCTTTCTCTCTCTTCTCCCCCACCCTCAGCAGTTCCCATCACTTTCTGACTGCGTTCCCACCTTTGACAATGAAGGGACAGTCTTTCTGGAAATAAAACTGGGATAATGAGGGAGGAGATAAATTCAGGTATTGTCTTAACAGCAGAAGGACTCCACTTTCGGGCAGGCAAAAGGACGCTGAGCCTTATGGTGGCATATGGTAGTCCACTTCAAAAGACAGCCGTTCAGGGACCAGAAATGGATGGGCCAGAATGAGGAAAAAAGTTTTATGTAATGTAGATGCCATGAACACTGAATTATTTAAATAATTGTTGTCAGGCCCTGAAAACTTATCTTTTTCAGCTTGCCGGTTTAGCCTGATCCCTGCTGAATTTTAAAAGTTTTAGAGTTTTTAGAGTTGATGTGTTTTAATATCTATTTGTTTTTAATTTTCAGCCAAATTTATATTTGTTTTATTATATTTTAACTTTTATGTATTGGTTTTTACTCGGCTGTCCACCGCCCTGAGTCCGTAAGGAGAAGGGTGGTATATAAGTCTAATAAATAAATAAATAAATACATACATACATACATACATACATACATACATACATACATACATACGTACATACATACATACAATTGATAAGTTTCACATTTTTAACGGTTTCCCATCGTACATCATATTAGATATTTAGAACTGGGTAGTGATTTTTGGAGAAGCATCAAGGGACCCTTGAACATTTTAGGGGTACCATGTAGCCTTGCCATTTAGAGTCAGGTACTTCTGATTTATATGGTACCGTTTTTCCAACCAGGGAAGATTGAAATGGACCAGTTTCCTTGGGATCCCTTCCAATGTTACCTGTGCATATCAAGTTGTATATCTCTCCTGCAAGATGTTTTTGGTACCTATATGCCAATGAAAGAGAGAGGGTGGGAGGAGGGAGACAGATGGATGATAGAAGGAGAGAGAGAGAGAGAGAGAGAGAGAGAGAGAGAGAGAGAGAGAGAGAGAGAGAGAGAGAAATATAAATACAGTGTAAATGATAAAGATCATTATGCTGGGAGGTTTTATTTCTTTTCTCTATCTTTCCAATCTTTTCTCCCCTCTCCCTCTCCCTCTCCTTCCTCCTCCTCCTCCTCCTCCTCCTCCTCCTCCTCCTCCTCCTCCTCCTCCTCCTCCTCCTCTTCTTTCTCTTCTGCCTTTTATCTCTCATCCATCCTCCATCTACCTTTTGGTCTCCAGAGGGTTTCTTCCCAGTTGGAGTCCAGGGTCAACCTCTGTTTCTCTGAAGAGAGGCCTCTCTTTTCTTGGAGGAGAACTACAATATATGTTATTGATATTCTTGGCTTGGCATCTCCTGGGACCACGTGGGGAGCTTTTACAGATCTTCAGTTGCCATGTTATACTAAAAGTCGGGGTAAGAGTTCGTACAATCAAGGAGCTGGACTAATAAAACAATAGAACAAGCAACCAGGAAAACAGAAAGCTAAAGAGAGCCAAAGGTTGGAGCTGTCAGCTCAGTGACTAATTCTTGAGCATTGTTCAACTACTGTCATTTAACGTTGACCTGAAATCTTTCTAATTGCCTTTTTGATAGAACTGTTATACCTAGGAACTGTGGATTGCTGTGAATGATCCTGTTTCAAACAGCCAGACCAGAGACAATCTCACTTCAGCTTCAGATAGACTTGATGAGGGGAGAAAATATGGTGCCTTCTGGTGTGTGTGTGTGTGTGTGTGTGTGTGTGTGTGTGTGATTTATTTTTTTTATTTTTGCAGGAACAAAAACATGGAGGAAAATGGTTGCTACTCTTGAAGCAATAGTGTCTTTTTGATATTGATGGAGAAAATACGATCTGATGATAACTGAAAATTGACTGAGAACAGGAAGAATAATTATGGTAGCAATAGCAATAGTAGTTAGACCTATATACTATTTCACAGTGTTTTACAGACCTCTCTAAGTGGTCACCATATTGCTCCCCACAATCTGGGTGACAGATGACCTTTACCTTTTAAGTGATTTACAAAGTTAGCATCTTGCCCGCAACAATCTGGGTCCTCATTTTACCAACCTCAGAAGGATGGAAGGCTGAATCAAGCTTGAGCTGGTCAGATTGAACTCCTGGCAATGGGCAAAGTTACCCTGCAATATTGCATTCTACCCACTGCAATACCATGGCTCTCTTAGCAATATGGAAGGGGGATTTTGGCTATTAATTACTATTGCCTTCTTCCTGGATCTATCCTTCCTTCCTTCCTTCCTTCCTTCCTTCCTTCCTTCCTTCCTTCCCTCCCTCCCTCCCTCCCTCCTCCCTCCCTCCCTCCCTCCCTCCCTCCCTGATTAATCCACAGAACTGGAAATTCCTGATTGTCTCCCAAGTACAATAAATGAGACAAAATTGTAGCTTTCTCATGATGATGATTTATTCAAATAACTAGACCTCAAACTTGCAGATAAACAATTAAAGTTTCTGCCTGTGTTATTCTCTGCTTCACAAATATACCTGCTCAGCACCAAGGGTTAAATTGATTTACATGTAAAAATGAACCCCACAAACTTGAAATAACGTTGAGAGTTAGAGAAAAAAATCCCTTCTATTCAAACCGAAGAAGATGACCTGATATTTTTCTAATTCCTGTCTCCCCATTTTCACTCCCTGCTCTGCATCCTTTGAATCCTGTCAGTGGATAAAAGCTTTTTGCTCACTAATTACGTTATTGAATAAGTCTACCACAGTATTAGAAAGACATCCCAGTATTTGTTGTTTTTTTAATTCAGTGTTTGCATATAGTTGCTAATTTGCAAGAGTTTCTTGGCAGCTTTGCAAAACAAATAAATAATTAAAGGCATAACATAAAGCAAACACTTTATTAAACCCATTTAAAACATAAAAGATTAGCATACATATTACTTAAACATTGTGAAAAGAGAGTTATCCAACTGAAGGATTCTTTCAGTCAGTTGAGAGATCTAAGTTACAGTCTTGTTAAAAATATATTTTTTAATATAGAGTGGACCCCAGTATTTTACCATAAGATAATTTAGTAAGGAACAAAGGAAACAAACTTTGCATCCAAAAAAACCCAGACTCCATTGAGTTCTCCTGTTTAAGCAATAAAAATTGAGAAACAGTGACTAACAATTTATAGGTGATCATATTCAAACAACTGATATTATGTAAGAAGGAAAACTATGGTCAAGCCTCATGTGCTATTGTTCAGAAGGTGGGTGGACAGTTGTTTTGTTAATTATGTACATGGTAGATATCTGGATAGTTGGATGGATGGATGGACGGACGGATGGATGGATGGACTATCAGATGATAGAGAATAGATAGATAGATAGATGATAGATGATAGATAGATAGATAGATAGATAGATAGATAGATAGATAGATAGACAGACTGTCAGACAGATAGATGATAGGTAGCTCGATAGCTCGATAGATACAGACAGACAGACGGATGGATGGATGGATGGACAGACTGTCAGACAGATAGATGATAGGTAGATGATAGGTAGCTAAATAGCTCAATAGCTAGACAGACAGACGGATGGATGGACAGACGAATGGATGGACGGATGGAGGGATGGAGGGATAGACAGACTGTCAGATAGATAGATGATAGATAGATAGACAGACAGACGGAGGGATGGATGGATGGATGGATGGACGGATGGACAGGTTGTCAGACAGACAGATAGATAGATAGATAGACGGATGGATGGATGGATGGATGGATGGATGGATGGATGGATAGATGGACGGATTGTCAGACAGATAGATGATAGATAGATAGATGGATGGATGGATGGATGGATGGATGGATGGATGGATGGACGGAGGGATGGATGGATGGATGGATGGATGGATGGATGGACAGATGAACAGACTGTCAGACAGATAGATGATAGATAGATAGATAGTTAGACAGACAGACAGATAATACATAAAGAGAGATGAGAAAAAGATAGATGAGAGAGAGAGACACACACACACGGAGAGAGATAGAAACAGACAGACAGCAAGAGAGAGAGAGAGAGAGAGAGAGAGAGAGAGAGATGGTAGACAGATGGGTAGAGGACTGATTGATGTAGCTTGGCCCATCTTGACAGTTCACAGAAGCAGAGAAGGCATAAGATCATAATTTCAACTTAACCCTAATTGTCACCTTACTGAAAAGATATCATGAGTAAGCAGTTCCAAAGGAAGGGGAGCATTAGAGCATTACTGAGAAGGATCAATTATGGGGTCCCTATAGGTATCCATCCCTCAGCGGTGGCAACTTCAGCTAGCTTTGTTTCCCAGATCTTACCAGATGGACAAAGTCCCATTGGTGAAGGCAGAGCTATCCAGGCGCTGAGTCATATGAAGCTTTCAAGGTGAGGATCAGAACTGTGAATTGGATCCTGGATTATTTGTTAGCTGAACATGTTAACACTTTCACTTTTGCTCCATTGTGGGTTGTCTAATCAGCATTCTTTAAAAAAACACTATAGGGCTGTAATCCTAATAAGAATCCTCCCCTAATTTACAAGGAAATGTCTACTCATCAGGGTTCAATGAACGAATACAGAAGGAGTTTCATAAGAAATTGTGTCTTAAGGTTTATTTACAGGGACCCTGAATGGCTGGCAAGCTGTAACTCCCAAGGGTTCAAGAGAACAACAGGCTTGGAAACGAATGCTTCTTAAAGGATCTTGACCAGGCTGGAGCCTTGATTTATTCCAACAGTTTTCCTTGCAACTGTCCTCTTTCCTTGTTGTCAGGTACTTTACCTTCCCTAACCTGCCGTTGTTCCTGCTGATAATTCCAAAATTATGTTTGCAAAGATTTTTTTTCTCCCCCTTAACTAATCCATTAAAGTCTAGTTCAAGGATAAACACAGACAATTCCTGCTTTTAACTTCGCTTTGATCTTGCTATAACAACACGACTGCCAAGCCAAAATCAATAGCAAAAGCAGAAAACTTCTAGGATGGGTGGAACTCATGCCTGGATGATTTTTTGCTTTCTCCTTTGGGCACGAAGAGCACATTCCAGCTGCAATAACTACAGGGTTTTATCTCTGCTTAGCGCACCGAAGAAAAATAGGAGCACAGTATGAGAAGAGGCCTTTGCTCTGCCTATTAACATAACATTTTTACACTCCACCAAAGCAAGCAGGAAAAGTGACGGTTATCCTCATGAGTTCCAAGGAAATGAATGAGGTTGAATAATACAACAGGGAGCATTTTTTTCTCTCTCTTTAGAACAACTATTTTGCAACTTTTGCATAACCCATCACAAATGTGATAGATTTGAGATAGATTTTCTTTGAACCCCCCCCCCCCCCAAACCCGGACTGAATGATTGCCTCGCGTGATTGTCTTTTGTTTATCCTTAGATGGTAGCATTGGAAGAAATAATCCATCTAGTTCAGTTCCAAGTGGGGAGAAAGAGACTGGAAACATGGAGGCTGATTGGAAAGATGGTTTATTGATGAGCAGGACCACATGGGTTTGAGGTCCTGGGCAGCTGACCACATGGAGTGGAGAGTGAGGGTTATTGATACCGTCTCTTGGCTTTGAACTTGAGCTTCCTGTTCCTGTGGCAAGAGCATGTATTCGATCGGTTACTGCCAGATTCCCGTGGGGCTATGCAGGGGTCATAGCTAATTTTGTAGGTTTTCTGAGTCAAACTTGATTGAAGCTTGGGTTGATGCAATGAAGGGGCTTCTTGTGCAGTTCCTATTGTGGCTGAATGGCTTTTCCCTGAAGAATAATCCCATCATCCTAGAGCTGAAGGTCTTTTGTTTTTTGATTTTTTGGGGGGGGGGGGGCTGTTTTTTTTTTAAAAATTAATTTATATGCTGCCCTTCTCCGGAGACTCGGGCGGCTTACAATGCGTTAAGCAATAGTCTTCATACTTTTGAATATACTTGCTTAGTAGGGCTTTCAGCCTCCCCCCCCAAGTGGTGTTCTTTTTTATACAAAGTCATCTTATTGCCCCCACAATCTGGGTCCTCATTTTATCTACCTTGAAAGGATGGAAAGCTGAGTCAACTTTGAGCCTGGTGAGATTCGAACTTGCAGTAATTGCAGGCAGCTGGTGTCACTTGACTTTAAGCACTTTAAGCTGCTGCGCCATCAAGGATCTTTCCAAGGTTTTGTAGATAGGCTGGCCCAGTCTTTCTTAATGGACACCAAATATCTGCTGGGGGCAAGGAGCTGACTATCTGCTGTGGGCAGGGAGTTTCTGTCTCACTTAAAATTTCCATTTCTCTTTTAGGGGAAAAATAATATTCTGCCTTTTAAAATATTTCTCAAAATATTTCATTCTTCTAGGAGGGGTGACTTCCCTCAATAGATAGGTTGATGATAGGTAGTCTATTAAAATTCCAGAAATATTGCACTGTTTGGAAATATCCCCATCCCTACCTTTGTATAAAGACAAAGGCTAACATCTGGAAACATTAGCAGAGATCAGCCTTAAATACGGATTTGTAACTGTCTGACAAACCATAACAAATAGTCCTTAATGGTACTACATCCACATGGAGGGAAGTAAGCAGTACCACAAGGTTTAATCTAAGGCCCAGTACTCTTCAGTTCATTCCAGAGGGCGGGTACCCCCACAGAGAAGGCTCTTCCCCTGGGGGTTGCCAGTCGACAATGTTTGACTGAGGAGTCCGTCTCTGTGAGAGCATGTTGGTCGGTGGGAGGCCATCGGCGGCAGAAAGCGATCCCATAAGTATCCGGGTCCTAAGCCATGGAGCGCTTTGAAGATGGTAACCAGTACCTTGAACCGCACCTGGAAGACCACTGGGAGCCAGTGCAGCTCATGCAGGAGCGGTGTCATGTGGGTGCGTCAAGTCGCCCATAATCACCCACGCGGCCGCATTCTGGACCAGTTGGAGCTGGCAAAATCTGGTTCAGAAACTGTTACTATGAGCGAGACTTTGGAATCCTAGTGGATGATCGCTTAAACATGAGTCAGCAGTGTGCGGCAGCAGCCTAATACAATCCTTGGTTGTATAAACAGAGGCATAGAATCAAAATCATGTGAAGCATTACTATCATTTTATAAATCCTAAGTAAGACCGCACCTGGAATACTGCATCTAGTTTTAGTCGCCACCAGTGGTGGGTTGCCCCCAGTTTGCACCGGTTCTGTAGAATCACAAAAATGAGTTGAGACTTTGAAAAAAGTGCAAAGAAGAGCAATTAAGAGGATTAAGGGCCTGGAGACAAAAACATATGAAGAACGGTTGCAGGAATTGGATATGGCCAGTCTAGAGAAAAGAAGGAACTAGGGGTGACATGATAGCAGTATTCCAGTAATTGAGGGGCTGTCACAAAGAAGAAGGGGTCATCTTATTTTCCAAAGCACCAGAAGGCAAGACAAGAAACAATGGATGGAAACTAGTAAGAAGAGAAGCAATTTGGAATTAAGGAGAAACTTCCTAACAGTGAGGACAATTAACCAGTGGAACAGCTTGCCTCCAGAAGTTGTAGGTGCTTCATCACTGGAGGCTTTTAAGAAGAAACTGGATAACCACCTACCAGCAATGGTATAGGGTCTCCTGCTTGAGCAGGGGGTTGGACTAAAAGACCTCCAAAGTTCCCTTCTAACTCTGTTATTCTATTCTGTTCTGTTCTGTTCTGTTCTGTTCTGTTCTGTTCTGTTCTGTTCTGTTCTGTTCTGTTCTGTTCTGTTCTACTCTACTCTACTCTACTCTACTCCATCCCATCCCATCCCATCCCATCCCACTCCACCCCACCCCATCCCACCCCTACCCCACCTTACCCTACCCTACCCTACTCTATTCTAAACACTGTCTCCAATATTTATTCCATTAGTCTTGTTTCTGATGAAGGCATTCATTTTTGTCTTTGTCTCTAGGTTATAGTTGTCATTGGCAAGTTAAAATTAATCATTTTAATTAATGATTGCTCCACTTGGGTAGCTCTATCAGGGCAAATCAAGCCATACTTGCCTTTCACAGATCTAGACAATGACTCTTGCCCTTTTCCATATTCTTTCCTTAGAGACAAGGCTGATTTGAATTTTCCTTTGTTGAACCAGAAGCTGCTGCCAGTCCTGAATACAAAGGAATGCGATGATATTAATGCTTCCCTGGCAGTTTAGGAAATGCATGTGTTCTTTTTCTCCAAAATTGTTTTGGAAAGCATCTGCAGACAAGGATCATTATTTTTGGAAGGTGTTCCTCCCATTTATTTTTCTTTTTTCTTTTCAAATTGCTCATTATAATTCAATATTATCTGAGACATTTTCCAATTTTGGTAGAAACAACAGGTCTAGTCCTACCCAATTTGAGTTGTGGCTTCTTTCCCTACCGCCGTGGACTTCTTCCCAATATGTTTGTGGCTTGTTTATTTATATCTGGTCTTTATGGCTTAGGTCCGGGGTATTTGCAGGACCATCTCCTACCTGCCTCCCACCGTCCTGTCCGTTCACACAGGGCTGCCCTCCTCAGGGTACCGTCTGCCAAACAATGCCGGCTGGAGACATCGAGGGGCAGAGCATTCTCTGTAGGCGCTCCTGTCCTCTGGAATGAGTTATCCACCGAGCTTCGGACGGCGTCTGATCTCCAATCCTTCGGTTGGGACTTAAAGACTTGGCTGTTTCAACAAATGGGTTGTTCCTGATCCTTAGGTTTTATTATTTTCATGGTTTGTTGTTTTAACTGGGTTTTTAATTATTTTACCTTTTAGTATTGTATGTTTTTAACTTGTGTTTGCTGCCCTGAGTCCTTAAGGAGAAGGGCGGCATGTAAATTTTTGGTAAATAAATAAATAAACACCTTAAGGTGACGAACATACTGAATGATCTTAGTCCTCCTATTTTACCCAGAAAAACAACCCTGTGAGGTGAGTTGGGCTGAGAGAGGATGATTGCCCAGTTGCCCAGCTGGCTTTCGTGCCTAAGGCAGAACTAGAACTTCAGATTTATATCAATACATAATATCTAACAGACTACAGAATAACAGAGTTGGAAGGGATCTTGTAGGTCATTTAGTCCAATCCCTCACCGAAACAGGAGACCCTACGCCAATGATGGCGAACCTTTTTGGCACCAAGTGCCAAAAAGGGAGCACTTTGTAGGTGCTCATCAGGGCCATGACCAGGAAGAGGAGCTGCCCAGGAGGCATATGCACAGATGCCCAGGGGGCATAGGCACATACGGATAAGATACTTTCGGTTTCCGGTGAGTGCATGCATGCCAACCAGCAAGTCTTCCAGTTACTGCCATGTATGCACACATGCTGATCAGCTGGCGGTGTGCATGCTCCCACCAGAAAATGGAAGACCAGCTCTTCCAATTTCCAGCACTGCCGCAGGCACAAAGGTCAGCTGATTGTCACATGCACATGCGCGCCAGAAACCTGGAAGAGGAACGGACGATGCTGCGCATGCCAGACAACATGGCTTCATGTGTCACTTCGGCCACGTGTGCCATAGGTTCGTCATCACAGCCCTACACCATTTCTGACAGATGGCAATCCAGTCTCTTCTTGAAAGCTTCCAGTGATGAAGCTGTTGTGATCTAGGCTTCCTGAGTCATTAAAACACACGAGTAGTCCCAAAAACCTCTTTTATTGCAGTCCCAATTAGTTGCAAAAAGTCCTTTGGGAGAAGTCCTTTGGGGTAATCACCAACGTTTATCTCCCTTGACATGCTGCCAAAGACCTATTTGGCAAAGCCACAAGGAGTCCAGAATCAAACAGAGATGCCGACTGGGAATAGAATTAACAATGTTGCTTTCCTGCAAAGGGCCCACGTGCCTTTGCTCCCCTTTTAAGCCTTATGGGAGAGGCCAATCATCTCCAGGTCTTACTCCCGACTCGTCCCTTTAGTTGAAATTGTTCTTGCCTTCTGGCAGCTCTACGCATACACGCACTAGGAACAGGCTCCTCCTGTTCCTCTGCCTCTCTCATGTCCAACTCTGGAGGCTCCGGAGTCAGCACAGAACTCCCAGATGGCCCTGGCCCCATCTCTGCCTCCGATGCAGAGCCCTCGTCCGAGCCTTCCCGAGACCCCAGGACTGGCCCATGTTCCTCCACAGCCTCCTCACTGTCTGACTCTGCTGCCAACTCCACAGGCTGCTGGTAGACTACAACAGAAGCTCCCACAACTTCTCAAGGCAAGCTTTCCATTGGCTGATTGCTCTCACTGTCAGAAAATTTCTCCTTATTTCTAGGTTGAATCTCTCCTTGGTCAGATTCCATCCATTATTCCTTGTTTGGACTTTGGGTGCTTTGGAAAATATCTTGACCCACTCCTCTCTGTGGAAAATCTTGGAACACTGCTCTCCTGTCTTCCCTGGTCCTTCTTTAGCTGGTGCCTTAACCACTAGACCAAACTGACTCTTGGCCTAAATATGATATGTTCCTTGGGTCAAAACAGACACCGTACTACTACTTTTAAAATTAGAGTAGCTCAGCAATTGTCGAATGGTTGCAAAAGTTGATGGAGTTAGCAGAGATGGCTAAATGGACTGCTTTGATCAAGGGAAAAAACACAAATACTTTTGTTTCTACCTGGAAACCACTTTGTGCTTGAGGTGGAAAAAGAATGAAACTTTGATTTTGGGTTTTACCGATTAGATATATTTGTTGTTATAGAAATGGCTGGTTTAAACTATTATCTAAAAGTAGAAAGTTGTGGTTTGATGTTACTACCCTATTCTACTGCAACAAAGGAAGTCAGAAATCAATGCCTTTTCTTTGTTCTCCCCCACTTCTTTACCATACTTTCCCTTCCCCTTTATTCCTACCCTTTGCTTTTCTATTTCTTTTTTTTTTTTTGTATGTTATATTATAAACCAATAAAATTGTTTTAAAAAATAGAGGAGCTGTATCCCCCTTTGCATCAGCTTCCCCTATTTGCAAGGTCCAACAATTGAAGAAATACCTACTGTTGATTTAAACCACATGAAATTCAGTCACTAGGGAAAGTGGGGAAATTCTATTTTCATTATTTTTCCTATCTCAACATTTTTAGCCTGTGCTAAAAGCGAGTACAGGAAAAAAGTATTAGATATGTTTACCACCTTGAATTATTTATAAAAATAATAAAAGCAGAATATTCAAGGGACTTCATTTGGAATGAGAGTGTTAATTGCACATATTGATGGCAACGTGGTGATGATGATGATGATAAAAGTGATGATGACAACAATTTAGGAGTAGCAACCAGCTTTGCTTCTATCTTAGAAATATCATTTCTATGCCATTCATCTTCTCAACTTATATTTCTTCCTGGATACATTAGTCTAAGTAGTTTGAAAAAAATGCATTCTATTAGGCGGGGTGCGTTTGCAAAAAGGTGCATACATTAACTAAAATTGCTCATAACAATGCATGCATGAAGACAAATGGGCATGAAAAGGTGTGTGTATTTTCATGCATATTTGTTTTTACAAGGGCTAGCTAGCCGATTGGCAAAGGCAAGGCATGAGATGAACCTCAGATTGACAGAATGAGAAACTGAGTCAAACTGCACTTGTCAGATTCTTCCAGCCCCTGCCCCCCACCTCCCCCAGTTTTGACCTAATGGCTTGTCTCCATCACTCACTTGAGATATTAGGAGTCAAGCTGTGCTTCCCCTCTTAATGCATAATTGCCAGCATCTCTAATATAACTGAAGCATATTATGGGTTTAGTGACAATATGGTATATTTCCAGGGTTTGGGCCAAATTGCATCGTTAATGATTCACAAAAGGCCAGGCAATTAGTGTTGCATTCAAAAAGGACATGTACGGCTTCATGCTTGACTTAAATTGGTGTATTGTTAGGAAGAGTTACTCATGTATTTCTGGAGTACTACTGCCTAAGTGCTAATGCATACCCTTTCTGTTTGTATAGATCATTTTTAGTGGCAAATTAAAGATTTGGTTACAACTGTGAAAAAGCCATGCTAACCTTTAGCTCCACTTCTTGAATATCTCAACTGATAATTGATACCTAGATACCTAGTTACTACCGGTTCTGTAGGCGTGGTGTGGATTGGTGGGCGTGGCAGGGGAAGGATACCGCAAAATCTCCATTCCCACCCCACTCCAGGGGGAAGGATACTGCAAAATCCCGATTCTCTCCCCACTCCTGGGGGAAGGATACTGCAAAATCTCCATTCCCACCCCCCCTCCGGGGGAAGGATACTGCAAAATCCCCATTCCCTCCCTTCTCCGGCAGGAAGGATACTGCAAAATCTCCATTTCCTCCCTACTCTGGGGCCAGCCAGAGATGGTATTTGCCGGTTCTCTGAACTGCTCAAAATTTCTGCTACCCATGATACCTATGCTTTAGTGTTGCAGACTGCAAATGGAAGTCATTGTTTAAATGCTTTTCATTCATACATACCTAGGGTTTTTTTTTAAAGAACTCTAGTCCGCTCTCATAGCAGTATTCCAGTACTTAAGGGGCTGCCACAAAGAAGAGGAGGACAAGTTATTTTCCAAAGCACCTGAAGGCAGGACAAGAAACAATGGATGGAAACTAATCAAGGAGAGAAGCAACATGGAAGACTGATTGCCTTCAGAAGTTGTGAGTGCTCACAATACTGGAAAAATAAAGATATACCGCCAATGAAGAGATAATCAGGAAGATTGTGCAGAAATGGATAGATTGATATTGAATTTTTTTTTTTAAAAAAATTGATTTATATGCCGCCCTTCTCCGGAGACTCAAGGCGGCTTACAATGTGTTAAGCAATAGCCTTCATACTTTTGTATATTTATACAAAGTCAGCTTATTGCCCCCACAAACTGGGTCCACATTTTACCTACCTTAGAAAGGATGGAAGGCTGAGTCAACCTTCAAACTTACAGTAATTGCAGACAGCTGGTGTTAATCACAATGCTTTTAGTCTGCTGAGCTATCCAGGCTCAGAAAGAAGATATAGAATACTATCAAACATGGAAGCTATTTTACCAATGGTTGGGAAAAAAGGGGTGGAGATTAAGAATGTAAATTTATATTGTTAAGCAAATTAAATACCCAGACAACCCGGTTTAATAAGCACTAAGAAATGTATTTCACAGCAAATCCATTTTTAAAAAGTTGTGGGTGCTTCATCACTGGAGGTTTTTTTAGAAGACATCCAAGGTCTCTTCCAGCTCTATTCAGATTCTGACATCCAATTCAAAATGCACCCAAGATTGATTTAGGCTCCCTTGAATATTTTAAGAAGTATCAGAAAGTTTTGAGTCCAGGGATGTTTCTGTAGTGGTGGATGTCAGAGTTCACAATGCAGTGGTGGGTTTCTCCCAGTTCGGCCCGGTTCAGCTGAGCCGATAGCAGTGACAATATGAAGTCACTGAATCGGTTCTCTTTGTTCGGGAGCTAGGCCCTCCCTCCCTCCCCCGCGTTATTCTTACCTTTTATTTGGCCCCACCCCCCAGTCTATTGCTGCCTCCCAAGTCCCAGCTGATCGGTTAGAAGGAAAAAAACTGTTTAAACTCTGGCCGCAGGACTTCAAAGGGCCGCCCTACAGCTGATCAGTGTTAAAAGGCAGTGTGGTGATAGACCGGGGCCTCCAAAAACGAATGACTAGACTGGGGCCTCCAAAAACAAATGAGTAGACCGGTACAGCTCCACAAGCACTTAAAAGCATGATAGACCAGTATCTCTGCTAAATCCTAAAGAATTGTCACATAACCATCAAGCCACGCCCACAGAACTGGTAGTAAAAAAATTTAGAACCCACCCCTGCCACAGTGGTTTAATCTTTCTGGCCAATAGCTAAGCACAGAAGGCAGTCAACTAATAAATTGTTTGATTGTGTTCACTTGTTGGTCAGTTGTCTTAAATTGGTCGGCCTCCTCAGATCCAGCCCCAAATATACCTCCTTTGCTTTTATCAATAACTAGAAAAGAAGTTCTTTGCATTGTCAAAGGTTTGTGTGGTGGCTAGGCTGGCAAATCTTTGTTTTCTTCCAATCCCCTAATTTTGTAGTTAGTTCTTTAGTTTCAGATCTTGTCCTTCAGAATGATAACACATTGCTATGTGTTGGGAAATGGGACGAGCTAAGCTTGGCCCTGAGGGGAGAGGATAAATGCCATTCACCCCTCTTGGCAAAAAAGCTGAAGAAGAAAAGGCCCTTATAACAGTGGTGGGTTTCAATTTTTTTTACTACTGGTTCTGTGGGCGTGGTAGGGGAAGGATACTGTAAAATCTCCATTCCCTCTCCACTCCAGAGGAAGTACTGCAAAATTCCCATTTCCTTCCGATCAACTGGGACTTGAGAGGCAGAGAATAGATGGGGACAGGGCCAGTCAGAATTTTTACTATAGGTTCTCCGGACTACTCAAAGCTTGCTTGCTTATTTATTTATTTATTTATTTATTTATTTATTTATTTATTTATTTATTTATTTATTTATTTATTATTTCAATTTATAAACAGCCCTTCTCCTTGCGGACTCAGGGCAGTGAACAGCCAAATAAAACATGGTATACAAAAGTTAAAAACAATTAAAAATTATTAAATATTATTCGGCCAATAATTAAAACAACCCAATTTAAAATCAATTTCAAATTTAAAACAGAGGATGGGATCAAGCTAGCCCAGCTAGATGGAATAAATGGGTTTTAAGGGCCCGACGAAAGGTCCGGAGAACTGGAATCCTGCGTATCTCCGGGGGTAGGTCATTCCAGAGGGCGGGCGCCGCCACAGAGAAGGCTCTCCCCCTGGGGGTCGCCAGCCGACACTGTCTGGCCGATGGCACCCGGAGGAGGCCCTCTCTGTGCGAGCGTACTGGCCGGTGGGAGGCTATTGGCGGCAGAAGGCGGTCCCGCAAGCTTCCACTACTGGTTCTACAGAACTGGTCAGAACCTGCTGAAACCCACCTCTGCCTTGCAAGCAGGCAGTGCTTGCAGGAAATAGCATTCCGGAAAAGGCTATTGAGAATTAAAAACAGAACAATCTTTCCTACCAGGGGCCACGTCAACCAAACTATTGGCCTTCTGATTCAACCCTATAACTAGCCCAGTGATCTGGGGAAGACAAAGGCCTTCATGGAAGGATAAAAACGCAGGGACTCCTCAAATCTCATGTGGAAGGCTATTAATGTAATTAACATAACTTATTTCATTGAGGTGCCACCCAACTCCAAACTGTCCCTGGGTAAGGTACTATAAAACCAAATAAAATACAAAATACAAAGTCCCCAAATGTATGGACTTCCATTTTCTCTACCCTAAAGTCTGGGAAACGTTCGGGTTACCAAAGCCTGACTAGGTGGCTCAGTGGCTAAGACACTGAATTTGTTGATCAGAAAGGTCGGCAGTTCAGCGGTTCGAATCCCTAGTACAGGTCTCTTGTGTGAGCAGGGGGTTGGACTAGCTGACCTCCAAGGTCCCTTCCAACTCTGTTACTGTTAAATAATAGTTTGGAAATAGCATTTAATGCTTATATACCACCCCGTAGTGCTTTATAGCACTTTTTGGGGAAGTTTACAATGTAAACTTGGAGCCTGTGTAGCGTAGAGGGCTAATGCCTCCTACTAAAGGCAGCAATTAACACCAGCTGCCTGTAATTTCTCTGAGTTCAATCCAGGAGACATTTCAACTCTGTCACAGCACATGCCATGTAGAATGAGGCACCTCCAATATTCATAGGCCTACCACCCTGGTAGCATTAGGGAGCCCTGGTGACGCACTGGTTAAAGTGCAGTATTGCAGGCAAACTCTGCCCACAGCCTGGAGTTCGATCCTGACAGGGCTCAAGGTCGACTCAGCCTTCCATCCTTTCTAAGGTGGGTAAATTGAGGACCCGGTTTGGGGGGGCAATAAGCTGACTTTGTATAAATATATACAAAAGTATGAAGGCTATTGCTTAACGCATTGTAAGCCGCCCTGAGTCTCCGGAGAAGGGCGGCATATAAATCAAATTAAAAATAAATAAAATAAAAATAAAGCATTATTTACATATTGCAATTATGGGTCCTTATTTTATCAACCTTAGAAGGATGGAAGGCTGAGTCAATCTTGAGCCCTGTCAGGATCGAACTCCAGGCTGTGGGCAGAGTTTGCCTGCAATACTGCACTTTAACCAGTGCGTCACCAGGGCTCCCTAATGCTACCAGGGTGGTAGGCCCATGAATATTGGAGGTGCCTCATTCTACATGGCATGTGCTGTGACAGAGTTGAAATGTCTCCTGGGTCCTGATAGATGATACTGTTTAATTGAAGAGACCCGGATCCTGTTAACTCTGTTGGCTTGCATGGGGTGCATGGGCTGACACCATGGGAGACAGGCATGAGTTACTGTCTGTTCCAGCACCTGCTGGGACCGTCTCATCGAGGCGTAGAAAAATAAGTTATTGTAGGGTGCAGCGTGAGAAATAAAAGAACTCATTGAGAAGTCAATGAATGTCACCAATTTGAATTTTCATTGCATTTAGAGGATGCCATATATACAAGTTACAAGAGGATTGGATTTCATCGGTAATAACTTTGGAATCTATTATTTCAGTCTAAGCGGTGTCAGTTCCTGCTGAGTAGGATATTGCTATTTGAATCAGTAAATATGGCTAAACGCAATGGGAAGGTGGATTTGTTCCGTTGTGTAATGAAATATACTTTTTTTGGTAAGTTATCAAAAGAACATTGCCAAAGATATCAATATCTTTGAGCCGCGGTGGCGCAGTAATTAGAATGCAGCACCTGCGGGGTAACTCACTGCTCACTCCAGGAGTTCAATTCTGAGCAGCTCAAGGTTGACTCAGCCTTCCATCCTTCTGAGGTGGGGAAAATGAGGACCCAGATTGTTGGGGGCCATAGGCTGACTCTGTAAAAGCACTTAGAGAGGGCTGTAAAGCACTGTGAAGCGGTATACAAGTCTAAGGGCTATTGCTTGTGCTAATAAAGATTAATTTAAACTTTTTGTTAGCATTCTTTTATGCTAGAATTCTTTTGGGTTAAAAGTGGTTAATTCTTCTCATTTTAAGCTTGATTTTTTTTTTTAATAAATAAAAAAAAACTGGATTTGCCAAAGAGGCTATTTGAAGTTTCTTTGAAATATATTTCGTCATTGTATCCACTGTTTAGACTCGAAACTGAATTCAAATTGTGTTTTGGCATACATGTGCCTTTGTCTTTGGTAGCAATGTATCTTGATAGATTGAGACAGCAGATTGCACATGTGCTAACCTCTTTTGAAACGGTCAGAGTATGGAAGTGTCTTCCCATTTCTCTTCTCCAAATTTAATTATTTTATTTATTTATTTATTTATTTATTTCAATTTATATACCGCCCTTCTCCCCGGGAGGGGGACTCAGGGCGGTGAACAACCAGATTTAAAACACATATAATACAAACATTAAAAGAATGATAAAATTAAATTAAATTCATTGGCGTTCCAAATAAAATTCTAACCCCATTAAAATACCCAATTTAAAACCCCAGAAATCAATAAGAAAAATTTTGTTAAAACCCATTTAAAAACAATCAAGCAAGGCCGGCTTGTTGAAATAAATAGGTCTTAAGGGCCTTTCGGAAAGTGCGGAGGTCCGGGATCAAACGAACTTCTGGAGGCAGCTCGTTCCATAGGGTGGGTGCCCCCACAGAGAAGGCTCTCCCCCTGGGGGCCACCAGCCGACATTGCTTGGCTGATGGCACCCTGAGAAGGCCCTCTCTGTGTGAGCGTACTGGCCGGTGGGAGGTTATCGGTAGCAGCAGGCGGTCCCGCAGGTACCCCGGTCCCATGCCATGGAGCGCTTTAAAGGTCAAAACTAACACCTTGAAGCGCACCCGAAAGACCACCGGAAGCCAGTGCAGCTTATAATTCAAAGCCAGCGTTTTCTAACAGTAATCAAAGCTAAGCAGAAACAGCATGGACATTTCAGTGGATTGAACCATTAGTACAACGTAGAACCAAATAACAGAGTTAGAAGGGAACTTGGAGATCTTCTAGCCTGACTCCGTGCTCAAGCAGGAACCCCAATATCATTTCAGACAAATGGTTGTCCAATCTATTCTTAAAAACCTCCAGTGTTAGAGCATCCACAATCCCTGGAGGCAAGTCGTTCCACTGATCAATTGTTCTCACCATCAGGAAATTTCTCCTTAGTTCTAGGTTGCTTCTCTCTTTGATTAGTTTCCATTGTTTGCTTCTTGCCCTGTGCTTTGCAGAATAGGTTGGCTCCTTCTTCTTTATGGAAGTTAAATATCTAATGCCTTAGATATTGGAACACCGCTATCATGTCACCCCTGCTCCTTCTTTTCATTAAACTAGACATACCCAACTCCAGCAACCATTCTTTATACGTTTTAGCCTTTCTAACAGTAATCAAAACTGAGCAGAAATGGGATGGCTCCTCTGATTGGCCAGGACTCCAAGGCAGGCGGGGCTATGGAAAAAGGGGTGTCGATCAGCTGTAGCTTTGGTTAGAGAGCTGGAGTCAGTATGGAAAGGAAGGCAGCTATGGCGTACGGCGGCCTACTAGTGCCCATCATTGTCATGAGTGTTTTCTGGGGTGTGATCGGTGGAGTTTTGCCATGGTTGGTCCCCAAGGGCCCTAACCGGGGTGTTATTAATACAATGCTGGTGATAACTGCTGTGTGCTGCTACCTATTCTGACTGATTGCCATTCTGGCTCAGTTAAACCCACTCTTTGGACCACAGTTAAAAAGTGACACAATCCTGCACCTGAAGGAACAGTGGCCTTAACAATTACGTCTTTTTCTATGGCAGTATATGAGCTAGGTTATGATAAAGCTCCATTGATTGAATGATGCCTTTACTGTATTTTGAATCAATCCATGTCTACCTTAATGCCTCTGTTCTATGATGAAGAATATTTAACTCAGACATTTTTCATACTCCTGAAGTGCCTAAAGGGTATTTTGTACCTGATTTCTGCAAAAATTTTGCTTGAATTTCAAGTGTTACAAAATATTCCATCATTCCTAAGATGGCTAAGTTTATTGACAGCATCCTATATCTCACCAAGCAAACTTGGAATAAATTTCTATTGTTTACTTTTAAAAAAAAAACTGAGCAGAAATGGGATAGACATTTCAACATAGAAAGTAGGAAAAAAACGGAAGGCTAATAAGGCAGGAGATGTTGTCTTGATACTCTCATGCAGTACTCGGCAGATGTGCTTCGAGTATAGGATGCTACTGAATGTTACACTACGGTTTCTCTACCTTGTCAACTTCAAGATCCAGCCTGCAATAAATACTGCATTCTAAACACTGCACTACCATGGCTTGTCAAGTCAGTTATAGGCTCCCAAGATAAAGCATTGACTGTTTTGAGGTAAACAGAATGACACAAGGTAGAGGTCTGTGTGCTCAGGGGTGGGTTTCAGAAATTTTAGCAAGGGGTTCTCTGCCCGGTTGCTGGGTGGGTGTGGCCAAGTTGGCCTCCTCCACTATGGGGGGGGGACATTTTTGTCCTCCCCATGCTCCAGTGGTTTTCCTTGAGTCTCCAGGAGGGCAAAAATGGCCTCCCCAGGCTCCGGAGGCCCTCTGGAGGCCAAAAACAGACCCATTTCCAGCTTTCCCAAACTTCCAGTAGCTCCGTTTTTCACCCTCCCTGAGCCTCCGCACGTACCCTGCACTTACCTGCATCCGAAACAGGCCATGCGGAGACTCCTGGGAGGGGTGGGGCAGGGTGGGCGGGGCCAGCCAGGAATGGGATTTGAGGATTCTCCAAACTGCACAGAATCTCAGCTAGAGGTTCTCCCAAACCTCCGTGAACCCCCTGCAGCCCACTCCTGTGTGTACTGTGCTGAGAAAATGTGAGTTTAGAATAGGAAAAGGAGGTAGATAATTTTGTTTTGATTTACAAATCTCTAAAGCTGTATTTGTTTCAGCTCAATTGCTTAGCTAATACGCTGTTGGCCACCTGAAACTACCGAGGGCAGAAAGTAATAGTGAGATTTGTCCCTTCAGAACGGTTCCTTTCCCCCTCAATTTGCAAATCAGCACTCCTTTACACTGTTGCCTTTTCTAATATTTATTTCCAATCTTTTAATAAAACAATGCCCTTAATTTCTGGCAGTGATGCAAAGAGGTTCAGCCCTCAGATTCCAATTAAATTCCATAGGAAATTTCCTATAAACCCTATGCATTATTGAGGCAGAACTTTTGGAACAGAGGGAGCAGAAAAACTAATTAACAACCATTCCCAATCACTCAGCTCCTGCAGTCTATATTAAATTATGTCCTGTTTGGAAAAGAGGCAGTTACGTGAGGGAAGCTGAGATGTACTGAAGAAGGCAGCATGATGTTGCCATATGCATGACACAAGCCAACCTGGTGACGGGTCACACATCCCACGAGAATAAATTGGCTTTGAATGATTGGTTTGAATGACATTAAAAAAACAAACATACTTGTTGCTTTGATGTCGTATTTAATGGAACAGGTAATATTAAATGCATAGAGAAAGAATAGCCAGGCCACAAAATTTCATAAGAGGTTGGCATTTGTGCCTAAATCCAGTGGTGGGATTCAGCTGGTTCGGGCGTGTTAGGGTGAACCAGTTGTTAAATTGCTGGCTGGCCCCACCCCTCCCCTCTCCGCCCCTTCCAGGAGTCCCCATGCATCCCTTTTTTGCTCCAGGTGGCTGCAGGGAGGCCTACTAGGCCCAAAACGGGGCACTGGCGGGGGGGGGGGGGTAGGGCGGTGGCGGCGGTCATTAGGGCAGAGAACCAGTTGTTAAATTATTTGAATCCCACCACTGCCTAAATCTCACAAGTTTTTAGACAGGAATTGTCAGGTGCAAGAAGCCAGGAACCAGGACAGAGTTCAAGAAAAGATCTCCAAGGTCCCTTCTAGTTCTCTTCTCTTCTCTTCTCTTCTCTTCTCTTCTCTTCTCTTCTCGTCTCGTCTCGTCTCGTCTCGTCTCGTCTCTTCTCTTCTCTTCTCTTCTCTCCTCTCCTCTCCTCTCCTCTCCTCTCCTCTCCTCTCCTCTCCTCCCCTCCCCTCCCCCCTCCCCTCCCTCCCCTCCCCTCTCCTTCCCTTCTGTTCCGCATCACTCTATTCCATTATTTCATGCTGCCTATATGCAAGAATCTGAACTACTAACAGTCAAGCAAATGGGCACTAGTCAAGAGAATTCACAGAGGGCTGAATTTAGATATCTTTTGGGAACATAGTGATTCTAAACCGATGACGCATTGGACCCTGACCTCAGGCTCAACCTGGTCGTCTCCTACATCAACATTGACATCTCATCAGGTTTGATGGACTCTCAACTTTTCAGCCATTAAAAAAAATGTATAATTTTTATTTGATTAGGGGTTCCAAAGATAACATTGTAGGGGGGTGAGGCTTATCTAGATCAAGATGACCAAGATGAAGGGAAAAACCTTTTTGCTGATGTTTAGCTATATGGTGGTCCCCAAAACCTGTTGATTATATATGGTCCACATAGACGAAAAGTTGACTTGTATCATATGGACCTGGAATATAACCCAAATATAGCAATTGAAATATAAACATTTCATATTTATAGCACCCAGAGGGGAGAAAAGTCATTTGACATGCTCTGGTAGCATGACAGCTTCTAATACATTTTCCATCTTATACACATTGAAATATATAAGAAAATCAGAGCTGCTCTGCAGCTTCAGAGTAGCCGACTCTCTTGTGGTTAAATTAAAGGAAGCCTATGAGGTATTAGCAGCAGATGTGCTGCATGAATAGGGCAGCTGTGCCCTTAGCAGGATCCTTACATAACTAGTCACTTGTGGTCCATCTTAAGTGGGGTGGAACTCAGAAGCCTCTGCCAGAGTCTCTTGGTACAGAAAAATCAGGTAGTTTGATTTAACTCTAATGAGCATGTTTGATGTGAGCCAAATGATGTGATGTCCTTCAGTGTCAGCCCTGGGAAAGCTACGCTTCACTGAAACCAATAAGCATTCAAGAATCAAGAAACTCCTTGACATCATTCTTTCCCCCGAGTTTCCTGTCCTTCCTCCACTTTCTCTCGCTCTCCCTCCCTCCCTCTCTTTCTCTCTCTGTCTCTCTAAATCAGCCTTACCTCCTTCTTAAACATTTATCGATTTAATCATGGTGAGTGCCCCCATCTGACCTTTTGTGGTCTCAGTGTGTCTCACAGCCCCTGGAAGTGGGGGGTGTCATGGAATGTTTGAGGCATTTATTGACTCTGGGTACACCTGATGTCTGATTAGCTTGTCGGCAGTCAATGAGCTGGGGGTTAGGATACGGCGGTTGGCTAAGCCACTGTGTTTTGAGCGGGTGGGTGGGTCCCTGCTTGGGGGAGCCCCTACCACCCACATCACAGAGCCCATAAGGTTGGAGATGGCTATGCACTGGGAGATAATCCACTTCATGGTCATACCAAAAATGACCGAAGCTGTGATCCTGGGCTTGGCCTGGTTAGACAAATGGGGCCCAACTATATGGTGGGAAGGTGGATACAGGGTGGCTGAGGATAGCCTGGGGCCCCTTCCCTGCACCACATGAACATGTCTGTAGGGAGACAACCTGTGCTGGAGGGCCAGTGCATCAGAGAACTAGGAGCCTCCCATACCCCTTGGAGTATGTTGATCTAGCAGACATGTTCAGCGACAAGGAGCGTGACGTCCTGCCACCTCACTGTAGGAAAGAGCTGCACAACCTGTAGAGGCAAAAGGACCAAATTGACCAATTAAGAAAATGTGTAATGGTATGTGTAATGACCTTGGAAGACTGTGAGAAGAGCCACAGACTAGAGGTCAGAGAAGTGGTAGCTGAGTCTGCAGAAAGAATGGGGACCTAGCAAACATCTCAGAAGGGACCCTCCATAGTTTCATGGGCCATAAAGGGGATGGGGGTGGAAAGAAATGTTCTTGCAAGATTCTGAGAGAGAAGTAGAATTACAGTTGACCCCAGACTCAAGGACCTCTAACTTGAGACGGGTCAAACCTAAAGCAAGACAAGGCCTGCTGAAATTCACTTCTCCTTCTTGTGAGTTATCCTGTATTGTCCTGTGGCAAGCTGTCCCACAGCAGATTGGTCACTGTGAGTCAGCCGAGGTGAGTCAGCCATAGTGAGATGACTGGGTGGAGTTGGCTTTGACAAGTTGTCTCATTCCATCTCCGGCAGGCTGTCATAATATATGGTCCACAAGGCACCTGTATCACATCAAGCAGCCTTGTGGTGCTTACAGGCATTTTTTTTTAAAAAAGTCAGTAAATTCACCAGTGCTCCAAAAATATGAACTGCAAAGTACCTTGAAAGCCTCCAAATCTCACTGGGTAGACCAAGCAGGAAACACAGCTAGATGTGCTAATTCTACTTTATGGTAAAGTGACATTATGTTCTGAGCTAGGCTTCCTTAGAAAGTATACAGCACAAACATACTCCCGGCAAACCTCTTTAATTCATATGGCTGTGAATTATTGTCATTCCCAGTCCGAAAGGCTTGTCAAACAGTCTTGCAGGGGAGTGTTTACAAACACCCACCTTATCTCCCTTGGAATGCTGCCAGAGAACTAATTGCCAAATGCAGAGCAAGGCCAAACTTAGCACAGAGTCAAACACAACTTTTTCACAGCTTTTACCAACCAGATGAACTAATTGCTTCCTGCAAAAGCTCATGTCCCATTCACTTCTCTTTTATGTCTTATGGGAGGGGCCAGTCATCTCCAAGCCTTACTTCCAAGTTGATCCTGTTTTCTTAATTGTTCTTGTCATCTGGCAGCTCTGCGCATGTGCACACTGGGAACAGGCTCCTGCTGTTCTTCTGCCTCGCTGATGTCAGACTCCAGAGACTCCAGAGGCAGCAAAGAACTACCAGATGGCCTTGGCCCTCTCTCTGCCTCCGACTCAGAGCCATCGTCCGAGCCTTCCCCAGACTCCAGGACTGGTCCATGTTACTCACCAACCTCCTCACTGTCCGAATCTGCTGCCAGCTCTTCTGGCTGCTGTGGGCCACAACACATTAGCAGAATCTTACAAGTTTCAAAGTACATTTCTTCCCCCTTACACTTCACTTGTCCTACTCTTGAGTTATCCTGTGTTGAATTGTCCCGTGGCAAAAGACAACCGGGGTTAGTTGACCAGGGTGAGTCAGCCACGGCAAATTGTTCTAGGCCAGTGATGGCTAACCTTTTTGCTGTTGCGTGCCAAAAGGGGTCATGTGTGTGTGTGGGGGGTCTTATGCGTGCCCGCACCCATAATTTAAGCCCCCTCGTGCCCCGCCTCCACACATGTGCACGTGACACACCTCCCCGCATTTCCCTCGCTTTTGGCATGCGATGGCAAAAAGATTACTGGTGGGCCTGGTAGGCCTGTTTTTCGCTCTCCCCAGACTTCAGAGGCTTTCTTGGAGTCTGAGAAGGGCGAAAATGGTCTCCCCCATCCTTGGAAGCCCTCCAGAGGCCGGAAATGGCCTGTTTCCCGACATTCAGTGGGCCTGGAAGGCCTGAAAATCAGCTGGCTAGCGCACACCTGCGTGCTGGAACTGAGCTAGAGCAACATTCACATGCCCACAGATTTGGCTCCACGTGCCACCTGTGGCACACATGCCATAGGTTTACCATCACGGTTCTAGGCCCTTTCGGAGAAAGCAAGTTTTGACAACGTTGAGAATCTTTTCGTTCTGTTTATTTTAAATGCGTTATTACGAAAAGCAAGTGCCATAGTCTGCAAGATTAAGTGATAGGTTTTTCCTAGGTTTCACTGATGCAAACAATGATGGTGGTTTAATTGATTTTCCTTCATAAGAAAAAAACTCCATAACCTTAAAAATGCAGCATAACTGAGGTATAGTTAGAATGAACGCCTGTCCATGACTTGATTGTACATGTAATTCTGATAATTATATTGAGCGTGGATTAAATAATATTTAAAAGTAGATTAAAAGAAGAAAACTCTAATACTTTTTCATGTCAGTATGAATCCTAAGACACCTTTCTTGCATTAATCCCTTTACGAAAATTCTGTCTCATGGTGCCTTATGTCTGGGACATCGAGATCCATGTAAATCCTCATTTTATTGCCTAGTATGTCGGATGGATTTCCATTCTGGGAAATTAATGGCCACATATTTCATCAAATATTCAGATCAAAATTTGCTACTCTTCTTAGAGAAGTCAGGGAGTCATATTAATTTTCCTGTTGTTTCCATGGGAAGAATACTCAACATCTACAACAATGCATGGAGTTCGACAGAACCTGTTTTATTTTTGTTGCATTTCTTAGGATATTCATTAGCACACAGAATGTTATGGATTTATGCAGTCATTCCAGGAAGTGCTGCAAACAAGATGCACCATCTGAATATTGTTATGTTTGCTCATAAGACACAAAAATCGCACATATTTTTGTATGCATTTTCCTCGATACGGTCATTTTCAGCCTGATGTATATCTTTACTGATACAGTTTTCATTAATGCAGTCAACAACCAAACTCAGAAAACATCAAGGATACCACAGGATGACCCTGAGCTACAAATGTTATCTTCTATTGGTATATATGTAAATTTTTAAAATGAGAATTGCACTTAAAACATGAAGCCATAAAATTTTCATTCTGTTTAAGTTTTCTGTTTTCTGTTTCTGTTTTCATTATGGAGTTCAGTAATTGTGAATAATATTGGGCCTTATTAAAGGTAAAGCTTTCCCTTCTCCAGTCATTTCCGAGTCTAGGAGGTGATGTCTCTCCATTTCTTAGTCAAGGGAGCTAGCATTGTCCAAAGATACTTTTGTGATCATGTGGCCAGCATGATTATATGTCAAGGTGCACAGAATGCTGTAACTTTCCCACTGAAGTGGTACCTATTTATCTACTTGCATTTGCTTGCTTTTGAACGGCTTAGGTGGGCAGGAGCTGGAGCAGGTAATGGGAGCTCACCCCAATGCTCAGTGCTCATGTCTCAAACCCGAAAATCTCAACATCTTTAACCGATGAGCCACTGCAGCCCATTTCTTATTAAAACATTAATGAAATAAAGTCCTCATTTCATTAAGTGATACATATGCCAAGACTGACCTACATAGTCCATGAAGATCATTGCTTAATATTATATTCCTGGTCCAATTCTTCAGTTTTATCTTAAGATCTCTTAAGTCATCTTCTTTGTCCTTTTCTGGATGACATTAATAATGCTGTTTAATCCCACATTTAATTTTGCGTGAATATATTTTGACAAGATGCTACGGTTTTTCATTGGTTTGAGTTAATAGTTCATTTGGGATGCTAATTACTCAAATGACAGTCACTTTGTTGAGCCTTCAGGAAGTTCCTCATGGGAGTTATTTACATTGTTTTAATTGTTTCTTAATATTGTTGGTTTATTATAAATCATGACAATTTGGCCCCACTGGATGTACTGGATATTACAATTACATTATATTAATAGATCTGTAATTGATTTAATGAGAGCTTTTAGCATGGTTTGAAAGGCATCATTGATTATTCCCATGACAAGTAATGAGCACACAAGAACTGGAAGGTGATGTTTCACAGTGACTTTCGTTAAGGTAAAAGAAAAAAAATGGAACTCAAGTTCTCAAAAATAAGACATAAGTTTAAAAATGCAATTAGTCAGAAGAGGACATGGAATTAGTCTGCAGTGATGAAGGTGTTATTAGCTGGCCTTGTTTCTACAACTGTTTCCTAGGAAGACACCCTGTTGTTCCAAGAAAATAAGCATTAGATTTATATATTTTGCTCTGGAGGGTATCATTAGTCTGGATAAGTGAAAGTATAATCCAGAGAAAATAGAATTATTCTGAAGATGGTGAATATTCTGATTAACAGAGAAAAAATTAAGAGATTTGTTTTCACTCTTTCCTATGGTGATGTTCCAATTTATAATAATGTATTTACATTGGCACAACTATTCAACTATCCAGTAGTGGGTTTCAAATTTTTTTACTACGGGTTCTGTGGGCATGGCTTAGTGGGCGTGGCATGGTTTTGTGGGTGTGGCTTGGTGAGCGTGGCAGGGGAAGGATTCTGTAGAATCTCCATTCCCACCCCACTCCAGGGGAAAGTTACTGCAAAATCCCCATTTCATCCTGATCAGCTGGGACTCGGGAGACAGAGAATAGATGGGGGTGGGGCCAGTCAGAGATGGTATTTACCGATTCTCCCAACTACTAAAAATTTCTGCTACCAGTTCTCCAGAACTGGTCAAAACTTGCTGAAGTCCACCTCTGAACTATACTCATGGGAAAAACTATCTTAGTTGCTTTCCATGAGTTCAGACAGCTATTTTCCCTAGAAATACTAGATATTACAAATCTTGAATCCAATATCTGTTCTATGAAAAACATGCTACCCAAGTATGATTCTCACCCAATTGATACTACATGCCCAATTCTTGCACAAGAATCTTTCCCCACTGCTTAATTAAAGCAATGCCCACTTCTGCTTGAATTGGCAGAACATTACATGCCATGAAATCTGCTGCCCCCACTGCTGATCTCTATCTGGCCACTAGGATAATTCCAACAAGTTGAAAATCCATTATGTACTGACATTCCTGTATCTTGGGAAGACCCCACTGGGAATACTGCATCCAGTTTTGGTCGCCACTGTTTAAAAAAGATGTGGCGACTCTAGAAAGAGGAGAGAGAAGAGCAACAAAGATGATTAGGGGGCTGGAGGCTAAAACATCTGAAGAATGGTTGCAGTTGGAATTGGGTATGTCTACTCTAGTGAAAAGAAGGACTAGGGGTGATGGGATAGCAGTGTTCCAATATCTAAGGGGCTGCCCTAAAGAAGAAAGGGTCAACCTATTCTCCAAAGCACATGAAGGAGGGACAAAAAGCCATGGATGGAAACTAATCAAGAAGAAAACCAACCTAGAGCCAATGATAAATTTCCTGACAGTGAGAACAATTAATAAGTGGAATGACTTGCCTCCAGAAGTTGTGGATGCTCCAATGCTGGAGGTTTTTAAGAAGAGATTGGAAAACCATTTGTCTGATATGGTATAGGGCAGTGATGGCTAACCTTTTTGCCATCGCGTGCCAGGACAGGGGGAGGGTGGGGGAGGTTAGCGCGTGCACGTGCCCACACCCATAATTCTATGCACCCCACCCCCATGCATGCATGCGACCCTCCCACTCCTGGCATGTGATGGCCCTGGACTCATAGAAAGGATCTGGAGCCAGGTGAGGAAGAAAAAAGGGCCTTCCCCACCCTCCACCTCCCAGGCTGTCTGGAGGCAGGAAACAGCCTGTTTCCCTGCTTCTGGTAGGTCCAGAAGGCCCGAAAATCAGCTGGCTGGTGTGTGCATGTGTGCCAGAGCTGAGCTCGCATGCCCACTGATATGGCTACACATGCCACCTGTGGCACGCATGCCATAGGTTCGCCATCATGGGTATAGGGTTTCCTGCTTGATCAGAGGGTTGGACTAGAAGACTTCCAAGGTCCCTTCCATTAATGTGTTATTCTGACTGTGATCTCTCTGAGATTTATTTATTTATTTACTTATTAAATTTATATACCGTCCTTCTCCTAGTGGACTCAGGGCGATGTACAGCCAAGAATAAAAAGCACTCCAATACAAAATTTAAAAGATTAATAAAAGAATTAAATAATTTTGGCCCAATAAATTTAAAAAAACGAATAGGCAATTAAAATTTAAAACCCATAAAAACTTTAAACTTAAAAAGGGGGGGGGGGGTTACGCCAGCCCAGCTTGACAAAATAAAAAAGTTTTTAGGGCACGGCGAAAAGCCCGGAGATCAAGTATCATACGGATCTCTGGGGGCAAATCGTTCCAGAGGGCTGGTGCTGCCACAGAGAAAGCTCTCCCCCTGGGTGTCGCCAGCCGACATTGTCTGGCTGACAGCACCCTGAGGAGTCCCTCTCTGTGGGAGCGTACTGGCCGGTGGGAGGCTATCGGTGGCAGAAGGCAGATATTATGAGCATTTAAGAATTATACAGATAGTCCTTGGCTTATGATGACAATTGAAATCAGGAGCAGTCTAATAAACAAATGCAATATTATATGACTGTCACTTAGTGTTGGCAATTTGTCAATCCTGATTGGTCTTAAGCAAGAACTGCCCAATTCATTAGGACCTCACATGATTGTGACTTCTGCAGTGTATTAAGTATGCTGAAGTAGGAAGTAACATTCTGTTTGTTGATTGGTTAAAGTAACGTTCTGTTGCGATTGGTTAAGGCGCATGACAGCTGGCTTTATAAGAGCTGTCAGGCAGAGTTCTGAGCAGTTTCAGTTATAGCTGTGGCAGTTAGCCCAGCCGTTGTTAATAAACGGTTAATTACATGATCTTCACATTTTACATTGTCTTTGATCCAGCCAATACATTTCAACTTCTAACTTCCTTCTGGCTTTCCTGCTGGTTTTGCTCAGGGGAAGCTTGTAGGGCTCAGAAATCATGATCGTGTAAACCCAACTTCACCGCAGAACCTAAAATCCAAGGTCCCATCGTTCCGTACTGACATAACTTTGAATGATCACTGAATGAATGGTCCTAATCTGGACAGATTTCTATCTGGCTTTTGAAATCGATTTGTTAAATCCACTGAGTTTCTGGCTCCTCAGAGGCAATTCCCATATTTTTTATTTCTGCACTTTATTGTCTGTTGTTTATGCTACACTTGACAGCTCAGTTACCAATCTTTTTTCTTTGTACAAAACAGTAACAAAATTCCTTCCTTCCTTCCTTCCTTCCTTCCTTCCTTCCTTCCTTCCTTCCTTCCTTCCTTCCTTCCTTCCTTCCTTCCTTCCAAGTTACTAAAACTAATTACTAAGTCTGCAATACTATTAATTTTCTCATTGTTCCTATCACCCATCCCCTCCCACTTATAACTGTATGACTGTAACCTTCTTGCTGGTATCCTTAAGATTTATACTGACTGTTTCTCTATGACTATCATTAAGTGTTGTACCTTATGATTCTTGATGAATGTATCTTTTCTTTTATGTATACCAAGAGTGTATGCACCAAGACAAAGTCATCCCTTTTGCTTTAGCTGCTCTTGCCTTCTGGCAGCTCTGCGCATGCGTGCACTAGGAACAGGTTCCTCCTGTTCCTCTGCCTCTCTGCTGTCTGACTCTGGAGGCTCCGGAGTCTGCGCATCACTCCCAGATGGCCCTAGCCCCATCTCTGCCTCTGATGCAGAGCTTTCATCCAGGCCTTTCCCAGACTCCAGGACGTCCCATGGTCCTCCCCAGCCTCCTCACTGTCTGACTCCACTGCCAGCTCCGCAGGCTGCTGGTAGACAACAACAAAAGCATCATATGATACATTGGAGCTATTGTGTTTTAGGAGAAATAGTCTACCAATCTGCACTCCGTGTATGGTGCCCCTTGCTTCTGTCTTAACTCAGACTTTTTCGCCTATTGTTCAGTCATTTGGAGAAACTCACTTAATTTAAAAAAGAAATTAACAAATTAACAAAGTTATCCCTTTGTTACTAATGATTTATAGCCAGGCACTATGATTCTGAGCTTGTTGAAAGGATGGGGAAACTGGGTCAATTGAAATGTTGTTGAATTAAAAAGTCCCATCAGTTCCAATCAGCATGTTAATGGTTAAAGATTATGTGAACTGCAATAAACATCTGGAGAACCACATTTTGGCCTGGAATGGCTCTTACATTTGCTTGATATAAATAACAGATCACATGACAGATTTAATCTATAGAATGTATACTTCAGATTATGTCTTTCAGTGACGGGATTACAGACTGATTTTTAAAATAACAACAACATATTTAAAAATGTTGATATTGTTCTGGTTACTATTTCATTGATAGTGGGCATCATTATTATCATCATCATCATCATCATCACCATCATCATCATCATCATCAATCTTCATCTTCACCATCATTTCCCCAACTTTCCAGCTTACAACAAATCAAGGAAAGGAAACAAGAGACAATAATCCTATTAAGAATTGGGGCTTTGTAAAACAACGAAGCCATCATTCAAGTATTCTTTATTTTAAAATGTACTTCAAAAGAAAAGTAACAAGAAAAAATAGCTTTTTCCATCTCATATAATGGAAAAATGCTGTACTTTATATACTCCCTTGGGGCACGTTATCATTAAACTCGGTTTAAATGATTTTTGGAAAGATATTATCAAGAATGTTAAAACACACACACACACACACACACACACACACACACACACACCTCACCCTCTATTCTTCCAGGCAAAACACAACACATGTAAATATTCAGGTTTAGGCCAATTTCTCTCTCATTAATCTAAGAATTTATCCTGGCTCTGCCCACTTCTCTTTTGAATGTGAATATGACCTAAATATATTTTGTGCCTGTTTGTTTTGGGCATTAGATTAGTGATGGCTAACTTTTTCCAGACTGAGTACCCAAAGTGTGTGTGCCCGAACCCCCCAAAATGCAATGCATGCATGCCACTTGCGCATCCACCCCCACACGTGTGTGTGCCCCTGCATGTGTATCACCCCTGCGCATGCGCACACCCCCTGCACTAGCCCTGCCCCCTGTGCATGTGCAGAGAGACCCGAAGACCAGCTGGCCGGCAGGAGGTGCCCACGCATGCACGGAGAAGCTGAACTGGGTTGTCAGCTCGTGTGCCCACAGAGAGGGCGCTGCGTGCCACTTCTGGCACGCATGCCATAGGTTCTAATGCCTAATCACGGCATTAGATTGTGGTGTGTGGACAGGCAATAGCAAAAGTCTTCTAATGAGGTGACCGAAACCATCAGAAATCCACCTCTCATTTATTTACTTTTTTAAGCCCCATGGATACCATTTTGTGAAGTGCCGTTGATCAGAGGAAGGCTGGCCCAGAAGCCATTTTCAATAACGATGCTCTTCAATCACAGTTCCATTCTGGAGGGATTTTCAATTTTGCTGCTGAAATCAGGCAAGCAGCTGTACCGCTGCCGCTGCTTGTAGTGAAGCGATACAGTGGCCAAAATGTTCCCCTCCCTCTCTCCCTCTGCCCTCCATTTTCGGTCATGTTTGCACTTCATTTCACCGAACGTACATCTGATTCATTGACATCTGTTAAGGAGGCAGTGGAGGGAAAGCCATGCATATGCATGGTAGGGAACCCTGCCCGCATTTCAATGAGGTTGCCACTTTTGTAATAAAGCCATTCATTACGAAACCGTTGCAGGGGCAACGGCCAAGGCGCTTGCCAACCCTTCAAAGCTTGATATTTGTTTAGTCAACAATACTTGTCTCTAGCAAGGTTTTCCTCTTAAAATGGGGCTCGAAAAAAGAGCCCAGATCATCCATTTTTCTCTGGCGTTGCAGGGCCCTCCGCCTTTCTCAAAAGGAAAGACGAGAAAGTGGATGAAAATTGTTCCGAATGGTTGGGTCCAGCCAGTGGTGGAATTCAATTTTTTTTTTACTAATTCTGTGGGCGTGGCTTTGTGGGCGTGGCAGGGGAAGAATGCTGCAAAATCTCCATTCCCACCCTACTCCAGGGGAAGGATACTGCAAAATCTCCATTCCCTCCCCACTCCTGGAGGAAGGATATTGCAAAATCACCATTCCCATCCCTTCCAACAAGGATGAATTCATCATTGCTTGGACCCTCCCACATGATACTTCTGGTGTGACCTTAACCAACTGGGGGGACATGTATCTAGTATACAGATTGTGGCCTTTACATTGCATCATGTCCACTTCCTCAGGTCCAACAGACTCAAGCTATTCCTGGATAACTGGGCAAGACCACTCCCTGGGCATCTCCTCAGGACTTGTTCCATAATAAATCCATTCCTTACTAACATGAAGTTTTGTTTGGATGTCTTGATGGTTAAAAAAAATGTATCAAAGGATTGAAAACCAAAAGGTTCCAACGGCAGAAAGAAAAAGAGGAGATATTTATTTGATGCACGCAACCAAAAACATCTATGAGATCCGATTTGATGTTTCTAAGAGCCAGGTTGGTGTAGTGGTTAAGGCTGCAGGCTACAAACCAGGATATCATGAGTTCTAGTCCTGGCTTGAGCCCCAAATCAGCTGGGTGACCTTGGATCACTGGCCAGTCTGTCTCACTGAGCCCCAAGCAAGTGCCAAGGGCAAACCATTTCCAAAATCTTGCCTAGAAAACAGCAAGGACAATGCTGTCATAGAGACTCTCTCTCTCCCTCTCCCCCTCTCTCCCTCTCCCCCTCTCTCCCTCTCTCTTCTCCCTCCCTCCCTCTGTCTGTCTGTCTCTTTCTATCTGTCTCTGTCTCTGTCTCTCTCTGTCTCTCTCTCTCTCTCTCTCTCTCTCTCTCTCTCTCCCTCTCTCTTCTCCCTCCCTCCCTCCCTCTGTCTGTCTGTCTCTTTCTGTCTGTCTGTCTCTCTCTCTCTCTCTCTCTCTCTGTCTCCGTCTCTCTCTGTCTCTCTCTGTCTCTCTGTCTCTCTCTCTCTCTGTCTCCCTCTCTCTCTCTCTCTCTCTCTCTCTCTCTCTCTCTCTTTCTCACACACACACATTCACACACACACACACACACACACACACACACACACACACACACACACAAGATCAGGAATGTGAATGGGAATGTAACTTGGAACTACAGAAAGAGCAAATGTTTGCTGATAGTTACTTAATGAAAATCAGTAACTTCTCTTCAGTCCTGGGAGCAAAATGAAGAAATCCTTAATTGGTTGAAAACAAGAGATCTAACATTCAGCCACATGTAAAGTATGAAACTTTTTTTAAAAAATATGTGCTATTAGCTTGTAGACTCCAAAAGCTTGCATTCTTTGAGGCAGCCATTTCCATACACGGGTTTTATGCCTGCCAAGAAAGAGAATAGGGCCTCTAAAAGGGAACAGCTAACAAGAGATAGGGCAGAGACAACTTGGCAAACAAGGACACTTTTTTTTACAATGCATTTCATTGCTTGGTGCATTTATCTTCTTCTTCCGGAGATATCTAAGAGTTTTATTTTTAGTGTGATTGAGGGGAGGAAGGAATAGAGGCAAAGTCATTTTTTGTCAGCGACATAAACAATCATTTCGCCTTTTAAAAGTGGCGTGCTCCCTTCCTGATTGAAGTTAAAGCGTTTCACATTTCAAAATGTCGGTTTTAGTCCAGGGCCATCCCACTAGCAGCAACATTCACACCTGTTATGATTAAGGCTGAGGATACAGTGTTCCAGTCACAATGATGAGATCATTTGGAAAGAAGTTTTAATGAGCAGAATGATTGAATATCATGGTTTTGATAGTGGAGTGGCTATGGCTTCCGGTGCCCCGGTATAGCCAGCTGGTTCCATCGCTGGCTATTGGGGGTGAGACTTTGGCCCCCTCAGAGAGGGCTCACAATCTGGGTGTCCTCCTGGATGCACAGCTGTCTTTAGAAGATCATATTATGGCTGTGGCCAGAGAACCTTCTATCAGGTTCGCCTGATCTACCATTTGTGTCCCTTTCTGGACTGGGACGCCTTGCGCACAGTCACCCACGCCCTCGTCCCGTCCCGTCTGCACTACTGTAAAACTCTCTACATGGGGCTCCCCTTGAAGAGCACTCAGAGGCTCCAACTGGTCCAGAATACGGCCGCGCGGGTGATTATGGGGGCGACTTGGCGCTCCCATGTGACACCTCTCCTGCGCGAGCTGCACTGGCTCCCAGTGGTCTTCCGGGTGCGCTTCAAGGTCTTGGTTCTCATATTTAAAGCGCTCCATGGCTTAGGACCCGGGTACTTACGAGACCACCTTCTGCCACCGATAACCTCCCACCGGCCAATACGCTCTCATAGAGAGGGCCTCCTCAGGGTGCCATCGGCCAAGCAATGTCGACTGGTGACCCCCAGAGGGACAGCCTTCTCTGTGGGGGCACCTGCACTCTGGAATGAACTGCCCCCAGGGATACACATGATCCCCGACCTGCGTACCTTCCGCCATGCCCTTAAGACCCTACTTTTTCAACAAGCTGGCCTAGCTTGAGAAGAATTCGGACTGGGTGTTTTTAAATTCTTGTGTTTTTAATTTGGGGAGCCAAAGGATTTAATTTGTTTTAATTGTTTTTAAATTTTGTATGCTAGGTTATTTTAATGTGGCTGTGCACTGCCCTGAGTCCTTCAGGAGAAAGGCAGCATAGAAATTCAATTCAATTCAATAAATAAATGGTTTTATAGGACCTACATGTTCAAAGACAGTGTGCTGATTTCTAGCAGAGAAGATAAAGTTAATAAGGACTGTTATCAGTGGTGGGTTGCTCCCAGTTCTGTCTGTTTCTGGCAAACTGGTAGTAAAGGTGGCAGGAGGCTCCAACCATCTGCCTGGACATCATCATGGGTGATCTACGCATGTGCAGAAGCATGCGCGCATGCACTCCCATTGCGAACATGTAGTAAAGGTGAGTAGAACCCACCCCTGATCACTATCCCTTATTCACAAATGTATATTGCATCTCCTATAACGTGCTGGCCTCCACTTCTTCCAAAGAGCAAACATATAGGCTGCACCACATAAACTTATTCAACCATTGTTTCATTAGCGAGATATTTTGGGGGCCATGCAATTAGATTCATTCAAGCCATTCGGTCACAAATCATAGTTTACAGACTTCATTGTCTTGGTTCACACAATAACCTGGTCCATCAGGACAATGGCAAGGAGCACAGTCAGTGGTGGGATTCAGCCAGTTCACACCACTTTGGGAGGACCGGTTGTTAACTTTCTGAGCAGTTTGGCAAACTGGTTGTTGGAAGAAATCATTAGGGCAGAGAACCGGTTGTTAAATTACTTGAATCCCACCACTGAGCACAGTGGCTCATATGGTTAGGGCATTTGGTTGGAGGTTGGCATGGCCATTGTTCAAGACCCGAACGCTGCCATGGTGTGGGGTTGAGCGCCTGTTCGTTGCTCCAGCTCCTGTCAGGGACAACTAAGTCTTGCCTGGGCAATGGGTTGTCACCAGCTAACCTTTTAAACCTGGAAGCACCTTAATCAGGGGTGTCAAATTCGCTCACATCAAGGGCCATATTGTGATGTATCAAACTATTTTTTGCTTTTATGGAGCTAGGGTGGCTATGGCCTGCATGGACCATATCCGGCCCCCAGGCTGCCAGTTTGACAGGCCTGGTTGCTTCTGACATGAATGCAATGCAAGTACAGTAGCGATTATCAATCTAAGAAGATACCTCCTTTATATGAGACATAAGAAAGCAACCAAAATGGCAGCATCCAGGCAAGGAATATAGTCTTTGAAAAGATGAGTTTTCAGCAAGGTAACATTCAACAACATTTAAGTCAATTCAACAGTCCTTGACTAACAGATCTGATTGAGAACTCTCCAGGGTCCTGAAAAATGTGCCCAACGGCTCCTTTGCCTCCTTATTTCCTTATGGCTCCCGCTGGATAGCTCCTTGCTGTTGCCTGCCTCCTAATCGTGATTATTCCTATCATCCAGTTTGGAAGCAGGAAGAAGCTGGACCAGAGGAAAAAATCATGTCAGAAAAATGGTAGTTCTTCATCCCTCAGTTCATTAAAGGATTAAAAGCCACATGAGAGTACTCTGGCTGATCTAATGTGAACTCAAGAGATTTTGAATCTGGATTGGTGCAGGGGAGCTCCTAGCAAGTGGTTGTATTGATAAGAGGCATGGCTGAATTGCTTTGGAAGATTTGCTTCAGTGGGTTATGTTTTATTTCACCTTTATTGGGAAACAACCTATGTTACGCAGCCGTACAACCAGCTGACAGGTTGCTTAAGGCAGGCTTCATTTTGTTTAACTCCCTGTGATAAATGTGCACTGCAAAGCCCTCCAATAGATGATCCAAATTCTTTCCTGGCATTTCCAAACATGTCAGCAAGAAGAGAAAAAAAAACAAAACTCCAGCACTTCGGTTGATGCAATTACAATTACAGCAGTGTTTTGCCTTAAACATCTGAGTCATTGATGCATTTCCCTCTCTTGGCTTCCATAAAATATTTAAAGGGTTCTCACCCACAGTGAAATGTGTCAAAAATTTAAAGCGACAGTTGCCATGCATGAAATCATTGTTAGGTTAGATAATTACATTCAAAGTTCAGGTTCAGAATAGCTCTTATTGATTGGGGGGGACCTGGACAGATGTGTGGTGGGACTTGATTGACAGTCAACATGGCTTTGTCCCTTGGTCTCTTAATGAACTGGCTCCATGAAGTCTGGTTACAGCCATTAACACTGATAGGTCCCCATTCAGCACATGTTATCACCTGGGATACTTAAGAAGAAAATAGATATTATAGCTATTCATTAAATGAAGTTGATGGATATGGATAATTTGGCAGTGAGGGGAGACCCCAGGAATAATTGTCTCATTAACTACAGCTAGCCAAGTACAGCATAATGAAAGACCAGCTCCCAGAAGGTGAAAAAGGCACTATCAAATTTGCCAAGAGGGGTAGAAAATAACCCAAGATTTTGGCATCCTTGGAAACACAAATGCAAATAAAGCAATCTGATGTTTCAGTGTTGCTAGCTATGAAACATGGATTATAATGTTGATCCTGCGCATTTTTGTATTGTCACACCTTCTTGATTTTGTCACAAATCCTTTCTGATGTTCTCTTCATCTCACTAGTAGTGTTCATACCACTGCGTAAAAATTCTGAAGATTTAAATTCAGTGGTAATCTAACTGAATCCTCCATCCCACCCTGGTCAAATCAAACCTTCAAACTGAATTGCTGAGTCTAGTCTATGCACTGCACTGAATTGATGAGAACTGATTCTAACCATTTGATGCTACGTGAATTTATCCATCTCTGAGCCTTCACAGACTTTCCTTTCCCCTAATCAAATCAATCCAAAAATATTTGGGAAGATGATTATTTTAATAGATTGCACCATACACATATCCATGTTCGAAAATCCATAGTTTTATTCAATCATCTCACCTTTCCACCGTTGGTACAAGACTTGTGCTATACACTTATAGATTTGCTCTGTGTAACATGCTGTTTTAATATTATTGGTAATTTGTGGTTCAGTATGCTATGTAAACACAAATAATTGCAAATCTTTTGTTGTTGTTTCTGAGGCACTGGGTGTGTGTGTGATATAAGTATAGTAGGAGTACAACAATGTATTTTTAAATGCTTTCCTGGACACATGCTGCACTTCCTGGCCTGCTAGATTTTTATCTTTAAAAAGTTTTTAATTGAATAAAACATCAAATACTGTAGGAACCTGTATTATTATCTTAAACTTCTAGAAAGCCTTTGGCCCTCATATAAAACTTAGATCTTTTCTTTAAAAAACCCCACAAAATAGCAAGTGGCTACCATTCTATGCTTGTTTTAGGAGTCTGACAATTCGTTAAGGAAAAACACAGATAATTTTGGGGGATTAGGGGGGAAATTATGCCTTAAATTTTCCTCTTTGCCAAAGTATGTTCTATGACTGGCCATAGTTCTGATGATGGCAGTTATTTTGTGAACACAGAAAAGCCAATCGGAGCAGCCATTGTATGAGAGCACCCACAGCATGTTTCCAAGTATGCTTACATGCTTGTTTGATCCATTATGTGCCATCAAGTCATTGCTGATTCCTTGATTGATTTTTCTCCATGATGATCTATCCTTGAGAGAAAAAGAATTATTCCTGTAAAGAATATAGCCTGAGTGACTCCATATTTACCCTTTATATAACCTGAGCACCTTCGGCTATTAAACTGAGTAAGATATGTAGAAAAGGGAAGTGTGCATGACGCCTGTTCTGAGGAAAATAATGTGTTAGTACATTCTGAGTTGGATCAGGTTTACCTAAGCTCAAATGGAAGGAAGGAAGATACCAGGTTCCCATTAATTGTCTTTGTTAAGGACAGTTAAGGACATATTGAAAGGGTATTTCTGGAGGGGAATTCCAAGCTGGAACAAATATTGCTGAGAAAGCTAAAATGTTATGTAACAACTGAAAAACAATGACAGGTGGGGGTGTTTTAACTGTTTTGCTGATTGCCTGAAAATGTATATATATATGTAGGTCTTTGGTTATTCGGGTCTTCTCCCATTTTGTGGAAACGTCGTCAAGATACTTCCAATTCTACGCAGGAGAAGACCCGAATAACCAAAGACCTACATACAAACACCCGCAAAAACCTCAGAATGAATATATATATATATATATATATATATATATATATATATATATATATATATATATATATATATATATATATATATATATATATAATCCCAATGGGCAGCAAAGGGTCTGCTGGCTGCCAGGAAAAAAAAAAGCCTAGAAATTAGCGGATTGTGATTTCACTGAACTAGGGCTGCATAAAATCTTGGTTATATAGGTAGAACCTGGCTAAAGAGAAATACATGTGTGTGTGTGTGTGTGTGTGTGTGTGTGTGTGTGTGTTTTCTGAGGTTTTCGTGGGTGTTTGTATGTAGGTCTTTGGGTTTTGTATGTGTGTTTGTGTGTAGGTCTTTGGGTTATTCGGGTTTTCTCCCGCGTAAAATTGGAAGTGTCTTGGTTCTTCCTATGTAAACCAAGATTTTTATGCAGCCCTAGTTCAGTGAAATCACAATCCACTAAATTCACTGAACTAGGGCTGTATAAAAATCTTGGTTTATGTAGGAAGAATCTGGCTAAAGAGAAATACGCATAAATCCCACCAAAAGGAAAGAAAACAAATCCCCACATATGTATATCTATAATAAATCTGCTTTTTACTTGTTCATGGTCTCCGTTTCACTTTTTATGAGGTTTGCTTTTTTTTCTAAATCTCACAATCCTTAATTGGGTTTTTCTGATCTCCTAATAAGTCGATTCATCATCATGGCAACTGATTTTACTGGTGGCCTGCCTCTTTCTTTCCACCTTTCCCAGCATCAGAATCTTCTCCAGAGAGTAAGGTCTTTCTATAATGTGTCCAGAGTAGGATAATCTTGGAACATCTTGCTCACTTAACAATTTTGGCAAGAAAGGTCATAAAATGGAGCAAAATTTACTCCACAACCATGATACTAAGTTAAGTGCAATGATTCACTTAACAACAGTGGCAAGAGAGGTTGTAAAATGGGGCAAAACTCACTTAACAAGTGTCTCAACAGAAATTTGGGGCTCCATTGTGATCATAAGTCAAGGATGTATTACGTAGGACGTATTACCTCTTGCTAAGCGGATTAACCTTCATCCACTGTTAAAAAATATTTCAGTGGTGAGACCTCAGCTCTAGGTTCTAGCTTACTTTATTTCTCTCACTCAACATACCGTATTTTCCGGCGTATAAGATGACTGGGCGTATAAGACGACCCTCCTCAGAGCCATTTAAGGCTCGTCAGAGCCTTATGGGCTGGTCTGCCTGGTTACAGGAGAATGAGACCCGGCGTATAAGACGACCCCCGACTTTTGAGAAGATTTTTGTGTGTTAGAAAGTAGTCTTATACGCAGGAAAATACAGTAGTTATTTAACTCAGCTCTAAAGAATCAGTACCAATTCTTGTTGGAGTGCTAATTTTTCTTTCTTCCTTTCAGGTTTTACTTATTCCTTAGCCAACATTGTGTGAGGTTTGTGTCTGTAGGTCTCCTTCCATTCCTTCGGAAAGAATAAGATAAGGCCCACGAGTTTTGAAAGGGAAGGGAGGGGGGAAATGAAACTTTGCTTCCAGAACAAAATAGAGATATGCTTTGATAAATTATTTCAGTATTCGTCTATATTTGTAGCGGTTCTCGGAGGATGCTGCTGATAAGAATAATGTTTTATGATATGCATCAGCTAGGATTTTGGCCCCAGCCAATTTGAAAAGCTGACTTCGGCAGAGGAACTTTGGAAGCCACGGGAGAGGGGTGGGGGGCGAATCGAGGAAAAAGAAGATAAGGAGAGAACAATGGCATCAGGGAGAACTATCTGTACTCATTCTTTTAGCAACGTGAACCTATTGTCTGAATATAGGACATCAAAGGCAGACGTTATTTTTGAGAAATCATCATTCAGGTATTCAGTGGAGGCATACTGGACTCCTAAATTATGGCATGAGGATAGATACACAAGCACCCTATGGGTTTGTTCTGCCATACTTTATATAAAGTCAAAGCTAGTTTTGTCACCAAATATAATATACATTTAAAGGATTTGTTAAGTAAATGGCCTCATCTAAATATGAATGCATGTATGCATGTACACTAGTGGCCAAAATTGTGGAAACCTTTTGGGAAAAGTGTATTTTTGAGGTTTGATGGCTAATAATGCCACTTTTTTTTTTTTTTTTTGAGTTTTAAGATAATGATATTCTACTGTTGGAATGGCCTGGGAATAGTCCAGACCTTACCCCAATTGAAAATCTATGGTGCAACTAAAGAAACTTGTTAGTCAGAAGCGATCCAGCAATAAAACCCAGTTAATAGAAACCATCATTCATTCTTAGTTTCACATGATAACAGCTGCAGAACTAAAAGACTTGATTCACTCCATGGGAAGACGTTGTGAAGCCATGATTCATGCTCAAGGTTACCCAACTAAGTATTAACTGACATGATAATTTTTGTACATCTCATTTTTTTCTATCTCGTTTTTTCTACGTGTTTCACTTTTCTTCTTTATACTGTAACTGCTATTCTTCATAAAAGTTATTGCATTACATTCTTGATTAAATTATCTTTCCATTGATATATAATTTTATGGTACTACTAAAAACAAAAGTGGTGTTATTAGCTAGTTTTAGAAAATACACTTTTCCCAAACGGTTTCCACAATTTTGGCCACTACTGTATGTATATTTGTGTGTTTGTCTCTTCATACATATCCATCCCAAAGGTGCTTTTTCCAAAAAGCAACTGGATTTTCTTTCTTTTTTCTTTTCCTTTGAAAACATGTCTGGTTTGGTACAGCAACCAAACAGGACAGGTAGAAACTTCAACAGACAGTTAGGACTGCAGGGAAAAAAAAATTGGAACCAGCCTGCCTTCCATTGAGGACTTGTACACTGCATGGGTCAGAAAGAGGGGTGAGAAAATATCTACAGACCCCTCACATTCTGGATATAAACTGTTTCAACTCCTCCCATCAGGATACCCCATAGGGCTTTGCATGCCAAAACCAAACACAAAGACAGTTTTCCCCCCTCATGCTATCACTCTGCTCAACACCTAATTTATTATTTATTTATTATTTATTGGTTCGATTTATATGCCGCCCTTCTCTGGAGACTCAGGGCGGCTTACAATGCGTTAAGCAATAGCCTTCATACTTTTTGTATATACCTGCTTAGTAGGGCTCCCCCCCGCCCAAGCAGTGTTCTTTTTTATACAAAGTCAGCTTATTGGCCCCACAATCCGGGTCCTCATTTTACCTACCTCAGAAGGATGGAAGGCTGAGTCAACCTTGAGCCTGGTGAGATTTGAACTTGCAGTAATTGCAGGCAGCTGTCAACTAAGTGCTATTTAACAGCGCTTTAGTCCACTGCTCCACCAAGGGTCCTTCTCACAGTGCTGTCTTATGTCTAAGGCTATTTATCCATGTAGTAGGGTTATATTACTGTTATCCTTCTCATCTTTTCTACTACCTTCTCCTATTGTTCTAACTGTCTGGAGATTTCTCCTTAGTACTAAGTTATTTCTCTCCTTGATTAGTTCCCATCCATTGCTTCTTGTCCTGCCCTCAGGTGCTTTGGAGAATAGCTTGACTCCCTCTTCTTTGTGGCAGCCCCTGAGATATTGGAACACTGCTATCATGTGTTCCCTAGTCCTTCTTTTCATTAAACTAGACATACCCAGTTCCTGCAACCGTTCTTCATATGTTTTAGCCTCCAGTCCCCTAATCATCTTCCTTAGTCTTCTCTGCACTCTTTCTAGAGTCTCCACATCTTTTTTACATCGTGGCGACCAAAACTGGATCCAATATTCCAAGTATGGCCTTACCAAGGCATTATAAACTGATATTAACACTTCACGTGATCTTGATTCTATCCCTCTGTTTATGCAACCTAGAACTGTATTGGATGTTTGGCAGCTGCTGCACACTGCTGGCTCTTATTTAAATGGTTGCCCACTAGGATTCCAAGATCCCTCTCACAGTTACCGCTATTGGGCAAGGGACCACATATACTGTACCTGTGCATTCCGTTTTTCTTGCCTAAATGTAGAACCTTACTCTTTTCACCATCAAATTTCATTTTGATGAAATACCAATAACATTTTGTTATTGGTATTTTATGATTATATTACTTTGCTGTTTGTATGTACATTGAGAGCTTCTGCACCAGAGACAAATTCCTTGTGTGTCCAATTACACTTGGCCAATTAAGAATAGTGTATTGTATTGCATTGTTTCACTTCTCATCCAAGGAGCTTCTTCAGTTTTGAAGAATGAACTGAGGAAGCTTCTTGGATGAGAAGCAAAAAGTTTTCAAAGGAAAAGAAAAAGAAAAAGAAAGTCCAATTGCTTTTTGGAAAAAGCACCTTTGGGACAACTATGACCTGGATGATTGAAAATATCCATAGACATGCCTGTCCATCTATCTATCCAGCTATCTCCTCTCATAAGCAAGAGCTACTGGTGATATTTTAACAGCAAATTTTCCTTTGGATCGCACTTTTATGTCAATATAACAATGCAATTCTCACCTCAAATACCGTGATGTACATATATGCATATTGCAGAGTTCGTGTGCATGACTGTGTGTGCATGGGTGTGTATACGCACAAAAAGATAAGCATACTCAAGGAAGTTGTCTTGAAAAGGTGTCAGTACTAGAGAAAATTAAATAAATTGATTACAAAATTGTGAGCTATGGGCAGAAAATAATATGATATTTTTTAAAAACCTTGCAGACACTAGCAGAAATGGGATTAAATAATTCTCCTGCACATTTGACATAGATTAGAAACAGAATCATTAGTCAATGCACTCCACAGAAAGCTTCAACTAGGCCGAGTTCCAAATTAGTTGTGTCTTCAAACAAGTACTTCTCCCATTCCAACATTATAATTTTGTTTAGGTGCGTGCTCTTATAAATGGAAAGATATGACTTGGCTCTTAAATAGGAGATGTTGAGGTAGCAACCTTTTTAAAAATGGTCAAGAACATGGAATCAAGCTGGAAAGACCGAGTGTGGGAGAAACCACCAAGGGATTGGGTAGGGAAGGTTTAACAGTTGTTAAATTAATGGCAGATTTAGGCTCAAAACTCAGCAGTATTGTGTGAAGATTTGTTTATTTTAGCATAATCTACATATTAGATGTGCACCATTTCTGAACAGATGTTTATAAACCAATGTAGAAGAAGACTGGAAGAAAATTATGAATTAATTGTCTTGGTCCCTGCTCTCCCCCACCCTCCATCTGTTAAAACTCAATTTATCCAAGTTTTTTTTTTAAAAAAATGCACTTGGCTCCTGAATACTCAAAACTTGTTGATGCCTATTCAAAAATTGTTGATGCCAACTGCAGTGAGGATATCTTAAAGCCAGGATGCTAGAGAAGTGGAATAGTTTTCTCTCTTTTTGCGCCCTTCTATGTGTTTCCTGGGCAAATGAGAGGGTGGCAAAAGATTTTAATGAATGGGTAGAGTTCTGCAACTGATGTAGCTTTGTATTTGCCATCCAAAAAGTGTGCAAAGGTAAGTATTTGTTTTTAGAGTTATGCGACTCAGAGGCAACAAACAATTTGTTTTTGGCATGATCTCCAAATAAATGGGGAAGGAATAAATACAGAATCCTCTCCATCCCATTTCAATAGGGCTGCTTGCATGCTTTCCATGTTGACAGGTTTTTTCTGTCATGTCGGTTTTTGTAGATGGTTTATCTTTCGCTCAGATTAATTGCTAGTCTGGGCATCTGAAGGGCAGATTAATTGATGAACTTGAACAGTGACCCAGAAATATCAGTTGCCATGCTTCCTGTATTTAAAATGATATTTTTGTAAGCTAAGCAATATTTCAAGCTTGGTGGATTGGAAAGGAAAATTTCCTATGGTTAAACACACTTTTCTCCTACAATAGTACTTTTTAAAGCACAGGTTGCACATTGCAACTCGATTGCAAGGCTTTTTGCTTTGTGGAACCAGGGTAGGTGTGGCCGGCATGTGATGCATCCGGACCATGGGCCACCAGTCTGACACCCCCTGTTTTAAAGGATTTTCTATGCTATCAGGCCATGTGGGAAAACAACAGAAATAAAAATATTTTCCCAGGATGTATTGTTTTAGTACAAAACTATTTTTTCTTTCTTTCTTTCTTTCTTTCTTTCTTTCTTTCTTCCTTCCTTCCTTCCTTCCTTCCTTCCTTCCTTCCTTCCTTCCTTCCTTCCTCCCTCTCTCTCTCTCCCTCCCTCCCCCTCCCTCCCTTTCTTTCTTCCTTTCTTTCGATTCTTTTGTTTCTTTCTTTCCTTTTTCTTCCCTCCTTCCTTCCTTCCTTCCTTCCTTTCTTTTTTCTTTCTTTCTCTTTCTCTCTCTCTTCCTCCCTCCTTCCTTCCTTTCATTTCTTCCTTTTATTTCTTTCTTTCTTCCTTTCTTTTGATTCTTTTGTTTCTTTCTTCCCTCCCGCCTTTCTTTCTTTTTTCTTTCTTTCTCTCTCTCCCTTCCTCCCTTTCTTTCTTCTTTTCTTTTGATTCTTTTGTTTCTTTCTTTCCTTTCTTTCTTCCCTCCCTCTTTTTTTCTTTCTCTTTTTTCTTTCTTTCTTTCTCTCTCTCTCCCTCCCTCCTTCCTTCCTTTCGTTTCTTGCTTTTGTTTCTTTCTTTCTTCCTTTCTTTCGATTCTTTCGTTTCTTTCTTTCCTTTCTTTCTTTCTTCCCTCCCTCCCTCCCTCCCTCCCTCCCTCCCTCCCTCCCTCCTTTCTTTCTTTCACGGGGGGAAACACACTGGACCTGGTTTTTGTCTCTGGATAGTGGTTGAGAGATCTTGATATAGGGGACATAGTCATCAAACCCTTGTCATGGTCAGATCACTCTCTCCTTCGTTTTGACTTTCGAACCGCAATACCCCGCCGCAGGGAGGTGGAGCCGGTAAGATGGTTCCGCCCCAGGCGCCTGATGGAACCTGATAGGTTCCAGATGGAGCTTGGGCCATTCCCTGAGGCTCTGGCACACGCCTCGGCCGGAGACCTGGTGGCTGCCTGGGATAGGGCGGCCGCCGGAGCTCTGGATCGGGTCGTGCCTTTGCGGCCTCTGACCCGGCGTCGATCTCACTTGGCTCCTTGGTTCACTGAGGAGCTGAGGGAGTTGAAGCGCCGGAAAAGACGCCTAGAGAGTAGTTGGAGGGCCAGTCTTGCTGAATCTGACCGGACACTGGTGAGATCCCATATTAGGACTTACTTAGTGGCGATAAAAGCAGCAAAATGTAGCTATTTTGCTGCTCTTATTGCGTCATCAGATAATCGCCCGGCTGCCCTGTTTAGGGTGACCCGCTCCCTGCTCCACCAGGAAGCGCGGGAGGACCCCTTGGAGGGTAGAGCCGAGGATTTTGTTCAATATCTGCATGACAAAATCACTCAGATTCGGGAAGATTTGGACTCCGACTGGGTGGTCTCGGGGGAAGGGACCGGGGCAGGTCTTGAGAATCTTATCTGGACTGAGTTTGATCCTGTGACCCCTGAGGATGTGGACAGGATACTGGATGGACTGAACACGACCACGTGTTTATTGGACCCGTGTCCTTCCTGGTTAGTGCTGGCTTCCCGGGAAGTGACACGAGGCTGGCTCCAGGGGATTATAAAGGCTTCATTGGGGGAGGGTGTCTTTCCTGCCACCTTGAAAGAGGCGGTAGTGAGGCCTCTCCTCAAGAAGCCTTCCCTGGACCCGGCAATGTTGGTAAATTATCGTCTGGTCTCCAACCTTCGCTTTGTGGCGAAGGTTGTTGAGAGCGTGGTTGCGAAACAGTTTCCCCAGCACCTGGATGAAGCGACGTATCTAGATCCGTTCCAGTCGGGTTTCAGGCCCGGGTACAGCACGGAAACGGCATTGGTCGCGTTGGTTGATGATCTCTGGAGGGCTCGGGACAGGGGGTGCTCCTCTGTCCTGGTCCTGTTAGACCTCTCAGCGGCTTTTGATACCATCGACCATGGTATCATGCTGCACCGGTTGGTAGAGATGGGGGTGGGAGGCACTGTGTTGCGGTGGTTCTCCTATCTCTCCGACGGGTCGCAGTCTTGTTGGCAGGGGGACAGAGGTCGACCCCGAGGCCCCTTATATGTGGGGTGCCACAAGGATCGGTCCTCTCGCCCCTCCTGTTCAACATTTATGTGAAGCCGCTGGGTGAGATCATCCGTGGTTTTGGGGTGAAGTACCATCAGTATGCTGATGACACTCAGCTGTACATCTCCACCCCAGACCACCCCAATGATGCCCTTGAAGTGATGTCCCGGTGCCTGGAGGCCGTGCGGATCTGGATGGGGAGGAACAGGCTCAGGCTCAACCCATCCAAGACCGAGTGGCTGTGGTTTCCGACGTCCCGATATAGTCAGTTGGTGCCATCACTGACTATTGGGGGCGAATCACTGGCCCCCACGGAGAGGGTTCGTAACTTGGGCGTCCTCCTGGATTCACGGCTGTCCTTGGAAGGGCATCTGACGGCCGTGGCCGGGAGGATTTTCTATCAGGTCCGCCTGATCTGCCAATTACGTCCCTTTCTGGATCGGGACTCCTTGCTCACGGTCACTCACGCCCTTGTCACTTCCCGTCTAGACTACTGTAATGCTCTCTACATGGGGCTCCCCTTGAGGAGCACCCGGAGGCTCCAACTGGCGCAGAGTGCGGCCGCGCGGGTGGTGATGGGAGCGACATGGCGTTCCCATGTGACACCTCTCCTGCGCGAGCTGCACTGGCTCCCGGTGGTCTTCCGGGTGCGCTTCAAGGTCCTGGTTACTACCTTTAAAGCGCTCCATGGCTTAGCACCTGGGTACTTGCAGGACCGCCTACTACCACCAATAGCCTCCCACCGGCCAGTACGCTCTCATAGAGAGGGTCTCCTCCGGGTGCCGTCAGCCAAACAATGTCGGCTGGCAGCCCCCAGGGGGAGAGTTTTCTCTGTGGGGGCACCTACTATCTGGAATGAGCTCCCCCCAGAGATACGGAGGATCCCGGATCTGCCCACCTTCCGCCGCGCTCTTAAGACTTTTCTATTTCGCCAGGCGGGCCTGGCCTAACCACTCCCCGTTTTTAGTGTTAAATTTTAAAAAATTTTAAATTATATTGGGGTGTTTTAATTCTGTCCGGACGAAATTCATTTAATCTGTTTTTAGTTGGTTTTTAAATTTTGTACGTATGTATTTTTATTGTTGGCTGTACACCGCCCTGAGTCCTTCGGGAGTAGGGCGGTATATAAATCCAATAAATCCTAAATCCTAAATCCTAAATCCTAAATCCTAAATCCTTTCTTTCTTTCTTTCTTTCTTTCTTTCTTTCTTTCTTTCTTTCTTTCTTTCTTTCTTTCTTTCTTTCTTTCTTTCTTTCTTTCCCTCCCTCCCTCCCTCCCTCCCTCCCTCCCTCCCTCCTTCCTTCCTTCCTTCCTTCCTTCCCTCCTTCCTTCCTTTCTGTGGAAGAGCTGAATGACAAGAGTTCATAGGTTCAACTTCAGTTCTTTCCATCTGAGTGTCAGTGAAGACTCAATCATCCAGGCCAAAAGTATCTAAAAAGGTTAAATCATGGCAACTGGACCAACATTTGATAATCTGAGATTTCGTTATTCATCCAAATGACTTCATCAGTCAAACTAAAAATTAATAAACAATAATAGTTAGGCAGAGAATCATTGGAATGTACTAACTCTTGCCATACCAACTGCATTCCAATACATCAATGAAGACTCAATCATCCAAGCAAAAGGTATCTAAAAAGGTTAAATCATGGTAACTGGACCAAAGTTTATTAATCTGAGATGTTTCATTATTTTGATTGATGAAGCTACTCAGATGAATAACGAGATGTCTCAGATTAACAAAGCTTGGTCCAGTTGCCATGATTTAATTTTTTTAGATACATCTGGAGAGAAGAAGACAAAAAAGGGCCTACAATATTAAGTGCTTAAGATATCGGGGAAACTGCCTCTGGCTGCTGTATGTATTAATCTAGGAGTGAGCAACTTTTGGCTGCTCAGATGCTTTGGAACATTGCTCCTCAAACTATTTGTGGTGAAGATCAGATTTGTTAAATTTCCAGTCTGTCACGGACCAGTAGGATGCCGTTGCAATGTCAAATTGCTCTAAAAGTCTTTAAGTGCTTATTCTTGAATTCTGTACTTCTCTCATTGTAGACTTATATACAGGCCATCACTGCTCCGTGAACCCCACTTTGAGTAGCAGTGTTTTAGGGTATGGTTCTTACAGTTCCTTGTTACTGACTATGCTGGCCAATTTGAACATAAAAAATATCTTTAAGTGCCAGCTTTGCTACCTCTTAGAAATATCACATTGTGAATATTGATTGTTATTTACTTTAGAGGGAGGGAGGAGAAGGAACAAACAAACATGTGCTTTAGACCATTTCTCAACTTCAGCAACTCTAAGATGAGTGGGGCCGGCTGTGAAATTCTGAGAGTTGAAGTCCATCAATTTAAGAGTTGTTGAGGTTGAATAACACTGCTTGAGGCTACCAAATATTATATTATATTGATTTCAGTCTGTAAGGTAAAGGTAAAGGTTCCCCTTGCACATATGTGCTAGTCATTCCCAACTCTAGGGGGAAGTGTTTATCTCCGTTCCACAGCCAAAGAGCCAGCACTGTTCGAAGACGTCTCCATGGTCATGTGACCGGCATGACTAAATGTCAAAGGTACATGGAATGCTGTTCCCTTCCCACCAAAGGTGGTCCCTATTTTTCTACTTGCATTTTTTACGTGCTTTCAAACTGGTAGGTTGGCAGAAGCTGGGACAAGTAACGGGAGTTCACCCCGTTACGCGGCACTAGGGATTCGAACCGCTGAACTGCCAACCTTTTGATCGACAAGCTCAGCATCTTAGCCACTGAGCCACCACATCCCTTTTCAGTCTGTAGTTCAGTGAAAAAAGAAGAATTTTTTATGAAAAAAAGATTCTAGATTCTACCCCCAAGATTTCAAAATAAATGTGAGAGAGGGAGAGCTGGGGTGATAGCCTACAGTGAAATGGTTGTTTTCTAGGGAGGAAAGCACATGGGGGGGAGGGGCAGACAAGAGGCAGCCCAGTCCAGAGTTGGACAGGGGCAGAGGAACAAATATAGCTATTCCCCAGATTCTCCCATGTGTATCCATTAGAGTGAGCGTCGTAAAGGTTTAGTCTGGCAAGATTCTGTCTATTGGGTGCAAACTTTGGCTGGGTAATCTGTGTTGTTCTTGTGCTGGCCTGGGAGGATGATTTGCCTAGAATCTCCATGATATATCCATAGGTTCGGAGTAGTAAGGGTTTAGTTTGGCCAGATCTGTTATGCATAAGCAAATAAAGAACTGAACTCTGACTGAATTATTCCTTGTCATTCTTAGTCTTAGCTTGACAGTAAGGTTGCTAAAACCAGTGACTGGAAACATCCAGGAAACCACTGTCTGTCATTATTGACACTGTTGTTCTAACATGACAGTGATTTGATAGAATAAACAATGCATGTATTCCGAAGATTCTATTTGAGTTGTTTATTATTTTGAGAAGAATGTTAACTCATAATTCATATTAGTTGGGTCAACTGTCATGAAAGGTCCTCTGCTGGTTTGGGTCAGAGACCATTAGTATGCTAATGATACCCCCATTATACATCTCAATGTCAGGGTAGCCAAGAGATTCTGTCAAAGTCGTAGCTAAGTGTCTGGAGACTGTGCAGGTCTGAAGGGAGCAACAGATTCAGACTCAATCCTGACAAGTGCAAGAGATGGACTCTGATAGGGGATAGTTTACATCTCATCTTTAATGAGGTTGCATAACTCCTGCTCAAGAGGTGTGGCAGCCAGGACCAAAAAGAAAGGCACTTTACATCTAATGTGCCTTTCTTGATCTGGGAAGATGGAGACTTTTAGGTGCCAAGACCAAACAATCCTCAATTAGGTGCCCTATTTCCCCCAAAATAAGACATCCCCTGATAATAAGCCTAATCGGGCTTTAAGTGCATGGCAATAAGGCCAAGCACTTATTTCAGGGTTCAAAAAAAATATACAACAGGGTCTTATTTTCGGGGAAACACGGTATTTGCCTCCTTATATTAATTTAACTTTTTCTTCTTTGCATTCTTCCATCTTTTTCCATAGAAGGTGCCCTGAGGACGACTAATTTCTTTAGGAGCAGGAATTAGCTAAACCTAGTTTTGTTTTCTATATCTGAGTCTCCAAAACGTAAATCCTCCATCAGGGGCCAGAAATCTTTTAAATGCTATTATTTGTTTCCATGACAATTTTATTGGGTGGTTTTATTTTTGACAGTATATTGTTTGTGAAAAGTACATCTTCAGTGACCCAGTCACAAAATATTCATCGCAATTGTGTAAGATCTTAGCTTATAGAAACCTTGAGAGATTTTGATAATGTGATACAACTGAGACAAAGTTAAATATTTTATTTTTGGATGTGTGTGTAGTAGTAGTACTACTACTACTACTAGTAGTAGTAGTAGGTACATGCAAGACACTGCTTTGAGATGTAGTGTGGGTTCTGATAAGCACAGGTATTGTGTTTTTGAACCCTCCCTGCAAAATAAGAAAAAGCCCTGATCTAGCTCACCAAAAATCCCAACTATTTATCCTTCACTTGGGTGGCAACCCAGAGCTTCATGGAAGTCCATCAACAGAGCTTAGTTTGCATTCTCCAACTTTGGTGTCAATCAGAGAAACAGGTCTCAATACTTGGAAAGTCCAGCCAGCATGAGCCTTGCTGAAAATTTTCACATATCTGGAGGTACCAAGATTAGGAAGAATTCACTGGGGTGTGAATCTCCTACAGTGCGAAAAATAATGCAAGTCCTCTAACAAATGGATTTTCCAGACAGAGATTCAGGTTGCCAGCTTTATTTGTTCAGAATAAACACATTCATAGATGCTTCCATCAAGTTGAAACAAGCATAATTGAGGCAAACTGACTCCATACCAGAACCAAAAGAAGTTGCTAGAATGCTGGAGGATAAATATGGTCTCGATGGAAGAGAAAGAGAGTCCTTTAATGATTCTTCTCCTGTAGTATATTTCTTGCTTCCTGCATCCAGGGAAGTTGCAAGATCCTTTCAGCAAAGTTAATGCAAGGGAAGCTGCCACAATGACTTTGTCTAGCAGCCCTTGTTTTATTTTGATGCCTCTGCCAACCCGTCTTTGGTTTCTTCACAAGCTTCTAAAGTGGAGCCCTGGTGGGTATTCTACTGTCATGCTTTCTCTTACCCCCTTCCCACCGTTATCGTGCGGTGACTACATAATGGAGAATTGAGGAATGGAGATAATAGAATCACTGACATCTGGTTAATTGCTATTCCAGCTGGAGGTTGCTTGGCAGCTTGAGTGGGACATGATTTGTGGATGAAGAACTTCTAGTGAACCGTGATGGACAGAAGTCACTGGGGGTAAAAAGGGAGGGGGAGGAGGAAGAATGCTTCATTTTTTCCCCCTCCTACAAAGAGGCCTTAAGGGTAATGCCAGTGTATGTTAGTCCAACTTCTAAAACACCAGGTGTAGCTGATGATATAGATAGATGATAGATAGATAGATAGATAGAGATAGAGATATAATATATATTCCCAATAATTTGATGAAGAATTATAAAGTAAAGGTAAAGGTTCCCCTTATACACTGAATGTAGCCCCACCCACCCACTGGCCCCCACCCTTTGGCCTCTGCCTCGCAGCAGTTATCTCCTTGCAAGCAAACAGCAAGAAAAAACAGCTCCTTTCAGCTTCAGTGCAGCCTAATTAGCACAAGTTGATTGGATCCGCCTCCCGACTCTCAGCTGATTTATTCTCAGCTGTTTTGCGCAGGGCTCTGCTGCTTGCTGCAAAGAGCTAAATTGCTGGAGCAGATTTTTTTCCCCCTTGTGCTAATCAAGTTATGCTGAAAACGAAAATGAAAGTAAAGCAGGCTGTTTGCTGCAACGAGGCAAAATTGCTCAGAGGCAGAGGCAGAGGCAGAGGCAGAGGCAGAGGGAGATTTCTTTTTCTTCTAGTCTTCACCCAAAAAGGTAGGTGCATCTTATACTCTGAAAAATACGGTATATACTGCTTCATAGTGCTTTATAGCCTTCTCTATATTTGCTTTTCATGTGAAAAGCATGGAAACCATATAATGCATGCTGGGAACTTTTTATTTTCATTTAGATGATGATGATGATGATGATGATGATGATGATTTACATGCAATCTACCGTAGTTGTCCCTCATTTCAAAACATGGGTTTAATAAAAATTGCCTTTGGCAATTTGGACTGGAGTCTTCTAACACGAAAGCCAGTTTTTAATTACATACGTGTTTCAATGCTTCCAGTAAAATTTGGCTAAATACCTTGTATTTGATCTTGTAAACGACAAATTCTGTTCGATAAAGGCAAATGCTTTAAACTCCTGTGGTTAAGAAGAGCATTTCAATAAAAGCGAAATGTTTCATTTGGAGGATATAAAAGAAGAAATTAGGGAGGATTAAGTTGGGGCTTTTAGAAAAATTATTTTTAAGTTAAACAATTTTAGGGATGACGATAACAGCTCTTTTCAGCTATTATAATAGAATATGAATGTTCGGAATGCCGTAAGCGTTTCTCTTCTAAGCACAGAATGAAGCTGACATATTTTATCAATGCTGAAAACTTATTCACCCTCACTAGGAAAGCGAGACAGAGAGAGAGAGGGAGAGAGAGGGAGAAGACTTAACTCTTGATTTATGAACAGTCACTTAGCAACAATATTAAGTTACGACAGACCTCCCAAAAGCTACTTACAATCAGATTTGAACATCCAATGTCTGTCCCTGCCCAATGGTCATATGATCATATTTTGGGCCCACTCAATGGAGTTATTAATTAAGTCTACTTAATTAATAAGTAGCCTCCTTACTAATGTAGGGTTTCTAAGCCAATCAGAGTCTTCAGATTGAATTGATTTAGATTTTTGGAAGGAGAAGAGTCAACTTGTTTTCAATTTATATCAATATCATCAATTGTTTTAATGAGTGGTGTGATGGCCTAGCGGTGAAACTAATCACCTCCTGTTCAGTAGGTTAAGAGTTCAATCCTAGGTAGCGGCAGATATTTCTCTCTCCCTGGGCACAAAGAAAAAAAATCTGCTACGAACTCCATGTGGCATCAGGGAGAGCATCTGGCCAGTAAGTGCTCAGCTCCATCCAGTCACCCCATCTCTACCTCGAATTAGTTATGGGATGAGAGTTGTAAAAAAGAATATCATCAATTTTTTAATGAAGTCACGTACACTGTTAGTTTAAAGAATAGCACACCTGGAGCACATCAAGACAGGTAAGGCTAGATCAGTTATTCCTTGAATCTATTGGTCCATTGCAGGGATCTCTAAACTTGGCAACTGTAAGATTTGTGGACCTTAACTCCCAGAATTCCCCCACCAGCCTGAAGTCCACAAGTCTTAAACTTGCCAAGTTTGGAGACCCGTGGTCCATTGCAGTAGGAACACACATCATGTCCTCCCTATTGTTATAGTGCAGGATTTCTGTTTTAAATTATCACAAGCTGAGGATGGAAAGCATTGGTTTCTTGGAGGCTAAGAGCAAATGCTCCATCAAATGGCATGTTTTTAGCTGCACAGTGTTTGCCTTTAATGCAGGTTGTTTTTGCTTACAAATTGCTCGGGTGTGAAGCCAAATTGAACTGAGCTACCTGCATGGAGAGAACACCTGGTAAATTTGCCTTCCATCACTGTGATTCCAATGTGTACACATGGTTGCACTTTCAAAAAAGTACTATTAGCTTTAGTGATTTATATTTGGACAATGCAAATGGAAAATCAGGAGAATTATCCTAAGGGACAGAGGGTTAAAATCCCCTCACTGAAGTGGGACTTTCATGCTAATAACTATTCTTATCTTCAGAGCTATGCAGTTAAGAGGTTGAATAGTTTGCTTCTAAAACAGGTATAAATACAACACCCACCCACCCCCAATTATTATGTAACATAGGATTCCCCAACCCCCAAGCTGTCAGTTTGTGGCCTGTTAGTAACTACTAGGCCCTGCAAACAAGCAAAGTTTCAACTGCGCATGTCTGGGATCTAAGTAGCGCATGAAGCCATTCCCCCACACCTGGTCCATGGAAAAATAATTTTAAATGAAACCAGTCCCTGGTTGGGAACCACTGATTTAATATGTAATGGTCTTATGGCTTCGAACAAGCAAGTCAACAGGGGAAGCTGATTTACTTAATAACCATGTATTCACTTAACCACCTGTGTGATTCCCTTAACAACTGTGGCAAAAAAAAAGATGTAAAATCGCTTCCTGCTTAGCAAGGAAAATTCTGGTCCCAAATGTGGTCAGAAGGTCACCTGTATGGAGTTGTGAACAAATATTACAAACACGACTGCCATGCTCTGAAGCATTTTTTTTTATTTTCAGATCTATCCTGTTGGAGAATATGGCTGAAAATCCCATTGTTCGCTTATTTGTTCACTCCTTCATTCACTCACTGACTCACTCATTCATTCGTTCATTCATTCAGTTTTGTCTCGTGGAACAAGTTGACTGTTGGCAGTGCTAACGATATAAATTCTTAGCACAACAAAACCAAATGTCAAGGTCTTGTAGGAATCCTGCCAGAATATAAAATAATTTTATAATTAGTCAAATTGACACAGGAACCCAAACTGTACTCAACCTTAAATATGTCTTTGCATCTCAACATTTCCATCTGTTGGCTGGAGCTGAGGGGAATTGGACTATCAGAACATCTAGTGGAGCATTGATGCACCATTCTGAAATTTAAAGAAACTTGGATAGCTCTGAAATGTAATGTATACATTTGAAAAACATAAAATACATTCCCAATAGTTTCTTTTGTCCCATCTTGGGGAGGGAAGAAATATTCAAACACCTATTATTTTATTTATTTATTTATTCATTAGTTCAATTTATATGCCGCCCTTTTTCGGAGACTCAGGGCGGCTTACAATGCGTTAAGCAATAGCCTTCATACTTTTGTATCTACCTGCTTAGTAGGGCTTTCTCCCCCCCAAGCGGTGTTCTTTTTTATGCAAAGTCATCTTATTGCCCCCACAAACACACTTTTACTTTAAATTTATCTTTGAGATGAATTTTTCATCCATCTTCCCAAGAAAAATATAGAAATTCTGGAAAAAGAGAAGATGATAAGATGTTCAAAAGGCCTCGACCACTATTATGAAGAAGCTTCACGAAGCAAAAGGTTTAAAAAGAGCTACCAGGCTAATTTGAGGCAATGTGCTATAGTTTGCATTTCAAATGATTCAGTTTAATTGTCTGAATGGAAGAATTCAATTGAATTGAATTTTCAAAGCAAGAATCTATTTTAATAGTATGCTTTAAAAGAAACATTATTTTAATTAGAGAACCAAGTTGCACTCTTCTACAAGGGAAGAGGCTGTAAAAATGATCATTTGAATACTTCATTTTGCAAGTTTAACTTGAACTTCTTTCTTTTTTTTTTAGACATTCCAAAATAAAACCTCAAGAAATAAGCCCATTCACTTTTAGAATGAAATTTGACTTGTAAGATTAAAATTATACCTTACATGTAAATAATACTAAATGAAGCCATATTTCCACGAATGTATTTACCATCATTTGAATCATTCTCCATGTTCTATAGATATTGATCATGGAAACGACATGGGAATTTACTTCCCATTTTTTTCTTAAAAATGACGTTTCAACTAAAAATGGAAGTGAGTTCTTACAGAGCAGGAGTCTTCAAACATGACAACTTTAAGATTTGTAGATTTCAACTCCCAGGATTTCTCAACCAGCTAGGAGGAATATGTTCTGGAGGAATCACAAAACCAATTCAACTCTGTGAAATAGGTTTTCATTAATTTTCCAGTATGGCGGTAGAAATGGCTTCCCTGAATACTTGTGGAAGAATGAATTTCAAGGTGTAAAGGCTCCAATTGTCATTTAGTTACTTCCCTTGGCTTTCTAATATAAGGCAGGGCTCTCTCCAAGAGAATTCAAGCCATTCAAATGGTCTCCTCTAGATGTGCTCAATCCCAACTCTCATCATGCTGAATATGCATGTTTTGTCTACTTTTATTTGTATAAACTTGCTGCATATTTCAGGGATTGGGGCAAGCAACATTATTTTTGTTAGTTGCGAAGTCATATCTGATCCATCACAACCCCATGGACAATGTTCCTCCAGGCCTTCCTGTCCTCTACCATCCTCTGGAGTCCATTTAAACTCATGCCTACTGGACTCCATCCAGCCACCTCGTTCTCCGTCATCCCCTTCTTCTTTTGCCCTCAATATTTCCCAGCATTAGGCTCTACTCCAGTGAGTCCTTCCTTCTCATTAGGTGGCCAAAATATTTGAATTTCATCTTCAAGATCTGGCCTTCTAAAGGGCAGTCAGAGTTGATCTCCTCTAGGACTGCCTTACATTAAAAAAAAAAAAAAAACAGTGTTAAATATAGTCAAATCTATGGTTTCCCCAATAGTAATGTATGGCTTTGAGAATTGGATCACAAGAAAGACTGAGTGCTAGAGAACTGATCCTTTCAAATTGTGGTATTGGGGAAGACTCTTAAAGAGTCTGTTGGACTGCAAGGATATCAAACCAGTAAATCCTAAAGGAAATAAATTCTGACTGTTTGTTTGGAAGAACAGATACTGAAGTTGAAACTCAAATACTTTGGTCACCTAATTCAAAGAAACGATTCACTGGAAAACACCCTAATGTTGGGAAAGAGTGAAGGCCAAAGTAGAATGGGATGGCAGGGGATGAAATGGTTAAACAGTATCATTGATATAATGAACATGAATTTAAGCAAAGCCTAGGAGACAACGGAGCACCGTGGGGTACTGATGTTCTATGATCCATGGGATTGCAAAGAGTCAGACATCACTTGGTGGCCCAACAACAACAAAATGAATGATATGTTTTCATTCCAGGCTTGTTTGATTAGAGCAGGGGTGTCAAACTGGCAACCCATGGACTGGCTGCATCATGTGCAGGCCACACCCACCCCGGCTCCATGAATGGGAAAAACATCATGAAACATCATGTGATGGCAACGTGACATCACAAGTTTGACACCCATGGAATAGAGTGCTCTCTCTCTCTCTCTCCCTTCCTCTCTCTCTCTCTCTCTCTCTCCCTCTCCCTCTCCCTCTCCCTCTCCCTCTCCTCTCCCTCTCCCTCTCTCATCTATACATTTATATAAATGCCCATTTTCTAACCAACTCTGGGTGGCTTCCAATATTACACTGGAACTTGAAAAAAAATGCTCAAGAAGATAGTGTAAAAACATTGTCATATTGCTATCCAACAGCCCTATGTGGGCATCTTCTTAGCCATCAGATAGTTGGCGATATGTTCACCATCTTGGCTCAACTTGGAAAAAGCTAAGATGGATTGGATCATCTTAGTAACTCCAGGCTGTAGACTTACACTTGAAAATCGTAAAACATCTTGGAGTAAAATTGTTGCTTCCAAATGGTTGCTAAGAGAACCCTCTCAACTCAAGAGAGAATTTATTCCACAAGACCCCCCTTCGTGTTATAGATATGGCCCTCCAATTCATGCAGGGAGAAACTTTTGCCAACATCTTTCCCTGGTCCCTTCTCGAGGGAAAGTGAAGTTGGACAGTGATCGCACACAATATTTTTCTGTTCCAGCTCTCTGCTCCCTGACAGTAGATTGGCAGCAGCCTTTCTGGGAAAACTTTTTAAAACGATGCGCTTCTGGAAGTCCTTTTTTAGAACAAGTAATCGCTACGATGTTCACTTGTGTTTTTGCTGGTTTTATGTTTTCATTCTGTTTTTCTCATTCCATGTTGTAAATGACTGGGCGTCCTTTTGTTGAATCTGGCAGCGTATAAACACAACCAAGCATAAAAAGATGTATTTACATGTTGCAAACTGCATTGCAACATTCAGGAAATTGGCCTATAACGATGCCGCAGCTCACACAGAGCCTTGGGACTTGAGGCTTGAATAAATTTGCATTAATATGCAAATCAGTATAACCAGGGAGAACAATGCGAGAGTAACATTGTTCCCTCCTTGGGTTGTTGTAGCTAATATCAGTTTGCTTCTCTATAGTATCAAACTATGGAATGAGTTAAGGATATGGGTCTGCTTTAGGATTTCTGGCCCAGCAGAGGGCATCATCGATACCCAGAAAAATACAGCATACTTCACTTAATTCTCCAAAGAAAGATTGAAGGCAAATGAAGTCCGGGTAGAAGAAGAACATCATGGCTTCAAAATCTAAGGGACTGGTTTGGATAAAACTCAGCAGCATGTTTTCATGTGGCTGTTGATAAAAATAGGATTGCCAACATGATCGCCAACATCCAATGATGGATATGGCACAAGAAGAAGAAGAAGAGGGCATCATATGATTGACTTTGTCTGGGTTTAGAAGATAAGCAAGTTTGGGCTTCTTAGTACAAGTACATGGGTGGGAGTCACCTCCTCCCTTCAAATATGAGAACTAGAGTGGGAAGTTGAAAAATAACACAGGCCCCATTGAAAAATCGATAACAAAATTTTACAACTATTTACTAGCACAGGTATTACAAGAAGAAATCGTTAAAGAAAATATGATTGCGTGGGCGAAAAATTTTGGTTACTCGTTACAGTTAGATGAATGGGAGAAAATTTGGAAATATAACAAGAAGGTAACCCTATCAACAGCATATAAAGAAAATGCATTAAAAATGTTTTACAGATGGCATTTCCCGCCGGCGAGAATCGCCAAGATGTACCCTAATGTATCACCGGGATGTTGGAAATGTAGGGAAAAAAAGGGAACTTATTATCATATGTGGTGGCTCTGTCCCAAGGCCAAACAATTCTGGAATAATATTAGGATAAAATTAGAACAAATAACATCCCAGCATATATCGTTGAAACCACAGACTTTTTTATTAGGAATATTTACAGAACATTATGACAAGGACATAAGATATTTAATCACACACATCTTGACAGCCGCAAGGATTTCGTATGCACAACATTGGAAATCAGATACAATCCCAACCGACAGTCAAATAATAACTAAAATCATGGAATGCGCAGAAATGGACAGATTGACAAAAAAAATACAAGATAAAGAAGATTCGATGTACTACCAGGTGTGGCAAAAATGGTACCAATGGCTATCTAAAGTGAATAATTGACCCTGCATATAGTAAAATGAATTTATACAATATACATACAGATATACATATAGTTAGGAACATATTAGGAAGATATCATACAAGAAGTAACATGGTGAATGTAAAATCAAAGGTACTAATAGTAAATTAAAGATGGATTTAACCTATTATGTATATAAAAAGAAAACTATAGAAATACGACTAAGGATGTCTAAAATTAGGAATTTAGCTACCGAGGAGAAGGTAGTTTGTTGTTTGTTTGTTTGTTCAACGTTATTGTGTTTTTCTTTTGTGTTATGTACGTCTTTCAATAAAAAATTAAAAAAAAAAAAAAAAAAAAAAGAAAAATAACACAGAATATTTTTCATAACTGTAGTGTTGCCTAAAGAACTACATGAATGTGTCTTGAAATCATCAGTTCAATTAAAGTCTCATGGGAAACTTTAATTGTGCCAAGTTTGCATCCCAGTCCAAAGAATTAAGAAGTTCTAACAAGGGTGTTTGTTGTTTGCTTGTTTATTAGTTTGTCAAACATGTACAAGAGCAGGTATAAATATGAACATCGACATGAACAAAGGAAATGAATACAGATAAATAGGGACAGTAGGACAGGGACGGTAGACACACTGGTGCACTTATGCACGGCCCCTTTACGGACCTCTTAGGAATGGGGTGAGGTCCACGGTAGACAGTTCAAGGTTGAAGCTGTGAGGGTTTGAGGATGTAACCATGGAGTCGGGTAGTGCATTCCAGGCATTGACCACTCTGTTGCTGAAGTCGTATTTTCTGCAATCGAGTTTGGAGCGGTTTACCTTGAGTTTGTATTGATTGTTTGCCTGTGTATTATTGTGGTTGAAGCTGAAGAAGTGTTTGCTGAGCCAGGCCTATAAAAAAGTGGAGAGGCTTGTTTGTATGGCTAAGGCTGCCATTTTACTTTTTATAACTTTTTCCTTGAGTTCTATAACAGCCCAACTAAGAGCTTGAGTTAAAGCTGTGGATTCCAAAACCATAACACACACACTCTCTCTCTCTCATCTCTCGTCTATCACACACACACACACACACACATTTTATATACATATATAAAGGCAAGTCCAACCCACAGCGTGCAGGATACCTGATACCTATTATGTGATTTATATACATTAGCTGTATTATGCATTTTATATGCATCCCAAGACAATTCCTGTTCACTCAATGTGGTCCAGGCAAGCCAGAAGGTTCGACACACATGAACTAATAAGAGACATCTAGTGCAAGTCTTTCTGAATAGTATTGTACAAATTGAATAGTACTTACCATTGAGAGGTTTTTTCCCCCCTAATATTAAGAAATGTAGTTTCTTAAAAATGCTGTTGAGTGGTTCTTCTGCCTTCTGACGCAAGACAGCATAAACCTGTTCCATTTTTACCAAACGTATCTTCAGATAATTAAGTTAACAGATATCCTCTTAAAATTTCTTTTTCCGGTAAAAAAAAATACTCAAGTTCTTTCGACTGTATCCCATTTAGTGCTGTATGACTAAAGTAGCTTAAAAGCTCAATCAAACAATCAAGAATAATATTTCTTATAGGAACATCCTCCATTAACATACCCACATTTGCCCTTATCCTTCTTACAATGTAGCACCCAGAAATGGGAATATTCCAAGGGTGAAATCCAGCAGGTTCTGACAGGTTCTGGAGAACCAGTAGCGGAAATTTTGAGTAGTTCGGAGAACCGGCAAATACCACCTCTGGCTGGCCCCAGGGTGGGGTGGGAATGGAGATTTTGCAGCATCCTTTCCCTGTCATGCTCACCAAGCCACACCACAATTTAGTAAAAAAAAATGGGATTTCACCACTGGAATATTCCATATTATACACATGATTGTAGAACAGAGGATAGACTGGGTTGAATGTCCTCATAAAAGTAAGATGGGGAAAATTTATATTTTCCCCATCTTACTTTATAAAAAATTTATAAATTTATAAATTGAAATAATAAATAAATAAATAAATAAATAAATAAATAAATAAATAAATAAATAAATAAATAAAATGTAAGAAAGATGGTACATATATGGCAGAAGAACAAAGCAGAAGGTTGAATAAGTGTCTTCAGCAAATCAGTTAGGTAAAAGGGAGTTAGGCTTATGAACATAACAGAGTAGAGCAGAGCAGAGCAAAACAACAGAGTTGGAAGGGACCTTGGAGGACTTCTAGTCCAACCCCTATACCATTCCAGACAAAATGGCTGTCCAATCTCTTCTTAAAAACCTCCACTGATGGAACACCCACAACTTCTGGAGGCAAGCTGTTCCACTGGTTAATTGTTCTCACAGTTAGGAAATTTCTCCTTAGTTTTAGGTTGCTTCTCTCCTTGATTAGTTTCCATCCATTGTGACTTGCCTTGGCCTTCAGGTGCTTTGGAAAATAGATTGACCCCTTCTTCTTTGTGACAGCCCCTTAAATATTAGAATACTGTTATCATGTCACCCCTAGTTCTTCTTTTCACTAAACCCACTTCCTGCAACATATATTTTAGCCTTTAGTCTGCTAATCACCTTTGTTGCTCTTCTCTGCACTCTCTCTCTATGGTCTCTGCATCATTCATATAATATAGTGACCAAAATGGGATGCATTTATATTTATAAATATAAATATTATAAATATATATATACATAATTTATATTTATATAATCATGGAAGCTCACATTGTTTTCATTTAGGACTGGGCAGGCTTTGTCAGGTTCCTGGATTTTCTAGTAATTCAGAGACCTATATTGCCTTGATAGTGAGATGGCTGTCATGATGAATAGCTTTTCAGTGTTTTCCTGGTCATGATTTATGGGTGACAAGTTTAAGCAATCATTAACCATAATTACATTTAATTGAAGGGGAATTTTTCCTAATGTTTGCTAGCAATGACAATGAAAATAAATAGGTTAAGAATTCATTACACGGATAAGCCGGCGCATAGATTGTTTATATGTGTAGCAATTCCCATGTTTTAATCATGAATACCTGAAGGAGATAGTTGTTACTCGAGGGCTCGTTTTGGGAGGAAATGTAACAAAATATATGATATTTCACAATGCTTAACTACATTTTATTTTGTTTTGTACCCTGCAGCCAAGTGTTGATTCTTTGTGGCTGCCTGGACAAGTTTTCTTGATTATGATTTTTATTTTATTTTATTTTATTTTATTTTATTTTATTTTATTTTATTTTATTTTATTGAAAAGACATGTCAGGATAACAATGCAAATAAAGTGCAACCAGAGAGAGATCAATGATAAATAACATACATGCTAATAAGTATAACTGTCTGTGTTAACAGTAATTGCAACAATGCAACAAAGAAAAAAACCCAAAGAAAATAAAATAAAATTTCAACTAAGTTTCTACTTATATTAGCTTATTTACAAATTTCTCCATATTATATCCATCGTTTTATACATCTGTATTGCACTAACATTCATAAACTTCCCTATCATTTCTGCCTCTTGTCTCTATCCATTCATAAACTTTGTTCCATGTCCTGTAATATTAGGGTCTTCTTTATCTTTAATTTTTAAAGTTAATCTATCCATTTCTGCACAATCCCAAATTTTCTTAATTATGTCAACATAATTAAGTGGGGTGTTCACATTTTTTCAATATTTAGCATATGTAATTCTACCTGCCGTCAATATATGGTTATGATTTTGGAAGCAGATTGCCATTGCTTTCTTTGCAGGCTGAGAAAAAGGGACTGGCCCCAGGTTACCCAGCTGATTTCATGCCTAAGGTGGGACTCGAACTCACAGACTTCTGGTTTCTAACCTGATGCCTTAACCACCAGACCAAACTGGCTGAAAACTGGGTATCTGCCCTTGGGCCAGTCTCTTTCTCTCAGTTCTAGGAAGGAAGGACTGGTAAATTGTGAAGATATTTAAAGTATTAGCTGGCACAGTAAAGTGGATAATTGGCCAGAACACAGTGGTAGTTGATTGGTTGAAGAGTGGCGGCTCCTGCATGAGTCAGTCTACGTTATGATTCGCTTCTGAGTATAAAAGGGGAGTTTCCTTTTCCCCCCGCCTTTTTCTTCTGTGTGTTTTCCATGCTGTTCTGTGATTTTACCTGACATTTTACCTCATGACATAGTGATGGGCCTAACTAACTTATTGGCTGTAAATATATTTTAATATGTAAATATTAAATATATTTCTTTATGTAAAACTACAAGTTTGTGTGCAGCGCCTCTGACTTTATTTGGGACACTTGCTGCGCAATTCCCTGACACAAATCACTGCTGAAAAAATTCCCCAATAAAACTTGAATTGTTTGTCTAGGCCAGTGATGGCTAAGCTTTTCCGGACCGAGTGCTCAAAGCATGTATGTGCGCATGAAAATGCATGCATGTGTACATGCAAATACACATGTGCACACTTGAACCCCCAAAATGCAATGCGTGCATGGCCCCATGCATGTGCCCCACTTGCATTCAAGCATGGCCCCTGATACACCCCGTCCCCACGCGCATGCGCACGCACCCCTGCACGTGCATGCATGGGTGGGCCCTGCATGCGCTTCACCCCCGCGCATGTGCCCCTGCATGCGCCCCACCCCCTGCATGCACGCATGGCCCCCACACGCCACACGCCTCCCAAGCATGCGCAGCAGAGACCCAAAGACCAGCTGGCTGGCGGGAGGCATGCATGCATGCGCAGTGGAGCTGAACTGGGGTGACAACTCGCATGCCATCAGGGAAGGCATTTCGTGTCACCTCTGGCATAGGTTCATCATTGTGGGTCTAGGCAATCTTTGAGAATTGGACATGACTGGGCAGAAGAAGTCTTTCCCTCCCTTCCTTTCTCCCTCTGTTTTTCTCTCTCCCTCTTTCTGTCTGACTGTCTGTCTGTCCCTCTACCTACAGTATCTGTGCATCTTATGCATATGAGTGTATGTATAGTTTCAAGAGACAAATATTTCTGGTTTACCATTAACTTCTTCTGTGCAATATTTACTGATGCCTTTGCAAAGTGGTCATCAGCCTCCTACATTTTCCTATATGACTAATGCCCAAAATAGTTGCTTATTTGCTTTATCTGAGCAGTTGGGATGACCATCATACCTTGGGTGACCCAATTGGAAGGACATACTTTTGGCATTCACACCCAAGGTTATTTGCTCATCCTTCCCAGGAATACCCCTCCTGCCATAATGAGACGTTACAACAGGACTTGGGAGGTCACACAACTCATAATTCTCTACATAACCAGTTTTACAGCTATGTTTATTACAAATATCTACCCAGGTATTTCTTAATTGTTTCTTTGTCCTACAGATGGCTGATAGGCAAGTGAGAAACAAAGGATTTTCTAGCAATATTTTCAAGACTTGCTAAGCTCCAATAAAGGGATGGAGTTATATAAGGTTCAGCTGCTGTGGGAAATCTGCCCATTGACTCAGTGTGTTGTGTAAAGAAGCCCATTTATTTGTGTCTAAGATGTTATGAAACACAGCAGTTGTGTGCTGTTTAGTGAACTGTGTTGAACCAGGCAGAGATCCATGAGTATAAAATAGAAATATATTATATAAATTATGTTTGCAGCTTGATAAAGGGGATATCCGGTATCGTGATTTCCCCCCGTAGTTCCTCTTAAAATCTCAAACAAGTCATTTTGGAGTGTTAGAGGACAGTATGCATGTTGAAAAGAGCTAATCTTTCTTTCAATATTGTTTTCCATCGTTAAAAAAAAATGAAATGATAAGCTCCTGGAAGTTGTGGGTTCTGCTTTTGTGTTAGGATTGTGATCTTTCAAAACTTGGATCTGAATAATGATCAATGAATATTCCCATTAAGATCAGATTGACTGTATTTTGAGGTGTTTATCCATAATTGGGAAGTTGCAGTTCTAAACCAAGTTTGGGAAATGAAAATGAATGGCACACTTACTAAATAAAACTCCCCTCCCCCTAGCACTGATGATATTATCTAGTTAGGTAACAAGAAAACAACCAAGCTCAAAGAGCACCAAAGATACTGTGGCTTTTGACCCTAAGCTACAACTATTTTCTTTTATTGTTCCTAAATAAAACAGTTGAAATTCTTAATCAAAATCAATAGAGGTAAGGTTTGGAAGGTAGAGGACAAAGGAAAAGAAAAAGGAATGAAAACCAGCCATAGACACAGCTCAGACTGAGACCTATCTTTATCCCCACTGAAAATCACTCACACTGAAAGCAGGATGAATATGAAGTAGATTAATGAGACAGGTGAAAAGGGCCGCCAAGGGAAGGGGGGAGGGGAAGCAAAACCACCGTCAGCCCCTACTGCATCCGTCAATGATCTCATGCTTTAACTAAAGACTGATTGCATACTATTAAGTGCTTAAAGTGCTAACCCGCGTGTTTTTCATTTTATAGTTCTGGTGGGTAAGTAAGTGCTCTGATGGATTAGATCCAGCTAGCTGGTGGATGGAGCTGTTGCCATATTTGAATGAATGAGGCAGCTGATCTTAGGTCAGAGAGGTGTGTTATTTAATGTGAAATAATGTCAGTTGGTCACTTTTGGTATTCCCAGTGATGTGTTGAAATCTGGGAGCAGACGTTATGAATCTAATTTAGAGCAAGACTGTGCAATGACATGCGTGTACTCTCAGTCCTACAAAAAGGACAGCCAAGCTGGGGTTGGTCCAGGGATGGGCTCTCATAACTCATTGGAGCATGAATCAGGAAAAACAGAATGGAATAGAATAGAATTCTTTATTGGCCAAGTGTGATTGGACCCACAAGGAATTTGTCTTTGGTGCATAGGGTCTCAGTGTACATAAAAAGACAAGATATATTCATCAAGAATCATAAGGTGCAACACTTAATGATAATCACGGGGTACAAATAAGCAATCAAATCATACTAGGAAACAATCAATATAAATCGTGAGGATACAGCAACAAGTTACAGTCATACAACCATAAGTGGGAGGAGACGGGTAATAGGAACGATGAGAAGGTTAATAATAATAGTAATGCAGCCTTAGTGAATAGTTTGACAGTGTTGAGGGAAATATTGTTTAGCAGAGAGATGGCATTCGGGAAAAAACTGTTCTTGTGTCTAGTTGTTCTGGTGGTCAGTGCTCTATAGCGTCGTTTTGATGGTAGGAGTTGAAACTGTTTATGTCCAGGATGCAAGGGGTCTGTAGATATTTTCACAGCCCTCTTTTTGACTCATGCAGTATACAGGTCCTCAATGGAAGGCAGGTTGGTAGCCATTGTTTTTTCTGCAGTTCTAATTATCCTCTGAAGTCTGTGTCTGTCTTGTTGGGTTGCAGAACCCAACCAGACAGTTATAGAGGTGCAGATGACAAACTTAATAATTCCTCTGTAAAACTGGATCAGCAGCTCCTTGGGCAGTTTGAGCTTCCTGAGTTGGCACCGAAAGAACATTCTTTGTTGTGCTTTTTATATAGATTTTTTTAAAAATAGATTTTCCCATTAGATACTACAATATTTACAGTACATAGATATATACCACCAAGAACACTCTCATCAACACTGACAGGGCAAGCCATTGTATATAGCCAGAGAGCAATCCCTACTTCCTGCTAGCACTGATGATGTTATCTCGTCAGGTAATGAAATCTCTGCAGGAAAACAGCCCAACTCAGACAGCACCAAGGAGCCCACAATTCAACCCTGAACTACAAATGTTCTGTTCTACAGGTGCTCCTTGATTTATGACCACGATTGAGCCCGAAATTTATTTTGCTAAGTGAGAAATTTAAGTGAGTTTTACCCCATTTAATGACTTTTCTTGCCGCATTTGTTAAGTGAATCACTGCCATTGTTAAATTAGTAACGTGGGAGTTTGTTAAGGGAATCTGGCTTCCCCATTGTTTTTGCTTGTCAAAAGGTCACAAAAAGGGATCACATCACCCTGGGATGCTTCATAAATATCATAAATATGAACCAGTTGCCAAACATCCAAATGTAAATCACGTGACCATGGGGATGCTGCAATGATCCTGTAAGTAAAAAAATGGTCATTAGTCACTTTTTTCAGTGCCGTTATAACTTTGAACGGTCACTTACTAACTATTGTAAGCCGAGGACTATCTGTATTGATACATACTTCAATAATGTTTTCTATATTTAAAAGCAAGCAAGCGAGAAAAGAGAATAGTCGATATTTGCAGGAGAGAGGAAATTTTAGTTGGAGAAAACATGCAAAAGTTCATACACTGAAAACCCTGAGGGGAATGCTGAGGGGAAGGACGCTGCCCTGCTTTGAACTTATGATTCAGTGAAACTGTGTCATTATCAGCTGTGGAGGGGAAGACAGCTGAAGCAGGTTACTTTTTCCGGAATAACTTGGTTGGTGGCCTTGCTGAAGACTTGTGACTCAGGGGGGTAAGGAGATTGATGGAGTGGGGATGGCTGGGCGATAGTGTGTGATTGGCCCGCCACCCTGGTCTATCCCCCCCCTCTTCCCCCTCTCTCTCCCACGACTTGGTTGTGGGCGTGGTATTCCATCTGTACAGTGGGTGCGAGAGGCAGATATGGCAGGTGTATCATGTTCGGGGAACACGCACCCGCTATTTGCGAGTGGTGGCATGTTCCGGCCCCCGGGGCGCCTCCTGTAATCCTGGTTGTTCAGAGCCTCAGGGCCCAAGCCTTCGGCTGATGCTGTGCAACGTCAGGTCCGCTGTAACTAAAGCCCCCCTCATCCACGATCTAATTCAAGAGGGGGGTGCGGACCTGGCGGGGATCACGGAAACCTGGTTGGGCCAGGAGGGGAGGTTCCCCTCATCGAGATGTGCCCACCAGGTTTCCATGCATTTCATCAGCCGAGGGCCCAGGGGAGGGGTGGAGGGGTAGCGGTGATTATTAAGGAGAGTTTAGATCCGAGGGAGGCCACTGTTCCTCAGATAGTTGGCTGTGAGTCCCTCTTTGTGAAGTGGGGCCATGGAGTGCAGATGGGTTTGCTGATCATGTACCTGGTTCCCTGCCATGTGGCAGCAGCCCTGTCTGAGCTGCTTGATGTAATAGCTGGGGTGGCAGTTGAGACCCCCAGACTTATGGTTATGGGGGATTTCAACCTGCCATCTATTGGTGAAACGTTGGGAGCAGCCCAGGAGTTCATGGCTTCCATGACGGCTATGGACCTGACCCAGTTAGTTCATGACCCCACTCACATCGGGGGACACATGCTGGACTTGGTTTTTACCTCTGGTCAGTGGCTGAATGATCTTGATTTAGGGGAGTTAGTCATCAATCCCTTGTCATGGACAGACCATTCGCTCCTTCGGCTGGACTTTCACACCGCTTCCCTTCATCGCAGGGAGACGGAACCAACTAGGTGGTTCCGTCCCAGGCACCTGATGGACCCGGAGAGGTTCCTGACAGAGCTTGGGCCATTCCCAGAGGCTCTGGCTCACGACTTGGCTGAAGACCTGGTAGCCGCCTGGGATAGGGTGGCTGCTGGAGCTTTGGACCACGTCGTGCCTTTGCGGCCTCTGACCCGGTGCCGATCTCAATTAGCTCCTTGGTTCTCCGAGGAGCTGAGGGAGATGAAGCGCTGGAAAAAATGCCTAGAGAGTGATTGGAGGGCCAGCTGCACTGAATCTGACCAGACACTGGTAAGATCTCATATTAAGACTTACCTAGTGGCAATAAGAGTGGCGAAACGTAATTATTTCTCCACTCTTATTGCATCTGCATAGAACCGCCCAGCCGCTCTGTTTAGGGTGACCTGCTCCCTACTGCAGATGGGAGCGTGGGATGACCTCTTGCAGGGTAGCGCTGAGGAATTTGTGCAGTATCTGCACGATAAAATCGCTCAGATTCGGGACGGCCTGGACTCCAATTGGGTAGCCTCAGATGGGATGATGGAGGTGGATCTTGAGAATGTTATCTGGGAGGAGTTGACCATGTGGCTCCCGAGGACAGGATTTTGGGGAGACTAAATGCCACCACATGTTTATTGGACCCGTGTCGCTCCTGGTTGGTACTGACCTCCCGGGAGGTTACACGAGGCTGGCTCCAGGGTATTATTAATGCTTCTTTGAGTGAGGGTGTCTTCCTGGCCGCCTTAAAAGGGGTGGTGGTGAGGCCCCTCCTCAAAAAGCCTTCCCTGGACCCGGCTATTTTAACTAATTACCGTCCGGTCTCCAACCTTTGCTTCACGGTGAAGGTTGTTGAGAGTGTGGTGGCGTGACAGCTCCCTCAATACCTGGATGAAGCTGTCTATCTGGATCCATGCCAGTTGGGTTTCAGGATGGGTTACAGCACGGAAATGGCATTGATCGCATTGGTTGATGATCTCTGGAGGGCTCGGGACAGGGGCTACTCTTCAGTCCTGGTCCTCCTTGATCTTTCAGCAGCTTTTGATACCATCGAACATGGTATCATGCTGCGTTGGTTAGGGGGTTTAGGAGTGGGAGGCACCATGATGCAGTGGTTCTCCTCCTTTCTCACTGATCGTATGCAGTCAGTGTTGACGGGGGGGGCAGAGGTCGACCTCGAGCCACCTCATTTGTGGGGTGCCGCAAGGGTTGGTTCTCTCGCCCCTCTTGTTCAACATTTATGTGAAGCCGGTGGGCGAGATCATCCGTGGTTTCGGGGTGAAATGTCAACTGTATGCCGATGACACACAGTTGTACATTTCTACCCCGAACCACCCCAATGATGCCCTTGCTATGATGTCCCATTGCCTGGAAGCCGTACAGATCTGGATGGGGAGAAACAGGCTCAGACTCAACCCTTCCAAGACAGAGTGGCTGTGACTTCCGGCACCCCGATATAGCCAATTGGTACCATCTTTGGCTATTGGGGATGAGATCGTACCCCCCTCAGAGTGGGCTCGCAACTTGGGCATCCTCCTGGATGCACGGCTGTCTTTAGATGATCATATGATGGCCGTGGCCAGGGGGCCTTTTTATCAGGTCCGCCTGATTTCCCAGTTGCGTCCCTTTCTGGATCAGGACGCCTTACGAACAGTCACTCACGCCCTTGTCACTTCCCGTCTGGACTACTGTAATGCTCTCTACATGGGGCTCCCCTTGAGGAGCGCCCGGAGGCTCCAACTGGTCCAGAATGCGGCCACGCAAGTGGTTATGGGAGCGACTCATCCCTCCCGGGTAACTCCTCTCTTGCGCGAGCTGCACTGGCTTCCGGTGGTCTTCCGGGTGCGTTTCAAGGTGTTGGTCACCATCTTCAAAGCACTCCATGGCTTAGGGTTGGGGCATCTACAGGACCGCCTTCTGCCACTGAATATCTCCCACTGCCCAATACGCTCTCACAGAGAGGGCCTCCTCAGGGTGCCATCAGCCAGACAATGTCGGCGGGCGACCCCCAGGGGGAGAGCCTTCTCTGTGGAAGCTCCTGCCTTATGGAATGAATTGTCCCTGGATTTAAGAAAGATTCCCAACCTCCGCAACTTCCGTCGGGCTCTGAAGACTCTGTTGTTTCACCAAGCCGGCCTGACTGAATAGATTAATTTTAGTGGGTTTTAAATTGATTTTAACGGGGTTTTAATAAAGGGTTTTAATAATGGCCAAATAGCTTTAATTTATTTTAGTAATTTTAATTTTTGTGTGGATTGTTTTAATATGGCTGTGAACCGCCCTGAGTCCCTCGGGAGAAGGGCGGTATAGAAATGCAATAAACTCAACTCAACTCATACAAATCAGCGTAGCAGTTTTTAAGCATAGCCTTTCACATTTATTTTAAATCTTTACCTTTTCATCAAAATGGGAGGAATGTTAGATTGTTTTTAAAGGGTAAAGTATGCCAAATCTCACAAACACTGCTGCAGGTTCATTCAGTTTTGGTCGCCACGATGTAAAAAAGATGTTGAGACTCTAGAAAGAGTGCAGAGAAGAGCAACAAAGATGATTAGGGGACTGGAGGCTAAAACGTATGAAGAACGGTTGCAGGAACTGGGCATGGCTAGTCTAGTGAAGAGAAGGACCAGGGGAGACATGATAGCAGTCTTCCAATATCTCAGGGGTTGCCACAAAGAAGAGGGAGTCAAACTATTCTTCAAAGCACCTGAGGGTAGAACAAGAAGCAATGGGTGGAAACTAATCAAGGAGAGAAGCAACTTAGAACTAAGGAGAAATTTCCTGACAGTTAGAACAATTAATCAGTGGAACAACTTGCCTGCAGAAATTGTGAATGCTCCAACACTGGAAGTTTTTAAGAAGATGTTGGATAACCATTTGTCTGAAGTGGTATAGGGTTTCCTACCTGGGCAGGGGGTTGGACTAGAAGACCTCCAAGGTCCCTTCCAACTCTGTTATTTTATTTTATTCTAAGATCCCCCCCCAACTTTTAAGAAAATGGGCCCTTCGTATTTGTTTCTTTCTTTGTTTGTTTGTTTATTATTTTCGGACAAAATCTAACAAAATTGATGGCAAATCTCTTTTCCCAATAAGCCACTGAAAGCTGGTTAATCTTTAGTTTTCACTCATCAAACTGTTGATGAGTGAAACAGTTTCCAAAGTACATATTAAAAAGGGATTTTACTGAGTGCAGCAGTATGGACGGGAGGCAAGTCAAACTAGAGTCACCTCTTCAATCTCAAGTGAGCTAAAAACTATCCCGAATTGCTTTGATTGATGTTGGGTTCAGCTTGATCTGTGCTAAAGGAAAGCTTGAATCTTACTCCATAGCTCAGAATACTAATGTGCCTCCCAACAGCAGTGTTTGTACATGGGCAAATCTTTCTCTGATACCAGTGATTTATCTTGAGAAACAGAAATCTATTGGCCATCTCACGTCCTTGGCCAACTTGACTAGAAATTAATTCCAGAGATGAGGGAGCTGTCTCAGTCCAGGGCCAAAAGGAAGAAAAATGGCATCTAACCTTCCTTTTAGAAGTCGCTTCCAGTCTTCAGAAGTGTTTCCACAACTCTTTTGGGAGTGACTATGGATCAATAATAAGCATAAACTTCAGAGGAAGAAGAATCCAAACACATTCCAGAAATCTCAAGCAAAAAGATCAATTGGCAAGCGATGAGTAAATTCTCTGTTTAGGGCAGATGGCTATTTCTATTCTAGGAATTATTTCACCACAAATTAACTTTTGATTCATCAAGGGATCTTGGAGAAATCTGATACAGATAATGGGATTGGATTTGTGAGGTCCAACAAAATGGATCTAGGACAGGGGTGTCAAACACAATTTCATTGAGGGCCGCATCAGGGTTGTGTTTGACCTCAGGGTGCCGGGGTGGGCATGGCCAGGGAGGGCATGGCCAGCATGTCACTCATGTCATGGAGGTGCTTGTGGTGGCCTGAGCACTCTGCCAGTGAAAAAGGACTCCTGAGCTCCATTTTCAGTTGCGACAACCTCCTGCAACCCTCTGCCAGTGAAAATGGAGCTTGGAGAGGGACGTGCACAGCCCTCATGAGCTCCATTTTCGGCTGGGATGGCCTCCTGCAACTCTCTGCCAGAGAAAATGGAGCTCAGGAGAGCCACATACAGCCCTCACGAGCTCCATTTTTGCATGCATAGGCACCATGGGCCTTTGCTGTTTCCAGGTGGCCCCCCAGGCCATATCTAAGCAACCCTTGGACCGGATCTGGCCCCTGGGCCTTGAGTTTGACACCCCTGGTCTAGGACAACTCAGTGCAGACAACTCAGCATGGCCAACTTGCCATGGCCAACCAGGTGCAGCCAACTTGTTGTGGAACAACTCAGCATGGCCAACTTGCTGTGGGACAAGAGTTACACAAATATCAAAGAAATGGTGGAATACAATCATTAAAGAAAGGATGCAAAAGGAAGCACAAAATGAAAAGTAAATGACAAAAAATTAAATTATTTTTTAAATTATTTTAGATACTTGAATTGGTGAATTGTCCCACAGTGAATTCGCAATGATGAGTTGACCATAGCAGGTTTTTCCCTGGTGAGTTGCCGATGGTGAGTTGGTTGTGTCAGGTTGTTCCATTTCAGGAAAGGTCGTAAAATGGGGCAAAACCTCACTTAACAACTGTCTTGCTTAGCATTGGAAATTTTGGGATCCATCAAGGACTACCTATATTAGAAAAAAAAAAAGTATGCTCGGGAAGCTACCAAAGGAAAAAAATGGAACTGAAGATTTTTCCTTTTTTTTTTCTTTTAAGAAAAAGTATATACTTGGAATAATTCCATTTAAAAAAGAACTACATCACGGTAATTTTTATGATGAAAAACAGTATTTGGAGAAATTTGCATTTAAACAGCAAAGTCGGGGAGTTTTACATTAAAAAAAAATCCCTATGGTAAATCCTATTTTAAAAATGCATACGTTTAAGGAGAGAATTGGAGAGAAACAGGTGCATTTTAAACACCTAAAAATACCCTCTGTTCTCTTTTTTTTAAAAAAAATATATAGCAGACTACTACTTTATACACACAGATAGGAAAACAAGACTGTTTTTACACCATCCATATTTTCTTGCACTCTAGAGGCCACACTCTCTGCTTGTATATCTTGCATATTATGAGTTGATGTATTCTCCTTGGTTTTGAACAAGTGGTCAAAAAAAGAAATAATTCTTTGCCATTGGTTTGAAGGTGACCGTTTTGTTTCACCAAAACAATGGAAAACTGCTAATCCAGAAAAATGGTCTCACCATATTCCTCCATCAAACGTTCTTTCTTCTTAAAGATATTTTCTTTTATGCCTCCTCATATCAGATGTTGTTCTAGCGGATTCCCTACCTGAAATCTGCAGGGAAATTTTCTATTATCTTTCTGATTAATTGTAAGATGATTTTATCTTACAGTTAATAGCACTTGGAACATTTTTGCACATGATGACATTAATTACCGGCATTAAAAGCCTTTTAAAAAAATATCCAGAATCTTTTTCCTGAGTATGGGATTGAATACTAGAATCATTATGTAAATACTTTTCCAGTTTGGTTTTTACAAAATCCAACTCCAAAACATGTATGTGTATGTGTATATGTATGTGTATGTGTATGTGTATATGTATATGTATATGTATATGTATATGTATATGTATATGTATATGTATATGTATATGTATATGTATATGTATATGTATATGTATATGTATATGTATATCAGAAGTGGGTTTCAGCAGGTTCTGACCTGTTCTGGAGAACTGATAGCAGAAATTTTGAGTAGCTTGGAGAACCGGTAGTAAAAATTCTGACTGGCCCCACCCCCATCTATTCTCTGCCTCCCAAGTCCCAGCTGATTGGGAGGAAATGGGGATTTTGCAGTAACCTTCCCCTGGATTGGGAAGGGAAGGGACATTTTACAGTGCCACGCCCACCAAGCCACACTCACCAAGCCATGCCACACCCACCAAGCCACACCCACAGAACTGGTACTAAAAAAAATTTGAAACCCACCACTGATATATATGTATATACACAATGTATATACACAATGTATGTGTGTGGGTGTGTGTACAATATTGTACACATGCAATAAACAAATAATATTTATTATTTAGTATATCATCAATAAAACTAATGAAGTTGATATAAAAATAGCAATACATTTCAAGGAACTGTGGATACTTCAAATAAAATATGCACTTAATTCATTGTTGAAGCCTGCATTTTTCAAATAATAAATTTTAGGCTTTAATCAATAAAAACACTGGAAGTTTTTAAGAAGAGATTGGACAACTATTTGTCTGAAATGATATAGAGCAGGGCTATCAAACCCCTGGCCCGCGGGCCGGATACGTCACATGCGGGCCGGATGCGTCACAGTCCTGAGAGGGAGGGAGAAAGGGAGAGAGAATGCATGGGGGAGGGGAAGCAAAAGTAATAGACATAAGTGTGCCTGTCAGAGAGACTTTCAGGGTCATTTCCCTGGGAGAAAGAGGCAGCTGCAAGACAGCCTACACTCAGAGTGACCATTTCAAAAACATCTTCTTTGAAAATGATTGGATGATGGGGGGTGATCAGTGATGGGACGTGCCTAAGACAGGAAAAGTTACACTTACAGATTTGGCATACAAACTTCAGTTCTGGCTTTGCTTCATTGTAGTCCACTTGACTTTTAGTGAACTATACCTTTCTCCAAAACAAATGGAGGGGGTTTTTTTATTTGATTTATATGCCGCCCTTCTCCAAAGACGCAGAGCAGCTTACAATGCGTTAAGCAATAGCCTTCATACTTTTGTATATTATACAAAGTCAGCTTATTGCCCCCACAAACTAGGTCCTCAATTTACCTACCTTAGAAAGGATGGAAGGCTGAATCAACCTTGAGCCTGGCGAGATTCGAACATGAGTAATTGCAGACAGCTGGATGTTTAATTAGGGTGCTTTGTCTGCAGAGCTATCCAGGCTTAAGTTAAGGATCCTTCTTACTTAAAGGCTTGAGTTGAGGCCTGACTGTCAAAGGGACCTTGGAGGCTTCTAGTCCAACCCTCTACACAAGCAGGAGACCCTATACCAGTGATGGCTAACCTTTTTGCCGTTGCGTGCCAAAAGCAGGGGGAGAGTGAGGGGTCGCGGCTGCATGTGCCCACATCCATAAATCAATGCGCCCCGCCCTCCCGCGCATGCGCATGTGACCCCCCCACACTTCCCCCTGCTTTTGGCACGTGATGGCCCGGTGGGCCCGGTAGGCCCATTTTCCCCCTCCCCAGGCTCCAGAGGCTTTCTAGGAGCCTGGGGAGAGCAAAAACAGCCTTCCCCATTCCCCCTGGAGGCCTTCTGGAGGCCGGAAACAGCCAGTTTCCCGACTTCCGGTGGGACCGGAAGGCCTGAAAATCAGTTGGCTGGTGCGCATATGCGCGCTGGAGCTGAGCTAAGGCAACACTTGCGTGCCCACCAATATGGCTCCGTGTGCCATCTGTGGCACCCATGCCATAGGTTCGCCATCACGGCCCTATACCATTCCAGACAAATGGCTGTCCAGTCTCTTCTTCAAAGCTTCCAGTGTTGGAGCAAACACAACTTCTGAAGGCAAGGAATTCCACTTGTTAATGGTTCTCACTGTTAGGAAATTTCTCCTTAGTTCTAGATTGTTTCTCTCTTTGATTAGTTTCCATCTATTGTTTCTTGTCTTGCCTTCCGGTTCTTTGGAAAACTTTGGGAGTTGCACCCTGCAAAATCATAGCCTCAAACACCACTGTGCCTGGTTGCAACCTGGTTTCTCTCTTACAATTGAATGGTATCATTTTTTTTCTTCCTCGTTGAGCAATTCATCTTTCCCATATGCATATGTCGCTTTTAAAGAGGAAACATGCCGGGCTATCAGGAGTTGTATGAAGGAATTATAGCAAATTTCATCACAGAAGGTAGCAGGTGATTGCAATCAATAATCAATCAACCCACTTGTGACAGTTATCGTACATCAACTTCAAAGCAGAGAATTCTGACTGCTGTTTCAGTATGAGAGACTCGTTTTGGAAACGCATTTATAGTTTAAGGATATTGTATATTTATCTCTGGAGGAGAGAAGAGAAGCAGTCATAAACTTCTCAGCAATGTTGTCCGCATTTCAGAGTAGCCATTAAAACTGTGGCAACAAAGGAGATTGAATTGAATATAATGCAAATTGGTGTCTTTACGGTGAAAATCTGTTAAGATTCTGATGGATCTGCCATTAGTGTCAGCTTCAGTAATTTTGCATGCCTTGGCCAAACAGTTTTATTGGGTTTAATGCACCTATTGCCAAATTCTGGTAATTTTTATTGTATATTAATTTATTTATTAAATTTATATGACTCCCATCTCACTGTCCAATTTGACTCTGCGCAGTTTGCTATAAAATCATACATATTAACGTTCACATGATTAGGTACAAAACTAAAAAAAACCAAGAGCAGGATTGGTACAGTGGTGCAGTGTGGGTTTCAAATATTTTTACTACCGGTTCTGTTTGGCATGGCTTGGTGGTGTGGCGTGGCTTGGTGGCCATGGCTTGGTGGGCATGGCAGGGGAAGGATACAGTAAAATCTCCATTCCCTTCCCAATCCAGGGGAAGGTTATTACAAAATCCCCATTTCCTCTGCAGTGCTGACAGCTTTCCTATGAGTTCATCAGCATAGAGCACCCCCATCTGTCAGTCCTGCAACAACTTAAACCTCTAAGTAGAAATGAAACTTGGCTCCATTGATTGGGAAAGGTTTAATTTTATTAAAAGGCAAGTAATGCAAGACCAGAACTGAGAATAAGTTCGTCAATCCCCAAAATTCAATTCTTCCTTCCCTTAGCTATCTAAGTGTATCAGTGGTGGGTTTCAATTTTTTTTATTACCGGTTCTGTAGGTGTGGCTTGGTGGGCATGGGATAGCTTGGTGGGTGTGGCTTGATGGGCATGGCAGGGGAAGGATATTGTAAAATCTCCATTCCCATCCCACTCCAGGGAAAGAATACTGTAAAATCTCCATTCCCATCCCACTCCAGGGAAAAGATACTGTAAAATCTCCATTCCCTCCCCATTCCAGGGGAAGATTACTGCAAAATCCCCATTTCCACCTGATCAGCTGGGACTCGGGAAGCAGAGAATAGATGGAGGTGGGGCCAGACAGAGGTGGTATTTTCCAGTTCTCCAAACTACTCAAAATTTCCACTACCAGTTCTTCAGAACTGGCCAGAACCTGCTGACATCCACCTCTGCAGTGTATGAAGCATTAATGCCACTTTATAATCCCTTGGTAAGGCCACACTTGGAATACTGCATCCAATTTTGGTCGCCACAATGTAAAAAAAGATGTTGAGACTCTAGAAAGAGTGCTAAAAAACTTTTTAGAATTGCTGAGTGTTTATGCTTCTCTCTATCCTCTTTTTCCTAATCTAAAGAATGAAAAAAAAATGAATGTTTTTATTTTTTAATTTTACTTCTGACATCATTGTTCGAAGTTTAGATTTAGGTGATATTCCTAAAGCAATCTGCTTGCAAATTGTCAGAAAGAAGAACAAGTAATTCCTTGGTTAACTTAGTAAGAATCCTTCAACTTAATCTGGAGATGCTCAGTATTTTCCTGCCTTTAGGGAAAAATATGGGAGCCATTTCTTTTCCATCAAATAGAATGAGTGTGGTATATACTGTGATATAAACTCTACCCCCAAATTAAGCCCCAGTTAAGATAATCAGCCAGATTAACACATTTAGGACTGTATCTCCCAGAAAATAAGACCAACTGGAAAATATTTTGCTCTTGGAGCAAAAATTAATATAAGACCCGGTCTTATTTTCAGGGAAACAAAGGTAGAGATATATCTATGATGTTTTCTTTGATTTTCTTTGATACAACAATATAGCCACAAAAACAGGGCATTCTACCAAAATATTGACTTATGTTATATACAGAAGCACACTTTTGTCTTCTCCTTCATTTATGAATTATAAGATGGAGATACAGTCAGCCTTCATTTGAAGGTCTTTCTTTACACTGTTGTAAAGTTAGCAGATAGTGTGTCTCTGAATGCTGTCCTTCCTTTTGCCTATAGGCAAATATGAGCTAGGGGAAAAAAAACATTTTCGCTTCTGTTAAACCTCTCCTGGGATTTGCAACTTCTCTCAGTTCTTGCTTAGAACTGGAAGCAAATTTATGTGTAAAGAAGCAGCAAAACCAGAGCCTTTTTCTTGCTCATTCTCTTTTTCCTTGTCTATTACCCTTTCCCTTTGAGCAGCATGAAAGAAGGGAAAAGAAAAATAAACAATGGCAAACTTCTGAAACTTATGTTAGTTTAGGGTGGAACAAAACTATACACTGTCAATTCTGGGTTTTGTTTTAAAAAAAACTTATGAACAAAGGAGGAACTATCAAAGCACTGAATTATCTACTGATTTACATTCTGCTGGCCCATCGAATATTGGAGCCTATGTATTTTAGTATTTCATTTTAGTATCTATCACCTATCTATATCTCTTATGTCTATCACCTATCATCTACCTAATCTCTCTCTTTTCTCTTTCTTTCTTTCTTTCTTTCTTTCTTTCTTTCTTTCTTTCTTTCTTTCTTTCTTTCTTTCTTTCTTTCCTTCCTTCCTTCCTTCCTTCCTTCCTTCCTTCCTTCCTTCCTTCCTTCCTTCCTTCCTTCCTTCCTTGCGAATCTTTTTAATCTTACAAGATTATGTTCGCATTTGGAGGATAATCTTGTAAGAATGAAATGCTGAAGTTTTTCCTTAGCAATCAACTCGCTCTAACTAACTGCAAGATAAGTACTTTCTTAGGCTGAATAACAGGTTTTTTTCCCCCTCAACTGTGCCTGTTAAGAAGTTTCAACAGCTGTAATTGTATCTTTTCACAAAGGACTCTATGGGACTCATTATGTATTTTCCTATACTAATGTTTTATTATTTTAATACAATGCACTTTTCTATGGCTATTATTATCAGATGCTTCAATTCTTATGATGTTAACTGGACAGATGATTATTTCTAAACCAATTAGCTTTTACTTCAAAGTTCTATAAAAGAAACTAACTATAAAAGTAAATGAAAAGCTATTTTTCTAGGTTCTCCCATTTCATAGGGAGACCCCATTTAAATTGCTATTAAATAATCTTCCAACCCTGTTACTTATTTATTAATTAATTAGATTAGATTTCTATACCGCCCTTCTCCTACCGGACTCATTGGAGGAAGTAAGGCTAGCTTTGGCTGTCACTTATACACCTTCGGCTCATTACATTTAAGACAAGACACAGAAAAAGGCAGACACAGTGAAAGTTGCAGGGTGACTTTGGAATGTTTTAGACCCATCTGTGTGACCTTGTTATTATTTATCTGTTCTGACTTGGTCATCACGCAAGCCATATCTGGAGATATGATCACTGAATAGAAACAAATTGGATCTAGTGGGCCACAGGTTGCACACTGAATTTTCTCTTCAAAGTCAGTTCAGCTTACTGTGCATGTTTTCTTAGAACAGTGGCTCCCAACCTTTTGGGCACCAGGGACTGGTTTCATGGAGAGGTGTGATGACCCAGGGCATGGCACAGAGGTAACACAGAGGTAACACAGAGGCAACTGGCAATTCAATCCACCCCTTAGTGCTCCAAAGTTTCCCCAATGCTCCCACATTTCTGGCAAGTCCCAGAACAAAGTGATGGCACACACACACCTCAAGCAGCTTCTGGCAGGAAATAGTCCAGCCCACATCTGCAAAGCAAGGAATCCAGAAAGAATGCAAGGAATCCAGGAAAGTTCAAATGTCAGCACTCAACACTCCAGGAATTCAGTGTTTCTTCCTGACAATGTCTCCTTAAGTCTCAGTCTCCAGGTGTGGTTTGTGAAGAGGGGTGGGGCGCTCTCCTCCTGAGTAGTTAGGTAAGTCTGTGCTGTTCTCGCCTTCTCTCCATGCTCCGTGCTCGAGGATCAGGAGGGGCAAGTTATCCTCGAGGATCGAGGATAACTTGCCTATCGCCTGAGTTATGTCTCTCATGTTCACTGCTTAGCCTCTCTTGGTCATCCTGCCCCCCCTCCTCCCTGCCTACAAGCCCTCCCAATCCTGAAAGGCCCCAGCCTGACTGTGCCTGCTTCTCCCCATTTTCCTCCCAAACCAACGAAGCCATCCCCTTTGATCTCCATTGCTCCAGTTCTGCCTTGTCTTTCTCCACAGATTCAAGCTCCAATGGGGGCCTGACAAGATATTTTTCTATGGACTGGAGGGGCATGATTTTGCATATTGCCTGCATCCCACGGATGGGACTTCATTTGATTGTGCAACTCAGTTTCTGGCATGCTGCGGACCGATGGTGGTCCCCAGACCAGGGGTTGGGGATCTCTGTCTTAGAAGAACACTTTCAAAAGTTTATATGTATAAGAAATCATCTCAGGAGCTTGATAATCAACCAGGTTACATGTTTATGGGCAGTGTACCTTTTAGCACCACTAAACTCTGCAAGAATTGAGGGTTTAATATTACATCTCCCTTTTTTTATACTCTTCTTTATACAATATTACCTATCCAAAGTATGATTGCCCAAGATCTTGCGGAGTTGTCTTCAAGTTAGTAGAGGAATGTGAACTGGGGGGATGAAGCCTTCATTTAATTTAATGCCATCCCTTGCTTATGCTGCATTTTGGTATTATTCTGCATTTTAATACTTTACATCTTCTTCTCGGTACTCGGGCTAAACTTCTGCTCAAAGGAATATAGGCAAATACATATTCACCTAAATCATGTTCCTATATTGGCCTCTTAAGCATGATCTTTATTTTATTATTTCTCCAGTCTTGAAGGATGGTTGTTTATGAATTCAGGTGAGAACTTTGCTTGGTAATTTACTGTTTGCCATTTGCTTCAATCTTGATTTTAAAAAGAAATAAGTATCACATTTGTAGAATCAATCAAAAGCCACAAGAGATTTTTTTTTTTAGCTGAGCTGAGTCAGGTTTTCTCACCCTTGTAGAGGGGGCATCTTTTCCTAGTATCTCTCCCTCCCTCCCTCCCTCCCTCCCTCTCTCTCTCTCTCTCTCTCTCTCTCTCTCTCTCTTTCCCTCCCTCCTTCCCTCTCCCTCCCTCTCTTTCTCTCTATGTAAAAAATTCCCTTCTCATCCTAATGGGTCATAACTTGAGGACTACTTATGCTAATTAACAGAAGGGGAACAGCTAAAATTGCTTCCGTAATTATAAGAGTAAAAACCAGTGATAAGTCACTTTTTTCAGTGCTGTTGATTGTAACTTCAATCACTAAATGAATGATTGTAAGTCAAGGATTACCTGCGTTCTTGATTCTTGTGATGCTTCCTGGAGCTGTTGTTTTGTGAATGGTGGGAGAAGGTTTTTGGTCCAATGTTGTGCTTTTGAACTTGATGTTGGAGAAGGCTTCTCAAAATGTCATGGATAGTCCAGAAAATAAATGCATGGATTGTAGAGCAAGTCAATACAAAGTTTCCACTCAAGGCACAAATGACCAGGTTTAAATTATCATATTTTGGATACGTTATGCAAAGACCTAGCTCTCTTGAAAGTCCATCGTGCTGGAAAAAATGGAAAGAAAGAAGATGCTTAGTAGTAAGATGGATGAACTTAATTATAGCAGTGATGGGGGCATTGTTGGAAGACTTGGAAGACAGGCCAGGGACTGGCAGAGGATTATTGATGTGTTCAGTGGTGGGATTCAGCCGGTTCACAATGATTCAGGCAAACCGGTTGCTAAATTACCTACTCCACCCCCACTATCAAAGTGGATGCTAGGCACTGTGCTGCAATGGAGATATGAGCAATAGAGCGGCCAGCACAAGGGAAGGAAAAGGACACTTTCCCTCTTTCTTCTCCCTGCTCCTCCTCCTCCTCCTTCCCTCGTGCTGGTCTCTCGGTTGTCCATTTCTCCAATGCAGCACAGCGCAGCATCCAGGATCCACTTTGATAGTGGGGGGGGGGGGAGTTATTTAACAACTGATTAAGGGTCAGGTTGGGCCATGCCTCCCACGACAGCCACACCTGACCCTGGGCGAACCGGTTGTTAAATTATTTGAATCCCACCACTGTAGGTCATTGAAAGTCAAAACGGACCTGATGGCACTTAATCATCAACCAGTCATCTGGTCTCCAGGTGCTGCTACTGAATGCTAGGTCAGTCTGTAATAAGCCTAAAGTGTGTGTGTGTGTGTGTGTGTGTGTGTGTGTTTTGTTTCTGAAATTCCCCCAGAGGTGGGGTGATGTTATTAAGGAATCTCTTACAACAACAGTCCCCACACCTTTTTCACATCAGGGGCTGGTTCTGTGGAAGGCAAGATTTCTATGACGAAGGGAAATGGTTTCCTGAGCAAGCTAGATCCTGTGCATGTGCAGATGAAGTTTCCCTCCCTCGGCTGTCACTGTGTGACCCAATTCCTAATAGTCCATGGACTGGTACTAGTCTGCAGCCCGGGGGTTCGGGACCCCTGTCTTAGAGCTTTCAGAGGTGCTGCCATGTGGGTCATTGGTTGTGAGACCTTGTTCATTAACTTGATGGGTGGAGTGTAGCCTGGATTCCCCGGAGAGCGGGAGTGCATTGCAAAGGAATAAGCTGAAATAGTCTATGTGAGAGAAAGAGAGCGAAGACAGCTCCTCCCTAATAGTTCCCAGAATAAAGGATTTTTTGATTCCAGGAGTCTGCTTCGATTTGGCAAGATTTATGTTTAGAGATGGGGAATAAAGAAAACTGCTTAGAAAAACATCTATGGAGATTCTCAGTCGTTTAGGCCATGGTTGTCCCAACAGTACTTTTTCCAAACGGCAACAGGACTTTACTGGTTTTGGAGTTGGGTGGATGTTTCAAAGGTGCTTTTTCAAAAGGTGACTGGACTGGACTTTATTTTCTTTCTTTCTTTCTTTCTTTCTTTCTTTCTTTCTTTCTTTCTTTCTTTCTTTCTTTCTTTCTTTCTTCTTCTTCTTTCTTTCTTTCTTTCTTTCTTTCTTTCTTTCTTTCTTTCTTTCTCTCTCTCTCTCTCTCTCTCTCTCTCTCTTCCTTCCTTCCTTCCTTCCTTCCCTTTTTTTTTTTAGGAAGACATTTCACTTCTCATCCAAAAAGCTTCATTGATTCTGAATCTTCTTGGATGAGAAGCGAAACATCTTCCTCAAAGAAAAAACAGTCCAGTTGCCATTTGAAAAAGCACCTTTGAGACAACTATGACTGGGATGACTGAGAATCTCCGCAGACAATTGGGTGGATGGAATTTAAGTTGGTGAGATCTACTTTGCCTTACTCCAAGGATCTACCAACTAAACAGGGGTGGGATTCAGCCGGTTCAGACAAGTTCAGGTGAACTGGTAATTACGCCCAGTGGCTGAGCCTGCCAACCCATCCCAGTGCTATCCCGGCTTATACAATCACTGTGTTTTTGACAAGCGTGCATGTGTGTAAGGCGTGCACAAGCAAAGTTATCTTGTCCTATACAATCACTGTGCTTTTGATGGAGCACGCATGTGTGCAAGCCGAGCGTGCGCTCACATATCCAATTCTGGGCAAATCGGTTGTTAAATTATGTGAAGCCTACCTTTGTAGTTAAACCCATGTGCTATAAGATGCCTCTGGAAAACAAGCATGGACTTCATTTCCCAGAATTCCATAGCCAGCTTGGCTATTGCTGAAAACTCTAGCGTTGAAATCCACACAAGAGCAAGTCTGAAGCCTGCTCATCTCTGCTCTAATGCATATTAACTTTAGCATTTAACAAAATTTTTTTGCTGTAGTTGCGCCAGTAAAACAATGCTTGAAATAATTAATGTTTGCTCATTCTTGGCCCATCAGTTCATAATTTCATTTCATGATTGTTTTCTTCTTCTTTTGATTAAACTTTGTCCTAAACCCATCTGAAATAGCAAGTAAACTAATGCTACAGTACTTCTCTTCACGCCCCACCCCTCCAAGTCATATGTATTATGCATGCATTCATTACAGATGCTTTCATGTCACACCAGTCGTTCTGACTCTAAGCAGTTCTCCTCCGCACAGATACAATCATACAGTACAAACATAAATATATTATGCCTTTTTATTGCCAGATGACAAGCTTAACTTAACATAGAGATGTAACAATAAACTGCATCTGCTGTGTTTTGGCCTGTATATATATGCTGCAAGCATAGACAGATGAAATTATGAAATCAGCCTATGGCGTTCAGTTGAATGTAACATCATGGGATTTAGCAAAACAGCTGGGATTTAGAGCTTAAATAAACCATCTGAACCAAGCATGAGCAACACCACCTGATTCTTACGAATTTAGCGAGTCCTTCTGAGATTTCCTAAGGCTGATTGATGCAGTTCACTGAATGATCTTCTCGAAGGATTCTCAACCTCACATCTGATCTGAGTGTTTCCAAATCAAGGAAGCTCTTGGAACCGAAAAGAAAATGACTTGCAAATCAGTTCTGGACACTTTCATCAAGATCAAAGGGGTCAGGCTATTCTCCAAAGCACCTGAAGGCAGGACAAGAAGCAATGGGTGGAAACTAATCAAGGAGAGAAGCAACCTAGGACTAAGGAGACATTCCCTGACAGTGAGACTAATTAATCAATGGAGTGACTTGCCTCTAGAAGTTGTGGATACTCCAACGTTGGAGGTTTTAAGAAGAGATTGGACAACCATTTGTCTGAAATGGTATAGAATTTCTTTTCTGAGTGGGGGGGTTTGGACTAGATAACCTCCAAGGTCCCTTCTAACTCTGTTATTCTGTTATCACAATTTCCCTCATTATTATCTGCAAAGTCAGGCTTTGAAGAAAGTGTGGGTTTTCCCCCCCTTTTCTCATCTTTTAGTCTTCACTGATAAAAATCCCCCAGAGAAATCTCTGTCTGAACACTTTTTCCTTTCTGACATGATTGTATTGCCTAACCCTAATGCTAAATGCTAAAATATTAAACATTAATGTAAAAAAAATTCTGGAAACCTAAAGGTTACCTACATTCTGGGATTTATTAATTTTTATTCCAGTGCATGCTGATAAGTGAAATGAGGAACCAAGTTGATATAAGAGAGAACACTGAGAATTTTTTAAGGGAAGATCTTTACACATGCTATACGGATAGTCCTCGACATACAACAGTTCATTTAGGGACTATGGCTCTGAAAAAAGTGACTTGTGTCCATATTTTACACTTATGACTGTAGAAAGTTAGCATCCATCCCTGTCCTAGATGAATGCAATATTTTGAGGAATACTTTTAAAAAGGCAGGATAAAATATTTGCCTTAAAAGAGAAATGGAAATCTTAAGGGAGATAGAAACGCAGAGCCCCCAGCTCCTTGCCCCCAAGCAGATATTGAGCTAAACCAGCTTTTAGAAATGCAGATTTGGTAATCCATTCAAGACAGGATATTTCGAACAAAGGCAAAATTAGGTAGAAAGGTAGGATTAGCCTTCAGCCACAATAGGAATTGCCCAACACCCTTTCGGAATACAGCTTCTTCATTGCATCACTCTCAGAAATTTCAACCAAACGTAGCTCAGATAACCTATAAGCCAGCTATGACCCCTACATAACCCCTACAACAGCCAATAGAATACATGTTCTTGCACAGGAACAGGAAGCTCAAGTGCAAAGCCCAAGAGAAGGTATAAAAAAAACCCCACTCTTAACTCCATGTGATCAGCTGCACCAGAACCACAAACATGAGGTCCTGTTCATCAATAAATGGACCCTCTTTCCAATCAGCCTCCAGCCTCCATTTTGTCTCCAGCGCCTTTCTCCTGGCTTGGAACTGAACCAAATGGATATTTCTTCCAACATGACCATTGTAGCAACCCCATGCCATGTGACCAAAATTCAAATGCTTGACAACTGATTCACATTTATGATGGTTGCGATGTCCTGGAATCACATGGTTCCATTTTGTGACTTTCTGACAAACAAAGTCATTGAGGAAGTCAGATTCACTTAACAGCTGTGTTACAATTGCAGTGTTTCACTTAACAACTGTGGCAAGAAAGTTCGTGAAATGGGGCAAATCTCAGTTGACAAATGTCTCATTCAGCAGCTGAAATTTTGGGCTCCATTGTGGTCATAAGTCGAGAACTCCCTATAGTTAAGTTGCTCCATATGCTATGTCTTTATTTTAAAGGTGGTTACCACCTTTAAAGCGCTCCATGGCTAACGACCTGGGTATCTACAGAACTGCCTTCGGCCACTTTGCTCCCACAGAGATCCTCAGGGTGCTGTCGACCGAGCAATGTTGGCTGGCGACACCCAGGGAGAGAGCCTTCTCTATGGGAGCCCCTGCCCTCTGGAACAAACTGCCCCAGAAATACACATGATCTCCAATCTCCATGTTTTTCACTGTGCCCTCAAGACCCTGCTTTTCCGACAGGTGGGGCTATCTTTATAATTGAGTTTTAAATCTGGAGTTTTTAACTTTGGGGTTTTTAATTAATTTGGCCGAAAGTGTAATAATTTGAATAATTTTTAAATTTAAATTATGATGTTTATATATTGTGTTTTTACTTGGCTGTACACTGCCCCGAGTCCTTTGGGAGAAGGGCGGTATAGAAATAAAATAATAAATAAAATAATAAAATAATAAATAAATAAATAAAGATGGGAGTGTTTCTCCGGGGGAAGAACTGTGAGAAAGAAAGATGGAGAACATTCATTTGAATTCCACCATCTTCTCACTAAGGGGTCTTCCTGGAAGAATTTAATTGGGCACAAAAGGAAAGAGATGATTGTATGTGTGCGTGCGTATACACACTTGTGCATGAGTGCAAATGAGGTGAAGAGAATGCAGTCCCTGGTGCAAATGGAAAAGCATAAACCTGAAGATGTGGTGTGTTGGGCTTGTTGATAAAAGAGTCAAATGAATTGGCCAAAAAGGAGTTTGACGTAATCATATTCCTGCTGCATTTGCTTGGATTCTAATGAAAGTCAGAATTATGGGATTTAAAATAGAAATGCAAGTAGCTAAAATCCTTTCTCCTTTTAAAAATGTTCCAAAAGCCTCTTGTAGAGAAATTGGAGGTGACATTCAAGGATTCTCTTCTATTTTGTCCCCCTGTGAACTAAGTTGGTATCTGTAGCCATCTGTAGGCGTGACCCTTTATAAACATAAAGAAAATAAGAATTTCCCATCCAGCACAAAAGTTTATGGATCTAAATTCTCAATTGTAATGCAGGCAGTGGAAGGAAAAAGAAAGGACAAGGAATAATGAGAATTGGTATAGTCCAGTATTATTCAAATCTGTTTGGTGATTAGGTCCAAATTAAGGATCCCAGTCAGAGGTGGGTTTCAGCAGGTTCTGACCAGTTCTGGAGAACAGGTAGCGGAAATTTTGAGTAGTTTGGAGAACTGGTAGTAAAAATTCTGACTGGCCCTGCCCCCATCTATTCTCTGCCTCGCAAGTCCCAGCTGATTGGGAGGAAATGGGGATTTTGCAGTATCCTTCCCCTGCCGCACCTACCAAGCCACGCCCACCAAGCCATGCCACGCCCACCAAGCCACAACCACAGAACCGGTAGTAAAAAATTTTGAAACCCACCACTGATCCCAGTGAACAATAAATAACTTCCTGCAAAATATGGGATTTCCAATCTAGATTGAGCTGTGGCATGAGAAATGTTATAGATTGGAGCAGGGGTCTCCAACCTTGGCAAATTGAAGACTTGTGGACTTCAACTCCCAGAGTTCCTCAGCTAGCAAAGCTGGCTGAGGAATTCTGAGAGACGAAGTCCACAAGTCTTCACGTTGCCAAGGTTGGAGACCCCTGGATTGGAGTACAAGTAGCCTTTGAGTTACAACCATTCATTTAATGACTGTTTGAACTTACAGCGGCACTGAAAAAGGTGACTTGCGGCCAGTTTTCACACTTACAACTGTTGCAGTATCTCCGTGGTCACATGATCAAAATTTGGGGGGCTTCTGTTTTATGATTGTTGCATTGTCCGGTGGTCATGTGGCCACCATTTCTAACCTTCCCAAATGGCTTCCAACGAGCCAAGTCAATGAAGGAAGCAAGAATTAACTGCAGTAATTTGGGTAACAATTGTGGTAAAAGTTGATAAATCAGGGCAAAACTCACTGAACAATTGCCTTGTTTAGCAATGGAAATTTTGGACTCAATTTGTGGTTGTAAGAGCCCTGGTGTTGCAGTGGTTAGATGGCAGTATTGCAGGCTGACTCTGCCCATAGTTTGGTGTCCGATCCTGACAGGTTCGAGATTGACTCAGCCTTCCATTCCTTCTGAGGTGGGTAAAATGAGGACCCAGATTGTTGAGGGCAATAAAGCCCAGAGAGTGCTTTAAAGCGCTATGGGGCAGCATATAAATCTACGTGCTATTGGTATTCCCATTGCTATAGCTATCATTACTGCTATTGCTATATTAAGTTGAGGAACAACCTATATCTTCAATCAGTTGATGTGTTCTGCTCACTCTTCCCAGCTTTATAAATGGGCAGCTATGGAGTTACAGCCAACAGTTGTAACCAACCAAGCACAACCCCAGACTCTGAAATCCTCTTCTCCTTGGAAAGAAATTTCAAAGGCAAATTTTGTCTTGTCCAATGGAGTAAAAAAAAACAACAAGCATGATAAAAAGTAATGAAGATGTATTTTATTTATTTTTCTGCTTGGAGATTGGAGATGAGAGGGTGTAAAGCAGATGTGACTGGCTGCCACTCAAAAGATACTTTCACACTGTCCTCACTCTTTCTTTCCATGTCAAGAATTACATTTCATGCCCACATAGGTGACGGGAAGCTCGCTCTGCTCCTTGCCGCCTCCTATCCTGCATTTGTTTTCATTTCTTCTTGACACGGCTGTGATCCATGGTGCAACTCATTGCTGGAAGTTTTTCTCCTGAGAATAGACAAGCATAGACTGTAGCTCAAGTCAAACCTTGATGTGACTCTTGTGTTTTCACTGTCAAGTCGAGTCCAAATCAGTCGTCACTCTGAGCATTCTTGTGAATTAATAAGAGTATGTTAGATGATCCACTTGGCCCAATAGAGGAATGAAAATACAAGAGGTGGGGATATTCTGAGATGTGTCTAAAATTGTATTATATGTGTGTTTGTTCATAGTACCAATACTCAGAGTGCAGCAATGCCATTTTCACAAGTATTATTTGCTAGTACTGGATGTAATAACTGTCAGGCACCAAGGATAAGGTCCATAGTTTAAATTGTAGTTCAAAAGATTTATTTTTCAAGATTGTACACAAGAATCTAGTCAAATGAAGTTCAATACTAAATTGGTGCCAGATAAGAATCAGCAGAATTCAGAAAGGGTTGGATGCAGTGGTGATATTAAATTTTCTTTACTACTGGTTCTGTAGGCGTGGCTTGGTGGGCATGGTGTGGCTTGGTGGGCATGGCTTGGTGGGTGTGGCAGGGGAAGGATATTGCAAAATCTCCATTCCCATCCCACTCCAGAGGAGGTATACTACAAAATCTCCATTCCCACCCCACTCTGGGGCCAGCCAGAGGTGGTATTTGCTGGTTTTCTGAACTACTCAAAATTTCTGCTACTGGTTCTCCAGAACCTGTCAGAACCTGCTGAATTTCACCCCTGGTTGGATGGAGTCTACGATAACTCACCACAGTCAATTTTGCATGGCTAGCTTGGCGTGGCCAATTTGCCACAGCCAACTTGCTGCTGCCAATTTGTCACGGGACAACTCACTGTGGCCAATTCATCATGGGGCAATCACCTGGGAGAATTCAGCATGGGATTAGTTCCTTTTATTATCCATCAAAGCATTACAAAAGCTAGTAGTCTTCAGGATGTTTCCTTTGATGCAAGAGATAAAATAATTTTGATGAAAACATGGTCAACAAAAGTAAAAGGAACTAAGTGAATCCTGCAGTGAGTTGTCCCACGGTGAGTTGGCTGTGGTGAGTTGGCCCCAGTGAGTTGGCCATGGCAAGCTAGCCATGGCAAGCTGGTTGTAGTAAGTTGGCTGCGGTGAGTTGCCCCATTTCGGTTGGATATGGACTTTTATGAGAATGTTATGACTCTAAGCTAATGATGCACTTAACTCCACCTCCCAGCTCTACCTGATCTTCTACAGTAACTGAGAATACAAGATTTGGTCTTGCACCAGTTTGCATTACCCATCTTCCTAATTCAGTGTATTAACATGTACTTGGAATCCATATCCTAGGATTTCAGTGAGGGGATATTTTTCATGAAAGTGTCCCTTAACAAGCAGGAGGCAGGAATTACTGGCAAAACCTCTTTTTATTTACATGACTGTGAATTATGTTCATTCACAGTCAGCAAGGTTTGTCTAAACAGTTTTTCAAAGGAATATTTCTCAACACACCTTATCTCATTTGGCAAGCTGCCACGTAAATTGTTTCCAACTGCAGTACAAGACAAAACTTGGAACAGAGTCTCTCAGAGTCACAGAGTCACAGAATGAACAAATCGGTTCCTGCAAAAGCCCACTCTGTGTTTGCTCCTCTTTTATTTCCTACGGGAGGGGCCAAGTATCTCCAAGGTGTGGCCTTATTCCTGAGTCGACCCTGCTTTCTTAATTGTTCTTGTCTTCTGGCAGCTCTGCGCATGTGCGCACTGGGAACAGGCTCCAGCTGTTCCTTTGCCTCGCTGCTGTCTATCTCCCTCTCTGCCTCTGATGCAGAGCCCTCGTCTGAGCTTTCCCCAGCCCCCAGGACTGGTTCAAGTTCCTCCCCAACCCCCTCACTGTCCGACTCTGCTGCCCACGGGCCACAACAGAAAGAAAGTCATTGTGGGATGGACGTTAAGGTGCTGGACATGGGAAGAACCATCAGTCTTAGCCCTGGGACAGATGTATCAGCAGAGGAAGTCAAAAGGGACAAATGCTGAAAGCAGGATATGAATCACACGCATATATAAAAGTGGTGGAGCTTGCATTGAAATGACCCAGTACTGTTCTTGTCAGCTTGATGAAAATAATTGGGTCTTATGGAAGTTTCTGCCATGAAAGTTCATTGGGTGAACTTAGCCAATCAATCAATCAATCTTGGGCCAACCTAGATCACACAGATTTTTTTTTAGAATTTATACTGAGCCCCATTTATACCCCAAGCAAAGGCACCCTAGAGTAACCCCTTTTAGGAATACCTGTTAGAGCAGTTGTGAAGGTACCACTCTCCATAATAAATGATAGCAAGCATTTTATTACAGTCTTCTGTAATTAAGTGGCCAGAGAGTTTCTATTTGTTTCAGAGCCTAACAAGCTACGCCAGTTGCCAAAGTAGTTGCTATGAAGCTGCACATCACTGCTCCCCCCACCTCTCTTTTCACTAGCATTCTATTCCGGAGTTTTCAGTTTGCCAATGTTTGGAAATAGAAGGAATGGTATCATGTGGATAATTGGGTAACAGATATGATGAATTGCTTCTCGCTTGACAGCTAGCATAGGTGCTAATATCTGTGATAAAATAGAAGTCATAATTTTATTGGAGGAGAAAAGAACAAGAGGGGAAGGTTAGCAGCATAGAAGTTCCAGATTTAAAAGGTCATGTTAATTCTGGCAAGGTGAGATTATTCTGCAATTGGTCCATTCTGTCCAGGTGTTCCCAAAATCAAGATTCTCTGAAATATCACATCATCTTCAGTACATCTTGTTTTCATAAGCATATGAAGCAGTATTGGGCATATGTCTATACTGGAAACATTCTCAGTATCTTAAGGAGCTGATGAGGTCCCTGTGATTATTTTATTCATCTAGTACCTTGATGGTGAATCTATGGCATGCATACCACAGGTGACATGTGTAGCCATATCTGTGGGCACGCAAGCTCAGCTCTGGTAGGCCAGATGATTTTCAGGCCTTCTGAGCCCACCAGAAGTAGGGAAACAGGCTGTTTCCTGCCTCCAGAGGACTTTGGAGGGGGGGAGGCCCATTTTTCTCTCTCCCCAGCCTCCAGAGCCTTTCTAGGAGTCTGGGGAGGATGAAAACAACCTTCCCCAACACCTCTTGAGGCCCTCTGGAGGCTGCAAATGGCACGTTTACCAACTTCCGGTGGGACCAGAAGTCCTGTTTTTTGCTGTCCCGAGCCTCCAGAGCCTTTCTAGGAGTCTAGGAAGGGCAAAAACGGCCATCCCCACCCCACTGGATGGCTCCTGAGGGGTGGGGTAGGGCATTTTCGCCCTCTCCAGTCTTCTAGAAAGGCTTTGGATGCCAGGGACAGCAAAAAAAAAACAGGCCTACTGTACCATCATGTGCCAGGAGCGGGGGAAGCAGGGGGAATCACACACACATGTGCAGGGGCAGGGTGCATAGAATTATGGGTGTGGGCATGTGCACACGTGACCCACCCACCCCCTCCTCCTGGCACACAATGGCAAAAAGGTTAGCCATCACTGATCTAGTACTTGCCTGCAGGCATTTTAGGGTGAACAAAGGTCCAACCTACCCAATTTCTTACTTTTTCTTGTAACTTTGTACTTTGTCTCTCTCGAGAGATTGTTGAGGATGAAATCCACATGACAGAATATCTTCAGGGCACAATCTAGGATTGTAATGCATTCCCATCCATGTATCTAGGAGAGGGTCTCCAAACTTGGCAACTTTAAGATTTGTAGATTTCAACTTCCAGAATTCCTCATCCAGCCATGCTGGCTGGGGAATTCTGGGAGTTAAAAGCCATAAGTCTTAAAGTTGCGAAGTTTGGAGACTCTTGGTCTCGAGAACAGCAGAAGTCTTTAATAACTAAAATATACTAGAACTCATTAAATGCATTCTTCTTCACCCATTCAAGTTATCATTCCAGAATAAAACTCAGTTTTGAAGTTACAACTTTCCCACTCTCTGTTGGTCCTGAAAACAGGCATCAGACAAGTCCTCCAGATATTTTCAAGTTGTCAGAATCCATAAATGAGGACCTTGGTTTTTTTTTCTGTAAACAATTAACTGACAATGGAGAGGAAGGGGAAGTGCTCCAGCTGTTGGTATGTCATTCAAATTCCAAGATGGACTGAGGCAAAGTATCACTGTTGCATCTGAAGTTCCCTAAGGAAAAGAAAAATGTAGCCTTTTCATTCTTTTAGTTCAAATCCAGAGGAGTGATAAAGGAATGACAGTTGTATGTCTATAGAGAAGAGAGAAACATGAATTCAGCTCTCTTGAATTCTGACCTCGTGACTCTAATTTGGGACTGAGGGAATTGAAACCCAACACAACCAAAGGGAACTAGTTTGGGTGGAAAAAGGTTTATTACTCAAATTGGATAAGTCTGACAAAATGGGAACTCTATCAGAGCAATTTTTTTTATTGAAGTTTAAAATTACAAAGATAAAAAACTAACATAAACTGAGAAGAATATAAACAAAAAAAAGTGCAAAAATGGTGGGAAGGGGAAAAGGGGGAAAGATATAAAAAGGAAAACAAAAAAATATATAGAAAGAAGTAACTTCCTCCTTCATCAAGACAAGTATAAACATTTTTAATAGCTTAACACCTCTAATATTTTAACCCAAACTTCCTCCATCCCATATCTAAACTTTTCAGATCAGTATATTTTAACTTTAAACAAGTAAATCAATTTCATAATTCTTTCCTGCACTTTATTTATTTATTGGTTCGATTTATATGCCACCCTTCTCTGGAGACTCAGGGCGTCTTACAATGCGTTAAGCAATAGCCTTCATACTTTTGTATATACCTGCTTAATAGGGCTTTTGCCCCCCCCCCCCAAAGCGGTATTCTTTTTTATACAAAGTCAGCTTTGAGGACCCAGTTTGTGGGGGCAATAAACTGACTTTGTATAAAAAAGAACACCGCTTTGGGGGGGGGGGGGGGGCGCGAAAGCCCTACTAAGCAGGTATATACAAAAGTATGAAGGCTATTGTTTAACACATTGTAAGCCACCCTGAGTCTCTGGAGAAGGGTGGCATATAAATTAAAAAATTAAATTAAATTAAATTATTGCCTCCACAATCCGGGTCCTCATTTTGCCTACCTCGGAAGGATGGAAGGCTGAGTCAACCTTTACACAACACTTTGTCATTTTCTACAAAACTCTTCTTCCCATGTCTTATATCTATCAACAAATCTTTAAAACCTCATCATTCAAACATAATCAAGAAAAATTCAATTAAAAGGTACTGGAAACAACAAATTGAAACTATTAATCTTTAAATCCTTCAACCAATGACCCAGAAATTAAATTATTATCATTTTGTCTTCATCTCCTCTTAATTAGAATATCATAGCTTATCACTTTCCCTAAAAATATACCAAAAATGTCTTCTTCCATATCTTATCCATAAACAAAATTTAATGCCTGATCATTCAAGCCTAGCCAAGAAAAAAAAAACATTAGAAGTTATCCCATCCCATTCATGTTGGAAGCGCCGAGGTGCTTCCAGGTTGAAAAGATTAGACAGTGACATCATCGTTGTCCAGGGGATGTCCAACGGAGGGCTCCTTTCATATCTGCATTAATATACCCATCTATCTACTTGAAATTGCATGATTTTGAATGGCTAGATGGGCAGGAGCTGGAGCGAATGACCGGAGCACACCCAGTCATGCAGCAGCACTCGGGTCTTGAATGCGGGCCTGTTGATTGTCAACCCAGCATCCTAACCACATGAGCCACCACACTCTGCATTAGAAGCTGTTAAAAAGGGAGAAATATATATAGTTTAACCTTGATTAAATTGGCATCCTTTGTGAATCTAAGTTTTAATTTTGAGGTCTTGGTTATTCCTTTAACGCAGGGGTGTCAAACTCGATTTCATTGAGGGCCACATCAGGGTTGTGTTTGATCTTGGGGGGCCAGGATGGGCATGATCAGGGTGGGCATGGCCAGTTTGACATCACCCATGTTGGGGGCGCCTGTGGTGGCCAGTGAAAAGGGGCTCCCGAGCTCTGTTTTTGGCTGTGACGGCCTCCTGCAACCCACTGCCAGGGCCGTGTGCACCCCTCCTGAGCGCCATTTTTGTTAGCAGAGGCACCATGGGATGGTCCTTCATTGTTTCTAGGGCAGCCCCATGAGCCAGATCTAAGTACCCTGCGGGCCTTGAGTTTTAACATCGCTGCTTTAAGATAATGTCCCCAAAGTTAATTTTTTTCCTTCTTTTGCTCTCCTCAGGAATTCTTTCATATATATTACACATCTATTTTGTGAAGAGATTCATGTGTCCATTTTAACTATTGAAACCTCATCCAGATTCATTCGTTGGTATTGTATAACATGTTTATAAATATTATTCTTATACACTATCAGTTTTAAATCTATATCCAAGGCAGTCTCGTTTTCAGATATATCTTCTATCTAGGAGCTCTTCTTTTAAGCCCATTTCTATTGTATCAGACAATCTAAAGAGTAAGTTCTGGGTACATTGTAGTGATACAGCCTTAAATTCTCCCAAAGTTAAAATATTTTTCTCTATTCTGTATTAGTGGGAGTTTTCCTTTAATCATAATCTTTAATTTTTTCTGGTTGCCTCTAGTAACCAGCCTTGAAGGTCTCCTCTTATCACATTTTTCTCTCATCCAGAACATTTCCCAGGAAGAGATTTTTTAGATTTAAACTCATATCTTCATGTATTTTTAATAGGATTTTAAACAAACAAGAAATATTTTATAACTTTTTCCAAGTCGTGTTTCCAGTCAATCTGTCCCCTTAGTCTGTTTAATGTCTTTTCAAAAATCAACATTCGAATCGCCCTTTTACTGCTTATTTCCAAATTAAAAACACATTTTTCTTTCTGTTTTAAATTTACATAGGTTTTCTTCTCATGTGGATTGGAGGAAAATCACCCAGTCTAATAATACTTGTCCTTCTCTGGAGGTTCTTAATGTCCCCAAACTAAAACAATTTATAAGCCATTTCCAATAAACCTGATTAAGAGGGGAGGTGGACGAACCCAGTATCCTTATGAAATGTTTTGACTGCAGTTTAGGGGAAAATGTCTCTATCCATTCCTAGAGTTCTAAAAGCCATTGGGGACCACTATTTTATGATCCCATCACAGGGATCATCTGTAAGGAGCCATCTGGGTGATCTCAAATCCTCTTCTCCTCCAGAGAGGGATCTACTTTCTACTGAAATTGTGACCTCTACTACAAGCAAAACCATCTTAGTTCACTATAATTCCCAGAAAATATCCACAATCTTATTTATTTATTTGATTAAACTTTTATACCGCCCTTCTTCCGAAGGACTCAGGGAGGTGTACAGCCCATAATAAAAACAACAGAGACACAAACATTAAAAACAATTAAAATAGATTCAATAAATTGGCCGTAGTAATTAAAATCCCAAAGCTAAAATACCCATTAAAATTCATCATTCCGTCAGACCAGCTTGTTGGAATAACAGGGTCTTAAGGGCATGACGGAAGACACAGAGGTCGGGGATCCTACATGTCTCCGGGGGAAATTTGTTTCATAGGGCAGGGCCCCCCACAGAGAAGGCTCTCCCCCTGGGGGTCGCCAGTTGACATAATTTGAATGAGGAAGCCTTCTCTGTGGGAGCATACTGGCTGATGGGAGGCAGTCAATGGCAGAAGGCAGTCTTGTAGATATCCAGGTCCTAAGCCATGGAGCACTTTAAAGGTGGTAACCAACACTTTGAATCACACCCAGAAGACCACCGGAAGCCAGTGCAGCTCGTGCAAGAGAAGTGTTACATGGGTGCGATGTGTCACCCCAATAATCACTTGTGTGACCTATTCTGGACCAGTTGGAGCCTCCAAGTGCTCTTCAAGGGGAGCCCCACGTAGAGAGCATTACAGTAGTCCAGATGGGAAGTCTGAAAATCTTGCTTTCTCATTCCAGAATAAAGGTGTACTGTATTGCTGCCCCTTTGATACTTTCAAAGTCAGGTGCACCACTGTTATTCAGTGCTTCCTTTCTTAAATTTGTGCTGTTGACATGGCTGCAAACTGCTAGACTCCCTTTGTACTCTGAATAGGGTTATGACCCCTAGTACTCTAAATATATGTGTGAGATTAGTCTAGACAGGATGCAATGGCTCAGTGGCTAAGACACCGAACTTATCAATCAAAGGGTCAGCAGTTCAGTGGTTTGAATCCCTAGTGCCGTGTAACGGTGTGACCTCCAGTTCCTTGTCCCAGCTTCTGCCAACCTAGCAGTTTGAAAGCATATAAAATAATAGAAGTAGAAAAATAGGGACCACCTTTGGTGGGAAGGTAACAGCGTTCCATGCACCTTTGGTGTTTAGTCATGCTGGCCACCACGGAAATGTCTTAAGGACAGCACTGGCTCTTCGGCTTTGAAACAGAGACGAGCACCACCCCGTAGAGTTGGGAACAACTAGAACATATGTGCAAGGGGAACCTTTACCTTTAGTCTAGACTAGAATCATAGCATTGGAAGAGACCTTAGAAGTCTTCTGTTCCATTGACTAATTGTTGTCACTGTCAGGAAATTCCTCTTTAATTCCAGATTGATAATAAATCAATTTATATCAGAATGGATTTTTCAAAAAATGGTGTAGAAAATATACTATCTATAAACAACATAAAGACTTTTGGAACCTTTGATTTCCGTACATTGTTGTCCTCGTATACTTGTTTTGAGAAAAGAAAATAGAGTCAACTTGAGTCTTACACCAATATTATTAGTCAAAGGCACAGATTAAACATCTCCCATTGTAAAATATAAGGGGGTATTAATTGATTTATTCTATTTTTCTTTCATGTTGCTCCTTTATTATATTACTGATGTGTACATACAAATTGGTAAATAAATAAACAAATGCAATTATGCAGTCAGATCCAGGTTACTTTCTGTGCATGAAAAGATAAAGTCAGTGGTAGGATTCAGCCGGTTTGCACCAGTTCAAAAGAACTGGTGGTTAAACCCTCTGCTGTCAACTGTGCTCTACTGCAATGGAGAAGAGGACACTGTGCTCTACTGCAATGGAGAAATGGGCAATGGAGCGGCCATTGAGAGGGAAGGCTGCTTTCCCTCTTTCTTATCCCTGCTCCTCCTCCTCCTTCCCTCATGCCAGCCGCTCCCCGTTTCTCTATTGCAGTGCAGCGCCCAGGATCCATTTTGATAGCGGGAGTGGGGGGTGGGTGAGGTGATTTAACAACTGGTTCACCCAGTGTCAGGTTGGCCATTGCAGGAGGCTCATCCTGCATGTGCAGTGGAGCTGGATGATGGGGATGGGCCACACCTCCCACAACAGCCAAACTGACCCTGGGTGGACCGGTTTTTAAATTATTTGGATCCCACCACTGGATAAAGTACAACTTAGAGCAGTGATGGCTAACTTTTTCTGGGCTGAGTACCCAAAGCACACACATGCCCGAACCTCCAAAATGCAATGCATGCACGGCCCCCACACATGCACCCAACCCCCTCTGCATGTGCTCACCTCCTGCACATCCCACGCCCCCCACACATGCACGGCAGAGACCCAAAGACTAGTTGGATGGTGGGAGCTGCCCGCGTATGCACAGCAGAGCTGAACTGGGGTGACAACTCGCGTGCCATTAGAGATGGCGTTGCGTGCCACTTCTGACATGCATGTCATAGATTTGCCATCACAGATTTAGAGTAAAAGATGACAAAATGTAGTCTTGATACAGCTGAACTCACAGACACAATGCTTAGTGCAATTCTAAACAATATAGCCATACTATAGGTGTTGGTTACCACCCTTAAAGCTTACGACCAGGATATTTACAGGATCGCCTTCTGCCACCGGTGGCCTCCCACTGACCAACACGCTCTCACAGAGGGGGACTGCTCAGGGTGCCGTCGGCCAAACAATGCTGACTGGCGACCCCCAGGGGGAGAGCCTACTCTGTGGGGGCACCCGCCCTCTGGAATGAATTGCCCCCTGGGATACATATAATCCCTGACCTGCGTACCTTTCACCATGCCTTTAAGACCTTACTATTACAACAGGCAGGGCTGGTTTAATAAGAAATTGGATCGGGTCTTTTAATTTTGGGTTTTTAATTCTGGGGCCAAATTATTTAATTACCTTTTTAAATTGTTTTTAAATTTTGTATTCTATGTTTTGGTTTTATTGTGGCTGTACACCGCCCTGAATCCTTCGGGAGGAGGGCGGTATAAAAATTTAATAAATAAATAAATAAATAATGCACATGGTAAATATGGTAACTATGGTAAAGTATCCTTGCATGGTTGGATGTATCCTGTAGGAAATGTGATTCATGAAGCCTACAAATGGTGCAGTTCCAGAACTACAGAAATTGCCCTAATTCAACTAGAATTGTAGAAATTCCAATTTTATAATTCCAGGGAAAAACAGCCCTGAAATTACAAAAGGAAAGAGAAAATAAAATACGATGTACTCTCCCGTGTACATGTTTTGCTATTAAGGTAGAGTCACCTCTAGACGAGATGGGCAGTACAGAAATCTAATAGATAAATATAATAAATAAGGTGATTTTGGGAAAAATGATCATGTCTCCAGAGGGGTGGGAAATGTGTTCTTCTTTGATTGCATAACCTGAAGTTGGCCCAACAGCTTGACCAGATCACAGGCCAGTAAAAATAGGAATGTGTCGTATTAAAACCAACTCAGCTCAACTTCCTTGTATATGTTCAAGGCATCCCATGAAATCTAATAAGCAGCCTCTGTGTTGGACAGCAGTTATTTCACAGTGTATTGTATCTAATTAAGGGCTCCTGATAACAGTATCTCAGTTTGTTTGGATAGTTAATGAGAAAAAAGAGTGCAGATACAATTAGTCCCCGTCATTCTCTCATGCAAATGAAAAATCAGACAGAATGATAGCCTTGAAAGGTACCCAATTAAAGCACCACATTTAGCAGCTTTGAAAAAAGAACTTTGGCTTGTGTCCTGAGATACAATTGGCTAAGTGGGCAGTTTTGAACATCAGGACTTCAAGCTGCTTTTTCACTTGTGACCACGATCCAAAAATTCTTGCTACCAAGCTGCTGTTCCTATGCAACCCTTAAAGGTAAAGGTAAAGGTTCCCCTCGCACATATGTGCTAGTCGTTCCAGATTCTAGGGGGCGGTGCTCATCTCCGTTTCAAAGCAAAGAGCCAGCGCTGTCTGAAGACGCCTCCATGGTCATGTGGCAGTCATGACTAAACGCCAAAGGTGCATGGAACGCTGTTACCTTCCCACCAAAGGTGGTCCCCATTCTTTATGTGTTTTTGAACTGCTAGGTTGGCAGAAGCTGGGACAAGAGCCTGAGTGGCGTAAGAGGCTAATGCCTCCTACTAAAGGCAGCATTTAACATCCAGCTGCCTGCAATTATACCAGTTCGAAACTCCCCAGGCTCAAGGTCGACTCAGCCTTCCATCCTTTCTAAGGTGGGTAAATTGAGGACCCAGTTGTGGGGGCAATAAGCTGACTTTGTATAAAATATACAAAAGTATGAAGGCTATTGCTTAACGCATTGTAAGCCACCCTGAGTCTTCGGAGAAGGGCGGCATATAAATCAAATTAAAAAAAAAAAAAGGAATGGGAGCTCACCCCATTACATAGCACTAGGGATTCGAACTGCTGAACTGCCAACCTTTTAATTGACAAGCTCAGCATCTTAGCCACTGAGCCACCGCGTCCCTTTTATGCAACCCTTAAGAAGTTTTTTTCCTTCCTAACATTCAGTTCCACCCTGCCATTTAAGGAGCGTAAAAGCATTACTTACAGGTAGTATTTGACTTATGACCACAACCGAGCCCAGAATTTCTGTTGCTAAGCAAGACAATTGTTAAATGAGTTTTGCTCTATTTTGCGACTTTTCCTGCCATGGCTAAGTGAATCACTGCCGTTGTTAAGTTTGTAAGGTGGTTAAGAGATTCTGGCTTCCCCATTGATTTTGCTTGTCGCAAGAGGTGGTCAAAAGACCCCCGGGGCATTGCAACGGTCATAAATATGAGCTTGTTGCCAAACGTCTGAAACACGGTTGTTAAGTGAATCTGGCTTCCCCGTTGTCTTTGCTTGTCTGAAGATGCTTAAAGAAGATCACATGATCCCAGGACACTGCAAGCGGCATAAGTATGAACCAGTTGTCAAACATCCAAATATAAGTCACGTGATCATGGGGATACTGCGATAGTCAAACGTGTGGAAAATGGTCAAGGGTCACTTTTTTCTCTGTACTCTTTCTAGATTTATGGGCTTATGTACAATTAATCAGTAGAACAAGTTGCTTCCAGAAATTTTAAGTGCTCCAACACTTGACATTTTAAAGAAGAGATTGGATAACCATTTGTCTGCAATGATATAGGTCAATGATGGCTAAACTTTTGGCCATTGCGTGCCAAAAGCAGGGGGAACGCGGGGGGTTGCCCTCGCCCTTGTGCATGCCCACACCCATAATTCTATGCGTCCCACCCCTCGCACATGCGCATGTGACTCCCTCCGCTTTTGGCATGTGATGGCCCGATGGGCCTGGTAGGCCCATTTTTCGCCCTCCCCAGGCTCCAGAGATTTTCTAGGAGCCTGGGGAGGGCAAAAACGGCCTTCCCAACCCCCCGGAGGCCCTCTGGAGTCTGGAAATGGCCTGTTTCCTAACTTTCAGTGGGCCCAGAAGGCCTGAAAATCAGCTGGTGGAGCTGAGCTCACCAATATGGCTCCAATTGCCACCTGTGCCATAGGTTTGCCATCACGGATATAGGTTTTCCTGCCTAAGCAGGGGGTTGGACTAGAAGACCTCCAAGGCCCCCTCTGACTCTGTTGTTCTGTCCTACTTACAATACACATACACTCAGTTTGCAGTTCAGCATTTTTAAGAAATCTGTCTTTTCTGGTTGAATGTAGCTCAATATCTTCCACCAGGTGTCCTTTGAAAGAAAGATAAATACAGTAACAGAGCTGGAAGGGATTTTGGAGGTCATCTTTCTGATCAACAAGCTCAGTGGCTTAGCTACTGGGCCACCTAGTCAGGTGAAATCTTTCATAACACATACTAATCACAGGGGCAATTATGTAGATATACTTTCCTTAATGAAGGCTCCTTGGTGCTCTCTGAGCTTGCTCGTTTTCTCCCAGATGTTTCATTACCATAACTTGAGAACCTCATCAGTGCTAGTAAGGTGTGCTATTCGCAAAGCAACAAACAAGCAGAAAACAGCACTCCTTAGTAGCACTGATGAGGTTATCTAGATGTGCCAGTTGCGCCCCTTTCTGGATCGGGACTCCTTATGCACAGTCACCCATGCACTCATCACGTCTCGCCTGGACTACTGTAACCTGGACTCGCTCTGTACATGGGGCTCCCCTTGGGGTGCACCCGGAGGCTCCAACTGGTCCAGAATGTGGCCGTGCGGGTGATTATGGGAGCGACAGGGTGCTCCCACATAACACCTCTCCTGCGCGAGCTGCACTGGCTCCCAGTGGTCTTCCAGATGCACTTCAAGGTGTTGGTTCTCACCTTTAAAGCGCTCCATGGCATAGGGCTGGGGTACTTGCAAGACCGCCTGCTGCTACCGATAACCTCCCACCGGCCAATACACTCACACAGAGAGGGCCTCAGCCATCAGCCAAGCAATGTTGGCTGGCAGCCCCCAGGGGGAGAGCCTTCTCTGTGGGGGCACCCGCCCTGTGGAATGAGCTGCCTCCTGGAATTTGATTGATCCCGGACCTCTGCGCTTTCCGAAAGGCCCTGAAGACTCACTTATTTCAACAAGCCGGCCTAGTTTAATTTTTTTTAATGGGGTTTTTAAATTCTTGATTTTATTGATTTTGGGTTTTAAATTGGGTATTTTTCGATTTGTAGATTTGAGATTTTAAATTGAAATGCCGATGATTTAATTTATTTTAATTTTTTAATTTTTGTATTATATGTGTTTTAATTTGGCTGTTCACCGCCCTGAGTCCCCTCAGGGGAGAAGGGCGGTATATAAGTTGAAATAATAAATAAAAATAAAATAAAATAGTCTGCAAGAAAACAAACAAGCTCAGAGAGCACCAAGGACCCATCATGTCAACCCTGAGCTACAAATATTCTCCTTTATTGGTACGTTCCTTAACTTATATCATTCATACAATGCTTAAATGGTAATGCCATTAACAGTGCACCTATCAGTGGTGGGTTCCAACTGGTGTTAGCACCAGTTTGCACACACGCTTTGCACGCGATCGCCAAGCACTTGCTTGCTTTGCTCACACGCATGCCGAACTTGCGCTCCGTGCAAGTGCATTGCATTTCTGTCCAGCTGAAGTGCAGTCATAGAGAACCGGTTCCTTGACGTCACATCATCACCACTACCGGTTCGCCTGAACCGGCCTGAACCGGGAGCATCCCACCACTGGCACCGATCATTTGCTTGGTGGCCTTGTGCATCGTTTTAGAAGCTATGCAAATGCTACTGCAGCAGAGACTGACAAGAAAGCAGTGGGTAGCGCGAAGGATAAATTGATGTCACACGCTGCCATGGTTTTGTTGCCTCTGCATGAAATTTTAATGTAAAACAAGCAGTCCCTTGACGTTTCTCAGGAAACTGTCCCGTGGGCCTATTGATTCTTTGCACTTTAGTTTGAGTGCTCATTACCAACATCGCTTTATCAACATGAAGTCTCTTGTGCTCTCTAGAAATGAAGAACACAACAAATCCATGAAAAGTTGGCTATATTAATGCTTGGTTTGAATAACAGATGACAATGCCATTAATTTATGGCAATATAGGCAATAGGGACTTTACCCTTATCAGCATCTTTATGGATTATTACATTGTGCTTTATATAAAGATAGATGTAAAGGAAGAGCAGGCAGAACTGGAGGGTGGAGTGAATCATGTCATATGTTTAGAGTCCTTGTGTTGCCACAAGAAACCCAAATCCAGCCCCCCCTCCACACACACATCCAATTTCCACTGATCCTTATCTAATACCTATTTAGTGCTGGCCATTAATTGAGTAGATTCTTGTGATGTCAATAAATCATTTATGCTGCAACCTACACAAATGATCTTAATTCCTTGGACTTGACTTTGCCTTTATAGACCATCCAGAAACTGTGTTTCATGCAGAATATAGAACTCTACATGCTTGAAGGACCCAGCCACTACAGTCATATAATTCTGGTGATGGGCATTGATTGGCTTCAAATAAGCTTCTAAAGCAGTTAAAGTGCTGGTTTTAATCATTAAAGCCCTACATAGGTCAGAGCCTAGGACCGTGATGGCACCTGCCAGAGGTGGCATGCAGCACCCTCTCTGATAGCACATGAGCCATTGCCCTAGTTCAGTTCCGCTGCACATATATGACCACCTCCTGCCAGCCAGCTGGTCTCCAGGTCTCTATGTGCATGCATGGGAGGCAGGGCACATCTGGGGGCATGTGTGCAGGGGGGTGGGGCACATGCAGGCGGGACATGCGCACATGCATGGGCCGGCAGAATGCAAGCACGGGGCCACACGTGCATTGTATTTTGGCGATTCAGCTGCATGCATGAGCATTTGCATGCACACACAGGCGCTTTGGGCACTCGGTCCAGAAAAGATTAGCCATCACTGGCCTAGAACAACCTTTCTCAGATAGAACCTACATATCTATTGAGGACATTCTAGGAAGGGAAGCTTGGGAAATTTCATGAGATTCGTCATGAGATTAGGGCTTGTCCAAAGTCCATGGAATGAGCTATCTCCAGAAGTTCAGTTGGTACTTAGAAAGACTTGAAAACAGAGGTCTTCTGCCATGCTTTTGAAGCCTAATGATTATGAGTTGTGCAGTATCATGTTTCTTTTATACTTTGTATTTCTTGCTGTTCTGTCATCTGCACCTCTGTAACCATCTGGTTTGGTTCTGCAACCCAACAAGAGAGACACAGACTTCAGAGGATAATTACAAGTGCAGAAAAAAACAATGGCTGCCAACCTGCCTTCCATTGAGGACCTGTATACTGTATGAGTCAAAAAGAGGGCTGTGGAAATATTTATAGACCCCTCACATCCTGGACATAAATTGTTTCAACTCCTACCCTCAAAACGACGCTATAGAGCACTGCACACCAGAACAACTAGATACAAGAACAGTTTTTTCCCAAACGCCATCACTCTGCTAAACAAATAATTCCCTCAACACTGCCAAACTCTTCACTACATAAGTCTGCATTACTATTACTATTAATCTTCTCACCCTATCACCTATCTCCTCCCACTTATGACTGTATGACTGTAACCTTGTTGCTGGTACCCTTAAGATTTATATTGACTGTTTCCCTATGACTATCATTAAGTATTGTACCTTATGATTCTTGATGAATGTATCTTTTCTTTTATATACACTGAGAGTGTATGCACCAAGACAAATTCCTTGTGTGTCCAATCACACTTGGCCAATAAAGAATTCTAGTCTAATCTAGTCTAGTCTAGTCTAGTCTAGTCTAGTCTAGTCTAGTCTAGTCTAATCTAGTCTATTAGCTTTAATGTGAAGTCTAAGTAGGTAAGAATACAGGTAAATAAATAATTATATCTATTTATTTTTCTCCTTTTCTCTATTATTTCCATATTAATTTATCTTTTTTCCACAGATGTTCTGAATGATGTAATTTGGGATACTTCAAGAGCTCAGTGCCTTCTAATACTGGTCCATGAAAAGAGAAGTAAATCTCTTTTGACATAATTCTCCTCACACAAAGTCAGCTTTTGAATTGGGCCAGCACAACTGTAAGATTGAGTTCACAAGAATTGTTAACCCCAATTATGAGCTTACCAAGAACTACCATTATATGAGAGACAAGTATTGGAATGTTCTGCATCTCTTTGTAGCCATCTAATCCAATCTCAAATTTATTTATTTATTTATTTATTTATTTATTTATTTTGCGATTTATATGCTGCCATTCTCCCAAAGGACTCAGGGCGGCTTACAAAAACAACAGTTGACAATAGAAATCACAAAGCAAAATTAAAATCCCCAATTAAAACCATATTAAAATTATTACAATTGTGCAACCCCCCAACGGATCAGGTTATTTGATGGAAAAGCCACGTCTTCAGTTCGCGCCGAAAGGAGAGGAGGTCAGGGGCTATTCTGAGCTCAGTGGGCAGACCATTCCAGAGGGTTGGCATTCCGACAGAGAATTCTCTCCCCCTGGGGGCCGCCGGCCGACATTGTTTGGCCGCCGGCACCTTCAGGAGGCCAGCTCTGTGGGAGCGTACAGGACGATTGGAGGAAGGCAGGAGATGGTCCTGTAAGTACCCCGGGCCTAAGCCATGTAGGGCTTTACAGGTGAGCACCAGCACCTTGAAACGAACCCAGAGAGCAACCAGCAGCCAGTGCAGCTCGCGCAGGAGAGGTGTTACATGGGAGTAGCGAGGAACCCCTGTAACTGCCCATGCGGCCACATTCTGGACTAGCTGGAGCCTCGAGATCCATCCCAAGGGCAGCGCCATGTAGAGGATGTTACAGTAATCCAACTGAGAAGTAACAAGGGCATGGGTGACCGTGGCGAGGGCATCTCAGTCTAAATGTGCTTTTTTTTTTTTTCAAGAGGCAACTGGACTTTCTTGTTTTTCTTTGAAGACGTTTCACTTCTCATCCAAGAAGCTTCTTCAGCTCTGACTGGATAGTGGGGAATGGAAGGATTTATATTCCTTGCAGACAGGTGATCATTTGCATCCTTTTAGAGTCATTGAGACCACCTGGAGATTTGTCTTTGTCCTCAGGGTCGTTGAGGACAAATGACAAATGACATTGAGGACACTGAGGATTTGTCTTTGTCCTCAGGGTCATTGAGGCCACCTGGAGGTAATCCAGGTAGCCTCAATGACTCTCTAAAAGAATGCAAATGATCAGCTGTCTCTAAGGCAGGGGTGTCAAACTCGATTTCTTCAAGGGATGGATCAGCATTGTTGTTCTTCTCTCTGGACCAGCTGTGGGGAGGAGTGGGAAACAGTATGGAGATCTCCTTCAGCACCCTGCTGGCCAAAATGTGGCACAGGAGGCACATGTAGTCTCCCCACACCCTGTTTTTGGCTTGAACGGCCTCCAACCAAAATGGGCCATCTCCATTTTTTGGCCTGGACATCTTCCTGCAGCACTCTGCCAACCAAAACGGGGTGTGGGGTAGCTTAAAATTCTGTGAAAAATGGTCCTAAATCACTTTTTCCAGAGCCATTATAACTTTGTAACAGTAATAGAGGTGGAAGGGACCTTGGAGGTCATCTAGTCCAACCCCTTGCTCACGCAGGAGACCTATACTATTTATTTATTTATTACATGTATTTATATGCCGCTCTTCTCCCGAAGGACTCAGGGCGGCGAACACAAGTTAAGAAAGATGTACAATAAAATCCATTTTAAACCAAATAACTAATTAATGATAAATAATAATAAATAATAAATCAGAGTCAGCCTATTTGCTTGAACAGCCAAGTCTTCAGGTCCCGACGGAAGGAGCGGAGATCGGGAGCCGTCTGGAGCTTGGTAGGTAACTCATTCCAGAGAGTGGCAGCACCCACAGAGAACGCTCTACCCCTGGGCGCCGCTAGACGACATTGGCTTGCCGTCAGAACCCTACTAGAGATTCGAACCGCCAAACTGCTGACCTTTCTGATCGACAAGCTCAACGTCTTAGCCACTGAGCCACCTAGCAGTAAACAAACTGTTGTCATACTATTCACGCCCATGCGTTTGCTTTCAGATAGTATTGTGAAAACACCAAGGATACAGAGAGCAAACAAACTAGCTTTGAGCAGTGACGGGAAATGGGCTGCAACAATTCAGACAGCAGCTAGATGGCAGCAGATCTCACAGCTAGTTTTGATACCTGTGGATCGTCTATCAATTTGTTCTCATATGTTAAGTGGGTTGACTCATTAAAATAATGGCGTCTTTAACTTGATCCTTAAACAACTGCATCTATTTCATGGTCCTTCAGGTGCCTGAGAAAAAGACAGGTGAGTTTGAAAAGGTACTGGCTTTGTATGCCCCCAAATTTTCCCAGCATCGATTGCTTTCCATGAAAATGGATCGAGCCATTTCTTCTTTCTGTCACATTAAAATTATATTTCCTACAGAAAATTGGAGGTCCGTAACATAGTGTGTTATGAGAAACTATTCTGTGAACTTCTTGGGGGCATCTTAATAAATCTATTCTTACATTCTCTTGTGAAGCTCTTTGAACGTTCTTATGGTATATATAAAAGCTGTTATTGTACAGCTCAGCAGAACAAACTCGTGTCTGCAAAAATTCAAGAAATGCTGGCTGTAATTTTGGAAATCGTTGGATGGTGCATAAACTTCCCCTCCTCAGGGCACAGCCCCTCCTCCATTGCCAAGCTTACAATTAATCTTTTCAGTCCTGCAACAGTGCTGAATTGCGGCAGGGATGGCTGGCTGGATTTTACTAACATCACACAGAAAGCTCTTCCAGATGGCTGGATCCAAATGATCAGAGTGGTGTTGCTAATTGGCAATCAAGCCATTAATTGGTTAATTATAGCAATTGATGGTCTCAGCACTGATTCCCTCAAACAGTAGCAATAGCAATAGTTTTTTTTCCCTCCTTTCCTTTTCTTTTCCCTTCGCATTTTGGTAATTCTGAGAGGGATCTGGTTGCTGAAAAAAAGAGATTTAAAATAGTTGTCGTTGTTCATTTGATTTGAAGTAGGAAACAACCAGGGGTGAAATCTAAAATTTGTTACTACCGGTTCTGTGGTCGTGGCTTGGTGGGAGGGGTAATGTGACTGGGTGGGCGTGGCCAACTTTAAAAAAAAACTTTTCAAAGCATTTTTTCTAATGCTTTGAAAAGCCTATGCAACTCAGCTGGGATCGTCAGAGAGGCTTTTAAAAAATACCTCTCTGACAATCCCAGCTGAGTTGCCTGATCGGCAGAGGCTTTTCAAAGCATTTTTTTTACCACCTCTTCAGCCAAGAGGTTTACCACATAGCTCCCAGCAACCAGTAAGATCCCACAGAGTTGGTCTCCTCCGGGTCCCGTCAGCTAAACAATGCCAGCTGGCAGGCCCGCGGGGGAAGTCCTTCTCTGTGGCTGCCCCAGCTCTCTGGAACCAGTTACCTTCTGAGGTCCGGACCATCCCAACCCTATTGGCCTTCTGAAAAGCGGTGAAGATCTGGCTTTTCCGGCAGGCCTGGGCCCGTTGATCTCGCTCTTGCGATCTGGCGAGATCCGGCCATGAATGGTATGAATGAGTTTTAATGTTTTAATGTTTTAAATTTTTAAATGTTTTTTTATTAGGATTTTAAATGTATTGTGAGCTGCCCTGAGTCTTTGGAGAGGGGTGGCATATAAATTGAATTAAATTGAAAATTGAAAATTGAAAGAGGTTGCAGAAAAAAATGCTTTGAAAAGCCTCTGAGGATCCCAGCTGAGTCACGCGATCATCAGAGGCTTTTTTTTTTACTTTTAAAAGCATTTTTTCATTGGAAGAGGTTGTAGAAAAAATGCTTTTAAAAGTAAAAAAAAAAGCCTCTGATGATCGTGGGGCTTAGCTGGGCATGGGGGGGTGGCAGGGATTTTTGCTACCAGTTATCTGAACCACCCGCCGCCATTGCTACCGGATCAGGCGATCCGGTCCGAACCGGGAGCATTTCACCCCTGAAAACAACCCTTTTGGTTGTGGTTGTGGTGGTGGTTAAGGGATTCTTAATATTGAGCACAAAAAAAAAGATAGAGCATGGAAAAGACAAAAGACAAATGGCTAAGTGGATTCCTTCTTGCTAAAAATGAAAATCAATGGTTAATTTCAGTTGATAGATTCAAAATTTCCTTCACACAGAGTCTAGGAATTCAACCTATTTCCCTGAGAAGCTAAGGTCCCCCCTCTTTTCCTTCATAGTGGAGAATATTAAGGCAGATGGAACGCCACCGTAACGTGTAATATTAACTCTGTGCAGACCTGGGAAAACATGACTATTTGAAGATGTCGTATATAAACCATGTGTATAATGTGGTATAATGTGTATAAAAGGGACGTGATGGCTCAGTGGCTAAGACTCAGAGCTTGTCAATCAAAATGTCAGCAGTTCAGCGGTTCGAATCCCTAGTGCCGTGTAATGGGGTGAGCTCCTGTTACTTGTCCCAGCTTCTGCCAACTTAGCAGTTTGAAAGCACATAAAAAATGCAAGTAGAAAAATAGGGACCACCTTTGGTGGGAAGGTAACAGCGTTCTGTGCGACTTTGGGGTTTAGTCATGCTGGCCACATGACCATGGAGACATCTTTGGACAGCGCCGGCTCTTTGGCTTTGAAATGGAAATGAGTAGCCCCCCCTAGAGTTGGAAACAAATAGCACATGTGCAAGGGGAACCTAACCCTATAACCTTTACCTTTATGATGTGGTACTTCGGAATGAGTGGCATTGCAGGAGAAACCTCCATTCTATAGAGGATACATACTTTTCATGAAGAAAGTTTGAAGTTCAAGGCATAGTATCTTCAATCAGAAAACAATCTGGAGAGTGACCAGGAGGCAGAGTTATACCTGTAACGGTATGTGGCACAGTGGTTAGAATGCAGAACTGCAGGGTAACTCTGCCCTTTACCAGGAGTTCGATCCTGATTGGCTCAAGGTTGACTCAGCCTTCCATCCTTCCAAGGTGGGTAAAATCCCTCAAATTGTTGGGGAAAATATGCTGACTCTGTAAACCACTTAGAGAGGGCTGTAAAGCAGTATATAAGTCTGAGTGCTACTGCTATGTGAGAATGCTCTTGAGAAATGAGGCCAAAAGATGCTGCTTAGCAAATAACAACAGCAAATAACAACAGCAACAGCATTTAGACTTATATACCGCTTTACAGTGCTTTACAGCCCTCTCTATGGTTTACAGAGTCAGCATATATCCCCCAACAATTTGGGTCCTCATTTTACCCACCTCACAAGGATGGAAGTCTGAGTCAACCTTGAGCCTGGTGAGATTTGAACTGCCAAATTGCGGGTAGCCGGCATTCAGCAGAAGTAGCCAGCAGTGCTGCACTCTAACCACTGCACCATCCTGGCTCATAAAATAAGAGAGAGCATAGCCTCCAGCAGCATAACAACTTGGGAAAGATGCTCAGAAGGGATTCTCCCTAGCTTCTCAGACTGTAAAAGAGATAGTGGGAGATTTGTATTTTCAGATTTGCAAGATTCTTCTAATATAGCCTTAAAACAAAGTAGAATTAGTTTTCTGTCTGATCTACTTGGGAAGGCTGACATCCACATGTGCATCCCACCCTAGCACTTTCTGCACTCATGCTACCCTGGCTACAGGGTAAGAAAACTTAATTTTTCAAGGGCTGAACTTCAAAAAGTAGACCAAGCCAAAATAAAACTGAAATTTAAATTATAATTGAACGATTAAATGTTATTAATGGGATCATTCCAGGGGTGGGCTTCAAAAAATTTAGCAAGGGGTTCTCTGCCCAGTTGCTGGATGGGCGTGGCCATGGTGGGCGTGGCCTAGTCAGCTGCCTGCACCATGGCGGGGTGTGTGTTTCTGCCCTCCCTGGGCTCTGGAGGCTTTTCTTGAGCCTCTAGGAGGGCGAAAACAGTGTACCCAGCCTCTGGAGGCTGGAAACAGGCCAGAAACAGACCCTGTTTGGTCCGGTAGGCCTGTTTTTTGCCCTCCCCAAGCCTGCACTTACCTGTATCCAAAATGGGCTACGTGAGGACTCCTGGGAGGGGTGGGTTGGGTGGGCAGGGCCAGCCAGGAGTGGGATTTGGGGGTTTTCTGAACTGCACAGAATCTTAGCTAGAGGTTCTCCCGAACCCCTGTGAACCCCCAGCAGCCCATCCCTGGATCATTCTATGTATCTATTAATTTTTTTTTTTATTTTTTTTTTGCCAGATTAAAAAAACAGAATTCAGGGGATGCCCTGAAGGCTTCAGAAGGTTACATTCAATACTTCTCCCTCAGTTAATGCACAGTTTGGATATTTATTTGTTTGCATTCTTTATTAGTTCAATTTATGTACTCAGCACTCAGTGCATAATGAGATGGATGATTCTGCAGAAACGGGGGAGAAATGATCTAACTCAGCGTAAGGTTAAACTAAATATAGCTTCAAAACCCAAAGTAAATTTTATATTTTATCTAATAGAGCTTGTTAGCTTGTTTTAAAGTTAGTTCCAAGCCACTTCGTGGCTCCTGTGAGACCTCATTGATTGATTGATTGATTGTTCATTGTTTGAAATGTTGGTTAACATTGGCTACAATTATTGCTAGGCAGAAAAAAATATCCTGCAATTTCTTCACAGCTATTTCTATTATATGAAAGAGTGTTTGCTTTAGATAAAATAATAATAATAATAATAATAATAATAATAATAATAATAATAATAATAATAATAGTAGTAGTAGTAGTAGTAGTAGTAGTAGTAGTAGTAGTAGTAGTAGTAGTTTGGCAATATTTTCCTAGGTGACTTTGAATTGATAGGGATGAAGACAGACCAAGGCTGTCCAAGACAGTCTTATCTTTCACTGAGCAATCCAGTATCTGTTGGTCTGTAGCCTTTCTGGCTTATAACCATCCCTCAATCTCATGAAAGACATCAAAGCTTGACTCCCCCCATCCCAGTGATCCCCTCTTTTGTTGTAAAGGTGACATTGTGGTATTGAAGTATTGCAGACTCTCTCCTTCTCCAGGAGACATTCAGAGAAACTATCTATCCAATTTCTCTAGATGAACATGGGAGGGACACCATATCTGCCCAAGCAATTCTATTTAAAATATACATAGAACGTAAAAAAGATACAGACATATATCATGTAGTTGACATGCATACATATGGTATATCAAGTGGTTGGTTGGACTGTTATCACCGGGGGCATGAGAGTTTATTGGCTTTTATATTGGGATTTTATTTCTGTAAGCCACCCAGAGTCATTGTGAGTGAGTTAGGCAACCATATAAATTTTCTAAATAAAAAATATAGATTAGACTAGACTAGACTAGACTAGACTAGACTAGGAAAAATGGAATGGAACGGAACGGAACGGAACAGAACAGAACAGAACAGAACAGAACAGAACAGAACAGAACAGTTTCCAATCTCTCTTAGAAATCATTCTGGCAAGCATTCTCCAAAAATCTATTAAGATGTATAGTTGATATCTCTACTTTCCTTGAGCAGATCTAAGTAGGATAATCAATCAGACTTGTTTGCTATGCATTCCATCAGGAAGGGCAAACATTACAGAGCAAGAATAGAATTCTGGCACACTGAGTCAGGATTTTTTTTTTTTGGGCCTGGCAATTCAGTGCATGTAGTAGTATTTCAGAGAGGGGGGGAGGGAGAGAGGGAGAGGGAGAGAAGGAGGGGGAGAGAGGGGGAGAGAGAAAGAGGAAAGGGGAGGGGGCAGGGAGAGATGAGGGAGAGGGAGAGAGAAAGAGGGAGGGGGAGAGAGGGAGGTAGGAAGAGAGGAAGGGGGAGAGAGAGGGAGAGAGAAAGAGGGAGGGGAAAGAGAGATGGAGTAAGTGAGGGGAAAGAGGGATAGAGAGAAAGGGGAGAGGGAAGGGGCAGGGTGAGAGAGAGGGGGAGGGGGATAAAGAAAGAGGGAGGGAGGGGGAGAGAGGGAGGGTGGAAGAGAGGGAGGGGGAGGGAGGGAGAGGGAGAGGGAGGGGAGGAAGAGAGGGTGGGGAGAGAGGGGTAGAGAGAAAGAGGGAGAGAGTGGGGCAGGGAGAGAGGAGGAGGGGGAGAGAGAAAGAGGGAGAGAGGGGGAGGGAGAGAGGGGAGGAAGACACAGAGGAGAGAGAGTGATAGGGAGAAAGGAGGAGAGAGTGGGGAGAGAGAGGGGGAGGGGAGGGAGGAAGAGGGAGAGGGAGAGAGAGAGGGGGAGGAAGAGAGAAGGGGAGGAAGGGGAGAAGGCACAAACCCATACAATTTCTATACCAATTAGTGAATTGTTAGGAAAGATCAATGCTAGGAACATGAACTCAACCAGGAAGGATTTTCAAAGGGCCATGCTCACATTGGAGAGAAAAGTGCATGCTGTAGCCTTAAAGATTAATCTACTTGGCCCAGTGAGTGTAATTTAATAAGGTATGTCACAGATCCATTTAACATCTGCATGTTTGGGGAACAATAGCTTGTCTGGCTCGTCCATTAATAATACATACCAGGTAAACAGAGCACTGATTAAAAGAGTGTTATTAAGCTTTCCTAAAGCCAACAGCTCTCCAGATGCTCTTTTACACACTGCCATTTTTATATCTATATCTACATGCCCATATTTTGAATGCTGTGTGCCAGTCTGATAATGCCAAGGAAATAAAAGGGCTGAGGAAAAAATTGGACAGGGATGAGTAATTCAGTCAAGGGCTTGCTATGCCAAAATCAAGGAAAGACAAAGGAGATTCATTTATTTTACTTACCAAAAAAAGGAGATAGGGAAGACATGTTTATATAGATTTCCCCAGCCTGCCATCCAATTGGGGTAGATTACAGTTCTGGAAGCTGAAGTCCTAACATGGTCCAAGACTGGGAAGGCAAGCAGTCAGAAGACATGATGAAAATTCCTTAATTTCACAGCACATGGACAGACCTGAACCACAGTTTCATTGGGAAGCTGTGAGCATCTAGACCAAGCCAAGTTCGAAAATGCTAGAGAATTCCAGGAATTCTCGGACAAAACTGTCATCAACAGGCACGTAGATGTAAACAATAACTACACACCATTCAAAAGAACAATCAAAATGGAAACAAAAAGACCCAAACACCTCCTCACCAGCAGTCAACACCTTCATAAGAAGAGATTAACAGCAATGTTAACACTTGATTAAAATCAACAAGTAAACAATAGCCCAGTAAAGGAACAACCAATCCACACAAATAAGCTAACAGCAAACAATAGCCTAATTAAGGAATTACTTAAGATTGGACAACCATTCATCTAAAATGGTAGAGGGTTTCTTGCCTGAGCAGGGAGTTGGATTAGAAGATCTTCAAGGTCCCTTCAAACTCTGCTATTCTATTCTATCCCCAAGAACACTTCCACCAACATTAATAGGGCAAGCCACTAGTATATAAAAAGAGAAACAATCTCACTCCCTTCTAGCACTATTGATGTTACCTTCTTCGGTGGTGAAACATCTGCAAGAAAACAATCAAGCTCAGAGTGGACCAATGACAGATAGGTAGGTAGGTAGGTAGGTAGGCAGGCAGGCAGGCAGGCAGGCAGACAGGCAGACATAGATAGATAATAGAATTCTTTATTGGCCAAGTGTGATTGGACACACAAGGAATTTGTCTTTGGTGCATATGCTCTCAGTTTACATAAAAAAAGAAGATGCATTCATTAAGAATCATAAGGTACAATACTTAAGGATAGTAATGGGGTACAAATAAGCAATCAGATCATACTAGGAAACAATCAATATAAATCGTAAGGATACAGCAACATATTACAGTCATACAGTCATAAGTGGGAGGAGATGGGTGATAGGAACGATGAGAAGACTAATAGTAATAGTAATGCAGACTTAGTAAATAGTTTGACAGTGTTGAGGGAATTATTTGTTTAGCAGAGTGGTGATGTTCAGGAAAAAAATGTTCTTGGGTCTACTTGTTCTGGTGTCAGGGCTCTATAGCATCATTTTGAGGGTAGGCATTGGAACAGTTTATGCACAGGATGCGAGGGGTCTGTAAATATTTTCACAGCCCTCTTTTTGACTCGTGCAGTATACAGGTCCTCAATGGAAGGCAGGTTGGTAGCCATTGTTTTTTCTGCAGTTCTAATTATCCTCTGAAGTCTGTGTCTGTCTTGTTGGGTTGCAGAACCAAACCAAACTCTACAGTTCAACCCTAAGCTATATAAATTCTCTTTGCTCCAAGTCAGTCTTCAAAGTCAGAGAGGACATGTTTGGATCATTGACTAAAGTAATAGAAGTCAAAACAGAAATAATAAGAATGTAGATGTATCATGAAAAAACCAGACCCTCACAGTGGTTGCCAGATGAAAATTGATAACATCAAGTGAAATGCCAGAAATGTTGCAGGTTTCATCATTTCATCTTTTCTTCTCTCCTGGGAGTGCATTTCACTTGCTCTCCCTCCTGTTCATTTCCTTCTTACTTAGCATTGTTTCAATATAGCTTGGTCACCGTGTTCATAAATTCTGTGAATTGCAAAGATCCGGAATGCTGATGTGCTGAAGAATCTCTATGGAGTGAATTATAAAACTGGACAGATTTAGACTTAGCAAAAAAATTCTTATGGAAATAAATTCAGTCCACTGACTCAGTGTCTTTGCAGACTTAAAAATATTTCAATGTCATAAAACTTTCAAAATACCAAAGCTCTGGAAAGACGAGATGAATTTTGCTTAAACAGCTTTGTTGCTGTCTGTTCCACCATCTCTGCCTTGGTTTGTTGTGTTAAAAGATACAAACTGCTAGTCAGTCATCTTCTCCTTAGCTGTCAAGGAGAGGAGACCAATGTTTTCTTGGAGATGATGAAGCTCATAATTGGATAAACAATGCATCATTGAATTGCCACAAGGAACTGACAACACATATCCTTTTTTGCATAGACTTTCCAGTAAGGAACCCTACGCTTAATAAGTATATCAAGATGAGTAGCTCAGTTTAGTAAATTATTCCATTTGACAACCTAGAGATTAATTGGGATATTATACCAGGAATCCAGTCTCTCTTCCTAATTCATATTTCTGTGTTAGGGACAAGCTATCTCCATCCTTAGACTGCAGATGACATTGGAACTAATTTCACCCAATATTTGGCTAACTTTGAAAATATTTATTTATTTATTTTCATCAAGCATGTATTAGATAACAGATATCCTTTTTTTCTTTTAAATGCCTCTGACGATCCAAGCTGAGTTGCCTGATCGGCAGAGGCTTTTTAAAAAAGGCATTTAAAAGCATTTTTTTACAACCTCTTTGCCGAAAAAATGGTTTTAAAAGTAAAAGAAAAATGGCTACGCCCACCCAGTCACATTACCCACCACCACCAAGCCACGCCCACGGAACCGGTAGTAACAAATTTTAGATTTCACCATTGTATTCATTGGTATTCCAAAGATCTTGAATTGCAACTATAATGGTATCTAACTTTCAACCTTGATAGCTACTGCTGACCAGAAGGTATAGTCATGATGGGACAATGGTCTGTCCCAGTCAAAAAGGCAACCATATATTTTTTATGATGGATGCATAATTAAAAACAGAAGATTAGATATGTTACTAAGTGATTTATGATGTCTTGATCATTTGTCTACAGAGATTCTCAGTCATGCAGGTCCTGGTTATCCCAAAGGTGCTTTTTCAAAAGGCAACTGGATTTTCTGGTTTTTCCTTTGAAGATATTTTACTTCTCACCCAAGAAGTTTGTTCGGTCAGAATTGAAGAAGCTTCTTGGATGAGAAGTGAGACGTCTTCAAGAAATAACCAAAGTCTAGTTGCCTTTTGAAAAAGCATATTTGGGTCCTGATCATTTGAGTCACAGGAATTCCATGAATCCTTGGAATCTTTTTCATCATTAATAAAAAAAAGTGGGTTGTGCAAATCATAGTGATCCTTTTTTTTTTTCCAGTCATTATTTCTTATCTGTTCTGATGGGAATAATAACATCCCACATTGTTAAGTTGTGGAAATAAATGAGATAAAGGAAGTGAAATATTATGCGCACAGACAGTGCTATATCACTAACAAGACTGATAGGTATAAATGCCTGAGTGAACAAATCTTTCTTGCTCAAATGTTCTGTCATACTCAATGAGAAATTAATGCAAGCTCTGAATTATTATTTTTTTTTAATGAAACCAAACCAGAGGCAAAGGTTTGCCGAGGAAATGAATAATACTGCATTATATCCAATATTTTCTTGTAAAAATCTGGATGTACTCTGAATCATTCAGAAGTGAACTGATGAAAGCTATAATGCATGTCTAGGTTAGGAGAAAAGGTTATTTTATGATTGACAGGAAAAATAATCAACAAAGAATAAATGTCTGACTAATGATCATACAGAATGCATGCTTGTTCTTATTGAGGGGTGCTTGGTGCTCTTTGAGCTTGGAAGTTTTCTTACAGAGTTTTTATTATGCAAACTAAGTAACATCATTAGTTACCTAGTTTGGACAATGAAACATCAGCAAGAAAACAACAAGCTCAGAAAGCACCAAGGACTCCTAAACTACAAATATTCTCCTTTACTGGTACCACGCATCAAAAGTTTCAGAAAGCATTCAAATGGGGAAAAAAATTGCCTGCAGGCAGATTTCCACCACTAAAGGTAAAGGTAAAGGTTCCCCTTGCACATATGTGCTAGTCATTCCCGACTCTAGGGGGTGGTGCTCATCTCTGTTTCAAAGCCGAAGAGCCAGCGCTGTCCGAAGACGTCTCTGTGGTCATGTGGCCAGCATGACTAAATGCCAAAGGCGCACGGAACGCTGTTATCTTCCCACCAAAGGTGGTCCCTATTTTTTCTACTTGCATTTTTTACATGCTTTCGAACTGCTAGGTTGGCAGAAGCTGGGACAAGGAACGGGAGCTCACCCCGTTATGCAGCACTAGGGATTCAAACCGCTGAACTGCCAACCTTTCGATTGACAAGCTCAGTGTCTTAGCCACTGAGCCACTGCATCCCTCTTTCCACCACTAGCACTGATGATATTACCAGGTTTGGGTAATAAAATGTCTGCAAAAAACAAAAAAACAATCAAGCTCAGAGAGCACCAAGGATCCTCATTTCAACCCTGAGATACAAATATTCACTTCTTATTGGGTTTTTTTTCTTTTAACAACATGTCTGCCTAAACCAAACAACATGAACAACATTTCCCTCACCCCCCAGATTGTGAGAACTTCCACAAAAACCCTAACTCCAAGCCAGAGAAATCAGGTGATATTTCTGTGTTTCAGTCATTTCGAGCTGAGGTAGTGCAGTGGTTAGAGTGCAGTACTGCAGGCTACTTCAGCTGACTGCTAGCTGCAGTTCAGCAGTTCAAATCTCACCAGCTCAAGGTTGTCTCAGCCTTCCATCCTTCTGAGGTGGATAAAATGAGGACTCAGATTGTTGGAGACAATAGGCTGACTCTAAACCGCTTAGAGAGGGCTGTAAAAGGACTATGAAGTGGTATGTAAGTCTAAGTGCTATTGCTATTTTAATGTCCAATGTTAAATTTTTATTGGAACTGTTGTGAATACCATTTCAGCCTTCAGCCTTGCTGCCTGTCTTGTACTTATAGAATTGTCCTCTAACTCCTAACCTATAACTCCCAATTGCTGCCTATATGTGATGTTCCCCATATATATTACTGCACAGTGGCCTTGTGGAAGGCTATTACTAGTACTGTGCACTTATAAATACCAGAGATAGCCATTCATCTTCATAACAGACAAGCCTCTTTGCTATCGAAAGCTGATTTGGATGATCAATTGCAATCTACTAAGGTCATTTTCAATATACAAACAAGTGGATAAATATCATTTGGGATTCATTGGCAGTGTGAGCGATGACATGAGGATACTGAGTGAACAGCAAAGTGATGAGCAAGTCATATTCTCACCACCCTGGTATATATGGGATGTATGATTGTACCTTGTAGCAGGACACCTAAAATGCCAATTTTAGTGGGTTAGTCTAAAGTGCGGCAAGACTAACATGCCTAAATTTGCTGGCTCAGGGACATGGTCAGATTAGGTGATATCCTATTACTGTCTCAACATACTTTGTGCAATGTTCAATTGACCCTATCTGAGATGTTACTGTATGTGGTTCTTTGGAACCCTCAAAATAAAACCACGTTGTTGGTTTTGTTTTATAAGGTAACCACGTTGTTTTGTATAAGATAAAGGTAAAGGGTCCCCTCACACATATGCGCTAGTTGTTCCCAACTCTAGAGGGCAGTGCTCATCTCTGTTTCAAAGCCAAAGAACCAGCGCTGTCCGAAGATGTCTTCATGGTCATGTGGCTGGCATGATTAAATGCCAAAGGTGCACGGAATACGGTTACCTTCCCACCAAAGGTAGTCCCTATTTTTCGACTTGCATTTTTTACGTGCTTTCGAACTGCTAGGTTGGCAGAAGCTGGGACAAGTAACGGGAGCTCACCCCGTAACGTGGCACTAGGGATTCGAACCGCTGAACTGCCGACCTTTCGGTCGACCAGCTCCTTTCCCATATCCCTTTTATCAACCTTTCCTTTTCCCTTTCAGCCATTTTGTGTCTTCCCATTAACATTACCAGTAATGCTGCAGGGAGAACATTTAAGACCCTTATTATTATTCCTGAGTGCCTGTCAGATAGTAAAGAGGGTAAAAAGTTCTGAATATGTGCTAGCAAAATCAAGGAATTAAACCATAATGCTATTTCACTATGCTACACCTACGGGAGCAAATCAGTTATTTCTGGAAAATCTACTTTCCCCCCCCCCCCCTTCAATTCAACAAGAAGATGATTTTAAGAAGGCAATGGGACTTTTAATTTTTTGTGAAACCCATAGCAGAAAGGGTCCTTAAGAGGAATTGATAAATTTCACCTTCACAAATTATATGATGCACTCACAGATCTGTAATTGTATACTAATAATATGAAAATCGGAACCTAAAATAGCTGTAGAACTGCTTCCCCACCCCTCTAAATATTCCAAATAGTGAAAGATAGAAAAATTCTCACCCAGTAGTCCATCCTGTTTCCATTCCACCATTTGGTTTAGCCAATAGAACTTCATTTAGAAATTCCTTGTGTGTCCAATCTTACTTGGCCAATAAACCCCTTTGCACAGTTTTGCCTGGTGCACCAATTGCAACCCTATGTGGATCAGGAGGCTCTCCTCACAGTCACTCATGCCCTTGTCACCTCACTGTTAGATTATTGCAACGCGTTCTGCATGGGGCTACCCTTGAAGAGTGTTCAGAGACTACAGTTGGTCCAGAATGCAGCTGTGCGAGCTGTCGTGGGTGCGCCTAGATACACCCACATTACACCAATTCTCCGCGAGCTGCACTGGCTCCGTATTGGTCTCTGGGCAAATTCAAGGTGTTGATTATTACCTTTAAAGCCCTACATGGCTCAGGGCCAGGCTATCTTCGAGACCTCCTTCTACCGCATAGCTCCCAGCGACCGGTAAGATCCCACAGAGTTGGCCTCCTCCAGGTCATGTCACCTAAATAATGCCGGCTGGCAGGCCCGTGGGGGAGGGCCTTCTCTGTAGCTGCCCCAGCTCTCTGGAACCAATTACCTCCTGAGGTCCAGATTACCCCCACTCTATTGGCCTTCCGGAAAACTGTGAAGTCCTGGTTTTTCTGGCGGGCCTGGGGCCGTTGATCTCGCTGTTCAATCTTGCGAGATCCGGCCACTGTGCATGTGTTTTTAATGTTTTTAAAATGCTTTCATAATGTTTTGGGTTTTTTTAATATATATTCACTGTTTTTATTATTTCTGTTGTAAGCTGCCCAGAGTCCCTTGGGAGTTGGGTGGCATAAAAATATGATTAATAAATTAAATTAAATTAAAGTATTCTAGTCTAGTCTGAGTCTGAGTCTGAGTCTGAGTCTGAGTCTGAGTCTGAGTCTGAGTCTGAGTCTGAGTCCGAGTCAAGCCTAGCGTAGCCTAGCCTAGCCTTATTCTACTCTACTCTACTCTACTCTACTCTACTCTACTCTACTCTACTCTACTCTACTCTACTCTACTCTACTGCATAGAGTTGAGAGAATGATATTCCATGATTCTATACCATGATTAGTGAAGAAGTTTACTGTGGGCTGTTGTATTAGATCTACCAACCAACAGAGAAGTCTTGCAATTAAGGTTGTGCCACCATGACTAACTCTCATTCAATTGAATGAATGGGAGTTTGCATGGTTGTATTTCAGAAACGGCTTCTGAAACTCTTCCAAAGAAGAAATTTTCAGAGAAAACTCATGTATGATAAATGATGTTCTTGCAATTTCTTAAGTAGGAGCGTATGATTATGCTGTCATTCATTATACAGCCTTCTAGCTGTCTCTAGCCTTCGTGGCTTATTTCCCATTAATCCCACAGAAAAGCACAAAGAGATGAATAGAAAGGACCTGGATATTTGAGGAACCATCTGTCTCCAATTGTTTCTGCACAATCTTGTAAGATCTGACAGGTTTGTCATACTTTGAGTCCCATGAGTAGGGTCTTCTCTGTCATGCTGTCAGCCTTGTGGAACAGCATTTTCCCTGAGACCCAGACAGCTGGGAGTTTATTGTTCTTTAAGAAAGTTCTGAGGAACTGGCTATTTCCCTTGGCTTGGTCTAAGATGGGGTGTGTATCCTTCTGTGAAGACCAATGAAGTTTTCTTCTCTCTCTTAGTATGACTATTTTTGATTAATGTTTTTGAGGTACCACTTTGTTATGAATCCTTGCAAGCCACACATCCTTTAATGAACATCCTAAACATTTAATAAATAAATCAGTACGCTCAGCCAAGGGTTCCAAACAAACAAGGGTTCCACTCTTGTTTGTCAACTCTGAAGTTGGCCAAAATGTGGCCATTTTCCTTTTTGTAGTTTTCTCTAGGGAGTTTCTCTTATTGCTTCAGGGCTAACACAGCCTGGAGCAAGGGGCCAGGGAGGGGTGTGTATAGAGATAGCTGGGGTATTATAGCCTAAATAAAATTCTTTTCCCTGGGAATCAATGATGTTGGTGCAGGTGTTCGAAAGGTGGAGACTGAGGTCACCTAGCAACTGGACTGTATGCTGACTGGACCATGTGACTGGGGACTCTGGGGGAAGGGGGAAGTGAAAAGTTTTACTTTTAATTGGGTGAAAAACCAGTGGGAACTTAGAGCTGTATTTTTATCAGGAACATACCAATTTGATATCCCCAATAAAATATTATTTGAGAAATTGCCTGCCTCAGAGTTCTTATTGAATGGGATGTATTACTTGGAACCCTGACATCGTTCTTGTTCCAGCTTCTGCCCACCTAACAGTCTGAAAGCGTGCAAATGTGAGTAGATAAATAGGTATCACCTGGGTTCAAGGGTAACAATATTCCATGCACCTTGGTGAATATCATGCTGGCTACTTGATCACGGAAATGTGTTTGGACAACACTCGCTCCCTCAGCTAAGAAACAGAGGTGAACACTGCTCCTTGGAGTCAGACATGAATGAACAGGGGAAATCTTTACCAATTACTTCTCTTCCTTTTTCACTTTCTGTTTTCCTTCTTAGGCTATTGGGAGAGAGAGAAAAATTCTCCAAAGATTTCAATGCATGTCATGCAAATAATTTTTTTAGCTAGGCCAAGGAAAGGAGCCGTAGACCTTGGTTTGCCCACATCTGTAAGAAGACCCTATAAGAATAGAATAACAGAGTTGGAAGGGACCTTGGAGGTCTTGTAGTCCAACCCCCTGCATAGGCAGGAAACCCTACGCCACCTCAGACAAATGGTTATCCAACATCTTCTTAAAATTTCCAGTGTTGGAGCATTCACAACTTCTGGAGGGCAAGTTGTTCCACTGATTAATTGTTCTAACTGACAGGAAATTTCTCCTTAGTTCTAGGTTGCTTCTTTCCTTGATTAGTTTCCACTCATTGCTTCTTGTCTTGCCCTCAGGTGCTTTGGAGAATAGCTTGACTCCCTCTTCTTTGTGGCAGCCCCTGAGATATTGGAAGAGTGCTATCATGTCTCCCTTACAAGAGAAATCATGTCTCCCCTGTAAGAGAAAATAGGAATCTCCTCTCTGCCATTTCTTACAATACCTTGTAGATAAATTGAAGACCAAAGTTTACCATTTGTTTCGGTTTTATTTTCGATAAAGCAAGGAGAAATGAATAGATTCCCCCCCACCCACCCTACTGATGATTCATGGAAAGAAGTTGTCTAAGCTTGTTCAAAAATAACATACATTTTAAAAAAAGTAATTTGGTTTTTCCCTATTTTTCTTCCTAAATACATACGCTATATCCATGATGGCGAACCTATGGCACGGGTGCCACAGGTGGCATGTGGAGCCATATTGGTGGGCACGCAAGTGTTGCCCTAGCTCAGCTCTAGCATGCATGTGCGCACTGGCCAACTGATTTTCAGGCCTTCCAGCCCCACCGGAAGTTGGGAAACTGGCTATTTCCAGCCTCCGGAAGGCCTCCGGGGGGATGGGGAAGGCTGCTTTTACCCTCCCCAAGCTCCTAGAAAGCCTCTGGAGCCTGGAGAGGGGGAAAAACAGGCCTTCTGGTCCCACCGGAAGTTTGGAAATGAGCCATTTCTGGCCTCTGGAGGGCCTGCAGGAGGTTGAGGAAGGCTATTTTTGCCCTCCCCAAGAAAGCCTCTGGAGCCTGGGGAGGGCGAAAAAATGGGCCTACGAGGCCCACCATGCCATCACGTGCCAAAAGGGGCAGGCTCGTGACCCCCCCACACTCTACCCATTTTTGGCATACAACAGCAAAAGGGTTAGCCATCACTGGCCTATACCATTTCAAACAAGATAGCTGCCCAGTCTCTTCTTAAAAGCCTCCAATAATGGAACACCCACAGCTTCTGAATAGCTGATAGCCCACCATGCTATCACGTGCCAAAAGCAGAGGGAAGGGGGGGGGGTCATGTGCGCATGCGTGGGAGGGCGGGGCACATTGAATTATGGATGTGGGCACCCGTACCCATGACCCCTCATGCTCCCCCCGCTTTTGGCACGTGATGGCAAAAAGGTTAGCCATCACTGCGCTATATTTTTTAAATTTTCAATGAAAGTCAAAAGGATTTCATTGAATGTCAAAAGAAATTCGAGGCTTTTGAGTTAGCAGAAGGAGTAAGTGATCAATTGGTCTTCTGAAGAGCATTTTACTTTTCTTTCAATAAACAAACACGGCATACACTCACCCAGACAGATGCAGCTAGTGTAAGTAAAAAAACAAAAACAAAAAAGCATTGAAAAATAGTCTGGTGAAATAGCAACTTAACTCATTACAAGGCTCAAGAGACAGTAACAATCCTCCGACCATTTGTGTTTGATCTTCTAACATAATTACTCCTTCAATATGACAAAATGATTTTCTTTTTTTTTTTTTTCTTTTTGCCATTAGGTTCTCCTGTCTCTTTATTGTATTGCATTCATGGGATGGTTTAATCTGATATGCTCCAGGGAGAAGGTCATCCCTGAAATATGGATTTCTGATTTGCTCCAGTGATATTGGAGTTTGAAAACTTTCCTTGGCAGCCGTCCCTTTTGTGGAATTATCATCAGGAATCTATTTCTCATCGAATGCTAAGGCCCATGAACAAATAAATGCCCTTATTTGCACTCAGTACTATGAAATATGAAATGAATTTAAATTGACTCTAGGAGCATTGTCTACTACATGGGTACCAAGCAAGAAATAAAGGACCATAATTTACTTGCTTTAAGGTTTTCTTGGTGTCAGCGTTCCAAGTAATGCAGCCATAGAAAGCAGAACTCTGAGGCAGGTAGATTCCTCAAAGAACAATTTATTGGATACATCATATTGGCACAACTGGTGAAAGCCGACTCTGAAAGTTCCCGTGGCTTTCACCTAATTAAAAAGTAAAGTTTCCCCTTTTCCCCAAGCCATTGGTCACACTGTACAATCAAGGTGCTGGCCAGTAATAAAAAAAGCTAAAAAAGTTGGTCCGAACCAGTATTTCTGATGATCAGCTGTGCCACATGATTTATGTTTGCTAGTAAGCAGGAAATCCTGCTTTCTACCAAATCTAAATAGTGCAGCACAGCTGTTTCCCCATGGCTGTTCTACTTACCTTGTTATGTGTCTTTTTTCTGTGCAAAGTGGGCAGCGAACCGGTGGCAAACTGTGGAGGATTTCACCACTGTGTTGAACCTCTAGAAAGAATGCGGAGAAGAGCAACAAAGATGGTTAGGGAACCAGAGGCTAATACATATAAAGAACGGTTGCAGGAATTGAGTGTGTCTAGTTTAATGAAAAGAAGGACTAAGGGTGATACGATAGCTGAGTTTCACTATGTAAGAGGCTGCCACAAAGAAGAGGGGATCAACTTTTAATCCAAAGCACCTGAAGACGCAACAAGAAACAATGGATAGACACTAATCAAGGAGAAATGCAACCTAGTACAATGGAAAAATTTCCTGACAGTTAGAACAATCAGTGGTCCCTTCCACCGCTGTTATTTTGTAAAATTCAATCCTGAGCTATAAATATCCTCTTCTATTGGCAACAAAAAACGCTTTTGGGTCTCTGTTACATTCAGCTCAAAGGGAACATGGACTCAGAAAGAATATGGGACAGAGGACAGTCCTGATTATATACAAGGCTCAAAATTTGAAAATTAGAGGTCGATGCTTTGGCCCAAGTTATGATTTTCGCACACAATTCATTCTCCTCTTTCTGGGGATGAATTAATTTTGCATGCATTCATTAGTCTGCCCCATTCCATTTCCCTGTTAATCTATTAATAGTGTTTGGACAGAATCCAGGTATTCATTGCTACTGGCAGAATGTCAGAACAAAGAGCTGAGGACATCCCTTTTACCCACTTAGATCCTTTAGGATCTTTGAAAGAAGAAAAGGACTTTCTTATGGACTATTGCTCCATCTACATGTAAGAGGTCTCCCTTTGAATTATAATGAAGGGATCAGATGGATCTCGTGTTCACTAAAAATAATCAAACTCCCACTTTAAGCATGCTGCCAAAAAGTATTTTAGTATTTCAAGTTTTTCTCACATCCTTCCAGTGACTGGATTATTGCTTTCAATGGACAAAAACAATGTACAAATGAATTACATAGCTGGAGCCTGTAGTAAGAAATAAATGTGATTGTAAAAGATGTATTCACACAAACCATAGGTTTTTGTCTCCAGGCCCTTAATCATCTTAGTTCATCTTAGCCCTTGAAAGAGTCTCCTTAACCACCTTGGAAACCTAATTCTATATATATATATAAACCAAATACCACTCACTCATTACAAAATCTCCAGAATGGTAAAGCTACAAACTTGAAATTTGGCACGTATGGTCCTCTTGGCTTTTAGAAGCTTGCTAAGAAAGGATTTTTGAAATGGCAATCAGATCATTAGTATTTCATATACAGTATTATATTCACATGCTCTGATGCAAAGAAGTTAGACATTCTACTCCCCCTCCCGACCTGAAAGGAACTCTGTCCCAACTGCCACTTGCCTTATATTAACATGCTCTGATGCTACGGAGTTACACATTCTACATTAAGTTTCAGGCTTTAAGTGTCAAGTTATCACACCCAAGCACATACTTTCATAGTGAAGCACGGATGTCCAGCTAGTCCAAATGTATGCAAGACCTTACTTGCTTTTCAAGATAGGGAAAATGAGAAAAGAACAGGCAGAATACATTAACTGATGCACAAGAACAATTCAACTTGAACTATCATGGTTTTCTTTCTAAAATTCTTTCCTTTTTTAGAGTTTTTCCCCTTCTCAGCATTGTCGTCATCGTCTTCTTCTTCTTCTTCTTCTTCTTCTTCTTCTTCTTCTTCTTCTTCTTCTTCTTCTTCTTCTTCTTCTTCTTCTTCTTCTTCTTCTCCTCCTCCTCCTCCTCCTCCTCCTCCTCCTCTTCCTCCTCCTCCTCCTCCTCCTCCTCCTCCTCCTCCTCCTCCTCCTCCTTCTCCTTCTCCTTCCTTCATTCCCCCTCCTCCTCCTCCATCCTGAGAAATGTTTGCAAGGTAGATCTAATTGAACAAATGCAAAATATCACCATTGGGAGGTGATTGTTGATTCTTGGTGAACATTTCCAAGTGGATGGTCAGTGTTCTGTTGGTTTCCACTGAATTTCTTACATCCAAACAGCAGATTGAACTCAGTGGTTTGATACACCTACTTCAAGTCTATAATTTTTGATCCAAGTTAGAATGCAAAGTAGAGATCAATACATTTGTGCCCAAATCCATTTCTAAACTTTATATAAGAATTCTTTGGGGTTTTTTTAATGCAAGCCAAAGTGTTTATATTGGGAGAACTAACTCCATTAAAAAAAAAACCCATACTATGTGCATCAATGAGACATCTACTCTACCCCAAGATTCAAGGCTTGCAGAAAAAACTCATATAAAGGGGGGAAAACAGAGTGTCACAAGAATGCAGAGACAAAATGTGTCTTGATTGTCCACACAGAGTCTTATTTAAACGAAACAAAAAACCAGCACCTCCACACAAATTGGAGCTACTGATGTGGAAATGGGATCAAAAGAACGCAAGCCTGGAAAAAATGAGAAGCTGAGTGAAAATGAAATGGATATATGTATCTAGCCTTGCCGTAATCCACAAACATTTGCAGGATTGACCAGAAAGAGGTTTGCAGCAAAACACACAACGCTACTGAGCTGTGAAGATTGGGGGGGGGGAGGGGGGAGGAGAGAAGAGAGAGAGAGTTTTCCCATGTGCACACATGCATGCATTTTCATCTTGCTGTACAGCTGTCCTGATTGCTTAGATCCTTTTGTTTGGTGAAAGCAATTTCTGTGACAATAGACTTTTAAGCTTGGAAATGGTATAGCAATTTCTTTCCTTGCATTCTCCCAGAGCGGTGTGTGTGTTTTCTCTCTCTCTCTCTCTCTCTCTCTCTCTCTCTCTCTCTCTCTCTCTCATCCTAGATTAAATATATGCAAATGTTCCTGTCATATTGTACACAACCTGTTACCTCCAAAAATCCGGGTGAGCTTTGTTTACAGGTTCTTCAGTTGCTCAGGACAATTATCTCCTCATTACCGTGCTGATGGGTGCTGTGTAAACACCTCCCACAAATCAATGGATTAAATTTATCTTGCACAGGAATCACAGCTCACCAAATCTCCCAGCTGCCAGAGGTGCAAGCTAAAATTAAGTTTCACCGTTGTAACTCACTGATAAAGTCTCCAAAATCCTCCAGGTTTCAACTATGTTCGTTTAACGGATTGCACATAATCCAATAGTTTCCAAAGCAGAAGGGAGAGGGGGAAAAAAGGGGGGGGGAATCTTCCTTCATTTGCATTTTAATAATGGCTGTCAGTGGATTTGAAAAGTATCCTCCGAGTACAATCATCTGCCCCACAGAAAATTTTCGGATTGTCAACAATGCTTATTGTGGCATCAATAAACACCTTTGTGTACAGCTTTGATTGCATTCCAAAGGGCCACATCTGCTTCCAGATGCCAAACATCTAATAATGGAACTAAGAGAAAGCAATCAACAATTTGCAACAGAACAGCAATGCATCTGTAGACAATATGTGATATGCAACATTATGATTATTGATTATAATCATATGCACCCATTTTCTCTTCCACCCTCCTGATTGGGTAGACAATTCAGTGAGATACAATTATTCTGCCTCTTTTCATGTCTAAAGAAAAAATGAAATATAAAACATACAAATATTACAAATTCCCTCCTGTGGCCACAAGCACATAATTCCCAAATGTGTGCAGGCAGTTCTTGACTTATGACCACAATTGTGCCCAGAATTTTGTTGCTAAATGAGACAGTTGTTATATGAATTTTGTGCCATTATACAGCAACTGCCTTGCCACAGATATTTAGTGACTCACTAGTTAGTAACGTTGTTAAGTGAATTTGGCTTCTCCATTGACTTTGCTTGTCAGAAAAGTACAAAAGGAGATAGGACAGAAATAGATAGAGAAATAGAAATAAAAATAGAAAAAGAAATAGAAAAAGAAAAAGAAATAATAGAAATAGAAATAGAAATAGAAATAGAAATAGAAATAATAGAAATAATAGAAATAATAGAAATAGAAATAATAGAAATAGAAATAGAAATAGAGCTGGAAGAGACCTTGAAGGTTTTTTAGTCCAGCTGCCTGCTTAAGCAAGAGAACCTATACGAAATCACATGACCCCAACTGTCATAACTAAGAGTCAGTTGCTAAGTGTCCACATTTTCAAATGGTCCCTAAATGAATAGTTCTAATCGAGGACAACCCGTTTGGACTACTGTAACACTCTCTACATGGGGCTCCCCTTGAAGAGCACTCGGAGGCTCCAACTGGTCCAGAATGCAGCCACGTGGGTGATTATGGGAGCGACACGGCGCACCCATGTAACACCTCTCCTGCGCAAGCTGCACTGGCTCCCGGTGGTCTTCTGGGTGCGATTCAAGGTGCTGGTCACCATCTTCAAAGTGCTCCATGGCTTAGGACCCGGATATCTACGAGATTGCCTTCTGCCAGCGATGGCCTCCCACTGACCAACACGCTCCCACAGAGAGGGACTCCTCAGGGTGCGGTCAAACTATGTTGACTGGCGACACCCAGGGGGAGAGTCTTCTCTGTGGGGGCACCTGCCCTCTGGAACGATATGCCCTGGGGATACGTATGATTCCTGACCTATGTACCTTCCACCGTGCCCTTAAGACCTTACTATTCCAACAGGCTGGGCTGGCTTAATAAGGAGTGTTCCTGGGTGTTTTAATCTTTGATTTTTTAAATCTGGGGCCAAATTATTTAATACGTTTTTAAATTGTTTTTAAATTTTATATTTTATGTTGTTTTATTCGTGGCTGTATACCGCCCTGAGTCCTTTGGGAAAAGGGCAGTATAGAAATTTAAATAATAAATAAATAAATAATAAACCTGTATAAGTACGTATATCCATACGTTGGAGCTGAATCTCAGAAGTACTTCCCTTTCTACAAGCTATTGTGGATTTCACTTTTGCAATCTCTCCTTTGTAAACTTCTTTCAGTAGCCCCCATGTGGCAAGACAACAGAAGTTGCGGGAGGAGCGGGTTTACACAGCAAAAGTAGACAATGTATGGCATTTCTTCATCCTGCTTTTACCTGTTAAATATGTACAGTATTATGATCAATCATTCATGTTCCTTTCCCCAAATGGCATGGATTCAGTTACAGCAAGCATGGGAGGTCTGCAGCTCCAGGATCAAATCTGGTCTCTAAATTTACTTACTGGAGCCATGGGGAGCCTCTCTGTCCAGGGCTACTGAAAAATGACAGGATCATTTCCTATATTTCTGACAGTGGAAAGAAATGGAAATTGTAGCATGAGCCCTAAAATGGGCAAACCTTCAAGCAATCCCCTCCCCCAATAACTCTTTTCATCTAGGGTCTAGGGTCCCACCCGCCTGCGCACAATCCCATCCTATATCACTGTGTTGTTTGATGCTGGACACATGTGTGGATGGCACATGTGAGAGAATTCCCATGTTTTGTGACACTACACACATGCGTGCGCACGTTCACATTTCTGGTACTGGGCAAACTGGTCGTTATGGTATGTGACACCCACCTCTGGTCCCACCCATATGGTGTTGCTCAGCCTCTATCCAAAAGTTAACTCTGCTTTTAGACCCAAAATGTGAGTTTGAGGCCGAGGGAGATGATGTACTCATATTGATCATACGTACTCATACAACCCTTCGTTTCTATAAACAGAGGCATTGAATCAAAATTGTGAAGTACCACTTTATAAATCCTTTGTAAGGCTACATTTAGAATACTGTATCCAGTTATGGCCATCACATTACAAAAAAGACTTTGGAAAAAGTGCAAAGAAGAGCAACTAAGATGATTAAGGGCTGTGAGACAAAAAACATACGACGAATGGTTGCAGGAATTGGGTCTGGCCAGTCTAGAAAAAAGAAGGACTAGGGGTGACATGTTAGCAGTATTCCAATATTTGAGGGGTGCCGCAAAGAAGAAGGGGTCAACTTATTTTACGAAGCACCAGAAGGCAAGACTATCAAAGAGAGAAGCAACCTGGAATTAAGGAGAAACTTCTTAACAGTTAACAGTTAAGAGGACAGTTAATCAGTAGAACAGCTTGGCTTCAGAAGCTGTAGGTGCTTCATCATTGGAGATATTTAACAAAAGACTGTGCAGGCAACTATCTGAAATGGTATAAGTTTTCCTGCTTGAACAAGGGGTGGGACTTGAAGATCTCCAAGGTCCCTTCCAGCTCTATTCTGATTCATTTGATTTGAACTTGAGCATAGTTCTCCATGCTATCTGGAATCTTTAAAAAAATAATAATAATAATGTGGCAACCAACAGAGATATTTGCTAGCTTGCTTGCAAGTCCAACTCAGGGTGCTGGTTTGGACCCATGAAGACCTTCCTGGCATGGGATGGGGTTGTCTGAGGGACCATCTCTTCTTGCTTGCATTAACCTGCCCCATTACATCTGGCAGAGAAGCCCTGGTGTGGGTATCATCTGCCAGGGACCTACATTCAACAGAATAACAGAGTTGGAGATCTTCTAGTCCAGTGATGGCTAACCTTTTTGCCATCACGTGCCAGGAAAGGGGGGGGGCAGGGGAGGTTCACGTGCACGCATGCCCACACCCATAATTCTATGTGGCCTGTGCATGCGTGTGTGACACACACCCCCATGACTCCCCCTGCTCTTGGCATGTGATGGCCTGTTTTTCTTTCTCACCTGGCTCCAGATCCTCTCTATGCATCTGGGGAAGGCGAAAACAGTCTTCCCCACCCATTCGGAGGCCCGAACAAGCCCATTTTCCAACTTCCAATTGGACAGGAAGTGATGTTTTTTGCTCTCCCCATCCTCCAGAGACTCCCAGAGCTAAGCTGGCGTGCCAGGCGACATGACTCCACGTGCCACCTGTGACACGCATGCCATAGGTTCGCCATCATGGTTCTAGTCCAAACAGGAGACTATGATTATATGATTTCAGACAAATGGCTGTCCAGGCTCTTCTTAAAAGCCTCTAATGATGAAGAATCCATGACTTCTGAAGGCAAGCCTTACTACCGGTTAATTGTTCTCATTGTCAGAAAATTTCTCCTCAGTTCTAGGTTGATAGGTCCCAGGAGACCTGCCTTCTCTGCGGGGGCACTCACCTTATGGAACATCGCACCAGAATTAAATTAGATCCATCCTTTTTGATATTCTGGAAGACTCTCAAGATCTGGTTTTATGCTATCAAGTCTGGGGCTTCCTGGAACTGGATAATTATTTAGATGGCTATGGTGTCTTTGGTGGCCCTGAGCTTGGTGGCTTTCTTGCAGGCATTTCATTACCAAACTAGGTAACATCATTAATGCTACAAGGGAAAGGAGTTTGCTCTCATTTTTTATTTATTAGTATATTGAAGTAATAATAAAAGCAAATCCCATTCCAAGGACCCCACAAATATTCTCTTCTGCTGAGCTATTATTATTCCATCTTTGCTTAGGGCTTGTACCTCTTTTTTAAATAATATTTACTATTCAAGTAATGTTTACATTTTTTATCATTGTGTTCTTTTCGAAGAAATTTCCCCAGTTCATTCCCAGCTGGGTCAAACCACAGACACTGAGAAAAAATGGATGTAGAAGCCAGCTGCCAGAAAGTAGAATTCTTCTAATGTAGGAAGAAGCAAAAAGTGACACAGCTGGAGTATTCCTGGCTTGCAAGAAACTTGGGAGTTATGATTCAGAGCCTTTTATGCTTAATTCCCCTTCATCCTGCAGCTTGATGGGTTTTGACATGTTTCTGATTGCCCTGGGGATTGTTTTCCTGTTTTACTGGGTCAATCTTGGTCCCAGGTCTTTTGTTTTTCCTGTCCTAGGAGTTAATCCTGTCAGGGAGGCAGGAAAAGGGAGTTTTGGTTTACCTTGGATAGTTTATTTTTAGCCTGATTCCCCTTATCTTAATGGCTCTACTTAAGTGTTTCTGTTACTTTTCTGTTACTTTTGTAACAGCCATTAGCAGGGCTGCTCTGAGTTTTCCTTTCAGCTGGTGCTTCTTGGTTTTCTTAAAGGGGAAAGGGCTGGCTTGTGTCTCTTGGCACTGTTTTCTGATGTTTCTGGTGCTGTGAGGTTTCTAGCACTGTCTTTTTGAGGTGTACTTCGCACTGTTCTTTAATCTGTGGTTTTATCTGTTTGCTGGGTACATCTTCAGTGAGAAGGTGAGCTATGTAAGGATCATCTTCAGTGAGAAGGTGAGCTATGTAAATTTGATTAATAAATAACTGTCCAGTGGGAGTCTATCTCCTCAGCAGACCACCTGAATGTGTAGGGAGTTGCAGTGAGTAGGAGACAGAGTTGAATGTGTATCTTAGTGGTTTAACCATTTACCAATCTTCCATATATAGCTGCATACCGGGAAACAGCTTTTATATTGATGCTGCGTTTCAACACTGAGCTCAAGAGAGTATTTTGCCTTAAAGGTGCTTGGAAACCAGCAGGAAACAAATGGGTCTTATTACATCCTGACAAGCAGCAACTGAAATGTAACAATAAAATTACAACCTGATTACAACCTGATTTCTTTCTTATTGTAGAATAAGCATCCTGCTTCAAAAGGCTAAGGATAGGGATACCGCTCTCAATAAAAAGGTACAGAAGAGGATATGTATATGAGAAAATCAACCATATCTTGGCTCATTGATCAGCAGTTAATTTTTCCACCCTGTTTCCACACAGTGAAACAGCAAACAACTACAATAGCAAAAGCTGAATTACAGTTTTTAAAATGGGTGACCGCAAGCGGGGTCTTCCAAGAACCATTCCTCTTTATCTCAGTCAAGAAGAATTTTTTTTTAACTCTTGTTTGTGCAGTTTTCTTGGTACTCTCTGAGTTTGCTTGTTTGCTTGTAGATGTTTCCTTACCCTCCTAGGTAATTACGTGAGTGAGTGTCCCAGTTCACACACCGTAGTTTGCCCTGCCAACCTTGGTGGGCTGTGGTTCACTCTTTTTAATAACTTAAATTTTAATATAAAACATAAGGAATCCATAAAACCCACTAGAGACAATATATTTAAGATTTGGCATACTTTATAGTAGGAATGTTAATTTTGACAAAGTTCACTATCACGTTGGTGTTGGAGAAGACTCTTGACAATATAATAGACAACCTAAAGGATCCTTGAACAAATTAAGGATAATTGAACAATTTAACCCAGATGTCTGCGTTCCAGAAAAAAACCCCAACTCCAAGTAAAGACTCTGAAGCATGCATTTTTCAAACTTCTATTTACTAGAATAGGTAAACTGGCACATTTGGGAAAACCTGAATCTGAGACATCCGAGTTTTCCCTCAGTAAGTCAAAATCCCCAAAACCATCCCCTCACTCCTCAGCCGATCACATGCTCCAATCAACCGCCATCCCATCTCGAGACATCACTCCAACCACTCCTTCTCCAAATGCAGGATCGGCCTGACCTTGATCGACAGGAAGAATGCTATTATGTCTACAGACAACCCCTCTACTAAATCCCCCCTCCTACTTTCTCACATATAAGAAGGTGGCAGCATGGAAGCTTCCAGCCTAATATGGCTTCCAAAGCTGACATCAGAGTTCTTACTTGAGGCACAAAGGACCAGACTCAAATTATCCTATTTTGGATTCATTCTGTGAAGACCCAGTTCTCTGGAAATGGGTATAATGTTGGAGAAGATGGAAGGCAACAGAAGGAGACAACCAGCAACAAGGAAGATGGAGGGAAGATTGTAGGGACAGTAATTGGGAGACATGAAAGAACAGGTTGGGGGATAATTTACCTATATGGTCACTGGGAGCCAAAATTTTGGTGGCACATAATACAATATTCACCACCATCTTGTGGATAAAAAAGCAGAGCAGAATTTTGAAGTAACATATTCTGCAGTTAATTGATAACACTGTATACACACACACATCCTGTTTCCCTGAAAATAAACCCTATCCTGAAAACAAGCCCTAGCATGGTTTTAATGTGTGCACCTAATATAGGCCCTATCCCAAAATAAGACCTACTTAAAAGTCTGTGCAGCCGTCTGTTTCCCCATTCTGTCTGGTTGCTCACTGTGCCACGGCTATGAGGCAGAGTGATGGTGGAGCTGCTCCTCACCCCTCATACTGCCTTATATCAGGACCCACACAGCCAGGCCATCCTGGCGGCAGCAGCAGCAACCTTGTGCATCAGAAGCCCAGGTGGCCACCAGTCCAGTTCTTCTGCTTGCTCATGGCTTCAGTGTAGACCAAGCAGTGTGCTGGTGCCGTGGTGGTGAAGTGAGGCAGGTGTCGGGGCACGGATGGCCTGGCTGTGGGGATCCTGAGGTAAACCAGTATGGGGTGCATGGGACAGCTCCACCCGCCTCACCTCATGGCCGCAGCACCAGCACAAGTGTGTTGCTTGGCCTCTGTTGCAGAAGAAGTTGCGGGGCCCTCCTTTACAAGGCTGCTACTGCCATGGCCTCAAGGCGAAGCAGGTGTGGAAGCATGGATGGCCTGCCTGCAGAGGCCCTGAGGTAAATCGGTGCAGGGCGTGTTGAGCAGCTCTATCCCCTTTGCCTCATGGTGGTGGCACTAGCACACCATATGGCCTCCAGCCCCACCATTAGCAAGCTGAAGAAATGGGAAGAAGAAGTACATGGGGGAAAAAAGTAAGACACCCCCCTGAAAATAATCCCTAGTGCCTATTTTGGGACCAAAAAGAAATTAAGACTTGGTCTTGTTTTTGGAAAAACATGGTGTATATATATGATATATCCTAGCATTTTTTCCCAATATCCACTTTATTTAAGACTTGAATTCCTTCACAGGGATCTTATAGTCATCTTCTAGAATATTACATTATATATCAAGTTGGATGAGAGGTTCAAGGTCATCTTATCTAGTGTTTCTCTACTTTGGCAACTTTAAAATGTGTGGAGTTCAACTCCAGCATGCTGGCCTGAGAATTTTGGGAGTTGAAGTTCACACCTCTTAACATTGCCAAGGTTGAGAAATACTGTTCTAGTCCCTGCCAGGGCTGGAAATCTCATATCATCCCAGAGAAATTATCATTTAACATTTATTTGAAAGCCTCAAATTATGGAGTCCTCATGATTCTTCTTGAGACTGATTGTTTCTTGATTGGAAATTCCTCCTTATTTCAAGTTTGGATCTCTTTTCCTAAAGCTTAGCCCACTGGTTCTTGTCCAGCTCTTGAAAGCTATTGAAAATAAATCCATACCCTCCTCCAATAGGAGGAGGGTATGGCAACCTTTCCAATATTGGCAACCTTTCCAATATTGAGAGATTGCTAACATATTTCCCCTTAGCCTTCTTCTCTTTAGGCATAGCACGAAGACTTATTATAGCAATAGACATATACCGCTTCACAGTGCCTTACAATTACAGCCCTATCTAACTGGTTTTTACAGAGTCAGCCTATTGCCCCCAACAAGCTACATCAGTGATGGCGAACTTTTTGGCACCAAATGCCAAACAGGGAGCACCTCGCACACGTTCTTTGCTCGCACACACTCGTCAGAGCTGTGATCAGGAAGAGGAGCTGCCCAAGGGGCATGCGCACACCGGATAAAGTACTTCCGGTTTCTGGCACATGCATGCCAGCAAGTCTTCTGGTTACTGCCGTGCATACGCACATGCCAATCAACTGGCCAGCGCACATGCTCACACTGGAAAATGGTAGACCAACTCTTCCGGTTTCCAGCACGGTCGCATGCACAAAGGCCAGCTGATTGGAGCATGTGCATGTGTGCCAGAAACCTGGAAGAGGAACCGGCGTGCCATGCATGCCAGGCGACATGGCTCCATGTGCCACTTCGGGCACACGTGCCATAGGTTTGCCATCACGGAGCTAGGTCCTCATTTTACCAACCTCGGAAGGATGAAAGGCTGAGTCAGCCTTGAGCTGGTGGGACTCGAACTGCCAAAGTGCTGGCAGCTGGCAGTCAGCAGAAGTAGCCTGCAGTACTGCATTCTAACCACTGTGCCACCATGGCTCAATTATAGGTATGGAGTGTCAATTTGGTGTAGTGTTAAAATGTTGAAACCAGGAGACTGTGAGTTCTAGTTCTCCCGTAGGCATGAAAGCCAACTAGTGGACTTTGACCCTGTCAACCCATCTCATAATATTGTTAAAATAGGAGGTGGAAGCACTTAGTAGTATAGTCTTTATTGCCATTGTGCATCATATATACACAATGAAATTGGTTATGTTTGTATGTTGACACTTTTAACACTTCGTATGTTGCCTTGCCTTGTATAAAATAAAAATGGGTTACACATATATCAATCAATAAATAGACCAACAAATAGGTTCTAAGTAAAATTATAGTACCAATAAAGGAGAATATTTGTAGCTCAGAGTTGAAATGAGGGGTCAAGGAACTGTCAAACCAGCTAGCAATAAACGGCTCTCCAAGATCACTCCCCCCAGGTATGACAGGGCAAGCCACTGGAATATAAATTGAAAGCAAACCCCATTTCTCACTAGCACTGATGATATTATGTAGTTGGATAATGAAACATCTGGAAGAAAACAATCAAGCTCCAAGAATACCAAGGAGCCCTAACATGAAAAATTCTAAATCAGTGTTTTCCAACCTTGAAAACTTCAAGGTGCATGGACTTCAATCCCCAGATTTCCCCAGCCAATTTTGCTAATTGGGGAATTCTAGGAATTGAAGTCTACACATTGTAAAATTGCTAAAGTTGAAAAACACTGTTCTGAATAGTATTACTCACGGGTGGGCTTCAAAAATTTTAGCAAGGGGTTCTCTGCCCGGTTACTGGGTGGGCGTGGCCATGGTGGGCGTGTCCTAGTTGGCCTCCTGCACCACAGTATGTGTGTATAGGGGGGTGTTTTTGTACCCTCCAGAGGCTTTCCTCAAGCCTCCAATAGGGCAAAAACAGCCTCCCCAGGCTCTGGAGGCCGTCTGGAGGCCTTCCCAAACTTCCGGTAGGCCTGTTTTTCGCCTTCCCTGAGCCTCCGTGTGCACCTTGCACTTACCTGCATCCAAAACGGGTTGCCTGGAGACTCCTGGGAGGGGTGGGGTGGGCGGGCCAGCCATGAGTAGGATTTGGGGGTTCTCCGAACTGCACAGAATCTTAGTTAGAGGTTTTCCCAAACCCCTGCGAACCCCCAACAGCCTACCCCTGGTATTACATATATAACAGCATACCCCTGCTTCACTGACTGTAGCCCACAAACCTCGTCTGTCATCGTGCTATTTTCTTTTCTGTAATATAGAAAGATTGGGAGTCTGTAGATCAGTAACTTAAGTTTCTCTCTAGTTGCAATTCTCTGAAAATAATGTGGTCCCATAAGTCAGTATTTAGTTATGAGAGTTAAAGGTTCTTGTCAATAGCTTTACTCTGGGGCTGCGTTTCTTTCTATAGTAGTTCAAGTTGTTGATTTTTCTCCCCCCCCCCTTTTTCTAAATGTTACACAACAGCTTTGAAATGAAAAGGCCACTTTCATTTTTCTTTGTTTATAAAGTCAATCAATTTCTGCCTTTCTGCAATTATTGAGTAATTAAAGACCTCTGCACAGAGGGAGGAAGCATTAGGTCCATGCATATGAGGTTTAACATCACTTCATTAGATTTGCAAAATGTTGCCCATGAAAAGAAACAAAGCAGGCCTGAGAATTGTTCCTTTCTGCTAGCAAGAGATGGATCATTTCAGTGTTTGGGTTTTTTTTCAGATTCATAGCAATTTATTCCATCACCATTTCACATTTTCCAGTCTTCTAAACTTTTTTTTCTTAACATATTCTAATATATTCTAACATGGCAAGAAGCTCTGTTGGATAAAGCAGGAGTCTCCAAGCAGGGCCGGATTTTCCTATAGGCTAACTAGGCTTCAGCCAAGGGCCTCAAGATCAAGAGGGGCCTACATTCAAATTGTTAGCAAAATTAAAATTACACTATTCTACAAACAGTGAACATTAAAACACTGTACGGGCCTCATAAGTGGCATAGCCTAGGGCCTCTTTTCATCTAAATCCAGCCCTGTCTCCAAGTGATGGTCCATGGACTGGCGACGGTCTGTGGCATACCAGAAACAGAGCCACGCAAACAAGCGAAGCCCCATCCACGGGATGCCTGCAGCATGCAGCATGCAAAACCATGCCCCTTCCGGTCCATGGAAAAACTTCTCTCTATGGAACCAGTCACTGGTGCCCAAAAGGTTGGGGATCACTGGGATAAGGTACAGATTTTATATCCCATTTTGCTATTGTGTGCATCTGAACATCACTGCCATTGTCACTAGGGTAGAACAGGGAAGCCAATATTGGAAAGCTGATATTGTAGAATTGGGAAACAAGAATCTCCAGGTGAGATTCAAGGTGCTGGTGATGACCTATAAAGCCCTACATGGCTTAGGCCCAGGATATTAGTTGGACCATCTGCAGCCAGCAACAGCTGCCCATTGCCCGGTACGTTCTCACAGGGAGGACCTTCTCTGGGTGCCGTCGGCTAGACAATGTCGGCTGGCGGCCCCCAAGGACAGAGCTTTCTCTGTGGGTGCTCCCACTCTTTGGAATCAACTCCCCCTGGGGCTTCGGTTGGCTCCTGACCTTCGCACCTTCCGCCGCGAATTAAAAACATGGCTGTTTACATCACCCAACCTGGACTGAGAGGGTTGATTATTTTAGTGGGTTTTAATATGTGTTTTAAATTATATATTTATATATTTGCATACTTTGTGTATGTATTCTATGTTTGTTGGGTTTGTTTTTTGTTTGTTGTGAGCCGCCCTGAGTCTACGGAGATAGGGCGGCATACAAATTGCATAAAATAAAATGAGAGAGAGAGAGAGAGAGAGAGAGAGAGAGAGAGAGAGAGAGAGAGAGAGAGAGAGAGAGAGAGAGAGAGAGATCTTTACAGGCTTGAACATTGGCCCCTATCTAACAAAATGAAATTCAATTTAGAGAAAAGTAAGGTTTTACGTTTAGGCAAGAAAAACCAAATACACAAGTACGGAATGGGTGGTACCTGGCTTGACAGTAGTAACTACAAGAGGGATCTTTGTGTCCTAGTGGACAATCACTTAAATATGAGCCAGCAATGTGCTGTAGCTGCCAAAAAAGCCAACAGAGGGATAGAATCAAGATCATGGGAAGTGTTAATACCATTTTATATAGACCACACTTGGAATATTGCATCCAGTTTTGGTCACCATGATATAAAAAAGATGTTGAGACTCTAGAAAGAGTGCAGAGAAGAGCAATAAAGATGATTAAGGGGCTGGAGGCTAAACCATATGAGGAACAGTTGCAGGAAATGGGTATGTCTAGTTTAATGAAAAGAAGGACTAGGGGAGACATGATAGCAGTGTTCCAATATCTCGCTGCCATAAAGAAGAGGGAGTCAAGTTATTCTCCAAAGCACCTGAGGGTAGGACAAGAAGCAATGGGTGGAAACTAATCAAGGAGAAAAGCAACCTAGAACTAAGAAGAAGTTTCCTAACAGTGAGAATAATTTATCAGTGGAATAGTTTGCCTTCAGAAGATGTGGGTGCTCCATCACTGGAGGCCTTCAAGAAGAGATTGGACAACCATTTGAATGAAATGGTCTATGGTTTTCTGCTTGAGCAGGGAGTTGTACTAGAAGACCTCCAAGGTCCTTTCCAACTCTGTTATTCTGGAAAACACAAAATTTGAAAATGAACATTTCTTTAAAAAGTGGGGTCTACTGTAAAGAGATCTTGGACATCACAGCAATCAAGAAGTTATCTGGAACAAGCTTTGGTCATTGGTCTTGAAAACAAATTACAGTGCTGCTTCTATGCTATGTTGTTGTTAGTTGCAAAGTCATGTCTGACCCATCATGACCCCATGGACAACGTTCCTCCAGGCCTTCCTGTCCTCTACCATCTCCAGAGTCCATTTAAGCTCATGCCTACTGCTTCAGTGACTCCATCCAGCCACCTCGTTCTCTGCTGTCCCTTTCTTCTTTTGCCCTCAATCTTTCCCAGCATTAAGCTCTTCTCCAGTGAGTCCTTCCTTCCTATTAGACGGCCAAAATATTTGAGTTTCATTTTCAGGATCTGGACTTTTAATGAGCAGTCAGGGTTGATCTCCTCTAGGACTGACCAGTTTGATTGCCTTGCAGTCCAAGGGACTCACAGGAGTCTTCTCCAGCACCGTAGTTCAAAGGCCTTAATTCTTTTTGGTCATGTTATAAGTCAGACCAATTTTAGCAATGATGTTGAAGGTCTTTAGATGGGTTGTACACTGATATTTGACAGAGGATCTCTCTCTTTGTGGCTATGAAGATATGGGAAGGGAAGAGTCTTCAGACAGCCACAACTGAAGAAAGCATTTTTTGTTGTGGCTCCAGAGTGTTGCAAGGCTAGGAAGAAGTTTATGTTAGGGATATATCGAGTTACCATTAAAACTGTTCCTGGCCTGTGCTCATGCCAGCTTGACTCTAAACCAGCTTAAGAAAATCCTCTCCATATTGAGTCTCATTGGTAGCTTGCAAATTATTCTATCTGGAAAACAGATTATCATGTTCTCCCATTGGACAACTCCCTATTGCTGCGCCCTCCCACCTTCTCTCCCAGGAAATTAATAACCAGACATTTTTTTTTCTCCTGTGGGCAGGTCTTCCTGGACATATTTATTTACATACATGGGCACATGTGTATTGGCACTTATACATACATACAAACATACATACATACATACATACATACATACATACATACATACATACATACACACACACTTAGCAGAGGGTGCTAAGAATCAACAGATCAGGCCATCTTCAGACTTTAAAGATAGGAATGATAAACGCTAGTCTGTTTGAGAAGAATCAAACTTAGAATAAATAGTGTATGAGCTAGAACAAATCAAGTGGGATGTAATCTGACTATGTAGAGTTGGGTATAAAAATAAAGGACTGTTTGACAGTAGATTTGGCACCTCTTATATTATTGAGGAACAAATGATGGTAGACTAAGCACTTTTGGATTGATTACCAAATAATACCTAACAAAAAGTATCCTCACATTCAACAGCCATTCATATTGAATAATTTAGCTAACTGTTAAATTGTCTGAGTGCTTCATTTTTCAACTGATATAGGTGTGTGCACCAACCAGCAGTCACAGATATGAAGCAAAGGAAGTTTATAAGGCATTTATGAAATCAATTGAAAAATCGCCACTTCAAAATTGTTATACTATAAATGACATGACTGCAAGGAGAAGGACAAGGAGAAGTTATCACTCTATGAGAGAGGGGTGGTTTCTAAATGATAGAGATAGATAGATGAGCGAGGGAGAGAAAGATAGGTAGGTAGGTAGGTAGGTAGGTAGGTAGGTAGATAGATAGATAGATAGATTGATAGATAGATAAAACTTGCAAATAATACATAGGTTTGTTTGGGCTATTCAAGAGCTGAGAATAAAAGCTTTTCTTAAGTAAAATTAAAATGAACTCCTGATTTTTTTTTTAAAAAGCAAATATATTTCTGGCAGGTTTTAAACCACCACGTGGTTTGACTCTCTGCCAAGTGACAGTCTTAGATCACCACTTGCTACCCTATATCTTCAATACTTCTCCAACGGTGGGGTTGAACCTCTTAGAGTACATGACAAGCACTGGCTCAGTTCAGGGAATGGTCCTTCCTCTGTAAAGTTGCCACTGAATTGCAGAGTTAGGGGCACGCCAGACACCATAGGGAAAAATCGTTGAATCATAGGGTTTGGAGGTCTTCTAATCCAAACCCTTGTTCAAGGCAAGAATATTATTCCATCCTAGCCAAATGGTTGTCCAATCTAGCTTTGAAAAAGGGCAATTTTGAAGAGGAGCACTGGATGTTGACATTGTCCATTTTTTTCCTTCCAGAAGAGCCTAAGAATGAAGCTAGAAGAAAATCCATATCTGCTTACAATCTGCATGTCACTACCAGGTTTTCATTCCACAGCCTGGCCATTTATTTTATGTCTTAAGTGCTTCTCTGCCAGAACCCTTGGTTTATTTCTGTGAGTTGGAAATTGGGTGTTTTAAATTACTTTATTATTTATTTTACTGGGATTTATTGTTTTCTCTCGGTTTTTTTATGGAATGCAATCTGCCGTGAAATTCTCTTGGATAGTGATAGGACCATAAATATTTAAAGGAAGGAAGGGTGGAAGGAAGCAAAACACCAACAACAGAAAAGATCCAGAGAATCTGCAAATCAACAGATTAAATATACTCCAGCTCATTTAGAACTTCCTAATAACTCTGTTGAACTTCACAAATGTACAATTTAGAAAAGTGAAAGACCTGTTTAATTAATAGTTATAAATTTGGAAGATTATTAAATGCCTTCATCAGGTTCTCTAGTTAGGGGAGAAAAAAGAGAAGATTAAGGAAGTAGTTGGTTTTACTGCCAATGTACAGTTTGTGTGTCTCTTCTTTAGTTTGGCTGGTGATGCCTTAGTGCGGTTCAGTTATCACTGAGGTGCTCAATAAGGATTTTGAGAAGCAATCTGTAAGCATAGGGAGATATCATTTTAAACCCTCATCTTTATAAATAGAAAATCCTGCTGCCAAAATCCATTCTATGTGATCCAAATGCGAGTGTGGATTATACCTGCTCACTTTAAAAAACAACCAGCCCAAAATTCTTTCCTGTTTCTAGTTTAGATCAGGGGTTTCAAACTCAATTTCATTGACGGCTGCCTCAGAATTGTGCTTGACCTCCAGGGGCCAGAATGGGTGTGGCCAGGGTGGGCATGGCCAGCCTGATGTCACTTATATCAGGGGCGCCTGTAGCAGCCCGAGCACTCTACCAGCAAAAACAGGTTCCTGAGCTTTGTTTTCGGCTGCGACGGTCTCCTGCAATCCTCTGCCAGTGAAAACGGAGCTCAGGAGGGCCACACACAGTCCTCCCAAGCTCCATTTTCACTGGCAGACAGATTGTGGGCTGGTCCGTCACTGTTTATAGTGAAGGCCTTGAGTTTGACATCCCTGGTTTAGATATTAATTTATGGATAAAAAAAATCAGCTTGAACAACTTAGAACCTATTATATTTACACAATAGCTCTGAGGGGTCATGGCCCCATCATATCCCAGTTCAGGGGAGGATGAGGAACAGGGAGCATCCAACAGGGATGATACGTTTCTCCTAGAATGTCTGGTGAGTCCAGGGATTAAGCATGATGCTGTCCCAGGCCCCTCCAGCATTGGGACAGGTGATCGACCAGATGGGGATCTGCCTGCCCTCACAAACACAGGGGATGATCGGCAGACAGGCAGTGGTAATGAGAGGCAACAGATCTCCTTTGTTGAGGAACAGCTGCCTCCCCCACCTGATCCGAGGGCAGGGAGAATGGAGCAGAAGGAAGCTCAGAGGAGGTCTGCGAAGCTGCCCTGCCCCTCCTCACAAGAAACACCTGGCTTGAACTGCTTTAATCAGAGGCCAAGGGAAGATGCCTTCATCAGGAACAATTGTTTGCTTTGGGATGCACTTCCCAGGCCTTTGTAAACTCTGCTTCTTTGACCTCAGATTGTGTGTCTGCCTTGTGAATTCTGAAAAAGAATGGAATAGAATGGAAGGGAGGGGAAGGGAAGGGAAGGGAAGGGAAGGGACCTTGGAAGTCTTCTTATCCAGCCCCGTGCTCAAGCAGGAGAACCTATACCGTTTCAGATAACTGACTGTCTAGTCCAGTGATGGCTAATCTTTTTGCCATCACGTGCCAAAAGCGGGGGGAGCGTGGTGGGGTCACACGCACGCGTGCCCACATCCGTGATTCTATGCCCCCCCGTGTCCCCCCCGCTTTTGGCACGTAATGGCACGATGGGCCCGGTAGGCCCCTTTTTTGCTCTCCCCAGGCTCCAGAGCCTTTCTAGGAGCCTGGGGAGGGCAAAAACAGCTTTCCCCACCCCCATGAGGCCCTCCAGAGGCCGGAAACAGTGTGTTTCCTGACTTCTGGTGGGCCCAGAAGGCCCAAAAATCAGCTGGCTGGCCCACGCATGTGTGTTGGAGCTGAGCTCGCGTGCCCACCGATATGGCTCCACGTGCCACCTGTGGCACCCGTGCCATAGGTTCGCCATCACGGGTCTAGTCTCTTCTTAAAAACCTCCAGTAATGGAGCACTCATGATTTCTGGAATAGTGGTTAATTGTCCTCACTGTTAGGAAGTTTCTCCTTAATTCCAGGCTGCTTCTCTCTTTGATTAGTTTCCATCCATTGCTTCTTGTCCTGCCTTCAGGTGCCTTGGAGAATAATCTGATCGCCTCCTCCCTGTTGCAGGTTGCCCTTCTTTGCCGACTATGGACCTTGCCTTGCAGACTTAGTTTGGATTTAGCTTGTGGGACTGTGTTGTACTGTCTGTGGAAAAGTTTGTGTGGGAAAGTGAAAGTGGGAAAGCACTGTGCCTTCGGGGAAAATTAGGGGTGGGGCTTTCCCGAGACGGTTGTAAGACCATTTATTGTGGGATAGCAGAGCAATAAAAGACTTTATTGAAGTCTGCAGCTGCCTATGCGACCTGGGTCATAACACCATGTCTTTATGCTTCAAGCAAAACTGACTGCTTGATATGTCACTTTTCTTAAGATTTCTAGTTATGTAGTCCTTGTATTCATATTTGCGCTTCGGGGTGGATAACCCTGAGTTCCAAGCTGCTTCAATTACATTATCATATATATTAATATATGCTGGAATGGCAGGATAGTACCAGCTGGTTCAGAGGAACCTCAAGGTCTGGACATCTGCACAGAGTAGAAAATTGCCCCAAATCTAACTGGCTTATGAGCATATGCATTATCCAGAGAGAAAATGCAGGCTACCGAAGAGTGGGTGAAAATTCAATATTTGAATTGAATTGAATACAATGTTCTGAATGGGAGAAATCTCTACTACCTATTGCTGCTATCATAATGATTTCTGTTCTTACTGCTATTGCTAATGAAGCGTCTGATGTTTTGTAAATTATCATTAATTACCTCCTTAAGTGAAATTGAATAATTGCACGTATGTGCTTGATGTTATTTTAAGAACATGTACTATTTAAGATTGCAAATGTTATCCTGCAAATCAGCTTGAAGGGTTGGAGAGCTTCCATGCAGAAGTCCCATCCATTCTGAAGTTCTGCAAGATATTAACAGAGAAGAAAGAAGAGAGGATGGACAAATGTGATTTTTTCCCCGTTTTTGAATGAACCAATGGACCTAGGCCAGCTCCAGGGTCAGCAGACAAATTCAATAGGGAATTTCAGAGTCAACTTGTGAATCCAGACTCACTTCCAGTGTACTCACCAAATATATTCTGGTTATCCAATTCAGTGCTTCTCAACCTGGGTTACTTTAAGATGGGTGGACTTCTCAACGGATGGCTGGCGAATTCTGGGAGTTGAAGTCCACCCATCTTAAAGGTTGAAAATGTTGCTCTAATTTCTTTTCATCTCTCTCAATAATAAAACCTAGAATTCAGAATCAAAAAATTAGGGGTATTAGAAATTAAATCTTTCCCTTCAGGATTGAACCATTGTCTTTTTTTTCCCTATTTTTTTTTTTTAAAAAAACACACACACAATACATCTTTTCGGAACAGAGCATTAAATTTATACAACTTTTCTCAACTATTACCATCTTATAGAAAGCTAACTCATATTAACTTGATCAAAACAATTACCCTTCTATTAATCCACCTTAAATCTTGATTCAATTAATACCTCATAATGCATTTCACAATTCTTACCCCAAATACTCACTATTAAAAATACGGTTTTTAATTTTAATTAATAAAACACATTTATATTTCTAAATTTTATTTACATTTCTAGAACTTCCTTACATTTTATTATTACTTCATATAATATTCATTAAAACTTTATTTATTATGTCATCAAATTTAAATCTTATCTCTGCTCTTGAAAATATACCAATTTAACATTTAAACAAAGTTCTTATTTCAAATAACACAACATAATACAATTCATCATTATCTCCCTAAATTTTGTCTATTTAACAATACCATTTATATAAAAGTCAATTTAAATGAGTCTTATTTAAATCATAAATAAATCATAATCCTATATCATTTCAATTTTCCTTTCTTTTTGCTTAAATAAATATATTATTGAAGATATTCAAATTATTACAATTATTATAGGTATTTAAACAATATCCCAATTATTATAGCCATCAATTTTCTCAGATATTACCATCCAATAAATTAATAAAAATAAATTACCATCCAATAGTCAATAAAAATAATTCATTATATCCATTGATATATTTTCTTTTTACACAATCTAATTTTCATATATTTTAGCTTCAATCCTTATTTCAAGTCTAAGTATATTTTCTCTCATTTCTATCTTCTTTTTTCTATCCCCTATTTTACCCACTGTTAATCTCAGTGGAATCATCAGGATTGAGACATTGTCTTCATCCTCCACCAAAAAAAAAAGAGGAGAGCATGGGAAACATTTCAAAACGGGCCCTCCTTAGTTTTCCAGAGAGTAAAAGGAAAGAAAGGGAGAAATAACTTATGACTGTTTTTCACACCTACAACTATTGCAGTATCCCCATGGTCACGTGATCAAAATCCAGACCCTTAGCAACTGTCTCATATTTATGACAATTGCAGTATCCCAGGGTCATGTGATCCCCTTTGTGACCTCCTGACAAGCAAACTCAATGGGAAAACCAGATTCACTTAACAACCATGTTACTAACTTAACAACTGAGGTGATTCACTTACCAATTCTGGCAAGAAAGGTAGCAAAATAGGGGGAAACTCACTTAACAGTCTCGCTTAGCAACAGAAATGTTGGGCTCAATTATGGTTCTAAGTCGAGGACTACCTATATTTTTCAACCTGGAATCTTCCTCAGGACTAACTACAATCCCGAATTGCAATTCCTAGCTATTGGCTGTAGAGAAAAAATCTAAGCCTGTGTGATGATAATGACTTTCCAGTGACGTTCACCGTTACCAATGAAAGAGAATATTTGTAGCGCAGGGTTGAAATGAGGGGTCCTTGCAGTGGTGGGTTGCCCCTGTTTCACACTGGTTCTATAGAACCGGTAGTAAAACTGGCGGGAGGCTCTGTCCACCGACCCTGATGTCATCAGAACACTTCTGTGCATGCACAGAAGAGTGCGCACCGGTAGTAAAGGGAAGTAGAACCCACCCTGGGCCCTTGGTGCTCTCTGAGCTTGCTTCTTTTCTTGCAGTTGTTTCATTACCCAAACGAGGTAACCTCATGAGTTCTGGTGATGCTGCCTAATATGGGTAATGAAACAACTGCAAGAAAACATGCAAGCTCAGAGAGCACCAAGGACCCCTCGCCCTCCTATTTGACTTGGAATAAAGAGTTCCATAGTTGTGCCCAAACCCAACTGCCATTCTTGCTCTTTGCTGTCTAATTTTTTGCAACTCAGAAAAGTAATTAAAATTGGTAAGACATCTTCCAATATATATTGAACACCTAGACACACTAAGTACCAGATTTCAGAAATGTCTACTTTATCTAGTGGCATCCTGTTTATTCAAGGAGGCATATGGACTACTGTAATGTTCTCTACAAGGAGCTCCCCTTGAGGAGCACCCGGAGACTCCAACTGGCCCAGAATGCGGCCGCCCAAGTGATTATGGAAGCGACTTGTTGCTCCCGTGTGACATCTCTCTTGTGCGAACTGCACTGGCTCCCAGTGGTCTTCCGGGTGCGTTTCAAGGTGCTAGTCACCATCTTCAAAGCACTCCATGGCTTAGGACCAGGATACTTACAGGACCGCCTTCTACCATCAAATGCCTCCCACCGTCCGATACGCTCTCACAGAGAGGGCCTCCTCAGGGTGCCGTCGGCCAGACAATTTCAGCTGGTGACCCCCAGGGGGAGAGCCTTCTCTGTGGGGGCTCCTGCCCTATGGAATGAGCTGCCCCTGGATATAAGAAGGATCCCCGACCTCTGCACCTTCCGTCATGCTCTTAAGACTCTATTGTTCCATCAAACTGGCCTGACCGAATAGATTAATTTTAAAGGGTTTTAAATGGTTTTAAAGGGGTTTTACCTAGGGGTTTTAATAATGGCCAAATGCTTTAGATTATTTTAGTGGTTTTTAATTTTTGTGTGGGGTTTGTTTTAGTATGGCTGTACACCATCCTGAGTCCTTCGGGAGAAGGGCGGTATAGAAATGTAACCAAATCAAATCATATCATATCATATCATATCATATCATATCATATCATATAAAATGCTCCTTCTTCTTAACCATTAGTCCACACTTTTTTTTTCTTTTTGCTTCATGTACATATTTATTTGTCAAGAACGTATTAGGTAATAAGTATAAACATGAATTGGATACATAAAATAGATACAAATAGAGGAAATATTGCGACAGAAACAGTAGGCATGTTGGTGCTCTTATGCACATCCCTTACAGACCTCTTAGGAACGGGGTGAGGTCAACAGTACACAGTCTAAGGTTAAAATTTTGGGGATTTGGGGATGAAACCACAGAGTCAGGTAGTGAATTTCAGGCACTGACCACTCTGTTGCTGAAGTCGCATTTTCTGCAATCAAGTTTGGAGCGGTTTACCTTATGTTTGCATCTATTGTGTGCTCGTGTATTGTTGCGGTTGAAGCTGAAGTAGTCATTGACAGGTAGGACGTTGTAGCAGATAATTTTATGAGCTACGCTTAGGTCATACCGAAGGGGGTATAGTTCTAAGTTTTCTAAGCCCAGAATTTCTAGTCTGGTGGCATAAGATATTTTGTTGTGAGCAGAGGAGTGGAGGATTCTTTTCGTGAAATATTTTACACATACTGTCAGAATCTTAGGGAGGGGGGAAAATTGCTCTATGGTGTGTGCTACTATGAAGAGACAATTAGATATTCTCCATGTTGATTTGCCTGATGACCGATCTCTTGATTATAAACTTAAAACAACTGAGAACCTATCAGCACTGTTCAATTGCCTAAATCAGTTGCCACATCCAATATTATTGGATCACTAAAGACTAGCCTCAGCTGAGCAAAGCAGGTATCACTGGGTGATGATCTATATGAATAGCTTTTTTGTGATCAAGGCTGCTTTGTTTTCAGCCTTGTGGATCCTTTTGTCTCTAAAGCTATTCTTTATTTGGAAATGGGTCTTTGGGAAAATACGAAGAAGATGGTCACATTTGAAGAAACCTCTGCCTTTCCCTTCCCTTCTTCATCAATTTCTCTTCTCTTCTCTTCTCTTCTCTTCTCTTCTCTTCTCTTCTCTTCTCTTCTCTTCTCTTCTCTTCTCTTCTCTTCTCTTCCCTTCCCTTCCCTTCCCTTCCCTTCCCTTCCCTTCCCTTCCCTTCCCTTCCTCATGTATTTATCTTCTTCCCTTCTTCCTCTATTTATCCTCTTCCCTTCCCTTCTTCATCTATTTATCCTCTTCCCTTCCCATCTTCATCTATTTATCCTTTTCCCTTCCCTTCCCCCATAAACATTTTTTGTGGCTTCTTTACCTCTAAACTGTCACTGAATTTAATTGCATTTGAGGAAAAATATACAACTGGAAAATCTTTGGGGATCAATGGGTTTTCTAAAATTGTAAAGGTCTAATTCTTCATTTCCCTAACAGAATTAGTGTAGCCCTGCCGATTGGGGACTCTGCGAATGGAAGAGAAGCAAATCTATAAGGCATAAAATTGAAAGAAGCTGGTGTAATTCATGATGATTTTTCAGTTCAGGTGGGGAATTAATTACTTGTAAATTGAAGCATTAGCTCTGCCTAGTGCTTCAGATTCAATGTCCAAAAAGAGTTTTGGAGCATGGAGATGTGCAATTGAATATTGCAACTTTCTGAAAGCAAGGTGTACCTTTTCCCAAGGTTGTACAAAAGAGTACAATTTCTTTGTGGTGTTGCAGAGGGGTTCTGCATCACTTCACCCATGTGGTCAAAAGCATAGTTTGGAGATTGAAGGCAAAGCACTAAACAGCTGCCCCATCTCAGTTTATGATTCAGGGAATACATGCAAGAATACTGAGGATGGACTTAATTGGATGGGATACTAGCAGGTAATTCAATAGCTTTAGACTAAGACTGGAAACTTATTGGGTGGGGGTGGGGGGAAGCAATGACACATTACAAGGATGTATCCATTTAGCCAACTGAGGGAAGGGTGGGGAGTTTCCTTTTTATCCAAATGTGATAAAATGTTCATTGTATTTTTTTTTATTAATTATTATTAATCATATTTCTATGCCGCCCACTCTCCGAGGACTCTGGGCGGCTTACAACAATCGACAGTATACTAAATAGCATATTGCCCCCAACAATCTGGGTCCTCATTTTACCCACCTCGGAAGGATGGAAGGCTGAGTCAACCTTGAGCCAGTGAGATTTGATCCGCTGATCTGCTGAACTAGCAGTCAGCTGAAGTAGCTGCAGTACAGCACTCTAACCACTGCGCCACCTCGTCTTTTTCTAAATGAAGGGGCTGTGATTTCTGAATTCAACAGAGGAATAATGAAAAATCTCTAATGCAAGTCTGGACTTCAGAATGAAAGAAATCCATGACTCCAAAGTGGACAAAGTTGGAAGAGACCTTGGGGGGGGGTCTTTTAGTCCAACTCCCTGGTCAGACAGGAATCACTATATCAGGGGTCTCCAACCTTGGCACCTTTAAGACTTGTGGACTTCAACTCCCAGAATTCTGCTCTATATCATTTCAGACAGACATTTGTCCAATCTCTTCTTTAAAATCTCCAGTTTGGAGCACCCACAATTTCTGGAGGCAAGTCATTCCACTGGTCAATTGTTCTAACTGTCAAGAAATTGCTCGTTAGTTCCAGGCTGGTTCTCTCCTTGATTAATTTCCATCCATAACTTCTTGTCCTACCTTCAGGTGCTTTGGAGAATAGATTGACCCCCTCTTCTTTGTGGTAACCCCCCAAGTCCTTGTTGTCATTAAGCTAGACATATCCAATTCTTGTAACCATTCTTCATATATTTTAGCCTCCAGTCCTCTAATCAAGCCAAGGTATGAGTGAGATCTTTGCCTCTTCTTTGTCCTTCTGGAAAGAAGGTCTCCTTGTCCTCTAATTAGAAAACTCTGGGAATGTTCAGCTGTTCTGGTGCTCAGAATTCAGAACGTTAAAGGAAAACAGCCAGCTTTGTTCTATCATAATAATATTGAATGGCCTGCTTCGCAGGGCTGAATTGTTTGAATTCTTCAACGGCAGTCAACGGCAGTCAAGATCAATAGAGAAGAATATTTGTAGCTCAACCTTGAAATATTTGAGGGATATATTTTTTTTTTATTGAAAAAGTTTTACAATACAGAAGTCAGGGGGGGATGGGGAGGGAAGGGGCTGGGGTTGAAGGAGGATGGGAGGGGTTGGGGAGGGGGATTGGGGAGGGGGGTGAAAATGAGGGATATTTGATACTCTGTGAGCTTGGTTATTTTCTGGCAGACATTTCATTACCAAACTAGGTAACATCATCCATGCTAGTAGAGAATGGAGAATTGTTAAATCTCAGTGTTGTAAAGCAAAGTCTCTCAACCTCAACAACTTCAAGTCGTATGGACTTCAACTCTGAGAATTCTCCAACTAGTTTAGAGAAATCTATGGGCGAAAGGAATTACTATTGGCTACAATACTTTTAGTGGTCCTAGTATAATGGAAAGCAGAAGTGGCATTCAGCCAGTTTGTATTTGTTTGGGCGAACTAGTAGCAGAGATTGCGGCTGGACATTTTTGAGTCCAGGCACATGCGCAGAAGGCATGCACGCAAAGCGAACGTGTGTGCCCGGGGCAAACCGGTGGTAAGAATATTGTAAACCCACCGCTGGTGGAAGGATCCATGTTCAGTTATAGACAAATACACAATTTCAATCTCTGGGATATCTGGGAAGAGCAAGGAAAGCCTATTCGAAATCTTGGAAATTCTAGATCCAAAGCAGTTATCTAGAAGGGTTAATCGAAATGGTATAACACAACTTCCAATGTCCCCGAAGTGGTACAGAAAATAATGGTGTTTTATCTCGGGCTAATGAAATTGGATTGTATCCAGTGAAATGTTTCAGACAACCCTTTGGAGATTATAGGTAAAACACATTTTGTTCAACAGAGCTTCCATAAAATAGCTTTCTGTTTTTCAGCCATAAATCGTCTTCCATAAAAAGTAATGTTTACAAGGTTACATGCTGATGGCTTAATCCATTTAATCTTTTAATATTCTATAACTAGTGCCTATTTATTACTCATGATCCCCCTTGGAAAAAAAAATCTTGTCAGACATCAGTGTTATTTTGATCAGTAGCTGGGAAAGATTTCCTGCAAGTAATTGCACCCAGGAGGTTTTTAAACGAATTATCACAAATTTGTTACTGCAGAGGAAAACTTCCAGATCACTTCATGCCGGCTCAAATATTTATCACTGAAGACACTTCACATGTTTGTCTGCCCCACTATATGAAGTCAATTGCTGGAGAAAAGAATCCCTAATAATAGGTAACCAAGCTACAGTTAGTTCTGGACTTACAACTGTTCGTTTAGTTCAAAGTTACAACAGCACTGGAAAAAAGTGACTTGCGACCATTTTTTACACTTACAACCATTGACATATCCGTAAGTTCGTGCAATCAGAATCCAGAGCCTTGGCAATTGTTTCATATTTATGACGGTTGTTTGTGATGCCCTGTTGCAACCTTCTGACAAGCAAAGTCAATGGGGAAGGCAGATTCACGGTTTAACAACCGTTGCTAAAGTTGCTAAATCACAACTGCAGTGATTCACTGAATAACTGTGGCAAGAACGGTCGTGAAAGGGGCAAAACTCACTTAACAAACGTCTCACTTAGCAACAGAGATTTTGGGCTGAATTGTGGTTGTAAGCCAAGGACTGCCTGGTTTCAACCTACTTGGCTTAGCACTTAAGAATTTTTCTAATTTCACCCAGGGGTGAAATGCTCCTGGTTCGGACTGGATCACCCAATCTGGTAACGATGTAGGCAGGTGGTTTGGAGAACCGGTAGCAAAAATCTCTGCCCCCTCCCTCCATGCCCAGCTGAGCCACACAATCATCAGAGGCTTTTTTTTTTTTACTTTTAAAAGCATTTTTTCTACAACCTCTTCAGACGAAAAATGCTTTTAAAAGTTAAAAAAGAATCAGCTGTGATCGTCAAAAGTTTTTAAAAGAAAAAAACCCCTCTGCTGATCAGGCAACTCAACTCGGATCGTCAGAGTCTTTTGAAAGCATTTTTTTACAACCTCTTCGCCGCAGAAGTTGTAGAAAAAATGCTTTTAAAAGTAAAAAAATAAATAAAAATGGCCGACCCAATCACATTACCCCCCCACCACCAAGCCACGCCCACAGAACCAGTAGTAACAAATTTTAGATTTCACCACTGATTTCACCTCTTCCAGATGGAATGGATCCACCCATTGCTCTCCTCCTATTGTTTATGCCTGTATTTGTATTGTTACTGCCTTTTTAATGTGCTACAATCCACCTAAATTCACCGTTGTGAGATGGATGGCTATGCGAACAAAACAAGGCGGTTAATTGCTAGTTTTCCAAAATAAAGATTAAGGCTGTAGCTTTTCCAGGCATTGTTGTCACCATTATTTTACTTTGGAGCTTTATATATGGATGCTATAATTGTTGGTTTATTTTTAGAATATCTAGAAGATTATTGACTTCATTCAAGTTGAATCAGTTTATTTTTTATTGCTTCCACCTCCCAAATATGAACAATATTTTCTCAGTCAATAATTTAGAAATGTGATAGACAGACAGACAGACATAGGAAAACTGTCTAGTGGTTAAGGATAGAAACTAGAGTCTGGGAGTTTTTTTTTTTTTTATTATTTGATTTATATGCCGCCCTTCTCCGGAGACTCAGGGCATCTTACAATGCGTTAAGCAATAGCCTTCATACTTTTGTATATTTTACAAAGTCATCTTATTGCCCCCACAAACGGGGTCCTCAATTTACCTACCTTAGAAAGGATGGAAGGCTGAGTCAACCTTGAGCCTGGTGAGATTCGAATTTACTAATTGCAGACAGCTGGAGTTAAATTACAATGCATTAGTCTGCTGAGCTATCCAGGCTCCTGAAGTTCTAATCCTGTTTTAGGCATGAAAGCTAGCTTTGGGCCAATCTTTGGGCCAATCGCCAGGAGACTGGAAGTTCTAGGCCTGCCTTAGGTATGAAAACCAACTGGGTGACTTTTGGCCAGTTTGGCTCTCTCTTAAACCATCTCACAAGGTTGTTGTTATGGGGAAAATAGGAGGAGGAAGGAACATTAGGTGTATTCACTGCCTTGACTTATTTATAAAATAATAAAGGCAAGAAATAATAAAATAAATTAAATTAAATACATTAAATAAAATAATAAAATATGAATAAAATAAAATAATAAAATAATAATAAGTAATAAAATAAAATAATAATAAAATAAAATAAATTATAAAATAAAATAAAATATATAATTTATTAAAACTACCAATTTTTTCGACTCCCCATTTTGGAATGACCAGATCAAGTATAGCCTTAAGGCTTTGTTTTTCTTCGGCTTCAATTGTTAGGCTGGCTGTTCTGAAACACACACACACACACACACACACACACACACATACTGTGTGACACCTGCACTGTTGACAGGGCATCATCCCACTAGAACATCTTTATTGATGCTGGGCTATCCAAGCGAAAGGCAATTCCACATGCTAGCCTCAATTTGCAAGGGATGTCGGGCAAAACATCTTACGGAGTTGTGAGCAAATGAGGTTTTGCCTCATTGTTAACAAGGTTGAAATGCCAGGTTTGTCACCAGGGGAGATGACCCTTGTTCATTGGCTGGCCTGTTATTCTTGTCTGTTCCAGCTTCTGCGATTGGGGCTTAATCAGAAATGTTTCTCCTTTCCCTTTCTCACATGACTTCCACCCTCTGCAACCAACTTTGCATTTCCAAGTGGATTCATTATGAAGTGTGTTCTGGCAATCCGGTCTTGACATTTCACTGTCAGCTTTTAGATGGTTGGTTAACCTGGTTCCTGCAACCCATTGCAAAGAAGAAAATCTGTGATCACACCAATTAGGCTGTTTGCTCAGTCCTTGGTCTGCTAGATGGGCAAACTTGGGAATGGCTTTTAAATCATGTGAATGAAAATGAGGAAGCATGTGTGGCTGGCTGTTCCCAGAGCAAGAGCTAATGATGCTGTATGGTTGCTATATGTAGAGGTTCTGAAGGAGATGTTGGCTTGCCTTTATTTAGTTATTTATTTATGTATGTATGTATGTATGTATGTATTAGGTAACAGATACAAGTGTAAACATAATTATGAATGCATGAAATGGATACAAATAAAAGGGAACATTAGGACAGGGACGGTAGGCACGCTGGTGCGCTTATGCACGTCCCTTAAAGATCTCTTAGGAATGGGGTGAGGTTAACAGTAGACAGTCTAAGGTTAAAGTTTTGAGGGTTTGGAGAAGAAACCACAAAGTCAGGTAGAGCATTCCAGGCATTAACAACTCTGTTACTGAAGTCGTATTTTCTGCAATCAAGTTTGGTGTGGTTTAGCATAAATTTGTATCTATTGTTTGCTCATCTATTGTTGTGGTTGAAGCTGAAGTAGTCATTGACAGGTAGGACATTGTGGCAGATAATTTTATGTACTATGCTTAGGTCAGACCGAAGATGGCAAAGTTTTAAGTTGTCTAAACCAAAATTTCAAGTCTGGCGGCATAAGGTATTCTGTTGTGAGTAGAGGAGTGGAGGACTCTTCTCATGAAATATCTCTGGACTCGTTCGATTGTATTAATGCCCAATATGCAGTGTGGGTTCCAGACAGATGAGCTGTATCCAAGAGTTGGTCTAGCAAAAGTTTTGTATGCCCTAATTGCAGTTCAATATTACGGGAGAAGAAACTATGCAAGATTAGGTTAACAACTGTTAATGCCTTTTTGGCAATGCTTATCTTATCCTTATCTTCTTCCTGTCAAAGGCTAGGAGAGACATGATAGCAGTGTTCCAATATTTGAGGGGTTGCCACAGAGAGGAAACGGTCAAGCTATTTTCCAAAGCATCTGGAGGCCAGTCAAGGAATAATGGATGGGAACTGACCAAGGAGAGATTCAATCTAGAAATAAGGAAACATTTTCTGACAGTGAGAACTATCAACCAATGGAACAGAAATTGCTTTCAGAAGTTGTGAGAGCTTCATCACTGGAAGCTTTCAAGAAGAGATTGGACTGCCATCTGTCAGAAATGGTGTAAGGTCTCCTGCTTGGGGGGAGGGGTTGGACTAGATGACCTACAAGGTCCCTTCCAACTCTTAATCTGTAAAGTAAAGTAATAACACTGATTGGTCGACCTGAAAGATCATCTGAAGGAATCTTTGAGATTCTATCTGTAGATAATAATCTGCAGAAGGCAGTTTAGCAATTGAAATGTTGTCTCTGAATCCTGGGCAAAATAAATTAGAGGAAAGTAGATTGTGAACAAATAGTACATTTTTAAAAAAAATTTCTAAATGGTTCATTGTGGGTGGGTTTTTTTTTAATACTTTGCAACTTACCTCATCTTATTCTTTTCTTCTTTTTCCTCATTTTTTTTTAAATAATTGATTGCTATTCCTAAATTTATGGTTATTTGTTGTTGTTGCTTTTTGATGGATTTTGATTGCAGTTGTGTTGCTGTTCTCGCTGTGATTGTGATTGTTTTTAATCTAGCCAGGAATGTTTTAATGTTGTTTTAAAATTGTAAGTAAGCCACCAATAAGTTTTTTTTGATTGTGGCAGGGCAGAAGTGTAGCCTTCATACTTTTGTATATTTATACAAAGTCAGCTTATTGCCCTCACAAACTGGGTCCTCAATTTACCTACCTTAGAAAGGATGGAAGGCTGAGTTGACCTTGAGCCTGGTGAGATTTGAACTTCCAGTAATTGCAGACAGCTGGTGTTTAATTACAATGCTTTTAGTCTGCTGAGCTATCCAGGCTCCTGCATGGAGGATGAAATTGGAGACACCAGTCTAACCACAGTGTTGTACAGGGGTGGGTTCTAAATTTTTTTACTACCGGTTCTGTGGGCGTGGCTTATTTTGTGGGCATGGCTTGGTGGGGGGGTAATGTGACTGGGTGGGCGTGGCCAACTTTTTTTTAACTTTTAAAAGCATTTTTTCTACAACCTTAAGAAGTTGCAGAAAAAAATGCTTTTAGAAGCCTCTGATGATCCCAGCTGAGTTGCCTGATCGTCAGAGGCTTCTAAAAGCATTTTTTTCTGCAACCTCTTAAGGCTGCAGAAAAAAATGCTTTTAAAAGTAAAAACAAAAAAGCCTCTGATGAGGTGGGTTGGGTAAGTGAGCGGCAACCGGGCCGGGGACCAGTTTGGGGGCGTGGCCAGCCAATGTTATTACCGGTTCTCCGACCTACTAGAAACTTTTACTACCAGTTCTTGTAAACTGGTTTTAACCGGGAGCAACCCACCATTGGTGTTGTAACTTTGGCTTTTCTGAAAAAAAAGCAGATAATGAGGGAAATGGAGAAGGTAAGTCCTTGACTTACAACAATTCATTCTGTGTCTGTTCAAAGTTGCAACTACACTGCAAAAAGTGACTTATGATGGTTTTTCATAGTTATGAATTTTGCAGCATCCCCCTGGTCAAAATTCAGAAGCTTGGCAACAGGTTCATACCTATGACCTTTGCCATGTCCCAAGGTTATGTGATCACATTTTACGACCTTCTGACAAGCAAAGACAATGGGGAAGCCAGATTCGCTTAACAACCAGATTACTAAGTTACCAACTTCAGTAAATCGCTTAACCACTTGGGCAAGAAAGGTCATAAAATGAGGCAAAACTCACTTAACAAGTGTCTCACTTAACAACAGAAATTTTGGACTCAGTTGAGGTTGTAAATCAAGGACTACACAAAGGATATTTTTGAAAGAGATGCAATTTGGGGCCTATGTTTGCAAAGTCCTCTTTTGTTCCTAAAATCAATAAGAAGCTGAATCCTTTCAAAGGCATATGACATTGTAGAACAGGGGTGTCAGACTCAAGGAGCCTGGATAGCTCAGGAGACTAATGCATTGTAATTTAACTCCAGCTGTCTGCAATTACGAATCTCCCCAGGCTCAAGGTTGACTCAGCCTTCCATCCTTTCTAAGGTAGGTAAATTGAGGACCCAGTTTGTGGGGGCAATAAGCTGACTTTGTAAAATATACAAAAAGTATGAAGGCTATTGCTTAACTCATTGTAAGCCGCTCTGAATCTCCGGAGAAGGGCGGCATATAAATCAAATTTTTAAAAAAAGGCCCAGGAGCCAGAGCCGGCGTGTGGAGTGCTTAGATCTGGCCCACAGAGCCAACCTGGAAACAGAGCCGGCCCACAGTGCCTCTGCAAGCAAAAACAGAGCTTGGGAGGACCACGGGTGGGCCCCTCCTCCCCCCCAAGCTCTGTTTCCACTGGCAGACGGTTTCAGGAAGCCACTGCAAGTGAAAACAGAGCTTGGGAGCCCATTTTCACCAGCAGAGCACTCGGACCATCACAGGAACCGCTCGTATGAGTGATGTCACACTGGCCATGCCCACCCTGACCACGCCCATCCCGGCCCCCCAAGCTCAAACACAACCCTGATGCGGCCCTCAATGAAATCAAGTTTGACACCCCTGTTGTAGAAGAATAACCTGTAGTGCTCAAAAATTGTCCTTGTGCCACAGAAGCTTATACCATAACAAATAAAGAGCCTCAAATAGCTCAACAGGCTACATAGCTTGTTATTAACATTCAGCTGTTTGAAATTATTGCAAGTTCAAGGCTCAAGGTTGACTCAGCCTTCCATCCTTTCTAAGGTAGGTAAATTGAGGACTCAGTTTGTGGGGGCAATAAGCTGACTTTGTATAAATATACAAAAGTATGAAGGCTATTGCTTAACGCATTGTAAGCCGCCCTGAGTCTCTGGAGAAGGGTGGCATATAAATCTAATTTAAAAAAAAATAGGGCTGCCCAGATCTTCAGTTCAGTCAGTTTAAGGTCCACACACAGGGGAGAACAGGTTCAATGAAATCCGAGAGCCACAAAATGCTTTACAGCTTTGCAAAGCATTTCACAGATTCGGTAGATTTTTCTACTGTTTCAAGACACAAGGTACAATTTTGCAACTTCACGTCCATAGACGGAGAATGTCAAAGCAGGGGTAGCAGAGTGATGAGCTCCCTGTCACTAACATGAGTAGCCTGCTGGTAGATTTGATCACCTCATTACTTCCCCTGCCTATCAAAATGCTTTTGGATGGTAAGGCTAATGTGATTTGGATGTCGCTCACTTCTTCGTCATGGCCACTCACAAGCTTTAGTATCGCCCACTGTTGTGTTAATGGATTGTTAACTCTTTTTGCCAATGTAGATAATTCTCGAATTACAACCACAACTGATCCGAAACATTCTACTGCAAAACAAGACTGAGAGTTTTTCCCCATGTTTTACAACCTTTCTCATGTTAACAATATGGTTGTTAAATGAATCACTGCGGTGGTTAAGTTAGTAACACGGTTCTTAATTGAACCTGGTTTCCTCCGTGAACTTTGCTTGTCTGAAGGTCGCAAAGACGACTCACATGATCTCAGGACACTCAGGGGTGCAATGCTCCTGGTTCAGACCGGATCACCCGATCTGGTAGTGATGGAGGCGGATGGTTTGGAGAACCAGTAGCAAAAATCCCTGCCCCCCCCCCATTGCCCAGCTGAGCTGCGCAATCATCAGAGGCTTTTTTTAATTTTTAAAAGCATTTTTTCTACAACCTCTTTGGCCGAAAAAATGCTTTTAAAAGTAAAAGAAAAATGCTTTTAAAAGTTAAAAAAAATGCTTTTAAAAGTAAAAAAAAAAGCCTCTGATGATCGCGCGACTCAGCTGGGATCATCAGAGGCTTTTAAAAGCATTCTTTCTACAACCTCTTCAGTCAAAGAGGTTATATAAAAAATGTTTTTAAAAGGAAAAAAGCCTCTGTCGATCAGGTAAGTCAGCTGGGATCGTCAGAGGCTTTAAAAAAGAAAAAGAAAAAGCCTCTGCCAATCAGGCAAGTCAGCTGGGATCGTCAGAGGCTTTTAAAAGCATTTTTTTACAACCTCTTCAGCTGAAGAGGTTGTAGAAAAAATGATTTTAAAAGTAAAAAAAAAAAAAAAGTTGGCCATGTCCACTCAGTCATATTACCACCACCACCACCAAGCCATGCCCACAGAACTGATAGTAACAAATTTTACATTTCACCATTGGGGACACTGCAGCTGTCACATTTATATGCCAGTTGTCAAACATATGAATTTTGATCATGTAACCATTTTGCAACAGTCGTAGAGTGGTGCGGTGGCCTAGAGATGGAGACCTCACCTCACAATCAGGAGGCTGTGAGTTCGATCCTAGGTAGAGGCAGATATTTCTCTCTCTGGGCACACTGAGAATATATCTGTTGAATGTAACTCCACTATGGTGACAGGAAAGGCATCTGGCCAGTAAACACTCTACTAGCTCCATTCAGTTGCCCTGACTCCACCCTGCAAGGGATTATGGGGTCATTAAAAAAAGATGATGACGAACCATGTAGCAACAGTTGTGTAAAAAATGGTCATAAGTCACCTCCCACCTGTAGAACTGGGAGTAAAGTCAGCTCCCAGCCCTCTGAATATGGGCTCAAGACGGGCCTTGTTTGAATGGGTGTCAGGCTAATACAAGCACTTCCTCTAACTCTTACTGTTCGTAAGAGTAGAGAAAGGATTTTAACTCCAGATAAATTGTCAAGAATATATAAAGGTATTTCAAATGAATGTTGGAAATGTAAAATGTAAAGAAGGGACTTTTTATCATTTATACTAGACGTGTGATAAAGCAAAGAAATATTGGTGCAGGATACACATCTTAATACAGAACATTCTTGAAGTGAATATAAAGAGAAAACCTGAGACTTTTCTCTTGGGTTTAATGGAAAAAAGACTGGAAATATATATATATTTTATGGACCTTTGATGTTATATATGTTAACGGCAGCAAGACTACTCTATGAGCAGAAATGGAAGGTCACCTCAATCCCCACAATGGACGAATGGCTGCAGAAATTGATGAACTTAGCAGAGGTGGCTAAATTGACTGTTTTGATCAAAGGAAAAAAAAAGACAAATATTTTTATTTCTACTTGGAAACTGCTTCTGGGCTTTGTGCTTAAGGTGGAAAAAATTAAACTTTGATTTTGGATTTTACCGATTAGATAGATTTGTTGTTATGGAAATAGCCAGTTTATACTATTATGTAAAAGTAAAACAAAAGCTGAGGTTTGATGTTAATGCCTTATTCTATGATACCAAAAGGAATCAGAAGTCAATGTCTTTTTCCCCCCCTTTTCTTTCCCTCACTTTTTCCTTCCTTTTTCTCTTCCCTATTTTCCCTATTTACTTTTGTATTTTCTTTTGATGGTATATTATAAACTAATAAAAACTGTTTTTTTAAGCAAAACAAAAAAAGAAGAGTAGGGAAAGGATGACAAGCAAAGAACGAATATAGAATATTTGCAGTTCTGTTGCATGGAATAGTTTGAGGGGAAGCGTTGCAGTGAAACTGTTGATTGTAACTGGTTGAAACCTGGCCAGATTAATCTAAAGGTCCCTCATCTCCGCTGTTTACTTGTTAGATTTATATCCTCGCTTTCCTCTAAGAGCTCCACCTGATTTACAGGAAGATCTTTCTACTTGTTTTGCCCACAACAGCAATCCTGCAAGGTTAGTTGAGAGAGGACAAAAGATTCAGAGTTACTTTCTGTTTTGCCAAGGATCAGAGCTTAGATCAGGGACCCAGACAATTGTTTTTTGGGGGATTCAGAGGCAATAAGCACACCAGTGAATAAAGAGTTTTCAAGCTTTATTATCAACGTAAGCAAACATATTTAAAAGCTTCACATAAAAAGCATACACACCAAGCAAGGTGATACGTAAGTCTCTTACGAGCTGCCAGGAACTCTTTCATAATAGCAATAGCACTTAGACTTATATACCACTTCACAGAGCTTTACAGCCCTCTCTAAGCAGTTTACAGAGTCAGCATCTTTTCCCCAACAACCTGGGTCCTCATTTTACCGACTTTGGAAGGATGGAAGGCTGAGTCAACCTTGAGCCGGTGAGAATTGAACTGCTGGCAGAAGGCAGAATTAGCCTGCAATACTGCAGTATAACCACTGTGCCACCATGGCTCTCTACATATTATATACTTGTTTGCTACTACACAGAATATATAGAACATTTAGCAAAAGTGGGAGACCCAGATTTTAGACCTCACACCAGTCACAGAAGCTCCCCGTGGACCTTGGGCCAATCTTTCCCTTCATAACTTTAGGCCATTCATAACTTTAGGTTATTCATCTCTCTCAGCCCAGCCTATCTCATAGGATTGTTGTTGGATGGATCTCTCTATGCCATCTTGAGCTCCAAAATAAAAGATGAGTTCTTAAATTAAGCCATCCAGTCAATCAACCAGCCAATCAATAAGCAAGCATGACTGATGATTGACAGGGGGAGAAAATCACTGGGTGAGATATGTCTTGTCAGGAATTTAGTTCAGGGTTATTTCCTTTCAACAACTGAGGGATGAATGTCAATGGGATACTGGACAGGAATTTTGTGTGCAAAGGTTCCTGCGTGGTCCATCAGGGGACATCTGGATTTTATCAACCAAGATCTGGTAATTTTAAACTTGCACTTTGCTCAGTGATGCTTTAGAAAAACAATTTCACTTTGTGATGTTATTTATAGTGCCTTGAGGGTGGTTTTTTTTTTTTTTTTTTTTTAAGCGTGCACTGCCTTGGGAAAGTTTTATCCTTGAAAATGGCGTGAACATAAATCTCAAATAAATAAGCACAAAAAGAGAGAAAGCCATGAATACATTCTGGTTTAAGCAAACTCTCTTTAAAAAATAGACACATGTTCCAGAAAAGCTGTGACGTAACTCCCAGAATTCCTTGCTAGCATGGCCAGAGGGAATTGTGGGATCAGAGACCTGGCACCTGATGGCAAATGCCAAGCTAGAAGGTGATTATTGTTGTGGCTACTGAACCTAACTATTTGTCATTATGTCTTTGCCAGATTATTTCACCTCTTGGCTATGAATAATAACGCTTTCAATTATTTAGGGCCACCATATTGGCACTGCAAAAATCTGACCTGTTACCACTGGATGGCAGTAAAGAGGATCTATCTATCTATCTATCTATCTGTCTGTCTGTCTGTCTGTCTGTCTGCCTGCCTGCCTGCCTGCCTGCCTGCCTGCCTGCCTGCCTGCCTGCCTATCTATCTATCTATCTATCTATCTATCTATCTATCTATCTATCTATCTATCTATCTATCTATCTATCTATCTACCATTCTCTCTCTCTCTCTCTCTCTCTCTCTCTCTCTCTCTCTCTCTCTCTCTCTCTCTCTCTCTCTCATCTAGCTATCCTCATCACTCTCTCTTTGTTCCCATCTAGTAATCATTCAGATTACTGTCTGCCCTCACATGATCATCCTAAATTACCAAACAGTTGTTAGTTGAGCTGCACTTTAAATGCATCAATGATTTTAAAATAGGCGAGCCATTGATAGTCTTGGCACTTCAGGTACCACCTGAAACCTAATTTTGGTGGTTATTTTTGTGTGACTCTTATTTTGTGATAGGTTGATTGTTCTTTTTTTCCCCCAAACTCCTGAAGGAAATGTTTGTAACCTGAATCCTAAAATTGGCTTAATATCGTTTTCAAAACAAAGAGATCCTCCTTCAAAGCCCTTAGCATGTTTTGGTGTTGCCCGATCCATAGTGACCTATCCCCATTCTAGATGTTAACCCTTCAGGCTGCTGTATAGCAAAAGGCTCTTCCTCGTGGTTTAGAATATCTCTACATCTAAGATAATGTAAGCATCAGAAGAGTTCATAAGCATGCATCCCATCTCTTTTTTTCCCAACTCCTTCTAATTTCTAACATTTTGCAAATTAACTCATACAGTATTCTATACATTTTTGGAAACCGTGACTGGTGATAAAATTTGGGGAGGTGGAACTATGAGGTGCATCTTTTTCTTGTTCCTTAAAATCATGATGGCAATAAGGAGAAATAGCCTATTTGTAAGATGCAGCTTTCATCTCTAGGGAGATCCAACCTTGAAAAAGGAGGAATTTCCTGGTAAAGGTAAAAGTTCCCCTCAAACATATGAGCTAGTCGTTCCCAACTCTAGGGGGCAATGCTCATCTCCATTTCAAAGCCGAAGAGCTGTCCAAAGACGTCTCCTTGGTCATGGGGCCGGTATAACTAAACACCGAAGGCTCACGGAACTCTCTTACCTTCCCACCAAAGGTGGTCCCTATTTTTCTACTTGCCTTTTTTACATGCTTTCGAACTGCTAGGTTGGCAGAAGCTGGGACAAGTAATAGGAGCTCACCCCGTTACATGGCACTAGGGATTCAAACTGCTGAACTGCTGACCTTTTGATTGACAAGCTCAGCATCTTAGCCACTGAGCCACCATGTCCCTCAATTTCCTGGTAGTGAGAACTATTAAGCAGTGGAACATTTTACCTCCCAGAATTGTAGGTGCTCCATCGTGGAAGGTTTTCAGCATTGGAGAACCATTTGTCTGGGATGCTTTGAGTAGGAGGTTGGACTAGGAGATCTCTAAGGTCCTTTCCAGTGATATGATTCTATGATTCTTGCCTACAGTATCTATCTCTGTTCTTTCTCTCTCAAAATCCACATTCAGGCAAGAGGAATTACTTATTGCCAGATTCTTGGTCATAAGGCCATTCCCCAACTTTTCCTTCACTTGTCAATGTTGATTTCACAGCCACTGTTACATGAGTAAAGGCCTAATAATTGATTAGGGCTAATGGGAGTAGTTAAATTTTAAGCCAGCTGTCCATCCCTCTATGGTATCCTTTAGGATTTGAATCAATAACTTTGCTGTTCGGTCTTCTCTGCAGTACTAATATGGGTTGTAGGCTAGGGTCAAAGTCTTTTATCAATTAAAGTACAGGAAGCTGGCAAGAATGGAAGCAACTGAATTCACCAGAGTTATCCTGAAGCCGATATATTATTTCAATGGCTCTGGGGGGAGGGGGGTGTGGGAAAAAAAGAAAGCTGCGAGCCATTTCTAAAATAGATTAATTCAAGTAGCCTTCTGGAATGCATTTAATATTGATTATTATGAGCCTCCTCAGCAATTTTATCCATGCCACATAGTTTACGGGCTTCAAAGTCAAAGAGCCTCATGGGGATTTAAAACTCCTCCTTATGTATCTGTGGAACGGAGGAAATGTTCTTGAAAAGTTTGACCTTTTTATTGGGCGGCTTGCAATAATATCACGATGAAATGCAGACAACAGTCATGATAAATTGCTGATGATGTTGTTGGGTTGGTTTCTTTCAACAACCTTTCTTAAAAAAAAAATCATTTGTCTGAGCGTGAAGGAAGTACCAAATATTGGAATATTGAAATACCCAGAGTTTACAGCCCTCTCATAATAATAATGACCTGCAGCATAACAATCATGAAGTTCCCCCTGAAAATTCAGCTAGTCCTTGTTTATTATAAGGTGTGGTGCTCATCTCCATTTCAAGGCCATTGAGCCAATGCTGTCCAAAGACATTTCCATGGTCACGTGGCTAGCCTGATGTGACAGAGTGCTGTTATCTTCCCACAGAAGTGGTACCTATTTATCTACTTGCATTTGCATGTTTTCAAATTGCTAGGATGGCAAGCACTGGGATGAGGATGGGGAGCTCACCCCATCACAAACAAAATCCAGGAAGTGGAAAAAATGATCCAGTAAAAAGCGACATCAAATCCAGGACAAACAATTGCTAAGAAACTTCCAAAGTCACCTTGAACTGATCTCAAATTCAGTTTTAGAAATGAGTATTCGGTCCTGAAGGTCCTTCCTACAATTTCAAAGGAGAACAGCTGATACACCAGCTGGTTTCTCATGAAGCTTAGTTTTTCTAAAGACAAGGAATAGCTATAGGAATAACACTTAGACTTATATACCACTTCAGCGGTGTTTTACAGCCCTCTCTAAGAAGTTTACAGAATGAGCATATTTCCCCCAACAATTTGGGTCCTTATTTTATTGACCTTGGAAGGATGGAAGACTGAATCAAGTTCAAGCTGTTCAGAATCGAACTCCTAGCATTGAGTTAGTCCGCAGTACTGCATTTTAACCACTAGGCCACCACAGCTGCTTTGGACAAAACTGAAAGATTTTGTAAGGAAAGTAACCAGGTATAAATGAGAAGACAACAGTTATAAACCACAACATTGCAGCATGGAAGCTTGATTTTTAAGAAAAAACAACATCTGCTTCCACCACTAAGACTAAGAAGCTTAGCATTTTTTTTACATCTCATGCTCCAAAAATGAAGGGAGAATTGGTTTCCTTCGATCACAACTGTTGTCAGGAAGTACCGGCCAAATAATGATGGATCATCTCTGGGTTTTTTGAGTGCAGGAGGCTTTTTCAGTGTTGTTGCTGGGATGAATGAAGGGAAAAGTGCTTTGATTTCATCATCTGCGTGTGAGCTTCCAGAGACACTAGAGATTAAATTGGCCTCTGGCCTGACATGAAAGTGATATTTTCATCTTTCTTTGGGAGAGAACGAGAGAGAGAGAGCGAGAGCCGGGATACACAGGCGCTTAATAACAACGAGCATTTTTGATAGTTTAAACAAAATGAAGTGCATAAAGAATAATACGACCTGCCCATTGTCGAGAAATCTGATCATCATCTGCACTCGTATTGAAATAACTAACAAAAGGAAGGGGATCTCCTGCCAGATAGAAAATGTCACTTAAATGTCAGAGATATCCACATGTTTGACAATAGCTTCAGAAAAAAAAATATATGTAAAGTTTAACCAAACACCTTTGAAAAGTCAATGTCAGATTTTTTTTAAAAAAAATGATATGATGGAGGAGAAAACTGACTTATGTTTCCCGGGGAAATAAAATACAATTAGAATGTTTTAGCATATTGCTTTGAGCCAGTCTTTGGTCTGAGAACTAAAGGGATAAGGAAAAGCTGAGTGAATAGTCAGGAAGCTTAGCTCCCCAATAGCAGAAGACCAGTAGGTTCAATTGTTTCTACTTCAGTGTAGAATTAAATCCAATGTAGAGAAAAGTAAGGTTTTCACTTAGCCAAGAAAACCCCAATATACAGGTACAGATCAGGGGTGGGTTGCTACTGGTTCACCCTGGTTTGGGCGAACCGGTAACAATGGCAAGGGAGGCTCTGCCCACCCACGCAGATGTCATCAAAAATGCTCTGTGCATGCGCAGAACCGCCGCACGCTCCCAATAGCGAACTGGTAGAACCAGGATTTGAAATCCACTACTGGTACAGATCAGTGGTGGGTTCCAACCGGCAATACTGGTCCTCTCCATGCACTTGCTTTGCGCGCAATCGCTGCAAACTTGTGCTCCGCGCAAACGCGTGAGGTTTCTGACCAGCTGAGGTGCAGCAATCCACTCAGCTGCACCTATCAGCTGGGCTAAAAAAGAAGAAATAAAGGTAGGAATAATGTGGGGGCGGGCAGGAGGGCCCAGCTCCCAAACAAAGAGAACCGGTTTGGTGACGTCACATCGTCACTGCTACCGGCTTGGCCGAACCGGGCCAAACCGGGAGCAACCCATCACTGATACAGATTAAGTTCAACCTGGCTCAATAACAGTAACCGTGAAAGGGATCTTGGAGTTTTAGTGGACATCACAATTCCTAATGTTTTCTGGAGATTTATATTATAAATCATATATAAATATAAATCAAACTAATAAATAATAAATAAATATTATCGAACAAAACCATCAACCTATGCTGAGTAGTAGTCTCATCCCAATGGGATTAACCAAGTCCACCTACACCAACAGAAGAGGATCTAGTGGGTGGGACCAAGGAGAAGAGCCATTTCCATGGTGGCCTCATCCCCGCAGAACACAATACCACCGGAGGTGACAACTAGTTTTGCCCTTTTGGCCTTTTGAAAAGGTATTAAAACTTGGCATTGCTAGTTGGTTTGGGGTCCCAAGGGGAATGGACCCACACTGCTGGAGTGACTGATGGGGGTAATAAGACCTTATCTCCATCCTAAAGCACAAATGTTACTAGATATCTGGTTAATTGTTCTTACTGTCAGGAATTTTCTTCTTAGTTCTAGGTTGCTTCTCTCCTTGATTTTTCCATCCATTGTTTCTTATCCTGCCTTCAGGTGCTCTGGTAAATAGGTTGACTCCCTCTTCTTTGTGGCAGCCCCTCAAATATTGGAACACTGCTATCATGTTTCCCCTAGTCCTGTGATGGCGAACCTATGGCACGTGTGCCGGAAGAGCCATTTTTCCGGGCACGTGAGCCGTCGCCAAACTCATCTGAAGCTGCACATGTGTGTACGCCCCAACTGGTGTTCCAACCTTTGGTGTGCATGCGCATAATTCAGGGGACCCAGCTGGTCTTTGGAGCTCTCTCTCCTCCTGCGCATGCGCATACGTGCGTTTGCGTATGCAATGACTGGTGTGCGGCATGCCCCTGCTCAAAGAGCATTCGCAGGTGTGCGTTGCATGCGCAAAACCCACACGCCTGTGCAGAAGGTGAGATTGCGCACGCAGCACGTACTGGGGCACAGGTGTGAAAGCTGTGATGCAGTTGCACGCACAGCACATGGGAAGGAGCTGCGCATTAGCACGGATGGCACGTGAGCGCGCCCAGTGCGCAAAGCACATTCCTGTTCGGCACTCGGTAAGTAAAAGTTCGCCACCACTGCCCTAGTCCTTCTTTTCACTAGAGTAGGCAAACCCAATTCCTGCAACTGTCATGTGTTTTAGCCTCTAGCACTCCCCCCCCCAATCAATTTTCTTGCTGTTCTCTGCACTCTTTCCAGAGTCTCTACATCTTTTTTATATATATAATATGGTGATCAAAATTGGATGCAGTGTTCTAAGTCTGGTTTTACTAAGGCTTTATAAAGTGGTACTAATACTTTATGTGATCTTGAGTTTATCCCTCTGTTAATGCAATTTAGGGTTGTGTTGGCCTTTTTAGCTGCTGCTGCACGTTGCTGGGTTATATTTAAGTGATTGTCCACTAGGACTCCCAGACTATCTATCTAAATGGTTGGCATGCTCAGGTTGTTTCAATGTTTAGTTCGGATTTGGAAGATACCTTGAGAAAGCAGAAATTAAACACATATTTCAAATGAGCAAAAATGTTTCTGACAGAGATCTGCCCAATGTGAGCATCTGTATTTATTTATTTATTTATTTATTTATTTATTTATTTATTTATTTATTTATTCATTCATTCATTCATTCATTCATTCATTCATTCATTCATTTTTATTTAATTTGATTTATATACCACCCTTCTCCGGAGACTCAGGGCGGCTTACAATGCGTTAAGCAATAGCCTTCATACTTTTGTATATTTATACAAAGTCAGCTTATTGCCCCCACAATCTGGGTCCTCATTTAAATTTGCTTGTCCAAAGGGATGAAGATTCATTAAAATAAGATATCATCTAACACTCTTTGTGTTAACCCTAGGAAGGCGAATCATAGGCTAGTTCTGTAGACCTTTTCTCTTTTTCCCGGTCTTCTTATTTTTGCTTTTGATTTGTGGGTGACTGATAATTTCAGGAATCCTTTTCAAATCCTCATCCCGTCTTGTCACTTAATGACCAAAAAATTGATAGGTGAAAATAGTTATTGGCAGTGGATGCTCAGGTCAGCATCCTGTAATGGAATTTAGTGCAGTACCGAAGCTGGGAAGATTAAGAGTCAGTGTCCTTCATTCTCCTTAATACCTGCTAACATCTGTTGCCTACAAAGCTATCTAGTTCTTTTTTCAGGAGCTCTTTTCTCTCTCTGAGCAATTCAAGTGACACTTTGATTTTTTTGAGCACCTTACTCAGCCTAAAGAGGTCCGACATTTGGTTCCCAGACTCTATATCTTTTCAGCGTAGCAGAATTCAATCACAGCTTTTATTTTTAAAAGGACCTATCTCCCATGTTCATTTTTATTGTATTTTCCTTGCCTGAAAAATACTGAATAGCGCTGATTGAACATCAACTATCTATTTGAATGAAAAGAAAAAGAGAAGGTAAAAATGATGTGTTTTGGAATTGCTGTCCTTAAACCAATCAGGACATTTTTTTCCCCATGTGGGAATTCAAGATGGAATTTGTATTGACATATCCAGCCCAATGGTTGAGTGGTGCAGTGGCCTAGAGGTGGAGTTTTCACCTCACAATCAGGAGGCTGTGAGTTCGATCCTAGGTAGAGGCAGACATTTCTCTCTCTGAGCACAATGAGAATGTTTCTGCTGAACAAAACTCTGCATTGGTGACAGGAAGGGCATCTGGCCAGTAAACACTCAGCTCCATTCAGTTGCCCAGATTCCACCCTGCAAGGGATTATGGGGTTGTTAAAAGAAGATGATGATATTCAGCCCAATGCTTCTAATGATCAGACATTGACAGATATTGGCTTAGCGGCTCAGTGGCTAAGAAGCTGAGCTTGTCAATCGAAAGGTTGGCAGTTCAGCGGTTTGAATCCCTAGTGCTGCGTAACAGGGTGTGCTCCCGTTCCTTGTCCCAGCTTCTGCCAACCTAGCAGTTCGAAAGCACGTAAAAAATGCAAGTAGAAAAATAGGGACCACCTTTGGTGGGAAGGTAACAGCGTTCCATGCACCTTTGGCATTTAGTCATGCCGGCCGCATGACCAAGGAGACATCTTTGGACAGCACTGGCTTTTCGGCTTTGAAATGGAGATGAGCACCACCCCCTAGAGTCAGGAACGACTAGCACATATGTGCAAAGGGAACCTCTACCTTTTAAACCATATGTTAGTTACATAGTTGTGTAGTTTTGAAGAAAAAATCTTGAGGGAAAATATAATTTTCAAATATTCAGTGTGCAGTCTCAATTTTGATGATGAAGATGAAGATGATGTACACCATATTATTAAGAATTTCATTTATCAACTCACAAATAATCTTTAAAAGCATCCCCAAAGGATCTCGTATTGAAAAATCCTTTTCCATAAAAGCAATCATCATCCCTAAAACCCTAAAGAGGCGGTTCTGTTATGAGGCATTGTGACTACTTCTTCAATCTTCTGCCCCAAAGGAAAAAAACATATAATTATTTTTTTCAAAAATGTTTATCCAACACTTCTCCATTTCGTATGTTCTAAATATTGCACGTCTGTCTTCAAAATGGTTACCTGTCTAAGATACATGGTAATGTTCCCTATAGGAATTACTTCGTATTGCTAAAATTACAAGACTTCATTTATAACTATTTGTAGGTAGGATTATAGGGAAAATGTGTGCATCTATGCATTACTCCTCTTGTCTACATAGAAGTAAATGTCATTGAGTAAACTGAAATTTTCTCCCATAAGGTGCATCAGTTCCACATGAGAAAAAAATTCTCTAGAAATCTATATTATTACCCGAAAATCACTGTTCATTTAACTTGAAATGCAAACTTGCCCCTTTGCATCATCATCATCATCAATCATCATACCTTTGGATTAAGATGATGGCATTCAGTGTGTTCTACTCATACTTGAAGAAAACTCTAGTAAATTGGAAATGAAGTACTTAATAACCCAGGAGATTGACTCCCTCCACAGGTAGTGTGATCAGAAGTTGATTAAAAAGATTAAATTGACAAATAAAGATGCCTGTGAAATCTACTAGACTACAGGAATGGAAGGATGAAATGGTACTGAGGTCCATTTCATGGCTCACAAAATGAAACCTTTATGATTTACACAGACCAGCAACTGAACTGTAGACTGTGGGCTGTTTCAGTTGCAGATCTCTGAAGAATCAGAGGTTGGAGACACTTAATGTCAAACAGGGGTCCCCAACCCCTGGTCTGTGGACTGGCACTGGGCCATGGCATGCTAGCAATTGGGCCATGCAAACAAGTGAAGCCCCATCTGTGGGATGCAGACAGCATACAAAACCACATCCTTTCCACTCCACAGAAAAACCTTTCTCAATGGAACCAGTCCTTGATGCCCAAAAGCTTGCGGACCACTGGTATAGAACATAGAACAGAGTAATAGGGTTGGAAGGGACCTCAGAGGTCTTCTAATCCAACACCCTACTCAAGGAGGAGATCCTATGCTACTTTGGACAAATGGTTGTCTGATCTCTTCTTGGAAAGTTCCAGTGATAGAGCCCCCACAACTTCCAGAGGCAAGCTGTTCCGCTGATTAATTATTCTCACTGTTAGGAATTTCTCCTTAGTTCTAGGTTGGATCTCTGTTTAATGATCTTCTACCCATTACTTCTCGTCCTTCCCTCAGGTGCTTTGGAGATTAGGTTCATCCCTTCTTCTTTGTAACAGCCCCCTCAAGTATTGGAAGATTGAGATGGGGGGTTTCTAAATTTGATAAATAAACAAAGAAAAGTTCTTTCAAATGATTGTAGAGCTGCACGCTGAAAATGGGAAGGAGGCATAGTGTCTGTGATGAGGTGAAAAATAGGAAAGGCAAGATGGCAGTCAAGGCAATATGAACAAATCCCTGCCTCTTTTGTATTTGTGTCTATGTACTTGATTGATTGATTGATTGATTGACTGATTGTTTTTAAGCCACCTATCTCCCTCTTAAAGCAACTGGGCAGAGTAAGATCCATTGAATTAAAAATGACTTTTTGATGAGCATGTTATCAAAATGTATAGCTAGTATAGCCAAACTCTGATGGCTGAGGTGAAAAATTCAAGATGGTGGGTGACCTTGCATTGAAAGTCCCGCCCCTTTTAAGATGTGTCATGCCCACCATTTTGATTAGAATGAACTTTTCACTTGAAAAGGTTTCCAAACCTCAATCTTGCAGTGAAACTTTTGCTGTTGTTTTGATCACATATTTATTTTTTCTGGCTGCAAACCTCTTTTTCCCTGTAAAGATGTTTGTGCTTCTTGGTGTCCCACTTGGCAACCGGTAGCAAACATGTTTATTTATATAATCTAATCTCATTACAGCAGTTCTGTGTGAATGAAGGCTGAGAATCAGAGGTTTGCAACTATATCAGACTCCTTTCTTTCCTCTTTCCTTTTACAAAAATACTAAACAAGGTTATTCAAGAGCTGATCATCATATAGACATCCTCTTTGTCCCAGATTTCTGTCTTTTCTTCAAAATTCAACTTTCAGGATTTCATCTTTTCTATAGTCCTCTCACCTCAAGCTACTTGTTGTATTGTTCTTTTATATTTTTCAGTAATAATAAATACATCTTATCCCCCAAACGCACTTGTTGAAAACCTATATTGTAAGTTAGCATAATGTCAGCAGGTGTTCTTGAATTAATCAGAAATGTAGAATATATAAGTAGAACATTGATCTTCATGGTGAAGGAAAACAACAAATACTCTGAGACAGGAAGAGTAAGGTTGGATGTCATCATGGACACTCTGTGCATGCACAGAAGGTTCTCCGCATGTGCAGGAATGCCACGTGTGAGCGAAGATCCTGACACAAAGTTTTTGTGTCAGGTTCTCCATCATTGGCCTGGCACCTTGCTTGATTCTTGGCATCAAAGGGGAAGGGAGGGGGTAGACATTTGCAGCAATTCACACCTGTGTATCAAATGGTAGGAAATAGGGAGGTGGTGAGAAGGGGAAATGACAAGAGAAGAATACCAGATCACCAAACCGGCTTGTACCAGGATCTTCAAGGCCGTTTGCCCTGAGAATGGAATGTTACCAGTTTCACACCTCAGAGTTTCTCAAAACATCACATTGGCTGAACAGGGGAACTGGTCATGGGGAGGAAGGATTGGGAATTGGAAAGAATAGCTTTGTTTTTGGCACAGGAACATCAGATTCCACTTGACTTTGTTGCAACCAGTTTCTTTCAGTAAAAGTTCATTTTCTTCAACTAAACAGAGTCACGAGTCTTACTTTCCCGAGAGAGCAAATTGGGGCAGGCCTGACACTTTGATTCAAGTGGCTTGAAATTGTGTTATGAAATCCCACAATTCCTAATCACAAGTTTTTCAAGAGCAGCACTTCAATTTCCCAAACAATGAACAGTGAGATAGACAAAACACATGTGTGAGTGTGCGCACACACAGAGACACACACTCATGCACCAAATACCAATCCATTACCCAACCCTCCCCAAAATATAAATCTGTGCTGTCACTTACAAAGATGTTTATTCGTCCAATAAAGCTTTTTTTTTAATGTCCCAGTCGAACTGTATTAAATGTGGAATAAATAAATCTCAAGGAAATAAATTAAATTACACTGAGTTAAGACTTGCATCTTGTAATTAAAAGGAAGCTGAATTCATGAAAATCCTAAACATAAATTAACATGTCTGTTTCCATTTTATACTCTTTTTTTGAGATGGGAAAAAATATGCATATGTTTGAGAAAGAGTGAGAACTTTACTTGCTTACTTGTATGGTACCCCATTTTTTAAAAAAATATTAAAAACGTATGCCATTTATTTATTTATTTATTTATTTATTAAATTTCTATACCGCCCTTCTCCTTCCGGACTCAGGGCGGTGAACAGCCAATTTAAAACCAATACAAATACAAAAGTTAAAAACGTACTAAAACCAATATAAATTTAGGCTGAAAATATAAAACCAAATAAGACTCTAAAACTCTAAAAAGTTTAAAAATAGGAGGGATCAGGCAAGTCCGGCAAGTTGGAAGAGATGAGTCTTCAGAGCCCGACGAAAAGTCCGGAGGTCAGCGATAGTCCTCAGATCTGGAGGGAGCTCGTTCCAGAGGGTGGGACGAGCAAAGCATCTTGAGTTAGAAACTGAGTTTGCATAAGGGTGAGAGTCCTCAAATTTTTGTCAAATTCTAGTGTGGCTGGAACTGCGAATGGGGTTGTTCAGAAGTAGGTGTGAGACTATATAGATTGGTACAGACTTGATACTTCTGTGATAACAATTCAGGCATTGTGCTATTATTTTGTTTAGCAGTCAGGGTTGTGTGACTCTTCAAAGAGATGCTTTGAAGCTCTGAACAATGCTTTTTCCCCAAAAGTGTTTCAGAAAACAATGTGGTACTGTTGTTTCAAAGAATTAAAAACAGTGAACATGTTACTTCAGTGTGGTCTCCTCTGGAATCGCTCGGGCATCCTCTTATCTACTTCATGCTACTGAATAAGGTTGAAAAGAGATTTCTTGGTTGAAAGCTGCAGAGGAATCCTCTCTTAGATCTGGGTGAAAGATATCCAGGTTGGGTGGCTTTAAAACATGCTGTCAGCAAGCCCTCAGCTGATAGTATCATGGCATAGAACCGATGCCAATAGAAGAGAATATATATGGCTCAGGGTTGAACTGTGGAATCCTTGGTTCCTTCCAAAGCTTTGTTATTTGCTTCAAGACATTTCATTAACCAACTAGGCAGCAGCATCAGTCTTCTTCTTGTTCTTTGGGTTATTCCAGTCATAAGGCAGGGTTCGAGGTTTGTATTTCACCCGCAACTTGGTATGCCAAGACTCATTGTTCTGTTCTTTAACCTATAATGTTTGCTTCTACTGTCTCCCTGTCGCCTTTTTTTTCTCGCCGCCCCTATCTCTCTTTTGCCTACCGCAAATTAGAGCAACATTTGTGTATCTCACAATAAAGTTCATTGAGCTGGAAACAACACATTCTCCCACAACGCTCTCAGATCAATCTGAAAACAGGACTACAAGAACACTACCCAACTCTCTGTGCAATAATCATTTCTTTCTCTTTTTAGAAAAGATATAGAAATGCAGGGCTGATGGTGGTGGAAATCAATGTTATTTGATCAATATTGAAACATAAGTCTGTTTTGGCCTTAGTCTCTTGAATGAAGTGATATTCAATGATTTAAGAAAAAAATGCTGAACAAAATTCCTTACCCCTCCCACAAAATGAGTACGGATTTATTTGTTTGTTTGTTTATGATCTTACCTCAAAAGTAACTCATTTTTCTCATTTTCTATTCCCCCCCATAGATTCATGTAGTAATAGAGATGTCTCTATATTTTCAATAAAAAAAAATGTTGTTTTGGCAAGGAATGTTCTACCAAATCCTTTACTATTGGCTTAGCAAATGCTGACATTTCATTATTGTCTTCTGTTGGTGTTAAGATAAAGACATGCATCATAGCATTGGTCCAAAGAGCTATATAAGCTTCTAAAGCGCATGTCACTGTAATGAGAGCTTTAACTCAATTAAAAAAATATAGTTATTATAGTTATTAAATGTGGACTGAATTCTGAAATGGGGAATTCTGCCCTATTTCCTCATTCATGGCCTCATGGAGGACACCACAGGCATGCAATGGCTCAGTGGTTAAAGACTTATCAGCTGGAAAGCTGACAGCTTGAGTTTGAGATCCGAGTGTTGTGCAGTGGGGTGAGTTCCCATTCCTTGCCATAACTCCTGCAAACTCCTGCCATAACTCCACTCGGAGGCTTTAGCTGGTACAGAATGCAGCCGTGCAGGTTGTGATGGGAGGATCCCAATACTCCCATGTTACACCCCTCCTGCGCGACTTGTATTGGTTGCTAGTTGCCCTCTGGGTGAGATTCAAGGTGCTGGTTATGACCTATAAAGGCCTATATGGTTTAGGCCCAGGATATCTGGTGGACCACCTACAGCCAGCAACGATATCCCATCGCCCGGTTCGCGCCCATAGAGAGGGCCTGCTCAGGATGCCGTTGGCTAGACAGTGTCGGCTGGTGGCCCCCAGGGGTAGAACCATCTCTGTGGGCGTGCCCACCCTCTGGAATCAACTCCCCTTAGAGCTCCGGTTGGCTCCTGACCTTCACACCTTCCGCCGCGAATTAAAAACTTGGTTATTCAAGTTCCCTGACCTGGACTGATTGGGTTTTATTGGTTTTTAAATTTGAGTTGGCCTAACTAGATTTTAATTTTGTACTATGGCTTTGTGAATTTTATTATTGTGAGCCGCCCTGAGTCCGTTGGAGATAGGGCGGCATATAAGCCAAATAAATAAATAAAATAAAATAAATACATTTATAGTTCGAAACCCAAAGGTGCTTTTTCAGGAGGCAACTGGACTTTATTCTTCTTCTTATTATTATTATTTGGAAGACATTTCGCTTCTCATCCAAGACATGACCTGGATGACTGAGAATCTCTGCACTCCTACAGTTCAAAAGCATGCAGAAGTGAGGAGATAAATAGGTACCACTTTGGTGGGAAAGTATCAGCATTCCCTGTGGTCATTTGACCACAGAAAATCTATTCTCTGACAATGCTGGATCACTCAGCCAAGAAATGGAGATGAGCACCGTGCCCTGCAGTCAAACACAACTGAACCGAGAAGCCTTTACCTTTAGAGCTCACCAACCCAGATTGTCATATGCAAAGCTACTATTCAACGAATAAAAACTTTAATTTTTGCAAATCATTTCTGACTGAAGGTTTTTCCTCCGCTGAAATGAGGAATGAGACTCAATGGTGGATGATTTGCAAGGCAGGGCAGGAAACCGAGCTGAGGTTTGGAATTACAATAGCTTGAGATGAAAATTGCTTATACGGCTTCCATTCTGCATGCATTACCCTGTCGTGAATTCTTATCATTCATCTCTGAAAACATGGTAGAGTTTACCATGTTCTGATATTCCTGTGTGAATAAGAAATGTTTCCCGAGGATTTTGAAGGGATCAGTGAAATACTTGATGCCCGATACTTTCAGAATAAAAATCAGAGATATTTCTTACTAAGAAGGACTTTAGAGTCTGGATCATTTCAGCATGGAACAAAGGCAGGTAAAGAGAGGCATGCAAAATGCCCAGAAAAATATGGAAATAATGGAAAGAGATAAGAATTCTCTTCCTCTCACAGTGCTGGAAATTCGGCTCGTCCATTAAACGTCAGTACAGGGAGTTTTATATTCATAAGCAGATCAGCCCAGACCAAGGAGATAGAATTAAACATAAAGCAGCTGTCTTTGACGGATCCTACATGAGATAAAAGGAGAAATGCAGTCATCCTTACTACTAGCAAGAGCTTAAAAACCTTCATAATAATAAATTAGAAGGACTGAAAGGAGCCCTAAAAATCCCCTAGGTCAACTTCGCTGGAGGCAACCATTATTAGAGCATCTTCATCAAAGCCTAATCCAGCATCTAGTTAAATATTTTCAGGGAAGAACAAATTTCTAAAACTCATCATCTGATGCCTGATCTCTTTTTCCATTCCATTAGCCCCTTCCTCAGCTTCTGCCTTTAACTAAAAATGTAAATGCAAAGAGAGCAACAGTTAAATTATTAATACAGTTTCTAATGGCATTCCATACTGTCCTACCATCAGTGGCAAATATCAATTTTCCCACCTCAGTGTGTGACATTGATATTAAAACTTAACCTTGAGTCCCCCCCCCCCAATCATTTCCTAATTCTTATCTCAAAGGGGGCACTGCAAAAACTGTGAGATGTGAACCGAAGCTTTTGTTTACCTTGTGAGTATTTATCTACTGAGTTGTGTTAGTCCTTTTTCCCCATAGTTGAAGATGTTATTTCCTTTCTTGGCTATTTTCCCCCATGTAGTTGAGGTTTTCCAGAAGGAGGATCTTGATTATGTTTAGAAAATTACAGCCTGAATGGATGAAGCACCAGGGTTAGCATGGAAGAGGAAACCCAAGATCCGGGTGACACTGAAATCTTGTCCCGACAAAGCCACACCGTGCAACTCTGTTGCTAAAATGGTTGAAAAAACATTGTTTGTGATGCAAACAGATGTAAATATGTTTGTGCTGTGCTCAGGCAGATAAGAACATTTGAGTTATGAGCTGTCAGTTCTTTTTGCTGTTTTGGAAGGAAAATGAAATATCTGGTTACTGTACCTAGACAACTTTAAAAAAAAAAAAACTGGATGTGGATTATCCTTATTTTGTTGAAAGAGGGAAATATGATTTTACGGCATTCCAACAAGCCTGAAATATATTAGTGGAATGATTCAGAGATTAGGGAGACTCTTAATGCAAAGGATGAATATGACATCCATAACCCCAGCTAGAGGTGGTATTCACTTACCTTCCCTACAAGTTTGCAAATGTGAGTGTTCGCTTCACTCGCATGCACCACGTCCACTCATGCGCCCGGCCTTCCACGCATGTGTTTTGCTGGCTCGTGTGCTTTCTGTGCATGCATCCTGCCTCACAAAAGTGACTAAATAGGACATCATAGAGCCGAGGCGGGTGCAAACCAGTTGAATACCACCTCTGCCCCCAGCTTTATGGATTTCTTCACACCAGTGATGGTTGAGTTAAAAATTCATGATCTACCTAGCTGTCTTCTTCCAGGACAGAGGTGGATGAACATCTGTTCCCTTTGCTTTTACAATACATTGGCTCTATCGGAGAAATGGGGTTATGTAGAACATCTGCTATACAGTATGCGATTCTCTTCCAGTCGATAACAATGCAAAATACATTTTGGAAGAATCAAAAGACTGTTTTGATGATAAGCATTTTCAAACAGTGCATTGTGAGACACGAATGTTCTTCCCTTCTGCTGTTTTTTCCAAGGATTACATGGCAACGTCAGGTTGCTACTTAAGCCCTGGAGGTTTCTGGCAGAAGTATTTGCATTTCCTGCCAAAATAGATAATAAAAAGTCATAGATGTTTTCAGGATTATACGCTTGAAGAAAATGCATGCTGCCATGTTCTGCATGGGCAAATGTGATGGTTTTTCCTGTTCTCTCATATGAAGTATCGGGTGCTGCTCTGTGATGTACACACGAAAGCCACGGCAGTCGCATTCCTATACCCTTCTGTGCCACAACTGTGAGCCACGAAAGGAATGGACAAACTGATAAACACCAGATGTGGAAGAAAATATTGGTTCATTCTCATTTTAATAAAAGCTGGCCAAATGTATAATTTTTGGATCAGTAGATGAAGTCATACACTGCCGTATCCCGTTTTCTTTCTTTCTTTCTTTCTTTCTTTCTTTCTTTCTTTCTTTCTTTCTTTCTTTCTTTCTTTCTTTCTTTCTTTCTTTCTCTTTCTTTTTTTTTTCTGCCATTCTTATAATTTTGTGATAGAATTGATCCTATCATTTTTCATACACAGAATCTCAAGTGACTCCCTCCTGAGTTTAGAAGGCTTATAAAGACTGTTTCATGAAAAGATTGGGTTGCTGTGATTATTCCTCTTATGAACAGTTAGGTTCTCTCACTTTGAATATTTATATTCCTGGTCTATATCTACTCGCATTGTGATTTATGGTGTCTTGTTTCGATGGATGTTGTTCTGTTTATTTTGTCTGTTGTTAACTCAACTTACAGATTTGGAGAATTGTATGTCACTCAGAGTGGCTTTGATTGGAGTGGTTTATAAGCCTTCTAAATAAATGCATAAACAAAATATTTTCAGAAAAAGTGACAATAACATAATGTAGATCTTAGGGCAGGGATAGTTAATGCTACCTGTGGATATCTATTTTAAGTTTCCTGCCCCACCTTTTTGCATAATTCTTTTACTAAACATCTTAATGCAACTCTGCTACAATGTAGAGCAGCAGCCTAGCACAGGAGTGCCAAACTCAAGGCTTGTGGGCCAGATCCGGCCTGCAGGGTATTTAGATCTGGCCCATAGGGCCACCCTGGAAACAGTGAAGGACTGGCCCATGGTGCCTCTTGCTAATAAAAATGGAGCTCCGGAGGCCTACACGCAACCATAAACAGAGCTCGGGAGCCTGTTTTTGCTGGGAGAGTGGTTGGGCCACCACAGACGCCCCTGATACGAGTAATGTTGAGCTGGCCACACCCACCCTGGCCACACACACACCCCGAAGATCCCATGGCTGATAGATTCCTTTCCGCACTAGGTGAAGACTAGAGTTTGTTTTTTTTTTAACTACAGGTAACAATATGGGACTCAAATCATGTACTCATTGATAGAGATAAACCATATTTTTCAATCTATAAGACGCTCTGGACCATAAGACACACCTACCTTTCGGGGAGGAAAACAAGAAAAAAAATCTACCTCTGCCTCCCAGCATCCATCAGTATTCATCTGGCTAGTGTCCTTGCAGCAAACAGGAAATAGCCTGGTCAGCTTCAGCACGTTATTGCAGCCTGATTTAGCATGAGCAGCTGATTGGTGGTTCGATCAGCCTCCCAGAATACCGCCTATCAGCTGTTCCAGGCTGCGAGGATCGCCGCCGCCTATTGCCGCCTCCACGCATCCTGTTTTTTTTCCATTCCAGGCGGTGAGGATCGCCACTGCCGCCACCAATCACCACTGATCACCACCATTGGCTATTGGCACTGGCGAACAATGGTGGTGATTGGTGGCGATAAGTCGTGGCAATTGGCAGTGGTGGCAGAGGTGATAGGCAGTGGTGATCGGTGATGGCGGTGGTGATCCTTGCTGCCTGGAACGGGCTAAAAACAGGACGCATGGAGGCCAAAAACAGGATGCGTGGAGGTCGAAAATGGGGTGCACAGAGGCCAAAAATGGGGCACACAGAGGCCGAAAATGGCTGAAGGGTGGGGGCCGATGGGTGGACGGGGCTTCAGCAACATTCGCTTTATAAGACACACAGACATTTCCACCCACTTTTTTTTGGGGGGGGGGAAGTGGATCTTATAGACCGAAAAATACGGTAACTTGATTTTTAAAAAAGAACATTTTAACTACAGCCTTAACTCTACACCTTCAGTTCACCTACTACAGGTAGGTAGTCTCTCATCATCTGGATAGAGTACAAGTTATGGCCAAGAAGTATCATGAGATGGAGCAATGCTAAGACATTCTAGTTGCTTTTCTCTTTCATTTCCATTGAAACTTTCAATGGAAAATTGAATTAGGCAGTGAACATGCCTACTATTCCTTCCTCCTCCTATTTTCCCCACAACAGGTTTGTGAGGTGGGTAGGACTGAGAAAGAGTGATTAGCCTGAAAGTCATCCAACTGGTTTTCATACCTAAGGTAGGACTAGAATTCTCAGTCTCCTGGTAATTAGCCCAAAGTCACCCAGACAGCTTTCATGCCTGAGCCAGGACTAGATTTTCCCTTTCATGGGAAAGTTATCTGTGCTCAAATAATCTTAAGAGCCTAAGAGATGTAATGTAAATATTGTTATTTTCATTAAATTCACATTTTGTTCTTCTCTTTGAAGCTAACTCTACTTTAAAGCTCTTACTCTCAAAATACAAAAAAAGCAATTCAGACTTTAGATAGCATTTACAAAATCAGAATAACTTCCTGATACATTCCTTGACATGCTTATCGAAGCCTATAGAGAAATTCCTCCTAACACTTCTTTCAACCAGCTTCTCCACTAGAAGAGCTAATTCTGGCTACAATCATCTTAAATTACCAAAAATGAATGAAAACGACACTAGGAACCACTGTCAGACAAGAGAAGAATTCATAAAGTCTAGTTTTTCAGTTTTCTATGCAGTACATTCTTGGACTTGGTAGAATCAAAGATTTAGGGTCACTCTTGAGGATGGAAAAAGGTTGTTTTTCTAAGAATCGTCACACTTTTATTTCCACACTAAAATATTATGGCTGTTCTATGGATGAAGAAGGGACGCGGTGGCTCAGTGGCTAAGACACTGAGCTTGTCGATCGAAAGGCTGGCAGTTCAGCGGTTCGAATCCCTAGTGCTGCATAACGGGGTGTGCTCCCATTCCTTGTGCCAGCTCCTGCCAACCTAGCAGTTCGAAAGCACATAAAAAATGCAAGTAGAAAAATAGGGACCACCTTTGGTGGGAAGGTAACAGCATTCCATGAACCTTTGATGTTTAGTCAAGCTGGCCACATGACCACTGAGATGTCTTTGGACAGTGCTGACTCTTCAGCTTTGAAACGGAGATGAGCACTGCCCCCTAGAGTCAGGAATGACTAGCACATATGTGCGAGGGGAACCTTTACCTTTTATGGATAAAGAAAGCTCTTCAATGTCCTCCAAAGTTTACTTGATATTTTATTGTATGATAATATGTAGATTTTGTTATGCTTTTCACTGTAAATTGGCAGGTGAGAATTGTGGAAGCAGAGAGTAATAGGGATGTTTCCTTTAAAGACCACTTGTGAATTGTTGAGAAGAATAAAAGTATTATATGAATCAAGTAGCCTGAGTCAACCAATTGTTTTCTGAGTGTTTATTGAAACTAGGAGACATTCATGTGAATGATTATCAAAGAATTATAGTTGTTTATCCACTTGTAATAGAGAACATTTTGTGATGCTCGTATGTTCCCCTCCATTTGTATATCGGCATCGGCATTTCATTGAGTAGTATCTTTTCACTTCCTTGCAAGAGTCATAGCTGTTTAATATAACTCACAATGGTGTTGAATGCATTGTGGCATTATCATGCAAATGAAGCAAGACAAATTGTCCAATCATTTGCAAGAACATGTTAGGATACATGCAGTGGTGATATTCAACCTGTTCTGACTGGTTCGGGCGTAGTGGTGACTGTGCTGTCCTATTTAGCCACGTTTTCTAAGCAGCGTGCATGCATACAAGCTGCATGTGTGAGCAAAGCTCACATTTTTGGTGCACGGCAAACCGGTAATAACATTATGTGAAACTCACCTCTGGATATATGTGATGTGACTTGCCACCCATCTCTTGCTCCTCCTGTGGACATCCATGAGAGCAATGCTCATGATGAGCAAATTTGAGGGACACCCCCCTCCCCAAATCATTTTTCTCTCCCTTATCTCTATGTTAGGTTGGAAAGCCCAGGTGCCAGGCAGAAAGTCCAATTAAACTAATTTATTGTTAATCATATCTATGCACAAGAATCTTCTCAACTGACAGTTAACATCTGCCTGGAATTTATTTATTTATTTATTTATTTGTTTGTTTAGATTTGTATACCGCCCTTCTTGCGGACTCAGGGCGGTGAACAGCCAAATAAAAATAGTACACAAAAGTTAAACAATTTCTTAAAAAAGCATATCACTTTGGCTAAAAATTAAAACCATTAACCATTAAATATTTAAAATACCCAACCCTATAATACAGATCTTAAAAATTCAGCGGGGTCAGGCTAGACCAGCAAGCTGAAAGAGATGAGTTTTCAGGGCCCGACGAAAAGTCCGGAGGTCAGCAATTGTTCTCAGTTTTGGAGGAAGATCGTTCCAGAGGATAAGATTGGATAAGACTCAGTGGAATTCAAGGAGGATTGTAGTTAGTTTGCTTGTGACTAGGTAGGGATTCTAGGCTGAGCCCTCTTTTAACTCTGCCCCATGTTCTGCCATTCCTTCTTCTACAACAAGCCAGTAGTATACTCAAACAGTGTTACTCTGTGACTGGCTCTGTGTACTGTACTGAGCAATATTTTAATGATTTCTTGAATAAAGTACAAATGGATGGATTCACCCTAAACTAAACTATATGTGTATGACCCCAGCTATTGTGATCCACTGCTCTGTATCTCTCAGTCCAATGGAAAATATTTTTATTATTCTATAATGACAGGTAGAACAAACAATGTGATTTAATATTAATTAAACAATTGCTGGTATGTCACAAGGCCTTTTCCCAATTTCTTCTAGTTGTGCCATTGTTGGCTATTTTGCTAGTTCTAATGTTGGGGATGATATGGAAATTTCTGGCAATACAGGAATTCAATACAATGTTGAATCAGTATTTTCCAATAAAATAGATTGGAAATAGACATCAGGAATCACCATTAATTGAACATCTGCCTGTCTGACGTTGTTGGGGAAGGCTGGAACAGAATTTCTGCATGTTCCCAGCCCATGGAAATGTTACTAAAGGAGCATGAGGTAGATGCATATGAGAAGGGCCAGGCCTAGACTAGACTCAGGGGTGTGCTTCAAAATTTTTAGCAAGAGGTTCTCTGCCCGGTTGCTGGGTGGGCGTGGCCATGTTGGGCAGGGCCTAGTTGGCTTCCTTCACCATGGTGGGGGAGGGATGTTTTTGCCCTCCCCGGGCTCCGGAGGCTTTCCTTGAGCCTCCGGTAGGGCAAAAATGGCCTCTCCAAGTTCCGGAGGCCCTCTGGAGGCCAGAAATGGGTAACAGGAAACTGGCCCATTTCCAATCTTCCTGAACTTCCAGTAGGCCTGTTTTTCATCTTCCCCGAGCCTCCGCACGCACCCTGCACTTACCTGCATCCAAAATGAGCCCCTTGGGGATTCCTGGAAGGGGCAGGGCTGAGTGGGCGGGTCCAGCCAGGCGTGGGATTTGGGAGTTCTTCGAACTGCACCAAATTTTAGCTAGAGGTCTCCCAAACCCCTGCGAACCCCCAGCAGCCCTCCCCTGTTTAGACTGCTCCATTACTGCATATCAGCAAATGTATGCACCTGTCACTTGGGGACAGTTGCATAGTTGTTGCATTTATATTTCTGCAAATGTCAATGTTCTGGCTAGGCAATGCTCAAACAGCAAAGTACAGAACATGGAATCAGATCAACCAATCAGCAGACAAGATGCCTCCCTCCGTACAATATTTAGTTGGGATTCGGGAGATGTTGTATCAGCCCATCTGCAGCCTACACTTACCTATCAATCCCTTCACAGTATAGTTATGGGGTGATGCCTACACACAGTGGTGGGCAACTCTAAATCAAGCTTAAGTTTGGGTTTTTTTTTTTCTTTTCAAATCGCAATGAATGAAAATGATAAAACAGATTGCTCTCAAAACTACAGTGTTGTGTTTCCTACTTCTGCTTCAAGCTTAACCCACTCTTCCAACTTCAGGCTTGCGCCAAGAAAAGTAAGCTTTTATTAAAATTTCAACTCTGAGATATTGCTACAACTTTATCTCTGGGTAAATAGTGTCTCTCATATTGAAATGAGTTGTCTCAAAGGATATCTTTGAGAATTTATATGCCTGCAGCTGGATCGTTTGTATATATATAAATGCTGGAATAAGTGTGAAAAGTATAAAAGTGCACCACTTTGGTGTGGTGCTCGAGAGGCTGATTTAGAAACCAGGAGACTGTGAGTTCTAGTACCATGAAAGCCAACTGGGTGACTGAGCCAATCACTCTCTTTCAGCCCACCCTACCTCACAGGGTTGTTGCTGTGGAGAATATAGGAAGAAGGAGTATTATATATGTTTGCTGCCTTTATTCCACATTGATTACTTATAAAGTAATCAAGGTGGAATAAAAGTTTAATAAGTAAACCAATTATCAAGCTGTAAGGTCTGAATTGCAAACATTTGAATGACCCCTAGAAGAAAGCAGAGATCCAGAAAACGCCAATACCCAGTTGCCATCTAGTGGTCATCTGGATTTTTGCAGTCTATAAAATAGGTTGAATGGGGATTTAAGCCTGAGATTCTTCCACTCATCGATTTCAAATCTCTCTGCGATTGTTCCCTTGCCTAAAGAAAAGAAAGACTAGGGGTGACATGATAGCAGTATTCCAGTGTTTGAAGGGCTGCCACAAAGAAAAGGGGCAATTTATTTTCCAAAGCACCAAGCACCAAAGCACCAAGACAAGAAACAATGGATGGAAATTAATCAAGGAGAGAAGCAACTGGAATTAAGGAGAAATTTCCTGATAGGACAGCTTGCCTTCAGACATTGTGAATACTCCATCATTGAAAGTTTTTAAAGAAGAGACTGGACAGTGACTTGTCTGAAATGGTAGGGTCTCCTGCTTGAGGGAAGAGTTGGACTAGAAGACCTCCAAGATCCCTTCCAGCTCTTTCTATTCTGTTCTATAACTCTGTAGATCACTTGGATCTTTGACTTTTCCAATTATATTTACGTTTACACTCTGACTCCTTTCCTTTTGCTTTCTTGCTCTCAGGCATCCCTTTATTTATATTTATGTGCATAAGAAACTAGGCCCTGTCTGGGACTAAAGACTAAAACTCTCAGGGTTAATTAGTTGGGTCAATTAGTGAATTCTTGAGTTTGAGCTACACCTGACCTTCCTCTGACCCAATTTAGCAGATTGCAAAAACCGACCCCCCATCTTTCTTTCTTACAATATAGATGCATTTATCGTTTGCAATATGTAAACAATCTTTCTGAATTTGAGGGATGTGACGGAGGAGGCCAAAAGTCCTCCGGGCATGCCTTGATGGCTCTCCAGGTAGAAATTCAAAAAGGAAAGCTTATCTGGAAGATACAGATAGCTTCTTAACACTAGTGTGCTCTGGTTTGTTTTTAAAAAAAGAAAAGGAAAAGGAAAAAAAGGCTGCACTGAGGAAATTTTAAATTACGAAAGGGTCGCTTGAGGAAATCATGGTAAAATGGGAATTTATGGGAAACTGCATGAAGAATTACAGCAGAAATATAAGATCGGGCACTCACGAACTCTGTCTTAATAACTAAATGATAACATGGGAGGGATTTCTATTGAGTTGCACACCCATATTAGGAATACAGGAGAATCAGTTTGGTACAGTTTGAACCAGTTTTGGTCAACACATTATAAGAAAGATGATAAGACTCTGGGAAGAGTGCAGAGAAGAGCAAGAAAGATGATTAGGGGTGCAAAAACAAATGAAGAAGGAATTGGGTACATCTAGTCTAGTGGGAGGGAAAATGGTCTAGGGGTGACATGATAGCAGTGTTCCAGTATTTGAGAGGCTGCCACAAAGAACAGGAGGTCAACTTATTTTCAAAAGCATAGGAAGGCAAGACAAGAAGCAATGGACAGAAACTAATCAAGGAGAGAAGCAACCTAGAACTAAGGAGAAATTTCCTAACAATGAGAACAATTAACCAGTGGAACAACTTGCCTGCAGAAGTTGTGGGTGCTCCATCATTGGAGGCTTTTAAGAAGATTGTCCAAAATGGAATAGAGTCTCCTGTTTGAGCAGGGAGTTGGACTAAAAGACCTCCAAGGTTCCTTCCAACTCTATTATTTTGTTATTTGGTGGTTAAAAGCACAAAGCTACAAACCTAAGAGACTATAGTTTCTAATTCCACACAAAACCAGCTTACCGGCCTTGGGCCGGTCACTCTTTCTTATCCCTAGAAAGCAGGCGATGACAAAATCTTCTGAAAAAGTTTGCGAAGAAAATTACAGGACCTTGTCCTGGGAGTGTCTGAAAATCAGACACAATTGATTAAAAGAAGAAGAAAAAATAGGAGTACATACTGTAAATAATCCACTGCTGCTACAGTTTAGTTTAGTTTAGTTTATTTGAATTTATATACCGCCCTTCTCCTTGTGGACTCAGGGCGGTGTACAGCCAATTAAGAACGAACATACAAAAGTTAAAATTTTCATAAAATAATAATACAAGTGGCCATAAAATTTAAAAACTAACTTCATATTTAAAATACGACTCTAAAATGCTAAAATGTTATAGGAATCAGGCTAGGCCGGCGAGCTGAAAGAGATGGGTTTTTAAAGCCCGCCGAAAGGTTGGGAGGTCAGAGATTGTTCTTAACTCCGGAGGCAGATCATTCCAAAGGGTGGGTGCTGCCACAGAGAAGGCTCTCCCCCTGGGGGTCGCCAGCCGGCATTGTCTGGCTGACGGCACCCTGAGGAGGCCTTCTCTGTGGGAGCGAACCGGCCGGTGGGAGGCAATTGGCGGCAGAAGGCGGTCCCGTAAGTACCCTGGCCCTAAGCCATGGAGCGCTTTAAAGGTGATTACCAACACCTTGAAGCGCACCCGAAAGTCCACCGGCAGCCAATGCAGCTCGCGCAGGAGAGGTGTCACGTGGGAGCGTCCCGTCGCTCCCATAATCCCCCGCGCGGCCGCATTCTGCACCAGTTGGAGCCTCCGGGTGCACCCCAAGGGGAGCCCCATGTAGAGAGCATTACAGTAGTCCAGACGGGAAGTGACAAGAGCATGAGTGACCATGCGTAGGGAGTCCCGATCTAGAAAGGGTCGCAGCTGGCGAATCAGGCGGACCTGATAAAAAGCCCCCCTGGCCACGGCCATCGTATGATCCTCTAAAGACAGCCGCGAGTCCAGGAGGACGCCCAAGTTGCGAACCCTTTCCGTGGGGGCCAATGACTCGCCCCCAATAACCAGCGATGGAGTCAGCTGGCTATATCGGGACGCCGGCAGCCACAGCCACTCGGTCTTGGAGGGGTTGAGTCGAAGCCTGTTTCTCCCCATCCAGACCCGCACAGCTTCAAGGCACTGGGACATCACTTCCACGGCATCGTTGGGGTGGTCTGGGGTGGAAATGTACAGCTGAGTATCATCAGCGTACTGATGGAACTCCACCCCAAAACCACGGATGATCTCACCCAGCGGCTTTACATAAATGTTGAACAGGAGGGGCGAGAGGACCGACCCTTGTGGCACCCCACATACCAGGCGCCTCGGGGTCGACCGCTGCCCCCCTGTCAACACAGATTGCGACCGGTTGGAGAGGTAGGAGGAGAACCACCGTAAAACGGTGCCCCCCACCCCCAGTCCCTCCAACCGGCGCAATATGATACCATGGTCGATGGTATCAAAAGCCGCTGAGAGGTCTAACAGCACCAGGATAGAGGAATACCCCCTACCCCGGGCCCTCCAGAGATCATCCACCAACGCGACCAATGCCGTTTCGGTGCTGTACCCAGACCTGAAGCTGGACTGGAGCGGGTCTAAATAGACGGCTTCATCCAGGTCTCGGGGGAGCTGCCACGCCACCACACTCTCCACAACCTTCGCCAGGAAGGGAAGGTTGGAGACAGGACGGTAATTAGCTAAAACAGCTGGGTCCAGGGAGGGCTTCTGGAGGAGGGGCCTCACCACCGCCTCTTTCAAGGCAGGCGGAAGGACACCCTCACTCAAAGAGGCGTTTATAATCTCCTGGAGCCAGCCTCGTGTAACCTCCCGGGAGGCCAGCACCAACCAGGAGGGACACGGGTCCAGTAAACATGTGGTTGCGTTCAGTCTTCCCAGAATCCTGTCCACGTCCTCGGGAGCCACAGGATCGAACTCAGCCCAGATAACACTCTCAAGACCTGGCTCAGTCACCCCGCCTGAACCCACCCAGTCAGCGGCCAGATCGTCCCGAATCTGAGTTATTTTATCATCCAGATATTGAACAAAATCCTCAGCACGTCCCTGTAATTGTACAGAAGATCAGTGGTGATACCAAAGATTCTTGTTTGAGATTTTTCCCAAACAATCACTATTGATCTCATTCAGTAAACCCTGAAAGCGAAGTTGATGGTCCTTCTCAGAAAATGTTTGTTTGGAAAAGATCCCAAATTCAGTGTGGATGGAGATTCTCAATCATCCAGGTCATGCTTGTCCCAAAGTGCTTTTCCAAAAGGCAACTGACCTTCCTTGATTCCCCCCCCCCTTGAAAATGTTCCACTTCATGAAATCTGCAGGGAGGGCCAGCAGAGGTATGCGTCAAACCTTAGAAAGCCAGTGTCATTTCCACAGTACTAATCCAAATAATCAAAGGGTTTATTTCTGTGGACTGATTCATAATTTGCACCATGACATGGTTTGCTTAATCCTTGTTTGTTGGCTAAGCCATAGCTGGCTGTGTGGTACATTGTTCTACTAGATACATACAACCAGAGGCAGCAGATAACAACCCTTCTCCTCAGTTGCCATAGAGTTACAATTGTCAATGTAATAGAAATGTAAGGTAACTATGTATAGTCTACTTAAATTAACCCAAAATTACATTTATACTCAAAATGAAAGAACATTTAGTTTTTGCCCATGTTCATTTCTTTAGTGCTAAGCAACATCTTTTGTGGTGTAGGTATGCAAAAAGACTCAAAATAGTAGCAAAAGAAGCGGAGAATAAGGAAGGTGGAATTGGTGAAATCCATTTTTTTTTACTACCGGTTCTGTGGGCGTGGCTTGGTGGGTGGGGTGTGGCTTGGTGGGCATGGCAGGGGAAGGATACTGTGAAATCCCCATTCCCTCACCACTCCTGGGGGAAGGATATTGCAAAATCTCCATTCCCATCCCACTCTGGGGCCAGCCAGAGGTGGTATTTGCCGGTTCTCTGAACTACTCAAAATTTCCGTTGCCAGTTCTCCAGAACCTGTCAGAACCTGCTGGATTTCACCCCTGGAAGATGGCCTTATGGAGATACAGAGAGTTCTTAAGTGTCAGGTTTGATGTCCTTGCATCCAGATGTTGTAGGTGGAGGCTCTTAAGAAGACAGACAACCATTTATCTGAAATGGTATAGGGCAGTGATGGCTAACCTTTTTGTTGTTACGTGATGAAAGTGTGCATGAGCGCCCGCACCCATAATGCAATGTGTGTACGAAACCCCACACGCTTCCTTCGCTCCCTGTGCATGTGTACACAACCCCTTCTTGCCCCGTTTTGGGCTTAGTAGGCTCCCTGTAGCCTCCTGGGACCAAAAATGGGCTGTGTGGGGGAGGCATGTCACCCCCCCCACACTCCCCTCCTGCCCCGCCATGCACACATGACCCCCCATATATCCATACATGCCCCCACCCCCCGCGCATGTGCACATGTCTCCCGCATATGCCCTGCCCCCACACATGCATGGCAGAGACCCAAAAATCAATTGGCTGGCAGGAGGTGTGAACGCATGCGTGGTGGAGCTGAACTGGAGCGATGACTTGTGCGCCCTCAGAGAAGGCTCTGCATGCCACCTGTGGCACACCTGCCATAGGTTCGCCATCACAGGTATAGGGTCTTCTGCTGGAGTAGGGGGTTGGACAAGAAGACCTCCAAAATACTTTCCAACTCTGTTATTCTGTCTTCAGCTGTGTTATAGAGCATCAACAAAGTTACCTGAAAACAAATACAAGAAAAGAAGATATCAGATTGTGTATGCATGAGTGTAACGATAATTTGGGTTATCTATAAGGGAGTTAAGGTTTCTTTTTTGGGGGGGGGGGGTTAGTTTATGGATGGGTAGGTTAATTAAGTTTATAACTGCTTTTCTTTTTTCTCTAATACCTTGTATTCTGCTCTGGGAAGTTGGGGAGGGGGGGAGGGAGGAGGAGGGGAAGGGGGGGTAAGGGGAGGGGGGAAGGGGGGTGGGGGGAAAATGTTATTCTTTGTTTGTAAAACTTTTCAATTAAAAAAAAAACAAAGTTACCTGAAAGCTAATTTTAAAAAAATCTTTATGTGGCCAATACCTCATAAATCAGCACGGCAGACCAAGACATAAAAGTGAAATCTGCCCCCCATGTGGCTACATGTCCAAACAGATGTTTGCTATGGGTCATTAATTTAATTACAGAAAGTCTTCTAAGAAACAAGAAACTATCCTAAGTCCACTAAAAGTTGGTGGGCACTTCCTCATTAAACCAATCTTTCTTTAGGAGACCAAGAGATGCATAGAAGTGGCAACTAACAGCATAAGGAAACATTGCCAAAAAAATAAGAGGTGGGGGGAAGAGGAGAGATAGGAATCGTCTTCTTAGCGTCTCAACAGATGTTTCTCTCCACTAAATTCTAATTAAGTTTCTGACCCTTGAAATATGGCAAATAAGTAGAGGCAATTCTATTGGCCGCAAGGAGACATCATGGAGGGATAATAGTTTGCCTGCTGTTCTTATTGATACCCTGAAACCTTGAATCAGCACCGGAGATACCATATTCGAAGAAAAAGACTTGACTTTTGAGTTTTGACCAGATTGCATGGAAATTTAAGCTAAAGATGGTGGTTTCAGGAGGGTGTGTGATGGCTGGGGAAAGAGGCAACCCAAGGCAATTCTTTTCTTTCCACCCAAATAACAGCTTTGGACTCTAGGCAACATTTCTATTCATGTCTTTGTCTTGTATAAATAAAAGACTTGTATGTATGCAGATGTCTTGAAGGAGCAAAGCTGCATCAAGTCTCAAAGTGTTAATTTAAGTAATAAACAATGAAGGAGTTATATATATGATTACTGCAGCTAGACTACTGATTGGTCAATACTGGAAAAAAGATAGTGTACCTACTATAGAGGAATGGATATTAAAGATGTCTAATTTTGCAGAAATGGCTAAGATTTCTGCATATCTAAAAGATAGGACCCATGAAGCCTTTGTTAAGGAGTGGAAGAAATGGGTAGAGTACACGCAGAATAAATATCAAAGTAAGAAGTTTCAACTAGCATTTGACTCATAATTGTATCTATTAATTATTTTATTATATATTTGAATTTATATTTTTATTATCTGATAGATTGCCTTATATTATCTAATTTTAAAAAGAAATTTATGATATACTATTTGAAATCTACATATTTTATACTTTTTAAAATAATATTATTAAGATTGAATATTGGGAATTACATTTAATGTTAAACATTTATATGATATTTTATTCTAAAAACTTATGATGCTCAAAATTAGTTTTTTTATATATTTGTCATATTTGTAATACTTGTTAGATTGTCATGAATTCTTATAAATGATTTATGGTTATTATATGAATTAGGGGGGTAAAAGATGTTAGAAGTCTAGATTAATTTTTTTATTTTTAGCTGGATCTCACCTATTTTTTTTATTGTATGATGTTGATTGATATATATGATTGGTTAATAGTGGAAGTCAGGGGGGGAAGGGGGGAGGGATGGGGGGAAAGGGACGGGGTGGTAGTTGGGTGGGGGGAGTGGGGGGGGAAAGGGGTATAAAAATTTACAAAGGGGTATTGTAAAACTTTTTCAATTAAAAAAAAAACAATGAAGGAGAAAAGCAGCCTAGAACAGAGCTGTCAAACTCCTGGCCCACGCTGATCACGTCCACGCCAAGTTTAGCAAAGGGGGGATAAATCACATGAAGCCATCATGACAAAATGAGTTTGACACCCCTGGCCTAGAACTAAGGAGAAAACCAAGGAGAACCAATCTAGAACTAAGGAAAAATTTCCTGACAAAACAATTAATCGCTGGAACGTCCTCCCTCCAGAAGTTCTTAAAGGTTTTTAAAAAGGGATTGGACACACATTTGCCTGAAATGCTATAGGGTCTCCTGCTTGAACAGGGGGTTGGACTAGAAGACCTCCAAGGTCCCTTCCAACTGTGTTATTCTGCATTAAAAAGTGATGTTTGGTAAATGGGTTATGAAGCTGTGGGGATGTGTTTGCTCTACTACTGCTTTAGGTGGACCAGTGGCACAGGCTCACATGTTGAATTCAGCCGGTTCGGACCGGTTTGCCAGAATTGGTAGCAGAAATCGCGGGTGGGCCAGCCCACCCACTCCGGCTCTATGCCGTCCTACTTAGGTATGTTTTTGAGGCCGTGTGCATGCGTGAAAGTCCGTGTTCATGCGCGGAAGTGGGAGCGTGTGCGTGCTCACTTTTGTGAACTGGTAGGGAAAGTAAATGAATACTACCCCAAATAAAGCAATGCAACCAGTTCAAAAATTCCTTGAAATTGCCTATACCAAGTCTCCTTCTCCTCTCTTCGCCTTTCCCAAACACATCACTTCAAGCAATTAGCCAAATGGCTGTACGTTATAGTACAGTTTACCAACCTTTCTAGCTTTGCAAACCGGCAAAGGGGTGGGGTGGGGGGGACAGAGAGGGGATGGTTCTGTGTGAGTGGCCAACAGGCGTGCCCAGCTCCATTTGAACAAGTGACGGGCATGTGCACCCCTTGCTCACACAAATGCAGCGCACATGCTCTCCCACTGCTTGTGCAATTGGGGATGCATGCATGGATGCTTGCCCGTTGCTTCCGTGGCCTGGTTCCAAACGGCTCTTGGAACAGTAGTGGGTCACAGCACATGGGTTGGAGACCCCGAGTAAGAACACTTGTGGTCCCATGTATTTAGGTCATCAGACTGTGAAGCATATCCTCATTTCCCCTCCTTTATTGTAAGAAGAAAGGGATGCGATGGCTCAGTGGCTAAGAGGCTGAGTTTGTTGATCGAAAAGTCAGCAGTTCAGCAGTTGGAATCCCTAATGCCGCGTAATGGGGTGAGCTTCCGTTACTTGTCCCAGTTTCTGCCAACTTAGCAGTTCGAAAGCACGTTAAAAAATGAAAGTAGAAAAATAGGGACCACCTTTGGTGGGAAGGGAACAGCATTCCGTGCACCTTTGGCATTTAGTCATGCCGGCCACATGACCACGGAGATGTCTTCAGACAGTGCTGGCTCTTCAGCTTTGAAATGGAGATGAGCACCGCCCCCTAGAGTCAGGAACGACTAGCACAAATGTACGAGGGGAACCTTTACCTTTTTATTATAAGAAGACACTGAAATAAAGCAGCAAGTCAGTGTAAGAATTCTCTCATAAAGTGGGAGAAGCTTACCTCACATTTGTTTTCAGTGCATTAATTATCAGTGCAGTGAACTACCTCAGAGGATATAAATATAATCATATTAAGCTTAATTACAGAGCATTAATTACAGGGGGACTCTTTTAACTGTTGGCTTGGAATCGAGCAACGTCTTTGTTGTACTTTTTTTTTTTTTTAAACAGAATGTTGAAGAGCAGACCTAATTAAAGATGACTGGCCCATATCCAGAAGCTAGCAACTGGGTCTTATTTACAATATATCTGTACTTATCCATGCACGTGCATATTCCAACAGAATATAATGCTATATTAAACTGTAATTAATACGTAGCATTTATGTAGGCAGTTGTGCAAAGTTAGCACCCACCCATCTCCTAGAAGAATGAAATATTTTGAGAAATATTAAAAAGGCAGAATATTATATTTCCCTAAAGGAGAAACATGCTCTTGGAAAGTAGCCCCCACCTTTCTTAATAGCCCCAGAAGGACTGGACCAGCCTATCTACAAGACAAAAGACTTTCAGCTCCAGGCTGATGGGATTAGCCTTCACTCAAGATCCAAACCAGGACAAAGCCATTAAGACACAATAGGAATTGCCCAACACCCTTTCAGAACACAAGCTTCTTCATTACATCATCACGCACCAAGCATCAACCAAACCTGGGACTCAAACAACCTACAAAGTTAGCTATGACCCCTACAACAGCCAATAGAATACATGTTCTTGCACAGGAATAGGAAGTTCAAGTGCAAAGCCCAGAGATAGTATAAAATCCACCCACTCTCAACTCCATGTGGTCAGCTGCCCAGAATCACACATGCTTGGTGGTTCTGCTTCATCAATAAATGAACCCTCTTTCCAATCAGCCTCCAGCCTCCATTTTGTCTCCAGTGTCTTTCTCCCAGCTTGGAACTGAACCAGATTGATATTACTCCCAACACAGTTTTTGAACATGAGCTGAACTACAATGAAGCAGAGAAAATGGATAGGACAAAGTTGTCTCTGGCCTGTAAGTTTTTGCTGTTTGCAATACCTACTGAACTCTTTAAATATATAGAAGGCCACAAAGACTTGGCTCATCCTACAGGCACTGAGGCCAGGGTGCTAATGGGATTCTGAAATTGCTTAACGCATTGTAAGCCACCCTGAGTCTCCGGAGAAGGGCGGCATATAAATCTAATTTTTTAAAAAAGTGCAGGTCTTTCTATTATCATAGTCACAAGATTTTTTTTAGGGGTCTAGCCTGCTATTGCTATTTCTTGTTTTTGCTATGTTTTATTGTAGTGCGGTGGTTCTCAACCTGTGGTCTATGTATTCTTGGGTGTGTGTGAAGGTTTGAAAAAAACATTATGATTTAAATCTTGAGTTAAGTCTTGGTGGTCTGTGGCGCAAAAAGGATTTAAAGGGGGGTCCATGATGAAGAAAAGGCTGAGAACCACTTTTGTAGTGGATTGTGATTGCTGATTTTATTTGTTCGCTGCCTAGTATGCTTTGGTAGTTGAGGGGAGGGAGGGAGGGAGGGGGAGGGAGGGAGGACTTTTCATAGGTGGATTCTAGAGAATTTATACTATTACCTAATTCAGATAATTCAGGTAATCTAAGATTGACCAAGCCACATGTAGCCCTTCCTACAACCTGAAGAGTCCTCCAAAATTTATTCCCAGATTGTAATTTTTAATATGTCAGAAGGGGAAGTTATAAACTATGCGACAGGAGAATAAATGACTTTAGCTATATTTAATTTCAATTAAATTTAAACGAAAATACATTTTTAATCTGGCTCCACTTTCTAGATTTTGCTGTCCGTTTTCCAACTTGGTCTTTTAAGGCCAAATGCCTTAAATGGAAAAAGCTGTGGGTTAGGCTAAAGTATATACAGTCTGAACTTTCTGAGTTAATGCAGGAAGAATATTCTTGGTTGTGCCTTTTTAATGATGGTTCTAACATTAGATGCATTGATGCACATAATAGATAATTATGGAGTGGGGAGGGAATGAGGATTTTGCAGTATCCTTCCCCTGGATTAGGATGGGAATGGAGATTTTGCAGTATCCTTCCCCTGGAGTGGGGAGGGAATGGGGATTTTGCAGTATCCTTCCCCTGGAGTGGGGAGGGAATGGGGATTTTGCAGTATCCTTCCCCTGCCAAGTCCACCAAGCCACACCACAACATGCTGACCAAGCCACGCCCACAGAACCAGTAGTAAAAAAAATTGGATTTCACCACTGACATGGAGACAGCCAGGAAAAGCCTGCACAGAAATCACCTCCACCTTTTTAGAATGCAACTGCTTTAATCATCCATGAAGAGGTTTTCGTCTCAAATTTTTGCAGAATTTGCTTTTTGTTTCACAGTTAGGATAGCACACATGAGAAATAACTCTTCATGCTATTATCACAATGGTCTCGCCCATACAGAAGAAGAAAATAATGACTTCATTCTTAATTGGCTTTATTACACAGTTAGCCCTTGACTTATAACTATTGGTTTAGCGATGGTTTGACGTTGCAGCAGCATTATGGCCATTTTTCATATTTAGAACTGTTGTAGCATCCCCATGGGATGGTCCTCGGCAACTGGCATGTAGTCATGACAGTTTCACTGCCCTGGCGTCATAGGATCCTCATTTGTAACCTTTCCGGCTGGCTTCTGACCAACCACATAGCAAAGATTCTTAAAAGCTGATTCCTAACTGACTTGGATCATGAATACCAAGAAGAAATGAAGCTATTTTTTTTAAAAAAAAGAATCTTTTTTTTAAAAAAAATTGGTCCAGCTAATAATTTGGGGGAAAAATTGCTTGTTCCCAAGCCCACTTTTGTCCACCTATCCCAGTATTCAGAAACGGCTGTCCCTCCCATGCAAACTTAGTAATAAATGGTACAGCCACAGATTGCCTTATCGTTTAAAAGAAACTTGTCTGCTAGCCCTGAATTAATGTCATTTTTCAACTATCTCTTTCTCCCACAGTCTGAGGGTTGGCTAAGGTTTATCAAGGCCACACCCCAGCAGGAGGAGGCCTTGACATCTGGGTCTTGAAGAAAAGCACAGCTGTGTCAGAGTCCCTCCTTCCTTGTTGACAATTAGGTCAAATAGGAACACATTTATTTGTGTCACCACATCTTCTAATTTATGCAACGTTTCTCTTGGGATAAGAAACAGACCCATTCTGCGGCAGAGGCAATGGGTTCATGGGAGATACCAGATTCATTGGCTGATGTTCCCCCCAAAAAGCAGGCAGTGGGCCAAGAAAACAGACTCTTTGCAGGATAAAATAAAGAATGATAACGGCTAGGATGAGAACTGAAATGAGCATCTTATGACTCAACTATCAGAAATCCCTGATAAAATGGCAATCAAGCAATGGAGTCCTGCATCAAAGCGAACCCTGAAAGTAAAAAAAAATATTTTAAAAATGCCTTTTTTATTTCAGAAAAAGAGAGAAAGACAAATCGACATTTTAAAATATATTCATCAAGCAACACGTTTTCCCCCCTGCAGGGACTTTGCGTATTCTTTGCTTTCAAATTTCAGCATAAACCCATTTTGCAATCAACTTTGGTGTGTGCAGGAAAGGAAATAATTTATGTCCCGTATTTCAGCAAAGGTCAGAGAATGTTGGATTTAACTCATGTTGCTTAAATTTGCAAGGAAAGGACAGACGGAGCGCTGATTAAAAGAAATTCATACCAAGTTACTGCTGGTAGCGTGGGAAGAATATTCTTTTCTGTGTCTAATTTGTGTTCCTTGAATATTAAAAGTTTAAGCAGTAGCAAAGATTGTATTTAGATGTGGCCTTGAATGTGAATATTCTTGCAGCATATTGCTTTCAGAGCCAGAAATATCTATATTTCTAGACATCTGAGGTAGGGGTAGGGGGACAAAACCTATGATACAATGTTGTGATGCAAACTCCATCCCTGTTGTATATGTGCATGCATGTACCTAGGAACTTATATCTTTTTTTAAAAAAAATAATCTTTATTTACATTTTCAATTAAAAACAAACATTAATCAGACAATCAGACTTCATACAAAGAACATTGTGTATAAGAATAAACCTATAAACCCCTATACCCCCCTAACCAAAACATCCTGTACTTTTTGTTAGTATTCTAATCCGGAGAAGACAGAACACCTTACGTATCTTTATATATCAGTCCTATCCTTTCTACTTCCTTACTTTTTTATACTATATGTTATGTTATCTTATATATTATCTATTATATCCCTAATAAAGTATATATTTCCTCATCTATTTTATAGTTGTTTTCTTTTTCTCAATCCATCTATAAACCTTTTCCCATGATAAACATATTCGCGTTTGGTCTTTATCTTTTAATTTTTTAGTTAATTTATCCGCCTTAGCACATTCCAAAATCTTCTGAATAATTACTTCCTCTGGTGGGCTATTTTGGTTTTTCCAAAATTGTGCATATGACAGTCTCGCTGCTATGATCACATGTAGAGCAAGGTACCATGTATCCCTTTCCATATTCTCTGGCCTAAATCTGAGCAGGCATGTCTCTGGGCGCCAATCAATTTTTGTTTCTAAAATTTCATTTAATCATCTTTTTATTTTCCCCCAAAATTCCATTGCTTTCGTGCATGTCCACCATTGGTGGTAGTATGTGCCCTTTTCCTTCCTACATTTCCAGCAATCTGCTGGTTGTCCCTTAAACATTTTCACTAATCTATCTGGAGAGAGATGCCACCTGTGTACCATCTTATATATGTTCTCCTTGTAGGCTGAAGTCACGACTAGGAACTTATATCTTGATTGCATAATAGAGGTTTTATCATTCTGAAGAAACTCCTAGATTTTTTGGACACCTGTGACAGATTATAGCTCTGCTAGAGAGTCAAAATTAATATATTGAAATATTTCATTCAAGAGGCATCCTACTTAAATTTGCAGATGATGTGATTTATTTTGTATGGCGTAACAGAATACAGCATTAATGCATAAAATTGACAAAAAGAGCATATAAAATGTGTATCAAAATGTAGACTAACAATGTAGATTGGCTTTCTCGTGGTGCACCCTAGGCAACCTGACTTTGTCACAGCTAAACAGTTTACACATTCCAGCAAGAAAAATCCAGCAAGAAGCAGCACCATGAATGCTGAAAATAAAAGTAATAGCTTTTTTCAGAACCAACTGACAAAGGACATAGTAGATATCCTGAAAAACTGTACAACTTTATGTGAAGATATGAGCAGGGCTAAAGCAGTCTATTTACTTGGGCTTATGAATGATTACTCAGTGGATGTTGTCCTACTACCAGAAACTCTTTGCATGGATGAAATCCAACTTAAAAACAAATGTAAACTTTCTAGGATTTACTCTGGCTGTAGCTACTTAACCATAAATAGAATATATTATAGCTATGGTAATTTCTTCATCATAGCAGCCTCCATCTATGCCAGATCATTTTGAGGAAGAGAAAAAAAGGAGTGCAGAGAAGAGCAACGAAGATGACTGGGGGATAAAACATATGAAGAACAGTTGCAAGAACTGGGCATGGCTGGTCTAGTGAAGAGGAGGATTAGGGGAGACATCATAGCAGTGTTCCAATATTTGAAGGGCTGCCACAGAATGGGGGGGGTCAAGCTATTCTCCAAAGCATCTGAAGGCCAGACAAAGAACAATGGATAGAAACTGATCAAGGAGAGATTCAGCCTAGAAATAAGGAGAAATTTTCTAACAGAACAATCAACCAATGGAACGGAAGTTGCCTTCAGAAGTTGTGGGAACTTCATCACTGGAAGTTTTCAAGAAGAGACTGGACAGCCATCTGTCAGAAATGGTATAGAGGTTCCTGCTTGAGCAGGGAGTTAGCTAGATGACCTACAAGGTCTCTTCCAACTCTTTTATTCTGTAAAATATTCTGTTCCTGGATGAGAGACCATAAATGGGAGTATATGGTTGCATTGGCCCCTAAGTTTTCAATGTGGATGTAGTTATGTACAATTATACAGACATGTAGTTATTAAGCAAATCCAATTTCCACCATTGATATTGCATGTTGAAAGCTGGATTGGAAGGTAACAAATGTTAGCCCCATGACCCTGGGATGATGTAAACGTCATAAATGGCATGCAAGTGGCCAAAGTTTGATTATGTGGTGGTAAGGATACTGCCCCTGTCATAAGTGTGAGGACCGGTTATAAGTCTCTTTTTTCAGGGCCATCATAACTTTAATAGTTGCTAAATGAATGATTGATTATAAGTTGAGGACTACCTGTCCTGCAATGAAACTTTACATGGACTGCTTGAAGTTACACTCAAGTTACAACTGCTCCAGAATGCAGCAACGTAAGCAGCTGCGTGAACCCATGTATCACTGCTCCTGTGAAAACTGCAGTGATAATCAATAGGCTTCTGGGTGCAGTTTGAAGTGCTGAGTGCGATGCCTAAAACCATACATGACATAGGATTACATAATGGCAGGATTACCTGTGTCCTACTGTATCAGCTTATTTGTAAGATCCATCGGAGATGGCATGCTTCATGTTGCGTCTATTGTCAGAATTTGTTGCAAACACAACCAGACACACAATTAAATAATTCTGCAGGATTCAACTACATAAGAAAATGTCTTTATATACAATACCATTGCCAGTTTTTCCATGTTGTAGAGAAGAGAAATAGCAAGTACAAACACACCACAAAATGGAAGCACACAATGTAGAGGAGACAAAATGGAGGAGAGAGAAGCTAGTCCCCTCAAGCTAAATACAGAACAGTTAAGCCACACCCAGGCTCCAAACTGTCTCTTATGGCCCCATTCAACAAATGCTATGTTTCAGTTTCCAAACAGTCCCCATTGGCTGACCTGTTGCTATCCCTATTCCCAGTGGTGGGATTCAGCCAGTTCGCCCTTATTAGTGAGAACCGGTTGTTAAAAGAAATCTTATTTTGGTTTTTTTCCATGTTACAGGGCTAATCCTGTAAGGAAGGCAGGAAGGAAACATTCTGGTGTTGTTTCTAGCCTAATCTTTATTGCCCTGCTTACAGAAACTGCCTCTCTGGTTAACCCTTATTACATTGAAACAGATAAGGCGCTTCGCCCATAGACATGAGTGGTGTTGAATTGGCCACACCCACACAGTCACATGACCACGGAGCCACACCTACCCAGCTGGTCATTAGGGCAGAGAACCAGTTGTTAAATTATTTGAATCCCACCACTGCCTATTCTAGTTCAGGAATATACTGACATCTATTAAGCATTATTGGAAGGCAAGACCTCTGTCACTGTATTTGTCCTTTAGAATAACATTCTCTTCAAAAATCTGTGTAGATTTGGCTGACCTTCAAAAGACCTTTCCATGGGCACAAGAGTAGGGCATCTGGGTGAACATACTGGCAAAGTGCTTGTTGAAAAAATGCCTGCCTTCCCCCTCCCACTCCCCCCAGTATGGCCATTGGTATTCTTTAATTGCTATATGGTTAACAATCCAAAGTTATGTATGGATAGAAGGCTATATGATTTGAAATTATGTATAGATATAATTTACATTCTTTCCCACATGAGAACTGAGTACATGGAGTCAAAGATTAAGGAGAGGATTTTTTGTTTCTGTTTGTTAAGGCCAGCGATCAAGCTAGATGGGGCAAATTGGTTTGTGCATGTATTTGTAATAATATTATTTTTTCTTAGATTTGTTCAAATCCAGGAATAGGAGTGAGAGAGCAGGCTGCCCTATAACAACAACTGATTTCGCAGATAAAATAGCTTGCCTTAATAGCTACTTGTATTTATTTATAAGGTAGAGATGCAATTTAAATGGAGGAAGGAAAGGTTTATCCATTTCTTAGTGGCATGAACCTGATTTAATTTCCCCTGAAGTTATTTGCAAGCGTATCTTAAGGTTTCTTATGCCTCTGTCCATTCTGATAATATAAAATCTTCTCTTCTCTTCTCTTCTCTTCTCTTCTCTTCTCTTCTCTTCTCTTCTCTTCTCTCCTCTCCTCTCCTCTCCCCTCCCTCCCCTTCTCTCTTCTCCCCCCTCCTCCCTTTCCCTTTCTCTTTCCTTTCCCCTTCTCCCTTTTTAAATTTTTCTCCCCTTCCTCTCCCCTTCCCCTTCCTCTTCCCTTCCCCTTTCTCTTCCCCTCCCCATTCTCTTTCCTCCTTTTGTTTGACATATTAATTATTGAGATACTGACCTCTGCTGGGGAGGATCAAGATGACCAATCCTGATTTCTCTGCTCTTTTGATGTCTTCACTAGGAAGTCACTTCTGGGATGGCTTAATGCCATGTTGCTGAGTAGCTGGATCAATAAAAACAGATATGGCCAACCTTTCCTTCACCCTTTCCATTCTGATCACATTCTGCTGACCGCTAATCACTGGTCAAACTGGCCAGTCAAACTGAAAGCAGGAAAGCATGATTGAAACAGGGGCCATTTTTTTTTAAAGGAATCTTATTCAGAATGAAGGTGGCTTTACTCCTTCTGCTTCTATTCTTAGTTCTCGGGTTACCTTTGTTCTGCAGAGTAGATAAAGGGACCCTCCTGATCTCCCTCCCACCCACTGCCACTGTAAAAAATACAAAGGCTGAGAAAGAGCCATTTCCTTTCTTTGAATTTTATTTACCATCACAATGGAACAGTTTCCTTCTTTGTGTTGGTAGCTTTGCATCTCTCTCTCTCTCTTTCTCTCTCTCTCCCTCCCTCTCTCTCTCTATGTATGTGTGTGTGCTTGCACACCTGTATTGACAGCAACAGAAAGGAGGTAGGAATAAGCAGAATATTTTACACAGAGTTCACTGGAGTTGTAAAACCTGAACAGCAGCCCTATTTCACTATACTTTAGCCGCTCCAACAAGGGGTGGGGGAGGGGGCAGAGGGGATGTGTTAACAGTATTGGAAAAAAATGAAAACAACATAAAAAATGATACTCTGGATTTGTCTTGTCCACTTCAAAAGGATTTCATAGGTTGACTATGCTATTCTGGTTTTTTTTTTTTTTTTTGGACCATACCATTGATGAAACATAAGAATAGGATAGGATAGGATAGGATAGGATAGGATAGGATAGGATAGGATAGGATAGGACAGGACAGGACAGGACAGGACAGGACAGGACAGGACAGGACAGGACAGAATAGAATTCTTTATTGGCCAAGCATGATTGGACACACAAGGAATTAAGGCTGCCATTTTCTTATTTTTTATGGAGTTTTGAGGGAAAGGAAAGTGGATTTTTTTCCTACCCTTCAGAAAATGCTCTCTCTCTCTCTCTCTCTCTCTCTCACTCACTCACTCACTCACTTTTGGCCCCTTTCATTTTGTGAGGGACTTCACAGAAATTCCCCTTAGTTTTTAGAATTAGATATCATTGAATTTGATGAAAGGAATTTATCAGCTTTTATCAGTGGTGAAATCCAATTTTTTTTTACTATCAGTTCTGTGAGTGTGGCTTGGTGGGCCTGGTATGGCTTGCTGGGCGTGGCTTGCTGAGCATGGCAGGGGAAGAATATTGCAAAATCTCCATTCCCGCCCCACTCGGGAAGCCGGCCAGAGGTGGTATTTGCCAGTTCTCCGAACTACTCAAAATTTCCGCTACTGGTTCTCTGCTGGATTTCACTCCTGGCTTTTATATTTGAAGGAAATTCTCAGGGGTGGTGTAAGTTCTTGTGTTCACTTAGAGGTGAGATATGGGTGTTTGTGTGTTTTATTTATGTATTCATATTTATTTTATTTATATCCTGCCTTTTTAAAAAATAGATAGATAATTCAGGGTGGCAAATATATTCAATACTCCTTCCTCTTCGTCCACACAATAACAAGGTGAGGTGAGCTGGACTGAAAGATAATGACTGGCAAAAAGTCACCCAAGGCGGGACTAGAATTCATAGTCTCCTGGTGATTGGCCTAAAGTCAGTCAGCTTTCATACTGAAGGCGGGACTAAACATATAGAGGCACATATCTGCACAAGAAAACATTTCTAAAGCAGCTGTGTTTTTCTCACGCAACTGCCCTCTGTATCTGCCTTGTGGGCTCAAAAAATATATAAAACTATTAAAGAGTTGCATACAGGTGGCATCTTTTTCCTCAGTATGTTCTGAAGCCCGTGTTTGATGGCCAGGAGCCATCTTCATCTCTTCCGTTTACGAATGTACTCTACCATTGAACTTCTTGCGCTGTGAGATTCCCCCCTCTCGCAGGTTTGGCCCTCCACGTTATCAAGGGCCTACCTCGATGACGGGTTTTGGGACCCAGAGAGGTGGCATGTCACAAAGAGAGGGTTGAGGGTTTTTTTATGTAAATTTTTATCTAAACTTTTAAGGGGTTCCAGGAGGGGGGAGGGTGGGATAGTGGGTATGGGGTACAACCCACCAAGGGGAGGGTCGGGTCGAGCCATAAAGCTTGGCGGGGGGAGGGTGGGACCTGGGGTTGTGGAGTGGGTTAGAGCGCATCCGGATAGTGTACTGAACATCAATACTGTAGGTAGGAGGGGTAGATATGGCGGGAGCAGGGGGCCATATCGTGTTAGGGGAGCGTGCGCCCGCTGTTTACGAGCGGTGGCGTGTTCCAGCCCCCAAGGCTCCTCCCGCTCCCTAGGTTGCACAGACCCTCAGGGCCCGGGCCTTCGGCTGATGCTGTGCAATGCCAGGTCCACAGTAAATAAAGCCCCCCTCATTTGTGAGCTTGTTCAGGAGGGGTGTGTGGACCTGGCAGGTGTTACGGAGACCTGGTTGGGCCAGGAGGGGGGGTGTCCCTCGTTGAAATGTGCCCACCGGGCTTCCAAGCATTCCATCAGCCGAGGTTACAGGGGAGGGGCAGGGGGGTTGCAGTTATTATTAGAGAAGGTCTGAAACCGAGGGAGGCCACTGTTCCTCAGACGGCTGGTTGTGAATCCCTCCTTGTGAAATGGGGTCATGGGGTTCAGATGGGTTTGCTGATCACATACCTGGCTCCTTGCCATGTGGGAGCAGCCCTGCCCGAGCTTCTCAGCGTCATTGCCGCGGTGGCGATTGATACTCCCAGGCTTATGGTCATGGGGGATTTCAACCTGCCGTCCGTGGGGGAGACGTCTGAGGTGGCTTGGGAGTTCATGGCTTCCATGACAGCTATGGACCTGACCCAGTTAATTCATGGCCCTACCCACATGGGGGGAAACACACTAGACCTGGTTTTTGTCTCTGGACAGTGGTTGAGAGATCTTGATATAGGGGATATAGTCATTGAACCGTTGTCATGGTCAGATCACTCTCTCCTTTGTTTCGACTTTCGAACCGCAATACCCCATCGCAGGGAGGCAGAGCCGGTAAGATGGTTCCGCCCCAGGCACCTGATGGAACCTGATAGGTTCCAGATGGAGCTTGGGCCATTCCCTGAGACTCTGGCACACGCCTCGACCGGAGACCTAGTGGCCACCTGGGACAGGGCGGCTGCCAGAGCTCTGGATCGGGTCGTGCCTTTGCGGCCTCTAACCCAGCGTCGATCTCACTTGGCTCCTTGGTTTACTGAGGAGCTGAGGGAGTTGAAGCACCGGGAAAGACGCCTAGAGAGTAGTTGGAGGGCCAGTCTTTCTGAATCTGACCGGACACTGGTAAGATCTCATATTAGGACTTACCTAGTGGTGATAAAAGCAGCGAAATGTAGCTATTTTGCTGCTCTTATTGCGTCATCAGATAATCGCCCGGCCGCCCTGTTTAGGGTGATCCGCTCCCTGCTTCATCAGGAAGCTAAGGGGAAGACCCCTTGGAGGGTAGAGCTGAGGATTTTGTTCAATATCTGTATGATAAAATCACTCAGATTTGGGAAGATCTGGACTCCAACTGGGTAGTCTCAGGGGAAGGTACCGGGGCAGGTCTTGAGAATGTTATCTGGGATGAGTTTGATCCTGTGACCCCTGAGGACGTGGACAGGATCCTGGGTGGACTGAACGCGACCACGTGTTTATTGGACCCGTGTCCTTCCTGGTTAGTGCTGGCTTCCCGGGAAGTGACACAAGGCTGGCTCCAGGGGATTATAAAGGCTTCATTGGGTGAGGGTGTCTTCCCTGCCACCTTGAAAGAGGCGGTAGTGAGGCCTCTCCTCAAGAAGCCTTCCCTGGACCCGGCAATGTTGGTAAATTATCATCCGGTCTCCAACCTTTGCTTGGTGGCGAAGGTTGTTGAGAGCGTGGTTGCGAAACAGTTCCCCCGGCACCTGGATGGAGCGACGTATCTAGATCCATTCCAGTCGGGCTTCAGGCCCAGGTAAAGCACGGAAACGGCATTGGTCGTGTTGGTTGATGATCTCTGGAGGGCTTGGGACAGGGGGTGCTCCTTTGTCCTGGTCCTGTTAGACCTCTCAGCGGCTTTTGATACCATCGACCATGGTATCATGCTGCACTGGCTGGTAGAGATGGGGGTGGGAGGCATGGTGTTGCGGTAGTTCTCCTCCTATCTCTCCGACCAGTCGCAGTCTGTGTTGGCAGGGGGGCAGAGGTCGACCCCGAGGCCCCTTATATGTGGGGTGCCACAAGGATCGGTCCTCTCGCCCCTTCTGTTCAACATTCATGTGAAGCCACTGGGTGAGATCATCCGTGGTTTTGGGGTGAAGTACCACCAGTACCCTGATGACACCCAGCTGTACATCTCCATCCCAGACCACCCCAACAATGCCCTTGAAGTGATGTCCCGGTGCCTGGAGGCCGTGCGGATCTGGATGGGGAGGAACAGGCTCAGGCTCAACCCATCCAAGACCGAGTGGCTGTGGTTTCCGACGTCCCGATATAGTCAGTTGGCGCCATCACTGACTATTGGGGGTGAATCATTGGCCCCCACGGAGAGGGTACGGAACTTGGGCGTCCTCCTGGACTCACGGCTGTCCTTAGAAGGGCACCTGACGGCCGTGGCCGGGAGGATTTTCTATCAGGTTCGCCTGATCCGCCAGTTACGTCCCTTTCTGGATCGGGACTCTTTACTCACAGTCACTCATGCCCTTGTCACTTCCCGTCTGGACTACTGTAATGCTCTCTACATGGGGCTCCCCTTGAGGAGCACCTGGAGGCTCCAACTGGCGCAGAGTGCAGCCGCACGGGTGGTGATGGGAGCAACATGGCATTCCCATGTCACGCCACCATGGCGTTCCCATGTCACACCACCCGCGCGGTGGACACCTCTCCTGCGCGAGCTGCACTGGCTCCCAGTGGTCTTCCAGGTGCGCTTCAAGGTTTTGGTTACCACCTTCAAAGCGCTCCATGGCTTAGGACCTGGGTACTTGCAGGACTGCCTACTACCACCAATAGCCTCCCACCGGCCGGTACGCTCTCATAGAGAGGGGCTCCTCCGGGTGCCGTCAGCCAAACAGTGTCGGCTGGTGGCCCCCAGCGGGAGAGCTTTCTCTGTGGGGGCACCTACTATCTGGAACGAGCTCCACCCGGAGATACGGAGGATCCCAGATCTGCGCACCTTCCGCCGCGCTCTTAAGACCTTTTTATTTCACCAGGCGGGCCTGGCCTAACCTCTCTTCTTTTTAGCATTAAATTTTAATCTGTTTTAAACTATGTGAGGTGTTTTAATTCTGTTTGGGCCAAATTTATTTAATTTGATTTTAGTTGGGTTTTAAATTTTGTATACATGTATTTTTATTGTTGGCTGTACACCGCCCTGAGTCCTTCGGGAGTAGGGCGGTATATAAATCCAATAAATCCTAATCCTAATTCTTATTTATTTAATTTATAGGATCTCCTGCTTGAGCGGGAGGGGTGTTAAACTAGATGACCTACAAGGTCCTTTTGGAAGAAGCATCCTTCTGGGCTCTGCTCCAAGTGGGGAAAAAGACACTGGAAACATGGAGACTGCTTGGAAAGATGGTTTAATGGTGGACAGGATCACATGGCTTGAGTTCCTGAACAGAAAAAGGGAGGGCAGACAAAGCAAATCCTCGGGTTTTTATGCTCTCTCTGGCTTTGCATTTCCTGGGGCCCCAAAACAGTATCCTGATTGGTTGTCAGACTCCCGGGGGTGGGAGTCTTAGCTAGCCTTGCTGGCTGATGATCACATGTGCTTCCCAGATCACATGCTTCCCACCCAGGTCACATGTGGTGAGTTTCTGCTGCTATTGTGTAGAGGGCTAATCCTATCTTTGTTGGATCTTTGGCAATTCCCACCATGGTTCTGCCTGAAGGAGGTAGATCTTTGTTATGTAGAATAGACTGGCCCAGGCGTTAATGGCCCATTGACAAAGGGTGGCGGTAGGAAGATGGGAGCTGCTTCAAAACATGCCCATCCATTTCTCATCCAGGGAAGCACAACATTCTGCCTTTTTTAATATTTCCTAAAAATATTTCATTCCGCTAGGAAAGGGCTTGGTGCTAACTTTCTACAATCCCTTCCAACTCTGTTATTCTGTTACTGTTAATTTATGTATCACATTTAGCAACTGTCCATTGCTCTCAGGGGGTGACTCAAATCTGAACTATTGCACATCTATTGAATTCAACAATCTCCAGTCTTCTTTGTTGCGCATACTGCAATTACATCATTAAAAAATCTCAGTTCTCCCTTTGAGATGTTTTAAATTTGAAAGTGTTAGCAGTCGGAGGAGCTTGGGCAGAAATACAGAATGCAAATTGAAATTTTTCTCCTTCTCATCTTCTTCTTCTGTTCGTCATCTTTCTTTTCTAATATTGCCAGCAGTAGCCCTCTCTAACACTCCAGCCATAGTTGACATGCCGTCAGAGAAATTTAAAAGAAAAACAGAACAAAATACTTAAGAAATTGCAAGGCAGAGCTTGGTGTCTTATTCCATAAGGCTCTTCAGATACATTGTCATCTTATCTGAAATATGAACAGACCAGAGCTTTTGAGGAACTGTTAAATATAAAGCAAAAATAATCACATCAGCTGGGAGAAAATTGGACGTGCTGCTAAGAATTAATTTTAGTACCTACATATCTGGAAGGTTGGGAGAAATGAGGAGCATGAAAGATTAAACGAGGTTATAAGGCAGATTATACCAAATTAGGCTGCAAGTTAAAATGCCGTTTCAAGGAAGGAAGGAAAAAAGGAAGGAAGGAGAGAAGGAGGAAGAGAAGGAGAAGGCTGCATCACTAGACAAATCTACAAATTTTGTTATTGTTGTGGAGGAAGATGAAAGGCAAACTTGAAGTCTGAAATTAATCATTTTATTTTGTCATCTTGAGATAATGCACAAAATATTAGCACATGGCATTCTAAGACTTCCAAGCCCCAATGCCCTAGAATAGTTACTGATTTTCTCCTGTCTTACACAACGCCTTTGAAAATGTGCTGAGTCTCACGCAACAAATTCACTTTAGAGCTACTCCAGAGTATTTCAGTCAAATAGCCTTTTAGTGCTGTCTGTTAGGAAGAAGGTCTCAATTGCATAGCAAGATATTTTACTATAAAATGACATGCTGATTGATACAGAGAAGGTAATTCATAAATTAATTGAAGATTAACCTAACAGAAATGCAAAGCCATCTGATAGGGTTAATTTATGGTTCATTGTGTCAAGCAGATCCAGAAAATTGGATCAAATGAATAAACCATAGTTCAGTTAAAATGGGATAAGCATGTGTTGCCCATCATCCTACTAGGACGATGTTGAAAGAAATATCCTTCTGGGTTCAGTCCCAAGTGGGGAAAAAGACCTTGGATTCATGGAAGTTGCTTGGAAAGAAGGTTTATTGATGAACAGGATCACATGGCTTGAGATCCTGGGCAGAAAAAGGGCAGAGATGCTGAGAGTCCCTGGGTTTTATGCCTTCTGTTGGGCTTTGAATTTGAGCTTGTGTTCTGATTGGTTGTCAGACTCCCATGGGCCATGCAGTGGTAATTTTGTAGGTTGTCTTTTGAGTCCCAGGCTTTGTTGAGCCTTGCTGGGTGATGATATAATGAAAGGGCTTTGGGCAATTCCTACTATGGCTCTGCCTGAAGGAGGTAGGTCTTTGTTATGTTGAATTGATTGGCTCAGGCCTTAATAGCCCATTGACAAAGAGGTGGGAGGGGCTGAGTTTCTACCTCCCTTTTAGGGGAAATATTCTGCCTTTTTAATATTTCCTAAAATCTCTCATTTTCCTAGGAGAGGGGTGGGTGCTACCTTCCTACAATGACAAACACCATGTTTTTAGTGAAAAATTGGTAGTCTGCATTTTATTTCTAAAGCCCAAATATTTGATCTGAAGGTTTGAGTTGCCGAAGCAAATCTGAAATTTTAGATGATTGAACTGAATCAATTCAGGCACTTTAGACAACTTCTGGGCTTGCATGGAACTTTTTAAAATCAGAAGTCCAAATCTACTCAGTTCTGCTGTTCACTTTGGAGGTACAGATTGAATGGAAGTGATCTTTATTTATTTTTTATTTTTGGATCAATTTACAAGTCTGAATCAAATTGGATTGCTGAGTTGAATGGAATAGAACCAGTGACTCACACCTAAGATTGCCTGACTTGCCCAAATTACTTATATTCTCCAGAGGAAAAGTCCTTTCCATGCCTTGAAATAAGTGTTTGAGACAGCATTAAAATAGAACAGTCTTTGCTTCCTAAATTGAACTTTCAAAAATTTCAACAGGTGAGCACCAGTCCATCAGGAGCAAACAACCAGGACTGCTTGCAAATAGTCTCAAGAAGAAGCTTTATTATCAGTCACGTATGTTATAAGAATCTCATCAGACTGACTGTATACTCTTGAGAATGGACAGATACTGGGGGAGCTCAGGATTGTGCCCAGGGTGAATAAAAAATAAATAAATAAAAAATAAAAAATAATATACGCACAAAACTGGAAACAAGAAGAGGTACCAACTCAAGAGAAATTAATATCCAAAATTATGGAATGCGCGGAGATGGATAGACTCACCAAGGTGATCCAAGGAAAGGAAGAATCTGAATATTATCTGGTCTGGCAAAAGAGGTATAAATGGTTAGAGGAAAGTAAAAAAAAAAAAGAGAGAGAGAAGAAGAAAGAAAGAAAAATTAAAGAAAAGAAATCAATAGAGTAAAATAAATTTTTACATCAAATAAAATTTAAAGAAAAGACACCAGATATCAATAAAATAATATCATTATATAAGGTGAGAGAAATAATGTATACTGAAGAATATAGGATATAGATATTGTAAAAATTCAGATATTATAAGTAGATGTCATTAAGATGATGCCTGTTGTATATTGTTTTACTTGTATTTATAAATGTATTTTGTGGTTTCTTAAATTAATAAAAATTTAAAAATTAAAAAAAAAATTAAAAAAATTAAAAAAAACTAAAATCAGATTTAGGTAGGATAGAAAGAAAATGTTTTTTTAAAAGTAAAAGGTGATATGATTAAAAGTTCGAATAAGTGATAGAAATAAGAGAAGGGGGAATGTTAGTGTATACTCTTTTATATAATAAAACAAAATTAACAATAGGAGAAACACAGAATAATTGAATAATGACAGAATGCAACTTATTACAATTGTGTGTCTTTATTAGAAATACATAAGTAGACTGAATCTAATAATTATGATTCATTTTACTAGTTTTATTTGTATTAGAACATTGGACACCCTGGTCCCATGCTGTTCACGCATTGATTTGATATGTTTGTAAAAAATTAAAAACTTTATTAATTTTTTTAAAAAAATTAAATCAGATTTTTTAAAATTTAAATCAGATTTTTTTTTATTTCTATCAAATTTATTTTAATAAAATGCTTTTGGAGTAAAAATCTATCTAAAGTAGTTTTCTATTTATGATACATTAATAATTTAGTGGATGAAATGGAGCTTAGTTATGTAACATAAGGCTGTATATTCTGCTATATTGGGACTATCAGTGAGTCAACAGCAGGTCAGAGGAGCAGCTGCTGTAGGACAGAGATGACAGTTGCTCTTTAAAAATTATGATTTAAATCGACTTGATTTAAATCAAGCCTTTTTATTAGTGATTTAAATAATGATTTAAATTGTGATTTAAATCAACTTGTTTTAAATCAAATCCATCCTGCCTGCGCCATTTTCTGCTGTGTAAGGCTCTAAACTCGGGTCCTCCTTAACATCTCCCTCTAGTCTAGCTGGAGATTCGACAGTACCACGGTAAATCCTTAATGAAAACGTTTTTGAGAAAAATGTATGCAAAGCATTCTGAGTTCTTTAAAAAAAACAAACAAAAAGGTTCGGTCCTTGGCCACAATCCAATTATACTTCTTTTCATCCCTGCAGAAATCTACTCGAATTTCTCAAACTGCTGGTTGTGAGACAAAATGCATTTTGAAAACATTTCATAATACTGTAAGAGGATGGGAACAATGTACTCCTTGCTATAAACCTGTACCTCAAAAATGCAAACCCCGGATCAGCTCAGCATGAGCTTAAGGAGTGATTTATAGCATCTTATCAGACACATTGCACTTGGGAAAGAACTGGAAATTGCATTTCTATATTTTGGATTTCATACCTGAAATATTTCTCGTTGCTCATATCCTGATTGCTCGTTGCTTCTGTCCTGGCCACTTTTTACAGAGGCACGATTGAGAGCATTTTAACAAACTGCACCGTTGTTTGGTTTGGTGGCAGCAATGCCTCAGATAGAAAGTCCATACAGAGAGTGGTAAGGGCAGCTGAGAAGATTATCAGAAGCTTGCTTCTTGTCATTCAGGATACTGCTTATAAGTGCTATGTGCTTAGAGCTCAAAGCATTGTTAGAGACCCTACACATCCACTTCACAGTCTGTTTCTGTTGCTCCCCTCTGGGAGGAGGTTTCGAAGTATCTCTAGCAGGAGTACCAGATTCTGTAACAGCTTTGTTCCCTATGCCATCCATCTGGTAAACTCACAAGATTCGTTTCTTTCGCTGTATACATGCACACATCCGAACTAGACTGTGTTGTTTCACTGTGCCATATAATATATGTGGGTACATGCATAATTTTGTATTCTTTTATTTATTGTACCATGTTTATGTAGTGTATATTAGATGTGGAGACCCTTTGAGAGCTGCATGCAATGAAATTTCATTTTACTGTATGCCAATTAGTGTACATTCAAAGTGACAATACGGTTATTCTAAGACTGTCCAATATATTAATATTTCTGTATCATTGAGTTCTGAGTTTTTTTGGGGAAAACACTTTAAAACTCTATCAGTGACAGTTTTCTCAACATAACCTTCCAAGATTTCAAAGCTGCATCTTTCTGTCTCTTTCTTTCTCTTATAGACTTAAAAAAATTGGGGAGTCCTAGCTGATCAGCTAGAAGGAAAAAAACTGTTTAAACTGTTGCCGTGGGGCTTCAAAGGCCCTACAGATGATCAATGTTAAAAGGCAGTGTCGTAGTAGACCAGGGCACTCAAAAAACAAATGGGTAGACCAGTGCCTCCAAAAACAAATGGGTAGATCAGTGCCTCTAAAAACAAATGGGTAGATCAGTGCCTCCAAAAACAAATGGATAGACCAATGCCTCCAAAAACAAATGTGTAGACTGGTACAGCTCTGCAAGCAGTTAAAAGCCTGGTAGACCAGTACCTCTGCTAAATCCTAAAAAATTGTCACATGACCATCAAACCACGCCCACAAAATAAGCCACACCCACAGAACCGGTAGTAAAAAAATTTAGAACTCACCCCTGATCTTAATATATATGTTGCTGAAAGCTATGTGCAGAGTATTTTGGGGAGGAGGAGTCCATAAGAAAAATAGTTTTGAGAAGTTGGAATTGTTCTTTTTGAAACCATTTGGCTTGTAGGTGTATATGTATTATTAATATAAGCATGAATCAATCCACTGCAGGATGAAGGATCGCATCATAGTATAATACATCCATCCACTGTAACTGTAGGTTAGTAGATGTTTTTCAGCTGTCTGGACTAGGGCTGAGAGAGAATGGCTGAAAGTCACCCCACTGCAAGACTCTTGGTCTCATAGCTTCTAGCCCAGCTCCTTTAACTGCTATGCCAAACTGTCTCCCAAATGTGCAGATGGATGAGTGTGAACAGTTGGAAGGATGGATAGATAGACATAGAAATACTATTCGTAGATTCTTTCTGATGCAGGTACTCCTCGTCTAACTGAGCCCAAAATTTATGCTGCTAAATCAGGGGATACGGCCCTTAGGGTGCTTAAATCTGGCCTGCGGGGCCAGCCTGGAAATAGCAAAGGACTAGTCTGCAGTGCCCTCTGGCAGCTAAAATGGGGTGCATGGGGGCCGCATATGGTCCCCCTTCACCCTGTTTTTGTCCTGGATGTCATCCTGCAGCATTCTGCCACCCTCCATGCCCCGTTTTGGCCAGCAGAATGCTGCAGGAGGCGTCCATCCTATCTTCCCCCCTCCTCCTTCCCCCCTTGCCAGCCCATGGAGGAGAAATACATGCTGATCCGACCCATGAAGAATTCCACTTTGACACCCCTGTGCTAAGTGAAACATTTGTTAAGTGAGTTTTGCCCCATTTTATGACTTTTCTTGCCACAGTTGTTAAGTGAATCATTCCATTTGTTCAGTTAGTCACGTGGTTGTTAAGCGAATCTGGATTCACCATTGATTTTGCTCGTCAGAAGGTCGCAGAAGCAGATCACATGACCCTAGGACACTGCCACCGTCATAAATATGAAGCTGTTGCTAAGCATCTGAATTTTAATCATATGACCACGGGAATGCTGCAATGAATGTGAGTGCAAAAACTGGTCACTTTTTCCGGTGCCGTTGTAACTTTGAATGGCCACTAAATGAACTGTTGTAAGTTGAGGAATACCTGTACAGTGTTTGTTTTTTTATCAGGTCTCTGGAAACTTTGGATGGGTGGGATGAAATCTGGAGTTGCAAGCTGGTAATGGGAAACAGCAATAGCACTTAGACTTCTATACCACTTCACAATGCTTTACCGCCCTCTCTAAGGGGTTTACAGAATCAGCACATTGCCCCCAACAATCTGGCTCCTCATTTTACCCACCTCGGAAGGATGGCAGGCTGAATCAACGCTGAGCCTGATGAGATTTGAATTGCCAAATTGAAGGCAGCCGGCAGGCAGCAGAAGTAGCCTGCAGTACTGCACTCTCACCACTGTGCCACCGTAAAATGAAAGAAAGATTGAATTAAAAATGGCTTGGATGTGACTGGAGGCTGCCAAAAGAAAAGAAACTCACTCACCCCAATCTTCCTGGGGCAGCCCTATGGGAAAAGCAGGTGGACAGTTCTTTTGCAATGCTGGAATCCTTGTTTCCTGCCATCTTGGCTAACTTTCCTTCCTAGAATAGTCACAAATAATTTGATGTAGCCTGATGGCCTCATAGAATGGCATGATATCCTCATAGAAGGAATTAAAGTCAAACAAAGATGAGGGCAAGGTCAATTAAGAAGTTACCGTATTTTTCAGAGCATAAGATGCACCTTTCCCCCTCAAAAAAGAGGTTGAAAATCTGGGTGTGTCTTATACTCCGAATGTAGCCCCGCCCAGCTTCTCAAACGGAGGTTTCAGAGGCTGAAAAAAGCATCAGAAATGAAACTTCAGAAAAGAAACCCCCAAACAGAGCTTCAGAAAAAAAGCCTCCAAACTGAGCTTCAGAGGCTTTTTTTTCTGAAGCACTGTTTTGGAGGCTTTCAGAGGCAGGAAAACAAGTTTTTTCTAAAACAGAGTTTCAGAAGTTTTGGAGGCAGTAAAAAAAGCAAAAAAAAAAAAAAAGCAAGGCACAGAGCTCACAATCAAGGAACCTGTTGCTAAAATTCACCTCTGGGAACAGCTGATTGGGGGTATTCCGGGAGGCCGGTCTACCTATCAATCAACTTTTTTTCTTATTTTCCTCCCCAAAAGCTATGGTGTGTTTTATACTCCGGTGTGTTTTATACTCTGAAAAATACGGTACCTTTTCCTGGGAGAGCAATAGTAAATGGAAAGAGATGAAAATATTTATGGGAGAAGTTCTGAGTAGTTTTGATTCAGTTCTGTCACTCGCATGCATGAATACTCATCCTGACCTTTCTTCCTTCCTAAACCAGCCTTAATTAAGGCAAATTTTTTGCAACCTTCCTTGGGTCTATCTCTTACTGCCACACACAAATATTGCCTACGTTGAACATAACTCTTCAGCAATTGGGACTTCCTGTCATCAGTTAGAACTATACCCAAGGTAGCATATGTATGTTAGGTAAGTGTGCAAGAGAGCAATTCCAGTAATGGCCATGGCCAGTGACCTTTAGTAGAGATGGTGCAGTGGATGAGAAATAATTATTTTTAGTCTATGCTCTCTCCATGGTTTGAAAAAGCATTGCAAGTATCTAACCCATGGAGATTTATGTTGGAATCTCTCCTAAGAGCATAATTGTGTTCTACATACAGGGAGTCCTTGGCTTACAGCCACAACTGAGCCCAACATTTCTGTGTTAAGTGAGACATTCGTTAAGTGACTTTTGTCCCATTTTGCAACTTTTCTTGCCGCAGTTCTTATGTGAATCACAGCAGCGGATAAGATAGTAACCCAGTTCTTAAGTGAATCTGATTTCCCCATTGACTTTGTTTATCAGAAGTTCGCGAAAGGGAATGACAATGATTTCGGGACACAGCAACGGTCATAAGTATGAACTAGTTGCCAAGCATCTGAATTTTAATCCCATGATCATGGGAATGGTCGTAACCGTGAAAAGTCATGCTTTTCAGTCCGTTGTAACTTTGAATGGTCACTAAATGAACTGTTGTGAATTGAGAATTACTTGTATTTTTGTTGAGTGTGAACAGGGAGGGAGAGAGAGAGAGAGAGAGAAGGGGGAGAGGGAGGGAAGAAGAGAGAGAGAGAAAAGGGAGAAGGGGATGGAGGGAGGGAGGGAGAGAAGGGGAGGGAGAGGGGAGGGGGAGAGAGAGAAGGGGAGGGAGGGGGGAGAGAGAGAGAAGGGGAGGGAGAGATGGGGAGAGGGAGGGAGGGGGAGAAGGAGGAGGGAGGGAGAGGGAGGGAGGGAGGGGTGAGAGAGAGGAGGGGAGGGAGGGAGAGAGAGAGAGAGAGAGAAGGGGATGGAAGGAGGGAGAGAGAGAGGGGGAGAGAGGGGGAGGGAGAGAGACGGGGAGTGGGAGGGAGGGAGGGGGAGAAAGAGAAGAAGGAGGGAGGGAGCAGGAGGGAGGGAGGGAGGGGTGAGAGAGAGGACGGGAGGGAGGGGGAGAGAGAGAGAGAGAGAGAGAGAGAGAGAGAGAGAGAGAGAGAGAGAGAGAGAGAGATGGTTGTAGTTAATGCAGCCAGCAATACTGGACGTGCCTGCCACACAAGATTTATTGGCAGGTCAGCCACTGTACATTTGCAGCATTGCTACCTTCTGTAGAAGCAGAGCCATGATTTATTATAGGCTTCAATTCCCACATGCCAAGTATGTAGGTAAATGGAACTCAGAAAAGAGCACTTTAGATATTTACATTGTGTGGTTGTGTGTCCTCAACCATAAGCCACCAAAAGATTTAATTAACCTTTTTCTCTAGCAATCTCCGTCCATTGATCATTTCCTTGTTTTATCCCCACCCCATTTAGATTCTCTGGTTCTAAGGCCGCAGTATGGGAAATTATCCATTGCATCACTTGGGATGGAAAGATTAGGGACAGGACAGGTATTTTGTCTTTGGTTCAGTTGCCAATTTGTCCAGCTTTCTTAAGAAAGACTCCAGCTTTTTGTTCCTGGATTGCTATGGCTAACAAGAGGGCTCCATGGCAAGTGACTGAACCTTGCCACAGTGTCACCACACAAACTCCACCTTCTCAATCTGCTTCTTTGTGATACAAATACAAAAGAGTGAGACATGAATACATAGCATGCCACATCTGGTCTGTAAAAATCCAGAGGACTCTATATATGGCAGGAAAGAGGTACAGGTAGCTGTCATTCTTGGCTGCAAACTCATAATCATTGAGATTTTGCAGATCAGTTCTGAGATCCTCCTAAACAGCAGTCCTCTCCCTTCATTTGAACTCTTTTGCGTTCCTTGTGTTTCTATCCCTCCCATTGCTCTTAATCTTTTATTTTAGGCACACTGAGAGCATATGCACCAAGACAAATTCCTTGTGTGTCCAATCACACTTGGCCAATAAAAATTCTATTCTATTCTATTCTATTCTATTCTATTCTATTCTATTCTATTCTATTCTATTCTATTCTATTCTATTCTATTCTATTCTATTCTATTCTATTCTATTCTTATTTATTGAAGTTTTATCTCACTTTTATTATTATATATGGCACTCAAGGTGGTGAACATACTATTATTATTCCCTATTCCTGTTTTCCCCAGAACAAAAATCCTGGGAGGTGGGTTGGGCTGAGAGAGAGTGACTGGCTCAAAGTCACCCAGCAGGCTTTTGTGGCTAAGGCAGCACTAGAACTCACCATCTCCTGGTAATTGGCCCAAACTCCCAGCTTTCATATCTAAGCTGAGACTAAAATTCACAGTCCCCCGATTTCTAGGGCAGCACGTTAACAATCAACAACCGACACACCATCTATTTACCATCTAGAGAGGACACAATGGCTCATTGGCTAAGACGCTGAGCTTGTTGATCAAAAGGTTGGCAGTTCAGCCATTTGAATTCCTAGTGCCGCATAACGGGGTGAGCTCCCGTTACTTGTCTCAGCTTCTGCCAACCTAGCAGTTCGAAAGCACATAAAAAATGGAAGTAGAAAAATAGGGACCACCTTTGTTGGGAAGGTAACGGTGTTCCATGTGCCTTTGGCATTTAGTCATGGCGGCCACATGACCACGGAGACGTCTTCAGACAGCGCTGGCTCTTCGGCTTTGAAATGGAGATGAGCACCACCCCGTAGAGTCGGGAACAACTAGCACATATGTGAGAGGGGAACCTTTACCTATTCTTCCTATTCTTACCACACAGTAAAGCATTTTCAGAGAAGATGGAGATAAGATAAGCTTGGCATCTTGGGGGTTTTTTTGGGGGGGGGAGAGAGGAAAAAAGGCAGAGTAGGGGTCTAGTTGAGCCAGGCCAAGCTTTAATGGAACCATTGAGCCTGAAGGGTCAATGATGAAGCCATCTTGCATAGGGATTGAGTTCTCTGGAGAAAGCAGGCCTGGGCCTCCATTCCAGGCTGACAATTCATCGGCTGCGAATGACCTCATTAGAGAGATGGCACAACTCTATTTTGCAAGTGTGTCATTAGGGAACCCTCCTTTTCAATTTCCATGAGTTACAATGCATTAAGTGCAATGTTCTTCCTATTAGCCATTGCAGTTTATTAAAACTCTTTTCCCTTGCACTGAAGACTTTTACTAGAAAACCTCCAACTCAATTTGTACTACAAAGACTTTAGAATCCATTTCCAGAAATGCTAGTTTGGAGACCTGAAATGATGGGAGAGGGTGGGGGGGGGGAGGTGAGTGGAAATCAATTTATTTTGCAAAAGGGACCGTGTTTATAATCTATTGGCTGCCAGATTCCCTTTTTTTTGTTTGTTTGTTTGCTTCTTGTCCTTGAATTTTGTTCAAGAAGCAGTCACATTGAAATGTTGCCCTTGATTTAAATTTATTTATAAAATATATGATTGTGTTGGCATCGGGTGGCTTAGTGTTTTCAGATTCAAGAACTGAGCATACATTTTCTCAGGCTGCCTCTTCCTCCCTCATTTGTGCTGTTTATTTTCCCGTAGTTAGCTTCATCAACTCATCATAAATTCATAAATCTTATTTATTTTTTATCTTGGCTATATTCTCTAAAACATTGCCCTAAAAATAGTCCATGTGCCATTAAATGATGGCATTTTCAAGGAAGCACATACATACTCACCTTTCTCCATTAACTACAGTGGAAGTCACTCTTTGTAAACCTGAAGGAGTATCTTCTTTACTCAACCCATTTAACCCACCTAATGGGGAGCTCCCAGGAGAATTTAATCCAGTAGTGGGTTTCAATTTCAGCTGCTACCAGTTTGCTTGTGGGTGCGCACGCTCGCGTGCACGCGTGTCGCTTCCGCACGTGCACAATGCTTCTGTGCAGAGACGTCCAGGCGGGTAGGCGGAGCCTCCCATCACCGCAGCTACCAGTTCGCCCAAACCGTGGCAAACCGGTAGCAACCCACCACTGATCTAATCCTTTTTTAGGACTATGTAATCCCTTAATTCAGAGTAGAGTCAGAGAGACCAGTTGGAGTTGAGCATTTACTGACCGGATGCCCTTCCTGATGCCATGAAGAGTTCACAGCAGATATTTTTGCTTTGTGCCGTGAGAGAGAAACATCCGCTTTTACCTAGGATTGTAGTCTTCTGAATGGAAAGTGAACATCTTCACCACTATGCTACCATGTCGTTCTTCTGGGGGAATCTACTAGTAACCCAAATTTCTGGGATATTTAGGAGAGGGAGTTCTGAAAAGCTTGTTTTTTGGTGGCAGGACTTTTCTAAAGAATTCCCTGACCCATGAAATCTGATCAACTCCTACTTTGTTAAGTAGGCTTCGTTTTCCTCAAATAGAATGAGATAGAATCGGTAGAAAAGCTGTTGCTTTGTTTTGTTTTCCTACATAGCACTGTCATTAAATAGCTAATAGGAGGAATGTAGAAAACTAGGATTACAATTCGGCAAAAGAGGTGACATGTCATTCAAAACCTTACCGACTAGCTGGATTTCCTGGGAGTACCATGTATAGTCTGGAGAAGGATATCCAGTCAAGATCCATTTATAAATCTGAGATTTTGATGTGGACCATCAATGCGTATCTCTTAAAATGGGGAACCAAGCCCATGCAACCTGTCAAAAATGTTTTTGCAATGCAAATGTTTTTGTATCTATTAATATCATAGTAGCAATTTCTAAATTTACAATTATATCTATATAAATAAAAATTGTACATATTTTATGCAAGTGGGCCTCCATCTTCAATCAGTTCCAGAAATAGTTTCTTTTTCTACAGTTAAGTATTGATTGATTGATTATGTGCTATCAAGTCATTTTTAACTCCTAGTGACCACATAGATTTTTCTCCATGATAATTTCTTTCCAACCTGTTCTCCCAATGCCGCATCCATCGCCATTCTGACTGAGTCTCTCTATCTCGCCTCTGCTTTTCTTCTTTTTTTCTTTCCTTCCATCTCACCCAGTATTAGAGCTAAAGCCTTCTCTAAGGACTGGATTTTTGAATAATATACGATGTACATCATATAACAAGTTGGAAGAGATCTTGGAGTCCATTTAGTCCAACCCTCTGCTCAAGCGGAAGAGTCTCTACCATTTCAGACAAATGGTTGTCCAGTCTTCTTAAAATTCTCCAGTGTTTGGAGCGCCCACATCTTCTGAAGGCAAGACATTCCACTCATTGATTGTTCTCACCGTTAAGAAATTTCTCCGTAGCTCTAGGTTGTTTCTCTCCTTGATTAGTTTCCATCCATTGTTTCTTGTCTTGCCTTCTGGTGTTTTGGAAAATAGTTTGCCCCTCTCGTCTTTGTGGCAGCCCCTCCAATACTGGAACACTGCTATCTATCTCCCCCAGTCCTTCTTTTCAGTAGACTAGGTAAAAGTAAAGGTTCCCCTCGCAGATATGTGCTAGTCGGTCCCAACTCTAGGGGGTGGTGCTCATCTCTGTTTCAAAGCGAAGAGCCAGTGCTGGTCATGTGGCCAGCATGACTAAATGCCAAAGGTGCAAGGAACGCTGTTACCTTCCCACCAAAGGTGGTCCCTATTTTTCTACTTGCATTTTTTATGTGCTTTCGAACTGCTAGGTTGGCAGAAGCTGAGACAAGTAACGGGAGCTCACCCCGTTACGAGGCAGTAGGGATTTGAACTGCTGAACTGCTGACCTTTTGATCGACAAGCTCAGCATCTTAGCCACTGAGCCACCGTGTCCCTGTTCAGTAGACTAGGCATACCCAATTCCTGCAACCATTCTTCATATGTTTTACCCTTCAGGCTCCTGATCATTGTTGCTCTTCTCTATACCCTTTCCAGCATCTCAACATCTTTTTTATGTTGTGGTGACCAAAAATGAATGCGGCATGTAGCCAAAGTAGGGTGATTTGAACCTGGTTGTTTGTGCTTCAAGTGAAAACTCTGGGTTTATCCTAGAGTTCCCAGCTGCCATTCTCTAACTTTTAGCAATTGTCAAGTGGCTTTGAGGGATACTATAGACGGCAGCACACAAATAACTATATATACAAATGTGACTTGCCCAATAATTTCCTTTATTCAGATTTTTAATCTAGGAACAGAGACATTGGGCAAGACCCTACTGTTTTCTCCATCAATTTATGATATAGACAGATATGGCAGGCAAGAAAATAATATTTTGCATCAAGCTTTGAAACAAGTTAAAAACTGATGCCGGGGAATAGAAAAGTTTCCAAGGTGGGTTTTTTCCTCTCTGTCTCTTCCTTTTGGCAGTTTAAATGTGGGACAAGGGAAATAATTTTTTGCAGCCTTATTTGAATGACTGATCTGTCTATATACCTAATTCCTTTTTACTGCTAGAAGCACATTTGACGAGGCATTAGTCAAGGAGGCTTTGACAAATATTGAGTTATGCTGTAGGTTAGACAAAGGTCCTCTGCACGGAATTGCTATGAATCACCTTTTTAAAGTAAGCAAATACAAAGTGTGTCTGTTTCTTTCCCCAGATAATAATATTCCTTTGCAATTCTTTTCCCACAGTTCTTTACTTTGCTGACTCTAAGCCGTTGATAATGTATTTAATAAAAATACAACAACAATAATAATTCATATGAACAATGTATAAATAATAAAACTATTATGAACAAAAAATGCAAGGGCAATGGAGCGGTTCTAATTCTGAGATGATAAATCTGTGTTTGAGGATATATGAGCTCATCTATTAAATTAGACAGAGGGAAGAAGAAACGTTCTCTATGAAGGAAGAAGCTAATTTTTTTTTGTTTATATATAGAGGGTGGGAGGGAGGGAGAGAGAGAGAGTACCCTTGCCAGGTGTCCACTATTTGAGCGGACAGTCCACTTTTTTCACATTATGTTCACTACTTTTTTTCACAAAATAGCGGACATTTTTTTTTTATTCAAAAGCTTCATGATGAAATGGTACATAATCTAAAGCTGTACAGTCTAAGAGAATAAGGATAGGAGAATCGCGTTTTTTTTTATAAGTTAGAATAAGACAAAGATCGAATTGAAAGGTCCAAAGATCCATTGAACTCGATTCTCCGAAAAAATTAATGATGAGATTAAATTAAAAATATATTATAAAATTATTTATTTTTATTTTTTTACTACTTAACCACACACCCCCCTCCCGCTTATCTGCTATTTTTTGGAAGCAGACCTGGCAACCCTAAGAGAGAGAGATGATTAGTCTATGAGAGTCTATGTCAGTGTTTCTCAACTTCAACCACTGTTGTGGCCTGTCAGTGGCCTGTGCAGCTACTAGCTGATTCCGATAGCGAGGAGGCTGGTGTGGTGCTGCGCCAGCAGCCTGTGCAGCTGGCACTCGAGTCGGACAATGAGGAGGCTGGAGAAGATGTGGTGCCAGAGGCAGGGATTCAGCCAGGGCCTTCAGAACCTCCAGAAGCTCCCATAAGTGAAGAGGAAAAGAGGAGGAGCCTTTTCTCGATGCACGGGAGCGCAGAGCTGCCAAAAGGCAGGAATAGCTTCTCAGGAGGAGGTCTCCTCTAGAGTAAGGCTTGGGGCTAATTGGCCACTCCCTTAGCCTATTTAAGGAAGGACAACGACTGAGGCAATTTGTTCACTCTCCTTTGTGTCTTGATCTTAGTTCTCTGCAAATTGCTTCTGGGCTTTCTGCCAATCATAGTAAGATTACGATTTTTTATTCTTTGGATTCTTTTAGGCTGTTAAGAAAGTTAATTAACAGCCTTTGTTTGAAAAAGACTGATTTAATTTAGTAAACTAAGGTTTGTACAGACTTTGTATGTGATGCGTTCTTTGGGGTCCATAGCTGGGACAGAACAACCACTTTAAGCCATGTGGACTTCGATTCCTTCAAGTCCACATGGCTAAAAGTGGCTGAGGTTGAGAAACACTACTCTATGTCCATGATGGCGAACCCATGGCACACGTGCCACGGGTGGCATGCAGTGCCCTCTCTGTGGGCACACGAGCTGTTACCCCAGTTCAGCTCTATTTATCCATCCACCCATCTTTCCATCTCACCTACACATTCCTCTATTCACTTTGTCAGATTTCTATCCCACCTTTTGTTTGTAAAGTGTTATATAGGGATATCCCTTTATTTGTACCCACACAACAACAAGCCTTTGTTGTCTGCACTGTGGTAGTCTGGACTGTGGGAGTCTGTATGACTAAGGGAGAACTCGAATCTAATTCTCCCTGGTTGTAGCTCAAGAAAGAGATAACTGGGGTTGTCCAGAAAATCTCATGAAATTATAACTGAACTTTGCAATCTTAGGAAAATGCTTTTATGCGTTCAATTGTTTTTCAGGGTCAAAGCGTATTACATCTGTTCAAAATCACCACTCAGCCAATAGTCCCCTTGTAATTTTAGCTACATTTTTAACTTTGACTTTCCATCAAGTCCACCACCAAGGCTGATGACTCCTGAGAAATAGATTCTTGATTCAGTGGGCCTGAACAGTAGATTGTAGTCTTTCTCCTTCCCCCAGAAGGAAAATAGAAAGTGTTGCAACCACTCTAGGTTGGGTTGATGATGCTATTGCATTGCTTATGTAATTCTGTGATATAATCTTATAATCCATTTGGATTCTTGATATGATCAGCAAAAGGAAAATATATATTTTTTAAATTATTTTTAAAAATGCACCAAAGCATGCTGAAAAGCACAATCAATAAAATCAGAATGATGAGGCATTAAAGTTGGTCACAGTTTCAGTGAGATGTTTGGACTAGATTTGACATTTATATCTACATATCAAGTCTTTCTCAAGGACCTGGACTAAGTAGATGCTGTTTGATGGTGTTAAAGGTATAGCTGTAAGGTATTGCAAGTAAAGCTGCCTTGTAATAGATTGTCCTTGTAAAAGAGGTGGGACATCTTTATAGATGTTTTTGAAGTTTGATAGCCATGGCCTGACTTCTTCGATATTGTTGACAGAGGAATCCGTGCAATGACAAATAGTGGTGATAGCAAGTCTCCTTGAAAGATTCCTCTCTTGATAACCTCTTCCAATGTACCACCATTGACCAAAAACTGTGACTTCCCATTGTGCCATTGGTCTCTGCACAAAGCTTCTGATGTTTTTACTGACTCCTGTTATTTCTAGACTCTTGATTATCCAGTCATGTGGTAGGGAGTCAAATGCCTTTTTGTAATCAATCCAAGCTACATTCAAGTTGGTCTTACTTCTCTTGTACTTTTCCAAAATCATCTTGTCAATTAGGGCCTCACCTTTTGTTTCTCTGCTGTTTGGGCAGTTTGCTTTCTGCTCAGAGAGAAAGATTATTCTAAACTCTTCTTTATATAGAGTATTTTCCAGAGTACTTAGGTTTTTGTAAGGAGCAGAAAGCTTCTGTATTGAAGAAATGGGAAAAAAAGGATTTGGCAAACTGGCACTATAACTAATAATTTTAACAGATGTTGACTGATATCTCCCACATTTAAAATCTATTTCAATGCTTCTTTTTAGCTCCCATTATTTTTAGTTGAGATAATTATACAATTATACCTAATCAATGACATTCAGAATATGACACATCAGTAGCTTTGTTCATAGTTTAAGAAGTCTTCTCAACTAATTAGTCCTTGGAGAATTTCTATACTGTTCTTGTAAAAGATGCTTCTGAAATAGCTGGCACTCTGCATGGTATTAGATAGATTGAAGCACAATTTGGTGCCATCTGTTCTATGGGCCCATCTCGTTGGTGCTGAAACCACAGCATCCAATCCTCAATTTAGTTGAATCGCTGGCGTAATAGATAACTTACTAAGTTAGTTATTTAACTAACTTGTACATAGTTAAACGAACTATTTCTTTCCTTTAAAATATAATGAGAAGGTATCAAAGATGAGTATATAATTTATATGACATATAGATATTACAGATTTGGAAACGGTTCATCAAAGTTATTAACTTCTACTGTTAGACAGGAAAAGGATTTCATTCCAAATATTGTATGGTTGACTGACATCAATCTCTTTCTCCCAGAAAGAAGGCGTATAATATGCATTTATGGAATAATATTCTTCCATTAAGAAGAGGAAATTTTGTGCTGTGGTTCAAGACAGCAGCCTAGAAACTGGGAGACTATGAGTTCTACTCAGGTCTTAGGTATGAAGCCAACTGGGTGTAGGAAACGATAGTAGAGCCTGGGGGGCAGAGTCAAGAGAGTAATTAGCTGAGAACTTTTATGTTCCCACAAGGTTCAAAAGTACATTGAGGTTGCAAGCATGTGTGGATAAATTTAGAAAGCAATTGCATAAACAGTTACTTAGCAACAAGATTAAAGATAAGAAATGGGATGGGATCTCTCTATTTTTAGTGACTAGACACTAGAACAAGTTAGTTCATTTTATTCGTTATGGTAGGAGCTGTTCTGATGAGAGCGCACTAAGAATTTTACATGTAATAATAACAGTAATAACAGTAACAGAGTTGGAAGGGATCTTGGAGATCATCTCATCCAACTCCCTGCTCACGCAGGAGACCTGTACTAGGGATTCGAACATGTCATTCAAATGTCATGTCTCCTTGAAAACCTGGTGTTTTGTCTTAGATCAAGAAGTTGGCTCTTTGGCTATGTTTGTCACTATTTACCGTACACTAAATATTTATGATTCTTTTGAAACTAAAAGGTGCTTTAAAAGCATTTTTTTTTCACTTATATCCAAGGATTTCCTCACTGATTGTATTTTATTGCACGTGGATCTGATTCAAAGACTAGAACTTCCTTCTACATTATTCACCAAATGCTGTGGCTCTTATCTCAATTAGGAATGCATTTATACCTTCTCAGGATACTGTGATGAAATATAATCTGGAGTCCTGCCTATCAATCTTGGGAATTTTGGTAGGCAGGAAGGGGACTAAGATTGCCCTTCCCTAGCAGTTCAGGGAATATTTCTATAGTTATGCAAATATTTCTTTTAGTCTGGCAAGATTCTGTCTATAGGTGAAGAACAATAAAGTAACTCAAGGTCAACTCAGCCTTCCATCCTTTTTAAGGTGGATAAATTGAGGACCCAGTTTGTGGGGGCAATAAGCTGACTTTGTATAAATATACAAAAGTATGAAGGCTATTGCTTAATGCATTGTAAGCCGCCCTGAGTCTCCGGAGAAGAGCGGCATATAAAATCAAATAAATAAAAAAAAAAACCCTCCACATGTCATTCTTGGTACCTGAGCCTGGCATCAATCTTGTCAGATTAATGCAACTATGTTGATGTAACTTTTGATAGTCTGTGAACAACTAAGGAGTGGCCATCTTAATTCTCTTCCTGCCTACCAAAGTTTCCAAACTTCATAAGAGCCGAGGTGGTTAGAGTGGAGTATTGCAGGCTACTTCTGCTGTCTGCTGGTTGCCTGCAGTTTGGGAGTTCAGATCTCACGGGCTCAAGGTTGACTCAGCCTTCCAACCTTCCAAGGCCCATCAGATTGGTGGGGGCAATATGCCGATTCTATAAACCGTTTAGAGAGGGCTGTAAAAGCACTATGAAGTGGTATATAAGTCTATGTGCTATTGCTATGTGCTACTGTCTCTTTGCCCTCTGGAATGCAGTCCTTCTGCCCTGGGACTATATTCCACCAAAGGTACTAACAAACTGAGTTTAAGTAAGATGAAGAAATACAAATTAGCATAAACAGATAATAAGAGAGAAAATAAATAGGGCTAAAACATATGCCTGCCTGCCTGCCTGCCTGCCTGCCTGCCTGCCTGCCTGCCTATCTATCTATCTATCTATCTATCTATCTATCTATCTATCTATCTATCTATCTATCTATCTATCTATCTATCTATCTATCTATCATCTACTCTGTTCTATTCTACTGGTCAGAAGACTAAATGCTTTCTTAAGGACTTATGTTTATCTAGATCAATTTGGATTTGTTCCTAAAAGAACAGGAACAGTAGACTCAATTAGCCAAGTATAATATATTAAGTTATATATAGTAAAATTATACTACCATTGCAATCATTAGATGTTTTAAAACCAGTTGACAGAGTAAGGAGTAAATCTCTTCTTTAAAAAAAAGTCTTACTGGAAATGGAGGCTGGCAATAAGTTCATTTCTATCCATCATAGTCACCTGCAGGAGCAGTACTTAAAATCCATGGCTCAGATATGGAATATCTTCAAATGAATAGGCCATCAAATAAGTATCCCCACATTCACTTAGGCCAGGGGTGGGCAACTGTGGCCCTTTTACAACCTGTGGACTTCAACTCCCAGAATTCCTGAGACAGCCAAACTGGTTCAGGAATTCTGGGAGTTGAAGTCCACAGATTGTAAAAGGTCCGTTGCCGACCCCTGACTTAGGTTATTCCATCTCATCACTGAAGAATTAATCATGAGTATGGGGGGAGGGAAGAAAGAATATTCATCACTTTAATAAATAAACAAACAAAAACCCAGAATGCTATATTTTTATCTTTTTTCAGACAATATTTTTTCTTAGGAATCCAAAGATTTATCTTGACTGTTTAACATAAATTATGACAACAAAATATTATGTTGGCTTTGTTTGGCAGTCTGTTCTACCTCAAATTTTGTTTTTTTTTAAATCTCAAACGTTTCCAATCTCATTGCCTATTACTTCACACCAGACAAGGAATTAATTATTCATTTAAAGAAAATAATATAAAATGAAGCACTGACAAGCTATATATTATTGGTTTTATTACTATTATGGTTCCTCACACAATCAGACAATTGCTTTAGACTGGATTTGGCATCTTTATTCCCTGTTGGGCCCTTCTCAAGGACCTGGAATAGGCAGATGTGGTTGCTTGATGGTGTTAGAGGTATTGTCATGGGATGTAAGCTGCTCCAGCTGAAGCTGCCTTTTGCAATTGACTAATGGTGATTTTGTCAATGCCGATGGTGTTTAAGTGGTGCTCCAACTGTTATGGGATTGCAACCAAGTTACTATTGGTACTACCTTTGCTGCTGCTGCTTCTTCTTCTTCTTCTTCTTCTTCTTCTTCTTCTTCTTCTTCTTCTTCTTCTTCTTCTTCTTCTTCTTCTTCCTCCTCCTCCTCCTCCTCCTCCTCCTCCTCCTCCTCCTCCTCCCTCTCCCTCTCCCCCTTCCCTTTTTCCTTTTCTTTTGACAGTCACTCTACTTCTTTTCTCTATGAGCAGAAAGCTGTAAAATGGAGGTCTAGGCATACCAAATATTTTAAATCTGGGTTTGTATGTTTGCTTTGATGAAAGCAATTATTAGAAATTCAGCAAAGATTCAGTTGGTATAATCTGCCTTTTAACTAATACCTTTCTCTTGATCAATCACCTTTTGACCTTTGAGAATACTTTTATTCAAAACCAAGAGGGAAAGAGGTCTTTTTTTTTTTTCAGTTTGAGAGTTAACTGTAAACGCTTTGATTTCTGAATAGGCTTTGTAAAAAGGAATGGCTCCAAATAAGAAATGGATTTTAAAGGGAAGAAGCTCCACCGTTCATTTGTAAAATACAGGGATGGCTCAAAGGTGCTTTTTAAAAAGGCGGCTGGACTTTATTTTTCCTTGAAGACATTTTGCTTCTCATCCAAGAAGCTTCTTCAGTCCTTGAGAGTATGAATCTCCATTGAGATTCCATTGAGATGCCATAAAGAGATGGCATCAGACATGACTAGAGGGTCAGCAGTGTAGAGTCAAAACAATCAAGATGGTGCTTTATCATATGTCCACCATAGTTGATAAAAAGTCCCTTCTTTACTTTTACACTTCCAACATGCTTTTGACATACCTTTTGAAAATGAAGATGGAGATGAAATCAGAAATTTTCTTTTTGGGCCTAATGGAAAAAAAAAAAAAAACTGGAGAAAAAAATTGGAACTTTGTCAGTATTTATGTTGGCAAGACTATTGAACACACAAAAATGGAAGGACACTTCAATTCTTACCATGGATGAATGGTTGCAGAAGATGATGTTGTTGAAGCAGTGGGCTTCACATTAGGTTACTACCGGTTCGCCCCATGTGCGCATACTCGCTTCATGCCTGCACGTGCCCAGTTCGTACACACCCCTGCCTTCCGCGTATGCCTAAAACGTGCCTAAATAGGATAGCATAGAGCAGGGACGCCATCCTGGTAGCAATTTTCGCTGCCAGTTCGGGCGAACTGGTCTGAACCGGCTGAATATCACCTCTGTGTTGTTGGCTGAAATGGCAAAATTGACTATTTTGATTCAAGAAAAGAATATAAATACTTTTGTTTCCACATTGAGACCGCTTCTGAACTTTGTGCTTGACGTGGAAAAGAATGAAACTTTGATTTTGGGTTTTACTGGTTAGACTGATGATTCCTTACAGAAATGGCTAGTTTATATTATTATGAAAAAAGAAAAAAAGTTGTGATTTGATGTTAATGTCTTATTTTACGGCAACAGAGAGAGTCAGAAGTCAATGCTTCTTTTTCTTTTTCCTAATCCTTCCTCACTCTTCTTCTCCTCCCCCCACCACCTTCCTCTGCTGTTTTTCTATTTTCTTTCCTATTTTGTATCTTATTTAATCTTATAACTCAATAAAAATGTTAATTAAGAAAAAAACAACAACCAAGATGGTGGTCACAATAATGCAATTCAAGTGGCCTGCATCAAAATGGCCAGAGATTCAAGAGCACTGTCTGGCCGCCATCTTGGCTTTGGCTTAAGCCATACTTTGTGGATAAAGAGCAGAGTAATAATAGTTATTTATCTTAGATATTCTCCATTATTTCTTTGCTGCCCCAAATCATAGGATAGAATTATATAATCCTGGGAGTTTCATAGGGCTTAAAAATGAATAAAACCATAACACTTTATTTAGTTAACATATTTTTTTGGACTATAAGATGCACCGGAGTATAAAATGCATCAACATTTCGAACAGGTAAACAAGAAAAAAACATTTTTGCCCTCCCCAGCCCCCTGGAGCACTCTGCAGGCCTCCCAAACCCTCTATGCATTCCATTTTTTTTTTGAAAAAAATGGGCCACTTTTTCACAAAAACAGGGCATGCAGGGGGTTTGGGAGGCCTGCAGACTGCTCCTGGGGGCTGGGGAGGGCAAAAATGGCTGTATTTGCCAACATTTGGCAAGTTGGCAAGATGTGCCAACATTTCCACCCTCTTTTAGGGTGGAAAAAAGTGTATGTTATACCCTGAAAAGTACGGTAGTTATGATTTCTTTATTTGTATCCCACCTTTATTATTTTTACAAATAACTCAAGGCGGCATAGCCAATAAACCTTCCTCCTATTTTCCCCACAACAACACCTTTTTGAGGTGGTTTGGGTGAGAACTGGATGACTTGTTTCAATGCCTCCTAGCTGGCTTTCATGGCTAAGACAGGACTTGAACTCCCAGTTTCTAAGATGCCTTAACCACTAGATCAAATTAGCTTTGCATTGATGTCAGGCTCCAGAACCCCCAAAAGACATGTTGTGATTCTTCCAAATATATTTCTCTGTTGTTTTTCACCCTTACACAGAAGCTTGCCAAACTAAAGGAAAATACCACTCACCTAAAGCATATAATCTGGGAACTATTGGGAAGGAACTGTCTTCACTCTCTTTCTCTCACACAAACTATCTGCACTAAGTTACTTGTTGCTCTTCTAGAACACGCTGCCTCCCTCCTGGGAATCTGGATGACATTCCGTCACATCCAATGCAATAACAGCATATAATTAATACATAAATCCAGCTCATATAATAATAATAATTGCCAATAGATTAAATTCCAAAGAAACTAGCAGAAGACAATTGGCCTTAACTGAAAAATTAACATAAAACAGCTATGACAAACTAATGAAGGACAAATTCAGTTAAATTTGATCACTGTACATTAGTTATATTACTATATTATATTACTTACTGCAGAGATTTGTTGCAATAATTGCCATCCCAAGGGAACCTGGGGTGGAGAAAATTATTTTTGAAGAGTGGGGTAGCAACAGAAAATTCTTTTAGATAAGAAGATCGTTCCTAATTTTTACCCATATTGCTTCACATAGGGTAAGAACACAGAAAAAGTAGGCTGCATAGACATTTTGTTATATATGAGACGACTCTATATCTGCTTGATTTATAGTAAAAGAATTCTTCAATTTACTATTATTATTTTTATTAAAAACACGATAGGTTCTCTTTATTTTTTAAAAAACTTCAGAAGGATAAACAGAATTAGTCTCATTGGTCTGGTTTGTGGTACACAATTTCTTTTCAGCAAATCACCTAGAAAAAGGGTGTCAAACTCAATTTCATTGAGGGCCGCATCAGGGTTGTGTCTGACCTCAGGGGGGATGGGTGTATGTGGCCAGGGTGGGCGTGGCCAGCTCAATATCCGCTTTCATCTGCGACGGCCTCCTGCAGTTCTCTGCCAGTGAAAATGGAGCTGGGGGGGGCATGCGTGGCCTTCCCGAGCTCCGTTTTCAACCGCGAAGGCCTCCTGCAGCCCTCTGCCAGTGAAAATGGAGTGCCCCCCCCCCGAGCTCCATTTTTGCTGGCAGAAGTACCGTGGGCTGATCCTTTGCTGTTTCCAGGCTGGCAGGCCAGATCTAAGCATTCCATGGGCCAGATCCTGCCCGCAGGCCTTGAGTTTGACACCCCTAATCATAAAACAAATTCCTAGATTATACTCTGTTAAAGTTGCACTGCATAAATTGAACATTTCCTAAACTGAGCGAGGGAGGTGTACCCAGTTTGATCCTTGTTATCACCTAAATTCCAGCTGTTGATTTATTGCTCATGCCTGTACACAAGAATCTAGTCAATTAACCATCAGTACTAAATTGGCACTAGATAAGAGTTAATAGATTTTAAGAAGGCTAAACTTGTATCATTTGTGTCAATATAACTATTCAAGGCTGATTCCTCTCTTGACTATGGTCAACCTCTCCATCTTCTATGGAGAGTGACAATATTTTGGTTAAATATTTTGGAAACATCTGGGAAATCGTATAACAATTGTTCATAGCAGAGGTGAAATCCAATTTTTTTTTACTATCGGTTCTGTGGGCATGGCTTGGTGGGCATGGTGTGACTTGGTGGGAGTGGCTTGGTGGGAGTGGCTTGGTGGGAGTAGCAGGGGAAGGATACTGCAAAATCCTCATTCCTACCCCACTCCAGGAGAAGGATACTACAAAATCCCCATTCCCTCCTCACTCCTGGGAGAAGGATATTGCAAATCTCCATTCCCACCCCACTCTGGGGTCAGCCAGAAGTGGTATTGCCGGTCTCCAAAATACTCAAAATTTCCGCTACCGGTTCTCCGAACTGCTCAAAATTTCCGCTACCGGTTCTCCAGAACCTGTCAGAACCTGCTGGATTTCACCCCTGGTTCATAGTGAATCCTGAGATGGTTTGCTGACTGCAGCTCGCCATGCATATAAATTCATCCAGCACAATAGATTGATTCAATTTTATTATTAATTTATGATTGCAATGCAAGCGAAAATTAAAGTACATCTTTAAGGTACATCTTTAGTTAGATCAATGCTATTTAAGGAAAATGACCTTGACTGAAAAATTAACATAAATAGCTTTGACAAACTAATGAGAGACAAATTCTGTTCAATTTAATCATTGTGCGTTAGCTATAATAGTAGTATTTATTAATTGCAGAAGGTTTGAGGCAATAAAGTTCAAGAGTGCTAAATGTTTTAAGAATGTACATACTAGTTGTTGCTAGCATGTTTCCAGTTCAGTAAAGATCTTACAAAAAGGTGTGAATCATAATAAATCAAATTACGTCTTTATTATGGTCATAGACGGGGAACTTACCAAATTTGCAGATGACACCAAAGTGGCAAGAACAGCCATCCCTCTAGAAGATAGGCTTAAGATCCCTAAGGCTCTTGACAGACTTGAACATTGGGCGCTATCTAACAAAATGAAATTCAATGGTGAAAAAAGTAAGATTCTACATTTAGGCAAGAAAAACAAAATGTACAGGTATAGTATAGGTGGTACCTCGCTCAATAGAAGTAACTGTGAGAGAGATCTTGGAGTCCTAGTGGACAACCATTTAAATATGAGCCAGCAGTGTGCAGCAGCTGCCAAAAACGCTAACACAGTTCTGGGCTGCATTAACAGAGGGACATAATCAAGATAACATGAAGTGTTAATACCCCTATATAATGCCTTGGTAAGGCCACACTTGGAATACTGCATCCAGTTTTGGCCACCACGATAAAAAAAAAATGTTGGGACTCGGGAAAGAGTGCAGAGAAGAGCAACAAAGATGATTAAGGGACTGGAGGCTAAAATATATAAAGAACGATTGCTAGAATTAGTATGTCTAGTTTAATGAAAAGAAGGACTAAGGGTGATGTGATAGCAGTTTTCAGGGTCTGCCACAAAGGAGAGGGAGTCAACCTATTTTTCCAAAGCACTTAAAGGCAGGACAAGAAGCAACGGATGGAAACAAATCAAGGAGAGAACAACCAAGTACTAGGAAGAAATTTCCTGACAGATTAATTAGTCAGTGGAACAACTTGCCTCCGGAAGTTGTGGATGCTCCAACACTGAAAGTTTTTAAGAGATTGGACAACCATTTATCTGAAATGGTATAGGGTTTCCTGCCTGAGCAGGGGGTTGGACTAGAAGACCTCCAAGGTCCCTTCCAACTGTTATGTTTTGTTCCATTCCATTCTATTCCATTCACTAATTAGGGTCACAGAGCTGAACTTATTGATTTGTGATTAGTGCTTTGTAGGAACAGGGTGTGTTCCGGAGAAAAACAATTTATGAACAGAGTGTTTGTTAAAACGATCTCTGCCCTATGAAAGAAGGGGAAAAAAGATCAGACATAGGACATTGAATATCTAAACATTACTGCAGCGATCAGTGATTTTCACAGGGTACCCCATGGAGAGCAGAAGAGAAATGCAGTTCAAAATAAGCAAGAAAGTGGTGAGAGAACATTAGCTGCTTTGAATGAATTCTAGTTGCTGGGATCAGACAGATAACATCTAAAGATGCTAAAGGATTTGATGGATGAAATCTCAGAACCGCTATTTGTAATCTTTGAGAGCTCCTGAGTGTCAGAATATTTGACAAGAGCTGATTTTCTTCCCATCTTTAAAAAAGGAGAAAAAGTGGACCCAGCTTGACATAGATACTTGAGAACATTCTAGAAAACACCAAGCATCTAAGTCCACAAGCACTTAGACAGAAACAAGGTGATTACTAGAAGTGAACATGAAGTTGTTAAAAATAGATTGTGCCAGACAAATCTTTTTTGCTTTCTTGACTGAGTAACTAGACAAAAATAAAATAAAATAATAATGCTTGCAGACATAGTGTGGCTACATTTCAGTAAGGCATTTGATAAAATTGACTATAGCCTCTTTGTTGATTCAATAGAACAATGTGGTTTGGATGGCCCCAATGGCAACTGGATCTTAACTTGGTTGAATAATGGTGCCCAATCCATAGTCAGAATTGATCTATGTCAGGGCTGTCAAACTCAAGGCCCATGGGCCAGATCTGGCCCACAGGGCTGCTCTGGAAACAGTGAAGGACCAGCCCATAGGGCCTCTGCCAGTGAAAATGGAGCTTGCAAGGGCTGTGTGTGGTCTTTCCAACCTCCATTTTTGATGGCACAGGGTTGCAGGAGGCCATTGCAGCTGAAAACAGAGCTCACAAGAGCTGCAGGAGGCTCTCCCAAGCTTCATTTTTGCTGGCAGAGGGTTGCAGGAGGCTGTCGCAGCCAAAAACAAAGCTCATCGTCATTGGCAGAGTGCTCTAGCCACCACAGGTGCCCCCGACACGAGTGATGTCAAGCTGGCCACACTCACCCTTGCCACGCCCATCCCGGCTCCTTGAGGTCAAACATAGCCCAGATGCATAGCCTCAATGAAATTGGATTTGACACCCCTGATCTATGTGTACAGGTAAAGGTAAAGGTTCCCCTCGCACATATGTGTTAGTTGTTCCCAACTGCTAGGTTGGCAGAAGCTGGGACAAGTAACAGGAGCTCACCCCATTACACGGCACTAGGGATTCAAACTGCTGAACTGCTGACCTTTCAATCAACAAGCTCAACATCTTAACCCACTGAGCTACCGCGCCCCTTATATCAATCCTCAACTTACAACCATTCATTTAGTGACCGTTCAAGTTACAACGGCATCGAAAAAAGTAACTTATGATTGTTTTCCAAATGTATGACCATTGCAGCATCCCCATGATCATGGGATCAAAATTCGGATACTTAGTTCATATTTGTGATGGTTGCAGTGTCCTGAGATCATGTGATCCTCTTTGGAGATCTTCTGACAAGCAAAGTCAGTGGGGAAGCCAGATTCATTTAACAACTGTGTTTACTCACTTAATAATGGCAGAGATTCACTGAACAACTGTGGCAAGAAAAGGTCATAAAATGGAGCAAAATTCACTTATCAATTGTCTTGCTTAGCAACACAAATTTTGTGCTCAATTGTAGTCCTAACTCGAGGGCTGAAGAAATTTTTTCTTGCCACTCGTTGACTCAGAAGAAATAAGAACTCTTTATGATGATTTTTTTTAAAAGTGTATCTGCCCTTCTTTTCTTCCCCAAAAGAAACTCAAGACACCAAATCACAGACAGAGAAAATAGGTGGGTGGGGAGCACATCAATCCTTAACATCTCTTGTCAGAGCTCTGACAAGAAGTTGAAACCCTAACATTTATCTATTTTTGGAAAACAGAATTCTGTGTTTGAAAAGTCTTCCATCAACACTTAAAAAAAAAGAAGTGGAAGAAAAAAAAGTTTGGGGGGAAGTTGTAAAAAATAATAGAAGCATTTTTTAAAAAAAAATGCTTAGTGAATAATTGTTAGGTAGAAATACATTTTGCTTTTTTATTTTATTAAAGTGTATTCTAAGATAAAATACAAATTAAGATGAAAAGAAGTGCAGAAAGAAGAGAAAAAGGAAAAGGTAAGTAATGATTATTTCCTACTTATTGCAATAGAATGCAAAAAAAAGTTACTAGCTCAATCTTTTGTTTTACATTTCTTAATGTTTCGAGCCGGTTCTTTAAAAACAAAGTCGTTCTAACCTCAAAACCCAAAATTAAACTTTCAGTTTTGTTTCAGTTTTGAGCGCAAAATCCGGACGTGGTTTCCAATTGGAAATAAAACTAGATATATTCCTCTCTTTAATTAGAACAGCCAGTTTTGTGATCTCTGCCAATTTTACCAAGGTAGACTATATATTTTGAAAAGGGGCTGTTTTAAATCTGTCAGCTGCTTCCCCAAAAATGACATTGCAAACTAAGGACCATAAGAGGTGATAATGACCACCTTTCATCAGGAGTGATCTGTTTTCCAATTCATATTTAATAACTGAACTCACTGTGTGCTAAGATTAGAAGTTATTATGTTAAAATCCAAAATGACAAAGCCGGTGGTGGATCACGTCATAGTTTACAGCTGGGATGCCAAACTCAATTTCATTGAAGGCCACATCAGGACTGTAGTTGACCTCGGAAGACCAGGTGGGTGTGGTTAACTGGGTGGGCGTGGCCAGCTTGATGCCACTCACTGGGCATGGCTGACTGGATGGGTTTGGCTAACTGGGTGGGCATGGCCAGCTTGACGCCACTCCCCAAACTGTTGGCATGTTTCCTCTTCACACTGGGTAGACCGAGCTGAAGCCAAGCTGGCTCGATGTTTCCACTTTGCATTGGGTAGACCAGGCCAAAGTGATGTAGGCCAACCCCTTACATTTTCCAGGATGGACGAATCTGACCATCCGAATGTTGGCCGAATCTGACCACATCACGGGCCGCAATCAGCCTACGGGCCTTGAGGTTGATACCTGGTTTACAGCAGGAGTGCCCAACCTTGGCATCTTTAAGACCTGTGGACTTCAACTCCCAGAATTCCCCAGCCAGCATTGTTCCCACGGATGATTTCTGGTTTAAAATCATGGAAAGAAACTTAGAGATCATCTAGTCTAACTCCATGTCCGAAGAGAGAATCTATGACTGCTACAGAACTCAACAGATTAACCATTGAGTCTCATTTTAAAAAGCTCCACTGTTAGAAGAGATTGATGATAGTCCTTCCGTTTTAGTTTCACATTCTTCTCTTTTGTACTTTCTGCTATTGGCTTTTTAAAATCTTCCCTCTTTTAAACATCCAAGCTATAAATTCTTCATCGCTGCAGCCCTGGGCTTAGCTCACTAAATAAAACCTGACATTTCAGGACCGATTCTCCACTTATTCCCTGGGCAGTCATTTTGGGGTTTTGGAAGTAGGCAACTGCCAAAGTAGTATCAGCGAAGGTTTACTTACTGACCTAAATCCATGATCTCAGTATTTACAACATGTCTTTCAAAGGGATGTCCAGTAAAAGAAGAGCTTATACGGGTCACAGGTTACATAGTGGCTAATAAATTCTACAAAAATCACATGTGTGAATTGGAAAATGGTCTGAGAGAATGGTGGCTAGGTCCAAATGCTATGTCTGATAACTGTTCAGAATAGGGAAGGAAGGAAGGAAGGAAGGAAGGAAGGAAGGAAGGAAGGAAGGAAGGAAGGAAGGAAGGAAGGAAGGAAGGAAGGATCTACAAGAAGAATCCCAAAGGTGCTTTTTCAGGAAGCAACTGGACAGGGGTAGTAGTCATTTACCTTTGCTACCGGTTCACCTGAATTTTGCTCACACACGCCACCTCTTTTGATACTTAGAGCATCAAAAATGGGACATGATGACGCCTGGGCGGGTGGGTGGAGCCTCCCACCGCCGCCGCTACCAGTTTGCCCGAACTCGATAGAACTGGCTGAATACCACCAATGCAACTGGACTTTCTTGTTTTTTCTTTGAAGACGTTTCACTTCTCATCCAAGAAGCTTCTTCAGCTCTGGCAGGACATTGGGGAATGGAAGGATTTATATACTTTGCAGACAACTGGTCATTTGCATCCTTTTAGAGGGTCTTTGAAGCACTTGGAGGTTTATCGGTGTCTTCAGGTTCCCCTGAGTAGTGCTCCTGGTTCCTGTAGCCTGCAATTTTTTGCTCTGGAAATCCATTTCTTATTGCCACATCATTCCAAAGGTGTTCATCCCAAATTGTATAGCTAAAAGTCTGTGGGGATTCTCAGTCATCCAGGTCATGGTTGTCCCTCCTGAAAAGGCACTTTGGGCCAACCATAAACTAGATGACTGAGAATCTCTACAGACTATAAAAAGAATCATTTCTATGCTGATTTGGAAAGTTTGTCATCTTAACACACCTAAACCCCGATGCAAACAAGACTGGGCTTCAGAGTGTATATTGATGACCTATTTATGAGGTAGATCATTTCCTTCTGATATCTCTGAAAGAAAGGATCTTGGAGGTCAGTTCACGCCACTTATTATTGACATGGAAATATTACAAGTAATCCTTGATTTACGACCGCAATTGAGCCCCAAATTTCTGTTGTTAAATGAGTTTTGCCCCATTTTACGACCTGTCTTGCCACAATTGTTAAGTGAATCACTGCCGTTGTTAAATTAGTAACACAGTTGTTAAGTGAATCTGGCTTCCCCATGGACTTTCCTTGCCAGACGTTTGCAAAAAGAAATTGTGACAACCATCATAAATATGATTCAATCGCCCAGCATCTGATCATTTTGATCACATGATTTTGGGAATGCTTACGGTTGTAAGTATGAAAAATGGTCATAAGTCCCTTTTTCAGTGCCGTTGTAACTTTGAATGGTCACTCAATGAATGATTGTAAATTGACGAATACCTGTATGCAATAAAACATATTTACGATTATTTCATTTTGAAGACTAAAAGAAACAAATAAAAACTCCCATCTCCTTTCCCCTTCTACTTGTTGTTTACAACTTCCTAAAGGCGATTAGGGTGCGTGTGTGTGTGTGTGTGCGTGTGTGTTAGTCTTCCACCAAATTATTCACTTGAACAGGTTTTCAAAATGAAATCAGAAAGCTAGCGAGCATGGTGCTGTTTGCAACACAGGAATCCATTCGAAATAATGTTCAGATTGGAAAGCCACCATATGCTTTTGTTGTATTCTGAGGAGAAAACCAGTCGTGTAGATAATACTGTGCAGATGGGACTTTGCTTGAAGGGGAACTCACACCAGGGCCTTCACTACCTCTGGCCATCCTTGGAGCCAAATACATCCTGATTAAAATCTACATGGATGGCAAACTTTGCTGAAGGAAAACTGTCCATCCAAATATTTGTCATATATCAGCAAGTTCTGTTCATACAGTTGTTGCCACTTGCTTGACCTGCTTCATGCCAGATCCCGTAATATAATGCTCTGTACTCTTTCAACTTCAGTTAATTTTTCATGTCAGGTTTTAGGAGAATCTGAGTCTCAAACTGAAATTTGGAAGAAGCCAAGAGAAAAGACAGAGTTTTTAGGAAGCAAGACCGGCCTATGGATCGATGATTCTATCCCTTTCATGTTTATTTTTCTAAATTTAAGCTGTGTGTTCAGTTGCACTTTTTATGCCTTTCCAAGGGGAAAAAATGCAGTGGTGGGATTCAAGTAATTTAACAACCGGTTCTCTGCCCTAATTATTTCTTCCAACAACTAGTTTGCCAAACTGCTCAGAAAATTAACAACCAGTTCTCCTGAAGTGGTGCAAACTGGCTGAATCCCACCACTGGAAAAATGCATTTGTAACACAACCTGGGACCCACGTCTCCGTGTATATTCTCTTTACAAGCATTATTTTTGTCAATGAATAAACAGAATAACAGAGTTGGAAGGGACCTTGGAGGACTTCTGATCCAATGCCCTGCTCAAACAGGAGAACCTATATATCCTTTCAGACAAATGGTCATCTAATCTCATCTTAAAAACCTCCAGTGATGGAGCACCCATGACTTCTGGAGTTCCTCTGATTGATTGTTTTCACTGTCAAGAAATGTTTTCTTAGTTCTAGGATGGTTTTCTCCTTGATTAGTTTCCATACACTGTTTCTTGTCCTGCCTTCATGTGCTTTGGAGAATAGGCTGACCCCCTCTTCTTTGTAGAAGCCCCTTAGATATTGGAAGATATTCCTTCTTTTCATTAAACTAGACATACCCAATTCTTGTAACCATTCTTCATATGTGTTCTTATTGTTGTCTGACCTCTACATTTTGAAATGCATTTCCCCCTGTATCCATTTTAGTTGTCTTTTTTTTTTCTAGTTGTAAGTTATATCACCAGATTCTGGGGGAAAAAAAATGTGTCTTGTTCTGAATGACCCAAACTGTTTTGGGCCAGAGGGACCCAGAGATTCACTTAGAAGAACACAAGAGATTTTTCAGAACATCCATTGGACAAAATTGCTTGGATTCATTCTCTGGTAGACTTCACTGTCTTATCCTTTCTTTGGAATGGTTAGAACTTTTTTGGCCTGAGGAAGGTGTTAGGAAATGGTCATTGCCTAACTAGTTGGCCAGGTAATATATAAGCCAACATTATATGTTTACAGTATGAATATGTATAATATAGCTTTAAGAGTATTGCTGAGGCATTCTGCATCCTGATTGGATGAGCTCTGTAGCAACTGTATTTAAGGAGAGCTTGATTGTGGTCTGTGTGGACGTTACACCATATTGTTACCTGCTGCTGAGTTGTAGATATCTTTGGTCTCTTTACATGGTCAGTTTGATCATGGTTTATTTATTACTGCTTTTATGAACTGTTTTATATTGTTCCTGAATGATTCTACAAACCGGTAAGATGTTCTGTATCTCTGGATGGATTATGCATGGCTAGGACTTGGATTGGTAAAAGACTATGAATTTGCTTTGCTCTATAAGTAAACTACTTTAAAAACCAGTTTGTATGCAGTTTATTCACAACTACTCTCAGCACCGTTTCCGTGTGCAAACGCTCTATGCTCTGCTTCATAACTGGTCCTGGTTATCTCACAACTATATCCTTAACAGAAGGGAACAGGGTTCTTATGACTGAGAACCTACCCGCCTTCTCTTGGTTGACCAAGGCTGCCTGGAGCAGGGGGGTGACAGGGGGATGGATTCTAGCAGTGGTGAATTCATCTTTGACAGAGGGGTGAATTGGGTTCATCCCTTCCTCTAGAATGTATCTTTGGATCCCACCATACTGATCCCACTTTCACCAGGTGTCCATCCTCTCACCCCTTTTTTAAAAGAAGGTGTAGAAAAGATGGTTGTGCAGCACATTCCTTTCAGTCTGAATTCATAGCCTGGACAATTACTGTGATATTTGGAGAGTGTAACTGTATTTTTCATACCCCTCTTTTATTCATATTTTCAACAATATTCTTCCTTAAGATTGTTCCACATGAAGAATTTGACTGAGCCCTGAACTTTGGAAATATTATTCCCAGAGAGTCTTAAATAGTTCAAAACCTGGTTCCAAATGTATCCCAAAAGTTATATAGGCCCTTATTGTGGTGTAGCACAGATGGTAAACTAGGAAAAAGATAATTTTGTCTCTGGAGTTTTTGCTGGTTCATCCTACCTCATTCCCTTGATAAAGAGCCACTTTAGTTCCACTAAAACTATGCATTTCATTTGTCCACACATCATTGATGTCCATATTTTCTGCTTTTTGTTTTAGATGTAGAGGATACATCATGTCCACAACAGGTAGCAGGTATACTGTACATTTTGGGTCTATTCTGCTGTCTTGATAAAGCTAACTGGTGCTATTCCCCTTCCAATGTTGAGATTGAGATTGACTGGAGCAACAGGCTTGTCCTAGCTGAAATGAGGAGTAATTAATGCAGTCCTATGTTAATGGATGCAAATTCTGGAGGTTGCATAGATTTGCGAGGAGGGAGAGAACAAAAAGGGATTAAAGAGTTCACTCAAAGAACAAATTAATTTATTGCTTCATTAAATGGTCTCTGAAGAAGGAGGGGACCTATTAAAAGCATGAACAAGGAATAGAAACATGAAAATGGATGCTTAAATACGTCACCTTTATAAACCTGATATTTTTTTTGAAAAATGTGTGTTGTTGTTTGGAATAGTTGGTTTAGCAACCAATGTTTTTTTTGTTTTTTTTAATGTATGAGTTTCTTCATAGGAACAGCACTCTATACAAAAGATGCTTTCATTGTACAAAAAAAAAATCTTTCAGCATTTGCTCACTTATTATTTCTCATAAGTTTCAATGTTTCAGTGTATAATTTATGAGTGCTAAATTATTTTTTCCCGATATATAGATAGAGATTAAATTGTTTGGAGTTTTTTTTTTTACAAAATTAAGTGATTTTTTTCTTTATGCTTAAAGTTGTGAAACTACTGGGTTATAGCAATACCATCCACTTTGATTTGAGAAGAATAGGAAAAAAGGCTTTAGCAGAATTTTGAGAGGAATATGTTGATTCTCCGGAATATATAAGAAAATCTGGAACATAATTGCACACTGAAAACAACACATTTCAGAATATGTCAAGATAGCTTTTACTTCATAATATGCATAAAAACATCAACATCAAAGAACCATTTGTTTATTTATTTACTTAGATTTATAGGGACACGGTGGCTCAGTGACTAAGATGCTGAACTTGTTGACCGAAGGGTCGGCAATTCAGCGGTTTCGAATCCGTAGTTCCACGTAATGGGGTGAGCTCCCATTACTTGTCCCAGCTTCTGCCAACCTAGCAGTTTGAAAGCACATAAAAAAAATGCAAGTAGAAAAATAGGGACCACCTTTGGTGGGAAGGTAACAGCTTTCCGTGCGCCTTTGGCATTTAGTCATGCCGGCCACATGACCACAGAGACATCTTCGGACAGCGCTGGCTCTTTGGCTTTGAAACTGAAATGAGCACCGCCCCTAGAGTCGGGAACAACTAGCACATACGTGAGAGGGGAACCTTTACCTTTATCTTATAAGATTTATATCTTATCCGTCATGTTATAACTCTGGATAGCTAACATGACAATAATAAACACATCAATTCACCTCCCAAAATCCTAACAGAAACACCTGGTTTTTATTACCAATAAGCAAATACATCTCCATATATCCACATTCAATTTCACTGGGCTTCAGGTCTAGTGTACCCCAATACTTGGAGCACTATTGTTCCTCCAAGTACCCCAATACTGCAATTTGCTACAGTGAAAAAAACATTTCATGGGTTCCACCAGAAGACAAATTTTAAGGGAAAGGGCCTGGAACATATTTGTAGATTGTGAGAAAGAAAGTATTAATAGATATATGCAAGGACCATTATCTGGAAAAAGGAGCTGAAACATTTAGTTCAAAGTAGTGAAGTAGGTTTCCAAATGTTTCATTACCAGGCTAGGTGTCAGCACTGAGAGGCTGAAAGGCGGACACTAGGTAGGTAACATCTTCAGTGGAGTTTAGGGAATGTCAGTGTTTTGTTTCTGAGAGCTTCAAGTGTGGATGTGTCAAGTGAGGATCTTGTAATGATCTTGTGATAGGTCAGGTGTGAGTCTTCTGTGAGAGTCTTCTGATGGGTCTTGTGATGGAGAGGATATATGAGCAACACAGAAATCATTGGCCACGCTATCACCTGCCACACTCGTGAGTTCATCGAAGCCTGGCCCTCCACAATCAATTCCATCAACAGACACATTGACCTACAACCAGCTTACGAACCCCTCAGAATCCAAATCAACTGCACATCCAACCAGAGACAGCACTGACCCTCAACCAACCCAACCCCCACCATCTGTAGTATAAACTGTAACTGTAACATGAACATTTCCTGAGTGGAATCTATCACTAATGGGCAGACGGTTTTGGGGGATTTATTATCATTTTGCCACATCTATGAGGATTAGAATGGAATGTGATAAGAAAGGAATATTGATATTGCATTTATCAGACTGCTTGGCTAATTACTTCAATCCACACATCCTTCCAAGAATAATAAAAAAAAAAAAATCAGGGTTTTGAGGTGATGTTAAATGCTTGTTTGAAATGACTCATCTTGTCATATACTGAGTTTATGAACAAATTAGATTGCTTTTCAACCAGCATCGAGGCTGCAAAATGAAAACTATTGAAGATGAACACAAGGAATGGATTGGTTCATTCGTGATGTTTAGACAAATGGAACCAAAAGATATGCAATTACATTTTTCCCCCATGCTTAATATGATGTTTACTGAAGCTGCTTGAAGGCTACTATTAGTGTTCACATATGATCCATACGAAATGGGTGAAAATAAACAGATTTAGCCTGACTTTTAGGGTTCATCAGTTGAGTGGCTGTTTGGGACTTCGGTTAATAAGATCTGAATGCTAGGTTGCACTCATAGCCCTTGCATTGCGCCTTGTGGGAATGGAACCCCACTCCATCTGTTGACCTCCAAATCTAGCTTCTGAACTTTGATTCATTTCCTAGACAAATCCCAGTGCAAACCTTCTCTGTGCATATTTATTTCGAAACAAGACTTCTTTTATCCAGCAAGACTATTCTCTGGTAAACTGTATTTAATGTGTCAAGTACTGATCTGAAGAATTATTAGCTATAGGGTAAAAATACAACATTCTTTGCAGGATAAAAAAAAAAACCCTGAAATGTTTTCAAGTTGAGTTTTACATTTTTAAAATAAAAGCAAAACCTTGGAATTTGGGGATCAATAGGGTTGTATAACTTTATAATGATGCCAGCAATGTACCAAAGACTTATTCAAAATATTTTTTTCCCCTTAGATCTTATATGCTACAAATATATTTTGAAAAATGAAATAATCCCAGCTGTGAAGCTCTGTTAGGAACTCCAGGCATTTAGGAGCACAAAAGATTCCCCCCCCCCTTTTTAACTTTATCACGTATTATTAAAAGAAAATGCACAGAATAGACACCATATAAAGTGGCATTTTCTAGTCTGACCTTTTTTTTCTTCCTTTTCTGGTGACATGTTCATACTGCTTTGAATATTGATTTCCAGGCTTATTCCATTGTCAGTATTACAAAGTTGGCCACTGTTTATTTTTTCAACAGCCTTTCAGAATGCATAAGAAGTCATTAAAAGAGTTGCATTACTTTCTTCTATGAAGAAAATATATATGCCTAAAGAAGGGACAAAAAAAAAAGAATCTCTATTAATTCTTTTTTTTATATATAACTACAAATTTCATATAGTATAAAGAATTGGGCCTGATTGGTGATTTTCTTAGAATGTATATTTTTTCCCATTCTTGGCTTTCTTATTCTGATTTTCCTTACCTAGCTATCACAAGGAAAAACAGTCCAGTTGCCTTTTAGAAAAAGAAAAAAGAAAGAAAAAAAGAAAAGCACCTTTGCGACAACTATGACTCGGATGCGGGGTGGATTTGATTTAAATCAAGTTGATTTAAATCATGATTGAAATCACTGGTAAAAAGCCAAGAAATTGAAAGAGGTTCGCTCTTGGGGAGGAAAGTTATGGCAAATCTAGACAGCATACTAAACAGCAGAGACATCACCCTGCCAACAAAAGTGCATATAGTCAAGGCTATGGTTTTCCCAGTTGCAATGTATAGTTGTGAAAGTTAGACCATAAGGAAGGCTGAGCGCCAAAGAATTGAAGCCTTTGAACTCTGGTGCTGGAGGAGACTCCTTGGACTGCAAGGCCATCAAACCAGTCAGTCCTAGAGGAGATCAACTCTGACTGCTCTTTAGAAGACCAGATCCTGAAGATGAAACTCAACTACTTTGGCCACCTAATGAGAAGAAGGACTCCCTGGAGAAGAGCCTAATGCTGGGAATGATTGAGGGCAAAAGAAGAAAGGGACGACAGAGAATGAGGTGGCTGCATGGAGTCACTGAAGCAGTTGGCATGAGCTTAAATGGACTCCGGGAGATGGTAGAGGACAGGAAAGCCTGGAGGAAAGTTGTCCATGGGGTCACGATGAGTCAGACACGACTTCGTGACTAACAACGACAACAAAAAGGCTTGATTTAAATCAACTCGAATTAATCATACTTTTTAAAGAGCAACTGTCATCTCCTCCTCTGACCCACTGTTGACTCACTGACAGTCCCATTCACTTTAATGGGTGGCTGGTGATGCAGCAGTGACACAACAAGATGAGGGATGTGGCAGCAGCAGGTGAGTGGATGCCCGCTATCAGGCATTGTCATGATGGATCTGAAATGACAGGTGCTCTTTAATATTATATTTATAAACTACTTAGGTTTCACTTTAATTTTTACTGATTGCCCTTCATCCTCACACTTAGAATCTGGTGATACAGATGCACTTCTCTTCAAACAATCATACAGTTTCTAGTGTACATAGATTTGCAAAACAATGGGATAAAGGAATATTCCTGAACTTCGTTTTATGATTTATCTCATGGTTACTGTGAAACTGTGTGAATGCATCAATGCAGTGCATGTTATCTCAGCTTGCAAAGCTTGGATTCATTGAATGAGTTTACTAAAAATGTAAATATTTCAGAATATACAGCCCCATGGTACATAACCATTTCATGCTGAATAAACTAAATTATTAATGTATCTTAAATCTTAAATAAATTTTTAAAAAATTATCTTTAGATAGATTTTTATTCCAAAAGCATTTTATTAAAATAAATTGGAGAAAAATTTAAAAAAAAACAAATTTAAATTTAAAAAATCCAATTTAAATTTTAAAAAAATCTGATTTTTTTTCTATTATTATTATTTTTTTAAAAATCATTGATTTTTATCCACCCTGCTTGGATGACTGAGAATCTCCATAGACATTTAGCTATCACATAGAATAAGCAGGGGCCACATTTTCTCTGAAAATTCATCCTGGATGAATATGAGGGGGAGAAGGCCAGATGGCATCTGATGTATCCAGTGCCATATTCTTCCTCCTTTACCATTGAACTGATGAAAGAAGTAGAGGTGGTATTAGTCAGGAAGCATGGATTGATACCTTATACAAGACAGTTTATAGGCTGGTTCATCTCTATGGTTGTGTGGTGGAAATTCCAGCTAGATTGGAGGGAAGTGTTAAGCAGGGATCTAGTTTGGAGTCATAGTACTGCAGCAAATGGCACCGGCTTTACTCTCCCTGCCCCAGAATCTTTGAAGCCTCATCTTGCCATCTCCAAGGGAATGCAGGCAGTTTGGTGAGATTCATGTAGCCTACTTGACTAGCAATAAAACACCTGTTGAAATTCCTCATGATTGATTCTGGTTATTTTCACCTGACAGATTGTGCCTGTATGTTGATGGATTGTAAATTAGATTGAAGGAGAAGCTATGTAAAATTGTTAGATTTTTTCCTCTCCAGCACACTCCAACTTTGTTCTAGGTTCAATACAGTTCCACCATGAGTAAAACAAAAAATCAAAAAAACACCCTGTCTTCTATTAGCAGGAAAGCAACACTGAATCCAGGCATATGGCTGAATGTTAAACCGATTGCAAGATAGTGAAACATTGCTTCGTCTAAACTAGTCTTTTTCTCTCTCTCTCTCTATTTTTCTCTCATGTCTCCTTACCATCATACATTGCTCTCTCCAGCTGTATCATCAATGCTCTCCTCTTCATTTCTATATCCAGCTCTTTATCACTCCACCTTCCCAGAGGTGGTATTCAACCAGTTCGGATCGGTTTGCCCGAACCGGTAGTGGAAATCGTGGCTGGGCCCACTCATTCACCCTGCCCCGGCTTTATGCCATCCCATTTAGTCACCTTTGTGAGACCGGGCGCATGCGCAGAAGGCACACGCACAGCAAAGCGTATGCACGGAAGACCGGGCACATGTGTGGGTGGGGTGTGTGCGAGCGAAGTGTGCTCACATTTTCGAACCTGTAGGGAAGGTAAGTGAATACCATCCCTGCACCTTCCCCTCTAATTTTTCCAGAATATATAAAAAAAAATTCTATAACTTAGATATTGGGCGTGTTATAATTCCAATTAAGGGGGAAAAAACAAATTAGAATGTCCCTTCAAAAAAAAAATAATGATTGAGCATTTAATTCCTCTGCTCATCTCAAAAATATCTCTTCTCATGCCATCCCTTGTCATTGCAAATAACAGTTGCTCATTCTTTGGCAGAAAGTTAATGGCCATTCCCCCCTTTGCAACCCACATTCATTCCATCAAATCGATTAGCTGCTCCACTAGAAGCATGTCTGCGACCATATCTCTGTCTCATCAACAGTTCAGCTGATGCCACCACCAGTTAATTACAGATAATGACTCAGAACTTGATCACACATTACATTTTTCTCCACCGTGCCCCTTTCTTTTCCACACAAGTTGTTATTGTGTGTGCTAAGTTCTCTCTCTCTCTCTCTCTCTCTCTCTCTCTCTCTCTCTCTCTCAAAAGGACGAAATCTGGATTTCTACTTGCGTATTATATTTAGTTGACTTTTCTTTTCTTTCTAACGTGTTCCTGCAAGTGCAGGGGCAGTTTCTTTTGTATCAATTGAGTGTTGATCCATTTGGTCGAAATAGGAATGAACTGACTAGATTGCTGCATGAACCAGACTGTGGGCTGAAAGAGAGCGACTGGACCAAAGTCATGCCTTTCATGCCTAAGGCGGGACTAGAACTCACAGTCTCCTGACCAGGTGGCTCAGTTGGCTAAGACACTGAGCTTGTCAGTCAGAAAGATCTGCAATTTGGCGGTTCAAATCCCTAGTACAGGTCTCCTGCGTGAGCAGGGGGTTGGACTAGAGGACCTCCAAGGTCCCTTCCAACTCTGTTACTGTTACTGGTCTTAGCGATTGGTCCAATGTCACTCAGCCAGCTTTCATGCCTAAGGCAGGACTAGAACTCAGTCTTCTGGTTTCTAGCCTTAATCACTAAACCAAACTGTCTCTTTGTGATATTTATATGACTGATGGTGCAAATTTGAAGAAATATATATATATGGAAGGATACAATGGAGTTACCTGATGAGGGAGAGGAGGGTAAATGAAGTTACACCAAATCCAGTCACCTTTTAAAAATATTTCTTTCAGGATGGTCAACACTCTTAGATTGTCTGCCTAGAATAGGGGTCCCCAATCTGTGTTGTGGCCCGTCAGCGGAACTGGTAGCAACCCACCACTGGTGTGCTTGCTCCCCCCACACAAAATCATCCCCTCTTTTCACCTCCCCCACTCCAGGTCTCCAACCTGGAAACGTTGGGGTACTCTGGTCCAGACCTTTTTCAATCTGCATAAAATAAGTTTATTAATGATTTGAGAAAGGTTTCTAGAACTTCTTTGGCCAAGATGAACAAAGACTGAACAGACTCTAAACCCCCAATTTTTATACTTTTCTAGATTGTGACTGTAACCTAATAGCACCAAATAGATTTACAACTCCAGACTGCATTAATGAGATAAGATGAAGAACATTCCTAATCTGGTTATAAAACATACAAACAGCCTGTAATAAAAATCTTATCTTCTGCCCCGTTGTAATTCTATTCATATTTTTAAAATCTCTAATTATACCATCAAGAAGGTTCTAAAGCCACATTTAAAAAAAAAAAAAGGAGAAATAATGTGTAATGTGTATCTTGATATAAATCCATCTGTAGAGAAGAGACATTGTTAATAACCACTTAATTTAGGAGCGCTAAATAAATCATGCCAATCCCCTATATAAAACTTTGCAGATATCAAATGTAAATCAAAATCTACCTTAACAACAGCCAAGAGACCATATCAGAAGCTTTCTCAGTGTCCAAAAAGAATTATATCTGCTAAGGCTTGTCTGTTTGGAACAGAAGGTACTACTACATTACTGAAAAATCTGATGTTGTCGGAAGTTTGACGGCCCAATATAAATTTACCCTGAATTGGGTGGACGATAGTTGGAAAAACATCCAATAATTTGTAGGCCAAAGTCGTGATTAACATTTTAGCATTCACATTTATCAAGGAAATAGATCTGCAAGGAGGACAAACAGTTGATACTCGTCTGGTTTGGGCATAATTATAATGCCTGCCTGATTAAAAACCAGATTATTTTTTTTTTTAAAAAAAACTTCACTATAGACTTTGGGTCAAATGAAAAGCAACAAGCTAATGTATTTTTGATCCCAAGCTATTGGGATAAGCACTTTTTCCACAGATTTAATTATACGGTCTATTTCTTGAAGCAAAAGAACTTGTGTAAGAATAGCACTTGATCTTAGGATGAATGTGACTAACCAGTTCTCTGTAGAAAGATGTCTATCTTATCTTCTGTTGATGAAGAATTAGTATAACAGAATGACAGAGTTGGAAGGGACCTTGAAGATCTTCTAATCCAATGATGGTTCACCTTTTTGGTGCTGAGTGCCCAAAGCACATGCACGCACGCACATATGCACACTTGCATGCCCAAACCCCCAAAATGCAATGCAAGCACACCCCCATGCATGTGCCCCGCCCCCACACATGCGCCCTGCCAGGTCCCCCCACACTCTGTTTTGGGCCTCAAAAGCATCCTGCACCAACCTGGAAGCCAAAATGGGGTGCGGGGCTGCCGCGCAAGGCCCCCTGTGCCCCATTTTGGGTTTGGAAACCCTGCACCTACCTGTGCATGCACCCCACTCCCCTGTGCATGCATGTGCATTCCCCACATGCACCCCACCCTCTATGTATGCACAGCAGAGACCCAAAGACCAGCTGGCTGGCATGAGGCACACACACATGCATGGTGGAACCAGGCTCGGCTGACGGCTGACATGCCTGCAGAGAGGGCTTTGCGTGCCATCTGTGGCACACGTGCCATAGGTTCGTCATCACGGTTCTAGTCCAATCCCTTGCTCACACAGGAAACCTTATACCATTTCAGACAAATAGTTGTCCAATCTCTTCTCAAAAAACCAGTGCTGGCACTACCACAACTTCTGGAGGCAAGTCTTTCCACTGATTTTGGAAAGTTGGGTCAGTACTATATAGATTAGAGCAGTGATGGCTAACCTTTTTGCCGTCGCGTGCCAAAAGTGGGGGTCGCGCATGGGGGGGCATGCGTATGTGTGCCTGTGCCCACACCTGTAATTCAATATGCACAACCCCTCTGCACTCCCCTGCTTTTGGCATGCAATGGCACAGTGGGCCCAGCTCCAGAGGCTTTCTTGGAGCCTGGGGAGGGCAAAAGCAGCCTTCCCCACCCACCCTCCCAGAGGCCCTCTGGAGGCAGAAGTCCCATTTTTCGCTCTCCCCAGGCTCCAGAGGCTTTCTAGGAGCCTGAGGAGGGTGAAAACGGCCTTCCCTATCCCCACCACCAGAGGCCCTCCGGAGGCCGGAAATGGCTCATTTCCCGACTTCCAGTGGGCCTGGAAGGCCCAAAAATCAGCTGGCCAGCACACGCATACACATTGGAGCTGAGCTAGGGCAACGCTTGCGTGCCCACAGATATGGCTCCGTGTGCCACAGGTGGCACGCATGCCATAGGTTCACCATCAAGGGATTAGAGCAACATTGAAATGATTCCTGATTAGTTGGGGATCTTTTATACAGGCTTTACATTTACATTCCAAATAGATGTGCAAAATCTATTATTGTATTACTTGATTTAAGTTTTAAAGCCAATAACTTATTAGATTTCTCTCTCTCTTATTATTATTGTCATATGAAGTGCAATAAAAAGTCTGTATCTATATCGGCCTGGAGATAAATGGGATGTATAAAGCAATAAGATTTCTGGGATTTCTTTTCTTTAAAAAAATAATTTTAATCAACTGTTGTGTCTTTTCGTATGAAGTATGTGCCATAATGCAACGTCAAACTCATGCTTTAGTGGTTCCCCATATCAAAGGCAGTAATATGACTGAGTCCTGTTAGTATAAATAACGCCTGCTGTTTCCCTATACAATTTTATCACGTAGGAAATATGTTTTAATAGATCACTTAAAGAATGCAGATTTTCCTGAGCAGTAAACTTCATGGAAGCAAGTCAATTTTTAGTGGTGTCCCCATGATATGCATTAACTTTAGTTGGTAGTGAATTAATTAATTAATTAATTAATTTTATTAGATTTCTATACCACCCTTCTCCCGAAGGACTCAGGGTGGTGCACAGCCACAATAAAATAACATTGCATACAAAATTTAAAAACAATTTAAAACAAATTAAACACTTTGGCCCCACAATTTTAAAAAACCCAAAATTTAAAAAACTCCCAGTCCAATTTCTTGTCAAGTTAGTCCGGCCTGTTGAAAAAGTAGGGTCTTAAGGGCACAACGGAAGGTACGCAGGTCGGGGATCATACATATCCCCAGGGGCAGTTCATTCCAGAGGATGGGTGCCCCCACAGAGAAGGCTCTCCCACTGGGGGTCACCAGTCGATGGGAAATCAAATAATCTAGCTCAGGGTTGTCAAACTTGATTTCATTAAGAGCTGCATCAGGGTTGTGTTTGACCTTGGGGGGCCAGGGTGGGCGTGGCCAAGATGGGCATGCCCAGCTCAACACCACTCATGTCAGGGGTGCCTGTGGCGGCCCAAGCGCTCTGCCAGTGAAAATGGGCTTCCCAGCTCTGTTTTCGACTGCAACAGCTTCCTGCAAATCTTTGCCAGTGAAAACAGAGCTCAGGAGGGTCCCCTGCAGACCAATCCTTTGCTGTTTTCAGGGCAGCCCCACGGACCAGATCTAAGCACCCCACAGGCCGGATCCGGCCCCTGGGCCTTGAGTTTGACACCCTGATCTAGCTAAAAGCAATTCTTAAATGCAGAAGAATTATTTTTTTCTTGCGACAGATTACTAAAATATCAGGTGGCGGACTTCACATAATTTAACAACCAGTTCACCCCAGCACCAAAAATGTGAGCGCATGCATTTTGCGCATGCACTTTACTTATGCACACACTTGCATGCATGTGCGCAGCTTAAAAAACAAAGCTAAATAGAATGGCATAGCACTGGGGTGGGAGTGGGTTGGGCACCCACAGGTCACAACTACCGGTTCGCCCGAAGCAATCCGAACCGGCTGAATCCCAGGTATCTATAGAAACTTATAATCTTCCAGAAGAGCCAATACTTTGGGTATCAAAGCTTCATTATTTGATCCTGAAAAGTTTTTTTTAAGTTTTTTTTATTAGTAATTCAAAATTAAAAACATTGGACATAGATATGACATCACTGGTCACATATGTATGTGAATTGTATAGATAGATATATGTAGGTATAGATACGTATAATTGTATAGGAATAAAGTATAAATGATTAATATTATACTATGTTTAAATAACGTATAAAGTGTAAGGAATATATTATTATATCATCATTAGTGTATTATGTAATAACTTAAAGTGTTGGAAGATGCTTGGGGCCAGTGATCCTGAAAAGTTTTTACTACTTCTAATTAACCAGTTTTAGAAGTTCACTGATTTCCCACAAACTTCCAAGTGAGAGATTCTGTTCTTGATCACTTCTATTTTAGAACATTTAAGATTGTCTTTAATAGTTGCTTTAGGGAGAAACGAAGATGGTGGAACTTTCCAGGATTTCATCCAGACAAATAACTAACAAATCCTGCCTGTTAATCTAAATAGTATTTGTTTATTATTATTATTATTATTATTATTATTATTATTATTATTATTATTATTATTAAAATTTATATACCACCCTACTCCCGAAGGACTCAGGGCGGTGAACAGCCAGAAGATAAAATACACTGTTTGACCGATGGCACCCTAAGAAGCCCCTCTCTATGGGAGCGTACTGGTCGATGAGAGGCTACTGGTGGCAGAAGGCGGTCTCGTAGATACCCTGGTCCTAAGCCATGGAGCACTCTAAAGGTGGTAACCAAAACCTTGAAGTGCACCCAGAAGACCACCAGGAGCCAGTGCAGCTCACGCAGGAGGGGGGTCACTTGGGAGCGCCATGTCGCTCCCATAACTACCCGCGTGGCCGCATTCTGGACCAGCTGGAGCCTCCGGGTGCTCAAGGGAGCCCCATGTAGAAAGCATTGCAGTAGTCCAGGCAGGAAGTGACAAGGGCATGACGTCACATTTATGCTTATTCAATGCATTTGGATGGGAGACACTAGTAGAATTCAGTTCCATGTATGTACGAAAATGTGTGCTACTAGCATATTTACTCAAAGGAAGATATGACTGTTTTTAAAATTATCTCCTCAAAAAGTCAAATAGTTTTTTAAATATATAAAAGGTAAATGCAGACAAAATTTCTGGAGAATTTTAACTTTGGCTACTCTGAGATCATTGATAGAGACCACTTTCAATCAATAGTATGTTTCACTTACTTGTGTGTTGATATGAATGGGTACACAAATACCAGCTAGGTGATGCAAAAGTGCTGGGCTAAGGCAAAGCATTCAATATTAATTGGATTAATAAGAACTGATTAAAATTAATTAGCCCATTTATGAGACTCACTCCTTGAATATACCTTTTCCTTTCATATAGAGATGACTTACTCCAGATAAGCAATAAAACATTATTCATCTTCGTTTTTCCAGCAGAAATGGAAGAATGAATAGATGGATGGATGGATGGATGGATCACATTCATAAGAGAAATAGTGTGGCAAGAAGGGGAAGTTGCAGCAGAAAGAATAAAGAAAGAGAAAGAAATAGGAAGAAAGATATAACAGGAAGAGTGAGAGGAAAGGAGAAGGACAGGGGAAAAAAAGTGAGAAGTTTAGCTTAGATTTCAAAGGTAAATTCCTCTTCTCCAGCAATGGCTGGAGCACTTCTAAAGCAGGGGTTTCCAACCTTGGCAGCTTGAAGACTTGTGGACTTCAATTCCCAGAGTTCCTCAGCCAGCAAAGCAAAGCTGGTGGAGGAATTCTGGGAGTTGAAGTCCACAAGTCTTAAAATTGCCAAAGTTGGAGACCCCTGTTCTAAAGTACTCAGCATTGTATTTTTTTTAAAAATGCATTTATTCATCAAATGAAAGTTATAAGTTTAAATGAGCAAAATGAGAAAAAATTAAGATATGACGGGCACGATAGGCACCCTAGTGCATTTACACATGCCCCATTAGGCATCTCTTAAATATGGGGTGAGGTCCAACAGAAGTTAGGATAGAATTAAAACTGTGAAAGTTGGTAGCTGAGACAATCGGGTAACGCATTCCAGAGTTTGACAACTCTGTTACTGATATTTGACGGCTCTGATATCTGCAATCATTTACAATTTTCTCTACTTCCTTTTATTTTCTCAGAAAATATGAAATATTTCTATTCATATGTACTTATTTCAGGTGAGGGAAAAACCTATCAGATAAATGTGGAATCTGAATGATGGTTCCCTCCTTTTGCTACCGTGTTTCTCCGAAAATAAGACCCTGTCTTATATTTTTTTGAACCCCAAAATAAGCACTTGGCCTTATTTTCAGGGAGGTCTTATTATTTTGGGGCGCGTGGAGCGAGACGGGGAGTCTCTTGCCATCTTATCTGATTTCCAGCTCTGTCTCCCTAACCCTAATCAGAGGAAATGGTGCAGACTGGCTGTGGATGCACTTAAATATTTTTGGGGAGGGCTTATTTTTGGGGGGAGGGCTTATTTTCAGAGGAGGGCTTATTTTGGGTGGAAGGTTTATTTTGGAGGGAAGGCCTTATTTTGGGTGGAGGTCTTATTTTTGGGGAAACATGGTATATTGTAAACCTTGAGGCCAATCTAAAATAAATGCCCAAAACAAGAGCAATACAGCATCAGATGTTGCTGTTGTTTCAAGTTCAACTATCAGATGGTCTTTTAGGAGAACAGAAGGAAATCTGAAGTCAAGGAAATCTTATGGAGGTTTGGAAAGGTATGGTGTAGCAAAGTCTGGTTGAAACCCATTGTTGTGTCTACCATATTTGGCAACAACATCAGGATTATAACAGCAAAGAATTAGAATTTCCCATCTCTTGTAGTTACTGTTTTATCAGGTATCCATATCTGTGCAACGTAAGTATGGTAGGTCTACTCATGTTCTATTCCACACTCAGGCAAAAAAAATATCAGTTTTTCAATACTCTTGTTTTCTGACTTAAAGAATTTACTGTATGACAGAATTGGCTGCAAATTTCTGACAATACAGACAAAATCACTTACTTGTCTCATTAAAAGAGTAAAACGGGTGAATCTGAAAACTGTACTGCAAGAAATTGTACAGATTATATTTGTGTCTAGAAGATAATGAAATCTGGAAGAAACAGAAGTCAGAATTTTGACATCATTATGAAGGTTTAGGAAGTAGTTTAAAAGCTATGGAACATTCAAGATGCTCTTTAAGGGTGCTCCTCCATTTCATGTAATTGGGGGAAGATACCTTATTCAAAACATTGTTCCATCAAACTGCTGATACTCATGAATTAGTAGAAGAACCAGCTTGAGAAACATAGAAAATCTCTTTAGGTCAAGTCATATTAGTGGTGTGTTTCCTAAGGTAGTTCTAAAGTGGTTTTCCTAATTAATTGAGTCTTTCTTCGATCTATGGCTGTTCCAGAAAACATTTGAACGATCTTCACTGTGAAGACTTTAGGGCAAAAATGAAAAATAGAAATACCCTCCAACAAAAAACAAAACAAAATTTTAAAAAACCTCAAAAAGAATAATTATGTAGAAGGTTGCTGTAATAAAACAAAAAACATACTGTACATTTCTGTTGGTATCAGCCTTACAAGATAGTTCAGACAGGAAGCACAGCAAGATGAAATAATTCTACTTTGCTGTAAAGTTACATTACCAGAATCTTACATGGCTAAAAATACATTTCTTTCCCATTGAATTTGTAGCTGAGATGTTTGCTACTCTCCCATTCCTTTTGCAGACTAAACTGCCTTTATCTGACCCTTTCCCTGGTTCTTCCTTCTGTATCCCAAGATAATTTCCATCAACCATCCCAAATCAATTGGTTTCATGGATTTTTCAGAAGATTCTTAGCAAAATAACGAAAATCACCTGCATCAGAGGTCGTATTCAGCCGGTTCGAACCAGTTGGTTCAGACCGGTTCGCCTGAATTGGTAGCGGAAATTGCGGTTGGGCCCGCCTACCTGCCCCAGGTCTATGCCATCCTATTTAGGCACATTTTTGAGGCTGGGCACATGCATAAAAAGTGCATGCACCAACAAAGCGCATGTGCGGAAGGTCGGGCACATTCATAAAAAGTGCATGCACCAACAAAGCGCATGTGCGGAAGGTCGGGCACATTCATAAAAAGTGCATGCACCAACAAAGCGCACGTGCGGAAGGTCGGGCACATTCATGGATGGGGCACATGTGCACTCACATTTGCAAACTGGTAGGGAAAGTAAGTGAATACTTAGTGCATGAACATTAGGGTTGAAGCCAGTTTTAATGTTAATTGTTTGTTGCATCTAAGAATTATACAATAGTCATCTTGTCTCCATTGTTGATTGTTGGCTTCAGCTAATGTTTATTGTAATTTGATAAGACCTTATAAGACGCACTACAAGAAATTTCTTGGTTATGCTCTCAACAACCCGTAAGACAGAATTCATATCATTCTTGCTGAGTTATTTGTTGCATCTAAGAATTATACAATAGTCATCTTGTCTCCATTGTTGATTGTTGACTTCAACTTATAATGGCTGTTGTAATTTGATAACACTTTACAAGAACTGCAAGGATTGCTTGATCATGCTCACAACAACCTGTAGGACAGATTTCATATTATTCTTGTCGTATATAACCCAGTGACACCTCCCACTTCTTTTTTTTTCATGCATGAACTACTTTGGAGTTTCGAGGCAATATATTTCAAAGAAGGTTTCCATTCCTTTCATATTCTTTAAAAAAAAATGTTCACCAGTTATTCAAGCTGTTAAGCATCATATACCAAAGCAATTTTCAGATAACTGTAGCTTTTGACTGCATATGAATAACTGAAATTGCAGCTCACTGGCAGGGGTAATTGCATCAAAAGAGAGTTAATCTTTGTTTAACTCCCGTGACTTTATGTACTTGATATACTGAAAGCAATAAAGCACCACTGTTTCAAAATAAGGAATTTGTTTTCTTTCGGTAAGATGGTAGAAGGCTTATCTAAAAAGAAGAGCGGGGGGAAAGATGTAAAATCCCTTAAGAATCTTCCATCTCGTTATAAAAAGATGTCTCTGGAATTTGGTTGAAAGATGTTTTTCTTAGTGCTTCAGGACTTGGAAATTGGATTTTACCAATAAGGGCTTCGGGCTGATAATTGAAGCAGTTTGAGATCACATAATTGCAATTGCTATTCTTAAAAATCTCAGCAATCTGTGGTAGGGTGCTTTGGAAGTGTACATTTAAAATATATCTTCCACAAAATGACAGGGCAGTGGAAATGAAGGAACAAGCATCTTATTGTTGTGGTTGTTGTTGTTAGTTGCAAAGTCGTGTCCAGCTCATTGTGATCCCATGGACAACGTTCCTCCAGGCCTTCTTGTCCTCTACCATTGTCTGGAGTCCATTTAAACTCACATCTATTGCTTCAGTGACTCCATCCAGCCACCTCATTCTCTGTCGTCCCCGTCTTCTTTTTCCCTCAATCTTTTACAGCATTAGGCTCTTCTCCAGTGAGTCCTTCCTTCTCATTTAGTGGTCAAAGTATTTGAGTTTCATCTTCAGGATCTGGCCTTCTAAAGAGCAGTGAGGGTTGATCTGCTCTAGGACTGACCGGTTTGATTCCCTTGCAGTCCAAGGGACTTGCAGGAGTCTTCTCCAGCACTGGAGTTCAGAGGCCTCAACTCTTTGACGCTCAGCCTTTCTTATGGTCCAACTTTCACAGCCATACATTGCAACTGGGAAAACCATAGTCTTGATTATATGCACTTTTGTTGGCAGGGTGATGTCTCTGCTTTTTAGTACTTTCCTGCAAATAGAGTGGGATATGTAAATGGAACAAATTTACCTTTGTTTTCCCCTATATCAATCTTCCTAGCTCATTTCATTTTTGCGTGCATTCATCAGCAGTCTATTCTGTCCTGTTAAAATCTGAAACATTCAAGAGAAACATGTTTGAAAAGCCCATTGGGAGTTACATGGTTTGGAACTTCTCATCCTCTTTGTTTCTGAGGTCTCCTCTATATATGCTCTCTTTCTATTAATTTTTTAACTGTTGAACTTTGAAATTTTAAAAAAAAGTCTAAAAAAGGAAATTACATTGTGTGAAGTACCATTTTTGATATGTTTTGGTGTAATTTGAATATGATATGGCTTCAAATATTCACAGAAGTTAAAAATTAGTGGATAGCAAAATTTGGATTTACACAATATTTTAGCTTGTGCAGATATGATCCAAGATGTAATTAATATGTGTGTGTGTGTGTGTGTGTGTGTGTGTGTGTAGGTCTTCGGTTGTTCAGATCTTCTCCCGCGTAAAATTGGAAGTGTCTTGGCGACGTTTCGACGAAGTCTCATTCGTTATCTTCAGGCTGGTGTTCTCGGCTTCGTGCTTCCAGGAGCAATTGCTATATATATATTCATTAAATAAGTATTCCTTTTGACTTATTGATCTAAATATATCCTCATATTTTAGATGTTGATATATCACATTAGAGAGCCAGTTTGATGTAGTGGTTAAGGCACTAACCACTAGTGGTTAAGGAATATACATTATTTAAAGTACAGTTTTGGGGGTATATTTTGGAAGATGAGAATTGAGCTGGAATATTCAAGAAAGTTAAAAACTAGTGGATAGTTAAGTTTGGATTTACACAATAGTCCAGCTTGTGCATATATGCTCAAAAGTTGCACAAAATGTACTCTTTAAGCGCCATATTTTTTGGGGTATAAAACGCACCTTTTCCCCCCCTAAAAGGAGGTGAAAATTTCAGTGCGTCTTGTAAACCAAATGTAGTCCTGCCCACCCATTGGCCCCCACCCTTTGCCCTCTGCCTCCCAGCAATTTACCTCCTTGCAGCAAGCAGAAGAAACAGCCCATTTCAGCTTCAGCACAACCTAATTAGCACAAGTTGATTGTCCATTGGATGCCTCCCGACTCTCAGCTGTTTTGTGCGGGCCTCTGCTGCTTGCTGCAAGGAGATAAATTGCTGGGAGGCAGAGGTAGAGGCAGAGACAGAGACAGAGGCAGATTTCTTTTCCTCACCGAAAAAGGTAGATGCATCTTATAGTCCGGAGCGTCTTATACTCTGAAAAATACAGTATTTATTTCTTTTGACATTGATCTAAATATAGTCTCATGTTTTAGACCTTGATATATCACATTAGAGAGCCAGTTGGGTATAGTGGTTAAGGCATCAGGCGAGAAACTAGAGGATTTGAATTCTAGTCCCCTAGGCACACGGGTATCAAACTTGCTGCCACGTGATGTATCATGACATTTTTACCCTTCATGGAGCTGGGTTGGGTGTGGCCTACGCGTGATGCATCTGCTCTGTGGGCTACTGGTTTGACACCCCTAACTAGACATAAAATCCAGTTGGATGACCTTGAGCCAGTCATTCTCTCTCAGCCAAGAAAACTGCAGATGCTTGTCTAGACACACACACACACACACACACACACACCGTATTAGGAATTCTTGATAAATGTATGAGAAGTCTCAGTACAGAGGTACCTAAGGTCTCATTTCCTTTTTTGGGTGTCTCCTTGCATTTTACTATTATAAAATACTATTGCACTGAGTGTTGTGACACTATAAAGAACATCATGTAATTAGATATATAATATGAGGTGGGACTCGGTAGCATTTGGAATTTGCTTCTCCTTTCCTATAGAGGGGTTTGTTTGAGTAAACTGTTGAATAATTGATACCCCTTGGGAACTGCATTCTTCTATGTGCAGAGGACTAAGATGTAAGTAATAAAACATGTAGAGTGGAACACAAGCTGAGCCCTCTAAAGCGGATTAGATCTTAAGATACTGATAGGCATCTGCCTTAGATGAATTTGATGCTAACTATTTCTTTTTTTTTCAACCTACTGTTGAGATTTAGAAAGTTAAAAGGCCTTGGGGAGTTTGGTTGAATTCTGAAATTGCAAATTAGTTTTTCTTTCCTCGTTATTTTGTTTCTGCAGATGGCAGGATGCAAATATACACTTGATTAAATACTTCTTTAGTTTAAAGAACATTAGGAAAGAGATATATATCTTAGATAGATAGATAGATAGATAGATAGATAGATAGATAGATAGATAGATAGATAGATAGATAGATAGATAGATAGATAGATATCAGGGTTGAAATCCAGCAGGTTCTGACAGGTTCTGGAGAACCGGTAGCGGAAATTTTGAGTAGTTTGGAGAACCGGCAAATACCACCTCTGGCTGGCCGCAGAGTGGGGTGGGAATGGAGATTTTGCAATATCCTTCCCCCAGGAGTGGGGAGAGAATGGGGATTTAGCAGTATCCTTCCCCTGCCATGCCCACCAAGCCATGCCCAAAGAAGCATTAGTAAAAAAATTTGGATTTCATTTAAGTATCTAAGACAGAATAAGTGTGAGTGTATATGATGGGTGGAGGGAGTGAGGAAATAATCATCTATTCTTACAATGTAAACTCTGAACCTTGCATATTTGTGTGTGATGCTTCAACTACATGTGGCACAGTATGTTTCCTAATTTTGGTTTCATTATGGTTCAGAACAGATGGGGATTATTTTAATTGGTAACATTAAATTGTAGTCAGAATGTTTCCTAAAATTAAAATCAAAATTAAATTTAATATTCCAGCTCAGGTTAAAAAACCTGTACATTTCAAGGAGACAGACAGACAGATAAACAGACAGACAGACAGACAAAGAGTAGGTAGGTAGGTAGGTAGGTAGGTAGGTAGGTAGGTAGATAGATAGATAGATAGAGATTAATAACAATAATAGCAATAACAACAACAACAATAACAACAACAACAATAACAACAACTACTACTACTTTATTGTCATTGTACGTGTATACACAGTATACCTATACAACAAAATTCACTTAATGCTCAAAGACCAGGTCCAACACACATAACAATCCCCAAACACACTCCCACCCACCACAAATTTCCCACCTGTAAACCATCAAAACCACACAACAGACCAAGTAATGCTGTCCAACAGCTCACTGATGGTGACCCTTTAGTTCATTGTTGAGTGCAATTATAGCTCTGGGATAAAACCTATTCAGAAAACGTGTGGTCTGAGTTTTAATTGTTCTGTATCTTCTGCCAGAAGGCAACAGTCCAAAAAGATTGTAAGCAGGATGGGAAGAGTCTCTGAGAATGTTATGCAACTTCTTCAAACAGTGAAATTTAAGGATGCCGTCCAGGGCTGGTAGCTGGAGCCTGATGATATTTTGGGCAGTTTTAATGATTCTCTGTAGAGCATTTTTGTTTGTTACAGAACTGCTCCCATACCATGCAAGAATGCCGTATGTCAGGATACTCAATGGTGCTGCGATAATAGAACAGAAGTAGATGCTGAGATAGATTTATCTTCCTGAGCATTCTCAGGAAGTACAACCTCTTCTGTGCCTTCTTCACAAGCATGTCAGCATTCATAGTCCATGAGAGGTTTTTAGAGATATAAATGCCCAGAAATTTAAAACTGCCAACCCTCTCCACCTCCTCACCATTTATGTACAATGGTAAATGCACATCTCTCTTCCTCCTGAAGTCAATTATAAGTTCTTTAGTTTTTTTGATGTTAAGTGTAAGATTATTTTCTTTACACCACAATGTCAGCCCTTGTACTTCCTTTCTGTAAGCAGACTCATTGTTCTTATTAATGAGCCCCACCACTATTGACAGACAGACAGACAGACAGATGATAGACAGACAGCAACAGAGATAGAGATAGAGATAAAGTTAAGGAAACTTTCCAATTTTGAAGATATTCATCTTGCAGAAACAAGGCTTTCCTGGCATATGACTAACTGGATTATTTTTGGCTGTTCTTCCCAACAGGTGCACAGATTATGGGATTTACAACATTGCACTTCCTGATTGAACCTGCAGATGCCGTCACTACACGGGGAACTAACGTTTTGTTGAACTGTACGGCAGAATCAGATCAAGGATTTCCTGTAATCAAATGGAAAAAGGATGGCGTCTTTTTAAACTTGGCGGTGGATGAGAGAAGACAACAATTTTCCAATGGATCTCTTTTGATACAAAATATTGTCCATTCCAGACATCATAAACCCGATGAAGGCCTTTACCAGTGTGAAGCATCATTAGAAGGAACTGGAGCTATTATCAGCCGAACAGCCAAAGTTTCAGTAGCAGGTAAGGATTGAGGTTGGAATGAGAAGATATTTTATGGTTTATTTGAAGATGGAATTACAAATCTGAAAGGTGTTTTTTTTTTAAGGTTTCTTTCATTGGAAAGTTAGAATACATGGAATCTGGTAACATCTTCCAAGCTGATCAACTTAATTGAGGCATAAACCTCATTTATTGAGGAGCTGTGGTAGAGCAGTAGTTAGAATACAGTATTGCAGGCTAACTGCCCACAGCCTAGAGTTTGATCCTGATCGGCTCAAGGTTGACTCAGCCTTCCATACTTCTGAGGTCAGTAAAATGAGGACCCAGATTGTTGGTAGGGCAATATGCTGATCTTGTAAACCAGAGTGCTGACAAGCACTATGAAGTGGTACATAATTCTAAGTACTATTGCCTTAAGGTTTCACAAGCTCATTGGATCACTTGCGAGAGGAGATACACTATTACATGAGTTAAAAGGTGAGAAAAGACTTGGTGGGAAAATGGTGGGAAGCTAATGGGTTTATGCAATAGCCAAGACTGAGAAGAAGCTTTTATAGACAGCTAGGGGCTGAGTCAGGGGTGTGTTCTATTTATCTTTACTACCAGTTTGCAATGGGGCCTTTGCATGCGCAGCAGCTTCCTGATGACGTCAGGTTCAGTGGGTGGAGCCTCCCGCCAGTTTTACTACCGGTTGTATAGAACTGGTCCGAACCGGGGGCAACCCACCACTGGGCTTAGTGTTATACCAGTTTGCAAACTGAAAGAACAAAAAAACCCACTTTCCCTACTCAAGTCTGCTGGAATAGATTGGATTTTTTAATAGATTGGAATTCGGTGGCTAATTTTTGTAACTAATTGTGAATGTGGTAGACAAACTTCTACCCCTGAAGTTTTGAGGGGTTACTGAAGGAGAGTCCTGATAGGCTGAAATGTGCCATTACCTTGTTGCAGTGTTTGGACCAGTTTTCAGGAACTGGTAGTAAAACCGACAGGAGACCCCGCCTATCGCCCTGGATGTCATCATCAGGAATCTGTACATGTTCACTCGGGTGTGCACGTGATCTCGTTGCGAACCAGTAGTAAAGATAAATAGAACCCACCCCTACCTTGTTGCTGTTGTCAGCTCTGATGTCCAACTAGGGCCCATGTATTATTTTGCTCATAGTCTGGCTAGTTTGTCCCTTGTAGAAGGACATTGTTGGCACATGATGGCATACCTCAGAGGATAAGAATCTGAAAGTAATAACATAGTAGGTGATGTTGTGTAGACATGGAATGAAGTCGTCGTTGTAAATGTGGAGGCAGACTTGACAAGATTTGGTTCTCATCTTTGTGTGGTTGTATTGTTATCTCTACTAGTGGGTATGTATGTAGCTATTTTAAACTGAGTAGGGATGTAAAGGCAGTTATAGACCTGCCATGCACTGCTATCAAAACTATAATCATTTGGACTAAGTAGGAAGTCTCAAAGTCTGGTATCCAGTTGTGTTTTTGTCTTGTCAATGATAAAGTTTTAAATAGCCAAACAGTTTATCTTTCTTGTAGATGTTGGGATAGATTGCCTCAACATCCATGGTTGCTGGCATGGTATGGTCCAGATATCACCTGTAGCTTTCTCAAGAAATCTGTGATTTCTTCTCTTTTACGTGATTTGGAATGTTGGTGATTTTTCTGATGTTTGAAATAATGGGCTGATTTGGGTGACCAGGTTCGTGTATTTTGGGTGGTTATACATCCTTTGGGGCAAAATACATTATTCAGATGATAGAATACATGTTTTGCTTTCTCTCTGGAGAATCTTGTGGTAAGGATCTGCATATGTCTGAAAATGTGTAACTCGTTTGTAATTTAATCTTCTCTCCTAATGCAAAATCTTATGCAAATGTAACCTGGAATTAAGAATAAATATCAAGATGTACTGTAGAATCAGAACAAAAGTTCATAGGTGACAAAAATAAAATGGAGAGGTTGTTGTTTTCCTAGCTTGCTGATGGCTTACCTGAAAGTATCTTACTGATCATTCTTAATTGCAAGAGACAAGATGTGCCTATGATCGCATCTAGCAACCACTTCTTGTGTTTTTATAATAAAGCTTGATAACAGACAACTTAAAAGACAAGTCTTAGAAATTATAATATTTGCTGTTAGCCTGTTGCACTTAGAGAAATGTTAATTCTTTTGATAGCTGTCGGCAGTAATTAGCCTCAAGAAATCTTGCCTTGAGGAAAAATGTGATTTTAAATAAATATAAGGATGGTAAATATATATATTTTTCTTCTTTTCTTCAAACATTTGTTTTGTTTCTGCAAAGTTAGACATGTCATTATTGCCACGGTAATATGTGTGTCATATTCCTATTTGTCTTAAATGTTTCTAACCATCCCTTTCTTGCGTCTGCACTGTTAGATGCATGTTTACGATCTTCAAAAATAAGAGGCATCCTTTGAAGCTAGAAATTAACTGGTTTACAGATTAATACAGAGTCAAGGGAAAATAAAGCTTTTCCAAAGTTGGAAGAAATGTCCATCTGGGTTCAGTTCCAAGTGGGGAAAACGACACTGGATTCATGGAAGTTGCTTGGAAAGAAAGTTTATTGATAAACAGGATCACATGGCTTGAGATCCTGGGCAGAAAAAGGGCAGAGATGCTGAGAGAGCCTGGGTTTTATGCCCTCTGATGGGCTTTGACTTTGAGCTTGTGCTCTGATTGGTTGTCAGACTCCCATAAGGCCATGCAGGGGGAAACTTTGTAGTCCCAGGCTTGGTTGACTCTTGCTGGGTGATGAATGATGTAATGAAAGGGCTTTGGGCAATGGCTTAGGCCCAGGGTACTTGCAGGACCATCTCCTGCCTGCTTCTCACTGTCCTGTCCACTCTCTCAGAGCTGCTCTCCTCAGGGTACTGTCGATCAGGCAATGCCATCTGGCGATGCCCAGGGATAGGGTGTTCTCTGTGGGCGCCCCTACCCTTTGGAACAAACTACCCACCAAGCTATGGATGGCCCTGGATCTCCGCTCCTTCTGTTGAGGCCTGAAGACTTCATTATTCCAATGAATGGGCTGATGCTGATTCTCGGGTTTTGTTATTCATTGATTTTAATTTGGTTTTAATGGGAACTTATTATTGTATGTTTTTAATCCTGTGTTCGCCGCCCTGAGTCCTTTGGGAGAAGGGCGGCATATAAATACTGCCAAATAAATAAATAAATAAATTCCTACTATGGCTCTGCCAGAAAGAGGTAGATCTTTGTTATGTAGAATAGACTGGCCCAGGCCTTAATGGCCCATTGATAAAGGTGGAGGGGGATGGGCTGAGTTTCTGTCTCCCTTTTAGGGGAAATATTGTGCCCTTTTAATATTTCCCAAAATATCTCATTTTTCTAGGAGAGGGGTGGGGTGCTAACTTCCTACACTAAAATGCAAAATGCATTTTTTCTACAACTTTTTGCCTCCTAACTAACGCTCATGGAACTTGGTTAGATTGGTTTCAGATATTTTTTTTTGACAATTCATTTTTTGTGTGCAAAAAGTGTTATTTTTATGCCTTTTCTACCAGCTTCAAAAATACATCAAGCTGGGGACAAGTGGAAACAGGATGATAGGGTGAGAGGAGTCTAAAAAGTGATCAAGCACTTGTATTAGTACCACAGTCACAATAAGCAATAGACAATTTTCTTTCCATCATCAGATGCAGCAGCCCTATAGATAGATACTGAAGCACTGGGGAAAAGGAATGTGTTGGTGAATTTTTACGAAAGGCTTCAATTATTGGAGCCTATCTGTTCTGTGTGCAAATGTGCCTTCTCCTTCTGTTTTATAAGCAGCAATGCTAGAAAAACTGAGACTCCTAGGTAGAATGTTTTATGTATAGTGTATATACATTATGAATATTGAGCTAATTATATGTATAAAACTCTAATGGAACCCCTGGTGATATTACGGAAAACAGAGAGAAATATGTGGCATTGATAGACGGGATTCCTCCAAGTTTGATCATCCTCTATCTGTTATATTGAATTATTTATTTGATTTCAGCACCATCTGACTGCAGATCAAATCTGAGGAGCTATCAATACAAGATTTTTTTTTAAAGTCAATGTACAATAAATAATAAGCAAGGGGAAAGGTTTGAGCAAACAAAATAGAACAGGTTGACAGGCAGTGTTTACATGTTGAGTTCTACTGAATTTAAATTTATGTCTGTCAAGTTCCACTCTATTAATTTCAGCCTGATTTTCAACTTTCTTTTGGACTTTTTAAAAAATCTTCTCCCTTTTATCTTCTTTCTCTCTGTCTCTATACAATAGAATTTTTATTACAGTAGTAAAAAAAAAACCCAAACAAATTAATACTGGCTAAACTTAGATGAAAAAAAAAAAGAGAATGGAAAGAAAGAATAAAAAGTGCAGGCTAAAAAGAAAAAGAAGAAAAGAAAAATATAATAAAGAAAAAATATAAAAAATATTTTAAAATTACTTCCAACCTTCATCACAAACACATATAAGAACTCTTCGCTCTGTCTAAGGTTAAATAAATCTCTCTTCATCCCATATCCCATAAATTTATAGAATTTTCTGTTGAGCATCTCCTGCACAATGATATAGAAGACAGACAGGAACAAATAGATATGCTCTACTCTCCATGCAATCATCCTCTCCCAAGTTGGTTATCTTCTGAATATACAGAGTTTAAGAATTTCCCAGCAGGCATTGGTACTGCTAGGAATTCTGGGTGTTGAAAACCATACACTGGGAGGCCATCAAGGTTGGAGAAAGAGGGTATAATATAGGGGTGTCCAACCTTGGCAACTTTAAGACTTGTGGATTTCAACTCCCAGAATTCCCCAGCCTGCATGCTGGCTGGATAATTCTGCTAGTTGAAGTCTATAAATCTTAAAGTCCATAAGTTTTAAAGTTGCCAAAGTTGAACATACCTGGTGTAAAGTATTTGACAAATGTCAAGAGTTTAGGATAGAGCTGAGATTTGATTCATTATTCCTTGATGTAATTTCAATTGGCTTCTTTCTATAACTAACCGTAGTTTCTTGTTGGAAGGAGAAATAAGTTTCAAAACGTATTTTAAGTTCCAAAGAGAAAGTTGCATGAAGTTAAAACTGTAAACCAGTATCTTTTTGTTGTTGTTGTTGTTAAGTATTAAATATAATAGTTTTATATAGAGCGGAAATAATTATCAAATCCCTCTTCAGAGAAACATAATTTATTTATTTTTTCATTTAGTGGAATGATGTATAGCCCATTCCTTAATACATTTCTCAGAGCAGCTAGCAACTTTTAATATACAGTACAATAAAATTAAAAACTGCAAATCAAAGAGGTACAAAAAAGATATTAATATTTAAGGAAGGGGAAAAATTGGTTTGGTTTATATTTATTCTAAATTCAATATACAAAATGAAAAAGAGCTTTGTTTTTTAAAAATATGCATTACTCCAAATGTTGCAGTCTATTAAAAAGGAATAGGTTATAATTGCTGTAAATATCTGTTACTCTCTACAATCTTTTCATCTTCTCCTGAAGAGTACTCATACTCTAGACCATGGTGGCTAACCTTTTTGCCATTGCGTGCCAGGAGTGGGGTGCGGGGGGGGGGTGCGCGTGTGCGTGCCCACACCCATAATTCTATGCGCCCCGCCCCCACGCATACATGCATGACCACCCCCTACTACCCCTCGCTCCTGGCATGTGACGGCCTGGTAGGCCCATTTTTCTCTCTCACCTGGCTCCAGAGCCTTTCTATGAGTCTGGGGAGGGTAAAAATGGCCTTCCCCAGCCCACCCGGAAGCCCTCCGGAAGCCAGAAATGGCCCGTTTCCCAACTTCCGGTTGCACAGGAAGCCCCTCTAGGAGTCTCTGGAGGCTGGGGACAGCAAAAAAGTCACTTTCTGTCCAACCGGAAGTTGGGAAATGGGCCGTTTCTGGCCTCCGGAGGGCCTCTGGGGGGATGGGGAAGGCTGGATGGTAAAGAGGCTCTGGAGCAGGTGTGAGAGAAAAACGGGCCTTCTCCACCCCCCACCCCACCCCTAACCCTCTGGAGGCAGGAAACAGCCTGTTTCCCTACTTCTGGTGGGCCCAGGAGGCCTGAAAATCAACTGGCCGGCACGGTTCGCCATCACAGCTCTAGACATTTACCTCTTGTTTGGGGATTGTATACCTGAGTTATGTGCCAGAGCTCCGTCCCATAGTTTGCATATAATGCCTTTTTTTAATTCACATTTTTCTATGTTATTTCCATCGACGGTGTATAGCTGATAGTGGAAAGTTGACAGTACGTATTAAATTGCTTTTGATACATTTACTTGTTCTCAAAAGTTTTATTTTAAAGGCTATCATTCTAGCAAAGATATTACAATAAATTACATGCACTTTAATATTTCATACACTAGATGAATGGTTTTGGTCCCTGAATTGTTACAATCTAATACTAGATTGTATCATTTAGAGGCAATAGCATCATCTACACTATTTTAAAATATGTTTGATGTATTTCAGAGTTATGAATGACAAAATACAGGGAGTCGTTGAGTCAAACATATTTTCTCTCAATAAAGACTATGAGCCTGATTTTATCTAATTTGTGAGACATTAGCTGTTTATAAAATAGTCCAGAATGGAAGCAATCAGATTACAGCTCTCAGAGGCTGTATATGGATGTTTTTGAAAGCAGAGAAAAATCACCCAAAATTGCCAGTGAAAATTTATACAAAATGAAATTTGAAATAAACGTGGAGGCTTCTCAAATGCCATCTGTGAGAAAATTGAACTGGGCAAGATAAGAGTAGCAGAAGTTCTCTACAAGCTTTTTAAAGCTCCTTAAATTTATTTTAACTCTTGCAAAGATGTTTATGAAACTGCTTAGATAGAAGTAGAAGGTTACAGATCTCTATGCAATTGTCTGAAAGAATGAACTCTATTTCTCCAACCACATTTTTCATCCACCTTAGACATCTATGGAGACTCTCAGGCATCCAGGTCATAGTTGTCCCAAAGGTCCTTTTTCAAGAGGCAACTGGACTTTCTTTGTTTTTCTTTGAAGACATTTTGCTTCTCACCCAAGAAGCTTCTTCAGCTCTGATTGGATGGTGGGGAATGGAAGGATTTATGCTTCTTTCACACAGCTGGTCATATGCATTTTTTAAAGAGAGTCATTGAGGCCACTTGGAGGTTTTTCTGTGTTCTCAGGGTGACACCCATTTGCACTACTCGGGTGACCCTGAGGACCAGTGGTGAAATCCTTTTTTTTTTACTACTGGTTCTGTGGGCATGGCTTGGTGGGCGTGGTGTGGTGTGGCTTGGTGGGCATGGGAAGGAAGGATATTGCAAAATTTCCATTCCCTCCCCACTCCTAGGGGAAGAATATTGCAAAATCTCCATTCTAACCCTACTCTGGGGCCAGTCACAAATGGTATTTGCCAGTTCTCCGAACTACTCAAAATTTTCGTTACCGGTTCTCCAGAACCTGTCAGAACCTGCTGGATTTCACCCCTGCTGAGGACACAGTTAACTTCCAAGTGGCCTCAAGGACTCTCTTTAAAGAATGCAAATGACCAGCTATCTGCAAGGAGTATAAATCCTTCCATTCCCCACCATCGAGTCAGAACTGAAGAAGCTTCTTGGGTGAGAAGTGCAACATCTTCAAAGAAAAACAAAAAAGTCCAAGTTACCTCTTGAAAAAAGTACCTTTGGGACATCCACCTTAGACTTTGATCTTGGTTCCCTCTTGATGGGCATGTACAGCTAAGCGTGACTCAAGCACAAAAGCTGAAGAATTTGAAGAAGGAAGGGAAGGACTATCGGCATTGCACATTGCACATTCATACCTCTGTCCCAGAGCAATCACCTCTGAGATGGCTATTTCTTCCCGTCTCTTTCCTTCTCACATGGATGCTGTTTTTCAGTCATTGAATCATGTCTGACTCTTAATGGACCACAGTAATGGACCACAGTAATGGACCACAGCATGCCATTTCAACTTTTAATTACTATTATTATTAATAATAATTTATAATATAAAATACAAACATACAAAACAAAATACTGTTTCCCCCAAAATAAGACATTCCCTGAGAATAGAATGGAATGGAATGGAATGGAATGGAACGGAATGGAACGGAACGGAACGGAATGGAACGGAATGGAACGGAATTCTTTATTGGCCAAGTGTGACTAGACACACAAGAAATTTGTTCTGGTGCATACACTCTCGGAGTACATAAAAGAAAAGATACATTCGTCAAGAATCATAAGGTACATAACATTTAATGATAGTCATAGGGTACAAATAAACAATCAAATCATATTAGGAAACAGTCAATATAAATCGTAAGGATACCAGCAACAAGGTTACAGTCATACAGTCATAAGTGGAAGGAGGTGGGTAATAGGAATGATGAGAAGATTAATATTAATGCAGACTTAGTGAATAGTTTGACAGCATTGAGGGAATTATTTGTTTAGCAGAGTGATGGCATTTGGGGGAAAAAACTGTCCTTGTGTCTAGTTGTTCTGGTGTGCAGTGCTCTATAGCGTCATTTTGAGGATAGGAGATGAAACAGTTTATGTCCAGGATGTGAGGGGTCTGTAAATATTTTCACAGCCTTCTTTTTGACTCGTGCAGTATACAGGTCCTCAGTGGAAGGCAGGTTGGTAGCAATTGTTTTTTCTGCAGTTCTAAGTATCCTCTGAAGTCTGTGTCTGTTGGGCCAATCGGGCTTTTGAGTGCATGGCAATAAGGCCAAGCACTTATTTCAGAGTTCAAAAAAATATAAGAAAGGGTCTTATTTTTGGGGAAACACAGTAGTAGGAAATATCAACCTTTTGTAGAAAATGTTAAGCGTTCCAGTCTGAATCCCAAATATTTCATTCCTTTCTATACCTGTTAAAGCTGAAAGACCATCTAATTGAAATCATCAGCATCTAAAATAGAATATTTGTTTGTTTGTTTGTTTGTTTGCATTTGTATCCCACCTTTATTAATTTTACGAATAGCTCAAGGTGGCGAATCCACCTTCTCCCTCCTACTTTTCCCACAACAACAACCCTGCAAGGTGGGTTGAGCTGAGAGAGAGTGTGATTGGGCCAAAATCACCCAGTTCATTTTCATGTCTAAGGCAGGATATTGAGCTCCTAATCTCCTGCTTTCTAGCTTGGCACCTTAACCAAACTGGCTCAAACTAAAGTAAACTAAACCAGACTCAACTAAAAACTAACTAAAAGTTGGATTTTAGACAAAGTAGACATCAAAAAGGAAATATATGCTTTTTAAAAATAGCCAAGATGTTTTATGCATGATACGGCATTGGACTATAAATCACATTTTTTCCCCTTCCTAAGACTTCTTTTGAGAGTCCTCCAGATCTTAGCAATCACCATTTGTAAAAATTGCACTTGGCTGTTCAGGAATGAGAGCAGCGAAGAGAAACTAAGAGGCTGCCTCCTACTTTAACATCTTATTAAAAGTCCCAATTTAACAGGCTGCTGATTATTGGTATTTCTCGTAATTGGTGAGTCCAAAGATAGAGACATTACATTAAATCATTTGGGTCCCTTCCTATCCAAGCGTTCCTGGGTCAGCGCAGGAAGGTTTCTCTGGCTTGACTTGCCGATGTCAGCAGAGGTCATATGGGGTGGGCAGGGGGTGGAAGGAGGAGAAAAGAACATTTTTCTTCATGCATCAATTCCATGCATAGGTAATGATGAGATGGGTAATTGAAGAAGGGATCCTACTGTGATAATGATTGGAGATGAAAGGCATTTTGCTCTGATTCAGATCAGGTATCAGTCTTGCAATCTGAGTTCTTTTGTGGGGAAGAGAAACGGGGATTAACTTTTTACATCTGCAACACAACAAAATTTTGGAAATTCTAACACTCGCAAAAAAATAAAATCGAAGGAGTATTGAATTGAATAGAGCGTAATGAGCTCGCTTTCCCCTTGAGCTGTAACCACGCTGCTAGGTTTTATTTTAATTAATATTTATATATCCCATCTTTCAACCAAAGATCTCAAGGTAATGTAGGTTTTCCAACATATTAGGACTGAGAGTACCAACAAGCACTAAATAGGAGGAACATGGGCCAGTCCTGGAGTCAGGGGAAGGCCCGGACAAGGGCTCTTCATCGGAGGCAGAGATGGGGTCAGGGTCATCTGGGAGTGATGCACAGACTATGGAGCCTCCAGAGTCAGACAGCAGAGAGGCAGAGGAACAGAAGGAGCCTGTTCCTAGTGCACACATGCAAAGAGATGCCAGAAGACAAGAGCAGATTAAGCAAAAAGGACGACTCAGAAGTAAGGCCAGGAGACGATTGGCCCCTCCTATAAGGCTTAAAAGAGCAGCAATGGCTCTTGGGCTTTTTGTAGGAAAGCAACATTGCTTCAGTTTTGTCTTGTTGGTGTCTTCTGTTTCTGAACTTTGTGGGGGTTTTGCCAAGAAAAGCCTTTGGCAGGGTTCCAAAGAAGACAAAGGTTTGTGATAAGGCTGAAGGACTTTTTCTGAAGGACTTGTTTTGGACTTAATTTGGACTAAACTGAGAATGAAGTAATTCTCAGCTGTTCTAATAAAATATGTTTGTTTAGGACTGATTGCGTCTGGTAATAACTACTTGGGCCTAGGTCACAATGTTAGACAGGACCAAAGGAGCAGGCTATACAGAGACCCTCAGAGACAGTCCAAAACATAGTGGCAGGATGGAAGATGCAGGTACAGAGTACACTGAACAGCACAACTAAGTAGCTGGCATTGTGTACAGGAACATCTGTACAGAATATGGACTAGACCCTCTTAAGTCCAGATGGGAGAGTCCACAAAAGAGGGCTAAGATCCTATGGGACTTCCAGATCCAGACAGATTGGCAGGTATTGGCCAATCAACCAAAGTATTGTGGTAGCAGGCAAAGAGTAGATGTCAGAGTGCGCATAGTGTAACTATGTGAGACAACCCAGGAGCTAATACAGTAAACAGAGTTATTTAAATAGTGGTTTTATCTACAAAGGATATATACATATAGGTACTTTAGTCAGACTTCAAACAACCACAATCAGCAATTACAGCAGGGAAGCACACACACACACACACACAGATATGTTCCAACAGGGCCTCTTCTTATTATAGGCTCTTAAAGTGATATCAGCCCAAAAACCTTGCTGACCCATTCCTAGCAGTACATCATTGTAGCAATTGGTCAGCTCTTAAATCATTACCCTGACAGTAAAAGACAATGGTGGTATTGATATAATGATGCTAAGTAACAGTAACATCAGGAAGAAGGAGTATGAGTAGCTGGAGAAGAACTAGGCCCTGAAGGAGAAACTAAAGAGGATGTTGAAAGTAAAGGCTAAAGACGTCCCAGTGGTTGTATAAAGGAACACTTGAGGCTGTGACTCCTAAGCCAGAAAAGGAGCTCCAACAAATCCCAGGAACAATATCATAGCTCTCTATTGGGAAGAGTGTTAGGAACAGCTAAGATTTTTCACAGAACTCTCAAACTCCCAGGCTTCTGGAAGAGGACCAGAGATAGAAGAAGATGCTAACCACCTATAAGCAGTGGTGGGATTCAGCCAGTTCAGGCTGGTTCAGGTGAACCAGTAGTTTATTATTTATTTTATTTATTTTATTTTACTAATTAGATTTGTATACCGCCCTTCTCCCAAACGGGACTCAGGGCGGTGAACAGCCAAAATTTAAAATGCATATAATACAAAAGTTAATAAAGCTAAAAATGAATTAAATCAGCGGCCACCCAATTTAAAACCCCGAGTTTCTAAAATTAATAATTCCCATTTAAAAAACCATTTAGGCTAGGCCGGCTTGGTGGAATAAATAAGTCTTTAGGGCCTTACGGAAAGTACGGAAGTCCTGGATCATATTCCAGGAGGTAGCTCATTCCAGTTAAATTGCTGGCTAGCCCCTCCCCTCCGCGCCCCTTCCAAGACTCACCACACACCCAATTTTGACTCCCAGGAGACTGCAGGGAGGCCTTCTAGGCCTAAAAGGGGGCACAGGATGGAGTGTGGTGTGCCCCCCCACAGCCCTTTTCGCTCCCAGAAGGCTGCAGAGAGGCCTACTAGGCCCAAAATGGGGTGCGGAGGAGTGGCGCGTTCCCCTCTATGGCCCATTTTTTTCTCCCAGGAGGTTGCAGGGAGGCCTACTAGGCCCAAATCAGGGCACGGAGGGGCTGTGCATCCCCCTGCAGCCCGTTTTTGTTCTCAGGGGGGTTCAGGAGGCCAAGTGCTGCCTGTCACACCCCTGGCCATGCCCACCCAGCCGGTCATTAGGGCAGAGAACCAGTCTGAGCGGCATTGATTTAATTCAGACCATCCAAGGAATTTTGAAAACTGCTGAACTCCTTGAACCTTATGTGAGTTTAGCAACTTAGAATAACTTTATTGTCACTTTGAATGTACACTAATCGGCATACATTAAAATGAAATTTTGTTGCATGCAGCTCTCAAAGGGTCAAGGAGTCTTTTCATGTTATATACAGCTTTATTTAATACACACATTATTTCCTACATGCAGACACTTTTGGTTGAATTTTTAATATTGTTTGAAGGAGTACTGGGCAATCCACATATTGCAAATTAGGGTGATTTTACATATAAGATGTTCACCGATCTACATTTTCCAGCACCAGGATGATAAGGACTTTTTAATAATGCCTGTTTTTTAAAAAAAGCATGCGTAAAGATTCAAGGACATATTTTTTCAGACTGTGATATATTTATGGAGGTGGTCGTTGGAGAATTTATCTTCTTGACAATGTCTTCTCCTATGACCCTCCTCTGCTGAAGGAGGGGCTGGAGAGACATGGCTGGTGTACAGAAGGAGTAGAGGGTGAGATTTTAATTTGCTCAGGTATCAAATATAACCGAGACTTTTGAATGTCTTCATAAACAAGGTGGAAAAAAAACCCCTTGAGAAATGAAAAAAACATAAAATACAAGAAAAACCGCAATCCTTATTTCACCTCCTCAGACCTTGGAAATCCTGGGTGAGATTAGGAAGTTTTAAAAAGAGGGAGAGATGGAAATGCAAAATTATTTGTCAGAGTGCGCATAGCTTTACTACATGAGACAAACTCAGGAGCAATAACAGCAAACATAGAGGGTTGTAATAAATATTAATAATTTTTTTATCTACAAAAGAATAAATACGATACATACACGTACTATAGGCAGAGGTCAAACAATCAGCAATTTACAGCAGGGAAGACACACATCAAGACACCCTAACAGGGCCTCTTTTTATTATACAGACTCTTAAAGGAATAACAGCCAAAAACCTTGCTGACTCATTCCGATTATTACATCATTGCATCATTGCAGCAGCTGGTCAGCTCTTAAATCACCACCCTGACACTATTTCTGTTCTTTTCCCAGAAGCTAATCTGAGATTGAAAGTATTTTTCTCTTTAGATTCAGGTATAACTTCTGTGTACAGGTAGTCCTTGACTTACAACTAATTGGTTAGCAACCATTCAAAGTTACAATGACCCAGGTAAAAAACTAACATACAACCAGTCCTTATACTTATGAGTGTTACAGCATCCTCATGGTCACATTATCAAAAATTGAGCGTTTGGCAACTGGAATGTACTTTTGACAATTGCACTGTCGCACAATTGCACACTCAATTTGATCACCATTTGTAACCTTCTCAGCAGCTTCCAACAATCAAAGTCAATGTGGGAAGCCAGATTCACTTAACGACCTGTGGTGATTTGCTTAACGGCTGTGTCAAAAAGGTCATAAAATAGGACAAAGCTCATTTAACAACTGCCTTGCTTAGCAAAGGAAATGAATTGAGGAATACCTGTTATTCAGCCCACAATTTCCACTTACATGATTAGTTCATTTAATAAGTTTTCCAAATGGTTACATTATTCCTGAAATGGATAATATTACATTTGGGAGGCGACAAAGATTAGCCTCCATCTTTCAATTTTGGCTACCTGGAAAAATAATTCCCACAACACTGTCAAACTATTTACTAAGACTGTATTACTATTCTTCTTCTTCTCATCCTTCCTATTAACCTATCTCCCTTTCTACTTATGACTATAACCTTGTTGCTTGTATCTTTACAATTTATATTGTTTTATTTAGTTTCTTAGTATGATTTTGATTGCTTATTTAGTATCTTTTGACTATCACTAAGTGCTGTATCTCATGATTCATGATTCATGATGAATGTATTTATGATGAGTTTGATCATAATTTATCACTATATCTTTTATGTACACTAAGAGCTTATGTACCGAAGACAAATTCCTTGTTTGTCCAGTCACACTTGGCCAATAAAGAATTCTATTCTAAAATGGAGAGGCTTAAAAATCTCACTTCCAAATTTTGACAGTAGAAGGTTAGATGATAGTTTGGTCTAAACGTAAGGTCACTTACTGGCAATGTCTTTGTGAAAGAAAAGAGTATTCATTCTTTTTTAAAAAAAATCAACAACACTTTGTTTCTGCCCTTAAAATACAAAATCGATTTGCTCAATAGAACTCTACAAATTGTTTCACTCTTGATAACAGATAATGCACCAGAGAACCAAGCATACACAAACACCTCTGACAAAAATGTGAATAGCCAATCATAAATTTTCCAGAATGCCTGTCTACTACACACTTTGTATTAATTACTCTCTTTCCCTTCCCCCTGTGGATCTGTTTACTGCAAAGTTTAATATTCTGGATATGTCCTGAAGGGAAATACTTCTGTATAGTGAGTAAATTTTTTAAACCATAAATAGAAAAGAATAGAATAGAATAACAGAGTTGGAAGGGACCTTGGAGGTCTTCTAGGCCAACCCTCTGCTTAGGCAGGAAACCCTACACCACTTCAGGAAAATGGTTATCCAACATCTTCTTAAAAACTTCCAGTATTGGAGCATTCACAGCTTCTGGAGGCAAGTTGTTCCACTGATTAATTGTTCTCACTGTCAGGAAATTTTTCCTTAGTTCTAGGTTGCTTCTCTCCTTGATTAGTTTCACCCATTGCTTCTTGTCCTGCCCTCAGGTGCTTTGGAGAATAGCTGGACTCCCTCTTCTTTGGGGCAGCCCCTGAGATATTGGAAGACTGCTATCATGTTCTCCCCTAGTCCTTCTTTTCATTAAACTAGACATACCCAGTTCCTGCAACTGTTCTTCATATGTTTTAATAAAACAAATCTGAATATCAATGAACTGTTTTGGAGGACTAATAGGGATTAATTGGTGGAGATAAAGATTTCTCCATTTTGTTATGTTAAACCTTGCGTAAATGTGTTGTTGCACTGTAGGTACAAGTAGTGCTCAATTTATGACCCAAATTGTGCCCAAAATTTCTATAGGTAGGTGAGAGAGTTGTTAAGTGAATTATGTTCAATTTTATGACCTTTCTTGGCACAGTTGTTAAGTGAATCACTGCAGTTGTTAAGTGAGTAACACAGTTGTTAAGGGAATCTGGCTTCCCCGTTGACTTTGCTTGTCAGAAGGTCCCAAAAGTTGAACAGATAACCCCAAGATACTACAACCGTCTTAAATATGAACCAGTTGCTAAGCATCTGAATTTTGATCACGTGACCATGGGGATGCTGCAACAGTCGTAAGTGTGAAAAATGGTCATAAGTCACTTTTTTCAGGGCTGTTGTAACTATGAACTGTCATAAGTCTTAGGACTACCTGTATTTGAATAGGGGCAAAGACTTGTGAATATGTACATTTTGCTCGAGGTTATCTGGAACAATTCCTATAGCTGGTCTTTCAGAAGGCTAGGCTGTATTTGTTTATATTCCCAGGGATTTCACCCAGTGGTGGGATTCAAGAAATTTAACAACCGGTTCTCTGCCCTAATGATTTCTTCCAACAACCATTTTGCCAAACTGCTCAGAAAGTTAACAACCGGTTCTCCCGAAGTGGTGCGAACTGGCTGAATCCCACCACTGATTTCACCCCCTGCATTGTCCTTTTCAACATTACAATGGATGGCATGATTATGTTGATTATGTTGACTGCTTTCATTTATTGTGTTTTATATCCCAGAATAATTTTAGCTTTGAGTTTCTTGTACCTTGCCCAAAATCTATTAGGATTGGAGGGTGGAGGGGAAGGGATCTTCCATAAATCAAATTAAATGTCGGGTCTGCTATAGTCTGGCCCAGGGGTGAAATCCAGCAGGTTCTGACAGGTTCTGGAGAACTGGTAGCGGAAATTTTGAGCAGTTCGGAGAACCGGCAAATACCACCTCTGGCTGGCCCCAGAGTGGAATGGAGATTTTGGAATATCCTTCCCCCAGGTCTCCCTGAGTCTCCGGAGAAGGATATGCCATCCTTCTCCAGACTCAGGGCGGCTTACAATGCATTAAGCAATAGCCTTCATACTTTTGTATATACCTGCTTAGTAGGGCTTCCCCCTCACCCCCAAAGCAGTGTTCTTTTGTATACAAAGTCAGCTTATTGCCCCCACAATCTGGGTCCTCATTTTATCTACCTTGAAAGGATGGAAGGCTGAGTCAATCTTGAGCTTGGTGAGATTCCAACTTGCAGTAATTGCAGGCAGCTGCTGTCACTTTAGCACTACTTAAGTGGCTGCGCCACCGAGGTTCTTCCCCTGGAATGGGGTAAGGAATGGAGATTTTGCAATATCCTTCCCCTGCCACGCCCACCAAGCCACAGCACGCCCACCAAGTCACATCCATAGAACCTTTAGTAAAAGGATTTCACCACTGGTCTGGCCTGAAAACATAATATTTAAATAAGGAAAAGTTCTGGATTGATAAGCACTCCTAACATCTACAACTGGCCAGCAATGTAGGCTTGTCAGAAATCCATATGGGTATGACATTTGGTATCCCTTTTTCCAAATCCTATCCTGCCTCTTTTGCCTATTTTTGAGGGACAGGAGGGGGAGGAAGAAGGTCTGTTGTAACTTTGGTCAAGAACTACTTAAATGGCACAAGTATTTTGGCAATGTTAGCAAAAGGGAGAACTTGCAAAAGAGAGCAATGCCATAAAGTTCCATCCATAAAATGTTCTCTACCAGTAAAGGAGAATATTTGTAACTCAGGGTTGAAGTGAGGGGTCCTTGGTGTTCTCTGAGTTTGCTTAGTTTTCTTGCAGATATTTCATTATCAAAACTAAGTAACTTCATCATGCGCTGATGACCTTACCTAGTTTGGTAATGAAAGGTCTGTGAGAAAACAACCAAGCTCAGAGAGCACCAAGGGCCTCTCAAAAAGTTCTCGATTGAACCAAATGCCAATAACTCTTCGCAAAAGGCCTTTATTTCAATTAACTGCTTGTAAATTGACGAGGATACATTATATTAACAAGGTGCCCATTTCATTTATGTATTCCATAAAATATACCAGATTTATTCACTGCAATGTAGAGAACCCACAGATTATGTACTCAACTTGTAAATGCAGAAATAAAAAATAAATAAATAAATGCAGAAATCAAAAAGAGCCTTGGTGGCTCAGTGGACTAAACTGCTGCTGTTAAAGTAGTACTTGGCTGCCAGCTGCCTGCAATTACTGCGAGTTCAATTCTCACCAGGTTCAAGGTCGACTCAGCCTTCCATCCTTTCGAGGTAGGTAAAATGAGGACCCGGTTTGTGGAGGCAATAAGCTGACTTTGTATAAAATAGAAAATGGCTCGGAGAGGGGGGGAGGGCAAAAAGCCCACTAAGCAGGTATATACAAGAGTATGAAGGCTATTGCTTAATGCATTGTGGGCCTCCCTGAGTCAACGGAGAAGGGCGGCATATATAAATTGAACTAATAATTAATTAATTAATTAATTAATAATAAAAGTATTTCCTCCCCTGTAATCCTCCGTCTATGCTGGCCTTCAGGTTCCAGAATTCTTAGCCGGAAAGATCAAATGTGTTTGCAGACATGAGATTTAAAAGTGTGCTTGAAAGCAAGTCATTCCGTCAAAAATAATGACGTGCTTAGCTGGTTTATACCAATGGTGGGTTTCAAAATTTTTTACTACTGGTTCTGTGGGTGTGGCTTGGTGGGCGTGGCTTGGTGGGTGTGGCAGGAGAAAGATACTGTAAAATCTCCATTCCCACCCCACTCCAGGGGAAGGTTACTGCAAAATCCCCATTTCTTCCCGATCAGCTGGGACTTGGGAGGCAGAGAATAGATGGGGGCAGGGCCAGTCAGAATTTTTACTACTGGTTCTCCAAACTATTCAAAATTTCCGCTAGTGGTTCTCCAGAACTCGTCAGAACCTGGTGAAAGCCACCTCTGGTTTACACAGCTAAGGTTCCATGTGAAAGAGAGAGAAAAAAGTAATAAAGGATTTGGATAACTTTACAAATATCCCCATGACTGAAGATCCTGGTAAAAAGGTTTGATGGTTCAAATGAGTTTTGAGACAGGACTCAAACATGTGTCACACCTGTGTCTCTCAGGTCTGCCCAATCAAATTCCAAATGCTGAAAACTGATAACATAGTCTCAAATTGGAGTGTCAAACTCAAGGCCTGTGGGCCAGATCCGGCTCGAGGTGTGCTTCAATCTGGCCCGCAGGGCTGCCCTGGAAACAGCAAAGGACCACATCACACCAATTCTCCGCGAGCTGCACTCGCTCTCTATTGGTCTCCGGACACAATTCAAGGTGTTGGTTATTACCTTTAAAGCCCTACATGGCTCAGGGCCAGGTTATCTTCGAGACCACCTTCTACCGCATAGCTCCCAGCGACTAGTAAGATCCCACAGAGTTGGTCTCCTCCAGGTCTTGTCAGCTAAACAATACTGGCTGGCGGGCCCGCGGGGGAGGGCCTTCTCTGTGGCTGCCCCAGCTCTCTGGAACCAATTACCTCCTGAGGTCTGGACCACACCCACCCTATTGGCCTTCTGAAAAGCAGTGAAGACCTAGCTATTCCGGCAGGCCTGGGGTCGTTGATCTCACTGTTGAGATCGTGTGAGATCCGGCCATGAATGGTGTGAATGGGTTTTAATGTTTTAATTTTTAAATGTTTTTATAATGTTTTTTTTAAAAAAAAATGCATTGTAAGCCGCCCTGAGTTTTTGGAGAAAGGCGGCATATAAATTGAATTAATTAAATTAAATTAAATTAAAATCTTGCAGTACCTCTGCCAGCAAAAATGGAGCTCGGGGGTGGGTGGGCTGCATGCCCTGGACTCCATTTTTGCTGGCAGAGGGCTACAGGAGACTGTCGTGGTGGAAAACAGGGCCCGGGGGAGCCACGTGCAGCCCCCCGAGCTTGGTTTTTGCTAGCAGAAGGCTAGCAAAACAAACTAAAAACAAAACAGAAGGAGAAATATTTCCGCTTTTGCATTTGAGCGTGGAAAAGGAGAAAGGGAAAGAGGAAAGGCAAAGACAACGAAGGAAAGATGGGGAGAGAGCAAGGAAGGAAAAATAAGGAAAGAGGGGAAGGAAGAAGAAAGGAAAATAAAGAGGGAAGCGGAAGGAAGGAAGGAAGGAAGGAAGGAAGGAAGGAAGGAAGGAAGGAAGGAAGGAAGGAAGGAAGGAGATTATAATGAGACTGAGCACGAACATGAGTGACTTTGAGCTGGTCATGCTCACCCTGACCATGCCCACTCCAGCTACGCCTACCCCGGCCATGCCCATCCTGGCCCCTCAAGTTTAAACACCACCCTAATGTGGCCCTCAATGAAATCGAGTTTGACAACCCTGGTTTAGAATACTTGGCTTACAATTATTCATTTAGTGACCAAAATTACAACAGCACTGAAAAAGTGACTTATGACCTTTTTCATACTTATGACAGTTGCAGCATCCCCATGGTCACATGAACAAAATGTGGACTCCTGGCAGGGGGCTCATATGTATGATGGTTGCAGTGTCCCAAGGTCATGTGATGGCCTTTTGCAACCTTCTGACAAGCCAAGTCAATGAGGGAAGCCAGATTCACTTATAACAACCGTATTACTAATTTAACAACTTCAGCAATTCACTTAACAAATGGGTCAAAACTCACTTAACAACTCTTACTGGACAATGAAATTTTGGGCTCAATTGTGTTTGTAAGTCAAGGACTACCACTGCACGGTGAAAGTTGGACTGTTTACTTCTTGAGCAACTGAACTGGCCAGAAGGCAAGCAACGAAACCAAGCGCAAAGCCACACATTTGCAAAAACTCTAATCTGACTCGTTGTGAGCCCTAACTTTGGAATTGTTTGCGTAATTGGTGACCATTTTATGGAGCTGACCCAAATTGTCTTCCTTTTGCCCTTCTTATATATATATTTTCTCTGATTCTGCTCCTTTAATACATGGTATTTTGAATCTGAAATAACAGATTCAATACACATCTGAAATAACAGCAGGCTCACACAAGACATAAAACAGTCAAGATGAACTTGGTACCAGAGGTGGCTTTCAGCAGGTTCTGGCCAGTTCTGGAGAACCAGTAGTAGAAATTTTAAGTAGTTTGGAGAACCGGTAAATACTACCTCTGACTGGCCCTGCCCCCATCTATTCTCTGCCTCCCGAATCCCAACTGATCGGGAGGAAATGGGGATTTTGTAGTAACCTTCCCCTGGAGTGTGGTGGGAATGGAGATTTTTCAGTATCTTTCCCCTGCCACTCCCACAAAGCCACGCCCACAAAGCCATGTCATACCCACCAAGCCACACCCACAGAACCAGTAATAAAAAAAATTGAAACTCACCACTGCCTGGTACAATCCAGATATCTTGAATTCCTTCCTAGTCAGAAACTCTAGGATATCATATTTTGGGCTTTAGAGTAGACTAATCAATATATGCTGTAGAGTTTCAGCCCCATTTTTCAGTTTGTTCTAAATCTGTTATTAATACCTATATTTTTACTCATTTGTACGGGCTTGTGTTTTACTGAAAAACCATTTTTTAAAAAAAATCCAGCAAAGATCAATATTTGTTGCTGTATACAGTGTGCGCCTTCAGAAGCATAATTGTGTATGCAGTTTTCATTAATATATGCTGTAATATAATTATATTTTATATGCAGGTAAGATTCTGCTATGGACTAGTGATTTTTAAGTACCATTCCATAATATATGACATTGTATCCAGCTTTCTAAATTACAAATGATAAGGAATGCAGTTTAAGAGCCATTCCTCAAATTATAGTTAATTTGAAAGCTCTTTCTTTCAAGATTTAGAAGGAAACACAATGACGGAAAAAATATTTCAAATCAGTCTTACATTATGCCTTTGTTTGCTTCGCTGTTGGAGGAGTATATTTAATCATCTTTTAATTTTATTCTAATTTATTTGTTTCTAGTTTGATTCCATTTAAACAGTATTTTATCGAAAATAAGAAAGAGGCTATTTTTAAAAATTGTTAGTTAAAAAGCAGTGGAAATATTAAAACTTGGAGTATATAAGGCAAAGGAGAAGCAATAGAAATCTCATTAAGAAAAAAACTTATCTATTCAATCATAAAATCAGCATTTTACTGTTAATTTTTCCGTATTAGCGATAGCACAACCATCAAATTCTATGTTTAGAAGGCAAAAAAGGAACAATCTGTTTATTGAGGTCTACCCACTTGATGCGGTGGCTCAGTGGCTAAGACCTGAGCTTGTCGATCGAAAGGTCGGAAGTTCAATGGTTCAAATCCCAAGTGCCGCGTAATGGGATGAGCTCCCGTTACGTGTCCCAGCTTCTGCCAACCTAGAAGTTTGAAAGCATGTAAAAAATGCAAGTAGAAAAATAGGGACCACCTTTGGTGGGAGGCTTCGTGCTTCTAGGAGCAATGTGTGATCGCAGCTGTTTCTTCCTTTTAACCGCTAGTGGGGGTGTGAACTGATTGGGTGGGAGCTTGGCTGTATTATATAGATAGATAGATTATACACACACACACACACACACACATACACGTACAGAGAGGTAGAGGTAGAGGTAGAGGCAGAGGCAGAGGCAGAGGCAGAGGCAGAGGCAGAGGCAGAGGCAGAGGCAGAGGCAGAGGCAGAGGCAGAGGCAGAGGTAGAGGTAGAGGTAGAGGTAGAGGTAGGTAGGTAGGTAGATAATTTCCAGGAATTGTAAAAGTACCCAGCTTCTGGTCTCAAGCTCTACCTCTCCATCAGGACTGACCATGAGCTTCTACAATTTTAAGCAGGACAATGTTTAAAATTGTCTCACAATAATGAAACATTGTTTGTTATTGCCGAAAACCACTGCATGGTGGTATTGGGGAATTTCAGAATTCAGTCTCATTAAAACGAAAAGGAAGAAAAGAACTACAGGCAATTGCCAGCGGAAAGTTGAAAGGTGAAACTAATTTTGCCTGCTTTCCTAGTTTCAGTTTAACCTTCTGGTTGATGGCATGACCTTGCTACCTGAATTCTATTCACTCTTGAAAAGTAAAGTTACAAGCATTAGAGTCTTGCCATTCGGATGGATAACATGGGATTTCCCAGAAAGGTATAAAATAATTGGATATGAAAAATAAAAGTACTGATTCTGCAAGACTACAAATCTGACTCTAAATATGTCTTTGCTCTTAAATTGTATTTGTTCCTTATAGAGATAGCTGCTGGGCAGAAACAAAAATGGAATTTAAGTTATGATGGATACTCATTTCGCTTAAGTGACCAGAGCAGGAAAAGTATACAATCCCATTCTAGTCTGTTATACAGAAAGTCTTCAATTTACGACTGTAATTGAGCCTGCAATCATGCTTGTAAGTCTTGTAGGTCATTAAGGAGGTCATCATGTGACCACACCTGATTTTATAGCCTGATTTGTGGTGTTTGTTAAGTGAATCATCCATCACAATTGTTAAGTGAAGATGATGCCGTTAAATGAATCCATTGTTCGTAAAATGTAAATTGCAGTCATGTGACTATTGGACACTTCAAACAACTATAAATGTGGGCCAATTGGCAACCCCCTCTCAGAATAACCGAGTTCAAAGGGAGCTTGGAGGTCTTCTAATCCAATTCCCTGCTCAAGCAGGAAATTCTATACCATTTCAGACAAATGGTTGTCCAATCACTCTTAAAAACCTCCACTGTTGGAGTACCCACAGCTTCTGGAGGCAAGTCATTCCACTGATTAATTATTTTCACTGTCAGGAAATTTCTCTTTAGTTCTAGGTTAGTTGTCTCCTTCCTTAGTTCCCATCCATTGTTTCTTGTCCTGCCTTCAGGAGCTGTGGAGAATAAGATAAGCCCCTCTTCTTTTTGACAGCCCCTTAGATATTGGAACACTACTGTCATATCATCTCTAGTCCTTCTTTTCATTAAACTAGACAGTCCCAATTCTAGCAACCGTTCTTCATATATTTCAGACTGCAGTCCCCTAATCATCTTCGTTACTCTTCTCTGCACTCTTTCTAGAGTCAAATGTGATCATGTGACTGCAGGAAGAAGATGGAACTTCATTGGAACTTTGAATCTAGGTTGTACATAGCCCTAGTCTCTTCTTAAAAACCTCTAGTGATGGAAGCACCCACAACTTCTGGAGGTCCTTCCAGAAGAACTGATCCCTCCAGTTGTTAATGGAAGATCAGAGTCATTAACAGACTGCCTATCTTTGTCTTAAGATCTTCCTGCTTCCAGGTCAACCTTACTGAAATGGTATTACTCAGTGGTGGGTTTCAAATTTTTTTACTACCGGTTCTGTGCGTGTGGCTTGGTGTAAGAAACAATTACAATGTATTTCTTTTCCGCAAAGAAATAGACTGTTGCAGCAGGAGAACATTTTCAAAATGAGACTGGATGGCCATAAGTTGGGAATGCTATAGTAGTGGGTGACTGTATGAGCAGGACAGCGGTGAGATTCAAATTTTTGTACTACTGGTTCTGTGGGCTTGGCTTGGTGGGCATGGCATGGCTTGGTGGGCATGGCTTGATGGGCATGGCAGGGGAAGGATGCTGTAAAATCTCCATTCCCTCCCCAATCCAGAAGGTTACTGCAAAATCCCCATTTCCTCCTGATCAGCTGGGACTCAGGAGGCAGAGAATAGATGGGGGCGGGGCCAGTCAGAATTTTTACTACCGGTTTTACGTACTACTCAAAATTTCCACTACCTGTTCTCCAGAACTGGTCAGAACCTGCTGAAACCCACCTCTGGTATTACTCATGGATCTTTACTATTTATGAGCCGTGGTGGCACAGTGGTTAGAATGCAGGTATTGCAGCTACTTCTGCTGGCTGCCATCTGCCTGCAATTTAGCAGCTCAAATCTCACCAGGCTCAAAGTTGACTCAGCCTTCTATCCTTCCAAGATTAGTAAAACGAGGAGCCAGATTGTTGGGGGCAATATGCTGACTCTGCAAATCACCTAGAGAGGGCTGTAAAACACTATAAAGTGGTATATAAGGCTAAGTGCTATTGCTATTTAGACTTGGTATTGCAAACTGAATTTGGAGAAAAAGGTGATGAAATTTGAGGCTCAGTAGCTGAGAAGAAAGGCAAATAAGACAATGAGAATTGGCAGGACTATCTGAACTTGTACCTGATGTGTGTGTGGGGGGGGGAAAGGATAATTCTCCTTCTGCTATAATCACCAATGAAACCGAGAAACAGCAGGACAGATAAAAGCAAGTAGTTTGTCACAGAGTGCACAGTTAACTCTGGAATTTGCATTAAAGGGATATAACTATGGACAGCAACAATGTGGGCAGATATAAAGGAATTGATGGATACACTGCATGGCATCAAGTCAATATTGACTCCTAGTGATCACCCAGATAGGCTTTTTCCAAGGCTATCTGTCCCTAATCTGGTCCTTCAGGTCTTCCAACTGTGTATCCATGACCACTGTAATTGAGTCAATATTGCTGCTGGTTGTCTTCTTCTTTTTCCTTCCATCTTTCCCTGGTATTTTCAAGAGTCTTCTCCAACACTGAGGTTCAAAAGTGTTTGTAGTCTTGCTATTCAGAATAACAGAGTTGGAAGGGACCTTGGAGTCTTCCAGCCCAACTCCTTGCTCAAGCAGGAAACCCTACACCATATCAGACAAATGAAATGTCATCCAGTTTCTTCTTTAAAATCTCCAGGGTTGAAGCACCCACAACTTCTGGAGGAAAGTCTAGAAAGAGTGCAGAGAAGATCAAAAAAAAAAAAGATGATTAGGGGACTAGAGGCTAAAACTTCTAAAGAACGGTAGCTGGAATTGGGTATGTCTAGTTTAATGAAAATAAGGATTAGGGGTGACATGACAGCAGTCTTCCAATATCTCAGGGGTGGGCCACAAAGAAGAGGGAGTCAAGCTATTTTCCAAAGCACCTGAGGGCAGGACAAGAAGCGATGGGTGGAAACTAATCAAGGAGAGAAGCAACTTAGAACTAAGGAGAAATTTCCTGACAGTGAGAACAATTAACCAGTGGAACAACTTGCCTCCAGAAGTTGTGAATGTTCCAACACTGGAAATTTTTAAGATGTTGGATAACCATTTGTCTGAAGTGGCGTAGGGTTTCCTGCCTAAGCAGGGGGTTGGACTAGAAGACCTCCAAGGTGCCTTCCAACTGTTTAATTCAATACTATTCAAGTAGTTCCACTGATTAATTGTTGTCACTATGAGGAAATTTCTCCTTAGTTCTAGGCTGGTTCTTTCGTTGATTAGTGTCCATTCATTGCTTCTTGTCTCACCTTCAGGTGCTTTGGAAAATAGGTTGACCCCCTCTTCTTTGAGGAAGCCCCTTAGAAATTGGAACACTGCTATTGTTCCAACCCCCAATCCCTTTTTCATTAAACTAGACATAATCAATTCCTGCAACCACTCTTCATCTGTTTTAGCTCCAATCCAACTTCTTCAAAGTCGAAGTTTCACTTCCATTCTACAAATCTGTAGAAAGAAAAAAACAATGCTACTTATGTAGGGTGAAAGCTTTGTTAGCCATGGGCTCTCTGGGTGGTTCTGAATGGCTTACTTATGATTTCTCTGTCCAAATTACCTCTGTCCACAATTACCTGTCCAAATAGTTTTAAAAGCATTTTCTCTACAACCTCTTCGGCTGAAGGTTGTCACCGTGAAAGCTTCCATGAGCTGTGAGAGGAACTGACATAAAATGGAATAAATAAGCTCACAAAAGTGAAGAATTGCCAGATCTCCAGCATTAGTATCCCATTGGCGACTATGAGGAAGACAATGCTGGATGATCTAGTTGAGGTTTGTCAAAGTCAAAGCCTGTGGGCTGGATCTGGCCCATGGAGCCATCCTGGAAAAAGCAAAGGACCAGCCCCTGGTGCCTCTGCCATCAAAAACGGAGCTCGAGGGAGCCGTATGCAGCCCTCCTGACCTCCATTTTCACTGTCAGAGGGTCCCAGCTGAAAACGGAACACGGGAACCCATTTTTGCTGACAGAGCTCTCAGGCCACAGGTGTCCCTGACACAAGTGACATCAAGCTGACTATGCTTCCCTGCCACCCTCCCCCCAGGTCAAACACAACCCTGATGCAGCCCTCAATGAAATCAAGTTTGACACCCCTGATCTAGTTTGCTAGATCTGTGGCTTAGACATGGGCTGAGGCGAGACTTGGGTCCAACGCAATTTTATTCAACCAGCATCTGTAACTAACAACTACCGCGCTGACAGCATTTTTATACTGTAGCTGTCAAACACAACAACCAATCAACGTGCGCCTTTTCTCCTGCACTTGAAGCTGCTTCTGCGACAGCCAATCAGGAAATGGTGCCGCCGTTGTTAGGCAACGTGCCGAACACAATATAATTAATCTGGTCTTTGGTCCCTGGATTTCATGTTTAATTCATATTTTTATACATTTATTGCTACAGAGTTGTTTTGCTAAATGTCAGGGCAGTGATCAGGTGCTCAGGTAATTAGTTCTTTTGGACCCAGAGACAATGAACAAACCAGTAAATAAATCTTAGGTTTTATTATTAATTCAAGCAAAAAGATTTAGAAGTACAATATAAAAAGCGTACTTATCAAGCAAGATGAAACATAAATCTCTTACAAACTGCTAGGAGCTCCTTAATAATGACAGCAGAGCAGTGGTGAAATTCAGCCAGTTCTATCCGGCTTGGGCGAAATGGTAGCGCCGGCAGCGGGAGGCTCTGCCCAACTGTCCGGACATCATGACATCCCGTTTTTGACCCTCTGTGCATGCGCAGATGGCTCTGCACATGCATAGAGGTGGCGCACGTGCTCACATTTGCGAACCAATAGTAAGGGTAAGTAAATTTCATCCCTGCAGCAGAGATACCTCAAGGATGGCCCATTTCCACAGTTCTAAGTTCTGTGCAGAAGTTACCAACTTAAAGGCCACTGTTAGGGTTTTTATTTAAACCTGACACCATGACTTCTTGGCTCTGCTTCTGTGGTCATGAGGCTGCTAGATCTGACCTTGACTGAATGGCACATTATTTAAAAGTGTCCCAAAGGGCTTTTTTCAAAAAGGAACTGGACTTTGTTTTTCCTTGAAGACATTTTTCTTCTCATCTGAGAGGCTTTTTCAGTTCTGAAGAAGAAGTTTCTTGGATGAGAAGTGAAACGTCTTCAAGGAAAAACAAAGTCCAGTTGCCTTTTGAAAAAAGCACCTGTTGTTACCTAGGCTTACTGAGTCATTACAAAACACAATTAGTCCCAAACAAACCTATTTTATTGTAACAGTTGAGAATTACTTTTATTCCCAGCTGAGTCCCAATTAGTTGCCAAAATCAAGTCCTTTGGAAAAAGTTTTTCGGGATAATCACCAATCTTTAAATTCTTTGACACCCTGCCAAAGGCCTTTCTTGGCAAAGCCCCACAAAGTTCAGAAACAAACAAGAGATGCCAACTGGAAACAGAGTTAGCAACGTTGCTTTCCTGCGAAAGCCCCAAGTGCCTTTGTTTCTCTTTTAAGCCTTATGGGAGGGGCCAATCATCTCCTGGCCTTACTCCCGAGTCATCCCTTTTGCTTTAGCTGCTCTTGCCTTCTGGCAGCTCTAAACATGCATGCACTAGGAACAGGCTCCTCCTGTTCCTCTGCCTCTCTGCTGTCTGACACTGGGGGCTCCGGATGGCCCTGACCCCATCTCTGCCTCTGACACAGAGCCCTTGTCTGGGCCTTCCCCAGATTCCAGGACTGGCACATGTTCCTCCCCAGCCTCCTCACTGTCCAACTCTGCTGCCAGCTCCCCAGGCTGCTGGTGGACCACAAAAGCACCTTTGGGACAACTATGACCTGGATGACTGAGAATTTCTGTAAACATCACTTAAAAGTATGAGACTTAAAAGTATGAGGCTTTGCAGCTTCTCTCTTTATTCAGCCTTCCTTTATTCATGTATTCAAACTTCCCCTTTCTCCTTTATTCAGAACGCCAGAATGAAAAACAAACAGTTTAGCTTAGAATGAGCTCTAAAGTTTTCTTAATACGGAGGAGAAATCAAAGTAGGTCACTAAACACCTTGAAATAACAATGGTCTTCCATATTGCCAGTATAAGAGGAACCTCAGACCATTGTGCTGATCTATTTATCTAAACATTAGTTTGTTTGTACTTTCCCTTCTCTTGCAAAGACTGTTAGCCATGTGCTAAGAAAATGGGATTAAAGAAAATAAACTGAACAGGTTATGTCTATTATGGGAAGCAGACGGTGAATTCGGTCATGCCAGTGAGCTCCATTCTCCACTTCTGCCTGTTCCTCAGTCATCTGCAGATAAGAACTTTCCAAAAATGGTCAGTGTTTATATTTGTTCTATGCAATTGAAAACCTGCTAATAACAGGGATATTGATTGCAAAGGCAGAAACTGCAGACAATTGGATAATCTTAGTGTACAAATTTAAAAGAACAATTGGCACTTAAGATGCAATTGCTTGAATTATCCCTTCTCTAACTGCAGTGCAGAACCATCTGGGTAAAAAACAAAAAAACAAAACCAACAACTGGTGATGAATTTTTTTCTCTTCCATGAGAAATAGAACTATTAACCAAGTACAAATACTGGACCAAAAGCTATCTTGTCAAGCTTTACTTTATTTTTCACACTTTAGCAGTTATTCTTTCAGCAAGATTTCACTGTATCATGATTAAAACAAACAAACAGTAAACCAAGGATGCAAGGAGGCCAATAACCCTACAATGAAGGACCATTTATTTTACCCTTCCTGCGAATACAATTAAATCCATTTCTAAGGACGATTTCACTTTCATCTAAGTGAAGTAGAGATTTCTGTTGCGATATAACCATTTTTATACTCCAGGTTTTTTTTTCCTGCTTGAAACAAAAGGCTGTGTTATTGCTATACAAAATCCACAAATAGGTGTAATTTTTTTTTTAATGGAGTGCATATTCTAAAATATGACTTGAAAGTCTGCCTCTTTGGCATTTGTCAAAAAAAGTTAGAATCTTCCTTAAACACTTTTTTGGGGTAATTATTCACATTTCATTTCACTTTTTTCTTCCTGCTTAGTAACTAACTGTGAAAAAAATATGTGCACATCACCTAACAATATCTGCAAAAAAGTTTTTTGAGGGTTTTTTTTTTTTTTTTTGGTTATGATTCAGGATATTTTCCATATCCAGAACTAAAGTAGGCAAAGATATTTTGGATCTGATCTGATTGCCACCCCAAAAAAGTGGAAAAACAAGCAACTAAGATGATTAAAGGCATGGAGATAAAAAATATGAACAATGGTTGCAGGAATTGGGTTTGGTTGATCTAGAGACTCTCGCAAGTGGGGTTATGACAGCCTGCGTCAAGGCTCATGTGAGTGGGAGTGTGACACTTGTGGTGACACTCATAGAAGTGGGGTTGGACTGCCTGTGACTCTTGTGGTGATGCTTGTGCATGTAGGGCCGTGCACATGTGCAAATGCGCCCACACCGGCTGGCTGCTTATGTGGCCCGGTGATGATTAGGCTATGGCCTGATAGTGGGCCACAGCTCACACGTTGGGGACCCCAAGTTAATTAGTGAAAGCTTTGTGTTGATTAAAAGGTATCCATGGTTGGAAGTAGAACTGGGAGAAAATCTCACTGGCTCTGCTCTTTAAAATTAAACTAACCAAACTTCATATATGAAATTTGAACACAGAGATCTTTCAGACTTCACCTCTAAATTTTGTGGGATCAAAAATTTACAAATAGAAACGTGTAGTCGAGAAAGCTGGATACACAAATGTGCATGTGAATGATAAAATCTGTTTTGGAAGAAATACTATTTTATTTTATTTTTTAATTTAATTTAATTTAATTATTTTATTATTTATTTTATTTTACAATAGAATAGAATAGAATAGAATAGAATAGAATAGAATAGAATAGAATAGAATAGAATAGAATAGAATAGAATAGAATTTTTATTGTCGAAGTGTTTCTGAACACACAAGGAATTTGTCTTGGTGGATATGCTCTCAGTGTACGTAAAAGGAAAAGATACATTCATCAAGAATCATAAGGTACAACACTTAATGATAGTCATAGGGTACAAATAAACAATCAAATCATATTAGGAAACAGTCAATATAAATCGTAAGGATACAAGCAACAAAGTTACAGTCATATAGTCATAAGTGGGAGGAGATGGGTGATACAAACGATGAGAAGATTAATAGTAGTGGACATTTAGTAAATAGTTTGACAGTGTTGACGGAATTATTTGTTTAACAGAGTGATGATGTGTGGGGAAAAAACTGTTCTTGTGTCGAGTTGTTCTGGTGTGCATTGTTCTGGTATAGCGTTGTTTTGAGGGTTGAAATTGTTGAAACAATTTTTGTCCAGGATGCGAGGGGTCTGTAAATATTTTCATAGCTGTCTTTTTGACTCGTGCAGTATACAGGTCCTCAATGGAAGGCAGGTTGGTAGCAATTGTTTTTTCTGCAGTTCTAAATTTTATTTATATGAAAGATGGGTTCTTTCATCTGACCTTCTGAAGCAATTATATCTTCTTTCATTACACTTAAGAATCATCATGTGCATTGGCAGGTGTTTTTTCTCCCCAAATCCCAGATAGGGTTCAGAGTAATGCAGATTTTCTCTCTTTGTCCATCATTTCCCAGAATTGAATTTTGATGTACATTATGAGATTCCCAGTTTCTCACAAAGGCATTTTGAAAGAATTATACTGCATTATTGCAAAATTAGCCTGCTCAATTAAAACATCTTTACAAATTTCAGTAGATTGCTGAAGGTTTTCTTAATGAAGACGATCCATTCTTTGCCTTTAGCTGGAAAGCATCTTCTCCCTCTCTTTCCCAGGTCCTCTGCTTACAAATCCATGGGGAGTAAAGCCAGATTTCTCAACAAACAATTAATCAGAATAAATTACAGATTTTGGGGGGGGGGGGGAAACACCTGCCAATGCAGATGATGATTCTTAAGTGTAACGAAAGAAGTTATAATTGCTTCAGAAGGTCAGATGTTTCCAAAAGTGTTTGTAATGGAATGAATGTAACTTGTGTGCCTGTCTACTGAAGCTCCATAAGGCATTGGAAATACCCAGGTTTTATATCCCTGTAGATGATCAAGGCTACTGAGCTCTGTTACAAGCAGTGCAAAATGCCAACTTCTGGAGCAGCTTCTTGACAGCAGTTGGCATCCTCCTTGCCTTTCAGCCTGGCATATGGAGTAGCTGGTCGGTTGGGAATCTCCAGCTGTTCCTTGGAAGACTTTTTGTTCTTGTTTCTCAGAGTTCTTGTAATGATGCCAGGCAGGATTAGAGATGAATGAGAAATTTGGAAAGATCAGACTCTATCTGGCTTACTGAAAACAATCCAGAATACCCGTAGATAGGTACCAAAGTTGACAGTTTTCAGAATAGCTTCCAATTTGTTTTGTATGTTTTAATATGCAGAAAAGTACACTGATTACACAGCACACACACAAAAATAAGTTTTTATTATATAAATTGCAAATACTCTAGGAAAGCTGTTGATAAAAAAAATGCATCTGTTAGAAGTGCAAAATGAAATTCTAACAAAATGAAATTCAGCCGGAGAAAAAGTAAGGTTCTGTATTTAAGCAAGAAAAACCAAATATATAGTTATAGTATAGGTCAATGATGACTAACTTTTTTGCTGTCACATTCCAAAATCCGGGGGGGGGGGTTGTCGCACACGCACGTGCCCACACCCATAATTCAATGCGCCCGCCCTCTGTGCATGCACATGCGACCCCTCCGCGTTCCCCAGCTTTTGGCATGCAATGGCATGGTGAACCCGGTAGACCCGTTTTTCTCCCTCCCCAGGCTCCAGAGGCTTTCTTGGAGCCTGGGGAGGGAGAAAACAGCCTTCCCTACCCACCCCCCTGGAGGCCCTCTGGAGGCCAGAAACAGCCCATTTCCCAACTTCCGGTGGGCCTAGAAGGCCCGAAAATCAGCTGGCCAGGGTGTGCATGCACGCTGGAGCTGAGCTAGGGCAACGGTCGCGTGCCCACAGATATGGCTCCACATGCCACCTGTGGCACATGTTGCATAGGTTCGCCATCACGGGTATAGGTGGTACCAAGCTGAATAGTAGTAACTGTGAGAGGGACCTTGGAGTTGTGGTCACCATGACATAAAAAAGATATTGAGACTCTGGAAAGAGTGTAGAGAAGAGCAGCAAAGATGATTAAGGGACTGGAGACTAAAACAAATAAAGAACAGTTGTTGGAACAGGGTATATCTAGTCTGATGAAAAAAAGGACTGGGGAGACATGATAGCAGAGTTCCAATATCTAACGGTTTGCCACAAAGAAGAGGGAGTCAAGCTATTCTCCAAAGCACCTGAAGGCAGAACAAGAAGCAAGGGATGGAAACTAATCAAAGAGAGAATTTAGAACTAAGGAGAAATTTCCTGACAGTTAGAATAATTAATCAGTGGAACGACTTGCCTCCAGATGTTCTGGGTGGTCCAACATTGGAAGTTTTTAAGAAGAGGTTGGACAACCATTTTCCTGAAAAGGTATAGAGTTTCTTGCCTGAGCAAAGGGTTGGACTAGAAGACCTCCAAGGTCCCTTCCAACTCTGTTATTCTGTTGCAGGAAAAACACATACAAATATTTGTGCAGTTCATGAATATCAACTGTGTCTGTGAACTGATGTACAGAAAGTATTGAGAAAAGTTAGGGTAAAATCTGATATTTGGCTAAAAAGATATTGTATGACTATTTAATAGGTATTCTAGCAAGATTCAACTGCAAAGGTGTAACAAAATATAGATTTTCCCTTCTATTTCTATTTGCCTTCTGTACTCCAAAATACAGTCTTTACTTTCTAATAGAAATAAATTTGGCTAAATTCATGAACATGAAACAAAAATGAAAGGTAGGAATTTCAGGTGCTGGCAAACGTTTTTGTTTTGAGCATATTTTAGAAAATATGTTCCCTTTTCAAGGGCACAGTGAGAATAGAAACAGTACAAAACAGAATAATAAAATGATGTGCAGCACACATATGATCTAAGAACTTTTTTTTTTTAATTGGCAATTTTCCTAGTGGGCATTTAAAATAAATTCTAAAACAAAGATGCCTCATAGATATGAGCAGATAAACAAATTATTTTGGGTGCCAGAAACGTGCTTATTCTGTTTATGGAACTCAGATACTAAGTACAAGAATGCGCTAAAATGAGGATAAGAATTATTTACATAAGGATTATTCACAAGAAACAAGAATATTTTTAAAACACGTATTTATCTCTACTGTGAATGAAAATAAACCAAAGAATTTTTTTTTCTGACAAAATGAAGTATGGGATTGTTTTATGTTCTGAAATGTCTGTGAACAAATTGACTGATTGAGTTATGGTGACTTGTGATACAAAAGGATGCTGAAGAAATACTTAGGTCTAGCCTCTTGAATTAGATCATGAGAAAGGAATGTGTTCAAAGTGTTGCTTTCGTAAGAGGTATAAGAGGAAGTGAGAATAGGATCTAGGTTATATGATTTTAAGATAGTCTTAATCACATTCAGATTTCTCATGAATACTTGGTGAGGACTTCAGGTGGAATAAAGTAACATTTTTCAAACTTGCTAACTTTTAAGGTGTGTGGATTTCAATTCCCAGAATTCTCCATCTGACAAATACAAAATGCTAGAAAAATTCTCCACAGAAACCTTCCAGAGTAGAACTATAATGGTCTGTGAGAATAACCTTGGGAGACAGAAGGAAGAGACTCAGCCTAGACAATTGTCATGCCAAAGATATCTCAGCCAACAGAAGGAAAAGGGAAGTGGGAAGCATCTCATAAGGGACTCTCTCTAGTTTTATGGAAAGTCAAAGTAAAGAGAGGGAGATGAGTTTCAGATTTGTAAGTTTCTATCACTATAATATTACAATAAAAGGGGTGTCAGCATTCATGGTTACCATGAAGGACCGAATGTCCTTCTTTAAAAGAAGGACACCACACTTAGATTAGAATTCTTTATTGGCCAAGTGTGATTGGACACACCGTGAATTTGTCTTTGGTGCATATGCTCTCAGTGTACATAAAAAGAAAAGATACATTCGTCAAGAATCATAAGGTACAACACTTAATGAGCAAATTATACTAGGAAACAGTCAATATAAATAATAAGGATACAGCAACAAGTTACAGTCATACAGTCAGAGGGAGGAGATAGGTGATACGAATGATGAGAAGATTAGTAGTAATGCAGACTTAGTTCATAGTTTGACAGTGTTGAGGGAATTATTTGTTTAGCAGAGTGATGGCATTGGGGAAAAACTGTTCTTGTTTCTAGTTGTTCTGGTGTGCAGTGCTCTATAGCATCGTTTTGAGGGCAGGAGTTGAAACAATTTATGTCCAGGGTGCGAGGAGTCTGTAAATATTTTTACAGCCCTCTTTTTGACTTGTGCCATATATAAGTCTTCAATGGAAGGCAGGTTGGTAGCCATTGTTTTTTCTGCAGTTCTAATTATCCTCTGACGTCTGTGTCTGTCTTGCTGGGTTGCAGAACCATCCCACTTTCTGATCAAACTCAAGATTCCTTGTCCTTCCTGCTGTGCACTAGACATCTCCTTTACCATTTCATCTCCCTGATGCCATCTCTAAATGTAGGTGCTGCAGTGGATCTGCAAACCAGGAAAGGTCACAAATGAAGGTGGAATATATGTATCCCAGGATAATGTTGCAGGATCCAATCTGTGTTGGATCCTGGGTTGGTGACTGGGACTTTAGGTTTTTGTCTTCCAAGCTTTTGTACTTGTGCTGGAGCCCATCTTCAGGGAACTTCTCTCTAGTAGAGTGTGTGCAGTTCTGTGTGTGGTATTTATATGGTGCCTGTTGTATGTGGTTTTTAGATGTTGATTAGGGTGTTGATGACTGGCTATTAAGTTGTTGGTTGTTGTTTGCTTGTGCTACCAAGCCCTCACATTCTAAGTACTTGATAAACTGGTGGTAAATCAGCACTTCTGTTGGCTGATGGGGGCCCGTTTCCCAGGCTTCAATCGCTTCCCTGGCTGTTTTTGTGCCTGCTCATCCAACAATCTTTGTAATAGCAAAATTGAATGAGAAAGGCAAAGCAACCTATTCCAGCATCCTTTATTTTATTGGGCAAACAAAATCTCAGATGAACTGTTAACTTGATCTCTGGGAATCTTGCCTGTGATAATCAACAAGATCCATCAGATTCCTTGGGTAGACCAATCAGATAGTACTTCCCCACTCCAATTTTCCATGGCGATCAGTCTGTGACAAGGATCAAAGTTTAGTGCTTTCCCCTATCTACCTTCAATGTAGATCACATCTACTTTGTGATCTACCAGAGACACAAAACAGATCTACTGTGTGATTTCTCATATGTGTTGGACTCTCAAAAGTTCCATCTTTTCAAGTATTGTCGATTTGATTATATAGTGTTATGTAAAATTATTTTTATTGCTTTCTTGAAACGCTCTGGGATCCGCTGGGAGGAAGACTAGTTTGGTATTTGTAAATTGTAAGCAGAATGAAATAGTCCTGTAATCTTGTTTAGGCAAAAAAGGACTTATTTTTTATTGCATGAAGCTGCTGAAACCCTTTGCATAGCTGGGGACAATTTAAGCAGATTTCTTTTATCCCCTTGGCTCTGCTTCTACACAAGAGAATGGCTTAGCACACACAACACACTATATTTGCCAAAAAGTAGTTGGGTGGCTTGAGAATTCAGCATGAAATTTGGAAACTTGGTCATTGTCAAAACCTGAAATATACATCAGCCCCTCAGCCATAAAATGATGTTGCAATTTGGGCAGAACGTGCTACAAAGATTTACTTGAGTTTAGAATATAGTGTGCTATTTAACACAGCTTTTGTCTAACTTAGTGCAGTCAGTGGATTTTATAAAATATCTCAATACTGTGTACAGAGACTGTGCAGTAGGAATCCACCTGCAAAAGTCAAAAGAGTTTTTTTGAATCTACTGTCTAGGGATTTTCTGGATTTTTCCAGAAGACTTGGAAGGGCTTAGATCAGTGATGGCTAACCTTTTTGCCATCACGTGCCAAAAGTGGGGGGAGCACGGTGGGGTCACATGCACACATGCCCACATCCATAATTCTATGCGCCCCACCCCCCTGTGTCCCCCCCCCGCTTTTGGCACGTGATGGCCCAGTGGGCCCGGTAGGCCCATTTTTTGCTCTCCCCAGGCTCCAGAGCCTTTCTAGGGGCTTGGGGAGGGCAAAAACAGCCTTACTCACCCCCCCCCCCCGAGGCCCTCCAGAGGCTGGAAACAGTGTGTTTCCTGACTTCTGGTGGGCCCAGAAGGCCCGAAAATCAGCTGGCTGGAGCTGAGTTCGCATGCCCACCAATATGGCTGAGCTCACGTGGTTCCGCGTGCCACTTGTGGCACCCGTGCCATAGGTTCGCCATCACGGGCTTAAATTTTACTACATTTTTTGCATCTATTATATTTCAAAATCTCAAAGTCCATATTTCTCAAGCTGATTTATTCTTTCGATGAGGAAAGATACTTAACAGAATAACAGAGTTGGAAGGGACCTTGGAGGTCTTCTAGTCCAACCCCCTGTTTAGGCAGGAAACCCTATATCACTTCAGACAAAGGGTTATCCAACATCTTCTTAAAAACCTCCATTGTTGGAGGATTCACAACTTCTTGAGGCAAGTTGTTCCACTGATTAATTGTTCTCACTGTCAGGAACTTTATTTCTTTGTAAAGTTGCATTTCAGAACATTGTAAGAAACTTCTTTTTCAATCAGTAGTTTAAGTGTGTTTCCTTTCCAGAGATAATTGAATGTGAATAAATCAAATTTAATAAAGTAATGATTTCAATTACTACCTCATGAACATGCAAATTTAAAACAACAAAACACACTTCTTGTTTTGGATGCATTTTTGAACTGCCCCTCAAAATTTGTAGATCAATTGAGAAAAATAAAACAAAAATGCTAACATCTTTTTAGTAGATATAAAAAAAGGTATTTTATTCATTCATGGCGTGATTCATTTGCTCAGAATGTTTTATCTACCTTTCAGTTTGCACTTTTTAAGAGTTCATGATGTAAGTACAAATATAAACTAACAACAAATACAATATTACATCAGGAGGAGCAAACAAAACAACCAATTTAAATCTACTTTGCAATTTTAAAGGAAACCAGTCTGTTGCCAAAATGGTGTCATTTGCTGTTCTCTTGACTGCTTTCTTTTTTCTTTTTGTATAATTTGTGCTGAAGTGCAGAGAAGTAATTTAATAATGGGATGGATGAAGCAGAACACACTTAAATGTAATGAAAAAAAGTGGTAACTTTTTTTTTGAGGAGGGAAATGTATATGTACAATCATAGTTTTTACAGATATAAAATTAGAATTACAAATGCATCAATTATAGTTTAGGCTAGAGATTTTGGATCCCCAGAATAAGTATGAATTGCAGGAGAATTTTGAAACAATTGTAAACCTAGGATGTCCTAGGTCAGTGATGGTTAACCTTTTTTCCCTTGGGTGTGCGAGCGATAGCATGCGCACGTGCCCACACCCATAATTCAATGCCCCCCATGCACGCCCTGCCCCTGTGCATGTGTGCGCAATACCCCGCACTGCCCCTCCCCTGCTCAGGCTTGCGCAACCCTTCTGCACTCCCTCACACCCCGCCCATGTGCACGCAACCCCCCCATGCTCTGTTTTGGGCCTAGCAGGCCTCACTGAAGCCTCTGGAGTTCCGGGCACTTTTTCACCCTCCCCAGGCTCTAGAGGCTTTCCTGGAGCCTCCAGGAGGGTGAAAATGGCTCCCCCCGGACCTCCGGAGGCTGGAAACGGTCTGTTTCTGGACTTCCAGTAGGCCCATTTTTCACCCTCCAAGAGCTTCCATGCGAGCCCTGCACTTACCTGGCATCCAAAACAGGCTGCATGGAGACTCCTGGGAGGGGCACAGCAGCGTGGGCATGCACACGCATCTTCCTGGGCCTGGTGGCTCAGCAGTCTCAGCAGACTAAAGCATTGTCTGCAATTACTTAAGTTCAAATCTGACCAGGCTCAAGGTTGACTCAGCCTTCTATCCTTTCTAAAGTAGGTAAAATAAGAACGCAGTTTGTGGGGGCAATAAGCTGACTTTGTATAAATATACAAAAGTATGAAGGCTATTGCTTAACGCATTGTAAGACGCCCTGAGTCTCCGGAGAAGGGCGGCATATAAATCAAATTAAAATAAAATAAAAAATAAATTCCATATGCACAGCAGAGACCCCAAAATCAGTGGCTGATGGGAGATATGTGCGAATGCACGGTGGAGCTGACCTAGGAAGACGGATCACGTGCCCACAGAAATGGCTCTGTGTGCCCCTTGTGGCACGCGTGCCATACGTTCACCATCATGGTCCTAGGATATCCTTTTTTCTTTTAATATGCTCATTTTTGAAGTCAACTGAAGTGTCAAATGTTTCCTCTGTTATATTAAATCATATGGGGAATATGGGGGAAAGTTTCAGCTGAAGAAATAGGACAGCAAATGAGGAATATTAATTGCAGAATCTATATTGGGCCTTTTTATATGCTTAAAATTAAATAGCAATACTAGTGGATTGAATTTTGCTGTAGGTTATTGCATCTTGAACAAAAAAGTGAGGGAAAAGGCTATTAAATGTTTTTATTGTTGTTATTAAAAATAGGGCATCTATGGTTGATAGGGAAAATTGTATTGAGGAGGCAGAAAAAATGCACTTGACAATGACTAAAGTAAAGATCTGAAGAGTGTTTCATAAAAAAGATTCAGCTCACAGAATATTTCAACTCTCTGCTTCTCCCATTAAGATAAAAAATCTTTTAAATCTTTTAAAACCCTTGTTCATTAAAAACAACACATGAAAAACAACTGCTTGAGATTACGTTGAAGTTTAGCACATTGTAGACAATTTAAACAAGAATAACAACAAAAGTCTGCTTCAAATTGAACTCAGACCTGATCATTTTCTGGAGACACATTTCTACAATTTGGAAATGGTTTTCCAGTACTTTCTTTTGGGATTTTATTTATTTATTTTGCAAAATGGTTTCCTATTCAGATGCAAATCAATCAGACCATGCTTAGTTCTTCAAGTTCAAACACTGTAAAAAAAGGTTGTTTGGAGAAAACAAATCCATGAGAGGAACGTAGCGTATATAATACATTACGAATGTGGAAAATATAAATTCTCCCAACAAATTTGGGCAGAGGGAGGATGAATCTTCCTTTGTTTTTCAACCTACATGGAAAAAGTAAATGTGTGTATGTGTGTGTCACTCTGTCTGTCCCTCCGTCCATCTGTCTTCAACCTTGAGACTCTAGAAAGAGAGCAGAGAAGAGCAACAAAGATGATTAGGGGACTGGAGGCTAAAACATATGAAGAACAGTTGCAGGAACTAGGTATGGCTAGTTTAATGAAGAGAAGGACTAGAGGAGATATGATAACAGTGTTCCAATATCTCAGGGGCTGCCGCAAAGAAGAGGGAGTCAAGCTATTCTCTAAAGCACCTGAGGGTAGGACAAGAAGCAATAGTTGGAAACTAATCAAGGAGAGAAGCAACTTAGAACTAAGGAGAAATTTCCTGATAGTTAGAACAATTAATCAGTGGAACAACTTGCCTGCAGAAGTTGTGAATGTTCCAACACTGGAAATTTTTAAGAAGATGTTGCATAACCATTTGTCTGAAGTGGTGTAGGGTTTTCTACCTAAGCAGAGGGTTGGACTAGAAGACCTCCAAGGTCCCTTCCAACTCTGTTATTCTATTCTAACCTTGATTTCTGGCAACTTCATGTCCATGCCCACATAGTTTCCCTGACAACCCTGAGAAGTGGTCTGTCACTAATGTCAGGGTTCCAAGTAACAGACACAATGAAATCAAAACTCGGAGGCCTGGAGTTTCCTCAAAGTAAGACTTTATTAGGAATGCCATATTGGCACAGGTGGTGAAAATCCAACTCTGAAGAAATCGAGATTTTCCCCACCCAAATCAAAACCCAAAGTTCATGCCCCCAGATCACACATCCATCACATGGTCCAATCAGGTCACAGTCCTCCTTCGGCTGTCTCTGGTCCATGCCTTCCAACCACCTGATGGGGATGTCTTTGGCTCCCTCAAGAAATAATGTTATTTTGGCTACAGTTTCCCCTCTGCTAACTCATCTTCCCCCCCCTCACGTTACCACAACTGCAACTGGCCTTGCTGTGGCAACCCTGAAGATTTCCAAAATAGTTTCAGGGCTCACAATTAGTTTCTTTCTTCTAGAACAGAGCTCAACTTTCCTCTCTAGGGTTGAGAGAGTCATTGGGCTTTCATGCAAAGAGAAGACTAAGTATGGTTTTCCCACGCCTAGTCCAGCACCTTAATCAGGGGTGGGCTTTAAAACTTTTAGCAAGGGATTCTCTGCCTGGTTGCTGGGCCATGGTGGGTGTGGCCTAGTTGGTCTCCTATACCATGGGGGGAGGCAATTTTGCCTGCCCCTGGCTCCGGAAGCTTTCCTTGAACCTCCAGGAGGGTGAAAACAGCCTCCCCAGGCTCCGGAGGCTCCTCTGGAGGCTGGAACAGAATAGTTTCATTTCCGGTCATCCCGAACATCCGGTAGGCCAGCTTTTTGCCCTCCCCGAGCCTCCGTACACGTCCAGCACTTACCTGCATCCAAAATGGGTCACGTGGGGACTCCTGGGAGGAGTGGGGTGAGGTGGGAGGGGCCACCCAGGGAGTGGGATTTGGTGGTTCTCCAAACTGCACAGAATCTTAGCTAGAGGTTCTTCCAATCCCTTGCAAACCCCCAGCAGCCCACCCCTGACCTGAATCCCTCTACTGCTGGCTTTCTGTGAAAGTTACATCATTTTAGGCGATGCAAGTCCTTTGCAACTGGGCTGATCAATACATATCCAGTCCATTATTAAGTGAATCATGGCGGTTGTTAAGTTATTAACACGGATGTTAAGTGAAACTGGTTTCCCCCATTTACTTTGCTTGTCAGAAGGTTGCAAAAGGTGATCGTATGACCCCGCAACACTGCAACCATCATAAATGTGAGTCAGTTGTCAAGCATCCAAATGTGAATCACGTGACCATGGGGATGCTGCAATGGTCATAAGTGTGAAAAATGGTCATAAGTAATTGTCGGAAGAAAAATCCAGGTCCAGTTCCAAGCTGGGAATAAAATGGAGGCTGCTTAAAAGAAAGAAAGTCCATGTCAGCTCTGGAAGCCATCTTTTTCTTTGGATCTTCAGGGCTGCCACACTTAGTGCTGTGGGAAACCGGGAGGGGGAGAATTTCATGGAGTTGTAAAGATATCTAGCCATAATAACTTAATAATTATTAACATAATAATTATTTTCTCTGGGAGTCAAGATTGTTCGGCCTGCACCTGGACTGACGTGACTGAAAGGCATCTCCAGTTGGGACGGTGCATTGATTGGACCATGTGATGGACATGTGGGTGCCGGGAAGGGACTTGGACTTTCTTTTGGGTGGGGAAAACCTGGAAGCTTTCAGATTCAGGTTTTTCCTGATGTGCCAATATGACATCTCTAATATATTGGAATTTTGAGGAGCTTCTAGCCTCAGAGTCTAGAAGGAACCCTGACAGTCCATTTATTGATGAGCAGAACCAACACACACACACACAGCATGTCAGACCATGCTGGTTCTGTTCATCAGTAAACAGAATCCTTCTTTCCAATCAGCCTCCATTTTATTTCCAGGGCCTTTCTCCCAACTTGGAACTGGAACTGTTTTTTTCTTCCAACATCACTTTTTTTCAGTGCTGTGGTCACTAAGCGAACTGTTGTAAGTCAAAGACTATCTGTACTCTATTTCTTCCTGCTTGGTATCTCTCAGATAACCCTGACATTCAGCTTTGATCATTTTTTCGCACTGCTCTCCCAGATGTTACAGATCAAGTATCAACTATTGTTTTCCCCCAGACAAGTGAACAGTGTGAATCTTTGATCTTTGATTGACATGCCATGGTTATAATGGTGTGTTCGAAAATCATATGTATGCCAAAGGGGGAAAAAAAACGCTTTAGTGGGAGGGTGGAACAAAAAAGAACATCAAAGAAAAGATTAGAGTTTGTGAAGACACGCTGGAACTAATAAAAGCAAGCAAGACGCTCGGGGCTGCAGAGAAAAGTGGAAATGTTATTATAATGTTGTCAGGGAATCTGACTTTTCATTAAAATCATCCAGAAGAAAAAAAAATCAGCTCTGCTATAATCCCACTGTCTGCCTGTGAAATAATTTTGACAAGCTCCATAATCATCCTCAAATACTCGCTATGTTGCGTGTCTTGCCAAATCTTTGGCAAGCTCTGACCCAAACAACTGCTTATCCTTTCTTAGGAAGATTGGGAGCATTTTAACATACAGCCGGCGACTTGGGGGTCTTAATGCATATTATTTTCCATTAGTATCCAGAGGGAGCTCATCCAGTTATGTAACCATCCTTACTAATCTTCCTTGCAGCATTTTGGGATTGAACGTATCCCTAAAGTCTTTCTATTATTCTAGGTCAGTTTATTGGCCAGCTATCAGGGTGGGGCACGATGGGGTGAGGTGGGGCAATGTTGGAGACATTGCATTAGGAGAGATCTCATCTTGTTTTAGTCCAATACTTTGGCCTCGACTTACAACAGTTCTTTTATAGTGACCGTTTGAATGTAGAACAACCTTGAAAAAATAGACTTATAGCAATAGCACTTAGACTTATATACTGCTTCCCAGTGCTTTACAGCCCTCTCTAAGAGTCAGCCTATTGCTCCCAACAATTTGGGTCCTCGTTTTACCCACCTTGGAAGCAGTGGTGGGTTCCTCCCGGATCGGCCCGGTTCTCCCAAGCCGGTAGTGGTGACGATATGATGTCACCGAACCGGTTCTGTGCCCTCCGCCCCCCCATGCCCCCCGCCTTATTCTTACCTTTTATTTGGCCCCACCCCCAATCTATTGCTGCCTCCTGAGTCCCAGCTGATGGCTAGAGGGAAAAAGACTGTTTAAACTCTTGCTGCGGGGCTTCAAAGGGCCGCCCTTCAGCTGATCAATGTTAAAAGAAAATAAATGGGTAGAGCAGTGCCTGCAAAAAATAAATGGGTAGATCGGTACAGCTCTGCAAGCAGTTAAAAGCCTGGTAGACCAGTACCTCTGCTAAATCCTACATAATTGTCATATGACCATCAAGCCACACCCACAAAATAAGTCACGCCCATAAAACCCAGGCAGCCAGCAGTCAGCAGAAGCAGCCTGTTGTACTGCACTCTAACCACTGCACCATCGCGGTGCTTATAATCATTTCTCATGCAAAAGTTATGGCATCCCCATGGTCACGTGATCAAAATTCAGATGCTTAGCAGCTTATTCAGATTTATGATGGGTTGTGGTGTTCCAAGGGTCATGTGCTTCCCTTTGGTGGTTTTCTGACAAGCAAAATGAATGGGGAAGCCAGATTCATTTAACAGCTGAGTTACTAATTTGACAACTGCAGTGATTCACTTAACAACTGTGGCAAGAAAGGTCATAAAATATTGCAAAACTCATATAAAAGTTAAAAAAAAAAGCCTCTGATGATTGCGCGGCTCAGCTGGGATGGTCAGAGGCTTTTTTTTTTTTTAATTGAAAAAGTTTTACAATACAAAATTTTTTCCATTTTCTCCCCCCCCCCAATCCCCCTCCCCTACCCCTCCCATCGTCCCTCCCCAACCCTTTCCCTCCCTATCCCCCCCTGACTTCCGCTACAAGTTTAAAAAAAACAAAATTTAGAACAAGGGAAAAAGAAAAAGATTATTAAATATTCAAATTCTAAATTAAACAAATTTCGAAAGAGGAAAAGAAAGAGAAGGAAGAAAGAGGGCAAAAAAGTAAAAAACAAACTAACAAGAACAAACATTAATATATTTAAACAATATTATAATAAAAAAAATAGTTATAATTAAAAACACCATTATAGTTCTATCCTAACTACACCCTTAACTAAAGAGAAAAAAAAAAACCCCAAAAACATAGAACACAAAGAATATATATGCATATGTAGTTATAATCATACGGTTATATCATAAAAAAGATTATCTTTTATTTAATTCATTTCTCAGTCTATATAATCCAAATTTCGATCTTCTCTTCAACTTGATTGATGTCAAATATATTTCCTCTCATAAATCCGCTTCAATAATCTTCATCTTGCCGCTGCCCCCATCAGCAAAGTAAAACATTTCTCCACACAACCCCCCGAGTGACTTTATATAAGTAAAATCCAACCACGAAGATATTCACTCCTCTAGGAAAAAATCATTCCAACTAGCTTATACTATACCTAAAAATAGGCTTTTGCAGCCTTTCAAACAAAAGCTGCATTCCCAGATGTTCCTTTGAAATTAGTTCAAATCCTGCCACCCTTTGCAATTCAACCCTTCGGGTTATAAAATGTTTTCAAGTTCTTAGTCTTCTTCTAAGCGATATGTTCCACCAAAATATATAATTGGGTAACCAATGATCGCTGCTAGTTTTGCAGCAATCTATCAAAACTCAGGATATCATGTCCAATTCAGGATAAACTTCATAGTAAAAGTTTTTATAATCCATTTTAATATGTGAGTTTAAAATTAATCCAATTTCGAATAAACTTTTAACCAGTTATTGTGCTTAATCCATTTTTTCCAAATCTTTCAATGCTTTCAGATTCAGTATCAAGCAATTCACGATGCTCTTTGAATTTATCACCTGTGGTTTCCAGTCGGATTTCTTCGTTAAATTCTAATTCCTGTCGATTAGCATCAACCCCCATGTCTTGAAGAGTATTGGACCTCTGCTGCTGGTCATCTCGATATAAAACTTTGTTTTTTGAATCTTCCTCCAGCAGTTCAAGGTCTTGTAATCCCCCAGAAACACTGGGGCATTCAGTTTTCTCATCCAAAAAAATCCATAATAGAATCCTCTGGACAACCACCAAAATCTCCTTTTACTTTTAACACACTTTGATTTTCTTCTTTCTTTTCACATTTTGCAAACTCTGTTTTTGACTTTTTATTCTTGAGATGTTTCGATGCTCCCTTAAAAATATTTTGATAAAAATATTCTGCTTTTTCAATAGTATTCAAACAATGTCTCACACCTTGATATCTAAAAATTATACCAGTTGGAAAGTCCCATCTAAATAGGATATTACTTCTCTTCAATTCCTTGACCAAAAAATCAAAATCTTTCCTGTCTTTTAAAACCTTCGAAGGTAACTCTTTGAAGACCCTGATTCGTGTGCCAGCTACCTGCAGTCTATCAGAATAAGACTTTTGTAGAATATCATCTCTCAGTCTTTTATCAGTGAAGTAGACAACAACATCTCTAGGCAAATTCCTTTGTTTAGCGAAACGTGAGTTAACTCTGTAAACTTTCACAATAGAGCCCAAAATTAGTTCATCTTGTAACTTTAATAATTCTGCAAAGGCCTTTGCACAAGTTGTCCTTAGGTTTTCTCTGTTATCTTCTTTTATCCCTCTCAATCTAATTGCAGATTCCATAGACTTAATTTGAAGCATAATAACATCATTCTGAATATTATGGTTATTGGCCTCTGCTTCCAAGAGTTTCATTTGTAACTTTCCTTCCATCTTTCCTAGCAGTCCAGACTTTTCTGAAGAGTTGGGTCTTCATATAATGCGTCTGAAGTAAGGTAATTTGATCTTCATCATGTGTGCCTTGAGTGAAAACTCTAGATTGATTTGTTGATGATGCAACTGTTTGTTTTCTTGGCTATCAAAGGTATTGTTGGGAATCTTCTCTAACACGGTTCAGAAGAATCAATACTCTTTCTATCCTGTTTCTTCAAAGTCCCATTTGCTTTTTCATAGAGTGTATAGAGAGAAGAGCAGCAAAGATGATTAGGGACTGGAGGTTAAAACATATGAAAAACGGTTGGTGGAATTGGGTTTGTCTAGTTTAGTGAAAAGAAGGACAAGGGGAGACATGATAGCAGTGTTCCAATATCTCAGGGGCTGCCCCCAAAAAGAGGGAGTCAAACTATTCTCCAAAGCACCTGAGGGTAGGACAAGAAGCAATGGGTGGAAACTAATCAAGGAGAGAAGCAACTTAGAACTAGGGAGAATTTCCTGACAGTTAGAACAATTAATCAGTGGAACAATTTATCTCCAGAAGTTGTGAATGCTCCAACACCAGAAGTTTTTAAGAAGAGGTTGGATAATCATTTGTCTGAAGTGGTGTAGGGTTTCCTGCCTAAGCAGGGGGTTGGACTAAAAGACCTCCAAGATCCCTTCCAACTCTGTTATTCTATTTTGTATGTAAGAGATGAACAAGCTGAGCCCAAGAGTTGTTTTTACCTCTTTCATCATCAGTTTGGTGTCCTAAACCCTCAACAGAGACCTAAATTCACCCTTTGTCCATTGATTCTTATCTGGGGCCAATTTGCATTGATATTTAGTAGGTCAGATTCTTGTGTATAGGTAACATGGAATAAACTCAGTTTATTTACTCCATCTGACTCCTGATTTCTTGTATCTAAAAGTGTCACGGGGAACAACATGGCTTGCACGATCTTTGTAGATGTGGACGCATCATGGTATCTGAACAACTTCTCCAAGGGAAGCAACATCTTCTCCAAGACAAGTAACCTAAAACTAAGGAGAAAATTCCTAACACTGAGAACAATTTATTGTGGTGGCACAATGGTTAGAATGCAGTATTGCAGGCCAATTCTGCATTCCACTGCCAGTCGTTCCATCCTGACTGGCTCAAGGTTGAGTTAACCTTCCATTCTTCTAATATCAGTAAAATGAGGACCTAGATTATTGGGGGCAATATGCTGACTCTTTAAACCGCTTAGAAAGGGCTATAAAGCACTATGAAATGGTGTATAAATCTAAGTGCTATTGTTAACCAGCGGAACAAATTGCCTTTGGAAATTGTGGGTGCCCCAACATTGAAGGCTTTTAAGAAAAGACTGGACAGCCATCTATCAGAAACAGTATAGGTCTCCTGAGAGAGCAGGGAGTTGGATTAGATAACCTCAAAGGTCCCTTCCAACTCTGTTACTCTTGCTAAGGTTTTCATGACTCCCATTCTATCAAGTGCTGGTCTGTGATATATTTCTTGACCGCTTGTTCCTTTACTGTTGATGATTGATCTTAAAAGGTAGAAACTATCCAGCATTTCAATACCTTCACTCCAGTGATGGGATTCAAATTTTTTTACTACCAGTTTGTGGGCATGGCTTGGTGGGTGTGGCATGGCATGGCATGGCTTGGTGGACGTGGCTTGGTGGGCGTTGCAGGGGAAGGATACTGTAAAATCTCCATTCCTATCCCACTCCAGGGGAAGGATAGTGTAAAATCTCCATTTCCTCCCGATCAGCTGGGACTTGGGAAGCAGAAAATAGATGGGGGAGGGGCCAGACAGAGGTGGTGTTTACCGGTTCTCCAGAACTGGTCAGAACCTGCTGAATACCACCTCTGCTTCACTGTCATCTCTAAGGCTGGATGTAATAAATAAATAAAATAAACTTGGACAATAAATGAAAATAATAAAAACCAATAGAATTAATAAATAAAGCAAACAAATAAACCAAATAGATCAACACAAAAACATGAATTTGGAGCTCCTCCTTCACACTAATGTCACTAGACAATCACTATGAACAATGGGTCCAAACTGCTTAAAATATCTCATAGGATTCCTAATACAAATGACTAGCAAGCTTCAATCAATAACTACTAGGATCAAATTGAGGGATGTGGTGGCTCAGTGGCTAAGATGCTGAGCTTCTCAATTGAAAGGTCAGCAGTTCAGCGGTTCGAATCCCTAGTGCCGCATAACGGGGTGAGCTTCTGTTACTTGTCCCAGCTTCTTCCAACCTAGCAGTTTGAAAGCACATAAAAAATGCAAGTAGAAAAATAGGGACCACTTTGGTGGGAAGGTAACAGCATTCCATGCGCCTTTGGTGTTTAGTCATGCCAGCCACATGCCCACGGAGATGTCTTCGAACAGCACTGGCTCTTCGGTTTTGAAATGGAGATGAGCACCACCCCCTAGATCAAATTAAGGTAATAAATTCATATGTTTATCACGTAATTCAAAGCTGCTTGAAAAATCTGTTTCCTTCCTCCATCAATACATACTAATTCTACTTAGGTTGTTCTTTGAAGGAAGTGTGAATTTTTCCACCTCAGGATAAAGAATAAAGTGGGCCTAACCATAGAAGATTGTGAATGAATGAATGAATGAATGAATGACCTATGCCTGTTCTTCTAGATCACGGGTGTCAAATTCATTGCATCACTTTGATGTCATGTGATTTATTGTGATTTTTTTGCCTTCACAGAGCTGGGATGGGTGTGGCCTGCATGTGATGCATCTGGCTCGTGAGCTGCCATTTGACACCACTGCTCTAGATAGAGGTATCCAAGCTTGGCAACTTTAAGACTTGTGGACTTCAACTCCCAGAATTCCCTAGCCATCATCTGGCAGTTAAAGTCCACATGTCTTAATTTTTCCAAAGTTGGACACCTCTATCTTGATCTTTTGGACCACTCATCCATTCAACCTGCCAGTGTCTACTCTGATGGGCAGTGACTTGTCAACATCTATGACAGTGTCAGCCTCCGCCTTTCCCTGCTTTGGCTGTCATAGTAACGGAGGGAGGGGGGTTTAGGTAGCTGGGCTATGAATGAATCTAAGAAACAAAACCAATTCCTAAGCTGTTATCAGGCCAACGGACACTGCATTCCTGGATGCTGACACGGCCAGACGTGTGCTCCCACCTGACCTCTGGGAGACCTTTGGATTTGATGATTTATGGTGGACAGTGGGAGAGGATGCTTTCTATATGTAACTTTTGTGCTTTTTGCCTCAGAATCCTGCTTTCCATGGTTGCGTTCATTTCATATCTAGTAAAAGTACCATACTTTAATCTATGATGAAGTCTGGGTTTTCCTTTCCTGGATACTGAAGGAAGCATATTAAGCAGGATTCTCACACTCAGCCATCCCGAACAACACCGAGGGGGCTGAAATCCACAGAATGTCTGATCAAGAAAGTGATTTAGATCAGATGGGGGCATATGGCTCGGCGATGTCTTCATATCAGCTGGGAGAAGAGACCGCGGTGTGGATGGAGAATTTACAGCTGAGAGAGGAGCCAGACGAAGCCTGATGGTCGAAGGGAGTAGGAAGGTTGCCGGACCTGGGGAAGATCCCCCACGGAGTAACCAGCTCCAGACCCCGAAAAGGAGAGGCAGTGTGGCTGCAAGAGCAAAAGGAAAGCCTCATGATGACACAAGCACTACAACTCATCCACGATGTTGAAGAAAGCCGAAAAAAACGTGAGTTTTATGCAACCCCTGAAGGGAAGGGAAGAGAATACTCCAAAGTAAATCCAGAGGAAGGGGCTTGTGGGGGAGAGGAAGAGGGAGCTGGCGAAGATACATCCCAGGCTTTGGGTAGTCAAGCGAGGGATGCAGCAGTCCAGGGACCCCCAGCCTTGCAGGCCCCACCCCGCAGACACAAGAAACCAAAAATTCTCCCCCTGCCTGGAAAATATGGAGGAGACCCAAAAACCCTGGGGCTTTTCTTAACCCAAGTGTGCAATCACATGCAAGACTGGGGGGAAGACTACCTGTCGGATGCAGCTTGAGTGAGATGTGTCACTAGCGCCTTAGAGGGAGTGGCAGCTGAATGGATGGTGGTCCTCCACAATAACAATTCCCCCCTGCTGCGTAATTACAACCAGTTCATGGCAGCTCTTGGGAGGCATTTTGAGGACCACCTAGCTGAGCGGAAGGTGAGACTCCAAATGAAAAGTATCCAGCAGGGCCAGAGATCAGTAGCGGAATACACCCAAGAATTTCAGGAGCTGGTGCCATACATGACAGGGTGGTCAGAAATAGCTCTGCTGGAGAGTTTCAAAGACGGACTGAATGAGGAAATCTACCACGACTGTAGAGCACGGGTGGTCCCCGAAGATCTGCACAGTTGGTACATAGCAGCTGAGGATGCGGAAATCGAGATAGGCCGAAGTCGACTCCAAAGAGGGCGTGCTGGGGAGCCTTCATCCTCCTACTACCACAGGGAAGCCCCAAAGATGGCCGGTGGGAGGGCGGAGTCCAAACCCAAGCCGAAACCCTTCACGTGTTTCAAATGTGGCATGAAAGGTCACTGGGTTGCTGAGTGTTCCTCCAAGCCAGTGCCAAAACCTACCAGCAGAGGGCCTAAGAAGACCGACAAAACATCCACAAAAGTTCGTGAAACCGCGAAGGAAGGGGAAGTCGTTGAGTTCGCTCCCCGGGCCAAGAGTGAGTTGGGAACTCCGACCAACGCAGACGACAGCGAGACCGACTCCGACTCTGATGATCTGGTAAGTCACACTGAGGGCCCCATGCTCATCCCTGTAGAACTAAGGGTGCCATCCACAGGGGCCCACACACAGATGCCAGCCTTATTAGACTCGGGGTGCACCAGATGCATTATCAGCCCGAAAGTAGTAGAGGAGATGGGCCTGAGACTGAAAGCATTGAAAGGCCTATTGCGTTTTGTCAGCTAGATGGATCGATGGGGGGGGGGGCAACCAGTTTCATAACAGAACCCCTTGAAATGAAATTAGGGGACCACGTAGAGACTCTCAATTTTATTGTGGCCCCTAGCATGGAACGACCCCTTATACTTGGCCTGCCCTGGTTACGTAAATGGAACCCGCGAGTTAACTGGAAAACAGGGGTTTTGCGCATTCGCGCTAGGAACCTGCCACTAGAGAGGAAAGAACCCCCCCTTGAGGGCGGAGAGGAGCACGAAGAGGCAGAGATGGCAATAGACCACATTGAAGGGGAGGAGAAAATTCCAAAGGAGTATTGGGATCTCCGTGAAGTCTTTAGTGAGAAGGCCTCGGATGTGCTACCCCCGCACAGGGCTACGGACTGTACCATTGAGATACTCCCTGGAGTAAAGCTCCCTAAGCCAAAAATTTACCCAATGACCTCCCGTGAGCTGGGGGAACTACAAAATTTCATTGACAAAAACCTAGAACGGGGTTTCATCCAACCAGATAGACCACGGGTGGCTGCACCAGTTCTGTTCCGGGAGAAGAAAGATGGTTCCTTTCGTCTAGTAGTTGATTATAGGAACTTAAACGCTATTTGCGTGGAAAATGTCTACCCCTTACCCCTCATGAAGGACATGCTAGCGCACTTAGGGAAGGAAAAAATTTTCACCAAACTAGACTTACAGGAAGCTTACTACAGAGTGTGAATTAAGGAGGGGGATGAATGGAAAACTGCATTTAACTGCCCGCTGGGATGTTTCCAGTTCCGAGTACTCCCTTTTGGGCTACAAGGGGCTCCTGCGGTATTCATGCAATTGATCAATGAAGTTTTGCATGAGCATTTGTACAAAGGGGTGCTGGTTTATTTGGATGACATTCTCATCTACTCTGAGAACATGGCCAACCACGTGAAATTAGTGCGCAGCGTCCTGAAAAAACTCAGGGCTGCTGAACTGTATGCAAAACTTTCTAAGTGCGAATTCCACCAAACCAAGATTGACTATCTTGGATATCGCATCTCCCAGGGGGGAATAGAAATGGACCCTGCGAAGGTTCGGGCGGTGTTAGAATGGACGGCACCACGCACCCGCAAGCAATTACAAAGTTTCTTGGGGTTTGCTAACTTTTATCAACAGTTCATCCCCTCGTTCACCAAAATCGCACTGCCAATAACTAATCTCCTGAAAACCAAAGGTGAAGGAAAACCAAAACCCTCCAGACCTCTTGAATGGACTATGGACTGCCAGGCAGCATTCGAAAAGCTGAAACGGCTGTTTGCTGCCGAACCAGTCCTCAAACACCCAGACATGGATGAACCTTTTGTAGTACAGGCAGATGCCAGTGACGTCGCAGTAGGAGCCGTACTTCTGCAAAAGAATGCAGATGGGAAACTACAGCCTTGTGCCTACACATCCCGGAAACTGTCCGAAACTGAAAGGAGGTGGGCCATATGGGAGAAAGAAGCTTTCGCTGTATGCTGGGCACTTCTAACCTGGAGACAATTTCTCGAAGGAGCTAAGCATCCTTTTGAAGTATGGACTGATCATAAAAATCTCGAGGCTTTAAAAACCCCACGTAAGCTGTCGCCAAAACAACTTCGCTGGGCCCAAAACTTCAACTGTTTTAACTTCACCTTGCGCTACCTCCCTGGTGGGAAGAATTTCATGGCAGATGCTCTGTCCAGATTGCCTCAATACAACAGCACCAGGGAGGAAGTGATTCATCCAATTGTCCCTTCAGCCCAACTGGCGGCACCAGTGACTACCAGAGCACAGTCGAAGAGTGACCCTCGTGCGAGCCTCTTGGGCGATTTGCTCCAGAAACTACAAGAGACTTTGAAAACCAACGAGTGGTTCCAAGCCCACTCAAATGAATGTATACTTCGTGATGGTCTAGTTTGGATTGGAGCTAAATTGTATGTTCCAGCCAGCCTACAAGTAACAGTTCTGCAGCACGCTCATGACTCCAAAGTGGCGGGGCACTTTGGTTTTGTCAAAACCTTATCCGACAGGCAGGTGCTTTTCAAAGATTATCTACTGATCCTATTCCTTTTGATTGATCATGATAGGGCTTCAAGCTGGAGCCTCCTATAACTAAAGCAGGCATGTTTAAGCCTGAATATAAGTTTATTTTGATATTCTGGAAGTCCCTCAGGACCTGGTTCTATTATGAGGCCTAGAGTACCCAAGAAACTGGAGACATGCATAGATGGTTCCATTGCAAAGCTGCTTAGTCTTATCCTTTCTTTGCCAATGGAATTTTCCATCTCCATTTTTTTTAAAATAATGTTACTTTTCAAAGTGATTTTTATATCTTGTTTTTATATTTGTGTTTTATATGATCGTTGTATGTCACCGCAGGTCAATTTTCATGAGATGGATGGCCAATTAATAAAATAAACCATCAATACATTTTTGATCTTCCTCAAGCACTGCCATTTTGTTCTCTGTGAGTTGGTCTGACTTCAGTTTTGTCTCCTTAGGCACCTTAAAGTCTCTGTTCAACATGGCTGCATAATGAGAAACCTCACTTGGAAGGTGAATTACAGTAGAAAAACATCCCCCCCCCCCCGGCAATAGAGAAAGTGATAGGTTTTCATCACTTTTAAGAATTTACTTGAATGTGAGTAACATTATGTAAAACTCCATCAGAATAAAAGTGAAAAAGAGCTTTAAGCAATGCTAATACGTTGCTGTGACTATTCCATCTGGAGCTTTGTTGAAATCTTCGACAGACTGGACTTCTTTGAGATTTTTTTCTCTGACCTTTGCACTAAGACTCCAATATAAAAAGGATCTAACAATTTCAAGAGCTGAATTGGATGTTCAGCCAGCTATGTGGTTGTGGTATAATCGACCATGTGATAGTATTATTTTGGACTTCACAGAAGGGATTCTCTTATTTAAATGCCCTTATAGCTTTCCCTATATGTAAAAGTATGCAATGGACCCCCCCACCAAATTCATACCATTCAATGGGAGGAAATAGCATTTTCAGATAGCACAATTCATCTTGATGAAGGATAGTTATTTTGTCTTGTCAAGGTATGTGGGGTTTTTTTTTGTGAGGAGGTCATTTCAGTTATTGGAAATGATCTATAGAGATTCTCAGTCATCCAGGTCGTGGTTGTCCGAAAGGTGCTTTTTTCAGGAGGCAACTGGACTTTCTTGTTTTTTCTTTGAAGACGTTTCGCTTCTCATCCAAGAAGCTTCTTCAGCTCTGACTGGAGGGTTGGGAACGGAAGGATTTATACTCCTTGCTTTGATACATTTAAAGCTACGTTTAAAGCTATCGTCTAGCACAGTGATGGCAAACCTTTTCAGCCACAAGTCCCGAAAAGGGCGTGCACACGTCTGGGCCGCAAAACCGGAAGAGGAGCTGCCCAGGGCCCATGCGCGCACTTAAAAATGAACTTCCGGTTTCAGCTACTGAACTTCCAATCTCAGCAAGCTACTCTTCCGAGTTTCTGTGCACGCAATGATCAGCTGGCTGGCATTGCATGCTCACACAGGAAAACGGAAGATCAGCTCTTCTATTTTCCAGCACTGCCGCATGCAAAAAGGCCAGCTGATCATCGTGCGTGCATATGTGCCAGAAACCCGGAAGAGGAACAGGCGATGCTGCGCGTGCCAGGCAACATAGCTCCGTGTGCCACTTCGGGCATGCATACCATAGGTTAGCTAATAAGTGTCTAGGACAATTCACAATGCTGACAATTCAGAAAATTAACCTAAACCATTGATAAATTCTTAAACATTCATAGCAGTCTGAATCATCTGAAACAGGGGAAAAAAAAAAAACATTTTTACAAGCTTTGTTTTCTTTTCCGCTGACAAGGTTATCTGTGTATCACTTGAAAGAAAAACCTGAAAGCACATTGCTGTAACGATTGCAAATTTAATAACGTCTTGTCCCTTGTGTCTGCAAATTGAATTGATTTTATAGGTAGAATTAGGCAAAAGGATGTTCCTCAAAAGATCATCTTAAGATGTGTGTGTGTGGGGGATTGCATAAATAAAGATGTTTCTTGAAATAGCCTGTTCAAGGCTATTAAAGTTAATAATAGCATTTAAAACCAAACCTAGAAAAATGCTAGTGACCAAGGTACAGCAATGAGTGGAATATCAGAATTTGTTTCATATGTAGTCTCTCAATAGAGTGGAGAAACAGTGCTTTACAATTTTGTATACACATTAATTCATTCAATCATTCATTCATTCACTCATTCATGTATTTCTCCTATTTCTTAACTGTCCATCTCCCTCAGAGAGGGGCTGAGGATAGTGTACAGTAGAACCAATATATAAACAATGTATAAAATTAACGTTCAAATCAGAATTAATTTTAAAGCGTCATTTTTAAAATGATAAAAATAGCATTATGGAATTTCAAAAAGTGAAAAATTCCAAGATGGGGGTAGCAGTTGTTAATATACAGTAGTGGCCAAAATTGTGGAAAACTTTTGATAAAAGTGTATTTTCCAAAACAATCTAATAACACCACTTCTTTTTGGGAGCAATACCATAAAATTAGATATCAGTGGAAAGATAATTTAATCAAGAATATAATCTAATAACTTTTATGAAAGATTTGCTATTAGGATAGCAGTTACAGTATACGGAAGAAAAATGAAACACGTAGAAAAAATGAGATATACAAAAATTATCACCACAGAAAAAATGAGATATACAAAAATTATCATGCAAGTTAATACTTAGTTGGGTAACCTTTAGCATGAATGACGGCCTTACAACATTTTCCCATGGAGTGAACCAAGTTTTTTAGTTCTGCAGCTGTTGCTGGGTTGCTTCTGACTAACAAGTTTCTTGAGTCGGCTCCATAGATTTTCAATTGGGCTAAGGTCTGGGCTATTCCCAGGCCATTCCAGCAGTGGAATAGGATTATTTTGAAACTCCCCCCAAAAAAGTGGTGTTATTAGCCATCAAACCTCAAAAATATACATTGCTCAAAAAAGTAAAGGGAACACAAGTAGAAGACATCTGAGATCTGAATGAATGAAATAGCCTTACTAAATACTTTGTTCTTTACATACAGTAGCTTTGTGTTCCCTTTAGTTGTTTGAGCAGTGTATAAACTACTGTATGTAAAGAACCAAGTATTTAATAAGGCTATTTCATTTCCCCAATTTTTGCCACTACTGTAGATGTAGGGGGGTTTTTTTGTAGGGGGGTTCTTGCCACTACTGTAGGTGTAAGGGGGTTCTTTATAGTTTTGTGGGCTTCTATGTTCCCCTTGTTTAGATCCTGATTGAGCCTAAGAAGCAAATTTTCAGAACAGTAATGTAGCTAGTCAGTGATAGAGGCAAGTGAGCTAACACCCATAATGGCATCATAAGGGAAATGTAATGGGGAGGATGTTTTTCCTGAGTGACATGGATTAGGGGAAAAAACAGCTATGGGTAAGTGGCCACCACTTTTTCAGTAAATCACTTCAGCTGTGGAGTTAGTGACACCGTTGTTAAGCCACTCTGGGTTCCCCAGTGACTTTGCTTGTCAGAAGGTCGCAAAAATTGATCATGTGACCTCGGGACACTGCAACCGTCATAAATATGAGCCAGTTGCCAAGCGTCTGAATTTTGACCATGTGACCAGGAGAAAACTTCAATGGTTGTTAAGTGTGAAAAATGGTCCTAAGTCACTTTTTTCTAATGCCATTGTAACTTGGAATCGTCAGTAAATGAATTTTTCTAAGTCAAGGACTAGCTGAAGCATTCTTACTGAATATGAGCAGAGCATAAATCTAAGTGATCAAGGATAGTGAATTAGCACAGGAAGGATGCTTTGCCACAGGAAATGCATTATAGGGATAGGCCAAACATAGCAACTTCATGCTATCAGAGAAGAAGCAAAGATAAAAGAAAATATGTGTAGCTCTAGAATGGGACAACTTTCTAAGGACAAAAGGAGTCTAGATGGCGCAGCAGCTTAAGCAGCAGTTTAAGTGGTGCTTAAGTGACACCAGCTGCCTGCAATTACTGCAAGTTTGAATCTCACCAGGCTCAAAGTTGACTCAGCCTTCCATCCTTTCAAAGGTAGGTAAAATGATGACCCAGATTGTGGGGGCAATAAGCTGACTTTGTATTTTTTTTAAAAAAAGTATGAAGGCTATTGCTTAACGCATTGTAAACCGCCCTGAGTCTCCAGAGAAGAGCGGCATATAAATTACTTTTTTTTAAAAAAAAACTTGCCATGGCCATCTCGCTGCAGGACAACTCATTGTGGGACAAGTAATATCAAAGAAATATGGAATAGAATCTTTAAAGAAAGGATGCAAAAGGAGGGATACAATGAAATGTGGATGGCAAAAATTAAAATATTTTAAATACTTACATCCAATTGTTAATTGTCCCACAGCGAGTTGTCCATGCAAGCTGGCCGTGGCGAGTTGATCACAGTGAGTTGGCTGTGGCAAGTTGCCCGTTCTGGGGCAATATATATTCTTCTTTGTCTTTGCTTCTTCTCTGATAGAATGAAGATGCTGGGTTTTGCCTATTTCTATAACACACTTCTTCACTTTTTGTAATTCTATAATGCTATTTTAATGTTAAAACTTTCTAATCTTAAATTAATTCCGAGTTGAATGTTAATTTTATACATTGGTTATACATTGGTTATATTATACGCTGCCCAGAGCCCTTCTCGGAGGAAGATGGGCAGTTAAGAAATAGGATAAATACATGAATGAATGAATGAATGAATGAATGAATGAATGAATGAATGAATGAATGAATGAATAATGTTTATAGAGTTGCAAAGCACCGTCTCTCCACTCCATTGAGAGATTACATATGAAACGTGTTAGAGTTTGTTGCAGAAATCACATCCAGAAAGCACACACAGATAACTGATTCAGCAGGATTCATTAACTTCTCTTTATATACATAATACTACATGAAATAAATATACAATACTAATGGCAGATTCTTCAACGTGGTAGAGTTACAGGCAAAACACAAGCAGAGGAGAGAACAGTTTTATTTTCAATTCAGCAGACAGACTAGACCAGACTTGCTAAGTCATGCCCAGGCTCCCTGCTGCCTCCAGCAAATACTGTTTCAGTTTCCAAACAGTCCCCAGTTGCTATGCCTATTCATTGGCTGACCTTGTTACCATATCTTCCCAGTCATGAACTCTCATACACACTGACAAAATGAATACTGATATTCCACCCATTGCTGTACATTGGTCATTAGAATCTTTCTAGGTTTAAATGCTATTATTAACTTTAACAGCCTTCAACAGGCTATTGGCCATGTTGAGTTGGCCATGGAGAGTTTGCTGCGGCAAATTGTCATAGAGCCGTATAGCTCAAGCTCAAGACATATAGCTTAAAATGAAGGGTCCTTGGTGCTCTCTGGGCTTGATTGTTTTCTTGCAAGTGTTTCATTATCAAACTAGGTAAGATCATTACTAAACTAGGTAGGTAAACATCTACAAGAAAACAATCGAGCTCAGAGAGCACCAAGGACCCTTCAAGAAGCAAAGAAGAGGGAGTCTGTATCTGGGTAGAAGAAAGGCAGAAGAGCGTGAGCCTAGATGAGCAATTTCTTAAAGAAAACACAGTTGGATATATAAAAAGGGAGACCGTGTATCCTTAACTCTTATATACACCTTCTTCATAGTAAGTCAAATGAAGTTGGATCACTGATGTTAGATTTGGACTCCAGCCTAAAAATACACACAGTAAGTCACGATAGTAACTCAGGCAGATGGGGAAGGAGAAAAGCTTAAGTATTGTAGTCTTCAAATGTCCATTGCCTGGAGCACTTTTAATGGCACCACTGCTTACAGAATATATAACCCACTGTTGTAAATTCTTGATCCATCAGCTGAACACACTCAAGATATTTTTCTTAGCCTAAAGCGTATGAAACTTCAAGTATCATGATTTTATAAGCAGGGAAGGGGAAGAGTTTCCCACGGGCCAAGAGTTTCCCATGGGCCAATGTGTAGCAGGGCTGGATTTGACAATCTATGATATATTAGTGGAGAGCTTTGCTGTTCCAGGTTGTGCTCAATGTTTGGAGAGGAACAGTGAAGGTTAGGGTTAGGGTTAGGGTTAGGGTTAGGGTTAGGGTTAGGGTTAGTCTGCAGTCTGGATGAAACTGATCCCCAGATCTAAGTTTATGATATTTTGGAATGAGGAAGTTTGGTGAAAACATTTTGTGCACTCTAATGAAGGAGAGGGAGATGGGCAGGAGGAAGGGAGGGAGGGAGGAAGGAAGGAAAAGGAAGGGAGAGAGGGAAGGGAGGAAGAAAGAAGGGAGGGGGAGGGAGGGAGGGAGGAAGGAAGAAAAGGAGGAAGGAAGGAAAAGAACCAAGGTGGAGCAGTGGTTAGAGTGCAGCACTGCAGGCTACTTCATCTGACTGCTAGCTGCAGTTCGGCAGTTCAAATCTCACCGGCTCAAAGTTAACTCAGCCTCCCATCCTTCCAAGGTGGGTAAATAGGACCCAGATTGTTGGGGCAATATGCTGAGTCTGTAAACCATTTAGAGAGGGCTGTAAAAGCACAATGAAGTGGTATATAAGTGTAAGTGCTATTGCTAGTGCTAAAAGGAAGGGAGAGATGGAGGGAGGGAGGAGAAGGAAGGAAGGAAGGAAGGAAGGAAGGAAGGAAGGAAGGAAGGAAGGAAGGAAGGAAGGAAGGAAGGAATTTGCATTCAAAATACATAGATATTGCCCTCCAAGCTGGAAATGCTATTTGCTCTAAGGCAAAAGATATTAGGGTGGGGGAGAAGGGGGAGAACTCCTGCCACTTTACCATATTCAAAAAAAGAATCCATTACAGAAGTCACTTTTTTTTTAGAAAAAAAAATGCAGCTATATCATCAGGTGACCAAGAGCATGACATAGGCCAGTTATTTAATCTCTTATGTTTTCATGTCTTCTTAAGAAATTAACATAAGACCCCGCCAGCATAGAGGAGCATTTTAGGGACATCCCCCCCCCCTCAATAAGCAATCCAATTTGCCAGTGTAATATGATATATACATTGATTTTAAATGCCTATTGTGAGATCTTGAAGACGTTAAATGGGGTTGCAAGTCCTTCTCCTGATTGCAAAGCTGCTATTTAGATGATCCCCAGAATGATAAAAAGCTTGATCGAGGGATGCAATTTTTCCACCTTGCGAGATGTGATATCTCAGTGACTCTTTTCAGGAGGAATAATTGCAAAATCAGAGTGCAGATCTTTCATGGCCTTTCATGGAATATATCACCTGAACTCCTGGAAGCCCATTTCTTCTCAATAGAGCCAATCGTTCAGAATGCAGCTGGAAGAGACCTTGGAGGTCTTCTAGTCCAACCTTTTCAGACAAGTGACTGTCCATCTCTTCTTAAAAAAACCTCCAGCGATCAACATAGGAGAACAAACCCATCAGGATGAGATTCAGCAGCCCATCTGCATTTAAAAGACAAAGGCCACTCTTTTGAAGGCAGCAAAATCCACATTTTGGACAGAGAGGATCGCTGGTTTGAAAGAGGGGTCAAAGAGGTCACATATCAAAATTGAACAGCCATCTCTCAACAGAAGGGGAGGGATATGACAATAAAGTTCCAAGAAGGCTCCACACTCATTTGCATCATTCAGGTGACCCTAAGGACATAGATAAACCTCCAAGTGGCCTCAGTGACTCTAAAAGGATGCAAATGATCTGCAAGGAGTATAAAGCCTTCCATTCTCCACCATTTAGTCATTAAGAAGCTTCTTGGATGCGAAGTGAAACATCTTCAAAGAAAAATCAGAACGTCCAGTTGCCTCTTGAGAAAGCACCTTGGGGACAGCCATGAATCAGATGACTTAGAATCTCCATATTCCTCCAGTGTTGGAGCATTCACAACTTCTGGAAACAAGCTGTTCCACTGGTTAATTGTTCTCATTGTCGGGAAATTTATCCTTAATTCCAAGTTGCTTCTCTCCTTCATTAGTTTCCATCCATTGTTTCTTATCTTGCCTTCTGTTGCTTTAAGAAATAGGTTGACCCTTTCTTCTTTGTGGCAGCCCCTCAAATATTGGAACATTGCTATGTCACCTGAAACTCTTCTTTTCTCTAGACTAGCTATACCCAATTCCTGCAATCATTCATCATATGTTTTAGTCTCCAGGTCCTTAATCGTCTTAGTTGTTGTTCTCTGTACTTTCTTCCAAAGTCTCAACATCTTCTTTTACGATGTGGTGACCAAAACTGAGTGTTTTGTTGCCATGTGCTATATAGCAGAAGGGGGCAGTGGTTTAATGCATGAAGAATAATTATATTTGACTGAATGGTTATGAATCATATTTAAAATTTAATGTATTTTTTGACCTGGCCTTCTGTGTAGATCCTGACATGACATTGAAAAGCTAAATTTAGCTTCAACCAGAAAATGGTTGCAATGCTCTACCTTGGAAACATGGAGAAGGAGGAAAAGGAGCTTTCTCCAGCAGCATGAATCAAAACCTGACATGGGATAAATATCTGAATGTCAGAAGATGGCAACTTAATCTATGGTTTTTTCCCTGTCCACTGTGATATCTGCTTCAGCACAATGCAGAGAAAGGCAGAGTTATGGGTTGAAGTACTGAAGACATCAATATTACAAGCCAGGATGACATGAAAATGACAACAGAGGTGCTGGGATGTCATTGCACATATGGTATAATTTGTCATGTTTGGCACAAGTACATAAAGCACATTTACCACTCCTGTGAGAAGGACAGGAGGTGAGATTGTGAGTGATGGTCAGCCCTTTAAGGTAGACTGGTTCAAGAAACAGATACCACAGGGATTACCTGAATTTTATGTAATTGTTGAAGAACAGAGCAATACAATCTTGAAAATTGGTCCACATTTTTTTTTCCCCTTCTATCTTGTCTTATACCAAATAACGTCAAGGTAGAGTTACCTTGAGTTTCTTTCTGATACTTCCTTCAATTTCTGGTCTATGTCTTCAAGTTTCTCTGTAATGATACCTACCTTCCTCTCTTAACAGCTCTTTCAAACTTTCCCTCAAGGTAATTTCTAAATTACTTTACAGTCACCAGGACAGGGAGGGGGGGCAGGTAGATGTGATGGTCAAGAAGGCAGGAAGAGTGTTTCTGATTAACAACAAGATGAGTACAATCAGGTGCGTTATGCTGGCAAACCCAGATTTCAAGGGAATGCTTAGAGCTGTTAGGGCAGAAGGGATGGGTCCAGAGGTGATATTCAGCTGGTTCGGACCGGTTTCCCCCAACCGATAGTGGAAATTGCAGGTACGATGTTCCAAGGAGTGCAGTTTTTTGGCAGTTCTGCTGGTGGGTTATTGCAGGAAGCTGCAATTTGTTGATGTATCTTATAAAATTCTTGGACATGGTACCAAGTGCCCCGATGACAATGGGTATCCCTGTTACATGTTTCATCCATAATCGCATAGTTTTGATGGCCAGGTCATGATATTCCATGATTTTTTCCAGTTCTTTTTCTTTGACTCTGGCATCTCTCGGTACCATGATGTCAATAGATTGTACATTTCGGGTTTTGACAACTGTGATATCTGGAGTGTTGCGTTCCAAATGACGATCCATCTGTTGTGTTCCAAATGACCACCACCATCATCATCATCATCATCATCATTTCTCAAAAGCAACTGTATCCGGACAACACACTGTTCATATAGACATTGAATTTTTATGTTTAATATTAAAAAATAATAAATAAAAAACTTGCAAGTTTCTATTAGTTTAGCTTTACGATAAAAGCAATATTGACCTACAAGGCATTGGTTCCTAATTTATCTACCTTAAAGGGCTGACCTGCAATTCTAGAGCTTAAATATCCTGCCATAGACTCTCGTGGTTGGCAGCAATGAAGCAATGATGAATGTTGGGGGTTGAATGGCAGAGGCATTCAGAGGCAGACTGAGATGTTTTGTGATGTTTCTCTTGGCAATTCACAAGCAAATGAAATGGACCGACTGGGCACAGTTTGCCAAATCACCAAATACAAGAGCCCAGTCATCTCATTTTCAGTTGTCAAGAGATACACCACAAAGCAGCTCAGTCTGCCTCTGGAGATGCCAGCCGCAGCTCCTAGCAAAACACCGGAACAAAAGAAAACTAGATCACAGGCATTTAGCCTCAAAGCTCATCACTGCTTCTACTGTAGAGTTAAAATTGCTTAACAATGCTTAGTTAGAACTAACTTTATATTGGCTGGGACTCTAAAGTCAATCCATCTCATCCAAGGGCAAACAGTGAGAGAGTGTGGGCAAGGCTACATACAGAGACTCAGAAGGCAGGATCAATTGCATTTTGTAACTCCCAGAAGGTACACTAGACTAGCTGAACAAATTATGCATTTCAGTTTAGAGCAATGTTTTTTCAAACTTGGCAACTTTAAGCAGGGGTGTGCTTCAAAAATTTTAGCAAGGAATTCTCTGCCCAGTTGCTGGGTTGGCATGGCCATGATGGGCATCGCCTCGTTGGCTGCCTGCACCATGGCAGTGATTTTTGCCCTCCCTGAGCTCTGGAGGCTTTCCTTGAGCCTCCAGGAGGGCGAAAATGGCCTCCCCAGGGTCCGGAGGCCCTCTGGAGGCCTTCCCGAATTTACGGTAGGCCCATTTTTCACCTTCCTCGAGCCTCTGCGTGTGCCCTGCACTTACCTGCATCCAAAACGGGCCACTTGGGGACTCGGTCGGTTTATACAACGGTATAAATCAAGACATAAATCTTGATTTATGGCTTAGCACCGTGATGGCGAACCTATGGCATGCGTGCCAGAAGTGATATGCAGAGCCATCCCTCCGGGCACACGAGCCATCGCCCGTTGCCCTTCCAGGTTCCAGCCAGCTGGTCTTCACACGCACAGGAGTGCCGGAAACTGAAAGAGAAGCCGCTGGGTGCATATGCGCACGCTGGGAAGATGATCCGGTTTCCTGCACGTGCACTGGCCAGCTGGTCTTTGCATGTGCTTGCACGCTAGAAACCGGAAGACCAGGTGGGAGGTGCACATGCATGTGCCGGAAAGCAGAAGATCATCTTCCCAGCGCACCAGGCAGCTGCTCTTCCAATTTCCGGCATGTGCACACACGCATGTACCCCCGTTTCGGCATTCAGTGCCGAAAAGGTTCACCAATGCTGGCTTAGCAGGTAGTGCAAACCTTGTCAGTCAGTTGTGCCTTAGCTTAATGGTCCAATCATAGCTTCTTCTTTCAGAAATTCAAGTCCTTGTTCCATGGGTCAGTTATTACCTACGCATATTTCTCAAAGTCACTCATGCCCTAGTCACCTCCCGTATAGACTACTGCAATGCTCTCTACATGGGGCTCCCCTTGAAAAGTACCTGGAGGCTCCAACTGGTCCAGAATGTAGCCGCACAGGTAATTATGGGTGCATCTCATTGCGCCCATGTAACACCTCTCCTACGCAAGCTGCACTGGCTCCCGGTGGTCTTCTGGGTGCGATTCAAGGTGTTAGTTATCACCTTTAAAGCGGTCCATGGCTTAGGGCCTGGGTACTTACGAGACCATCTTTTGCCACCAATAGCCTCCCAGCGACCAGTTCGTTCTCACAGGGAGGGACTACTCAGGGTACCGTCAGTCAAATTGTGCCGACTGGTGACTCCCAGGGGGAGGGCCTTCTCTGTAAGGGCTCCAATCCTTTGGAATGAACTGCCCCCTGATATACGAAACATCCCTAATCTCCGTGCTTTCCGCTCTGCCCTCAAGACCTTGATGTTCAATCAGGCGGAGCTAAGCATGTTAACTGGGAATGATTAAAATGTTATATAATTCTGGGTTTTATTTAACTTGGGCTAAACTATGCTATAATTTTAATTATAAATTTTATGATGTTTATGTATCTTTTATTTTTTCTTGACTGTACACCGCCTTGAGTCCTGCGGGAGAAAGGCGGTATAGAAATATAATAAATAAATAAATAAATAAATAAATAAATAAATAAATAAATAAATAAATAAATAAATAAATAAATAAATAAATAAATAAATAAATAAATAAATAAATAAAGGATACAAACTGCAATAGAAGAGAACATTGGTAACTCAGGGTTGAATTGTGGGTCCTTTGTACTCTCTGAGCTTGTTTTTTTTTTTCTTTGCAGGGTTTCATGACCCAATTATTAATGTCATCATGCACTGATGATGTTATTTAGTTGGATAATGAAATATCTTCAAGACAACCCCAAAGCTCAGAGAGCACCAAAGTCCCCGCAATTCAATCCTGAGTTACTAATGCTCTTTTTTATTGCAGTTTGTATTTTTTGAGAATAGAATATTTATTATTTATTTATTTATTATTAAAATTTATATGCTTCCCTTCTCCCATAGGACTCGGGGTGGCTCACACAATAAAAACAAGAACAATGATGAGGACCATACAATATTAAAATCCAATCCAAAAATTAAAATCTCCAAATTAAAAACCCCATAATCGGTCAGGGAATTTGATGGAAAAGCCATGTCTTAAGGCAGGTGCAGAATGTGCAGAGATTGGGAGCCGTCCGGAGCTCGGTGGGTAACCCATTCCAGAGGGTCAGTGAGGCCACAGAGAATGCCCTCATCATCCGACAAAGTCTAGATGACGGCACCCAGAGGAGGGCAGTTCTATGAGAACATACAGGACAGTGGGAGGCCGGTAGGAGGTGGTCCTGCAAGTACCTCAGGCCCATGCCATGGTACTTGAATACAATAGAATAGAATTTTTATTGGCCAAGTGTGATTGGACACACAAGGAATTTGTCTTGGTGCATATGCTCTCAGTGTACATAATACAGTGTATAGGTAATAGCAGACCTACAGAATCATAGAATAGACTAATAGAGTTGGAAGGAACCTAAGTGGTCTTCTAGTCCAACCCTGTGCTTGAGCAGGAGACTATAGTATTGCCAGGATTCCAAGTAACACCCCCAACGAAAGAAGACTCCAAGGCCAGAAGTTCCTCAAAGTTCCACTTTATTAGAGATGTCATATTGGCACATCTGGAAAACCCGAATCTGAAAGCTTCCAGGTTTTCCCCATCCAGAAGAAAGAGCAAGTCCCTTCCCCAGCAGCCACATGCCCATCACATGGTCCAATCAATGTACCACCCCAACTGGAGATGTCTCCCAGTCACACCCCTCCAGGTGCAGGGCAGGATGTCCTTGACTCTCAAAGAAAAGAATGTTATTATGGCTAGATCTCTATCCACTCCATACAATCCCCCCCTCCCAGTTTCCCACAGCACTAAATATGGTGGCCCTGAAGATCCAAAGTAAAAAATGGCTTCCAGGACTGACAACTATTTCAGACAAATGCCTGTCCAGTCTCTTTTTGAAAGAGAGATGGAGCACTCATAACTTCTGAAGGCAAGCTATTCCATCGGTTGGTTGATCTCTCCATTAGGAGATTTCTCCTTAGTTCTAGGTTGCTTCTCTCCTTGGTTAGTTTCCATCTGTTGTTTCTTGTCATGCCTTTTGGTGTTTTGGAAAATAGTTGACTTCCTTGTCTTTGTAGGAGCCCCTCAAATATTGGAATACTGCTTTCGTATCTCCCCTAGCCCTTCTTTTCTCTAGACTAGACATACCCAGTTCCTGCAACTGTTCTTCATATGTTTTAGCCTCCAGGTCCCTAATCATTCTTGTTTTCACTCTTTCCAGTGTCTCTCCTACATGAATAGGTATCCCTACATGAATAGATATCCAAAAGAGAAAAGTGTGCTTTTGCTATTACTATAAGTGATGCCTCCTATCTTTTTCAATTCTGTTATTCTAGAACAGAAACTGCCACCATCTCATCCTGAAAGAGATATTGATATAAATATTGTTTGTCATTGCCACGGATGTGGCCATAAAAAAAGAATCAACAGCAAGTAGGCAAGACAATCAAATTTGGTTAATACAGCATTGCAAAAACTGTCATGAACATTTGCCAACTGAAGCCTGGGAACATTCTTGCTTGATTTCCCGGTATGATGATTGATGATGTAGAGGTTAAAAACACAACACAATGCTAAATGATTTTTCACTGGTCTGTCCAAAAGCATTTAGGTAGCCCAGATGAATAGAGTAGGGGGCCTTTGCAAAGCTATGATAATATTCTAAGCATTGATTTGCTCTTACGTTTTTATGCTTTCCTCTTCTGAGTGATTTCCTTTTTACTAAGCATTGCTTTCAACAGTGATTAATACATATGACATTGACATTGTACATAACTACCTAGCATGGCTTTGAAAGAGTACCCAGTACAGAAGCATATAAGGCTTAAATAAACAGTTCAGTACAGAATAGTAGTAAATGATTTGGGAAACTGATTTCAGAAGATGATGGGTCTATTACAGCAATATGCAGCTTCACGCCACACATTCAATCTGCTTTAATTGAATCAACATTCCGATTTGTTTGACAATTTGGATGAAATCCTCGTACAATCAAATCCTGCATGTACCAAAGATATTTCTTAAAGTCAAACTTAGTTCCCGACTCACAGATTTGATTTGGTGCACTGAACTGACTCAATTTGCTAAACCAGATTCCCAAATTCAGATCAGATCAATGAAATGATCTGAATCAAATCCAACTGAATCAATGTTTTGAATCCAAGTGGAGCCACAATGCATACCTCTTGGATCATAAATCATTTTTTCTCTTGTTTGCAATTGATTTACAGTCCAGAATTATGTAGATATACCTTGTTTATGGCAAAACTGGTCACCATTAGTTGAGGAAAATTACCGAATTTGTATTTCCTTTAAGTTCCGCAAGCAGGAGTAAGAGAAAATAATAGAATAACAGAGTTAGAAGGGACCTTGGAGGACTTCTAGTTCAATCCCCTACTCGGGCAGGAAATCCTATACCATTCAGTCAAATGGTTATCCAATCTCTTTTTAAAAATTTCCAGTGTTTGTGCCAACCCTTTAGACATTGGAACATTGCTATCATGTCACCCTTGGTCCTTCTCTTCATTAAACTAGACATATTCAATTCCAGCAATCATTCTTCATAAGTTTTATCCTCCAGTCCCTTAATCATCTTTGTTGCTCTTCTCTCTACTTTTTCTTGAGTCTCAAAATCTTTTTTTATATCTTGGCAACCAAAACTAGATGCTGTATTCCAAGTGCGGTCTTACCAAGGCCTTATAAAGTGGTACTAGTACTTCATGTGATCTTGATTCTATCCCTCTTTTAATGCAGCCTAGAACTGTGTTGGCTCTTTTGGCAGCTGCTGCACACTCCTGGCTCATATTTAAGTGATTGTCCACTAGGACTCTGTTGGAAAGGCAATACAGAATTTGTGTCTGCATTGGGATTGATATTCCTAGACACCCTAGCCAAAACAGAACTTTGAATTAAAGGCAAAAATAAATAAATTAGATCAAATCATATTTACATTATACTCCATAAACAACCGTAGCATGTCAGTTTTTGGGTTTTCTAAGTGAATCTTGCAGATAAGTTAAAGGTATCTTACCTTTAACTCCATCTCCAAAATCACCACAGATGGGGACTGCAGCCAAGAAATTAAAAGACGCTTGCTCCTGGGGAGGAAAGCTGTGGCAAATCTAGACAGCATACTAAAAAGCAGAGACATCATCCTCCCAACAAAAATGCATATAGTCAAAGCTATGGTTTTCCCAGTTGCAATATATGTCTGTGAAAGTTGGACCATAAGGAAGGCTGAGCGTCAAAGAATTGAGGCCTTTGATCTATAGTGCTGGAGAAGACTCCTGCAAGTCCCTTGGACTGCAAGGTGATCAAACCGGTCAGTCCTAGAGGAGATCAACCCTGACTGCTCTTTAGAAGGCCAGATCCTTAAGAGGAAACTCAAATACTTTGGCCACCTAATGAGAAGGAAGGACTCCCTGGAGAAGAGCCTAATGCTGGGAATGATTGAGGGCAAAAGAAGAAAGGGACAACAGAGAATGAGGTGGCTGGATGGAGTCACTGAAGCAGTCGATGTGAGCTTAAATGGACTCCGGAGGATGGTTAAAGGACAGGAAGGCCTGGAGAAACATTGTCCATGGGGTTGCAATGGATCAGACACGACTTTGCAACTAACAACAAACAACAGGTACCTCTTATTATAAGGTACTATTGCTACTATTTTTTTAAAAAAATAACACCTGTATGAGGAATGGGATAACTTATTTCTAATATGCTACTGCAAGATGCAGTGATGACCACCAGTTTGGGTAGGTTTTAATTATGACAGAGAAAATTCATGGAGATTGTTTATTAATACAGTTATTAGCCATGGCACTTAAGTGAAAACTCCATCTTCGGAAAGAGCAGACCTCTAATTGCCTGGGGCATAACTTAAGCATTCGATACGCCTGTCTTCATTAGGTATGGAAGGGCATCCAAATTCTCAGAAAAGAGACTCTGGCTTCAAGATGTCTCCACAATAACTGGGAGATTCAATGTCCATGGTGCAAATGGTGAATTATGACTGATCCTCACACTTACAACTGTTGCAGCATCCCATGGTCACATGATCAAAATTTGGATGCTGGGCAACTGACTCTAGAAAGAGTGCAGAGAAGAGCAACAAAGATGATTAGGGGACTGGAGGCTAAAATTCCAGCAACCATATCAAGAATGGTTGCTGGAATTTGGTATGTTTAGTTTAATAAGAAGAAGGACTACGGGTGACATGATAGCAGTGTTCCAATATTTGAGGGGCTGCCCCAAAGAAGAGGGAGTCTAACTATTCTCCAAAGCACCTGAGGGCAGGACAAGAAGCAACGGGTGGAAACTAATCAAGGAAAGAAGCAACTTAGAACTAAGGAGAAATTTCCTGACAGTTAGAACAATTAACCAATGGAACAACTTGCCTCCAGAAGTCGTGAATGCTCCTACACTGGAGTTTTTAAGAAAAAATTAGATAACACATTTGTCTGAAATGATAGAGGGTTTCCTGCCTGAGCTGGGGGTTAGACTAGAAGACCTCCAAGGTCCCTTCCAACTCTGTTATCCTATGTATTTACGAGAGCTGCGGCATCTCAGGGTCACTGATCACCATTTGTGACCTTCCCAGCAAACTCCATGGGGGGAAGCTGGATTCATTTAACAGCTGTATGGTTCCTTAATTGCAGTGATTTGCTTAACAGCCATGGCAAAAGGAGATTGTAAATATGAGGCATGACTCACTTAACAACGGCCTTGCTTAGCAACCAAAATTCTGGTCCCAATTGCAGTTGTAAATCAAAGTCTACCTGTACTGTAATTGTTTTCCTTGTTTTTTTCATGCTTTTTTTAATGAGTCAAAAATTCCTCATCCATGCTAATTTGCTGGATAACAGTGAAGATGCTTATAGGGAAGAGGTGAAGGTTTTGGATGGACTGGTAAAATAAAAGTAACCTGATTCTAAATTTTAATAAAATCAAAGGAGGCCATTGTAGATTTTAGAAAGAGCCGACATGCTCATACTCCTATCAATATCAAGGATGCAGCCGTAGAGGTGGTCAACAGTATTAAATATCTTGGGGTGCAGGTAACTAACAATCTGAACTGGTCTCTCCAGACATCATCCTTAGTAAAGCATGCAAACCAGCATCTGTATTTCCTGTGTCGGATGAGAGGAGCACATCTTTCTCCTTCTGTCCTGGCCACTTTTTACAGAGGCACAATTGAGAGAGTTTTAACAAACTGTGTCCCTGTTTGGCAGCAGCACCTCAGATAGAAAGTCCATACAGAGAGTGGTAAGGACAGCCGAGAAGATTATAGGAAGCTCGGTTCCTGTTATTCCGGATACTGTTTATAAGCGTTATGCGCTTAGAGTTCAAAGCATTGTTAGAGACCCCACACACCCACTTCACGGTCTGTTACTGTTGCTCCCCTTTGGGAGGAGGTTTCAAGGTATTTCTAGAAGGACAACGAGATACTGTAACAGTTTTGTTCCCTACACCATCCATCAGGTAAACTTGCCATATCATACATACATAGAATATTATATATATAAATTATATATATATATATATATATATATATATATATATATATATATATATATATATATATATATAGTGTATGTGTGGGTATATACATAATTTTGTATGTATGTATGTATGTATGTATGTATGTATTTACTATTTATTTATTTAGTCATTTTTATGTAATGTTTGTTGGAGGTGGTAACCCTCTGAGAGCTATATGCAATGAAATTTCATTTTAATGCATGCCGATTAATGTACATTCAAAGTGACAATAAAGTTTCTATTCTATTCTATTCTATTCTATTCTATTCTATTCTATTCTATTCTATTCTATTCTATTCTATTCTATTCTATTCTATTCTATTCTATTCTATTCCATTCCATTCCATTCTATTCTGCTGCTAGTCCTTTTGTTTTATCATTGCTAGAACCAAAGGAAGGAACACAATTTGCTGATAGGTTAATTCCTCCACTGTGTATAAGTGCAGACTTACAAATTTTTTGCACTTACTTTTTCACACACCCCTCAAACCTTCCCCCTCCCCCCATTAATTTTCTAGATGTGGTAAAAATCTAAAAATATAGGAGTAGAGGTGCCTTTATACTGAAACTGTGTTATGCAGTTTGTTTTCCTTAATTTAGTATTGGCAGAAAAAAATAGTTGGCCTTTTTGAACTTGGAATATATACATTAGTTTTTTGGATTCTCTTTGGCACACTATAGGATGCCATTATTTAATATTAGACAAGTGCCAGATGTTTTCCAGCATACATGAGACCAGCCAAGTACTTAAATAGCATCCGGCTGCAAAAATAAAAAATGAGATAGCACAACTATGAATAGAAGCTATTTATGCAAAACAAAATAAAAGACCCACTGGTCTCATAAAATATTAAATCTAAGAGGGACTGCAGTGTATAAAAGACCTGACCAATCTGTATTTTCACTCCAGAGCAAGCTGTGATTTCAAATATATATATATATATATATATATATATATATATATATATATATATATATATATATATATATATATATATATATATATATATATATATATATATATATATATATATTGGTAAACTGAGTTCATGCTAAAAAAGTTCCTCTGTTCTTTAACTCTACCTTTCCCAGATATCAAGATTCTAATAAAACAATATACATGCATACGAGGTAGATTACTCAAGCATAACTTCCGCAAAATATCTCTTACTATTTAATATGGTATTCGACACTCCCACGTTACAACCCTCCTGCGCAACCTGCATTGCCCTTTGGGTGAGGTTCAAGGTGCTGGTTATTACCTACAAAGCCCTTCATGGCCTAGGCCAGGGATATTAGTCGGACCCCCTGCAGCCAGCGACAATCCCCAGTCGCCCGGTGCGTTCCCACAGACAGGGCCTCCTCAGGGTGCCGTCAGCCAGACAGTGTCAGCTGGCGACCGCCAAGGGGAGAGCTTTCTCCGTGGGCGCACCCACCCTCCAGAACCAACTTTCTTTGGAGCTCCGGATGGCTCCTGACGTTCGCTCGTTCCGCCGCGATTTGAAGACTTGGTTGTTCCACAGCTTGGACTGACGGGGGTTTACTAATTAATTTTAAATTGTTTTTAATTGGAATTTTAATTTTTACTGTTTTAATGAGGAATTATGCATTTTTACTGTTGTGAGTGCCCTGAGTCCTTGGAGATAGGGTGGCATATAAATTGCATTATAAATAAATATAACCCAGATTCAAGTTCCTTTTGGTCAGGGACTTTCCTCGAGCCTCCGGGAGGACAAAAACGGCCTCCCCCAGGTTCCAGAGGCCCTCTGGAAGCCAGAAACAGGCCCATTTCTGGACTTCCGGAAGGCCCATTTTCATCCTCCCCACGCTCTGTATGGGCCCTGCACTTACCTGGCATCGGAAACAGGCTGTGTGGAGACTCCTGGGAGCCTCCTTGGCCCAAAAATGGTCTGTGGGAGGGGGGGCATGCTGCACCCCTCCTGCACCCCCCTGCATGCATGCACAATCCCCACCCATGCACATGTGCATGACCCCCGTGTATGCGCATGACCCCTGCACATGTACACAAAACCCATGCATGCATGCACATATCCCGCATGTGCCCCACCCCCTGCATATCCTGAAAATCAGCTGGCTGGTGGGAGATGACCGCACACATGTGCAGTGGAGCTGAGCTGGGCTACGGCTTGCATGCCCACAGGGAAGGCTCTGCGTGCCAGCTTGACACACATATCATAGGTTCGCCATCATGGATCTAGAGTGTCTGCTGGGTTGGCCGTGGTGTTCTTCTCTCTTGCTCTTCTGTTCTAGCTTGGTTCTGTTGTTTGCTATTTCTTATTGGATTGTTTTTAAATTGTCTTGAGTATTGTGAGTTGGGCAGAGATGTGGAGTCAGACAGAATAAAATAAAATTAAATAAATGAAATGCAGTAAAAGCTAAAATAAAATAAATCGTGTGATCTAATGAATAACAACAAAATCTGCTTATAAAGTTTGGGATTATTATTTTTTTTTACTTTAAATAAAATGATTTTTTTTATTTATTTATTTTCCTCCCACTAGGGAAGGAAAGCTGGGGAATTCATTAAATAATGGTAGGTAAGAATAGGCTTAAGAGTTTGTTGTGAGGGAAACCACTATCAGAGTCCAGGGTAAGAGAGAACAATCTTCCCTAGCTAGGGAATATTTCTACATCTCCTCTTCATCTTTTGGCTACCTGTCAATATTCCAACTGATGAACCCAACCAAAACGCACACGATTGAGACAATTCAATCTCTGAATGCAAAACTTTATTTTGGCACTGATGAGAGCAAAACCAGATCTAGCTAATTCCCGTGCAAACCCACATATTTAAGTATATGATTCTCCCTCCCCCACTATTAGTGCAGGTTACATTGTCAAATTGAATGTCACTGTATTGTTATGAGGAAAAGTCTTTGGTTTTGGCAAACACCGGTCCAAGTGTCCTTGGCTCTCACAGTTCATCTACTTGATGTCTGATGTTCTACAACCTCTTAAGGTTGTAGAAAAAATGCTTTTAAAAGTAAAAAAAAACCAAACAAACACGTTGGTCATGTCCACCCAGTCACATTATCACCCACCACTACCAAGCCATGCCCACAGAACCAGTAGTAACAAATTTTACATTTCACCATTGGTCTGGAGCCTACATTCCATCTTATCCCTCCCTCCCCCCTGGTTTGTTGGTGAGCTGAGAGGCAATAAAGGTTGCTACAGCAAAAGCATGCTTCGAACTTGACACTACCATTCAAACACTGAAATAGCCATTCCTATAGATATTAAGGATAGGTTAAATTCATTTGAGGGTCAGTGATCTATTCAGCATTAATTTCAAGGATGGAAAATTGCAGAACGTAGTTCTTAGTCCACTGAATTCTTGGCTGAAGGAGTCTCCATGCCAACCTGAGATGTAAATAAAAATGCTGGATATCTAACCTAATTCTGACTTTTATCAGAATGCTAAATTGTTAGCAAGGACACAATAAGAAACACAGAAGAATTCAACCTTGTCTTCCACTTCATTTTCAAAGGTCTCCACAAAACCCTTTGAAAAGCCTCAGTGGAACAGTTGGTTTTATGATTTGCTTGATGGTGTAGGGAATTTTGAGAAAATCCCTCTGGGCGATGCACCAGAAAACATGTGTTATTTAGGAAAAAAGTGCACTACAATTATATGGTTTTCCTGGAAGGAAGACATAGATTTGCTGATGGAACAAACAAGTAAGGGTGTTTTAGAGGCTTTTGGTGCTTAAAACACTGGAAAAAATTGTTAAGGGACTATTCAGCTGTGTGACCTCTTTAACTCTGCTGAGGTCAATGAAAGCCCATCAGACCACTGAATAAATACTAGAGAGGGAAGTTTAAGCTCCTGGGGGCAAATGTATGAAGCAGAAAATGAGGTCTTAACAGCAGCTTTTAATGGTACTTGTCTAAGTAAATCCCGCCAGTAAGTGAAAATATTTCCCTGTTCTTTTCATTAAGTCCCACTCGCTTGCTTGTCCTAGTTTTTGCCCATCTCTCCTTCCAAGTATCCATTAATGTTTTGGAGAATCTTGCTACTCTTGCATTATCAGAGAAGTCAGTGAGATGAAATGAAAATATCCATTAATCAAAAGTGGCATTCTAGGTTGCCTTCCTTCCTTCCTTCCTTCCTTCCTTCCTTCCTTCCTTCCTTCCTTCCTTCCTTCCTTCCTCCCTTCCCTTCCCTTCCCTTCCCTTCCCTTCCCTTCCCTTCCCTTCCCTTCCCTTCCCTACCCCCCTCCTCTTTCATCTTCTTGCCTGGAGGTAAAGAATACCGACCAGATTCAGTCAAAACTGAAGAAGCTTCTTGGATGAGAATGTCTTCAAGGAAAACCAAAGTCCAGTTGTCTTTTGAAAAAACATCTTTGGGATTTTCATGTCGTTGCCCCAAAAAGATACAGTCTCATGAAGTCTTCAGGTTTTTGCTGTTGTTTTCAGAATGGCAAAAATGCAATGTACAAAGTGTCACAACACATACAGAAAAGGGGAAGAGCTCACATCACAATGCTGTGGCACTGCTTTCATTAGTCTGTCATGCTCCTTGGCCTGTCTTGTTGGACGCCACTGCGTTGAGCTCAATTTGGAAGGAAATTTGACTTTTCTTTGGCTGCTTCCTACTATTGTGCTTAACTTTCTTTTACCAGAGAAGGGAATTCATGACTGTTCAGATTTCACCGAACAGAATTCCCAGCAGTTTTTTTCAGCATGGCCGATGAGGAGGTGTGCTGGGAGTTGTCACTCATTAATAATTGGTGCCTGTTTCTACCCACACTGACTGGCAGCCCTTTCTCAGCCAGGAAATTTCTATAGCTTTATTTGGAGATCCTTGAAGCTGGACCTGAAATGTTTTGCATAAAACCATATTCTACTGCTATGATTCTTCTTCACTGTATCACAAGGGACCTTCCCTTTCTGTTTGACAGGAAGGCAGCTATCCATTCGTGTAGGAGTCCAGAAATGCCATAGGATTTTAGTTTTAGAAGTAATTTGTCATGTACCACTGAATCGAAAGCTTTATAGAAGTCTATGTAAATAGTGTCTATTGCTTTGCCCTGATCAAGATGTGTAGTCCATATGTTTTTGCAATGTATTAGTTGTAGATTACAGGATAAACTTTTTCTGAAACCAAATAGTTTGTTGGAGAGTAGGTTGTTTGTCTCTAGGTGGAGGGTAATAGATTGGTTTAATGATTGATTTCATGACTTTGCAGGTGATGCAACATAAAGAGATTGGTCTGTAATTTTCAACTAGGCTAGGGTCTCCCTTTCCCCTTTCCCCTTTCCCCTTTCCCCTTTCCTTCCATTTCTACTACTCCAGGTTAGAGAGGCAATAGGTTTAATTCCTTTTCCAGCTCCAATTCCTTCCACATTTTAAATCCCTGCATGTTAGAGGCAAGGATTCACTGAAAGTTGTGGCTTTATATTTGTTGTTTATTAAAAGCACAGAGCCTGTGTAGCGTAGGGGGCTAATGCCTCCTACTAAAGGCAGCAATTAACACCAGCTGCCTGTAATTTCTGTGAGTTCAATCCTAGCCAGGCTCAAGGTCGACTCAGCCTTCCATCCTTTCTAAGGTGGGTAAACTGAGGACCCAGTTTGTGGGGGCAATAAGATGATTTTGTATAAATATACAAAAGTATGAAGGCTATTGCTTAACACATTGTAAGCCGCCCTGAGTCTCCGGAGAAGGGCGGCATATAAATCAAATTTAAAAAAAAAAAAGGAATTGTAGTTCATGAATAGACAAATATGCACAGTGATAGAATAGCTTTTCTGAATCTATCATTCCCTAATTTGGGGTGTACCAGGGGTGAAGTGATACCAGTTCACACCGGTTTGGGAAAACCAGTAGCAGCGGTGGCAGATGGTTTGAAGAAATGGTAGCGGCGACAGCGCAAGACTCTGCCCACATGCCCAGAAGTCATTAAAACCAGAAAGTAACCTGTTTTTTACCTTCTGCGCATGCGCAGATGGTCCAAAATCGCATATGATGTGACCACACACTTCCAAACTGGTACGAAAGGTAAGTAGATTTCACCCCTGGATATGTTAGCTTAATCTACTCAAACACAGGCAAGCTGATCTTTCAAATATCTGGAGGGTCCCAACTGGTAGACTAATGAATCAGGTTTAACTCTGAATAAAAGCAAGGATAAAGAAGATTTTAATAGTATTGCAGAAAGAAAAAAAGTGAATTTCATTACAACTGCTGGATTTCTTTTCTAGCTAAACCCAAAGGTGCTTTTTCAAAAAGTAACTGGGCTCTGTTTTTCCTTGAAGAGGTTTTGTCTCTCATCCAAGAAGCTTCTTCAATTCTGGCTGAACGATGGAAGGATGGAAGGATTTATATTCCTTGCAGTCATCTGATCATTAGCACTTTGGTTCTTACAACACAGTCCTTTCAGCAGTTTTAAGAAGGTCCCACACCCATTTGCGCTATTCAGGTGACCCTGAGGGCATGAATAGACCTCCAAGTGGCCTCAACGACTCTCAGAAAAAGTGCTAATGACCAGATGACTGCAAGGAAAAACAAAATCCAGTTGGCCTTTGAAAAAGCACCTTTGGGTAGGGGTGGGCTTCAAAAATTTTATCAAGAGGTTCTCTGCCCAGTTGCTGGGTGGGTGTGGCCATGGTGGGTGTGGCCTAGTTGGCCTCCTGCACCATAGCGGGGGGGGGGGGGCATTTTAGCCCTCCCTGGGCTCTGGAGGCTTTCCACTAGCCTCCAGGAGGGTGAAAATGGCCTCGCCAAGCTCTGGAGGACTTCTGGAGGCCAGAAACAGGCCCATTTCAGGCCTTCCCAAACTTCTGGTAGGCCCATTTTTCACCGTCCCCAAGCCTCCATGCGCGCCCGCCACTTACCTGCATCCAAAACGGACCATATGGGGACTCGTGAGAGAGGTTGGGCAGAGTGGGCGGGGACAGCCAGGAGTGGGATTTGGAGGTTCTCCGAACTGCATAGAACCATGATGGTGAATCTATGGCACAGGTGCCACAAGTGGCACATGGAGCCATATCAGTGGGCACACGAGCTCATCTCCGGCACGCATGCCTGCGCCAGCTGATTTTCGGGCCTTCTGCACCCACCAGAAGTCAGGAAACACATTGTTTCTGGCCTCTGGAGGTCTGGGGAAGGCCGTTTTTGCCTTCCCCAGGCTCCTAGAAAGTCTCTGGAGCCTGGGGAGAGCAAAAAACGGGCCTACCAGGCCCACTGTGCCATCACGTGCCAAAAGCGGGGAGGAACACGGGGCTGGGGGTAGGGTGCATAGAATTACGGATGTGGGCACGGGTGCGTGTGACTACACCGTGCTTCTCCCACTTTTGGCACGTGATGGCAAAAAGGTTAGCTATCACTGGCATAGAATCTTAGCTAGAGGTTCTCCTGAATCCCTGCGAACCTCCAGAAGCCCACCCCTGCTTTGGGACAACCATGACCTGGATGACTGAGAATGTCCAGAGACATTTTTAGCTACACATTCTCCAGATCTTCTGCTCAGCTAAGTAAGGTGCAAGTCAGAAGACCGCAAGCTGAAAACATTCACTTTCTATGAGTTATTAATTTAGGAGCGATGATTTCCCAGAAAATATTTTTGAGCTGTTTTCCAGTAGACAATAATTCATAATAGAGGCATAACTTTGGCATAGCTAAAATTCATTGGGATCAGCCTGATTTTCCTTCTCCTTCTTCCACCCTTCCTTCTCTCCCGCAAACACTTGATAATAGGTATTGTTGGCAGCTAACAGAGATTCTCAGTCCAGTAAACAGAGGGGCCGAGAACCATGCACAAAGCAATTTCTAATATTCAAGCAGAACAGATGCCTAGATGTAAACCAGGCCTCTCCTGTGGTTGCCATGATGGAACATCAAAAAAAATTGAAGCAAACCACAACAGGTCAAAAATCACAGCTGGCAAAATAGTGCATTCTTTTGAAAAGTCTTGATGAAATTACAAAGAGCTATTTCACTGTGAAAAGTGGAGGTTTTAGTGATTTAGCAGATTTAATAACATTTTTTAAGGAAAACAAACACAGGTATTCCTCAACTTAACCATAGTTCACTTCATGACCATTTGAAGTTACGATGGCATTGGAAAAAGTGGCTTACGTCCATTTTTCAACCTTACGACCTTTGCAGCATCCCCATCAGTGGTGGGTTCCTCCCTGTTCGTTCCGGTTCGGTATTTCCAGTAGCGGTGATAATATGACATCACTCAACTGGTTCTCTTTGTTCGGGAGCTGGGCCCTCCTGCCCCCCATGTTATTCTTACCTTTTATTTGGCCCCACCCCCAATCTATTCTCTGCCTCCCGAGTCCCAGCTGATCAGCTAGAAGGAAGAAAACTGTTTAAACTCTTGCCGTGGGGCTTCAAAGGGCCGCCCTACAGCTGATCAGTGTTAAAAGGCAGTGTGGTGGTAGACCAGTGCCTCCAAAAACAAATGGGTAGACCGGTGCCTCCAGAAACAAATGAGTAGACCGGTGCCTCCAAAAACAAATGAGTAGACCGGTGCCTCCAAAAACAAATGAGTAGACCAGAACACTCTGAGAACAAATGGGTAGACAGCTCTGCAAGCAGTTAAAAGCCTGGTAAACCAGTACCTCTGCTAAATCCTGAAGAATTATCACATGACCACCAAGCCACACCCACAAAATAAGCCACGCCCACAGAACAGGTAAGAAAAAAAATTAGAACCTACCCCTGATCCCCATGATCATATGGTCCCAATTCAGATGCTTGGCTGACTCGTATTTATCATGGTTGCAATGTCCCAAGATCATGTGATCAACTTTTGTGACTTTCACAAAAAGAACGATTGGAGACAACACCGAGATGTCACATGGAAGGAACGACTGATGTATTCAATGTTCATTTGTTTAAAAAATAAAAAAAACTTTATTTTAAAAAAATAAAAAAAAGTGTCTTTCTGAGAAGTCAAGTCAATCGGCAAGCCAGGTTCACTTAACAACCATGCTGCTAGCTTAGTAGCCATAGTGATTTACTTAACCACTGTGCAAGAAAGGTCATAAAATGGTGACAACTTACTTAACACTTAGCAATAGAAACTTGGGGTTCAATGGTGGTCGTAAATCGGGGATTATCTAGAAACAAAGGTCAAGGCTTCGTATTGTACAACATTTGTTCAGTGGCTATTTATTACACAAGTGTCTATGTGACACCTGGACTTCCGGTTTCTGGCATGCATGCGTGCATGAAGACCAGCTGGCCGGTGTGCATGCACATGCCAGAAACCGGAAGATCATCTTCCCAGTGCACACATGCGCACTGGGCGGCTGCTCTTCCTGTTTCCAGCATGCACAAGTGCACACTCTCCCATTTTAGTACTCAGTGACGAAAAGATTTGCCAACACTGGATTAGCCATTTGTCCCCTGAAGAATTCCCTCGTTTGTGTATTGGAGAAGACAAGGAATGGGAAATCTATACTATCTTGTTGGGTTCCAAATACATTGCCTCTGTGTAGCCCAATCTAACCAGCAGATAGATACAGGCTGACAATAGCAACAAGATTTTTTAATAGGTTTGTTGGGGGTTTTTTCCCTTCATATCTTTTGTCATCAATATACTTTTTCATTCGAGGATCATATATTGTGATTGTTGTTCTTATTCTTTATTAAATGTGTATGCCATTGCATCATTCCAACTTCCAGCATCTTACAACAAAAGTAAAGAGAGTAAAACAACTACCATTATAATGAAATATCCACAGTAAGAAGGGGGAAAAAAGCCACACACAATAACATAGAAACAAAAATTACTGCCCATAACCCGAATAACCCCCCAAATTCCCCATATAAGCAAAACTAACAACAACAATAATAGTAACATCATCATCATCATCATCATCATCATCATCATCATGATGTTGGTGATCGATCACATTCCAAGGCTCCCTGGAAGAGTTCAACCTTCATTAACTTTTGGATGGCTGTCACCAAAGAGGCCAGTTGAGCTGTAGAGATTACAGAGAAACAATAAATCACGCTGCTTTGATTCATGAATCAAAAATGAAAATGAAAATCCATCAGACTTTTTACCAAACATTACACAGTGCATAAAGCAATTCTAGTTATTCCTTAGATCTGTATCTTCCCAGTTCTGAAATAAGCAATATTTTCCTTGGGGTGAATATTGTGTTAAAATTGGTTTTAAAAAGCTAGAGTTTCCTCTGAGTTTTAACCCAAAGTTTTAACTTTTGCTCACTTCAGGCACACATACATGTGGTTTTCTCTGGGATGCCTTGATATTCTCTATATTCTCTCATAAATTGTTTCAACTCCTATCCTCAAAACGATGCTCTAGGGCACCGCATACCAGAACAACTAGACACAAGGACAGTTTTTTTCCCGAATGTCATCACTGCTAAACAATTAATTCCCACAACACTGTCAAACCATTTGCTAAGACTGTATTACTATTATTCTTCTCATCCTTCCTATTACCAATCTCCTCCCACTTATGCCTATAGCCATGTTGCTTACATCTTTATTATTTATATTCTTTTATTTGTTTCCTAGCATGATTTGATTATTAATATCTTATGACTATCAATAAGTGTTGTATCTTATGATTCTTGATGAATGTTTTTTTTATGTACACTGAGAGCATATTCACCAAAGACAAATTCCTTGTATGTCCAATCACACTTTGCCAATAAAGAATTCTATTCTATTCTATTCTATTCTATTCTATTCTATTCTATTCTATTCTATTCTATTCTATTCTATTCTATTCTATTTCTATTCCATTCCATTCCATTCCATTCCATTCCATTCCATTCCATTCTTTAAGTGCTAAGCAGTAGGGCTGGGAATGCTTTTAAAAGTATTTGGAAGAATAACAGAATAATAGAGTTGTAAGGGAACTTGGAGGTTTTCTAATCCAAACCCCTGCTCAGGAAGAAAATCATACACCACTTCAGACAAATGGTTATCCAACATCTTCTTAAAAACTTCCAGTGTTGGAGCATTCACGACTTTTGGAGACAAGTGTTCCACTGATTACTTGTTCTAACTGTCAGGAAATTTCTCCTTAGTTCTAAGTTGCTTCTCTCCTTGATTAGTTTCCATATGTTGCTTCTTCTTCTGCCCTTAGGTGCTTTGGAGAATAGGCCAACCCCCTCTTCTCAGAGAAAGGAAGGAAAGAAGGAAGGAGGGAGGGAGGGAGGGAGGGAGGGAGGAAGGAAGGAAGGAAGGAAGGAAGGAAGGAAGGAGAATGTGTTATCTAGGAACAAATGATTGTTTTCCTGCAAAGCTCTTGGCCTACCATAGATAGACCTATACATATGAAACTAGTTGTTGACTTGATTACTTTATTAACCTAATTATTCAAGCAAATATTATTTAACAAATACACTTCTGTGATCCGTGTATTTGATAAACATAAATGTGGAGTATCGTATTGAGAATAAACAAATGGGATCTTCAAGAAAATATTATCACCTGAACTTCAGTCCTTTTTCAAGGCTCCCATCAATAACTCATAATTCTTTTCCAAAATACTTGATTCTTGTTCACATAGTCTTCCCATTTTCTCTGTTTTCAATTCCCCTTCAACTATCAATAAGCTGTCTTCATTGAACGTGCTCATCACTCATTGAAGGACCTTTTTAGTTCCTCACCCATTTGTCTTTGGTTTTTCTCTAGGTAAGCTTTGTTTTCCTGAAATCTTTGGAGTCCCCATCTTCTGCCTGTTGATACACTTACATTAGTGTCTGGATTATGCAACTTTTGAGGAAGTGATAATGGATTGTCCATGTAAGGCTCTATTATGAAAACACTGAATTTCCCCTTAATGTATAGTATAAATTAAGGCTGTTCTATCTTTTGAGGAAGGGCTCATCAGCAGAAAGGCCATTTCCCTAAGTGGGTAATTTTAATATCAAAGTCATCTGAAAGGTTACCAACGGTCTGTAAGATGAAGGGAAAGGATTATAACACTAATGAGGCAGATCAGTTCCAATGAGAAAATAATAACCATCTCGTAATTAGGGCATCCTCTTTCCGTCTAAACATTGGCCATAAATAACTAAATCCTTCTCCATTATTTGGTTAAAGGGTATGTAATTGATTATCCCATAATATAGTTTTAGCGCTGAAATTGCAAAATTAATTTCCTTGCTAATGTACTGCACTTGATTTAGACAGTGCATCTTTTTGAATAAAATATATACCCTTGAACTGATTTGTGCAACCACATTCTATAGATCATAAATCCCGCTGAATCTGACAATGCAGGTATGTGTCTGTTGGTGCAGAAAGCAGATTCAAATTAAGACTGTCCAGTTCCCATATCAACCCAGTAATCTGGACAGGTCTTTGATTTACCTGGATGAAATAGGAATGAAATATTTTTATATGTTTGAAAAGAGGCCAGGTGTTTTTCTACTAAAAAAAAAAGAAACTAAGAAATGAAGCTTTCTCTCTATTGTCCTTCTGACAGCACAGCACCCAAAGACATTCCTATTCAACACACATTTAGAATTTCAACAACTTCCTCTGGGTTTTAATTATTTTATATATGTTTAATTAGGACTCTTGTTCCAGTAATACACCTCTTTGCAGACGAGAGCTCTTCTTTATTAAAGACACATTTCATTTTTCAGCCTTTATAATCAGTTTCCTAAATATTCTATTATAGTAGGTTGATTTTTGTTTCTAGATTTGAGCCAGGATCCATGTAAGATGATCCAAATCCAGTTGAATGATACTGCGAATCATCCTTTATGTCCAAGGACTCAAGATTATTGTCCAATGGGGACTAGTTTGGGAGATACATAATGATTTGTTTAATTAGAGATGACAGGAAAATCAGAGAAAACTATGGAAATGAGAAAAACCCATGAAGCTATATATACTTCAGGTCAAAAGGTAGCCTGTTTCCTCTATTAGCATAACATATGAGGAGATGAATGATGTTATACTATCTGGATTTATTTCATAATGCAACCTACATTTTGGGGAGGTGAATAATGATTAATATAAGCTATTGTTGATTTTATGCCTCGTATGATTTATCTAGCTATGTTTTATTAAACAAAATACATTTGTCGGCCCAGTGAATTGTTGCTATTATGGTTGGTCAATGTGTAGACCCAGCCAATGGTAGCAATTAGTTATGCTTTCTTTCAATAGACTAGAATAGCTCAGGGCTGAACTGTGGAGGCGAGCGAAGGAAGGAAGGAAGGAAGGAAGGAAGGAAGGAAGGGTTATGTAGTCCCAGATATCTTGGTTGTTTGGTTTCCAATTAGATAACCTAGCTGGGCAATTAAACCTCTGCAATCAAACAACCAAGCTCAAAGAGAATCTTGGATTGTATAACCTTTCCTTCCTTCCTTCCTTCCTTCCTTCCTTCCTTCCTTCCTTCCTTCCTTCCTTCCTTCCTTCCTCTTTCCTTTTTTTCAAATAAGAGGAATCTTATGCAGAACTGTAATCATTTTTTTAAAATACAGGTGCTGATTCCCTGGGAATTCTCTCCTAAAGTTGGAGCAATTATGTGAAATTGCCCATATCCCATCCTTATAATATCACTGTTACTGAATGCTTTTTTAATCAATTGTAACAATTGATTTAGAATGATAAAACCAATATATCCCAATCAGCTAGCCCACCATCTAATTAAGAAAGAATCTTGAAATTGCCCTGAAGGCAGGGATGAAATCCAGCAGGTTCTAACAGGTTTTCGAGAACCGGTAGCGGAAATTTTGAGCAGCAGAGAACTGGCAAATACCACCTCTGACTGGCCCCAGAATGGAGATTTTGCAATATCCTTCCCTGGAGTGGAGAGGGAATGGGGATTTTGCAGTATCCTTCTCCTGCCATACCCACCAAGCCACGCCCACCAAGCCACACTGTGCCCACGAAGCCATGCCCATAGAACCGGTAATAAAAAAATTGGATTTCACCACTGCCTGAAGGGAAAAATGTTAGTTTTGTCAAGTAACACCAAAAACAAAGGAACACCAAGGAGCCTTGGTGGTGCAGCAGACTAAAGTGCTGTTAAGTAGCATTTAGCTGCCAGCTGCTTGCAATTACTGCAAGTTCAAATCTCACCAGGCTCAAGGTTGACTCAGCCTTCCATTCTTTCGAGGTAGGTAAAATGAGGACCTGGATTGTGGGGGCAATAAGCTGACTTTGTATAAAAAAGAACACTGCTGGGGGTGGGGGACAAAAGCCCTACTAAGCAGGTATATACAAAAGTATGAAGGCTATTGCTTAACGCATTGTAAGCTGCCCTGAGTCTCCGGAGAAGGGTGGCATATTAAATAAATAAATAAAACTGGCAGGATAGTTTAGAAGTATCTCCAGGAACCTGATGCCAATTTGTCAACCAGGGACTTGCAATTAGGGATCTTCATAAATTCAATTCCAGTGTGACTCTCATCAAATATTTATACATCTATGTAACTGTGGTAGTTGGTGGCACTATTATACAGAAGGTTGGTGATTTGTTGGAATTTTCTTGGGGGGACTCCAAAGAAATAAATGAAAAAAAATCCTCAGCTTGGCCAAAGTTGAAGGAATTTATGCAGTCTTTAATGGCAAGTAGAAGGAAGCTATTTCATCTCCATCCAGTTTCTGAATGCATAACACATGAAAGACAAACAATCTTTCATGCTTTAAAGATTTTGATAATACTCACTTTTGGAAACTTCTGTGGTTGAAATGTCAGTTACTTTATTGACTCCTTATTTTTTGTATGCGAAGTAGATGAAACAATTTTGTGGCTTGGTTGACTGGCATCCAGGTTCTACTGATTGGCTGTTGTCCACCAGCATTCAGTGAAGAAAGGTTGAGAAGATATATACTCTTAATGAAAAGAAGGACTAGGGGAGGACTATCTCAGGGGCTTCCACAAATAAGAGGGAGTCAAGCTATTCTCCAAAGCACCTGAGGGCAGGACAAAAAGCAACAGTTGGAAACGAATCAAAGAGAGAAGCAACTTAGAACTAAGGAGAAATATCCTGATGGTTAGAACAATTAATCAATGGAACGACTTGCCTCCAGAAGTTGTGAATGCTCCAATACTGGAAGTTTTTAAGAAGATGTTGGATAACCCTTTGTCTGAAATGGTGTAGGGTTTCCTGCCTGGGCAGCGGATTGGACTAGAAGACCTCCAAGGTCCCTTCTGACTCATGTTATTCTATTCTATTCTATTCTATTCTATTCTATTCTATTCTATTCTATTCTATTCTATTCTATTCTATTCTATTCTATTCTATTCTATTCTATTCTATTCTTTATTGTCTGTATGAAGATAGTGGCCTGGTGGTACAATATAATTGACAAAAGGCCATTGTTAATTCCCCTCACCCCAATCAGAAATGTCCATGAGGGGAGATAAAAATAATTGAAAATGGAGCCCATCACTGCACTGTCATGGTTCTACCCCTTTTTAGTGTGTTGTGGCTACCATCTCAAATTTTGAACATCCCTCCATATAGGCTGCTTGCAATCTCTTAGTGGTCTCCAGTCTCCAAACATTATCCTTTCAGCATTCAAACAATGATAGAATGCTATCTATTTATAAAATGTATTGCTCACCCATCTTGCCACAGGGTAAGTTCTGGGTGGCTTATAATCATAATGTTCAATTCTATCAACTTACCGTATTAGTAAACATTCCTTTATTTCTTTACAACATTTAAACTGGACTCCTGGCAGTTTAAAATTCTGAATATAAAATCCTGGCAGTTTACAATTCCTGAAATATAAAATTCAAGGGAAAAAAAGTCATTTAAAATTAATAAACACATAACAGCAATAGAACCCCTGGTGTCCATATTATGGCAATCATACCAAAGATTCATTAATACACTTTCAAAGCTCAGTGGAAATACTCAGCTCTGACTGAATTCCTAAATGACTTCAGGGAAGGCTTAATCCAGAAGCCTGGTAATGAGCAGTTCCAAATGTTTGGAATGTAAACTGTAAATATTATGCTTTTACTTCTCCACTTCTTTGGTTTCAGATGGAAAAGAGATGCTTGACATCTCTGCCTGGGATTAATGCAAAAAGAAAAGAATTGGTTCTACCTAAAGGAGGCAGTCCAGCAATTATCCAGTTGCCAAACCGTAAATTGTATGTAGAGCTAAATGTTGAATTGCATTCAGCATCTTACTGGAAGCCATTGCACTGCCTACAATATTGCCACTATATGTTCAACAGATGGGTTATTTCACTCTGTATGTCAGGGTTCCAAGTAACACCCCCAATGAAAGGAGATTCTGAAGCTTGAAGATCCTCAACGTTCCATTTTATTAGAGATATCATAGTGGCACATCTGGTAAAACCCGGATCTGAAAGCTTCCAGGTGTTCCCCACCCAAAGGAAAGTTCAAGTCCCTGCCCAGCACCCACATGTCCATCACATGGTCCAATCAAAGCATCATCCCAACTGGAGATGCCTCCCAGTTCCAATCCTCCAGGTGCAGGGCAAGATGGCCTTGACTCTCTGAGAAAGGAATGTTATTATGACTATATATCAACCATGCTCCATACAACACCCCCCCTTCCCAATTTCCTACAGTAGTAAATGTGGCATGCCTGAAGGCCCAATGCAAAAGATGACTTCTAGGCCTGACACCATGTGCAATCCATTGTAGTTGTTAGTCTGAGATGCGAAGAACGTGTGGATAACCATTGCCGGAGTCCCATGCATCTGGGATCGACTGCAACTGGTGCACAAGACAAAAACTGAGAAAAGCTTTCCCCTAGCTGAATCTTCACATTTAGCAGCAGCAACAAGTCAAGGAGGACCTCAAGTCATGGATTTGATCCTCCAAGGTGAATGCTAGTTTGTCCATCTTATTATTATTGGGGCCGACAAATTGTCCAGATGGAAAGTCATCTGGACAAAGAGGACTTCGCTTTTGCAAAAACTAAGCCTTGGTTTCCCATTCAAACTCTTACTGCCTCCAAACACCAAGACATAGATGGCATTCCCAGACTGGAAACAACAAGGTAGCTTGAAGAGGTGACATAGAAAAACCTTGTGGCGCTCCAACTATCGAGACCAGGGCTGTCAAATCCGCAGCCCACAGGCCGGATGCACCACATCTGGCCAGGCCCTAAACCGGTTTAGCGAAGGGGGGGAAATGTCCTGATACATCACATGATGACACTATGACGGCACAACTTTGACACCCCTGATCTAGACAATTTTTCACCCCCACTTACTAGTTCTACCAATCCAGGAACAGAACAGCCTGCCTAACCATGAAGGGAAGCCATCAAGACACATAGTCAATGAATATGAAAAGTGATGATAAGTATTGAAGGACCAGGAAGGAAGTATTTCCCCCAACCAGAGCCTGATGAAGATCATCTACAAATGTCCATTCTTCAAGGCATAGGTTGGAGTGAACCATTTAGATCAGAGTTCTCCAACCTTTCTGGCCTTATGGACCAGCTGGCGGGGGGAGAGGGGATGGTTCAGAGGTGGAATTAAGCCAGTTCGGACCGGTTTGGATGAACCAGCAACACCAACGATCAGTTGGCCCCATCCACCCGCCGCCACTATACCCTGCCCTTTAATTCCTGCTCTGTAGCTCATCTCAATCGCACGGCACAGCTGATTCCTCCCCTTGCTGTTCTACTTACTGGGGCTGACCTGGAAGGTAAGCAGCTGAGCTTCTAAATGCTCCATTTTCAGCGCTGCAGGCATGCGGCATGCACAAGCAAAATGTGTGCTTACCCAACCAATTGTTAAACCGGCAGCATTCCACCACTGGGATGGTTCCATGTGAGTGGCCAGCAAACACACATGAGCAGCTCCATTTGTATGAAGAGCATGCACCTACCCTTCACGCAAATGGAGCTCATGCAAGTGGGGATGTGCGTACACACGCACATGCTCGCCGCCATTTCTGCGGCCCTGTTGCAAACGCCTCACGGTCCACTATACTAATGAGCTGTGGCTCAGAGGTTGAGGACCCTTAATTTAGACAAGGAAGCCAAGAATTCTGAGAACTTTTGATAAGTATGAATGAAAATGAGGAAGCCATAATCAAAAAAAATATTAGTAGTTGTTGTGTTTCAGGAACAACCCTCATATAAAGAAATAATGTTCAGCTTCCCGCATTTCTTTTCTTTCTTTCTTTTTTCCCCCCTATCGTACATAATCCACTACTTGGCCTTTTCAGCAGACTGGCCTTTTCCCATTTGTTCTTTATTATTTGCTAATAGGTTGCTTTTCACTGATTGTCTGTAATGCAAGTCTCATAACCATGGCAACTGATCCAGTCTGAATTCTGATGGAAAAGCATTGGAGTAATCAACTTTTTAGGTTATTCCATAATAGCAGCCCCACTACTCTCCCGTAAGTCTTCCTAAAGAGAGAAAAATGACCAGGTGATTATGACAGTGGTCTCCAGGAAGGAGCTCTTTACAAGGGAACACCACTTGTAAACCACTTGTATCGGGGTGGGTTCTACTTACCTTTACTACCGGTTCGCAACGGGATTGCTGTTGCGCATGCCTTGCTTCTGCACATACGGAGATCACTTATGATGACATCAGGGTCAGTGGGCGGAGCCTCCTGCTGGTTTTACTACCAGTTCTATAGAACTGGTCCGAACATGGAGCAACCCACCACTGATTTGTATATCAGGGAACACCTGCTATAGGTTCTCCTGCCTGAGCAGGGGATTGGAGTAGAACAATGGTCCCCGACCTTTCCAGCTTTGCAGACTGGCGGTTGCAGCAGCAGCAGGGGGGAAAGGGTGGATGGTTCCAGACAAGAAGTGAGGATCCGCCATTCACACAAATGGAGCTTCGCGCACAAGCACAAGCATCCACTACTTATGCAAATGGAGCTGCGTGCACAAGCATGCTCCCCTGCCACTTGCACGGCCTGGTACCGTGCCATGGCCCAGGGGTTGAGTGGCCCCCAGACTAGAAGACCTCCAAGGTCCCTTCTAACTCTGCTTTCTGTTCTACACTGTTGAGTATTTTGAAATTGTGCAGTGGACATTTATATCTTAGTTTATATTGTACGTTTTTTTTTTTTTTTAAAAATTGATTTATATGCCGCCCTTCTCCGGAGACTCAGGGCGGCTTACAATGCATTAAGCAATAGCCTTCATACTTTTGTATAAATTTATACAAAGTCAGCTTATTGCCCCCACAAACTGGGTCCTCAATTTACCCACCTTAGAAAGGATGGAAGGCTGAGTCAACCTTGAGCCTGGCTAGGATTGAACTCGCAGAATTACAGGCAGCTGGATGTTAATTGCTGCCTTTTAATTGGAGTTTTGAAATGCACCAGGAATCTGTTTAGATTTGGCAGCCTATCAATCTAATAAATAAAGTCCCAGATGATTGTTACCATTTAACAGTCTCACCTTTGAATCATAGCTATGTTGTGTGAATCTACCCGACATGTTTTGGACTTGAGGTTTAACTGCTGTCTTGGTGTAGCAGGGTAGAAGGGGAAACTAACTGCAAGTGTGACACACAATCTTCTTCTTCTTCTTCTTCTTCCTAGCGTATTCCCACAAGTGCAGTCCGCTTTTCAGATCATTGAACACTACTTTGCATAGTCAGCTACGTCTCCAGGGTGCAGGCCTGCAGCTTGCATAACTTTGTTGATGGTGTCTTGCCATCTCTGTTTTGAGTGCCCGCTAGGTCACCAGCCAATGACTTCTAGTTGGTAGGCAGTTTTGGCCATGGTGGACGGTGCTGCTGTCTGGATGTGTCCATACCAGTGGAGTTGACCTTCTCTCATCTTCTCTATAATTGGTGCCACACCAAAATGTTGTCAAATGGTATCATTTGTGATGTGGTCAAGAAGGAAGATGCCCGATATCAATTTGCATTTCCATGGCATGGAGATAGCTTTCGTTCTTTGTTGTTGATGCCCACCATTCAGTGCCATACAGTCAGTGGTGGTATTAAACCGGTGTAACAACCGGTTTGCTTAACGTGTGCAGTGCATCTAAAAACAGCTCTATTACAAGATAGAACTTACCTTCTATTACAGCCCCAGTGAGTAAAACAGCTGACGTGCGGCAATCCGCTCTGCCGCGCTTATCAGCTGGGCTCCAAACAAAGAAAATATAGATCAGCATAGCACAGGGGCAGGCGGGTGGGCTCAGCTGATTGTCGGAATGAACTGGTTCACTCTTGCCTGATCATCAGAGATGCCGGTTCACCCAAACCTATCCGAACCGGCTGAATCCCACCTCTGCATACAGTGCAACCGGGTGGATGGTTGTCTTGTAAATCTCAGATTTAAGACAGGTTGGCATTCATCTGTTACATAACACATTGGGGAGTTCTCACCAACGCCTCCAGGCCAGTGATGAAATCTTAAATTTTTTATCACTGGTTCTCTGGGCGTTGCTTGGTGGGGAGGTAATATGACTGGGTGGGTGTGGTCATTTTTTTTTTACTTTTAAAACCATTTTTCTACAACCTCTTCAGTGAAGAGCTTGTAAAAAAATGCTTTAAAAAGGCTCTGACGATCCCAGCTGAATTGCCTGATCGGCAGAGGCTTTTTTTCTTTTAAATGCCTTTGACGATCAGGCAACTCAGCTTGGATTGTCAGGGGCTTTTAAAAGAAAAAAAAAGCCTCTGCCGATCAGGCAACTCAACTTGGATCATCAAAGGCATTTTAAAAAAAGCCTCTGCTAATCAGGCAACTCAGGTGGAATCATCAGAGGCTTTTAAAAGCATTTATGTAGAAAAAATGCTTTTAAAAGCCTTTGAAGATCCAAGCTGAGCCGCACAATTATCAGAGGCTTTTTTTTTTTTACTTTTAAAAGCACTTTTTCGGCCAAAGAGGTTGTAGAAAAAATGCTTTTAAAAGTAAAAAAAAAGTCTCTGATGATTGTGTGGCTCAGCTGGGTATGTGGGGGAGGGGCATGGATTTTTGCTACCGGTTCTCCGAACCACCCACCTCCATTGCTACCGGATCGGGTGATCCGGTCTGAACTGGGAGCATTTCACCCCTGCTCCAGGCTGTATTCACCCTTGCTAGCACCTCACCATTGATGTTGCCACTGCCGTTGGAGGGAATGTTATTGCATGAAACGCAATATCCATGCAAAGTTATTGCTCCATGAACAAAACAAAACATATCAAAGTTTGTCTGTACAAGGTGACTTTCACAACGTAAAGGAAGTAATTCCACCTTCAGCTGCTGCAGCAGGCAGAATTATGACCCATCTGAGTTGCAGTTACACCTCAGCGATTTCTGCAAACATCAAGAAGAAATCTTAAGGTGCTGCATTTTGTGGCAGGAGTGTTTTAAACAAACCATCAAGGAGATAAAGGTTTTAGGGAACATTGCCAAAGATCAACCAGATTAAGAACCCCTTTGATCCTCCTATCTTGGAACTGATTGTCTTTAGAAGCTGAAGTTAAATTTTACACCAGTAGCTAGTCAATAGTGCTAATGCTTTGAATTTATTTTATTTATTTGTCAAGAACATATTAGGTAATATATATATAAGTATAAGCATTAATTGAATACATAAAATACCATCTGGAACGAGCTCCCCCCGGAGATACGGAGGATCCCGGATCTGCACACCTTCCATCGCGCACTTAAGACTCACTTATTCCAACAAGCCGGCCTGACCTAAGTTCTTTTCCCCCTTTTAATTGCGAATTTTAATTTGTTTTAAATTATTGGGGTTTTAAATTGTCAGCCAAATTATTTAATTTGTTTTATTCTATTTTAATTTTTTGTATTTATATGTTTTATTTATGGCTGTACACCGCCCTGAGTCCCTCGGGAGTAGGGCAGTTTATAAATCCAATAAAATAAAATAAATAAATAAATAAAACAGATACAAGTAGAGGAAAAATTAGGACAGACCTCTTAGGAATGGGGTGAGGTCAGCAGTAGACAGTCTAAGGTTAAAATTTTGGGGGTTTGGGGATGAGACCACAGAGTCAGGTAGTGCATTCCAGGCATTGACCACTCTGTTGCTGAAGTCATGTTTTCTGCAATCGAATTTGGAGCGGTTTACTTTAAGTTTGCATCTATTGTGTGCTCATGTATTGTTGTGTATTGTTGTGGTATTATGATTGCAGAAAGTGCTTCTAACCCAGATTTTAATATCTACAAGAAACTATTCTCAAACTACAATCTGAAACAAGTAAATAACCTCATTGTGAGCCACTCACAATTGCATTGTGAGCCACCCTGAGTCTTCGGAGAGGGGCGCCATAAAAATTAATTAATTAATTAATTAATTAATTAAATAAATAAATAAATAAATAAATAAATAAACAAACAAACAAACAAACAAACAAACAAACAAAAATAAATTTAATAAATAAGCCTGGATAGCTCAACAAACTAAATAGCCTATTATTAACATTCAGCTGTCTGCAATTATTGCAAGTTCGAGGCTCAAGGTTGATTCAGCCTTCCATCCTTTCTAAGGTAGGTAAATTGAGGACCCAGTTTGTGGAGGCAATAAGCTGACTTTGTATTAAAAAAAATAAGCAATAGCCTTCATACTTTTGTATAACGCATTGTAAGCCACCCTGAGTCTCCGGAGAAGGGCAGCATATAAATCTAATTAAATAAATAAATCAGTTGTGGAGTATGGCATTTTGTGACTACAGACACATTGCTGTAATTTTCTAAGAACAGATAGTTTTGTTTTGTTTTTTACTTCCCAGTCTGGCCTGCAGCCCTGAGATTTCTAGGTAGTCTCCAAAATCCAAGTACCAAGCTAGTAATCTTCAGTAATCCAAGCATTAATCAAATCATCCCTGCTTAGTTTTTTTTTCAAGATAACACAAGATGGCTAGGGGCTGCCATTTGCTGAAGCGTAGGAATCAATAGGATCTGAAATTAAACAACGTTGTAGTTCAATATCCTTAAATAGAATTATTCTCTCAGATTTCCAGCCATCCAGAATAACAGAGTTGGAAGGGGCCATGGTGGTCTTCTACTCCAGCCCCTTGTTCAGGCAGGAAACCTTGTATCATTTCAGAGAAATAGTTGTCCAATGTCTTCCTAAAACCCTCTAGTTTTGGAGCACCCACAATCTCTGGAGGCAAGTAGTTCCACTGATTAATTGTTCTCACTGTCAGGAAATTTCTCCTTCGTTCTTGAGTGGTTCTCTCCTTGGTTAGTTTCCATCCATCCATTCTTGTCCAACCTTCAGGTGCTTTGGAGTATAGCTTGACCTATACTTGGTGGGCATGGCATGGCTTGGTGGGATCTCCATTCCCTCCCCACTCCAGGGGAAAGTTACTGCAAAATCCCCATTTCCTCCCGATCAGCTGGGACTCGGGAGGCAGAGAATAGACGAAGGCGGAGCCAGTCGGAGGTGGTATTTATCGGTTCTTGGAACTACTCAAAATTCCCGCTACCAGTTCTTCAGAACTGGTCAGAACCTGCTGAATACCACCTCTTGGTTGACCTCCCCACCCTTCTTTGTAGCAGCCTCTTAGATATTGAAACACTGCTATCATGTCACCCCTAGCCCTTCCTTTCATTAAACTAGACATACCCAATTCTTGGCAAGGCATCTTGCCAGAGTAAAGTACTTATCTCTATTGCTATTAAATATACCCGGTGAACTGCTAGGGAGGATCCATCTTCGCCCTTTTCTGGGATGCCAAATATTCCAAGTTATTCTGATTCTTTGCTTCTGGGAAAGTGCCTTTCTCAAGCAATTCTGGACTTCATTCCACCACAATTATCTTCCATTAGAGTCTTTTAAGAGACTACTTGCACATTTAAAATCCTCGGAATCTCAAAGCTGCCTCATAACTTGTTAAGCAAGCTATACAATATTAAAGGAAGATATTTGGCAGCAGCCCCTATGGAATTTTTTATGTAACCTAATTTATTCATGGGGTAGCCTTATATCCAAATTCAGATCATTTATTTACTTTATTTATCTACTGAGGCATATATGTTGCTCCATTCAAAAGCTCCTCTGAGTATTTTACAACTCCAAGGTATGGTATTAAGATTAGAAACGTGCGACAACATTATTTGATAGATATGAAAGTTATAGCTCTCACATATGCAGATCATAACCCTATAATTGTAAGTTTAAACAGAGGAACAGAGGATCAAACAGTAAATTTCTTTACTGTTACAAGAGAAACTCAAATTGAAGTGCCAACAGGGATTTAAAAGCTTCTTCCAAATCAATTGGCTCTTTATTTACTGCATGGAGTCCAGTAAAGCATTTATGGAAGATCTGTTTATTGCAGTGGAATGCATTAGAAAGAAAGCTATGCAAAAGCAGAAGATTATATCGGTGAATAAATTGAAGCAATTAGAATCAAGCATAGCCCTGATTTGGATTTAGGACAAAAGATTTAAATGATTCAGGGCCAAGCAGCAATGCAGAATTCAAATTCAGATTCCACATGGACTTGTAAGGAATCCCAATTCTGGACTCTTGCAACTGAAGAAACTTCACTGAAGCACAATATGCCTGCAGGAAAAAAGTGCTTTCTGCTTAGATACTGATCTCCGGAAGCTCAAAGAACTCCAACTAAAAGTAACAAACTGAATTACCCTTATCCCCAGAAATCTTCCAAAAATCAAACAGTTTATAATTAACAAGACTCATTGGAAGTAAATGAGACTTTTAAGAAACGACCCTTTGTCAAACGGAGAGCAAAATTTGATTGTGGAGAAAAAATAGAAATAGATTCATAGGGACACAAAAGAATGTGGTTAATTTAGGGACAAAAACTTGATACCAATTAAGGAATGTAACAATTTAAATATGGAACATATTACAATGTTTCACATGTAAATATTAAAATTTTCATAGATTTATATTTTATATAAATGTATAGATACATAGATAAAAAGAGGAAAAACAGTCTACTGATGTGATAGCTTTAAGAGTAAGCCGTAAGACTTGATTGACGTTTGTCTGTTTCATATGTTGTATTGTTGTATTTATGTTTGTACTGTTTAATTAATATTTTTTTTTTAAAAAAAACTGTTCTTGTGTCTAGTTTGTGGTGCAGTGCCCTATAGCGTCGTTTTGAGGGTAGGAGTTGAAACAATTTATGTCCAGGACGTGAGGGGCCTGTAGATATTTTCACAGCCCTCTTTTTGACTTGTGCAGTATACAGGTCTTCCATGGAAGGCAGGTTAGTAGCCATTGTTTTTTTCTGCAGTTCTAATTATCCTCTGAAGTCTGTGTCTGTCTTGTTGGGTTGCAGAGACAAACCAGACAGTTATAGAGGTGCAGATGACAGACTCAATAATTCCTCTGTAGAACTGTATTAGCAGCTCCTTGGGCAGTTTGAACTTTCTGAGTTGGTGCAGAAAGAACATTCTTTGTTGTGCTTTTTTGATGATGTTTTTGATGTTGGGTGTCCATTTTAGGTCGTGAATTACCCTTATCCCCAGAAATCTTCCAAAGATCAAACGGTTAATTAACTAGACTCATTGGAAGTAAATGAGACCTATAAGAAATGATCCTTTGTCAAACAGAGAACAAAATTTGATTGTGGAGTTTTTGGTACTCTCTAAACTTGGTGATTTCATTTCAGCATCTAACTAGATGACATCACCATTGCTAGTAAGTGTGAGGTCTGTTCTGTGTGTATATACAGTGATTTGGTGGGGGTGTGGTTTTCGTCTTGGTACTTCCTTGATTCCTTGTACTTGCCACCTGGGAAAGCCAAAGGAAATAATCAAAATCATAAAAAAGCCAAAGTTAGGATATTTTGGACATGTGATGCGATGCCCAGAAAAATACGGCATCCTTCATTTAATCCTCCAAGGAAAGATTGAAGGCAAATGAGGTCCAGACAGAAAGAAGAACATCATGGCTTCAAAACCCAAGGGACTGGTTTGGACAAAACTCAGCAGCACTTTTTCATAAGGCTGTTGATAAAAATAGGATCGCCAACATGATCGCCAACATCCGATGATGGATATGGCACAGGAAGAAGAAGACTTCCTTGATTAGCTTTATTGTTTTCTGCTTGTTTGTCTTGCTTATCTGGTTATTTTGATGGGCAAGTTGTATTCTGGTCTGTGTTTCCTTCTTAGATTTTTATTCTCTCTTTTGAATGGTATGTAAATGTGCTTTACATGTACATTTATTTATTTATTTATTTATTTAGATTTGTATACCGCCCTTCTCCTTGCGGACTCAGGGCGGTGAACAGCCAAATAAAAATAGTACACAAAAGTTAAACAATTTCTTTAAAAAGCATATAACTTTGGCTAAAAATTAAAACCATTAACCATTAAATATTTAAAATACCCAACCCTATAATACAGATCTTAAAAATTCAGCGGGGTCAGGCTAGACCAGCAAGCTGAAAGAGATGAGTTTTCAGGGCCCGACGAAAAGTCCGGAGGTCAGCAATTGTTCTCAGGTCTGGAGGAAGATCGTTCCAGAGGGTAGGGGCTGCCACAGAGAAGGCCCTCCCCCTGGGGGTCGCCAGCCGGCATTGTCTGGCTGACGGCACCCTGAGGAGACCCTCTCTGTGGGAACGCACCGGCCGGTGGGAGGCTATTGGCGGCAGAAGGCGGTCCCGTAAGTACCCTGGTCCTAAGCCATGGAGCGCTTTAAAGGTGGTCACCAACACCTTGAAACGCACCCTTCCGGTAGCCAATGCAGCTCGCGCAGGAGAGGTGTCACATGGGAGCGTCCCGTCGCTCCCATAATCCCTCGCGCAGCCGCATTCTGCACTAGTTGGAGCCTCCGGGTGCACCCCAAGGGGAGCCCCATGTAGAGAGCATTGCAGTAGTCCAGGCGAGAGGTGACGAGTGCTTTACATGTTCAATTAATGACTATGTTGTTTCTCGGTGTTATATAATATATGTGGGTATATGCATAATTTTGTATTTATTTATTTATTTTGTCATATTTATGTAGTGTATATTGGAGATGGTGACCCTTAGAGAGCTATATGCAATGAAATTTCAATTTAATGAATGCCGATTAGTCTACATTCCAAGTGACAATAAAGTTATTATTCTATTCTATTCTATTCTATTCTATTCTATTCTATTCTATTCTATTCTATTCTATTCTATTCTATTCTATTCTATTCTATTCTACTCTACTCTACTCTACTCTACTCTACTCTACTCCTCTCCTATTCTACTCTACTCTACTCTACTCTACTCTACTCTACTCTACTCTACTCTACTCTACTCTACTCTACTCTACTCCTATTCTACTCTACTCTACTCTACTCTACTCCTATTCTACTCTACTCTACTCTACTCCTGTTCTATTCTATTCTATTCTATTCTATTCTATTCTATTCTATTCTATTCTATTCTATTCTATTCTATTCTATTCTATTCTATTCTATTCTATTCTATTCTATTCTATTCTATTCGTGTGTTTAATGATGCTTTGTCTGAATGCCAAGCTTCAGGAATTCCCTAGCATTGTTTTGATTTAGCTTGATCTCGGATGCTTATAGTTTTCCAGTTGAAATTACAATTGAGTCTGTCCATGTGTTGTACAAGATTAAGACATTTCATTATGTCTTCTGCCTATTTTTCTTCTTGGGCTGCTGGTTGTTGTTGTTGTTGTTTATTTAAGGTGTTTTGGAGGACTTTAGTTGGTTTGTGCACTATGGTGATGTCACGTGGTTCAGTGGTGGGTTCTTCCCGGTTCAGTTCGGTCCTCGTGAACCGGTAGTAATGGCAGCGGGAAGCTCCGCCCATCCGCCCTGATGTCATCACTGACAATCTGCTCATGCAAAGCGTGCTCCCATTGCGAACCGGTAGTAAAGGTAAGTGGAACCCACCCCTGATGTGGTTGTAATAGTCTGAGATGTTTCTGATGTGTGGCATTGTTATTCTTTTCACTGGTACTTTATCACATTTATTATTTTACTTTAGTATTGCTAAAGTAATTGTTGGACTTGATTTGTAAGTTGTTGGTGAAATATGACCCAGAAATTGATGACATTAAAGGCTGGTTGATTAAACAGATGCAGAATTTAGATATAATAATTGATACACAGGAATTTCAATGGAAGAAGAAGAATAAAATTCACAATGGAGATAAGTTTGCATCAGGACTCAAAACAAGGGCAAAGCAATATCTGAGCTCTTTAACCTTTCAGAACATTGTGTTGCTGATCTCAAAGTACCCATTTGGTGAAAAAAAAAAATGAAATAAATGCTATCCGCATAACTGAGCAAGAGTTTGCTGACAACAAAAGGTTTCATGCTATTTCAGAAGCTAACAAATGCAACTGTTTCCTTTTAACTGTTACAATGATGTATTTATAAAGTACTTGTAATCACTCGTTTCTCTCCTGTAATTGCACAATCAGCATGTCTTTCTCTTTTCTTCCCTAGCCTACCGCATCCTAATTTAAATCCTGCATCACTTTATCCACTCCTTGCATCTATTACAATGAGTTGTAGCTCATGAAAATGTACAGTAGTGGCCAAAATTGTGGAAACCTTTTGGGAAAAGTATATTTTTGAAGTTTGATGGCTAATAACACCACTTTTTTTGTTGTTTTTGTTTTGGAGTTTCAAGATAATCATATTCCATTGCTGGAATGGCCCAGACCTTAACCCAATTGAAAGTCTATGGAACCCACTAAAGAAACTTGTTAGTCAGAAGCGACCCAGCAATAAAACCTAGTTAATAGAAGCCATCATTCAGTCTTGGTTTCACATTATAACAGCTGTAGAACTAAAAGACTCGGTTTACTCCATGAGAAGACATTGTAAAGCTGTAATTCATGCTTAAGGTTACCCAACTAAGTATTAACTGACAGGATGATAATGTTTGTATATCTCGTTTTTTCTACGTGTTTCACTTTTCTTCTTTATACTGTAACTGCTATTCTAATAGCAAATCCTTCATACAAGTTATTGCATTACATTCTTGATTAAATTATCTTTCCATTGAATCGATTGATTCAAATCATTCCACTAATTTTATGGTACTACTTAAAAAAAAAGTGGTGTTATTAGCTAGTTTTAGAAAATATACTTAAGTTTCCACAATTTTGGCCAGTGCTGTATGCCTTTAATAAAATGTGATAGGCTGAAAAGGTGCCACCAGCTTCCTACTGGAAGATTGAGAAATACTGTTGTATCAGTCAGAATACAGGTAGTCCTCGATTTACGACCACAATTGATTTCCAAATTTTTGCTTAAGCGAGTCATTTGTTAAGAAAGTTATACCTCGTTTTCCGACTTTTCTTGCCACCTTTGTTAAGTGAATCATTGCAGTTGTTAAATTAGTAATACAGTTGTTAAATGAATCTGGCTTCCCCGTTGACTTTGCTTGTCAGAAGGTTGCAAAATGGGATCATATGACCCTGGGACACTGCAATGGTCATAAATGTGAGTCATTTCCCATGTGTCTCAATTTTGGTCATGTGACCATTGGGAATGCTACAATGGTTGTAAGTGTGAAAAACGGTCATAAGTCACTTTTTTTCAGTGCTGTTGTAACTTCAAAAGTTCACTAAATGAACTGTTGTAAGTTGAGGACTATCTGTACTCCCAGGTGGAGATTACAGGTAGTCGTAGAGTTATGTTCACAATTGAGCCCAAATTTTATGTTGGTAAGCGAGACCTTTGGCAAGTGAGTTTTGTCCCATTTTATGACCTTTCTGTCAACTCTCAAAATGATTCTAAATGAAGCCATAGTTTTCTCTGCCTCGTTTCTTACTTGCCACACTTGTGTGTGTGTGTCTGTGTGGGAAATTATTCACAGTTGGCTTTACATTTGAATGTGCCGATGTGAAGTACCCAATAAACAGGATCTTTGAGAAGGCAACTGCTTCAGTCTTTTTTTAGAATAGAATGGAATGGAATGGAATGGAATGGAATGGAATGGAATGGAATGGAATAGAATAGAATAGAATAGAATAGAATAGAATAGAATAGAATAGAATAGAATAGAATAGAATAGAATAGAATAGAATAGAATTTTTTTTTATTGGCCAAGTGTGATTGGACACACAAGGAATTTGTCTTGGTGCATATACTCTCAGTATACACAAAAGAAAAGATACGTTCATCAAGAATCATAAGGTACAACACTTAATAATAGTCATAGGGTACAAATAAACAATCAGGAAACAATCTCAATATAAATCTTAAGGATACAAGCAACAAAGTTACAGTCATACAGTCATAAGTGGAAGGAGATGGGTGATGGGAATAATGAGAAAATTAATAGTAGTGCAAACTTAGTAACTAGTTTAACAGTGTTGAGGGAATTATTTGTTTAGCAGAGTAATGGCATTCGGGAAAAAACTGTTCTTGTGTCTAGTTGTTCTGGTGTGCAGTGCTCTATAGCGTCGTTTTGAGGATAGGAGTTGAAACAGTTTATGTCCAGGATGTGAGGGTCTGTAAATATTTTCACAGCTCTCTTTTTGATTCGTGCAGTATACAGGTCCTCAATGGAAGGCAGGTTGGTAGCCATTGTTTTTTCTGCAGTTCTAATTATCCTCTGAAGTCTGTGTCTGTCTTGTTGGGTTGCAGAGCCAAACCAGACAGTTATGGACGTGCAGATGACAGACTCAGTAATTCCTGTGTAGAACTGGATCAGCAGCTCTTTGTGCAGTTTGACCTTCCTGAGTTGGCGCAGAAAGAACATTCTTTGTTGTGCTTTTTTGATGACATTTTTGATGTTAGGTGTCCATTTTAAGTCTTGAGATATGATGGAACCTAGAAACTTGAAGGACTCTACTGTTGATAGTGTGTTGTCTAGTATTGTTAGAGGTGGTAGTATAGGAGGTTTTCTTCTAAAATCCACCACCATTTCTATGGTTTTGAGTGTATTTAGTTCAAGACTAAGCCTGGTGGCGCAGTGGACTAAGTGCTGTTAAAGTAGCACTTAAGTTGCCAACTGCCTGCAATTACTGCAAGTTCAAATCTCATCAGGCTCAAGTTGATTCAGCCTTCCATCCTTTCAAGGTAGGTAAAATAAGGACCTGGATTGTGGGGGCAATAAACTGACTTTGTATAAAAAAGAACACCACTTGGGGGGGAGGGCTGAAAGCCCTACTAAGCAGGTATATACAAAAGTATGAAGGCTATTGCTTAACGCATTGTAAGCTGCCCTGAGTCACCGGAGAAGGACGGCATATAAATTGAACTAATAAATAAATAAATAAATGAATGAATGAATGAATAAATAAATAAATAAATAAAAATTGTTCTGGTTGCACCACAAGGCTAGTTGTTGAACCTCCCCTCTGTGTGCAGATTCATCTTTGTCTTGAATGAGACCAATCACTGTTGTATCATCTGCAAACTTCAGTATTTTAATAGAGGGATCTTTTAAGATGCAGTCATTGGTGTATAAAGAGAAGAGTAGTAGAGAGAACACACAGTCCTGGGGGGCTCCTGGGCTAATTGTGCAAGTATCTGATGTGATTTTGCCTCACCTGCTGCTTCCTGTCTGTTAGGAAGCTTATGGTTACAAGTGTGGTCAGGTACAGCTAGCTGATTTCGTATAGTTAGAACAAAGGTCTTCAAACTTGGCAGCTTGAAGACTTGTGGACTTCCACTCCCCGAATTGTCCAGCCAGCTTTGAAGACCTCTGAGTTAGAAGAATATCTGGAATGATGGTATTGAATGCTGAGCTGAAGTCTACAAAGAGGGAACTTGAAAAAGTAGACTACAAAAGTCTACAAATTAGTCTCAAACTAATTGGGACCATTACTCGGAACCATGGTCCTTTCTTCATGACCTTCTTGTTGTTAAGTGAATCACAGCAGTTCGTCAGTTAGTTACATGGTTGTTAAGTGTTCCTGGCTTCCCCGTTGATTTTGCTTTGGCAGAATATCACCAAAGGCCTCAGAACATTGCAACCATCATAATTATGAGTCAGTTGCCAAGAATCTATATTTTGGTCACGTGACCATGGAGAGGCTGCAATGGTCATAAGTGTGAAAAACGGTCATAAGTCACTTTTTTTAGTGCCACTGCAACTTAGAACGATCACTAAATGAGTTGCTGTAAGCAAGAACTACCTGTATTTATGTCAACAGAAGGGCTGCACGCAGAAAACTTAAGCAAATAGCTGCACCAGCATGATACACCTTGGCAAATGTAAGTCAGTATGTCAGGAACAGATGAATTGTATTTAACTTACATTAATAAGTTTCTGAGTTGCTATGGAAAGCGACACTGTAAAACCAACATGGGGAATAATATATATATATATATATATATATATATATATATATATATATATATATATATAATATATATATATATTGCTAGGCATTTTCAAGAGCGAAAAGATCAAAGTGGCTTTGAAAGCAAGCTATCATAAAGTTGAACGTTGACTAATGTCCGAATGCAAAAGTCCAATGTCAAGAAAGAAAGAACAGTGGGAAAATATCAACCAGCGTTTTCAGTAAAGAGAGGAATAGGAAAAAAGAAAAATGGGAGATCTTTTTAAGGACATGAGAATCCATGGGAAAAAAATACTGCTTAGGCAGGATTATTCTAAAGCAGTGATGGCTAACCTTTTTGCCATCGTGTGCCAGGAGCGGGGAGAGGGAGTCGCACGCGCACGCTTGCCTACACCCAGAATTCTATGCACCCTGCCCTCACGCATGTGCGTGCAACCCACCCCCCCGCTCCCCACACTCCTGGCATACACAGTAGACCTGTTCTTTTGCTTTCCCCAGCCTCCAGAGCCTTTCTAGGAATCTGAGGAGGTCAAAAACGGCCTTCCCCACACACACACATCCAAGTCCCTCTGGAGGCCAGAAATGGAGGCCAGTGGGACCGGAAGTTGGCAAATGGGCTGTTTTCGGCCTCCAGACAGCTTGCAAGAAAATACTTTTTTTTAAAAAAATACTTTTTTAAAAAAAATCAACAAATATTGAGCCACTCATTGTGACAGGAACTGATTAATCAGCTTGTCAACTGAGTGTGATGTCATACGTTGAGAGAGACTGATTGGCCCAAATCCAATCTTAGCTGACTTGCCCATGATAGGACTAGAATTCCCAGTCTCCTGGTTTCTAGCCTGGTGCCTTTACTACTAGACCTAACTTGTTCTGTTAAACCCCCAAATCAAAAAAAGTTTTGATTAATACAAATGAATTAAAGGAAGGTGGAATGAGCACACTAAATTCCTTCATGAATTAAATTGTAGAATGTAAGAAATATTTGTAATGAGAGAAATCAATCCTACGCAAAAATAATGTCCAACATATGATAGACCATCTGTCAAAAAGTGAAAAATGAGACCCAGAATGCCACTGAACTGTTTAAAGAACCAATTAAGTCGTTAAAGCTATAATTTTATGTTTTATTCCAATATAACATAAGTTCTATAATTGTCAGCAATTATACAACGGGACTAAATGAAAAGGATTGGAAAAGAAAGGAGACGTAACAGTATATAAATGTAAGTGAACCATGAGTGAATGTTGGGTCACGCTAACAAAGTTTTGCTTTAAAACCTTAAAAAGAAGAGAGCCATGCAGGGGAAGAGATTAATTGATATTAATTAAGAAGACAAAAATAATGTCTTCATACTTAATGAACCTTCAACTACTGTAGTGGCAGAAAAGTAAACAGGTTTGTTTACTTTAGGGCTGAAAATAAATACAGATAGTGTGATGGAGTAGTAAGGAATAAGTGAGTCTAGAGAAGAAGGCAATGGCAGACTTAGACAAGATCATGAAAGAGAAGAATGTTTCAATAACAACAAAGATCTGAATGGTTATAGAAAGGTGAACATTAAAAGTGTGTGTAGTATATTTGTTCATTCTATTACTCTTAATGTTCACCTTTCTATAACCATACAGATCTTTGTTGTTATTGAAACATTCTTCTCTTTCATGAACTTCTCTAAGTATGTATATCTAAATATAACGTGTGTGTGTGTGTGTTAACATTTAAATTATGAATTTGGAAATTAATACTGCGAATACCATGAATTGAAGGAAAAACCAATCAATCAGTCTGAGTCCATCTAAAGACTGCTACCATGAGTGATGACCAGCAAGTAAAAGCTCATATTACTTCAGACATGTGTGGGGAGAATTGATGGATCTGAAACAAGGGAGGTTCAACAGACAGTATCAAATTACTCGCATGTCCATGAAAGGAGCATTAATTGTGGCTGAAGTGAGGTGGAGATGATGGGCCAGTTTCAACAGAAGTTGGGTCTGACTTCATGTCAACCAGCTTTAATAAAGAAAGAAAATCCATACTTGTTACAAAACTTGTTTCTAGCAAAGTGACCATATCTTGTGGTATCTTGTGGTATCTTGTGGTGTATGTTTCCTAAAAGGTCAATACCTAAGACCAGAAGGGCATTTTCTTTTAATTAGGGCTTAAAGCAGTTTACCATATTTTTTGGTATATAAGACGCACCTTTTTCCCCTCTAAAAGGGGGTGAAAATTTAGGTGCGTCTTATACACCAAATCTAGCCCCAACTACCCACTGGCCCCCACCCTTTGGCCTCTGCCTCGCAGCAGTTTACCTCTTTGCAAGCAAACAGCTAGAAAAAACAGCTCCTTTCGGCTTCAGCACAGCCTAATTAGCACAAGTTGATTAGATCGGCCTCCTAACTCTCAGCTGATTTGCCCTCAGCTGTTTTGGGCAGGGCTCTGCTGCTTGCTCCAAAGAGGTAAATTTCTGGAGCAGATTTTTTTTTCCTTGTGCTAATCAAGCTATGCTGAAAACGAAAATGAAAGTAAAGCAGGCAGTTTGCTGTTTGCTGCAATGAGGCAAAATTGCTCAGAGGCAGAGGGAGATTTCTTTTTCTTCTTTTCCTCACCAAAAAAGGTAGGTGCGTCTAATACTCCGGTTTGTCTTATACTCTGAAAAATACAGTACTTTAAAGGAGGCAGGAATACACCCCACACGCAAGGAGATTTTGGCAAGCCTCCCTTAAAAAGTGGGGGGGGGGAGGATGAGCTGAAGCAGACTAGTTCAATAAACAAGTGGCGACACTCATCATTCCACATTCTGTCTACCACTTTGAGATCTTATACCAGCTGAAAAGAATCCATAGGAACCCGAGAAGTGGTTGCCAAGGCTACCACCCATATGACCTGGAAGTGTGCTGGAGTCCAAATTGAGGTGAATTCAATTGACTTTACCTGCGAGAACGATGAAAATTGCTCATAGCAAGCCTCTGCCTAGGTCCCGTTCCTCAACATTTTGATTAATTGGCCCCACCGTTGAAGTATTATTAAGACACTTCCCCTATCTTCCTGTGACTTAAATTCTGCTATTTTGTGTCATGCACTCTGGAACCAAAAAGAATAGCTTATGGTCTTCCGAATGATATCGTTTTCTTTTTTTCAATATTTGAAGAGTGCAATCTGTACAACAGTAGGCTAACCCTTTCTATTGCTTCGATCTCTCAATTCCTTCCTTCAATAAGGCTACATAAGCACTTGATATTTAAGCAGTTCCACTTCTAGGCTCCTGCTGGCTTGACTCTAAGATGTTTTAAGAAAATCCTAGCTGCACTGAGACACTTTGCCTCCAGTTTGCAAGTCATTCAATCGGAGCTGAAGCCTACCAGTCTTCCCATTGGACAGTTCCCATGGCGATATGTCCCTCCCTCATGATTCTCTCCCAGGGAAACAATTGTCAATCACTTTCTTCACGTAGAGCATAGGTGTCAAACTTGATTTCATTGAGGGCCACATCAAGGCTGCGTTTGACCTCAGGGGACCAGGTGGGCATGGCCACGATGGGCATGGCCAGTTTGACATCACCAGGGGTGCTATTCAGCAGGTTCTGACAGGTTCTGGAGAACTGGAAATTTTGAGTAGTTTGGAGAACTGGCAAATACCACCTCTGGCTGGTCGCAGAGTGGGGTGGGAATGGAGATTTTGCAATATCCTTCAGCAGGAGTGGGGAGGGAATGGGGATTTTGCAGTATCTTTTGCCTGGAGTGGGGTGGGAATGGAGATTTTGTAGTATTCTTCCCCTGCCATGCCCATAGAACCAGTAATAAAAAAATTTGAATTCCACCACTGGATGTCACTCATGTCAGGGGCACCTGTGGTGGCCCGAGCGCTCTGCCATAAAAAAACGGAGCTCCATTTTTGCTGGCAGAGGCACCGCTGGCCGGTCCTTTGCTGTTTCCAGAGTGGCCCCACAGCAGTGGTGGGATTCAGCCGGTTCGCACCACTTCGGGAGAACCAGTTGTTAACTTTCTGAGCAGTTTGGCAAACTGGTTGTTGGAAGAAATCATTAGGGCAGAGAACCAGTTGTTAAATTACTTGAATCTCACCACTACGTGAATCTTCCTGGACATATATATTTTTATGCATGTACATATACTGTGTACAAGTTACAAAATTACATTGAAAGTAGTTAAGTCCTCAACTTAAAACAGTTTATTTAATGACTGTTCAAAGTAATCATGCCACAGAAAAAAGTGATGTCAGGAGTTTCGGTTTCATCCTCGAAATAAGTTAATTTCCAAGCAGCAAACTTTAGCAAACTTACGACCATTTTTCACACTTATGAAATTATGAGACGCTCGGCAACTGGTTATGTAGTGATCGTTTGAAATAATAACACCTTAAAAATGACTTATGGCCATTTTTCACACTTACACTGTTACCTTCCCACCCAAAGTGGTCCCTATTTTTCTACTTGCATTTTTTACTTGCTTTCGAACTACTAGGTTGGCAGAAGCTGGGACAAGTAATGGGAGCTCACCCTGTTACGCAGCGCTAGGGATTCGAACTGCTGAACTGCCGACCTTTCAATCGATAAGCTCAGCATCTTAGCCACTAAGCCACCATGGCCTTTTTTCCCAACTTTAGGATTTGTTAATTAACAGAGTCTAAAGGAACAGAATTACCGGTACATTCCTGCAAGAAATCCCTGCAACGAGATAAGACATTTTTCATTCCTTTAGCACTCCTTTAGAAAGCTAGATATAGCTTTCTTGTAAACTTCTTAACAACTTAATTTGCACTTTATAGATATATTTTTAACCTTGGTAGCTTAGAGTTTTTAGAGGTTCTCAGTCATCCAGGACATGGTTATCCCAAAGGTGCTTTTTTTTCTGGAGGCAACTGGACTTCTTGATATATATATATGTTTTGAAGATGTTTTACTTCTCATCCAAGAAGCATCTTCAGCTCTGACAGGATAGTGGAGAATGGAAGGATTTATATACCTTGCAGACAGCTGGTCATTTGCATCCTTTCAGAGGGTCCTTGAAGTACTTGGAGGTTTACCTGTGTCCTCAGGGTCACCTGAGTAGTGCAAATGGTTCCTTTAGCCTTCAATTTTTTTCCCTCTGGAAATCCATTCCTATTCCTACACTATTCCAAGGGGGTTCATTCCAAATTGTATAGCTAAAAGTCTTAGTAAGTCTTGATAGCTGAGAATTCCTTCAGTTTTAATTTGCATGCAGAATTTCATTCATCAAAAAGAAAAAAAAAAATTTTCTTCTTTTCCAGGGTTAGATAATAGAAGAACAGAATCCTCCCCCCCCCACCACAATTCAATGTCTAATAGAGTAAGTAAATAAGAGGATAAACCACCCCATCTAGTGACATAGTCAGTCTGTAAAACAGGTCAGATGATTCTTACAGAGCATTATAAAACATTTTATCCATAACGTGTTAATATCAATAAAAACCGTGATTTCTTATTAGCTCTTGGAACCTGGCAGACTCCTGTTTCATCTGTTATTTTCCTCCACATACTTAAGCTGGGACCAAGCAAATGGCCACATTCTAACAGGGTTAATGTGTAGTTGTTAATTCACTCTTTGATAGGTAGTTGTTGATACATCCCTATCCTATTATCCCCATTAAACAGCTGGATATTGTCTTTTCTAATTCTCTTCAAGGGTCTAATAACTTAAATACAGCTACTCCTTGTTAGAACAGTTCAAATTAAGCTTAAAGTGTGTAAGCATCTTAAAAAGAAACTTACTTATGAAGCTACCAGGTAGAAAAAACTTTGTTTTGCTTACAGCAAAATATTCAGCCAGAAAATCAAATTGGATTTCAACCGGTCATGCTGAGTGATATCAGCAAATAAACCCTCAGCCAAAAGAACATTTATAAAACTAAAGGTTTTTCTTCTAAATCATTGCTTTGCTTTGAGTTATTCAAAGATGTGTGTGATAAAGTTACAAGGCAAATAATATTCCTTGTCAAACTTAAAGAAAATAAAAATTGATTTGAAACATAAAATAAAATGTATTCTCAGTATCAGTTACTAAATTTCTATAACAGATATGGAAAGAAACAACAACAACAACAAAAATTAGTGCAGCCCTAGGTTGCATCAACAGAGGGATTCAAAACAGGGGTGAAATCCAGCAGGTTCTGACAGGTTCTGGAGAATCAATAGTGAAAATGTTGAATAGTTCACAGAACTGGCAAATACCACCTCTGGCTGGTCGCAGAGTGGGGAGGGAATGGGGATTTTGCAGTATCCTTCCCCTGGAGTGGGGTTGGAATGGAGACTTTGCAGTATCCTTGCCCTGCCACGTCCACAAAGCCATGCCAACAGAACCAGTAGTAAAAAAAAAAATTGGATTTCACCACTGATTCAAAATCATGTGAAGTGATAGTACCACTTTATACTGCACTGGTGAGACCACACATGGAATACTGCATCCAGTTCTGGTAGCTACAATCCAAAAATGACATTGAGACTTTAGAAAGAGTGCAGAAAAGAGCAACAAAGATGATTAGGGGACTGGAGTTTATATCATGAATGACTGAGGGAAATAGATATGTCCAGTTTAACAAAGAGAAAGACTAGGACAGTGATGGTGAGTGCCAAAAAGATCACGTGGAAAAATCAGGCGCATGCTTGTCAGGGCCAATCTCCAGAAAAGCTGACTTCCAGATTCTAGCGGTGCATGCACGCCCAACGATCAGCTGCTCGTGTGCAAGCACAGGCCAGTTTTCGGCATTGCCCCACATGCAATGACCTCCGGACTTTTCGTCGGGCCCTGAAAACTCATCTCTTTCAGCTTGCTGGTCTAGCCTGACCCCGCTGAATTTTTAAGATCTGTATTATAGGGTTGGGTATTTTAAATATTTAATGGTTAATGGTTTTAATTTTTAGCCAAAGTTATATGCTTTTTAAAGAAATTGTTTAACTTTTGTGTACTATTTTTATTTGGCTGTTCACCGCCCTGAGTCCGCAAGGAGAAGGGCGGTATACAAATCTAAACAAATAAATAAATAAATAAATGCAAAGAGTTCGCGCTCCGGAAAAGCCAAACTTCCAGGTTCTGGGCGCACCCAACAACCAGTTGGCCAGCGCGCATTGCGCACACAGGTTTTTGGCACTGCCACATGCACAGACAGGTGATCGTCATGCGTGCAAGAAACCCAGTAGACAAATAGGCAAGGCCAACATGGCCTTGCCATGGCTTCATGTGTCACTTTGGCCACATGTGCTATAGATTCACCATCACGGGACTAGGAGAAGGATAGCAATTCTCCAGTACTTGAGGGACTATCAGAGAAGAGGGAGTTGACCTATTTTCCAAAGCACCTGAGGGCAGAACAAAAATTAATGGATGGAAGATCATTAAAGAGAGATCCAACCTAGAACTAAGGAAAAATTTCCTGAGAGTGAGAACAATTAATCAATGGAACGGTTTACCTCTGGAAACTATGAATGTTCCATCACTTGAGGTTTTCAAGAAGATGCTCATTTGTCCAGAATGGTATAGGTCCTCTTCTTTGAACAGGGGGTTGGACTCGAAGACCCCAAGGTCTCTTCCAGCCCTATTATTCTATTATCTTCGTTCTATCAAACTCATCTCCATCAGAAGACAGGACAACAGATCTGCATATTTTTAGTACCAGATAAAAATGTTCTTTGAAAACATTAAGTTCGTGCATTCTAGAAAAGTTTTGAGAATTCAGTTTCTTGCTTGACTTTGGTGTAAGAGCAATAAGAGCCACGGTGGCGCAGTGGTTAGAGTGCAGTACTGCAGGCTACTTCTGCTGGTCACTGGCTGCCAGCAGTTTGGCAGATCGAATCTCACCAGGCTCAAGGTTGACTCAGCCTTCCATTCTTCCGAGGTGGGTAAAATGTGGACCCAGATTGTTGGGGGCAATAGGCTGACTCTGTAAACCGCTTAGAGAGGGCTGTAAAAGCACTATGAAGCCGTATATAAGTCTAAGTGCTATTGCTATAGTCTATGACTTTCAATTAAAAGAAAACGGTTTCCAAAAAAATTGAACTGTTTATTGGTTGATAAGTAAAACCTAGAGTTATGCTGCCTCTTAATACAATACAGGAAGCTGTCTTGTGCTGAGTCGAATCATTGCTCTGTTAAATTTGCCCTTCTCCATTAATGTTGCTATGATGGGATTTATAACCCAATTTATCTGACACAAATCAGATTGAGGAAGCCTAATCTTCACCAAGTAGTAGTATTTTACTCACTCTGTTCATGCAGTTTATCAAATCACAAAAAAAGTAACCAGGCTTAATGTTGACCAAACTTGGCGTATTGTATACAAATGCATCTGTTACATCTTTACTTTACTTGGTTGAAGGTGCTTCAGTATGAAAAGTCAGAAAACTTCAGAAGGCAGATTTTTTTTTCAGATCTAACCCAAGGCAGCAGATGGTGATGTCTTGAATGTAACAACTCATTTTTGCTTGAAATCAAAGATCAAAGTGGGCAAGGGTCATATGAAATTGCCCAAGCAGCTGTCCAGCTAGAAACATTTTATTTAGTCAATAACAAGCAACAAAACAAATAAATTGGATTTCTGTTTTTCAGAATAAAAATCCACTACTTAAAAGTCCATCGTAGGTGTTTTGCCTTTTTTTTTTTTTTTTGCCTGTAATAAAATCTAAAAACAACCAATGAACTTAAGGCAGATGTCTGAAGTGGTTTCCCACAGAGAGTTTTGGGAATTAAGTCAAATGTCTTTTGTAAATATTCTGTTTTGATTAGATCACACATAGACAGACATATTGTTTGGCTAACTTTAGTTTGTTGGCTGTTTGAAACCCAGGGAAGACTGAATTTATTTGGTAAATGGGAAACCAAAGAATGATCAGAGTTGTAGGTTGGACTAAGAAGTTAAAAAAATGGGAGGCAATAACAATAACATTATTTTTCGGCACTTTCCATTCCCAACTATTTTTAATTTAATTCTGGGAGGAGGCTCCTTATATTTTCTTCTATGCTACTGCCTGCACTGTCCAACTTTAAAAAGGCAAGAAATGGAAGGGTACCGAAATACTCATAAGGATGGGATTCCCCTTCACGGTAACCTACATTACATAAAACGAGATGAAGAATGAGTAAACCAAAGTAATTACAGGTATGAGATGAAAAAAAGAGCCAGTGATTGCTAAGACTAATGTCACAGGTTCTTCTACCTATATCTAGGTTAGGGGGCTCCAAAACCCCAGAGAACCAACACAAACACACCCGGCCTCTAGGCAACACACAAGCATTTAACAGCTGGTGTTCACATTTTTACTGTACCAATCCTTCCCTAAGCTATTACAACTTCTGTTCCTTTGCTACTTCTTTTTTTGAACCCTATTTCTGGAGAACAGGAACAATAAAGTAAATTTGCCTTAGGCTGCTTCAGGCTGTTTTAGTTCTCAAACAAACACAAATCACCGTCTCTCCCACATCACTAGCTGCTCTCTGCTAGACATCAATGGCTGGGCTGGCTAGGGAGTGACTTTGATGCAGTAAGTTCCCCGGTGCTAGCAATTGTGCAGGTTCTCATATCTAGATGATACCAGTGGTGGGTGGCTACCGGTTTGCCCCGGATCAGGCAAACTGGTAGCGGCAGTGGCAAGAGGCTCCACCCACCTGCCCAGACATCTCTGTGCATGCACAGAAGATTCTGCACATGCGCAGAAACATTGCACACATCCGAGTGCATGCATACCCACAAGTGAATCAGTAGCAGCCAAAGTTGAAACCCACTACTGGATGATACCAAGGGCATTTACCATCCTCCAGTCATCAGCTTCTAAGCCTAACCTAGTTTTCATAAATCTGTCATCTGCACCTTTACAGCTATCTGGTTTGGCTCTGCAACCAAGCGAGACAGACACAGACCTCAACAGATAGTTAGAACTGCAAAAAAAATAATTGCTACCAACCTGCCTTCCATTGAGGACCTGCACTGCACGAATCAAAAAGAGGGCTGTGAAAATATCTACAGACCCCTCGCAACCTGGACATAAATTGTTTCAACTCCGACCCTCAAAACGACACTATAGAGCACCGCGCACCAGAACAACAAGGCACAAGGACAGTTTTTCCCTAAATGCCATCACTCTGCTAAACAACTAATTCCCACAACACTGTCAAATTAACTACTAAGTCTCTATTACTATTCTTCTTCTCATCCTTACTAGTACCTATCTCTTCCCACTTATGGCTATATCCATGTTGCTTGTATCTTTGCAACTTATATTGTTTTTATTGTTTTCTAATATGATTATGATTGCTTATTTGCATCCAATGACTATCACTAAGTGTTGTATCTTATGATTCATGACAAATATATTTTATTTTTTCTTTATGTACACTGAGAGCATAAGCAGCAAAGACAAATTCGTTGTGTGTACAATCACACTTGGCCAATAAAGAATTCTATTCTATTCTATTCTATTCTATTCTATTCTATTCTATTCTATTCTATTCTATTCTATTCTATTCTATTCTATTCTATTCTATTCTATTCCATTCCATTCCATTCCATTCCATTCCATTCCATTCCATTCTATAAATATCTTTCACTATTTTCATATTTTTCTTTCCTGCTTCCTTACTTCCATCATACTTATACGCTATTTCATATACTGCACCATGATCATATATTAATGAACATACTCTGTAGACCATGGGTGTAAAACCCGTGGCCTGCAGGCCGGATGCGTCACATGCTGGCCATGCCTAGTTTAGTGAAGGGGCAGGAAGTAATGATATGTTATGTGATGCAGCCATGATGACACGAGTTAGACACCCCTGCTATAAACACTATTTCATATATTAAATGTAGCTCCCGATTCATGGAGTGCAGATAGTAGAATGTTGACTTGCAACGTTGTCTCTAGATTAGTGTGATCACACTTGGGTCAAAGTGGGCATCTAGCCTATGAGCAAAATGTGCCAGAACTAATAAATCTTTCTGACTATTATCAGAAAATGCTGTGTGTAGGATGGATATGATGAAATGTGCTAATCTAGCCCAAATATTCTTTATCCTACTAAACAGCAATCTGTGAGAGGTAGAAATGCTTGTGGTGTTCCTTTTGAAAATGTTCAATGACACGCTAATTTTTTTTTCTTTTTGTAATGCTAACAGCTTATCAAATGAACTCTCAACATCTGTACAGATTGTCAGAGAATTGCTTTAAATATGTATTTCTCAGAACAGTGCACAGCATATGCTTCCATAATTAAATCAACGTATGGTTTGGCATATTTTACAGCATGTTCCAGTTATTCTAGATTGATCTTGTTAATATGGTGAAATCCAGCCTGGCCTCTTCACATTACTAGTTGAGAAGGTCCCCACTGGTAAACAAGATGTTGGACTGAACAGATTGAGATCCAGTCTGATCAAACTCTTCTGCTGTAAAGCTAGCAAGTTTGCAAAACTAAACTCACTTGGGATAAATAGTCTTGAATCTGAGACAACGAATATCTGTTGCCAGGCTCAAGGAACCAGAATGACACCATGAGCTTATTCTTTAGTATTGTTGCATGCCTGTTTACAAGAATCAGGCCAAACTAACTGCATTCATGTCAAGCGTGGGAAAATTAGGAGATTCAGGCAGTTCAAAAGAGTATAAAGATTTTGAGGCCATCTTTTTCTTTGGATCTTCAGGGCTGCCAACTTAGTGTTGTGGGAAAACCGGAGAACAATGGCATTTCCGTCTGCCATTGTCACTAGTTCTAATAGCAACTTTGATGATTCCAAGTATACCCATTGCAATAATACAATGTTTATTTGGTTTTGCTGTTATAGGATCCCACCAGGGGTGCTATTCAGCAGGTTCTGACAGGTTCTGGAGAACCAGTAGCGGAAATTTGGAGTAGTTCAGAGAACTGGCAAACTTCACCTCTGGATAGCCCCAGAGTGGGGTGAGAATGGAGATTTTGCAATATCCTTCCCCCAAGAGCGGGGAGGGAATGGGGATTTTGTGGTATTCCTCCCCTGGAGTGGGATGGGAGTGGAGATTTTGCAGTATTCTTCCCCCAGGAGTGAGGAGGGAATGGAGATTTTGCAATATCTTTCCTCCAAGATTGGGGAGGGAATGGGGATTTTGCAGTATCCTTCCCCTGGAGTGGGGTGGGAAGGGAGATTTTGCAATATCCTTCCCCCAGGAGTGGAGAGGGAATGGGGATTTTGCAGTATCCTTCCCCTGCCATGCCCACCAAGCCACACCATGCCCACTAAGCCACGCCAAAAAACCTGTAATAAGAAAAATTAAATTCCACCACTGATCCCAACCAATGGATTTGTAAAACCAATGGTCTAGTGTGTGAAACCAGCCCATTATAGCTTATTCAACATATCATGGTAAAATAAGCCATATTTTAGCTCTCTAGGTGAACTTTATTTCCAAAGCCGACTCCTCTGATGGCTTGTTAAAGCACTTTAGAGTAAATTAGCCAACCTGCTTGGACAGTATAGAAGTTGATTACAGAAACAAAGAAACAACCCATGAACCAGATCTTCCTTCACAGATCATGGTGATATTGCTGTCTTTTAAAATCTTTGGACCATATGTCTCACAGAACATTAACTAAGCCCAGCTGTCACAGCATGCAGCAATAACTAGATGACCTTGGCTCATCAGAAAAAAGCTGAAGAGGATCAGATCTGATTAGTACCTGGAGGGAAGAGCTTCAGAAAATCTTAAGATTTGTAAATTAGAGTGGGAAATTAAATAGAGTCCTGGAAGAAAATAATATCCGTCCACTTCCACGTTGCTACAAAAAAAAAAACTTTACATAAAGTCACCAACTTGAGAAAGTCTTTCTTTTATATGAGCCTAGCAGGTATCACTAGTGAATAAATGGTATGGGACCTCCCCTTTACCCTCTCTGAAAAAAATGTCATGGTCATTCAATTCTTCTCAACCTCTTTGGAGATGCTGAAAGTTCTTTCCTAAGCTTCCAGAAAAGCTGATTTGAATTATTTTGCCGACCCGAAAGGTCGGCAGTTCAAACCCCTAGCATAGGTCTCCTGTGTGAGCAGGGGGTTGGAATAGATGACCTCCAAGATCCCTTCCAACTCTGTTACTGTTACTTCGAACCAAGATCAAACTTTAACTATTAATGGTTTTAGGCAAAATCCAGTAATGATTTTATTTGGTGGTTCCATTTAGAGGACTGTTGAGGTTTCAGGAGAATGAGTTTAAAGATCCTTCCTTCCTTCCTTCCTTCCTTCCTTCCTTCCTTCCTTCCTTCCTTCCTTCCTTCCTTCCTTCCTTCTCACTAATAAACAACTTTTTAATACAGATAGTCTTTGATTTATGGCGATAACTGGGACCAGAATTTTCATTGCTAAACAAGACAGTCAGTACATGATGTACACCCCAATTTTACATCCTTTTTGCCATGGTTGTTAAGCGAATCACTGCAGCTGTTAAGTGAATCATACAGTTGTTAAACAAATCTGGTTTCCCCCCATTGACTCTGCTTGTCAGAACCTGTCTGGGAAGATCTTGATGGAGCAGCGGACTAAAGCGCTGTTAAATAGCACTTAGCTGCCAGCTGCCTGCAATTACTGCAAGTTCAAATCTCACCAGGCTCAAGGTTAACTCAGCCTTCCATCCTTCCAAGGTAGGTAAAATGAGGACCCGGATTGTGGGGGCAATAAGCTGACTTTGTATAATAATGAACACTGCTTAGGGGGACCCAAAAGCCCTACTAAGCAGGTATATACAAAAGTATGAAAGCTATTGCTTAACGCATTGTAAGCTGCCCTAAGTCACCGGAGAAGGACGACATATAAATCGAACCAATAAATAAATAAATAAATAAATAGTCACAAAAGCAATCACATGACTCCAGGATGCTGCAACCTTCATAAATACATGCTGGCTTCCTAATGCCCGAATGTTGATCATGTGACCATGGGGCTACTGCAATAGTTATAAGCGAGATGACGAGTAAGTAATTTTTTTCAATGGTTTTGTAACATCCAACAGTCGTTAAATAAATGGTTGTAAGCTGCGGACTACCTGTAGGCCAAACTAATCCTTGTTGCAACAGAATGAACAGCAATTCAGTTTGAAACCACTGGGGAATGTCTAGATGACTTGCCTTAGATCCGTGATGGCGAATGTATGGCACATATGCTGGAAGTGGCATGCAGAGCCATCTTTCCGGGCATGCCAGCCGTTGCCTGTTGTTCTTCTGGTCTCACCTGGTTTTTGTGTGCATGGGAGTTCTGGAAACTGGAAGAGCAGCTCCCTGGCATGCATGTTTCTGGTTTCTGCTGGTCTTCATGCACTCAAGCTCACCAGAAACTGGAAGACCAGGTTACTGGTATGCATACGCATGTCAGGAACCGGACATTCAGCTTCCAGGTGCACGCATGTACACTAGGGAAATGCTCTTCCGGTTTCCGGCACTCCCCTGCGCATGTATGTGCGCTCTCATTTCAGCACTCAGTGCCAAAAAGATTCGCCAACACTGCCCTAGATCAACAAAGATTTATGACTCTACAGTAGCCACAGAGATGACTGTCCTGTCTCATCCTAAACTGTGAACACGAGAAAGATTTGCATCCCCAAGAAATCTGTGTTGATGGATGGTGACCACAATTCTGCTTCTTTAAACTAAACCCTATTTAGGATAGTTTTTTTTAAAAAAAAAAAAGTCCTTTTAACTACACTGCAAGAGGTGACTCTTATAGATAAAAACCTGTAAAACATAGAATATTTCTTAGAGGTTTTTTACCTGTAAGAAATATTCTACCGGCTTTAAAACATTTATCCTCCCTAATGCAAGATGTTAAAACAAGCGGCACATCCCCTGAATTCTTCAAAGATGACCCCCCCCCCCCGTTCTTGGTATAAGATAACATTTTTAGCTTTTCATTATAAAAAGTCTTTCTTAAATGTATATAATTAACACCAATGTTCTTCTTATCGGTAGGTGTGGGTGTGTGTATAAAATCTTAATTATATAAGTTGTCTTGAAACTTTGGAGCACCTTTATTATTTCCAGTTTTTTTTTTTTTTTAAATGAACTTTGTAACAACCAAAAGAAAACCATTTAAGGAATCACTTGTATAAATTAATCCTAGTGGCAAAATTACTCAACCCGCCTTTGAAAGCCCACATTTTTTTCTATAGCTACTGTGTTATATATGTCTGGGATTCAGAACTTCTATTTCTAAATAATTCCAATATGTAATATACCTCAATGTATTGGCTTTTTCCTGCAGAGCAGTATTATTTCCTTCTGCATCCTCAGTGGGATGCATCCATTGTTTAGTGCTGCAAAGAAATTATCTATTTATGACAATAAGAAATACCACTGTGAAATTTCAGAATTTAATTCCACCCAGCAAACAAAGCTTTTCTTTCAGGAGTCTACTTTCCACTCCCTCTTTTAGCATTCGCATGCACCTTATCTTTTTAATTTTAATCATTACTCAATTACTAGGTAGGACAAGAAATAAATCGATGGAAGCTTAGCAAAGAGAGATCCAACTTTAGAATTAAGGAGAAACTTCCTGCCAGTGAGAACAGTGAATTGGAGGAACGGCTTGTCTTCAGAAGTTGTGGGTGCTCCATTACTGGAGGTTTTTAAGAAGAAACTGGACAGTCATTTGTCTGGAATGGTACCAGTAGATCTCAACGTATGACCACAATTGAGCCGCAAATTTAAGGTGTTAAGTGAGATGTTTGTTAAGTGCGTTTTGCCTCATTTTACGACTTTTCTTGCTGCACTTTTAAGTGAATCACTGCGGTTGTTAAATTTGTAACTCAGGTTGTCAAGTGAATCTGGCTTCCTCGTTGACTTTGTCAGAAGGTTGCAAAAGGTGATTCCATGACCCTGGGACACTGCAACCGTCATAAATGCGAGCCAGTTGCCAAGCATCCAAATGTAAAAAATCATATAACCATGGAGATGCTGCAATGAGTGGTGCGGTGGCCTAGAGGTGGAGCTCTCACCTCACAATCAGGAGGCTGTGAGTTCGATCCTAGGTAGAGGCAGATATTTCTCTCTCTCTCTGGGCACACTGAGAATATCTCTGCTGAATAAAACTCTGCATTGGCGACAGGAAAAGCATCTGGCCAGTAAACACTCAGTTCCATTCGGTTGCCCAGACTTCAGCCCACAAGGGATTATGGGGTCGTTAAAAGGGATGATGATGGGGATGGTCATAAGTTTGAAAAACGGTCACAAGCAGAGGTGGGTTTCAGCAAGTTCTGACCAGTTCTGGAGAACTAGTAGTGGAAATTTTGCATAGTTCGGAGAACCGTAGTAAAAATTCTGACTGGCCCCGCCCCCATCTATTCTCTGCCTCCCAAGCCCCAGCTGATCAGGAGGAAATGGGGATTTTGCAGTAACCTTCCCCCGGAGTGGGGTGGGAATGGAGATTTTACAGTATCCTTCCCCTGCCACACCCACCAAGGCACGTCCACCAACCCACGCCACGCCCACCAAGCCACACCCATAGAACCGATAGTAAAACATTTTTAAACCCACCACTGGTCACAAGTCACTTTTTTTCAGTGTCATTGTAACTTTGAATGGTCACTAAGTGGTTCACCTGTTTAGAGTCTCCTTCTTGAGGCGGGAGTGGGACTAGAAAACCTCGGAGGCTCCTTCCCACTCTGTTATTCTCTATTATTTCTATCTGTATCATCTCCTCCCTTCTCCATGCTGAAGCAATCAGAAGTCTCCGCCTGTTTTCATTCCCTTTGGTAGTATCAGAAGCAACCAGAGGCCAATAGTTCCTTTCCGTTTACCATCCTTCAGCTGCTGTGCACATTGAAGGGTGGAAGAGGGACTGATTTGGAAATGGGCTTTTCATTTCTCTGTTAAATAACCTTGCAGTCTCTAATTTGAAACAAACAAAGCATCTCAAAGCATTTCTCCTTGGAGGATTGTACTGAGTGTTACTAAATTGCTGAATATTTAATAGTCATACACATGCTCCAGACCCCAAGGTCTGTCCCCCCAATGATAAGCTCTTTTTTTATTAAATGAACTTTAATTACTTAATAATTAGACCGTCTGTAGGGAGAAGATAGGGATCTTGATAGGCTTCCAACCAGGCTGTTGGTGCAAATCAAGCTTCCTCTGGCATTTTTCTTTTTTGATTAGAAATTAAAAGCAGGTGTGCTAAGTCTTTGCTGAGGCCTTGGTGAGGAGGCAATTTTCCCTGAGGGGACAAAGATTTGATGAGATGTTGAGCCACGAAAGACATTGTTGTGCGATGATTGTGCAAATTAACATGAACGGAAGGCAAAAAAGAAGCTCAGGAGAATCTAACATGCTTGGAGGAAGAGATGAAGCTGACAAAGAGAAGAAGGCCACAAGACTTCATTGTGTATTTCCAGTTCAACATAGGAAAGGAGTATTTACAACACTTCCTTATAAAAAGCCAGCTTGAGTTCCAGTTATGGTGAGAGAAAATAGAAAATAGAATAACAGAGTTGGAAGGGACCTTGGAGGTCTTCTAGTCCAACCCCTGCTTAGGCAGGAAACCCTACACCAGACAAATGGTTATCCAACATCTTCTTAAAAGTTTCCAGTGTTGGAACATTCACAATGTCTGGAGGTAAGTCGTTCCATTGATCAATTGTTCTCATTGTCAGGAAATTTCTCCTTAATTTTAAGTTGCTTCTCTCCTTGATTAGTTTCCACCCATTGCTTCTTGTCCTGCCCTCAGGTACTTTGGAGAATAGCTTGACTCCCTCTTGTTTGTGGCAGCCCCTGAAATATTGGAACACTGCTATCATGTCTCCCCTGGTCCTTCTCTTCACCAGACTAGACATGCCCAGTTCCTGCAACCGTTCTTCATATGTTTTAGCCTCCAGTCCCCTAATCATCTTTGTTGCTCTTCTCTGCACTCTTTCTAGAGTCTCAACATCTTTTTTACATCGTGGCGACCAAAACTGGATGCAGTATTCCAAGTGTGGCTTTACCAAGGCATTATAAAGTGGTATTAACACTTCACATGATCTTGATTCTATCCCTCTGTTTATGTAGCCTAGAACTGTAGAGAACTTTAAATCTGTATCATGTCTCTTCAGAAGTAGAGACAAACGACTCTACTAATGACATAGAGATATCATTAGGTTGCTCATTACAGGTAATCCTTGATTTATGACCACAACTGGGACAGGACTTTCCATTGCTAAGCAAGGCAGTTGTTAAATGAGATGTGCCCAATCTTATGACCATTTTTGCCATAATTGTTCAATGAATCACTGCATGTTTCAAGCGAATCATGTGGGTGTTATAGGGAATCCAGCTTCCTCGGTTGATTTTGCTTGTTGAAAGTTGGTTGGGAAGGTTGCAAATGGGCCGGACTCCGGAACGCTGCAGTTGTCATAAATATAGGAGGTGCTGTTGCCAAGCACCTGAATTTGGATTGTGTGATTGAGGGGATGTTGTGATAGTCATCAAGTGTGAGGAATGGCCATAAGTCACTTTTTTTTCAATACAGTGGTAATTTCAAACAGTTGCTTAAATGAATGGTTGTAAGTCAGAGAGTGCCAGTAGCTACTGTTACTCTTCTTCTATTGGCCTCCAACGCCTGTTCTTTATAGGTGGGATTGACAGTTTCCCTCAATCTCATGCTCCTCAAAGGCAGGTAATACTAATAAATGCCATCCCCTGGTCTCCAACACTAATAGTTAATAGTAGTGCTCCTTTCATCATTAGAGGAAGGCCTGGCCTTGCAAAATACAAATCCCCCTCTCTCTCTCTCTCTCTCTCTCTCTCTCTCTCTCTCTCTCTCTCTCTCTCTCTCTCTCTCTCTCTCTCTCATTCATCTATTATGTATTATCTGTTTCTCTATCTCTCTATCTTCTATCTATCTATCTATCTATCTATCTATCTATCTATCTATCTATCATCTATCTAATTCATCTATTATATATTATCTCTTTGTCTATCTCTCTATCTTCCATCCATCCATCCATCCATCCATCCATCCATCCATCCATCCATCCCATCTATTATGTATTATCTCTCTATCTCTCTCATCCATCCATCCATCCATCTACTTCTATCTGTCTGTCTGTCTGTCTGTCTGTCTATCTATCTAATTCATCTATTATGTATTATCTGTTTGCCTATCTCTATCTTCCATCCATCTATCTCTCTATCTTCCATCTGTCTGTCTGTCTGTCTGTCTGTCTGTCTATCTATCTATCTATCTATCTATCTATCTATCTATCTATCTATCTATCTATCTATCTAATTTATTATGTATTCTCTCTCTCTCTCTTCCATCCATCTATCTCTCTATCTTCCGTCTGTCTGTCTGTCTGTCTGTCTGTCTGTCTGTCTGTCTACCTACCTATCATCTATCTATCTATCATCTATCTAATTCATCTATTATGTATTATCTGTTTGTCTATCTCTCTATCTTCCATCTATCACCCACCATCCACCTGTCTATCTCTAGCTAGCTAGATAGCTATCATCTATCTGTCTATTATGGAAAAGTCTCTTTCCCCCTCTCTCCTAGAGAAAGCTCTGACAGATCCAGATTGATTGGAAAATTCTGAAAGGCCCTCTCTGATTTAAGCAAACTGCTGTAATTTCTGGTACTAATGCATAAATCAGAACACAGATTCTAGATGGCATCCTTCAATTGCTTTTGAAATGTAGTTCTCAGATTATATTTTTCATTAAAAACACATTTTGAAAACTATTAGGCACCTAAATAATTTTTGAGGTTTTTTTTTCTTTTTATAAAATACAAGAGAGATTCACAGTTGACATTGTCAGGAGGAATTTCCTGCCTGTTGAAAAGGTTAGAAAACCATTAGAAAAGGTTGTCATATCAAGTTCATGGCAAGTTCTGCTTCACTGAAGTTCTTTAAACAGAGGATGGGTAGTTTTCTGTCTGAAATGCTATATATGTTGTCCTTGACTTATTGAGCTCAAGCAAGGAAGCAAGGAAGTTGTTAAGTGAGTTGTGTCTCATTTTACAACAATTTTAGCCAGGGTTGTTGAACAAGTTTAGCCACTGCAGTTGTTAAGGGAATCATGCAGTCGTTAAGGAGATCTGGCCTCCTTTGCTTGTTGGATGCCAGCAGGGAAGGTTTCAGGTGGTGATCAGTTGACCCTGGGACAGTGCAACCATCAAAAATACAAGCCAGTTGCTAAGCACCCAAATTTTGATCAAGTGACCATGGGGATGTTGCAATGGTCATAAGTGTGGAAAAACGGTCATAAATCACTTTTTCCAGTGCTGTTGTAACTTCAAATGGTCAATAATGGTCAGCTTTTATCCGTGGGCTATCAGACTCCTGAATGCAACGTAACATCATAAGCATGTAGTATGATAGACTAGCCGGGCCAGTGCAACATATCATAATGCAATGTTACGCACATATATTTATAGAGAATTCCGTGTTGTTAGTATGATTTATTGGGTTAGGGATTTTTGTTTCTTTCACAGTGAGTTATTGATATGTATTTATGTTGTGGGAGGGGGGGTGCATGAAGGGAAGCGCAGCCAATCTCATTGTACAAATGTTGTCCTTTGACAATAAATGTTTAACTGAATTGTAAACAAATGGTTGCAGCAGATCCTGAAATAGAAGACAGTTGGACAAGTTATCTTCTAAGGTCCAGCTTTATGATTCTACATGATTCTATCAGTCGTGGGGGCGAAAACTGCTTCCCCTAGGCTCTGGAATGATGAACGGGCTGCGTGGACACTCCTGGGAGGGGTGAGGTGGGTGGCATGGGATGGGTGTGGGTGTGGCCAGCCAGGGGTGGCATTTGGGGGTTTACTGAACCCCAGCGATCCTTGGCTAGAGGATTGCCTGCTGAACCCCCAGGAGCCCACCCCCGCTTCTGCCTCTGGAGCAGCTGGCAGGCCCAGTCAGCTGATCGTCAGGCTGCTGGCAGAGTCAATCAACAGCCTGTTTGGCCAGCTTGCAGGCAACCATGATCCAGGCTGAATGCAAGCCAGCTGACAATCAGCTGTTCATCGGCATCACGTTGCTTGCTGCTTCACTGTTTGCCCTTTGAGGTCGGGATGGTGCTTGCAACCTCAGTGTTTGACAGCCAGTCTTCCCACCACCACCTCCTGTGCTGGGGTCCCTCCCCCAGGTATGGCAAACCACGGGCCGGGGTTTGACACCTTCCTTCCGAGGTCGGTAAAATGAGGGCCCAGATATTTGGAGGCCAACCATATGCTGACTCTGTAAACTGCTTAGTGCTGTAAAGTATTGTGAAACAGTATATACCATATTTTTCAGAGTATAAGATGCACATTTTCCCCCCAAAAAAGAGGGTGAAAATTTGGGTGCATTTTATACTCTGAATGTAGCCCTGCCAGCCTCCCAAATGGAGATTTCAGAGGCTGAAAGAAGCCTCTGAAAGAAGCTTCAGAAAAAAAGCCTCTGAAAGGCTTTTATCTAAAATAATATGGCAAGTAACAAAAGAAGAATCAGTAAAGGGTCTAACCAAACTATGCTAACAAATCTGGAGAATGACACAATAACCAACAGATCAGAAGAGGTTAATCTACATACCAATACCAAAGAAAGGAGATTGAAAAGAGTACAGATAGTCCTTCAGAATAAAAGCCTCTGAAAGAAGGTTCAGAAAGAAAGCCTCCAAACAGAGCTTCAGAAAAAAAGCCTTTTTTTCCTGAAGCTCTTCAGAGGCTTTCAGAGGCAGAAAAAAAAAAAGTTTTTTTCTGAAACAGAGTTTCAGAAGTTTCAGAGGCAGAAAAAAAAAAGCAAGGCACAGAACTCACAACTAACGAACCTGTTGCTAAAATTCACTTCTGGAAACAGCTGATTGGGGGTATTCCGGGAGGGCGATCCACCCACCAATCAGCTTTTTTCTTATTTTCCTCCCCCAAAACTAAGGTACTCTGGTTCGTCTTATACTCCAAAAAATACGGGTAAATCTAAGTGCTTATTGCTGTTGCTATGACAAGACAGATCTGTAACTAAGGTTGTATAGAACTGAAGTGGAGCAGATTTAGAATATCAGGAAGCCTAGCAATCATGTAAGAAATTATTCCATGTTATCAATAGATGGGGAGAATATTCAATGTCAAAGCAATTTTGAAAATCAGATAATACCAGATACCTCCTGTCACGAAAAAAGGCAGAAATCCTTCCTTTCTGATTCCAATTCATCTTTGCTGCTATGTTATGCGATATCCTGCTGCAGATACCAAAAATCTAAAAGTAGTTTTAAACGGCTTCCTCAGGTCATTTAGAGAACTGTGCCGCCGTATATATATATTTAATTTAAACAAGTTTAAAAAGGGACATTTTAATCTTTTCTTCTTTTCGAGAACATGCTGGATAGTTCGACATCGTGACATTGTGCCAAGAATTTAGTGTGAAAACCGGGAAGATTTTGTGTTTTTATTTTCCCTGATGACTAGAAGGAATGAAAGAGAACCAGCTAATGAGTCTTTTGCTCTGCAGTGGAAAATGAAAAAAAATAAATGAAATCAATATGCTGCCATGGGAACTTTTAACCATAGAAACAGGAAAGGGGATTCAGGCTATACATTTCCTATAATTATTGTCAGCCAAGATGGCTATTTCAGGAAAAAGAAGATGAAGATGACAAGAATTCTCATCAAATGCAAAGGTGTTGTGGCCATCAGGCAAGGCAGATAATCCTCCACTTACAACAGTTTGTTTAGTGCCCACTCAAAATTACAACGGCACTGAAAAATGTGACTTATGACTGTTTTTCATAGTTTCGATCTTGTGATTAAAATTCAGATGTTTGGCAACTGGTTCTTATTTGTGACCTTTGCTGTGTCCCAAGATCACGTGGTCACTTTTTGCGATTTTCTGACAAGCGAAGTCAGTGAGGATGACAGATTCACTTAACAACCAGGTGACTCCCTTAGCGGATCAAGTGCAGGGATTCACTTAACAACTGTAGGAAGAAAGATTGTAAAATGGGCACAACTCAACAAATGCCTCATTTAACAACATGAATTGAGATTGTAAATTGAGGGCCACCTGTACATGATACTTGTCGTACGACCAGAGTTGAGCCCAAAATTTCTGTTGCGAGGCAGAGACTTTTGTTAAGGGAATTTTGCTTCATTTTACAATCTTTCGTCTCACAATTGTTAAGTGAATTACTGTTTTTAAGTTTGTAAGACGGTTGTTAAGTGAATCTGGCTTTCTCATCGATTGTGCTTGTCACAAGGTTGCAAAAGTGATCACTGTGACCCAGGGGTGGGTTCTAATTTTTTTTACTACCGGTTCTGTGGGCGTGGCTTATTTTGTGAGTGTGGCTCGATGGTCATGTGACAATTATTTAGGATTTAGCAGAGGTACTGGTCTACCAGGCTTTTAACTGCTTGCAGAGCTGTACCAATCCACCCATTTATTTTTTGCAGGCACTGGTCTACCCATTTATTTTTTACAGGCAAAATTTGTTTTAACACTGATCAGCTGTAGGGCGGCCCTTTGAAGCCCCATGGCAAGAGTTTAAACAGTTTTTTTCCCACTAGCCATCAGCTGGGACTCAGGAGGCAGCAATACATTGGCGGTGGGGCCAAATAAAAGGTAAGAATAATGCAGGGTGTGGAGGGGGCATGGGGCGTGGGGTGGGCGGGGGCGGGGCAGAACTAGTTCATGTCATATCGTCACCGCTACCGTCTTGGGAAAACCGGGCCGAACTGGGAGGAACCCACCACTGCTGTGATCCTGGGACACTACAAACGTTATATATATAAATCAGTTAGCTAAGAGTTTGAATTTTGATTACGTGACCATGGGGATGCTGCAATGGTCGTAAGTGTGAACAACAGTCATAAGTCACTTTTTTCAGTGCCGTTGTAACTTCAAACAATCACTAAGTGAATTGTTGTAAGTTAAGGACTACCTGTACATTTGTTATACCAGAAGTAGAAAAATCTAGGTTCAAAACATTACCAAACATTGGAATATGCAGCTACCAACACAGCTAATGCAATCTTGGGCTGCTTCAACAAGATACTGTACTGGTACTTTCTACCTGTAAGTAGTAGTAAGTTACTACTCAACTTACAAGCACAGCTGAGCCCAAAATTTCTATTGGCTAAGCAAGACAGTTATTAAATGAATTTTCCCTCTCCTTATGACCTTTCTTGCCACAGTTGTTAAGTGAGTCACTGCAGTTAGTAATACGATTGTTAAGCGAATGGTTTCCCTATTGACTTCGCTTGTAAAAAGTTCACAAAAGGTGATCGGATGACCCCCAGGACACTGCAGCCAACACGCCAGTTGCCAAGCAATTTTTGATCACACGACTGGGGGGATGCTACAACAATTGAATGAAAAAATGGTCGTAAACCAATTTTTTCAGTGCCATTATAACTAATGGTCACTAATGACTGGTTGTAAGTTGAAGACTACTTGTGTAGTATCCACACTGCCGCTTCAATTATAACCAGTACTGATCACCACACTAAAACAATGAAGCTGAGAAAATGGAAACCGTATAATGACAAATGATAAAAATGGTGAGGGACTTCAAGGCTAAATTCTATAAAGAATGGGTAAAGGAACTGGGTATGCTTAACTCAAAGAAGAGAAGACTGAGGAGAACCTGATAGCAATAGCAATAGCAATAGCACTTAGACTTATATATCACTTCACAGTGCTTTACAGCCCTCTGTAAGTGGTTTACAGAGTCGGCCTATTGCCCCCAACAATCTGGGTCCTCATTTTACCCACCTCAGAAGGATGGAAGGCTGAGTCAACCTCCAGCCTGGTGAGATTCAAACTGCCAAATTGCAGTCAGCTGGCAGTCAGCAGAAGTAGCCTGCAGTACTGCATTCTAACCACTGCGCCACCTCAGTTCTTAATAGTATTTGTTGGATATTCCTCCCACGGTTGGGTAGGTAATATATAGAAAAACTATGTTTATGACTTTAAATGATATAAGAAGAATGATTGGCTGTACTATTAGCAGGCAGCCATAAAGGTAGACAGGAAACCTGGGAGCTCCTGCTCCTGTTTTTGATGATTGATTTTCTGAAGAAGGACTGTGTGTGACTGAAGAGAACTGAAGAGAACTGTAAGCAAACTATGTTTTGTGTTGGAGAGTAATTATTCGAAGATGTGTTACCATTGTTTTGAGAAACCAAGTTTTTGTTTTTCTACTAAGATTAAAGACTGTTTATTTTTCACCGTTCAAAGTCTGTGAGTATCTATGTGTTTAACCAGCAACGTTATCTCTTTGCTGTCCGGTCTGTTGCCTACTATGCCGAGGGAAGTTTTACCCTCAACAGTATTCCAGTAGTGTTCCCATGTCATGGGGAAGGAGGTATGGGTTTGTTCTCTATAATTCCTGTGGATAGGACCAGAAATAATGAATTGAAACTTTAGAGGAGATCCAAGTTTGAAGTAACAAGAAATTTTCTGATCAAGAAGACTATTCAGTGATAAAACAGTTTTCCTCCTGGAATCATAGGTGTTTCCTCACTGGAAGATTTCAAATAATGGTTGGACAACAATCTTGATGAAGATTCCTGTCCTGGACTAGGAGTTAGTGTCCTGCCTCAGTTTTCAATTACTGACTGACACAAAGTTGGTATGGTAAATCATAGTTTACTTAAAGTCAAGAGATAACAGCTTGCAAACCAGAGTCTCAGCTAGTTGCCTGAATGATATGCTGCCAAATAGGAATGTTCAAAAGAATAGTCCAAATACAGTCCAAATTTCCAAGAACTGAGCCAGAGTTGTCAGCCAATTCAATGTTTCTAACATAAACAGGATTCACATCATGCAAGAACCACAAATCAGAGATTGTTTCCAGTAAAGAGAACATGGATCAGAGCTGCTTATTAAATCAGGCTGCAGCCAGCTGTTATCAATCAAGAGATTTACTCTCTTGCTTGGCAAGAAGCCTAATAGAATAATGTTGCTCTTTACTCACCCAGGTGTGGGGGCCAAACGTCATCAAAATTATCTGACTGTTCCAGCTGTGTCTATGTTTAATCAGCCTCAAGTGATTCTTGGCTTTATGTTTCCTAAAATCCAGAGGTTCTCCTGGAGCCTCTTCTTCAATATCTGTCCTGTCTGAGTGACAGGACAGTTAGACTAGACTAACTATGCAGTTAATTGGATAGTGTTATCAGAATTGAGGAGTTCTATGGAGGAAAAGGACAATGTAGAGGATGGAGATAAGGGTTTGAAAATGAACCTTCTTGGTGGTGGCCCCCACAATATAGATTAAACTTTTAGATGCTTTCCCTTCAGCCTTTCAGCTTTTCACAAAGTTTTTAAGACCATTTTATTCTGGATAGCATTTGTGCCTTAATAGTAATAGTGCTACCTTTTTCAAATGTTTTTGACAGACTCTTCAGTCAGTAATTTTCATTCATAGGACATAGAATAATAGAGTTGGAAGGTACTTTGGAGGTCTTCTAGTCCAATCCCTTGCTCGAGCACCCTTGTTGGTGAACCTATGGAACGCGTGCTGGAAGTGACACACAGAACCATCCTGCACGGGATGCATGGCCTTGCTGGCTCCTCTTCTGCATTCCTGTGCACACATACACACACATGCCAGTCAGCTGGTCTTCAGCGTCTAAACCTGGAAGAGCAACGTTCTGTCGCGCATGCGCGCACCGGCACCCAAACTTCCAGGTTTCTGTCGTGTGCATGCACGAGAGCCAAATGTTTGTCGGGAGTGCCTACACGACAGAAACCAGAAGTTCAGCTGTTGGCGTGCACATGCATGACGGAATGCTGCTCTTCCGGGTTTCAGTGTTCCCATGAGCGCGAAGGCCAGTGAGGCCGCGTGGTCCAGGCAGGATGGTTTTGTGTGCCATTTCCGGCACGCAGGTCAGTACGTGGTGACGTAAAAGGTTAGCCTTCACTGGCCTACACCATTTCAGACCAATGGTTGTCCAGTCTCTTTTTGAAAGCCTCCAGTGATGGAGCAGCCACAACTTCTGAAGGCAAGCTTTTCCATTGGTTGGTTGTTCTCACGGTTAGGAAATGTCTCCTTAGTTCTAAGTTGCTTCTCTCCTTGGTTAGTTTCCCTCCATTGTTTCTTGTCTTTCCTTTTCGTGCTTTGGAAAATAGGTTGCCCCCCTTCCTCTTTTTGGCAGCCCCTCAGATATTTATTTATTTATTTATTTATTTATTTATTTATTTATTTATTTATTTATTTATTTATTTATTTATTTATTTATTTATTTATTTATTTATTTATTTTTATTGAAAAGTTTTACAAAAATACAATAGAAAAAACATTCCTCCCCAACATCCTCCCACCCCTTTCCCCTCCCCCCTCCCCCTTCCCCAACTTCCCAGAGCAAAATACAGGGTATTAAAAAAGAAAAAGCAATCATGATCTAAATTAATCTAACTATCCCCAAATCAGCAACCCTCCCCCACTGAAACCTTAACTCCAATATAGTTAGCACAGCATCTCTGTACTTTCATTCATACGCAATTTGATGTCTTCTCATTTGGTACTTGTTCTGAATGTAGTTGATCCATTTTCTCCACTCCAAAATATATTTTTCTTGCATATGATCTTTCAAATATGCTGAGATTTTTGCCATTTCGGCTAAGTTTATTACTTTCAAAGTCCATTCTTCTATCGTAGGCAAAGAGTCTCTTTTCCAATACTGTGCTACCAGCAGTTTGGCTGCTGATATTAAATTTAAAATCAATTTCATCTCTAATATTGTACAATCAGTTTCTATACCCAATAAAAACAATTGTGGAGTAAATTTCAACCTCTTTTTCAAAATACTCTGCATTACCCACCAAATTTTTATCCAAAATGTTTTAATCTTCTTACAAGTCCACCATATATGATAATACGTTGCGTCTTCACAATCACATCTCCAGCATTTAGCTTTTACATTTGGATACATACATAACAATTTCTTAGGATCTAAATGCCACCTATAAAACATCTTATAAAAATTTTCTCTTAGATTTTGTGCTTGCGTGAATTTAACGTTTCTGACCCAAATCTTTTCCCATGTTTCCATCATTATTGGTTCCTGAAAGTTTTATGCACATTTAATCATACAGTCTTTGACCAATTCTGTTTCTGAATCTATTTCCAATAATGCATTATACAACCTTTTAATATGCATAGAACTCTGATCCCTAATCTGTTTTACCAAATTTTCTTCATTTTGCATGATACCCATTTTTTGGTCCTCCCTCCATCTAGCTTGAAGTTGACCATATTGAAACCAAGTATATATTATCCCTTCTTCCTTCAAAGCCTCTAAAGACTTCAATTGTAGTTTATCCCCTTCATTAAAAAGAAGCTCTTTATAAGTAATCACCTCCATTTTTTGTTCTATATATATATTTTCTATTGCATGTCTAGGATTTGCCCATATAGGTATCTTGTAATTTAACTTATATTGATACTTCTTCCAAACCCTTAACAAAGCATTCCTAAGTAAATGACTCTTGAAACCCTTATCCACTTTCTTTTCATATAATAAATAGGCATGCCATCCATATAACAGATCATATCCTTATACATTTAATATTCTTTCTTCAGTTAGATTGAACCAATCACTAATTTATACTAGTACTGATGCTTCATAATACAGTCTTAGATTAGGCATTTTCAAACCCCCCTTCTCCCGAACATCCTGTATAATATTTATTTAGATATTTATTTTTATTTTTGGTTTGGGGTGGGGAGATGCAAGAGAGGTAGAATTTCGTATAAGGTTCTTTTGATTATGTAAACTGCCAATAGTCTTTGAAGAAGTACCATGAATATTTTTGTACAAGACGATAATGATATCCTTTCTTTCTTGACTGATGGATTATGTGCCATCTAATTGAGGTTAGTTCTTACTGAACACATAAATAGATTATCTTCAGGAGAATTTCTCCCCACTTTTCAGATTTTTCAATGGTGCATTCATCACTGCTATAATTGAGTCCAGGTAATTTTCTTACATATATTCAAATTTCATCACAGACATCGCAGACCGCCTTCTGCCGCCAATAGCCTCCCACCGGCCAGTACGCTCGCACAGAGAGGGCCTCCTCCAGGTGCTGTCGGCCAGACAGTGTCGGCTCGCGCCCCCCAGGGGGAGAGCCTTCTCTGTGGCGGCGCCCGCCCTCTGGAATGACCTACCCCCGGAGATACGCAGGATTCCAGATCTCCGGACCTTTCGTCGGGCCCTTAAAACCCATTTATTCCATCTAGCTGGGCTAGCTTGATCCCATCCTCTGTTTTAAATTTGAAATTGATTTTAAATTGGGTTGTTTTAATTATTGGCCGAATAATATTTAATAATTTTTAATTGTTTTTAACTTTTGTATACCATGTTTTATTTTGGCTGTTCACTGCTCTGAGTCCGCAAGGAGAAGGGCATACCAATATATATATATATATATATATATATATATATATATATATATATATATATATATATATATATATATATATATATATATATATATATATTGGTATGCTCCATTGTGTACTTTATTGTATTTCTATACCCCTAGCAGATGGTAATTCTGTGTTTTTTTTTCTTCAGCATTTCCAGCAAATAATCTCTGCTGTCAAATAATGTTTATCATTATGAAATTTCTTCTAATCTTTACCCCATATCTGTTGTCCTTACCAATGCTATTCTTCGACTAGACTGACATAGTGCATTAGATTATTATTTGTTAAAGCGTGATTTTGAATATAATGAAATTGGCAGGTTTCACATAATCTGACAGATAAAACCTGGAAAAAAAATATGAGAACTTGGTATATTACATCACCCAAGAACATGGCTTCTTTTCCCTCAGAGTAATTTCTGATGCATTTCTGTAATTTATTCAAAAATGGCTATTAAGTAATTCCTTAATCTAAACTTTTTCAATCATTAACTAAATCAAGCTTTTTTTTTTTTTTTCCTGGAGGGTTTGACTTCTTATATTTTAAGAACATTTATCAGAATGATATTGGGTAATTTGTGTTGCTGTGGTCTGATTTTTTTTCTCATGATGATGATGATGATGATTGGTCACGCAGTCAGTCAGATGTTTAGACCAGATGTTGCATTTTTGTCTGTTTATCGAGTCCTTCCCAAGGATTTGGGATGGGCAGATGTTGATGTTTTATGGTGTTACAGCAGGGTGGGCTGCTGAGGAGTCACAGGGTTTCAGTAAAACCTCTAGCTAAGATTCTGTGCAATTCGGAGAACCCACAAATCCCACTCCTGTCTGACCCCGCCCACCCCACCCTGTCCCTCCCAGGAGTCCCCACGTGGCCCCTTTTGGATTGGGGCCCTGCACTTTTGGTAAATGCAGGGCGCACACGGAGGCTCGGGGAGGGCAAAAAGTGGGCCTACTGGAGGTTTGGGAAGGCCTGAAATGGGCCCATTTCTGGCCTTCAGAGGTCCTCCTAGCCTGGGGAGGCTGTTTTTGCCCTCCCGGAGGCTCAAGGAAAGCCTCCGGAGCCCAGGGAGGACAACCCCCCTTCCTGTGTTACAGGAGATCGACTAGGCCACGCCCACCCAGCAATTGGGCAAAGAATCCCTTGCTAAAATTTTTGAAGCCCACCCTTGTGTTAGACGTATCGTTGCAGGATGTAAGCTATTCTGAGTAAAGCTGTCTTTTGCAATTGACTGATGGTGAATTTGTCAATGCCAATGACGTTCAAGTGGTGCTCCAGTTTTTTGGGATGATTATTTTATTTATTAAATTTGCTTGCTGCCCATCTTGCTGCAAGACAACTCTGGGCAGCTTACAGCCTCAAAATAAAACCACACACACACACACACACACACACACACACATGTATGAAATCACAATAAAATCATAATGAAAGTAGAAATTTAACTAAAAGTAAAAGATGGAGAGGAAAGAAGCAGAATATATCTGTGAGGAGGTGGGAGCTCCTATTCATCGATCCACCATCTTTAGTTCGATAGTCCCTCAATGTTGAGAAAATATATCGCACCAAATAAATGATCTGGTTTTAATCTAGGACTTCAATTGTTTTTAGCTAAATTATATCTTGAGGAATGGCATTATCACAAAATCTCATTGATTGAAAGGCTGAATATTACTATACTAATATGTGAAAATCATTTCCGGTTGGAAGTTTCAAGTATGAAGAATTGGGACCATACCCATTTAACTGTTAAATTGATTTATTGCTCATGAATGTACACAAGAATTTAATCAACTCTTGGTCAGCACTAAATTGGTGCTAGATAGGAGTTAATGGAATTCAAGAGGGACTGGACTTGGATTGTTTGTGACAGCATAATGATTCCAGACTAATTTCTCTCTTTACTCTCTCCCACTGGTTATGTCTTGTCTTCTTCTACCAGAAGGCAATTAACTAAATTAGCCAAAACAACAAACATTAAAAAAATATTGTTTTATAATATTGTTTTATCATGTTGTAAGCTCTCCAAAACTATGCCATGGTTAAACGGGTGGCATATAAATTTAATAAATAAAGATGTGCATTTGTGTATATGTGTACCTTTTAGATCTATATTCTTCCTTAATTTCAATTATCTTTTCCTTTCTGCAGGTCCACTGAGGTTTCTGTCCCAGACAGACTCCGTTACAGCATTTGCAGGTGACACCGTTTTATTAAAGTGCGAAGTTGTTGGTGAACCTATGCCTACAGTCCACTGGCAGAGAAACCAAGAAGATCTACTTATGAATCCTGGTGACACTCGAGTAGCCATTTTGCCTTCTGGATCTTTACAAATCAGTCGGATTCAAGCAGGGGACAGTGGGATCTATAGATGCCTTGCCAAAAATCCCGCTAGTTCAAGAACTGGAAATGAAGCAGAAGTCCGAGTTTTATCAGGTAAAATTGTTGTTGTTGTTGTTGTTGTTGTTGTTGTTGTTGTTATCTATTGGATTTATATGCTGCCCTTTCTCCAAAGGACTCAGGGCAGCTCACATCAAACGAAACAATCCCAATAAATACAAATTAAAACAGACTAAAACAGACTAAAACCAATTTAAAATGGTAGACCCCATCAGTCCTAGCTAGGGCGTTCAAACAGCCAGGTCTTAAGCTCACGGCGGAAGGTACGAAGGTCGGGGGCCAGCCGAAGACCCACAGACAGTTGATTCCAAAGGGTGGGTGCGGCCCCTGAGAAAGCTCTACCCCTGGGGGGTCACCAGCCAACATTGCCTAGCCGACGGCACCCTGAGTAGGCCCTCTCTGTGGGAACACACTGGGTGATGGGAAGTCGATGCTGGTTGCAAGTGGTCAAACAGATATCCTGGATCTAAGCCATGAAGGGCTTTATAGGTTAACACCAGCACCTTGAATCTCACCAGGAGGGCAACCGACAACCAATGCAAGTCGAGGTGCAGGAGAGGTGTAACATGGGAGTATCGGGATCCTCCCATTACAACTTGCACGGCGGCATTCTGCACCAGCTGAAGCTTCCGAGTGGTCTTCAAGGGCAGCCCCAGGTAGCGAGCATTGCAGTAGTCAATCCGGGAGGTTACTCTGAATTCTTTCCCTGCTTTATGGAAAAATTCAGGACAATTCTGCTCTGTCCCCTGAATGACAGCTTTTCAGGCACTTGAAGAAAGGGTTCATGGCAGTCTTCTCTTCCAAGGCTAAGCATACCTAGTAACTCCATCCATTCCTCATAAAATGTTCTTTCCTTATCATCTTGATTGCTCATTTGTCGATAATAACAGGATAAGGGAGTTGGAATGGACTTTGAAGGCCCTGCAGTTCAACTCCCAGCTCAAGCAGGAGGCCCTATATCAGGGGTGTCGAACTCAAGGCCCCTGGGCTGGACCCGGCCTGCAGGGTGCTTAGATTTGGCCTGTGCGGCCAAGCTGGAAACAGCGAAGGACCGGCCTGCGAATCCTCTGCCAGCAAAAACGAAGCGTGTGAGGCCCTTCCAAGCTCTGTTTTCTCTGGCAGAGGGTTGCAGGAGGCCACTTTGCTAGCAGAGCGCTCGGGCCGCCACAGGCGCCCTTGACAGAGGTGACATCAAGCTGGCCATGCCCCCCCTGGCCATGCCACCCCCAGCCCCCCAAGGTCAAACAGAACTCTGATACGGCCGTCAATCAAATCAAGTTTGACACTCCTTCCCTTTACTATTCTAGACAAGTGGCTGTTCCACCTCTTCTTAAAAGCCTCCAGTGATGGAGCACCCACAACTTCTGAAGGCAAACCATTCCACTGATGGATTGTTCTCACTATTAAGAAGTTTCTCCTTAGTTCCAGATTGCTTCTCTCCTTGATTAGTTTCCATAAGTTGTTTCTTGTCCTGCCTTCAGGCACTTTGGAGAATAGGTTGACCTCCCTGCCTTCTTCATTCTGGCAGCCCCTCTAATATTGGAATATTGCTATCATGTCACCTCTAGTCCTTCTTCCCACTAGACTAGACACACCTCCAGACATGCAAGCATTTATCAATGCTTAAAATGCAGAGCCTGGAACTGGATCAGTCTTCTTGATCTTCTAGAGCAGCGATGGAAAACCTTTTCGGCACCAAGTGCCGAAAGAGAGCACTTCGTGCATGCGTGCTTGTCAGAGCTGCAACCAGGAAGAGGAGTAGCCCAGGGGGCATGTGCGCGCTGGATAAGGTACTTCCAGTTTCCGGCACACACATGCATGTTGGCCAGCAAGTCTTCTAGTTACATGCACATTCACCGATCTGCTGACCGGCACGCATGCTCACACCGGAAAACAGAAGACCAGCTCTTCCAGTTACCACCACTGCCGCATGCACAAAGACCAGCTGATCGTCGTGTGAGCATGCATGCCAGAAACCCAGAAAAGGAACGGGTGATGCCGCACGTGCCCGGTGACATGGCTTCATGTGCCACTTTGACCAAATATGCTATAGGTTTGCCATAACGGTTCTAGAGCAATTTTTCATAACCTTGGCAACTTTAAGAAGTGTGGGCTTCAGCTGTCAGATTCTACACATCTTAATGTTGCCAAGTTTGAAAAATGCTGCTCAGTGTAAATAATTTTCTAAACTATTGTTATGAAATGTTATGAACTCGACAGCTGAGTGAATTAACATCTGCTTTTAAATAGATGCACTCAGTCCCCTTTATGGCTAAATTTCTAACTGAAGTCCCAAATTAATGTCCTTCACATTTAAAAAGCAGAAATTTTTTTTTGTATTTTATATTGAAATTATTGTCAGCAGATATGTTTATTTTGTGACAAAAATCAGGAGTTTGGTAGCACCCTTCCTGATTAACACATTTTATTTAAAGGCACAAGCTTTTGTCAACTACTGTGGTCTCCTCTGGTCAACCATGCACCAATGGACACATGATTTTTTTTTCTAGAAAAAAGAATCACAAGCTGGCTTTATTTTTATTTTATTTTTAATTTAAAAAAGTGAATTTTTCACTGCCAATCTTTTCACTTGTCACATGACATTATGCATTGATCCTAGATCACTGGTGGGTTTCAAAATTTTTTACTACTGGTTCTGTGGGTGTGGCTTGGTGGGCATGGCAGGGGAAGGATACTATAAAATCTCCATTCCCACTCCACTCCAAGGGAAGGTTACTGTAAAATCCCCATTTCCTCCCGATGAGCTGGGACTTGGGAAGCAGAGAATAGATGGGGGCGGGGCCAGTCAGAATTTTTACTACCGTTTTTGTATATTTATTCAAAGTCAGCTTATTGCCCCCACAAACTGGGTCCTCAATTTACCTCCCTTAGAAAGGATGGAAGGCTGAGTAAACCTTGAGCCTGGTGAGATTCGAACTTACAGTAATTGCAGACAGCTGGTGTTAATCACAATGCTTTTAGTCTGCTGAGCTATCCAGGCTCCTATATATTCCATATATATGGAATTAATTGCAGTTATATTTCAGGCTGGGTCCATTGGTGAATGGAGTGATGCAAAAATATTAAGTATTTTCCAGTAAAGTAATGTAAGAAATTGCATTAACATATGCAAAATTGACTCAAGGCAGAAATAGATTGATTCATTTATCTCCAGCAAGTGATGCTTTGAGCTGCTTCACATTCCTGTTAAAAACCAACACATAACGAACACCACAATCTATTTGGTGTAGATAAGTGTGGAACGTATTATTTTTCCATGTACAAGATAATGTGCAATTACAAAGTGTTTAGATATACATTATGCAGCATGTTATTGCTGGATGTCCCGTGTGCAGTGGCTTAATTCTGCCTTGAAAAATGTTCTCCTTAAGACAGCTACTTTTTTAAAAACCTGCCCGTACTAGGCAGTTGCTTCATTTTATTTAGTAACAGTTAGTTGTGGTTTTACTTCTGCTTTAACTATCGGTGAGTTTCATTGTTCGTTTGCTTGTTGCATTTTATAAATCACTTTCTTTTGGGAGTGCAACTTCAGCAGTAAAAATGCCCTATATAAACAGACTTTTGAAATTACTGTAGATAACAATCCATATATAGTACATGTCGAATGCTACAACAAAAAACATGCACTTTTTTTTCCCTTAGGGTACCAAGCTTATATTTATATGGAACTATACAACTTTTGAATAGTTTGTATTTGTGTGTGTGTGTGTGTATTTGTGTGTGTGTGTGTGTGTGTGTGTGTGTGTGTGTGTTTGTTTGAGTTGCTTGAAATGCTTCAAGTTGAAACAGAAAATGATTGGTGGAGTGAGTGGTGGTTGTAAGGAAAGGTTGGTTAGAAGAAACTTAGGAATGTAGGACACCCCTTTACCAGAAGAGGTTATTTATCAGTTAGTTCATTATTGAGTTTTCCGACTGGATCAGAGGTGGGTTTCGGCAGGTTCTGACCAGTTTTGGAGAACCGGTAGTGGAAATTTTGAGTAGTTCAAAGAACTGGTAGTAAAAATTCTGACTGGTCCCGCCCCCATCTATTCTCTGCCTCCCAAATCCCAGCTGATTGGGAGGAAATGAGGATTTTGCAGTAACCTTCCCCTGCCATGCCCACCAAGCAACGCCCACCAATCCATGCCACATCTACCAAGCTACACCCACAGAATCAGTAGTAAAAAATTTTGAAACCCACCACTGGACTGGATGACTCCAGATTGTGGTTGATCCTTCGAACTGGACTGAGCTTGGGACCATCTGCGTGAAGAATCTGAGTATAGTTCCCGAACTCTCTCTCTCTCTCTCTCTTTTTTAGTACATCACAGCCATGGAAGTTTTTGGTTCAGATTGTGAGTTACCTGGATGAAAGTCTATGGAGATTCTCAGTCATCCAGGACATGGTTGTCTCAATTATGAATTGATGAAACTTCTTGGATGAGAAGTGAATCATATTTTTCCTCAAAAGAAAAAAAAAAACATAGTCCAGTTTTCTTTTGAAAAAGCACCTTTATGTTCTGGCCTAGGTTTCTTGAGACAGTAAAAACACACACAATTAGTCCCCAAAACCCTCTTTTTATTTAAATGGCTGTGAATTCTGTTCATTCCCAGCCCGTGATGAGTCATAAACAGTTTGTCCAACAGAAGTCTGCCACAGTCCTTTGGGATAAGGCTTTATAAGCACCCACCTTTATGTCCCTTGACACGCTGCCAAAGATCTAATTGGCAATTATCTTTGCAAGGCCACACAGAGTCAAAACGGAGCTTCGGAATTTAAACTGACCAGCATGAACAAAGTTGCTTCCTGCAAAGGCTCACATGCCTTTGCTCCTCCTTTATGTCTTATGGGAGGGGCCAATCATCTCCAAGCCTTACTCCCGAGTTGCCCCTTTTGTCTTAACTGTTCTTGCCTTCTGGCAGCTCTGCACATGCATGCACTGGGAACAGGCTCCCCCTGTTCCTCTGCCTTGCTGACGTCAGACTCTGGAGGCTCCGGAGTCAGCACATAACTCCCAGATGGCCCTCGCCCTATCTCTGCCTCTGATGCAGAGCCCTTGTCCGAGCCTTCCCCAGACTCCAGGACTGGCCCATGTTCTTCCCTAGCATCCTTACTGTCCGACTCTGCTGCCACCTTTGCAGGCTGCCGGCGAACCACAATACTTTGAAAGATTACCTGCATTTTACTCACCCTCTATAACTCCATCCTACTCACCTTTGTAATAATGTGCTGGATTGTTCTGGAGCAAGAAAATAACAATACAGATGTGCCCTCAACCCCCATGAGGTGACAAGTTTGTTATGAAGATGAACCTGCCTATAAGCTGAAAACATCATTGCATACTAAACATTCTGTAAAACTTATTAGTTGCAGTTGCAATATTGGAAATTAAATTGAGCACTTGTGTACTTTCTAGAGATCCAAGAAAAAGGGAACCAAATAAAGAGAACCAAGACAAAAATTCAGAGCTGACTTCCAGACTGATCAGACTGGAGCTATGAGTCTGAAAGGGCCTATCTATTAGGAACACAAAATATTGTGATTCACATTCATCTCCTTGTTTACAGGTTGGAGGGCACAAAGGAAACATTTAGCTTTTGTGAGGCTTTCCAAGGATCAGTTTTTTTTAAAAAAAAATTAAGAACTAAGACAAAGGAGAATTGTGATTTATATGAAGTCCTCAATGAATATGTTACACATTGCATGATTCAGTGAACAAGGAACTTTGGATATAAATGCAATGCTTGAACAATGGGAGAATATGTGGACAAAAGGTTTAATATTGACATTACATTACAATTTAAAAGAAAAAAAAATAAGATGATTTATTGCTGGTATTTAACACCAGACAAGCTGTCAAGAATGTATAAAGGTATTTCAAATTAAATTTGGAAATGTGAAAGTAAAGAAGGGACTTTTTGTCACTTATGGTGGACATGTGATAAAGCAAAGAAATATTGGAGTAGGATTCACATCTTAATACAGAAGGTTCTCAAGTGAATATAAAGATAAAATCAGAAACTTTTTCCTTTGAGTTTAATAGAAAAAGACTTGGGGGGAAATGGAACTTTGATGTTATATACAGTATGTCGATGGCAGCAAGAATATTCTATGCACAAAAATGGAAGGACACTTTGTGGATTCCCACAATGGATGATTGTGCAAAAGATGCACGATTGTGCCATAGCTGCAAAAGTTGATGGAGTTAGCAGAGATGGATAAACTGATTGCTTTGATTAAAGGAAAAAAAACACAATTAGTTTTTTTTTCTCCTTGGAAATTGCTTCTGGACATTGGGCTTGAGGTGGAAAAGAAAACAAAAACTTTGATTTTGGATTTTTACCAATTATATAGATTTGAGGTTAGAGAAATGGCTAGTGTATACTATGACATAAAAGTAAAAAAGTTGAGGTTTGATGTTATTATCTTATTCCATTGCACCAAAAGGAGTTGGAAGTCAATGCCTTTTCTTTCCTTTTCTTTCCTTTTCCCCTCTTTTTTATACATTTCTCTTCTCTTTCTTCTCAGAAACAGTGACAATAAACTTGGTACATATTGTAGGAAGTTAGCACTCACTCCTCTCCTAGAAAAATGATGTATTTGAGGAAATATTAAAAGGGCAAAATATTTCCCCTAAAAGGGAGGCAGAAACTCAGACCCCTCCCCCACCACCTTTGTCAATGGGTTATTAAGGTCTGGACCAGTCTATTCTGTATAACAAAGATCTACCTCCTTCTGGCAGAGCCAAAGTAGGAATTGCCCAAAGCCCTTTCATTACATCATCACCCAGCAAGATTCAACCAAATTTAACACAAGAGACAGCCTAAAAAGCTAACTATGACCTCCGGCAGCATCCAATCAGGAGACTCTTCCTGTGCTGCAGGAATTTCAAGGCCAGAGAGGGTATAAAACTCAGGGACTCTCAGCATCTCTTCCCCTTTTTGCCCAGGACCTCAAAACTATGTGGTCCTGCCCATCATTAAACCTTCTTTCCAAGCAACTTCCATGAATCCAGTGACTTTTTCCCCACTTGGAACTGAACCCAGATGGACATTTCTTCCAACAATATAAACAAATAGATGGAAACCTTATGATTGTTCATGTGAAAGGTTTAATTGTTCACTTTTTCAGTTAACTATTTAAATTTAGCTTGTAATCCAGAAAGGCAAAATGTCCCTTCCTTCCTTCCTTCCTTCCTTCCTTCCTTCCTTCCTTCCTTCCTTCCTTCCTTCCTTCCTTCCTTCCATCCATCCATCCATCCTTCCATCCTTGTATTAGAATGCTAATACAATTCCAAAGCAATGGTAGAAAAACAAAGAAAATCTTGTTAACCTATTTATTGTTTAACATTCAAAAGCCAATTAGCTTTTTAGATGATTCAGTTCTATGCATAAATTGAATGTGTCTCTGTGTGAAGTTAGAATAAGATGACTGTAATGCAGCATTAAAAGAAATTGGTACTCTGTCATTAAAACAAAACAAGACACAACAGACTTTGCTTTAAAAAGCCTGATGGTTGTTAAGCAACAGCTACATTTAAAAAAAAAAATAGCAGAAATTAAAACGTCACACCTCCTTAAGCACCACTTAAACTAACCCAACCCCAGTCAATTCAGAAAGACTGCATTCTCATTCAGGAGAATTGCTTTAGTGTGTTCAAACACAAAAGAATAATCAATCAGATGAAATCAATTCCATGGGTTTTGCTTTCAGTATAGGAGCTTTGCAGGCTGACCATCCTTTTGCATCCATATGATGCACCCCATCTGTGCCCACTTCTCCCTCGAACACATATGCAATTCATACAGCGTCCATCATTTTATCATAGAGTAAAACTAATAATGATGGAATGATGGAATGAATAATGAATCCAAACCACCAAGAATATTTCAGAAAGACCAGTTTTGGTCACTATGATACAAAAATTATACAAAATTATGCAAAAAAAATCTCAACGTTTTGAGACATTGAGACTCTAAAACAGAGTGCAGAAAAGAGCAACAAAGATGATTAAGGGGAGGACTAGGGGTCACACGATAGCAATCTTCCAATATTTTAGGGGCTGTCACAGAGAAGAGTTGACTTATTCACCTAAACACTTGAGGCAGGATAAGAAGGTAACAGTAACAGAGTTGGAAGGGACCTTGGATATTCCAACCCCCTGCTCATTCAGGAGACCTGTACTAGGGATTCGAACTGCTGAAATGCTGACCTTTCTGATTGACAAGCTCAGCGCCTTAGGAATGGATGGAAGGTCCATTCCTAAAATGGAAGGATGGAAGGATGGAAGGATGGAAGAGAAATCCAATCTAGAACAAAGGGGAAATTTCCTCACAGTGAGAACAATTATTCAGTGGATTATTGCTGGAAATTTTCAAGAAGAGACTGGACAGTCATTTGTCTGGAATGGTATAGAACAGTCTTCAGTCCCAACCCAATCACCCCTAGTCCACACGTCAGCAGTGGGTTTCGGATTATGTTACTACCGGTTCGCCACACGCACGCACGCTCACTTTGTGCATATGCACGCCCAGTTCTCATGCACACCTGCCTTTCCGTGCATGCGCCCAAGCCCCCAAAATGTGCCTAAATAGGATAGCATAGAGCTGGGGCGGGTGGATGAGCCCACCCATGATTTCCGTTATCGGTTTGGATGAATTGGTCCAAACTGGCTGAATACCACTTCTGCTATACAGGTGGCGGTGAGCGCTCAAGTGCACGAGGTGGAAAGAGCTAGTATAAAGTATCTTGCTTGAGCAGAGGGTTGGATTAGAATGGGTGTCAGCAACCTGCGGCTCCGGAACCACATGCAGTTGTATGGGCCCCCTGCTGTGGCTCCTTGTTGGGTGATCCTGCCACGGTTGGCTCCGCCCCTCGCCGTCCCCTCCCAGTCACTCCTCGTCTGGCCTGAGAAGGTAAAGGTGACAGCGGGGGATGGAGAAGCAGCCGGGGCAGAGACAGAAAGTTACAGAGAGAGGGGGAGAGAGAGAGACATAGAGAGATATAGAGAGGGAGGGAGGGAGAGAGAGATGTCAAAAGGGTTTTGTAGTTCCCCGTGTTTTTTAACAACCGGTTCTCTGCCCTAATGACCGGCTGGGTAGGCGTGACTAGAGAGGGTCATGTGACTGGTGGAAGTGAGTGATGTTGAGTTGGCCACGCCCACCCAGGTTTTGTGGCTCCCGATGTTTTCTTTTCTGTGAGAAACGGGTCAAAATGACTCTTTGAGTGTTTAAGGTTGCAGACCTCTGGACTATAAGACCTCCAAGATACTTCCAACTCTGCTATTCTATTAATTCATACTATGATGGTTAGTTCATTTTTCCTATAAATGAGAAAGTTCCAGAGATGCAGTGTTAAACCAATTTTTTTTAAAGGAATTCAACTGATATTTTTAAAGAGATTATTGAGGGAGGGAGGGAGGGAGGGAGGGAGGGAGGGAGGGAGGGAGGGAATAACTGCCCTATTTCCCCCCTCTTTCTGATTACTGGAGATAATTTAAACAAGCTTAATATTCCAGCACTCCAACTTTAGTTCTCTTACAATGAATTCACGTTTGCAGTTTTTCGTTTTCACAGGAGGTCAGTGACTGACTTCACTTACAACTTTCTATGAAGACTATAATTTTAGACTGTCCTTTGGCCGCGCTTGATCAAAATTTGGGTTTGAAAAAAGATTGTTGATAACCTCTTGCTCTGGCTCCATGGGAGCCCAGTAGGCAAGTTAATCACCAGAAAATATGTCTCATTAGAATTAATCCAAGAGAAGTAAGAAAAATCTCTCTGCATGTGGAAAGAATGATAACAGACATTAGTCATTCAGAAGAAATTAGAATCACTTGCACTCTTAAGTATTTTAGGGTTACCTGATGCAGGATTAATTTGTCCACCAATATTTAATATTAAAGTCTAAGAGAAATTTAAAAAAAACCCCACACAAATAGAATAGAATAGAATAGAATAGAATAGAATAGAATAGAATAGAATAGAATAGAATAGAATAGAATAGAATAGTTGGAAGGGACCTTGGAGGTCTTCTAGTCCAACCCCTTGCTTAGGCAGGAAACTCTACACCAGTTCAAACAAATGGTTATCTAATCTCTTCTTAAAAACTTCCAGCGTTGGAGCAATTACAACTTCTGCAGGCAAGTTGTTCCACTGATTAATTTTCCTAACTATCAGGAAATTTCTCCTTAGTTCTAAGTTGCTTCTGTTCTTGATTAGTTTCCACCCATTGCTTCTTGTGCTGCCTTCAGGTGCTTTGGAGAATAGCTTCACTCCCTCTTGTTTGTGGCAACCTCTGAGATATTGAAACACTGCTATCATGTCACCCCTAGTCCTTCTTTTCATAAGACTAGACATATCCAGTCCAAGAAAATAGTACTATTTAACATCTAGTATAAGTCATATTCAAGTTACAACAATCTGTTTAATGACTGTTCAAAGTGACTTGAGTGGTCAAAATGAAAAAAGTGACTTATGACCGGTCCTTGTCCTTACAACTGTTACAACATTTCTTGGACATGTCAGGCTGGGCAACTGATATGAATTTACAATGGTTGCAACATCCCATGGTCTCATGATTGCCATTTGGGACCTTCCCATCCGTCTTCTGACAAGGAAAGTCGATTCACTTAATGACTGCATGATTCATTTGACAACTGCTTTACTTAGCAATGGAAATTCGAGTCACAATTCTGGTCATAAGTTAAGAACGACCTGGAGCAAATCGTAGAATCCAGATGATGTCAGCATGTCTTCGGTATTTCAAGAGGTGAATTAGATCGGCGGTGTCAAACTCAAGGCCTGCAGGCCAAATCTGGTCCATGGGATGCTTAGATCTGGCCCGCAGGGCTGCCCTGGAAACAGTGAAAGACTGTTTCCAACCGTGATGGCCCTCCTTAGCTCCGTTTTCATTGAAGGATCCCACAGCCCTGCCCAGGCCACCACAGGTATCCCCAACATGTTGAGCTGGCCATGCCCCCCCCCCCGGCCACTCCTCCCCCCAAGGTTAAACACAACCCCGATGCAGTCCTCAATGAAATTGAGTTTGATACCCCTGAATTAGACAAAGAACAGTGGTTTGCTCTCCAAGCTTGTTTCAATTTAGTTTCTGAATGTTTCATTACCAGACTAGGTAACATCATCATCGTCATCAGGATTTTCTTGTCCTATTCCTCTTTAGTTTATAAATGTCTTGTGTGCTAGTGTGGTCAGTTGGTCATGTGATTGGTTATTTGCTTGGAGCTATATTTAAATTCTGAGCAGCTGATTGGTTCTCTTATTGTCCAAACAGTCTGCTTTCTTACATATTCATATGCAGAATCTAGATCAATATGCTCGTTAATTGCTCTTTTGGTAGAATATCAGGCTTCGATAAATTCAGGTGTTGGCATGGCCAATGATTTTTGTTCCTTCCCAATCGAACTGGTGTTGTTTATTATGAATGTGGTTTGAAATCAGGGATTTTTGCAAAGAAATCAGTGGTGTAACAGATTTTTTAGATACAAGTAGTCCGAGACCAGGGTGTCAAACTCAAGGCCCGTGAACCAACCCAAGGGGTGCTTAGATATGGCCCGTGGGGATGGCCTGAAAACAGCGAAAGACTGGCCCATGGTTCCTCTGCTAGTGAAAATGGAGCTTGAGAGCCCCCCCCCCCGAACTCCGTTTTCACTGGCAGAGCACTGCAGGAGGTTGTCGACACGAGTGATGTTGAGCTGGCCACATCTACCCCAGCCACGCCCACCCTGGCCCCCTGAGGTCAGACACAACCCTGATGCAGCCCTCAATGAAATTGAGTTTGACACCTCTGTCCTAGACTTATGGCTGTTTATTTAACAACCGTTCACAGCCCTGAAAAAAAGAAACACCACGGTGTCCCTATTGTCAAATTGATCACAATTCAGCATCTTGAGACCTGGCAAGTATTTATGAGGGTTGCAGCAGCCGTGTGTGTGTCTGTGTGTGTGTGTGTGTGTGTGTGTGTGTGTGTGTCAAATGATCTATATCTGCGACCTTTCTTGGAGGCTTCCCATAAGCCACGTCAGTGAGGAAGTCAGATTTTCTTAATGACCACAGGAGTCACTTAACAAATGTGGCCAAAAGGTTATAAAATCAGGCATGATTCACTCAATGACTGCATCGCGTAACAATGGAAGACCCGATTCGAATTTTGCTTGTGAGTTGAGGACAACCTGTATTATTATCGGTTGCTCTCCATCACTTTCATCGTAAGCAACATTTGTAACATGAATTATACTCCTTTCTAGGGCCAGATGGACTTGAATTAGAGAGAAAAAGAGAGGTCAGGGCTCCTGTATGCTATATTAGCCTATATTGATTATCCATCTTTATCTCAGAGAGTCTTAATGGGACAAAGGGCATCTTGCACAGATGGCAGAAGCAAGCAAGATCCCTTAGTCTCTAACTGGATAAACTCAGTATGTAAAAACTGGCTTCAAAACAGCAAGGGGTAAAAATTATTGCAATAATGTAAGTTTCCATCAGTGGTGGGTTGCTACTGGTTCGACCTGGATTGGGCGAACTGGTAGCGGCGGCAGAGGGAGGCTCCGCCCACCTGCCCGGATGCTTCTGCAGATGCGCGCCCACAAGTGAACCGGTAATGATGGGTTTTGAAACCCACTACTGGTTTCCATCTATTTGTTTATATGTAATAATGTGTATTAGAGGTACTTCTGCCAGTTCCATAACAGAATCACAGAATAACAGAGTTGGAAGGGACCTTGGAGGTCTTCTAGTCCAACCCCTCACCCAAACAGTAGACTGCACATGTGCAGAAACTCAGACACACAGAGGACATTTCATAATCTAACATAGGAGTCAGTTGAAAATGAATTTGAGACTTAGCTACCATGATTAGTGGATTGCACTGCCTTAGGATTTTTACAGCAGGCATGAAAGAGTTGAAGGGTGTAATTTAGTTGAAGGTCATGTAAAAAGCTTGAGCCATTCTCTCCCAACCCGGTACCTTTCCTATGTTTTGGGATACAAACTTCTTCCATTCCTGAATATCAGGCACATGGGATGCAGGAATTTGTTCAAAACATGTAGAGGCTGCTTGGCTGAGAGAGGCTGAATTTTATGATGGAAAACGTTCAAAACAATAAGAAGGAAGGGTCAGAAGATTGCAAATCTCTATCTCTATATAGATTACAGATTAACAGAGTTGGAAGGGACCTTGTAGGTCATCTAGTCCAAATCCCCCACCTAAGCAGGAGATCCTACATCAATTCTGACAAATGGCAGTCCAATCTCTTCTTGAAAGCCACCAGTGATGAAGCTCCCACAACTTCCGAAGGCAACTTCTGTTCCATGAGTTGATTGTTCTCATTGTCAAAAAAATTCTCCTTATTTCTAAGTTGAATCTCAGTTTCCATCCATTATTCCTTATGTGGCCTTCAGATGCCTTGGAAAATAGCTTGACCCCCTCTGCTCTGTGGCAGCCCCTCAGATATTGGAACACTGTCCATCCCACCCCACCCCACTCTGCTCAAACAGGAGACCCTACTCCATTTCTGACAAATGGCAGCCCAATCTCTTCTTGAAAGCCTTCAGTGATGAAGCTCCCACAACTCCCAAAAGAAGCTATTCCATTGGTTGATTGGTCTCACTGTCAGATAATTTCTCCTTAGTTCTAGGTTAGTTCATAAAAACATATATGTTGTAAGGCGATAGATTAGATACTTACATTATTTTGGGAAAGTAAAAGAACTGTGCTGGATCAACTTTTGTTGATTGTTCCCGTAGTGTACAATTAGATATCAGTGGGAAGCCAGCACGCTATCCTTCTGCTAATGTTTCCTAGCAACTGGCATTCATCATGACATGGAATTGATAAGCACTTCTTTCTAACTGGTTATGATTGTAGATTTTTATGGAAGTATTTAAGGGATGTTCCTAACCTTACGGAGATACTTTTTTCCCCTTTGCTCTAAATTAACAAAATGTTTCCCCCCAAGGCATGCTTTTCAGATTTCCCTAATTTTAGTTTAACTGGCTTTATTTTTATTTTATTTTATTTTACTTTAACTGGCAGTGTCAGATTTACTAGGCAGGCTGAATTACCCCTGAAATTGGTTTGAATGCAAGTATGACTATAAATAACAAGCCAGAAGGTGCATAGAAATGAGCACGGACATGGGCATGCATTCTTTATCAGTGTGTCACTGTGGCATGGAATTATTCAAACAAAGTTATAAGAATAATCGAGTAATAAGAGACAAAATGAATAGCTGTCACAAAAAGTGCTGATTCCCCTGTTCCCCTATTGAGTGTGTTGGCTTGTGGCCCAGTGGGGTTTTTAGTCTGCTCCTTATTAAATAAATTTGCACTTCTGTGATCAATCTGGGATTAGTAGGATAGCTTTTTCTTTGCTTAAGAAACAAGGGAGTGCAGACCGGAGTCACAGCAAGAAGCTTAAGTGGAACCAGCTAATGTTTTGCATGCACTTGAAGCTGGGGATGGATCATTCAGTCAATCAGAATACAGCTGGAAAGGACCTTGGAGGTCTTATAGTCCAACCTCCTGCTCAAGAGGAGACTCTATACCAGGGCTGTCAAGCTCGCAGCCCGGGGGCCAGATGCGTCACATGCTGGCCACACCCACGCCCAATTTAGCAAATGGCAAAAAGTCACAACATGTCATGTGACGCTGCTGTGATGACACAAGTTTGACACCCCTGCCCTATACCACTTCAGACAAGTGGCTTTCCGGTCTCTTCTTAAAAGCTTCCAGTGATGAAGCACCCACAACTTCTGGAGGCAAGTTGTTCCACTGGTTAATTTTCCTCACTGTTAGGAAGTTTCTCCTTAATTTCAGGTTGCTTCTCTCCTTGATTAGTTTCCACCCATTGTTTCTTGTCTTGCCTTCTGCTGCTTTGGAAAATACATTGATATTCCTACAAGAGGTTTTACTTCATACTTTTCCTCCCTAAATTCTGCTTCTTTATCCCCAGGTATTATTTTCTGATTTTAGCGAATCTAAGAACTTGTGGCTGAGATGTTTAGCATGCAGTTTACCAACTAGGATTAAGAGTCCAATAGAATGATAGTTAGCTGGATTGTTTTTGGTACCTCCCTTGCTATCTCTTACTCTTTGGGAGAATGGGCCTGTTCAATTTACGTGCGTGAATTAAGGTGTGTGGGTGTCACTTTCCTCATTAACAGTTTTCTTTTTATTAGTTCAGATAGTACGGGCAGTCCTCAACCTAGGAAAACAATTTGGACCAGGCAATTTGTCATTAAGCAATGCATCACATGACTGCACCTGTCCCCAAGGTGCTTTTTCAAGAGGCAACTGAACTTTCTGGTTTTTTTTTTTCCTTTGAAGACATTTTGCTTCTCATCCAAGAATCTTCTTCAGCTTTGATTAGACAGTGAGAAATTGGAAGGATTTATATTCCTTGCAGACAGCTGCTCATTTGAATTCTTTTAGCGAGTTGTTAAGGCCACGTGGAGGTTTCTCTCAGTTCTCAGGGTCACCTGAGTGGTACAAATGGGTGTGGAGCTTTTGTGGAACTGCTGGAAGGACTGTGTTGTAGACTGGAGATAGATGATGTCATATCCCTTCCCCTCTGTTGAGAGAGGGCTGTTCAGTTTTCACATAGATGGCCTCTTTGACCCCTCGTTCAAAGAAAAACCAGAAAGTCCAGTTGCCTCTTGAAAAAGCACCTTTCAGAAAACCATGATCTGAGACTCTCCGTAGACATGAATGCACCTGATTTTACAGCCATTTTTTTAAACCAAGTTTGTTAAGTGAATCACTGCGGTTGTTAAGTAAGAAATTGCATGACCGTGTCTTGCAATCTTCTGCCAGCTTCCTACTTGTAATTGGATGGAAGTCAGCTGGAAAGGTCACGAGTGGCAATCACATGATACCGGGACACTGCAACGATCATAAATGTGAACCAGTTGCTAACCCCTTGGGTTACATCATGTGACTGCATGGACGCTCTGACAGTTGTACATGTGAGAACTGGGCATAAGGTGTTCCTTTCACTGCCATTGTAATTTCAAATAGCAATAGCAATAGCACTTAGATTTATATACCACTTTACAGTGCTTTACAGCCCTCCCTAACTGGTTTACAGAGTCAGCCTTTTGCCCCCAACAATTTGAGTCTTCATTTTACCCACCTCGGAAGGATGGAAGGTTGAGTCAACCTTGAGCCTGGTGGGATTCAAACTGCCAAATTTGCAGGCAGCCTGCAGTCAGCAGAAGTAGCCTGCAGTACTGCACTATAACCACTGCACCACCATGGCTCAAATGGTATGGACAGGCAAGGATAACCTGTACTGTGTCATTGCTTTTCTTCATTCAATTTATCAATCACACAATCTCAGATATAAATGCCATTCAACCTGGCAAAGGATTTGCGTCAAAAAGAGGCTGCAAAGTATTTTCCCCAAGCCAAGCTCTGCCTGATTTTCCTACCTTGATTGGTAGGTAGAAACTTGATGATCTCTTCACACTTTATTTAATTACTAAAAAGCTGCACAGAACCTACCACACCACTTCTGCATTACTTGTGCACTTCTCTGGATATAAGCCTCCTAAGCCTTCTATTTTAGGCTTAAAAAGCATTGTTCCTCAAAACTGAAAAAATCACAGCAGATTAATTTTCTTCTCCTGAAAAAGAAAATAAAACTTTTTTTAAAAAATCAAAATTATGGAATTAGTGATTGCCCCCCCACACATTTTGTCATAGTATTAGCTAAACATGCAGAAGGAAATTGATCAGCATTACCACAAACTCTGAATGGCTTGTAGTTAGGACAATTAGTAGTAGTATCAGTAGTATTTTATCTGTTCACTCCTTCTTGTGCTTGTTTCTCCATTCTCTTTCTTCCATTGCCCTAAGTTAACTGCTTATCCCTTTTCTGGTTTCATTTCAACCAACAAATGACATTTAGAGACTTCACAAAATGTGGATTCAACAGGGTGAATTGCATTAATGCAAATAAATAACATAATAAACTGATTTTTTTTAACCTCGCCACTAGTCAAAAGAGTCCTGTATTTCATTATGCATTTGATGAAAATATGGGCTGCTGGAGATCACGGTAAGCATGTTATTATCCTCTTTCCTCCTGATTGCTTTAGACTTTCGCTTATCACATCTTTTGACAGTGCAAAGTCAGGCTAGAATTTCCATCTTGACAGAGAGAGAGAGAGAGAGGGAGAAAGAAGAAGAAGAAAAGCACACCCCACAAAGGTTCCTTGCACTATGGTTAGGCACCTTAACAGATTCTCTTTATTGAGAGATGAGTATCACTTTAATGAGAGATTTATCCATCTGGGTTCCAGAAGCTTCTCTTTGACTGAGGGGATTAATAATGCCACACCCAAGGCCTGAAAGGCGAAACAACTGAGGTGGTGCGGTGAAGTTGATAAGGCCTAGCATCATTTTTTTTCTGCCTCTTTTCCCCTTAAAGATTCTTATCAGCTTTAATCCCTTTCCATTTCTTTGCAAATCAACCTGCAATTGCTAATCAACCATCTTTGAAACCGCGGAAACAAATCATAAGGTCACCCTCAGGGCCCTGCTGTCACCAGAGACGAAGGGTGAAAGCCCTAGGGTCATCACCTCAATCATGAACATCTCAACGGTACATATAAATGACATGTTTTGCATCATGGGTTTGATGATGTCATGAGGGAATAGGATGCTGCTTGCCCTCAAGTTTCTTTCTTATAGATCAGGGGTGTCGAATTCATTGAGGGCCGCACCAGGGTTGCATTTGACCTCAGGGGCTGGGGTGGGCATGGCCAGCTTGACGTCACTCAGATTGGGGGCACCTATGGTGGCCTGAGTGCTCTGCCAGCAAAAATGAGCTTCCAAGCTGGCAGAGCCACCACAGGCTGGTCCTTCACTGTTTTCAGGGCAGCCCCACAAGCCAGATCTAAACACTCCATGGGCCGGAACTGTCCCCCAGGCCTTGAAATTGTAGATGCTGTGGCTTTTTCAATTATTAATTTGGATAAAGGTTGAAGGTTCATTCTCTGAGCTTATGGGTTCGTTTCCAAATGTTTTGTTACCAGGCTAGGTAACATCTTCAGTGGAATTTAGGGGATGTCAATGCTGGTGTTCTTCTGCTTACAAGTGCTTTGTGTGATCAGCAGGTCTTGTGATGGGGAGCTCACATTGTGTGAGGGCAGATTCTGACAGGTTCTGGAGAACCGGTAGTTCAGAGAACAGTTCAGAGAACTGGTAGCAGAAATTTTGAGTAGTTTGGAGAACTGGCAAATACCACCTCTGGCTGGCCGGCTCCAGAATAGGGTGGGAATGGAGATTTTGCAATAACCTTCCCCCAGGAGTGGGGTGGGAATGGAGATTTTGCAGTATCTTTCCCCTGCCACGCCCACCAAGCCACGCCCACAGAACTGGTAGTAAAAAAAATTGGATTTCACCACTGTGTGAGGGTCATGTCAGGTGAGGGTTTTGTAATGGGTCAGGTGAGGGTCAAACCAAGTGAGAGTGTTGTGATGGGTCTTGTGATGGGGAGGTCACATCAGCTGAGGGTCATTGGGAGGTGACATGCTGGTTGGGGGACTTGCATGAGTTGGTTGAGGGTTGGTGCCATCGCTGGTTGGCTGTGAAGATAATTTGGACTCTTGTGATAAGGCTGTAGGTGAGAATGCTGCAGATGGTATCTTGCTGATGAGGACCTCGGTATGTCCCTTCTGCTAATACGAATGGGGTAGGCCAGACCCATTGGAGCAAGACAGTTCCTCAGTTAAAACATATGAAGAAAGGTTGCAGAATTGGGTTTGTTTAGTGAAGAGAAGAATCAGGGAAGACATGATAACAGTGTTCCAATATCTGAGGGGCTGACACAGAGCGGTGGGGGTCAAGCTATTTTCCAAGGCATCTGAAGGCCACATAAGGAATAATGGATGGAAACTGAGATTCAACCTAGAAATAAGGAGAAATTTTTTGACAGTGAGAACAATCAACTCATGGAACAGAAGTTGCCTTCAGAAGTTGTTGGAGCTTCATCACTGGTGGCTTTCATGAAGAGATTGGACTGCCATTTGTCAGAATTGGTATAGGATCTCCTGCTTGGGTGGGGGATTTGGACTAGATGACCTACAAGGTCCCTTCCAACTCTGTTAATCTGTAATCTGTATATAGATATTTGCAATCTTCTGACCCTTCCTTCCTACTGTTTTGAACATTTTGCATCGTAAAATTCGGCCTCCCTCAGCCAAGCGGCCTCTACATGTTTTGAACAAATTCCTGCATCCCATGTGCCTGATATTCAGGAATGGAAGAAGTTTGTACCCCAAAATATAGGAAAGGTACCAGGTTGGGAGAGAATGGCTCAAGCTTTTTACATGACTGGATCACGTTAACTACACCCTTCAACTCTTTCACGCCTGCCGTAAAAATCCTAAGGCAATGAAATCCACTAATCATGGTAGCTAAGTCTCAAATTCATTTTCAACTGACTCCTATGTTAGATTACGAAATGTCCTCTGTGTGTCTGCGTTTCTGCATATGTGCAGCGAAGCAAGTCACCTCTCATTTATTACAATCCAAGCCCCATATGTAGAAATGTGTAGCTTAATATCTGTCTCAATTACAGCTTGAATTATATCATAGGATATCAGAAAGTAATCAGTGTTTGATTATGTTCCATATGTTTGTCAAGAAAACATATAGCCATTAGCTGGGGGGATTAAGCGGCTGCAATCGAGCTACTGATATGCCGTGCCTAGAAACTGTGATGAGATGCACTGGACTCATATCTGGAAGAATTTTCAGAAAAGACTTTATAAAACTCACCTCCAAGAACCGGCAAGATTTACAAGTCTGACGCAGGGGTGAAATCTAAAAATTTTCCCTACTGGTTCTGTGGGCGTGGCTTAATTGGTAGGAGTGGCTTGGTGGTCAGGTGACTGGGTGGGTGTGGCCAATAATAATAAATAATAAAAATAATAAACAAAGTACACAAAATAATAAGAGGTACCAAAAACTAACTTTCACACTTTACACACATACACAACACAACACAACACAACACAACTGACTCACACACAATGTAAAAGCAGCTGCACTTCCCCCAAAATGGTCCCTGCAACAAGCAGGGACCTCACACAGCCACAAAAAGCTCAAAAAACAACTTTCACACTTTTTCCACACAAAACGCCACATACAGCTTTGCGAGATTTTGTGTGTTTGTGTAGTTAGAGTGAAACACTACAGAAACACATCAAATCTCAGAAAGCTGCACAAATATTTCATTTTATTATTTTATTTTATTTATATTTTTAGATAAAAGCAGCTAAATTTAAAACTTCCTTAACTTTAAACTTTACTATGTCTAAAAAAAAAACCCTCCTAAAAAACCCCCCAATTAACTATTTTTTTAAAGCTCCCCCCCCCCAGAAAAAAAACCCATTTACTTACCAAATTGAAGGCACAAGGCAGGCAGATTGAGTTGCTCACTGATTGGATTGATTGCAGGCAGGCAGATTCAGTTGCTAGCTGATGCCATTGATTGCAGCAGCCGAAGCAAGGCAGGAACAGCGAGTGAGCCTGAAAGAAGCAGCAAACTGCCAAGTGGGCAAGTGGGGACTGGGCGTGGATGTGGGGGGGGGGGGCAGGGATTTTTGCTACTGGTCCTCCGAACCACCCGCCGCCATCGCTACTGGATCGCCCAATCCGGTTCAAATCGGGAGCATTTCACCCCTGGTCTGACGGCAGGGTTGTATCTAGAGGTCAAATGTTCTGATCTTACCAGAAGACTTCAAATCTTACCTTTCAGGAAGGTCAAGGTTCTGGTAAGGTACGGACAGTTCCTTACTTTCATATTCCTCCAGCCTCTTAAGCACACAAATAGCCTTTCCTATTTCTCACTTATTGAGTGAGTGAAGCGGTGCTCTTGTCCAACCTAAATCAGAGTGGGAAATGACAACCTCCTTCTTTCAGTGGTCTACGGAGCTGCAAAATAAGAAATTGTAGTAGTCTGTCAAGCTGTTTGGCTGCAGAGCTTGGTGACAAAACAAGATTGAAATGAAGTTTCTTTTATGTCAAGAATCGGGGTTTTGAACCAGGGGTGAAATCCAGCAGGTTCTGACATGTTCTAGAGAACCAGTAGTGGAAATTTTGAGTAGTTTGGAGAACCAGCAAATACCACCTCTGGCTGGCCCCAGAGTGGGGTGGGAATGGAGATTTTGCTGTATCCTTCCCCTGGAGTGGGGTGGGAATGGAGATTTTGCAGTATCCTTCCCCTGCTGCGCCCACCAAGCCACACCCACAGAATCAGTTGTAAAAGAAATTGAATTTCACCACTGAACACAGAATCTTGAAAATTCAGACGGGAATTGCAGAATCTTCCTTTGTTAGTGAATTCATTCAGAAGGAATCTCTTCGAAGCTTGGCTATCTCTTTTCCCCCATTCTGTTTATACGAAGGGTCAAGAGTCCTTATCCTTGAGAAATGTGGATTTATTATTATTTTTTTAATGCCAAGAATTAGGGTTTGGAGCAGAGAATCTTAGAAATTTAGATAGGAACTCCCAAATCCTCCGTGGTTAGTGAATTCATTAAGGAAGAATCTCTTTGGAGTGTTGGAAGAAATGTCCATCTGGGTTGGACAGTCCCAAGAGGGAAGAAAGACACTGGAAACATAGTGACTGCTTGGAAAGATGGTTTTAATGGTGGAACAGGATCACATGCCTTGAAGATCTTGGGTGAAGAGAAAAGGGAAGAGATGCTGAGAGTGCCTGAGTTTTATACCCTCTCTGGGCTTTTGAATTTGAACTTGTATTCTGATTGGTTGTCAGACTCCCATGGGGCCATGAAGGGGCAACTCTGTAGGCTGTGTTTTGAGTCCCAAGCTTGATTGACTCTTGCTGGGTGATAAAGTAATGAAAGGGGCTTTGGGCAATTCCTGCCTGAAGGAGGTAGATCCTTGTTATGTAGAATAGACTGGCCCAGGCCTTAATGGCCCATTGACAAAGGGGCAGGTGGGGGGAGCTGAGTTTCTGCCTCCCTTTTAGGGGAAATTTTCTGCCCTTTTAATATTTCCTAAAATCTCTAATTTTCCTAAGAGAAGGATGGGTGCTAACTTCCTACAGAAATTTGACTATCTCTTTTCCCCATCCTGTTTATACAAAGTGTCAAGGGTCCTTATCCTTGAGAAGCATGGACTTTTTTTTATGCCAAGAATTAGGGTTTGGAGCACAGAATCTTGGAAATTTAGACAGGGCTCTCCAAATCCTCCTTTGTTTGTGAAATCATTAAGAAAGAATCTCTTCGAAGCGTGGGTATCTCTTTTCCCCATCCCCTTTGTGTGAAGGGTCAAGAGTCCTTCTCCTTGAGAAGACAGCAACTTCACTCTTAACTGTTGATTGTGTGGGAGAAGTACCAGTTGCTCCCCCCCCCCACTTCAGCCTCCCTACAATTTATCTTCAGAAACAAACAAAAGGGTACTGCAGTTGTGTAGCTTGTACACACAAACACTGGAATTCTGAACGTTTATTGAACTTTCTTTTTCTTTTTCATACTTCAGCAACAAAACACCGGAGAAACAAGGGAGGGAGAGGGAAAAGTTGACTAGATAAAAAGATTGGGAGCAGAAGGTGATGGCAGAGGTTAAATAAACAACAAAACAACAAGCCGTTTTAAGGAGGGTATTTATAGGTGTGGCTTTGTGTATGTGTGTGTATGTGCATGAGACAGATTGGTTTTATTTCGGAAGTAAATGCTATTTACCAGCCAAAGGAACGTAAATAAGCAAGGGCTGCTGCTTTAGTACTGATTATATGATGCCTTTTAAAAATGTCACTGGATTTACTCAGTTCCTGCTTGTTTTACTTGTACTCTGTGCCTTTTATATATTGTAATCTTGGGTGAGGGATTTGCCTATAGAACCAAGAGCAAAGGTTCTGAAGATCCTTTTTCCAAATGCCAGTGTTAAATCTGTACACTAATTCCTCTTATTTCTTGTGGCATCGAAATACATATCCTGCATTTGCATCTTTGAAAAAACATCCTAAACCAGGTGGTGGCTTTTTCCCTGCAGTTTTTCAGTTTTACTCAGTTCATCACACAGACACACACACACACACACACACACACACACAAACACACAAACGTGTTTTATGTTTAGAAGGTTTTATGTTGTTTTAACAAGCTAATTTAATTTTTACAGTCCAGTTTAGTTTGGTCAACCCAAGCAGACTAAGAAGAGATTGCACAACCATTTGTCTGGAATGATATAGGACAGTGATGGCTAACCTTTTTGCCATCGTGTACCAAAAATGGGGGGAGTGTGGGGGGTTTGCGGGTGGGCGTGGCCACACCCATAATTCAATGCACCCCACACATGCACAGGTGACCCCCCACACTCTCCCAGCTTTTGGCAAGTGATGGAACAGTGGGCCTGTTTTTCATCCTCCCCAGGCTCCAGAGGCTTTCTAGGAGCCTGGTGAGGGCAAAAACTGCCTTCTCACCCCCCCCCCCCCGAGGCCCTCTGGAGGTTGGAAATAGCCCATTTCCTGATGTCCAGTGGGCCCGGAAGGGCTGAAAATCAGGTGACCGGCGCACGCATGCGTGTTGGAGCTCAGCTAGGGCAATGCTTTGTGCCCACAGATACGGCACGTGTGCCTTAGGTTCGCCATCACAGATATAGGATCTTTTGCTTGAGCAGGGGGTTAGATTAGAAGACCTCAAAGATCTTTTCCAACTCTGTTTTTCCTGTAAGCATTGACAAATGCAACCTCCCCTGTTAAATGTAATTCTATGAAATCTTCCGTTCCTACAACACAACACAGTAGAAAATTATGGCTTTCTAATTATTCCTATTCAGATAGTAAACTGAAGCAATCAAGTTCATGTTATTAAACTTATATAAAACTTAACCCTTAATTCAATTAAAATAATTTTGAGTTGATCGTTTACTGTTCTCTATCTTTTCCCCCATCCCAATTTCTTCAATTGCAACTGCATTTCATTTAGGCAATTCCAAATGTAAGAAGTGGAAAAAGTTGTAATGATTAGACATTTTGTGGTAATTGTGCTGGGGAAAATCAATTATACTTCTAGGAGGGAGAACTGTTATTTTATTGAGAAATGGCCATGATAATTGCATAGAAAACGATTATTGCTTACTTCCGAATGCTAAAAAAAGAAGATACTCTTCTAGGATTTAGTGGATCTAAGAACAAGAACAGTATTAACAATGAAGGAAACAGATGTCAATAATGTTCCTGCAGGATTTTGAGATGTTAAGATGGCAAAGAAAACTCATCTCCTATGTTTGCAATGTTTGTACCAGGAAAAGGAAGACGTGAGCTTAGAGCTGAATTGCATCCTGAAAGTGAAAGTATTCATTTGCCAAGATAACATAGCCTAATATTGTGGTATTCAGCCAGTTTGTACCAGTTCAGGTGAACAGGTAGCAGAGATCGTGGGTGGCTAATCCTTTCAACCTTTAAGCACCTTGAATGGGATGGGACATCCATTGGTTATAGAAGCTGCACAAGAATAAGCCATAAGAACAAACACATTCAAGACAGAACCGAGAAGACAGCAAAAGATAGCAAGTGCCACCTCTACAAAGAAGCTGAAGAAATAATGGACCATTTGATTAACTGCTGCAAGGTCACACAGATTCACTAAAACAGCAGCATGACAAAGTAGCAACAATGCCATAGTGCATTGGAAGATCTGCAAGAAATAGCATTTACCTGCAAGCAAGAATAGTGGGACCATAAAACAGAGAAAATAATAAAAATGAAGAAGTTAATGTACTCTGGGACTTTATACTTCAAACAGACAGGCACCTGACACATAACCTCAGACTTAAAAACTATGGTTAAGAAAGACAAAAAAGTGTGGATTGTGGATGTGGCGGTATCAAGAGAGAGCAGAAGAGAAAAGAAAGAACTGGAGAAGATAACAAAATACAAAGACCTACAAATAGAAATAGAACAACTATGGCAAAAGAAAACAAAGGTAGCACCAATAGTCATAGACACCTTGGGTGCACAACCAAAACAACTGGAGTACCACTTGAATACCATCTGCATTGACAAATTCACCATCAGTCAATTGCAAAAGGACAGTTTACATCCTGTGAAAATACCTCAATTTTTGCCTATTACAAGTCCTTGGTAAAGATTTCTGAGGTGGATAAAAATGCCAAATCCAGCCTGAAAGTCCAGCTGACAATATTTATTTAATAATATTAATTAATATTAATCCTAAAAGATAATATATAAACATAGATTTAGAAAAGGCAGTGAAGATAATCAGAAAATTAGAAATTGACTCCAGTACAGGTAGTGCCTTGACGTACTTTCACAATCGATCCCAAAATTTCTTGTCACAGTTAAGTGAATCACTGCAGTTGTTAAGTTAGTAATACATTACTTAAATGAATCTAGCTTTCCCCACTGATTTTGCTTCTCAGAAGAGTGTAAAAGATGATCACATGACCCTGGGACACTGCAACTGTCGTAAATACATTGTCAGGCCTGGAAGCCATCTTTTGCACTAGTCCTTCAGACCTGCCACGTTTACTACTGTGAGAAACTGGGAGTCATAATAACATTCCTTCCTCAGAAAGTCAAGGACAAAATGCCCTGCACCTAGAAGGATGAACTTGGGAGGCATCTCCAGTTGGGACGATGTTTGATTGGACCATGTGATGGACTTGTGGGTGTTGGGCAGGGACTTGAACTTTCATTTGGGTGGAGAAAACCTGGAAACTTTCAGATTTGGGTTTTCCCAGATGTGCCAATATGACATCTCTAATAAAATGTCGCCTTGAGGGACTTCAAGCCTCAGAGTTTTATTTCATTGGGGGTGTTCCTTAGAACCCTGGCATACATATCCGTTGCTGAGTGTCCATATTTTGATTGTGTGACCCTGGGAATGAAACACAGTCATAAGTCACTTTTTTTCCAGTGCCATTGTAACTTTGAAAGGTCACTAAACAAATGGTTGGAAGTTGAGGACTACCTGCAAGGAACTGGGATTGTTTAGATTTGTGAGGGGAAGAAACACCATTTGAACATAATTGTTCAAATATCAGAGGAACTGTCATTCGGAGATGTTCAAGACCTCTTTTCTTCCAGGACAGGGGGAAAAATGATTAAGTTATATATAAGCAGATTCCAATTGAATGTTTGGATCCCCCGATGATAATATCAGCTTCATAATGGAACCAATTACCCAGAGAGGTTGTGGGATCCTGTTCATTGACTGGGTTGAAATGGAACAAAGATAGCACTGAGCAAGGTTTTGAACTCATTGATCTCCACAAAATTATAACTATTATTCTGTGATTGAGATTCACAGGGAAAAAAAGCGAGTTATTTGCAGAGGAAAAAGAGACCTATTTTGTAATTGAGGCCTATTAATGTATCTTGGAATGATTTTATTTAAAGGATGCATTTCATCAAAAAAAAATATCACTTACTATTTTCCCTCCAGTACTAGAATAATCATGAGAAACCTTACAATGAAAGCTGGGATGCCTTGTTAATTAGAATCGCTATTTGAAATATTTTATTTTCTCCCTCTATTAGGTAATATATCAGATCTTCACAAATTGAAAAAGGATATTGTTAACTCTCAAACTATAAATACGCCTCCAACCCCTATGCTTAACCAAAGAAATGTACTTGATACAGCCACAAAGATTTCTGTACTTGTTTGGTACAGGCATTTCTGCTCAAGCTTGAATAACATTATCTGCCATTTTTCTCTTATATGTTTCCTCTCCTGAGATGACAGAATAGATTCCCACTGTGATTATTTAAACATTGTTCCACTGTTACTAAGAGAAATAATGTGGTTGTTGTAGAATAACCATTTATTTTCTTCCTTCCTTCCTTCCTTCCTTCCTTCCTTCCTTCCTTCCTTCCTTCCTGCCTGCCTGCCTGCCTGCCTGCCTGCCTGCCTTCCTTCCTTCCTTCCTTCCTTTCTTCCTTCCTTCCTTTGTAGATCCTGGATTGCACAGGCAACAATTTTTTCTTCAGAGACCATCCAATGTGGTGGTTGTAGAAGGGAAAGACGCCATTTTGGAGTGCTGTGTTTCAGGCTATCCAGCCCCAGTGTTTACGTGGCTGCGAGGAGATGAACCAATTTCGTTCAGGTATGTAGGGGGTTTAAAACCCATGGAAGGGCTGGCTGTATAAGTTTGATTGACAAATAAATACCGGTAGTCCTAGACTTACACTCATTTGTTTAGTGACCGTTCAAAGTTACGACCTAACTGAAAAAGGGGAGATATGACTCACTTCCAGGTCCCACAACTTGGTCATCATTTATGGCCATTTGCATTATTTCTCAGTCACATGACCACATTTTATGACATTTCTTATTTTATTCATATCCAGCCTTTGTTCGTTCTACAAGTAACTCAAGATGACAAACATGTCCCACACTTCTTCCTCCTCCTATTTTCCACCCAACAACAACCCTGTGAGGTGAATTGGGATGAGAGGATGTGACTGGTCCAAAGTCACCCAGTTGGCTTTCATGGCTAAAGCAGGACTTGAACTCATAGTCTCCTGCTTTCTAGCCTAGTGCCTTAACTTCTAGACCATTTCCCCCCAAACCGGCAGTCATTTCTAGTAGCAAACAATTGGTTTGCTTTAAGGCCTACCTTGGCAACTTTAACTTCAACTCCCAGAATTCCCCAGCCAGCTTTCTGGCTGAGGAATTCTGGGAGTTGAAGTCCTCCAGGCTTAAAGTTGCCAAGGTTGGAGATCACTGCTTTAAGGCCACCACATTCACTTAAGTTCCACAAAAAAAGATCATAACATCCAGTCATTCATATTACCATTCCCGATTAATGACTGTTGTCACAACAATAATGGGCAGGGTCCATTACAGTTGGAACTTGAGGACTACCTATAAGAGTTTAAATAATTTTGGCTGGTGGGGTCTAGCAGAAGAGCCTTTTCTGCCACGACCTTCAATCTTTGGAGTATTTTCCACCTGAGTTGAAGGGCTGAATGTTCTTTTTGTTAGTTCTTGGAATTCACACACATCTCAAAATTGCTCAGGTTATTGAACACTGATCTATGACCTCTTCCTTCTTGATGTTTGAACTTCCAAATCAGAAAGGGGAACAAAATTCGAGATCAGAGACATGGCACAGGGAGAATTAGAACTGTACAACATCCCAAGGGCTCATAATCCTCACCAATCTTCCCTGAGCTGACATAAAATTTTAGAACACCTAAATAGAAGCCTATCTATTTTCTGTACATCACTTGCAATATTTTCCTTCCAATCTTCGCAATAACCTCAACAGGAAGAAGGGGTAGGAAGAAATAAAGCTGTAGTGTTTGTGGGATGAAAGCAATGTTGTGGATTTGCCCCATCCCCTTTTTATGTGGATCCTGATGTTGCGTTTGCATATGGAAAGGGAAGAGCTTGCAATGTCTGGTGTCATGGGAGTTTAATGAAAAGAAGGACTAGGGGTGACATGATATCAGTGTTCTAATCTAAGGGGCAATCACAAAGAAGAGAGAGTCAATCTATTTTTCCAAAACACCTGAAGGTAGGAGAAGAAGTTATGGATGGAAATTAATCAAGGAGAGAACCAACCTAGATCTAAGGAAACAGAACAATTAATCAATGGAATGGCTTGCCTCAGAAGTTGTGGGTGCTCCATCACTGGAAGTTTTTAAGAAGAAATTGTCTGAAATAGGATTGAGCAGGGGCTGGGCTAGAAGACCCCCCAAAGTCCCTTCCAACTCTGTTATTCTGTTTTGTCAAGCAAAACCTCAAACTCCTGTCCATAGGTAGAAGGATTTAAAGCAATATTTCCCAACCTTGATGATTTCCAGGTATTTGGACTTCAGCTCCCAGAATTTTCATTCACTAGCCATGCTGAGTGTGAAATTCTGGGATTTGAAGTCCACACACATGAGGATAAATAAATAAATAACTTTATTGTCATTGTACGTGTATACACAGTATACCCATACAACAAAATTCACTTAACACCCAAAGACCAGGTCCAACACACATAACAATCCCCAAACACATCCCCACCCACCACAATTCTTCACCCCTAAACCACCCAAACATCCACACAACAGACCAAGTAATACTGTCCAACAGTCACTGATGGTGGCCCTTTAGTTCATTGCTGAGTGCAATTATAGCTCTGGGATAAAAACTATTCAGAAAACGTGTGGTCCAAGTTTTAATTGTTCTGTATCTTCTGCCAGAAGGCAACAGTCCAAAAAGATTGTAAGCAGGATGGGAAGAGTCTCTGAGAATGTTATGCAATTTTCTCAAACAGCGAGATTCGAAGATGTCGTCCAGGGCTGATAGCTGGAGTCTGATGATATTCTGGGGCAGTTTTAATGATTCTCTGTAGAGGTTTTTTGTCCGTTACAGAGCTGCTCCCATACCATGCAAGAATGCCATGTGTCAGGACACTCTCAATGGTGCTGCAACAGTAGAACAGAAGTAGATGCTGAGATAGATTTATGGCCAAGGTTTGAAAACATTGCTTTAAAGCATCAGCTGTAAAGCTCTCTGTGGCACAGAGCCAGGTTATCTGTGGGACGTCCTTTCTCTCAGGGCATCTACTTGAACTGCCAGTCAGATAGGTGGGAATGCTCCTAATCCATTCCTTTTAATATTGTCATCTTATGGTATCTGGCAGACCTATGGAACATTCTTCATCCTGAAGTTTGGAGCCCACCACATGATTAGCCTTCTTTAAAGACCTGCTCCCCGCCCACCCCACCCCCCAAGTGCTGGGATACGATGAGGTGCCTACACATTGAAACCTTAATTTGGTGCCAGTTTTTTTTTTATAATGCATTTGGTTTTAATAGTTTTTAAATGGTTTTCTGTCATTTTAATTTTAAATTGGGAGTTGCCCTGTTTGTGATAAGATGGGGGGGCTACATTCATGTTTTAAATAAATAAACAAAAAATGGAATGGAATGGAATGGAATGGAATGGAATGGAATGGAATGGAATGGAATGGAATGGAATAGAATAGAATAGAATAGAATAGAATAGAATAGAATAGAATAGAATAGAATAGAATAGAATAGAATAGAATAGAATAGAATAGAATAGAATAGAATAGAACAGAACAGAATTCTTTATTGGCCAAGTGTGATTGGAAACACAAGGAATTTGTCTTGGTGCATATGCTCCCAGTGTACATAAAAGAAAAAATACATTTATCAAGAATCATAAGGTACAAGACTTAATGATAGTCATAGAATTCTCCATTCTTTCATCCTCTCCATACTTCACTGAGAGCTAGAAATCTTAGTGTCTCCTAGAAGAATGGAATTGCCATGTTTCAGCTCATCGAGCAAAAGAAAAGATATGATAGAAATCTAAAATAAATCAACCCATAGAGAAAATGACCCTTGCATATTCTATTACTTGAAACAGTGATATCATGTCAATCTTTCAGAGCCAAAAAATATTCCCTGTTGGCTGGCAGTAATTTATTGATTTCTAATGCAACGGATGATGACTCCGGAAGTTATACCTGTGTGGTCACATACCGAGATGAGAACAGTAGTGCATCGGCTGAGTTATCAGTATTGGGTGAGTAGATATAACTATTTTTGCGTCTTATATCACATTCTTTGTTGCTGAGTACTGATCCTGGTTATGAAGGCCATCTGATGCCCTTATAATTTTCAATTCTTTTGAAAGGAAGGAATGGGTTTTGCAGATTTTTCTATGGTGGAATTATTTTACAGAGTGAACGTTTATTTAGTAGCACTATGAAAAGGAACTGTGTGAGTATGTAAATCATCTGAGAAAATAAAAAGTCAGAACACCCTTGATTATCTTGTGTGTACGGAAGAAAGGTTGTGAATTCATAGTGAACAGTTATCATTCTTTCTTTAGTGTTTCTCTCCCAGCTCTATATTCTTGCTGGAACTGCAACAGCAGCCTATAATAGAGCCTTGGGACTTTGTTCCCATTGCTAGTAGATGTTGGGGAAGAACAATAGAGAATGTTGTTTTGAAGTCTGACAGCTTAGACAGCTTCTTGGAGAAAGCAAAGGACAATAGTAAAGTTTCACTTTCTTTCCTCTATTGTTGAACATCATTGGTTCCTGAACATCACAACAGTGATGCAGATTGAATTCTTGAATGTTATAACATTGATGATGCTGGAGTCCTTGGTGCTCTCTTAGCTTAGTTGTTTTCTTGCAGAAGTTTCATTATTCATTCATTATCCACTGCAGTGGTGGGTTGCTCGCGGTTCTGACCAGTTCTTGCGAACCTGTGGTAAAATGGCAGGAGGCTCCACCCACCCGTCTGAACGACATAATGGATGATCTGTGCATGCGCAGAAGCTTCTGCGCGCACGCTCCCATTGTGAATCAGTAGTAAAGATAAGTAGAACCCACCCCTGGTTACCTGTGTATGTAACATACACAGTGGATAATAAATGAGTAATGAAACATCTGCAAGAAAATAAAATTAGAGAGCACCAAGGGCTACAGAGTTCAACCCTGAGCTACTAATATTCTCTTTGGTTGATATTGATGTACAACTAAGGTCCAAAAGCACCAAGGACTTCACTCATGTATCCTTCTCTCTGCACTTGCCCTCTTACTTACAATATATTGTGAAGTTTAGATCTCCTGGACCCTTGCTTTTTTTATCCAAGCCCAGGAGGAAGATGAAGCTATCTGGAGTTGGTTAAGATAGAAAAGAATTAACATACTGGATATGAATGTAAATAATGTCCCTGCTAACAAAAAAGTTAATTATGAATATTTAAAAATAAAGAGAAGAAGCAGGAGGATAAAAGCTAAGAGTAAAGACAAAAGTCGATGCAGAAAGTTGTAAAATTGTATATATCTGTAGTTAGTATTGTATTTTAACGTCTGATGAGTGGGTGTTTTTGGTTTTTTGTTTTTTTTGCTATTGTGTGTTTTGTTTTAAAATGTAAACTACTCAATAAAAATTATTTTAAAAAGAAAAGAAAAGAATCCATAAAATATTAGATTGTGAAAGAGATGTCAGCCTCTCAAGTTGCATTTCATTCAGGGCTGACATAGTAAAGGGGGGGTTAAATTCTGTGGGAATAGTAAAAGAGACTGCAGTAGAATGATTAGAGGATGACCAATAGAATAAGGGAGCAAGCCAGGAAAGGGAGGGAATTTGGAGAAGAGGTCATTTCCTGGCTGCAGATGAGTCCATAAGGACGTTGTTCTAACAAATAAAAGTTTTTTTTCTTTATTATCAAAATGTGAGAGGCATGTTATTTCTTTTTAGACAACTCCAACCTGGACAGACAGCCAGGAAAAATCCTCTCTTCAAAAACTTTTCTTCTAAAAATATTTATGCATTCCTAAGCTACTCTACGCTGACATTGGCAGACCTCCAGATGTCTCTGAACATGGCATTATCCAAGGCCATGGAAGAAAGCCAACCCGGACAGGAGAATTGTTGTAATGGGAGGAATACAACTGTGGCATGAATTATTTTTGAGGACAGGAATATTTTCTACTGCCTTTTGTGAGACGTTTCCATGCTACACATGGACTTGCTAGAAGAGTGAGGGCAAATTTTAATTTTCAGTCAATCATCTTCGGGGGATGCAGATTTATGAGAAACAAGGCTGTACTTCCTTTCTTCTTAATTATTTTGAGGAATATCGTTTGGGATAAATAGAAAAGGACGTATTGGAGCATATATACAGAACAGAGTGGTGTTCACTTGACCATGAAATAAGGTCAAACTATCTCCTTGGGAGCTGTACTTCATTTCCACAACTTGAATGATTTAGAAACAATTTGAACAAGGAAACCCAAATAAAGCTATTTTGATTATGGCTAATTTGTAATTAGTATGTTGAAAATTAGTATGTTGAAGGCTGAGCACTGAAGAATTGAGGCCTTTGAACTATGGTGCTGGAGAAGACTCCTGCGAGTCCCCTGGACTGCAAGGTGAACAAACAAGTTAGTCCTAGAGGAGATCAATCCTGACTGCTCTTTAGAAGGCCAGATCTTGAAGGTGAAACTCAAATACTTTGGCCACTTAATGAGAAGGAAGGACTCACTGGAGAAGAGCCTAATGCTGGGACCAATTGAGGGCAAAAGAAGAAAGGGACAGCAGAGAATGAGGTGGCTGAATGCAGTGACTGAAGCAGTAGGCGTGAACTTAAATGGACTCCAGAGGATGATAGAGGACAGGAAGGCCTGGAGGAATGTTGTCCATGGGGTCACAATGGGTCGGACACGACTTCGTCACTACCAGTTCACAAATGTGAGCGTGCGCCTCCTCCACGCATGCTCAGGGCCTTCCGCGCATGCACGGAGCATCAAAAACGGGATATGATGATGTCTGGGTGGGTGGGTGGAGCCTCCTGCAGCCGCTGCTGCTGGTTCACCCAAACCGGACAGAACCGGCTGAATACCACCACTGATTCAGAAGCATAATATTCTTGCTTGAAAGCCTGGACCTAATTTGATTGGTTGCTATCATGCCAGCTGACTTCCCAAAGATGAGAGTGCATGGCCAAAACAGTTCTGTCCAACATTCAAGGCGAAGAATAGGGATGAGGTTTGGGGTAAATATATTTGATTGAATGGTTGATTGATTTATATAGATGCCCATTTCACTCAAGGGATTTGGTTCTGATTGCAAACATCGGTGATGTTGCTTATATGCCATCAAATCATGTTCAACTCCTAGCAACCACATAAATTATCTTCTTGATAGCAATAGCAATAGAACTTAGACTTATATACCACTTCATAATGCTTTACAGCCCTCTCTAAGCGGTTTACAGAGTCAGCATATTGCCCCCAACAATCTGGGTTCTCATTTACCAACCTTGGAAGGATGGAAGGCTGAGTTAACCTTGAACTGGTCGGGATTGAACTCCAGGCATTGGGCAGAGTCATCCTGAAATACTGCTTTCTAATTACTGTACCACCATGACTCTTGTTGGTCTGTTCCTAACCTGAACACTCAGGTCCCCCAATGGTACATTCATCGCTACTGTAATGTAATCCATCCACTTCACTGCTAGTCATCTTCTTCTCTTCCTTTTCACCTTTTCCAACATTAGCTCCTTTTTCCAGAGAACTAGATCTTCCCATAACATGTCCAAAGTAGGATAATTTGAGCCCGGTCATTTGAGCCTCAGTTGAGAATTCTGGGCTGATTTGTTTGATGAGCCATCAGTTTGTTTATTTTAGCAAATATTAAAATTCAGAAAACCACATTTAACCACACGGCATTCATTCACCAAGAAACAAAATCACATGAACAATAACACAACTCTGGGTGGCACAGCAGCTTAAGTAGTGCTAAAGTGACACCAGCTGCCTGAAATTTCTGCAAGTTCAAATCTCACCAGGCTCAAGGTTGACTCAGCCTTCCATCCTTTCAAGGTAGGTAAAATGAGGACCCAGATTGTGGGGACAATAAGCTGACTTTATATAAAAAAGAACATTGCTTGGGTGGGTGGGGGAAGCCCTACTAAGCAGCTATATACAAAAGTATGAAGGCTATTGCTTACTGCATTGTAAGACGCTCTGAGTCTCCGGAGAAGGGCGGCATATAAATTAAATTTAAAAAAACAAAAAACAACTCATACCCACCTGACCCAATTCCCGGGGGAAAAGCCAGGTCTTCAATGCCTTGTGAAAGGTTAATAGGGTTGTTAGTTAAAACTTAATTTTTAGTACAGTAGTTTTCACTAAGTTTACTAGTGAACTACTCTCACTACTCTGGGACATGAACTTAGTTCATGTGCCAGAGCAATGAGTCACAAATAGTTTTAGCCTCCATTATTTTTTTTCCTCTGCAAAGAATTAATTCATGACATCTGACAAGTAGTTTTCTCCTCTTCTTCCCTCTTCCAAGTGCTGCATTTATTAATGCTATATCTAAAGGAAACATTTGCAGATTATTCTCTACCTGAGTCTTGACAGATTTGGCATTGCTAATTGGGAGAACTCCTACAAATGAGCTTGTTAGTGACTTGCTTTGAAAAGACCGTCTTTGCTCTTCTTTAACCATTTCTTGGCTTATTAACACTCACTCAAGAAAAGAAATCAGAAGAGGAATCAAAATAAATAAGCAAACACACAATCCCAAGGGGCTAATTGCATTTATTTTGTTTTCTACTGCACTGCTGATAATTTTGTTAGTTTTCGACTTCGCTTTTTTTTTCTCCATTTAACATCTGCCTGCTTTCTGAAAGTTATGTCTCCTCTCTTTTCAGCCTTTATTAGTGCATTTACTTGATGTTCTAAATGTTCAACATGGAAAGTGCTTCCAAATTTTACAGGCTGTTTGGAAATTCCTTGGCTGATGCCTCATCAGTTTGTTGTCTTCTGCATAATAGGAAGCATGCTACTTTTCTGTATATATTTTCTCTGTAAATATGCAGTATTTTGTTGCTGAACATTTTAAAAACCATAACTATGCATTGCATTCCAAAATCTCATCCATGTACACTCTAAAACAGGGGTGTCAAACTTGATTTCATTGAGGGGCACAACATGGTTGTGTTTGACCTTGGGGTGGCGGGGGTGGGGGTGGCCAGGGTGGATGTGGCCAGCTTGATGTCACTCGTGTTGGGGGCACCTCTGGTGGCCTGAGTGCTCTGCCAGTGAAAATGGGCTCCTGACCCCATTTTCGGCCATGACGATCTCCTGGGGCCCTCTACTAGTGAAAAAGGCTGAAAATGGAGCCTGGGAGGGCCACTTGCAGCCCTCCTGAGCTCCATTTTTGCTGGCAGAGGCAACACAAACCGGTCCTTCTCTGTTTCCAGGGTGGCCCCATGAGCCAGATCTAAGCATCCCGTGGGCCAGATCAAGCCTGTGGACTGTCAGTTTGACACCTCTGCTCTAAAACTTGATTTTGCAGATGGATTTCTCCAAGATGACCCATCTTATCTAGGCTTGTTGTTTTTAGCCATTGGAAATAGTATCATAGGTTGTTCCTTTTTAACTTCAAGCCAACAAAGAGGCTCTATTTATAACTTTGATTACTGCATGGCACTTTTAATGCTTGTGGTTATCACACAAAAATAATAGTATTTGACAAAAAAAAAGTTGAATATCAGTTGTTCTGTGGATCACCTGCTGAGCAGTGAAGTTATAGCACTTCACCCCTGCTTTCTTCCTACTACAAAACATTTTCTTTTCCTTCAGACAATTTATGGGATGGTAAGTGTGCTGTTTGACATCTATGCATGGAAAAATGTCTCAGTTCTTGGATCACAGATTTGAGTTCACTACTGTGTTGGTTGTCTTGAACCCCTGAATTATGTGAAGGTTTATTAAGAGTTTGTAGGCAGTTAGCACCCACCCCTTTCCTAGAACAATGAAATATTTTAGGCAGAATATTATGTTTCCCTGGATGAGAAATGGACAAGCATGTTTTAAAGATGAAGCAGCTCCCACCCTCCTGCCCTCTCCCCCCTTTGTCAATGGGCCAGAGGCAGAAACTCAATCTTTGTCAATGGACCATCATCTGCAACACAATAGGACCCATCTAGCAACAGAAACTCACCACATGGCACCTGAGAAGATTACATCAGCCAGCAAGGCTAGCTAAGACCCCCACCCCCTGGGAGTCTGACAACCAATCAGGATATTCTTCCTGTGCTCCAGGAAGTTCAAAACTCAGAGAGGGCATAAAAACCCAGGAACTCACAGTATCTGGACCCCTTTTCTGCTCAGGAACTCAAACCATGTGATCCTGTCCACCATTAAACCATCTTTCCAAGCAGTCTCCATGTTTCCAGTGTCTTTTTCCCCACTTGGAGCAGAACCCAGAAGGACATTTCTTCCTACAAGTTTGAGAGACAGCTCACCATTTTTCATTAATTAAAACAAAGCAAGTAATTTTAAATTTTAAAATTCTCTTACAAGAGTTAAGGAACCACATGAATAATACTTATCAAATGATAATCTGGTTATTGATGCAATGCATCTTTTATACCCACTATTTTTAAAAAAACACTAAAAATGCTTTGATTGGCAAATAGTTTGGATTACAGGAGATTTGATGTATGTCTACTAATATTTTTGCATTAATGTTATGCAAAAGAAACGTTCATCTTAGCAGTTTACAGTGCATTGACATTTGAAAAATGTGATTAGGGACCCTACCATGCATAATATTTTGCTTTTATGATTCTAAAGTAAACTCTTTGCTTAGTGTCATTCTCAGACCTTTTTTTGGAAGAATGTTTGTTCAGTTGAGAACTGGTTTAGATTGGGAAGGCCTTTTTGTGACCTTCTCCAATCATGTTGATTAGAATAACAGAGTTGGAAGGGAATTGGAGGTCTTTTAGTTCAGACCCTTGCTCAATCAGCAAACCCTGAACCAGGAAACCATTTCAGACAAATGGCTATCTGATCTCTTCTTAAAAACCTCCAGTGATGGAGCACCACAATTTCTGAAGGCTAAGTCATTCCACTGATTAATTGTCCTATCAGGAAATTCCTCCTTATTTCTAGGTTGATTCTCTCCTTGATTAGTTTCCATCCATTGCTTCTTGTTCTACCTTCGGGTGCTTTGGAGAATAGGCCTACCCCCCCCAACCCCTTTTATGGCAGCCCCTTAAATATTGGAACACTGCTATCATGTCACCACTAGTCCTTCTCTTCTTTAGAGTAGATATGCCCAGTTCCCACAACTGTTCATTGTACAATTTAGCCTCCGGTTCCCTAATCATCTTTGTTGCTCTTCTCTGCATTCTTTCTAGAGTCTCAACATCTTTTTTTTATATTGTGATGACCGAAACTGAATGCAATATTCCAAATGTGGTCTTACTACAAAAGTAATACTAGCGCTTCACATAATCTTGATTCTATCCCTCATCTACCAAACATCTGTATAAATATTGTTCCTATAATAACAGAGGAGATGGCTTTCTTTCTTTCATAGGGACACACACAAGTAAAACTTGAACAGAGTCCCCCCCCACTTTCACGTTATTGCTTATTTTGTCAAAGCCCAGTTGGTCAAAAAGAAAGGAATTCCTTTTCTAGAACTTTCTATAGAGCACTGAAAAGCTTCCTTCTTCTCTGTTTGCAAGTGTGTACAGAAAATGCTTCCAATGACTGGAAAACACAAGTACAGACCTCTGTACTTTTTACAGCCCGTAGGTCAAACTCATCTTGCAGGTGGTCCCAGTCCAGGCCATGGCATAGTTAGCATCAGCGGCAAGGGGTGGGGTCTCAGAAACACTGAGGCAGAGTCTTGGTGATGAATCAGGCATCAATCCAGCATTGGTGGAAGGGGGCCATGGCAGAGTCTGGAGGGGCAGGGCAGTACCCCAGGGGGGTGGGGAGGTGGTGGTGGTGCCCTCCACAACAATCCCAGGTTCCCGTGTGGCCCGTTGGGAAAACTAATCGCCCACCCTGCACAAGACTGCATTAACCAAGGACTGGATTAACCAAGAATGAACTAACAACAACTGTTTTCAAGGTTCCAACTGACAAACCTAACATACGCACTGTAGAGAGGATCCAATCTCTTAATGCAAAACATTATTGAGTACATCATTTTGACACAGAATGAAAGCAAAACCAGCTCTAGCTAATCCCTGCACAATTCAATATAATTAAAGTATAGAATCCTCCCTCCCTCCTATTAGTGCAGGCCACATTGTCCATTTAAGTGTCAAAAGTATTGTTGTGAGCAGATGTCTTGAAAGTCTGGCCAACACCTGCTGCAGTGACCTTGGTCCTCATGGGCTGACTGCTCGATGTTTAAAACTCACATTCCAATTCCCCTTTCCCTCCCCCACCCCAATAGTTCATTGGCAAGCTGAGAAACATCAAAAGTGAAATCAGCATGAGTATGGATCGAAGCTTGATATACTGCAGAAGCAGGAAAAAGTTCCTTAACATTGAGGCACCCTCCTTGCCCCCTTGGAAGGATTGAAAGAGCTATAACTCAGGGACAGTGGCTATTCAGTCTTCCCACGAACACTTTTGAGCCTTTAGGAGAGCAGTAGGGAAAATTATCTTTCTACATCTCTTCACCACACCTCTCTGATTAGAATGTTGATCGCCTGGAGAGGGCTATAATCTAAAGGTTAGATGGCACCAAATCTGACTGCGGGTTAATTGAGTGACATTCAAGGGCAAGAAGTCTGAGAAACCATGAAATATATGCCGCCGAATAATCAGTCTCAACCATTAAGAAACAGAAAGGGATGCAGTCTGCAAATATCTGTAAGCATAACTGATTGGTTTTCATGGACGTTTCTGTCAGCGCTGGGTTTTATTTCAACAAGTCAAAACTCCTGGAGCACATCACTTGTAAGAGAGACAAGTTTTTAAACACCAGCACTTGACTTTTCCTACAAAGAAAGGCTCGCCAGCAAATTGAAATCCAAAAATTTGCTTGTCTGAAAGGAGGTCTCCTAATCAATGCATTTTTGTTCAACTTTCACATTCTGCATTCTTGATGCATTTCCCTCCAATGTATGAATGAATATGTACATTTAGCATATAGAATGATGTACATTTGAACTATGCAAAATGCAGAACTGTAAGAACAATAGCACAAAATTTGGAAAAGTTCTCAACTTATCCAAAACAGGTGTTTAACAATCTGAATCTTGTTCATACCAGAGGGCTTGCTTAAGCGTGTGGACAAAGCAAAACTCTTCAGCAACCCTACTTAAAAAGCTAATTTTGTAACAGTTCTCTCAGAAATATATATGGATTGACTATTTAAGTCAATCATTTAAATATGAGTCAGCAATATGTTGCAACCATCCAAAAAAACCAATGCAAACCTAGGCTGCATCAACAGAAGGATAGAATCAAGATCACGTGAAGCATTAGTACCACTCTATAAGGCCTTAGTAAAACCTCACTTGGAATACTGCATTCAGTTTTCATCACCATGATATAAAAAAGATGTCAATACTCTGGAAAGGATACAAAGAAGAGCAATTAAAATGATTAGGAGGCTGGAGGCTAAAACATATGAAGAACGGTTGCAGGAATTGGATATGTCTAGTCTAGTGAAAAGGACTAGGGTGGGTAAGAAGCACCAGAATGTAAAACAAGAAACATGAATGGAAACTAACCAAGTTTGGAGAGAACCAACCTAGAACTTCCTAACAGTGAGAACGATCAACCAGTGGAACAGCTTGTCTTCAGAAGTTGTGGGTGCTTCATCAGTACAGGTTTGTAAGAAGAGACTAGGCAGCCATTTGTCTGAAATGGTTTAGGGTCTTGAGCAGGGGGTTGGACTAGAATACCTCCAAGGTCCTTTCCAATTCTGGTGATGGTGGTGGTGGTGGTGGTGGTGGTGGTGGTGGTGGTGGTGATGATGATGATGATGATGATGATGACTTGTATTACTTATTTCTCATGATTTATATTGTTTACTTAGTATCCTTGTATGATTTATGTTGATTGCCTTTAGTACCCTATGGCTATCACTAAGTGTTGTATCTTATGATTTCTGATGAAGGTATTTTTACTATGACTATGATCACGATTTATCACTTATTACTTGTATGTACACTGAGAGTTTATGCATCGAAGACAATTTCCTTTTGTGTCCAATCACACTTGGCCAATAAAGAATATTCTGTTCTATTCTATGCTATGCTATGCTACGCTACGCTACGCTACTCTCTATTCCTATTCCTATGCCATGCCATCCAAGACTTAATATCCACAGAGAAATTTCTTTGCATCCAGAATTGGAAAGATGGAAAAAAAACCCCTCTTCAGTTGTGATGCTCCCATTATAAAGCCTCCTCTCCCCCCTGCAGAAATAAATGGACACTTTAGATTGGAATTGATGTTTGCTTTATTTGTGCAAAAAGATATATTCATCCACCCAAGTTTGTAGTTTGCAGTAAGCCTAGGCCGATCTCAATTCATTTTCTGGTTTTAGTGGATCCTACGGTCTGAACTTCAGCGGCTCTGTTTGCAATATTCCATCCTTGATTGTGGTTGCTATGGGACTGATGATAAATAAAGAACTCTTCCTTTTTGATGGCCAAGTTCATCCACGTGGCTGTTTCAAAAGAACAATAAGCCTCTCTCCTGTTCTTTGATTTCTTCAATAACTACACTCATTAGATTTAAAATACAGTCATTACGGAATGAAAATAGTGGTTAAGTTTGCCTACTCAGGTCAGCTGTTCTTTTCAGCAAAAGGAAAGAATGAGTTCTGGACAAATAGAAACAGAAGAACACATTATTTTTTATATGACAACGGAAAAAAATCACAGCTGCCAGTTCTTTAACTGACGTTGGCCTTCATAGGCATTGAGTTCTTCCCAAGAATTCTAGGATGTTGTAAAGTATCAGAGTACCATAACTGCCTTTTGTGATTGACAAGGTGGAAATTTTTTATTATTATTCTCATTGCAGAGCTACAATAGCGACAGTACCAAGCTGTCAGACAAATCTTTTTGAGTTCTCAGATTGATTATCTGACATCAGGAACAGGGTAATTAAAACCTTAATCTGCCAACTAGAAATTTTTGGATTTCTGTCATATAATTGGTTTATGTGGATCTCAAAGTAATACCTTTCCTCTATACTCTACCAGCTTTACTGATTCTCACTTAGCAAGACTACTATTCTGGCCTTCCTTCCTTCCTTCCTTCCTTCCTTCCTTCCTTCCTTCCTTCCTTCCTTCCTTCCTCCCTCCCTCCCTCCCTCCCTCCCTCTCTTCCCTCTCTTTCTTTCTTTCTTTCTTTCTTTCTTTCTTTCTTTCTTTCTTTCTTTCTTTCTTTCTTTCTTTCTTTCCTTCCTTCCTTCCTTCCTTCCTTCCTTCCTTCCTTCCTTCCTTCCTTCCTTCCTTCCTTTCCCATTCAAGTTGACTTCACATTTTGAGCCAAGAAATAATTGTTATAATTATGCTTTGATGAACCCTCATGCTAAGTAAAACCAGCTCCAAGAGTTTTGTGCATACTGTTTGCTGAATTACAAAAGTTTCTGGATCTTTTCTTGGTTCCATTTATTTATGTATTAATAAAATGATATTGAACGATATGAATATGGGCGGCAATGGGGAGGTATGCTGGATACATTTTATCCATTCATTCGTTTATTTAGTTAGTTATCATTCTGTTTAAAATATGGGATTAAAAAATCAAGAAGTAGTTTAAAATACAATGCAATGAAAATAATTTCTTTTTTTTAAAAAAATGTACGTATATTTATATCCTACATTTCCATTTCAAATGGCAAGGAAATGAAGTTTTCTTGACCAAAATATATGTCTATATCTATAACGTTTATATCCAGAAAAATAATATTACACACAAAGAGAAAGACAGAGTGAGAATAAAATTTCAAATATATACCAATAAAAATGAAAAAAAAAGGAAAGGGAAATCAAAAGAAAAGAAAATGAGCATTGGGAATCTCAATTTATTCAGGTCAAAGACTCTTTTTAATTCTGGCTCCCTTAATAAATGAAGTTTTTGAACAATCTGCTAAAATAACTGAAGAATTTGGGGTGAACTGTTTTCTAGACCAGGGGTCCCCAACCCCTATTCTGTGGACTGGCACCGGGCCATGGCATGCCAGCAACTGGGCCGCACAAACAAGTGAAGCCCCATTGGCAGGATGCAGGCAGCACACAAAAATATGTCCCTTCCGGTCAGCGGAAAAATCTTTCTCCACGGAACCAGTCCCTAACGGCCCAAAGGTTGGATGCCACTGTTCTAGACTATTTCAAAATGACATCCTTAGATGCCAATCTGTGACTTAATCTTGAAATATTTTTTTCCCTTTTGGCCTCCCATATTCATTTCTGGCAATTGAGAAAAAAAAATCTCAGAAAAAGACAATCTGTCAGCCCCACAGCCCAGGCTTTAAAAAAGCCTCATTAATTTCGTTTGGGTGAGGACTTCTTTTACTGTATAGCTTCTGTAACAAAATCTTGCAAGTCTGAAAGTGCTTCCCACCCAAACAAGAGATCTTAAGTTGTTGTTGTTGTTATTTCTTTTATTCATTAAACATGACACTCAGTCAAGTGGACGTTTAAAAATGTGTCACAAATATCATTGACTGGTGCTAATGGCTGATACGGGTTGCTAGGTATCCTAGGTATCAACTAAGCATTTTCTTAAAATATATGATGTTCCAAGTAGTGTAGTTTTTTGCAGTTCCGCTGGTGTTATTGTAGGAAGCAATTTCTTGATGTGTTTTATAAAATTATTGGACATGGTACCAAGTGCCTCGATGATAATGGTTATCAGTTACATGTTTGATCCATCATGATTGTTGTTATCTCTTTTATTCATTAAACATGAAACTCAGTCAACTGAACATTTAAAAATATTATTATTATATACTTTATTCATTAAACATGAAACTCAGTCAACTGAATATTCAAATGTATCACAAATATCATTGACTGGCTCTGATGGTTGATACAGGTTGCTGCCAGCATCCTAGGTATAAACCAAGTATCTTCTTAAAATGTATGTTGTTCTGAGTAGCGCAGTCTTTTGCAGCTCCACTGGCATTACAGCAGGAAGCTGCAACTACTTATTTATTATTATTATTATTAATATATTATTATTTAATTATCATCATCATCATCATCATCATCATCTGGGAACATTTTGAGATGTGTTTGAAGTTCGTTCTGCATTTTCATCACACATCCATGCACACACAGAAACACACATCGCTGAATGGATGTAAATGCCAGAAATGATTGCTAGCATTTTCAAAATTGTCTTCACGCTAAAACTCAGCAGCAGTCATCTACCTTTGATTAAAGTAACCAAGGTGAGAAAGGCATTTTCATTTTTTTTTCCCTTAAAAAAAGTAGTATAGACACACACAAAGGGGATGGGGGCAGGAATGGAAATTCCAAACTACTCAAATATCCATTTTTCTATTTATTTCAGAATAGTCAAATGTAACATATATAGAACAATCGTGGATGTCTCCTTTGGATTTATTTTTACTCTTTCCATCTGGACAATTAATTATAATTTTAATATATTGTAAATGCTATTCTGTGTTAATTAAATTCCAGCTTCAGAAAAAAAAAATCTATACGACAAAGTTCATGAGCTTTAGGCAGATGGCACTCAGATTTGCAATTGCAGATAATGTCAAACAGGAGTTGGCATTTTCTGCAATTAGAATGAAGATTTACATCTTTATCTGACCACATAGTTTTCCAGGATAATCTGTTTGCAACCTGGTACTTCGCACCATGTAATTTAGACCTTCTACCATGCTGTTCCATGTTCTCTTTCCTTCCTTTCACAGCATTGTAACTTCTCCAAAGAACTAGGACTTTTCATAGTGTACCCAAAATACAATAGTTTGAGCCTAGTAATTTGTGTCCTGAGTGTGAGTCTGAATTGATTTGTTCTACGATTTGTATTTTAGCAACTAAATTTAGTCTGGAGGCTAAATTGTGTGATGAGTGGTTAAGGGAGCGATGTATGCCTAGCCGATCGAAGAGAAGGATTAGGGATGACATGATAGCTGTCTTCCAGTCCTTGGGGGGCTGCCAGAGAGAAGAGTGGGTTGGCTTATTCTCCAAATCACCAAAGTGTAGGACAAGTAGTGATGGACAGAAATTTATCAAAGACAGATCCAAGCTAGAATTAAGGAGAAATTTCCTGATAGTGAAAACAAATTAACAATATTACATTTGTGTCCTATTTAGGTGCTTCTGGGTTGAAAGGATGAGCCGATGATATAACTTTCATCTGGGGAATGCCAGAGGGGGCTCCTTTCATGTCCCTGTTATTTTCCTACCAAAGTGGTACCTATTTATCTGCTTGCATTTGCATGCTTTAGAACTGCTAGGCGGACAGGAGCTAGGGCAAATTGACAGGAGCTAATTCCGCCACATGGCTAGTTCTCAGGTTTCAAACTACCAAGTTGTTGACCTCACAATGGTCTATTGACTCAACATCCTAACCACACGAGCCAGTGGTAGTAATTAAGTGGCCCCTTAATTAAAATTAATCAATGGAATAGGTTGTCTCCTGGAATTGTAGGTATTCCATCACTCTAGGTTTTCAAGAGGAGACTGAACAATTATTTGACCAGGATGGTATAAGGTCCCCTGCTTTGAGCAAGGGATTTGAACTAGATGATCTCTGAGGCCCCTTCTAGCCATATGATTCTATGTTCTAGTATTCATTTGTTCATTTCCTTGCCTATCAAAGATATCCTCATGTGTCTTCTCCAACATTAAAGTTCAAAACTATCAATATTCATTCTACCATACTTCTTCAAAGTCCAACTTTCTCCTCCATAAAAGGAAACAAGGAAAACCAATTGCCAACATGCTAGTGTTGGAAGAAATATCCATCTGGTTCAGTTCCAATCTGGGAGAAAGACATTGGAAATATGAAGGCTGATTGGAAAGATGGTTTATTGATGAAACAGAACCACATGGGTTTGTAGTTCTGGGCAGCTGACAAAATGGAGTTGAGAGTGGGTGGCTTTTATACCTTCTTTTGGGCTTTGTATTTGAGCTTCCTGTTCCTGTACAAGGAGATGTCCTTTGTGGCTTGGTGGGCACGGCTTGGTGGGCATGGCAGTGGAAGGGTACTGCAAAATCCCCATTCCCGTCCCACTCCTGGGGGAAGGATACTGCAAAATCTCCATTCCCACCCCACTCTGGGGTCAGCCAGAGGTGGTATTTGCCGGTTCTCCAAACTACTCAAAATTTCTGCTACTGGTTCTCCAGAACCTGTCAGAACCTGCTGGATTTCACCCCTGGGCTAATCTTACCATTCTGCCTTTGTTCAGACTTTGCTCCAGGGAGTTTCAAAATATCCTGTCTTGAATGGATTACCAAATCTAAATTTCTAAAAGGTGCCTCCTCAGTTTCTGCTTGGGAACAGGGAGATTGGGGCTGCTTCCTGCCTCTAAAAAAACATGTTTCTCCATTTCTCATCTAGAGGAATATAATATTCTGCTTTTTAAATATTTCTCAAAATATTTCATTCTTCTGGATGCGGGGCTGACTTTCTACACTATCTTATATGCTATTTCATAGCAACTAAATATATTTCCCAAGCCTTTATTGTTGTCTTATCAGATGATGGTTTATGGCATATTTTCTGAATGCTGATCCATTTACTGTTGATACTTCCTCCTAAAGAACAAAAGCTATCCACCACTTTAGTATCTCCATTCTAAAGCTGGTTAGGTACTAGTTTCCATTTATTTGGCCTTCTTTACATGTAATCTTACTCCTATTTTTTTTCATTCTGCTCCTTGGCTTTCATTAATTACTAGAGCTTTCACATCATTTGCATTTTCCTCTATCAGAGTAGTGTCATCAGCACAGCCCATGTTATTGATGCTTCTTCCTCTATTCTAAAAACATATTTATCTTCCAATTCAGCCTCCTTCAATAAATGTTCAGGATACATGCAAGACTATTCTTGGTAGATGGAGGTGGGAGGGGGGCGAAATAGGAGAGCTCTGGTGAATAAGACAGAGCAGCACGATTTCATTCTGAGTTTCTTTGCAATCTTTTTCAGGGTTTACTCAATTGTTCCACTTTCAGACCTGCCCTCTTCCTTTACAGTGAGGGCTTCATCTCTGCAGATTGTTGGAATTCTTTTTTTTTTTTAATGAAAACTGCCAGCTTGGGCTTTTTCAAAGCCATTGTTTCTCCTCTGGTTCATCCAAGTGCTCAGTTGAAGTGTGCTAGTCCCTGAATACTTCAAAGTTGAAACTGATGCTGCAAATGTAACTGGCAACCAAAACATTTTCCACTCCTGCTTGTTTTTTTTATTCATATTTATAAAATCTATTGGCTGCCCATGTTACCATAAGATAACTCTGGGTGATATCAAAATAAATGTTCAGAGAATATTTGTCTCTTAAGTCAGGGGCAGGGGTGAAATGCTACTAGTTCAGACTAGTTCGGGTGAACTGGTAGTAAAAAATGCTACCAGTTTGAGTGAACCGGTATTTCCAAAAATCAGCTGGGCGACAATCAGCTGTGATGCACAATTTATATTAGCTAGAATCATCAGATTTTCTGCTTTCTAGCTAATCTAAATTGTGTGGCACAACGGATTCCCCCCCTCGCTGTTCTACTTACCTTTGCAGACTCGGAAGGTTTCAAAATGTTCCTTTTTTAGGGCTGCACAGGCACGCTCAACCAAAGAGCACACTCGGTAGCACACTCACAGAACCAGTAGCAGACTTCGGAGGATTTCACTTCTGGTCAGGGGTCCCCAATCCTCAGGCCACGATCCACTACTGGGCCTCGTGACTTTTGGAACCAGGCCAGGGAAGTGGCAGGTGAGCGTGTGTGTGTGTGCATCTCGATTCGCGCTAGCAGTGGGGAAGCACCAACACAAGAACTCCATTTGCATGAGTGAGAGGTGTGTATGCCAACCACTCACACAAATGGAGCTGTGCGTGCTTGCCTACTCTGCACGCAGAATCATTCTCTCTCCTCCCCCACACCAGCCTGCAAAGCCAAAAAGATTGGGGAACTCAATTGCCCAACAACATTAGTAGTATGGTCCACCAACCTTTTTTCAGAGACTTTTATTACAGAGAAGTTGTTTTTTTAAAAATTCACATTCCTGCTCTAGGTTGTTCAAGGCACAAAGAACTTGGAAAAAACAACAAGCATATCTCTCCAGTAGTGATCAAGATAAAAAGCATGTTTCCCATGAAACCCATTATTACACTGGGTTTCTTATATCTTTCTTGATTTTCACCAAACCGGTGGGTTTTTAAATTCATAGTGACAGGTGGTATTCAGCCGGTTTAGACCAGTTTCCCAAACCAGTAGCGGAAATCGTGGGTGGCCCCATCTACACACCCCGGCTCTGTGTCATCCTATTTAGGCATGTTTTTGAAGCCGGGCGCATGCGCTGAAGGCACGCTCACATTTGCGAACTGGTAGGGAAAGTAAGTGAATACCACCCCTGCACAGCAAGTATGTTTGCAGTTGAGTCAGGGGGAAATTGGTAGGTTTACTAATCAAATAGATGAGTCCAGGTTCACAATCTTAGTGGGAAGTATTTTCCCCACTGGCTACTTCTGGCATTATCCAGTAAAATGAGGAGAGGCATCTAATTACTTTAACAGTGTCTGGATGATGCTGTGAAGACATGTTAGGAGGCAAGGAAAGTGCCAGGGAAGGCAGTTGTAAGGATGTAGAAAGTGGTGGAGGGTTCGGTGCTCTGTGTACTGAGTTGTTTGCTTGCAGACATTCCATTACCTAACTAGGTAACCTCATCAATACTGATATATTTATTTATTAAACAAATTTATATAGACGTCCAACTCACACGCGGTGATTCTGGGAAGTGTATTGTGTTACAAGACCCACAGTTTAAAACCCACAACTTAAACCCCACCCCATCCTGTGGAGGTGATAACAGAATCAGACAAACCACTTGAGTGGCTCTGAACTGCGTCCCCAAGACCGTTAATGACACCATGTCTTCAAGTTCTTACGGAAAAGCAACAAGATGGGTGGCAATCTTACCCCTGGGGAAATGATGTTCCAAAGGGTGGGAGCCACTACAAAGAAGGCCTTTTTGTTCCAATGTCCCATCAGATGTAGTTCCTTGATTGTTGAGATCTGCAACATGCCCTGCCTTCTTACTCTTGTGGGCCAGGTAAGGGAGATAAAAAGGGAGAGGTGGTCTATCAAAAATGATCTAGTCGGGCAATGGACTGCCTGCAGGCAAGCTCAGAGCACCAAGAATTCAACTGTTCAACCATGAGTTACATATAATACTTCTATTACACCAGGGATGAAATCTACTTACCTTCCTCACCAGAAGGAAGTGTATGCACGTGGATGTCACATGCGCACACAGATCCTCTGTGCATGTACAAAACCTTCTACGCATGCACAGAGGGTAAAAAACATTTCCTGGTTAAAATCAGGAAGTAATGACACACGGGCGGGTCCCTTTTCCAGCTGCTGGATCAGAGGGATGAACCTAGCTTTGCTGCCCATTGCAGCTAGGAATCTCAAAGCCCAGGATGAATGTTTGTGCTACAACCAGCCCCTAGATCGGCCTCCTGCAAACTCCGTCTCTCAAGGGCCCGGCTGAACTTTTGCGCGCCACTCACTGAAGGGCTGGAGCTAATAGGTAGCCAAACTAACTGCCCAAAGGACCCTATCCCATCATCAGGAGTCCTGGTGCCTCAGCGAGTGAATCTTTGGCCGGGCTCCTCAGAAGACCACAGAGTTTGCAGGCCGCCTGCCTAGCTAGAGCCTAGATTGGCTGAAATAGAAACATTCTTTCTTGGCTTTATTTGAGATGATAGCTGTGATGAATAGCAAAGCTAGAACTGACCCCGGCCAGCTTTCTCATTTAGGGAAATGTTGATTGGGAGGACCGCACGGTAAGAGAAAAGGAATTACATATCAGTCTCATCCGAGGCGAGTGGCTGGGAGGGGCAAGGGGCATGGCCAGGCGTGGTTAGCTACCAGTTTGGGTGAACCAGTGCGAACCAGCTGAATCCCATCACTGCACCTACCTAATGTTTTTCAAAATCTCATGAACTTTGCTTATCCAGAAAAGTTTAGAAGAAGTAAATGATAACAGAATAACAGAGTTGGAATTCAACATTTTACATGCAAAGCACTACCAAGGCGATAGCTTTGCCCTTTTTAAGGATGGATACACCAATTTCTCCATATTGAATATTGCTGTTGTACATTCATGATCATTATCCAAAGTAGAAAGTGTTACGAAAGATTGATTTTTCCCTTGAATTTTATCCACAATATCATGGTTTGTTTTTTAGCATGATTAAGCCATACTGAGGGGGAAAAAAAACCCCTTCGATTCCCAATTGTTCATTCAGCCCCTTAATTTTTCCACTTTCAATAATCTGTTACAAGTATTTGGAAACATATTACTGCATTCAGAAAATTGTATTTAGCAATAGATCTTTATCATTTTAGGAATCAAATGTTACAGGTAGGTATTGCATCTGTGACCTATGTATTATTACATTTATATTCTATTTTCCACTGCAAATGAAGAACAAGTCCTCTAATAACATGACATTATGAAATGTACAACCATCACTAAGATTTAGAAGTAATTAAATGCAAAGTCTCCTTTGAGACAAGCTCAATTGTTGCTAACTTAATAAAAAAATCCAGTTTTAGGAAGAGAATAAAATGTGGAATCAACAGAATTCAAAGGGGACTGAACTTGGAGCATTTGTGGATACTTAAGGATTCTAGGCTGAATCCTCACTTGACTCCACCACTGAGTTCTGACTGCTCTTCTCCTACAGTAGGGCTTCAACTGAACTTTTGTGACATCATCCCAGCTTTCTTTACTTCTACTCAGAGGACATTGTTCACCCCTGCCTTGCTGGCCAAGCCTGCATTATTAACTTTTGTGAAATCTAGGCACTTTTGCTAGGGGAGGGTGCCTTTCTAGAGGACAAAGAGAAAGGCCTTGAAGGACAGAAGGAAGAACCTGACCCAAGGCAACAGTCAAATAAGAGAGGCCTGAACCAGGGCCAAGAAAGCAAATGGCCACAAAAGATTATCTATACTTCACACAAACATTAAGGAACAGAGGGGAAAATAAATTCAGACATGCAAGCTTCTTGGTATAGGGCTGTGATGGTGAACCTATGGCATATGTGCCACAGGTGGTATGCGTAGCCATATCAGTGAGCATGTGAGCTCAGCTCCACTATGCATGTGTGTGCCAGCCATCTGATTTTCGGGCCTTCTGGGCCCACCAGAAGTAGGAAAACAGGCTGTTTCCTGCCTCTGGAGAGCCTCGGGGTGGTGGTGGGGAAGGCCCATTTTTTGCTGTCCCCAACCTCCAGAGCCTTTCTAGGAGTCTGGGGAGGGCAAAAACGGCCTTCCCCACACCCCTGGAGGCCCTCCGGAGGCCGAAAATGGCCCATTTGCCAACTTCCGGTCCTAGAGAGGCTCTGGAGGCTGGGGACAGCAAAAAGCAGGCCTTCCGGTCGCACCGGAAGTTGGCAAACATGCCGTTTTTGGCCTCCGGGGAGGGGTGGGGAAGGCCGTATTTACCCTCTCCAGACTCCTAGAAAGGCTCCAGAGCCAGGTGAGAGAGAAAAACGAGTCTATTGGGTCATCGCTAGCAGGGGGAGTGGGGGGGTTTCACATGCGCATGCGTGGGGGCAGGGCACATAGAATTATGGGTGTGGGCATGCGTGCATGCGACTTCCCCCAGCTCCCACTCCTGGCACGCGCTGGCAAAATGTTTAGCCATCACTGGTATAGGATCTTCTGCTTAAACAAGGGATTGGATTAGAAGACCTCTAAAGTCCCTTCCAACTCTGTTATTATGTTTTCTAATAAAACTAGTATAGGAGCATGGTGGCTCACGTGGCCAGGACACTGGATTGGAGATTAGTAAGACTGCCTTTGAGACCCAAATGCTGCGGTGGGGTGAGGTGAGCTCCCGTCCTTTACTTCAGCTCCTGCAGGGTGTGTGAAAGGAGCCCCCAACTGGATATTTCCTAGGCAACGGTGATGTCACCAGCTGATCCTTTCATCCCAGACCTGCCTTGGTGCTTCTGACAGGAGTGTGATGTGATCACAGTACTACTGGCCTAGATGGCATTGGGGTTTTTTTAGGCTTGCAGGGCTGATTAGTAATAAACATACTTAATATGATTTTCAATGTTTTCTTGCATTTTTACAGAGAGAGAAGGACTAGCAAATCATATCTGTATTACTTTGCAGTAATAATTGTATTCCGTTTATTGTACATGTTTTTAACATCAAAATGCGAGGCATTGAAAGAAGTAACTTCTCCTTCATTTTTATTTTCCCTTTTCTCAAATAAATGAACCAATGAGAACATTTTCGTGAAAACCCAGGCACTATGCCTGCAATACTTAATGGATGTTGGTCCTGTTGCTGAGGTACTCCAGAACTTTGACGGAGCCTTTGAGACTCCTCAATGAATTCCTGTTCCTGAAAAATATATACCACATTGATGCTGGATGCAGAAAATGAGAAAAAGGCTCTTATGAAAGAAAAAAAAAGTAATTATAATTGCCTGGCATCTGTTTCCCAGGTAGAACATTTATGAAAGTAACATTGCTCATTTTTTATCGCACAATATTTCCAGAAATAAATTTGACCCACACCTGCGCTAAATTACAGTTCCATTTACTCCCTCCCATGAAAAGAAAACTAGGCATAAGGGAAACATATTCTAGGCCAATTTCATTATGTCATGCCTGCTTTTTCTAAGCAGAATTACCTCTCTTTAAAAACAAAAAAAACACCTATTATCATGACTTATTTTGTAGGGGAAAAAACATTACAGGCCAGAGAACCCTGTTCTCTGAGAAAGGGCAGTTGAAAAACAGATTTTTATTTATTTTTTCATTTCAGAGAGAGCAGTCAGGGATAATAACAATGAAATTGGTTCTAGATTGGAGACGCAAGTTGGAAATATTCAGAAAGGGGAGAAAGAACACCACAGATAAAACATCTAGAGCCACAAGATGAATATTCATCTCACACATAGCGTCCTGGCCCAAAGCCCAATTGAAGAGTTAAATTTCCGTAGCCTTCTAAATGCCAGAAGGGTCAGAGCCATGTGGATCTCATAGGGGGTAGACAAGGGCATGCTATTCCACAGGTCAGGCACATTAAGAGAAGCAGCAGCATCAGAATCATAGCGCTGAAAGGGACCTCAGAGGCCTTCTAGTCTAACCCACTGCCCAAGCTAGGAATCCTTTCTCCATCCCGGACAGATGTTTGTCCAATCTTTTCTTAGAAACCTCCAGTAATTGTTCTCACTGTTGGGAAATTCCTCCTTAATTCCAGGTTGAATCTTTCTTTAATGAGCTTCCACCAGAGGTGAGTTTAAGCAGGTTCTGACCAGTTCTGGAGAACCGGTAGCGGAAATTTTGAGTAGTTTGGAGAACCGGTAAATACCACCTCTGACTGGCCCCGCCCCCATCTATTCTCTGCCAGGAGTCACAGCTGATCAGGAGGAAATAGGGATTTTGCAGTAACCTTCTCCTGGAGTAGGGTGGGAATGGAGATTTTACAGTGTCCTTTCCCTGCCACGCCCACCAAGCCATGCCACTCCCATTAAGCCACACCCACAGAACCGGTAGTAAAAAAAATTGAAACGCATCACTTGCTTCCATCCATTGCTGCTTGTCCTGTCCTCAAATGCCTTAGTTTTTCTTTTTTATGACAGCCTTTCAAGTACCAGAAGACAGCTGTCATGTCACCCCTAATCCTTCACTTCAACAGGCTAGACATACTTACTTCCCTTAACTGTTCATCATATGCTTTAGTCTCCAGGCCCCTGATAATCTCTGTTGCTCTTCTCTGCACTCTTTCTAGGGCCTCATCATTTTTTTTCCTATCATGGCAACCAGAACTGGACACAGTGTTCCAGGTGTGGCCTTATTAGTGCAGTAGAAAGCAATACTATCACTTATCACGTTCTTGATGCTATGCTCTGTTTATGCAGCCTAGGACTGCATTGGTTCTTTTGGCAGCTGCAGCACACTGCTGGCTGATATTTAACCTGTGATCTAGCCAGAGGTGAGCTTCAAAAAATTTAACAACCAGTTCACCTAGTGCAGAACTGAGAATGTGAGTGCTTGCACGCGGCTTCAAACACACGACGATTTCATGCGCGTGGCTTCCAGTACATCTTCTCAGGCAGCTGCAGGGAGTAGAGTGGGTGAGGTGCGGAAATCAGCTGGGCTGTGTGGGTGGGGTGAGTGATCTAGAGAGTGAGATAAATAGGATGGGATAGCACCGGGGTGGGTGGGCAGCAGGGGTGGGTTCTACTTACCTTTACTACTGGTTGGCAACAGGGCTGCACAGAAGCGTTTTGATGACATCAGGGTCAGTGGGCGGAGCTTCCCACCGGTTTTACTACCGGTTCTATAGAACCGGTGCAAACCAGGGGCAACCCACCATTGGTGGGCAGGCCCAGCTGGTAGTCGGAACTACCGGTTCGCCCAAACTGATAGCAGCCCACCTCTGGGTCTTCCAGAACACTCATATCTGTCTTACTTCACGACTCCTGCCAAACAACACTTTAATGGATAACCTGAAACGTGGCAACCTTTTCAGATCTTGTTGAGCAGGCAGAGATAATTGGAAATTATATTTCAAATATCTGGCCCTATGCCATGAAGGACTTTGTAAGTGACAACCAGCACCTTGTATTTCTTCAAGAAGTGTATTGTTAACCAGTGAATTTTATATCAGTATAGTAAAATGTTTATTTTTTTTAAAAAAAGGAGCACTTTTAAAAAAATCTTCTTCAGCTACCATATTATAAACACAGGAAAAAAGAGCAATGAAAATTAAACACTGGTTCTCCCACTCCATGTTTAAAAGGCTGAAGGGAAGGGGTGAGCCCCCTCAGGAGTGGCCTTCCAGAAGTTGGCAAAACTGAAGTTTTCTGGAGAAATGTTGGGGCATGACTATTGTCCTATAGTTAATTGTTTTATTTCTTTATTTACATGGCTATGTATCGGTATAATTTGAGACCCCACACATCCACTTCACGGATGTTGTTTCTGTTGCTCCTCTCTGGGAGGAGGTTTCAAAGTATTTCTAGCAGGACTTTGAGATTCTGTAACAGGTTTGTTCCCTTTGCCATCCATCTGATAAACTTGCAAAATTTGTTTCTCTTGTCATGTACATGTATACATCCGAATTAGACTGGGTTGTTTCTCTGTGTTATATAATATATGTGGGTACATGCATAATTTTGTATAGATTTATTTATTTATACAAAATAGGGGAGGCATGATAGCAGTGTTCCAATATCTCAGGGGCTGCCACAAAGAAGAGGGAGTCAAACTATTCTCCAAAGCACCTGAGGGCAGGACAGGAAGCAATGGGTGGAAACTCATCAAGGAGAGAAGCAACTTAGAACTACGGAGAAATTTCCTGACAGTTAGAACAATCCAATCAGTGGAACAACTTGCCTGCAGAAGTTGTAAATGCCCCAACACTGGAAGTTTTTAAGAAGATGTTGGATAACCATTTGTCTGAAGTGGTGTAGGGTTTTCTGCCTGGGCAGGGGGTTGGACTAGAAGACCTTCAAGGTCCCTTCCAACTCTGTTATTCTATTCTATTCTATTCTATTTATTTATTTGTCATGTTTATGTAGTGTATATTGGAGGTGGTGACCCTTTGAGAGCTGTATGCAACAAAATTTCATTTTAATGTATGCCAATTAGTGTACATTCAAAGTGTCAATAATGAAGTTATTCTAAGTCTAAGTTCTAAGTCTAAGTTGTTGAATATTTTCAGAAAATTTTTCTTCATCATTGTTTAACCCTTGCAGGGTGGAGTCAGGTCAACTGAATGGAGCTAGCAAAGTGATTTAATGGCTGGATGCCTTTCCTGTCTCCACTGCAGAGTTTTGTCCAGCACATGTATTCTCAGTGTGCCCAGAGAGAGAAATATCTGCCTCCTGATTGTGAGGCAGGAGCTCCGCTTCTAGACCACTGCACCACTCCGTTTTCAGAAAATATTTGTTGGGATGTAAATATTACTTTTGTTGTCACTAACTCGTATCCAACTCTTCATGACCCCTTGGATCATAGCATGCCAGCCCCCCCCCCACTCATCCTCCACTGTCTCCCAGAATTTGCCCAAAATCAAGTTCATTGCATTGATGACACTCTTCTTCTTCTGTCTCTTTTTGCTTTCAATGTAGATTATTATATATATATATATATATATATATATATATATATATATATATATATATATATATATTTCATAATCTTTATATTGTAAATGGCAGCCATGCATCTGCTAGGAATTAGGAATCCCTGCGGATTTTACTCTGCTAGCCATTGCCAACTGTAGGGAGCGGTGCACATCTCCATTTCAAGGCCATTGAGCCAGTGCTGTCTGAAGTTATTTTCGTGGTCAGCATGACGTCAGAGAGTGCTGTTACCTTCCCACAGAAGTGGTACTTATTTATCTACTTGCATTTGCATGCTTTTGACCTGCTGGGTTGGCAGGAATTGATGGCAAACACATTTAACAATAACAGCAATGATATTAAATAAGGAAATAATGATGCCTACTGCCTCACATGAAACTGCCTGCCCAAAGAAACTGCTCAGATAAAATGTGATTATTCTCTTCTACAAGTGTTCCGCCTCTAGTTCATTAAGGTGGTGAAAAATAAGTGTACAGTAAAATCTAATCCATCTACAGGTATGGTTTAATTGAATAAATTGAAATGAAACATTGCCCATAAACCACACGCTGAGCATAACTAATATTTTTATAAAGGAAGAACAAGCTGCATGGCTTGTTCTTGACTACAAACTGAAAAATAGATTGATGTTGTCCTTTAAAAAGAAAAAAAGCAGAGGCACACAAAGAAACTATCTAGTTTTAATTGCTTGAATCTATGCCAGGAACTAGAACAGAATAGTAAGGGAAAAGAAATAAATTCTCCATCAAGTCAGTCTCCACTCCTAATAGCTGCATGGAGACGTTCGTCTAATTTTCTTAGCAGCAATGCAGAAACATCTTAGTGTAGTCCAACAACATGCATTCTGGGATGCCCCATCTTAGTATTAAGCAAACCAAACTCTGTTTATCTTCTGAATCCAAGACAGACCAATTCTCGAATACAGCCCATCTGCCTGGAATCCACACTGTATAATGGACATTAATACAATTGAGAGAGTCCAGAGGTATTTCACGAGAAGAGTACTCCACTTCTCTGCTCGCAACAGAATACCTTACGCCACCAGGCTTGAAATTTTGGACCTGGACAACCTAGAACTATGGTCTGACCTAAGCTTAGTACACAAAATTGTCTGCTACAACATTCTACCTGTCAATGACTACTTCAGCTTCAACTGTAATAATACATGGGCAAATAGATACTAACTCAAAGCAAACTTCTCCAAACTTGATTGCAGAAAATATGACTTCAGCAACAGAGTGGTGAATGCCTGGAATGCACTGCCTGACTCTGTTGTTACTTCCTCAAACCCCCAAAACTTTAACCTTAACTGTCTACCGTGGATCTCACCCCGTTCCTAAGAATTCTGTAAGGAGGCGTGCATAAGTGCACCAGCATGCCTACCATCCCTGTCCTACTGTTCATTTATTATGTATATACTTGTACCTGTTTATACTTATATGTTCATATATTATGTTTATACTTATACTTCTTTTCTCATACATGCTTGGCAAACTAAAATAAATAAATAAAAATAAATAAAGCAGAACATAAATAAAGCAATGAAATCACCATTAAGGCTTTAGTTATATCTAAAAAAAATATTGTCTATGAACAATTCATGGCCCGGATGAGGGCTCTGCATCGGAGGCAGAGGTGGGGCCAGGGCCATCAGGGAGTGAGGTACAGACTCCGGAGCCTCCAGAGGCTTGCAACAGAGAGGCAGAGGAACAGGAGGAGCCTGTTCCAAGTGCATGTATGAGAAGAGCTGCCAGAAGGCAAGAGCAGCTAAAGCAAAGAGGATGACTCAGGAGTAGAGCCAAGAGATGATCGGGCCCTCCCATAAGGCTTAAAAGACCAGCAATGGCTCTTGGGCTCTTTGTTGGAAAACAATATTGATAGACTTGTTCTTGTCTTGCTGCAGTTATCTTTTGTTGATGTCTTCTGCTTCTGAACTTTTGCCAAGAGAAGCCTTTGGCAATTTGCCTAATTATACCAAGGTTGGTGATTAGACTGAAAAAATTGTGTTATGGAGAATTTGTTTTGATTTAGTTTGGACTACGCTGAGAATGAATTAATTCTCAACTGTTCTAATAAAGTCTGTTTGTTTTGGAACTGTTTGTGTCGACTACTACCTACTTGGGCCTGGCTCACAACAGGCATGCAGGTAATCCTTGATTTACAGTAGTTTATTTTATTTATTTTATTAGTTCAATTTATATGCTGCCCTCCTCTGAAGACTCAGGGCGGCTTACAATGCACTTATAGCAATAGCCTTCATTCTTTTGTATATACCTGCTTAGGGCTTTTGGCCCCCCATAAGTGGTGTTTCTACAAAGTCAGCTTATTGCTCCCACAATCCAGGTCCACAATTTACCTACCTCGGAAGGATGGAAGGCTGAGTCAACCTTGAGCCTGGTGAGATTTGAACTCGCACTAATTGCAGGCAGCTGGCAGCTAAGTGCTACATAACAGCATTTAGTCCGCTGCACCACCAAGGCTCTTGCAGTTCATTTAGTGACCATTCAAAGTTACAATGGCACTGAAAAAAATGACCATCAGATCATTAGTATTTCATTTCAGTGATGGGATTCAAAATTTTTTACTACTAGTATTGTGGGCGTGGCTTGGTGGGTGTGGCATGGCTTGGTGGACGTGGCAGGGGAAGAATACTGTAAAATCTCCATTCTCATCCCATTCCAGGGGAAGGATACTGTAAAATCTCCATTCCCTCCCCACTCCAGGGGAAGATTACTGCAAAATCCCCATTTCCTCCCAATCAGCTGCAACTCTGGGGGCAGAGAATAGATAGGGGCGAGGCCAGTCAGAGGTGGTATTTACTGGTTCTTCAAACTATTCAAAATTTCCTCTACCAGTTCTCCAGAACAGGTCAGAACCTGCTGAAACCCACAGTACACAGTATATTCTTTGTATATACAGTATATTCATATACAGTATATTCATACGTTCTGATGCTAAAGAGTTAGACGTTGTACTCTTGCCCCCCACCTGAAAAGTTCCAACTGCCACTTGCCTCACATTCCATTACCTCAGTTTAAACTAGCAGACATTCCACTCCTTCACTCAGGAGCGGTCTGGGGCTCCTTATAGAACTAAACGTCGCTACGTCACCAAAATGCCTACATCTTCCACCTATGGAACTGCTTCCGGACTCAAGGCGGTGGGAGAGATATTCCCTTATATGTTTCAATCACTGACCACCACCGAGCCAACGGATTGTGAACCGAATTTCTCCTGCGTAGTATCCCAGCCCCAACTCACTTCTTGCACTGACCTCCAATCTGTTCCTTCTACTGTAACACCAGTTAAAGGGAAAAGACTGTCTTTCTGCTGCCCGGAAGTACAATGGATGCTTCAAAAGGACATCTTTTGGAGCCAGAGAAGTGAAGAAGGGAAATTTTATGCCAACATTCAAAGTGCAGGGGCAGGTCTACCACAGGATAGGGAGTATCAAGGCGGGGTCTCAGTAGCAGCCTTCATTTCTCCAGATATACTTCATTGGTGATGACAATGAGAGTCTGTGAAGACCACGGGGATGTTACAATGGTCGTAAGTGTGAAAAATGGTCATAAGTAGCGAAGCATGATTATCCAGCTAGTATTAAATAAATTGCAGAAGAAACCATGAGGAATGCCTTGCAGTGTTTTAGGACACCAAAAATGGTAACAATCTCCTCGTTTTTGCATCGCCTCTCAAATCTTTACAGCATTATGAAAGAATCCGGGCATGGCTAGGTGGGATTAAAGTCAAGAGGATAATAGAAAATAAACCTGTTGGTTCTGTTTTTTGCTTTTTCTAAATCAGGTCAGTAGCAAATAATAAAGGCAAGACCAAGTGACAATCTACAAGTCTATTGAAAAAGCAGTAGCGAGCCAGATCAGAAAGCAAAGTTGCAGAGGCGATGCCAAGATATAATTTTGGAGAGATTCAATGGTACTTTGCTTTGCTTCCTGCTTAGAATCCTTGTTGGTATTCAAGGAAACCCTTTAAACATAAAAAGAGCTTAAAGAAACTTGAAAATAGGGTTTGCATAACATCCACATTTTCCTCTTCATTCATAACACCATTGTGGTCTGAAATTCTCATTAGGAACTATTGGCCAGGGGCAAACTTCAGATACATTCTGGACCTTAAATTCAGAGCTATGACTTTGCAGAACTGGGAGCCATCTTAATCATGTCAAAAGGACATGAATGTTCAGGTCTAAAGAATGAAGGAAGCGTTCTCTGGTGTTCCATAGATTTTCATTCTCTGTTCTATTGAAATATCTTGGGAGAAGGTCTCTTGTTTCCATGCAGAACAGCAGGGATGAATGGAAGCTATATGTCTACTGTAAAAAGGATTACTTGGCAGTATCCAAACCTAATTTCTTTGGCTTCAGTGTAATAAGAAGACAGCTTGTCCCAAAGGTGCTTTTTCAAGAGGCAACTGGACTCTCTTGTGATCTGTTTTATTCTTTCATTGAGAAGTTGGAGCTGTGCTTTCTGCAGGATGTCATTTTATCATCGAACACAGGTGTAGGCTGTTGGGGGATGAGTCTGTGTTGTGTGCAACTCAAACTGAAGGGCAGATGGTTCCTGTAGTCTGTAATTTTTTTTTTCTTCTGGAAATCCATTCATTCTCCTGTACCATTCGAAGGGTGTTCATCCCAAAGCAGAGGTGAAATCCAGCAGATTCTGACAGGTTCTGGAGAACAGGTAGCGGAAATTTTGAGCAGTTCGGAGAACCGGCAAATACTACCTCTGGCTGGCCCCAGACTGGGGTGGGAATGGAGATTTTGCAATATTCTTCCCCCAGGAGTGGGGTGGGAATGGAGATTTCGCAGTATCCTTCCCCTGGAGTGGGGTGGGAATGGAGATTTTGCAGTATCCTTCCCCTGCCACGCCCACCAAACCATGCCTACAGAACCGTTAGTAAAAAAATTTGGATTTCACCACTATCCCAAGGACAAAGAAGGGTCAAATTCAGATCATTCTGATCGATGAAATCTTACTGGGTGACTTTAATTCTTTAGATTTTAGTTTAGTATTCTCTATCTCTGTCTCTGCCTCAGCACAACCTACCTCATGAAGTTGTTATTGCTGAAGACAGAATTTCACCTTGAACTATGGGAAGAAAAGCATATTTATTAAATCAACTCAAATAATCCAGTCTCTTTGGATGATTCCAGTTTGAGGAAGTCACGTGTGGCCTTTTCTGGAAGGCTTTTGATAATGATCAAATGCTATGTAGCTAGTTCAGGAGCCCCAAGCATCATTTCCCCCATGTATACCCCAAATGATTGCTCAAATAATTAGGACAGCGACAGTAAGAAATAGAGCATGGGTCAGCAGTTAGGATTTTGGGCCCAACAATGTACCCTTTATTCAGATTTAAATTTAAAGTTGAATAAATTTTAAAATTAAAATTTTAATAAAAAATATTTAATTCAGATTGTCATGAACTTTAACTGGGCAAAATGATACATCAGAGGACAATAATTTTTGAACCCGGATACTGGGAGGGAGGGAGAGAGGGAGGGAGGGAGGAAGGAAGGAAGGAAGGAAGGATCCCTGCTAGCTACCAACTCTATGGGGAAGCCGGCAGGAAGTGGGAGGTCATTGTCACTCCCATTGTTTTTTTTTCTTCCATGCATAATCACTCTTTTCTCTGTTTAGTTAAGAAAATATCTCTGAAACAATGACACAATGTCTAATAATCATCTAAAAATGCATGAGATCAATTCCTGGTAGAGTATTTTAACCTCATACAATAAGATCTAGCTGTGCATTTCTGATGGATCCTAATAAGGATGAAACCAGTCATGTTCTGACCCCTGGTGGTCAGTATAAGTGGATTTAAAATTTTAGCAATGGGTTCTCTACCCGGTTGCTGAGTGGGCGTGGTCATGGTGGGCGTGGCCTAGTCGGCCTCCTGCACTATGGCGGGGAGGGGGGCTTTTTGCCCTCCCTGGGCTCCGGATGCTTTTCTCGAGCCTCCGGGAGGGCAAAAATAGAAGAGCCTGTTTTCAGCCTTCCCAACTTCCGGTAGACCCATTTTTCACCCTTCCTGAGCCTCCGTGCATGTCCTGCTCTTACATACATCCAAAACGGGCTGCGTGGGGACTCCTTGGAGAGGCGGGGCAAGGTAGGCGGGGCCACCCAGGAGTGGGATTTGGGAGTTCTCCAAATGGCATAGAATATTTTCAGCCTCCAGAGGTCCTCTAGAGTCCGGGGAGGCCATTTTTTCCCTCCTGGAGGCTCAAGGAAAGCCTCCTGAGCCAGGGAGGGCAAAAATGCCCCTCCTGCTGTGGTGCAGGATGCCGACTAGGCCATGCCCACCGTGGCCATACCCACCCAGCAATCAGGCAGAGAACCCCTTGCTAAATTTTTGGAAGCCCACCCCTGATTGTGTTATTGATAGCTTGTAGCTTAGAGTCCTTGCCTAAAAATCCATAAGTCAGTACCCTGTACGATAAATCCACCGTTGCTTTTTAGTTTCTGGGCTTATTGTATTTGGGAGTCTGTCATGGAAGTCACAGAAAGTCAGGCTGCAGATATTGTTGGCTTCCTTTCCTTAAAATATTTCTTTTCAGCCTTTAAACCAGCATGCTGGAACAAGCTGTGGCATGTTTTTATAACCTCTTCTGGAGGTATAAAATATAAGACTTTCCTGAAGTCATAAATTTTCAACTTCACCAACCAATCAAGGTGGCTAAGGACAGGGAAGAATTTTGAGACTGGAGTGATGGTGCTGTTGGAAAGGTCCCAGAGCTATTCCAGGCAGGCTCAGTCTCTGCCCCAATAAATTTCAACTCAAGTGTGGTGTCAGCAGCTCATCTGACAGTTACATTCTCCTCTTTCCCAAACTTAGAGGGGGCTCAGTTGCAAAGCATAACCGAGAAAAAACTGTAGTTGAGAAATTAGTCTAGCAGCAGAGTCTTTCCTAAACTTATCAACTCTTTGTTTTGAAGGTTACTTTGCAAACATGAAACTTGACATTTACGAAAAGAATAAATTTTCTTTATTTTATATATTTTATTTTTATTGCCTTAATACCTCCTTCCCTTTTTCGTAATGTTTCTGTAGTTATGATTGATTGTGGTTGGCTTGACACTATTATATATTTACTACTCAGAATCTGTACTTTTAACCTACCAATTTCCCTCCTTTCCTTTATTTTATTTTTTTACAATTTAATAAGTTTGGGCATTGATTAAAAAGTGAGAGGCAGTGGCAAACCAGCACTTAAAACTAACAGAGCAGTGGTGGGATTCAATTTTTTTTACTACCAGTTCTGTAGGCGTGGCTTGGTGGGCATAGCATGGCTTGGTAGGAGTAGCAGGGGAAGGTTACTGAAAAATCCCCATTTCCTCCTGATCAGCTGGGACTCGGGAGGCAGAGAATAGATGGGACCAGTCAGAGGTGGTATTTACCGGTTCTCCAAACTACTCAAAATTTCCACTACCGGTTCTCCAGAACTGGTCACACCCTCCTGAATACCACCTCTGTAACAGAGATAGAGAGATTTCCTAAGATAAGATTCACATTTTGTTTTCGAATTGCCTAAATTTATTCCACCAATTAAGGACTGCCAAAAATTTCTGTTGATGCTGTTCCATCTGCTCCTATACCTTCTGTATCCTCCTCTTCCTGTTCTGAAAAGGACAAGTATCCATTTCTAATTTTCCTGCTAGAGTTTGTTTGTTTTACTAGATTATTATCCCGTCTTTATTACTTTATAAATAACTCAAAGTGACAAATATATCTAATAGAGAGCCAAGGTTGCATAGTGGTTAGAATGCAGTACTTCAGGCTACTTCTGCTGATTTCCTGCAATTTGTCAGTTTGAATCTCACCAGGCTCAAGATTGACTCAGCCTTCCATCCTTCCAAGTCGGGTAAAATGAGGACCCAGATTGTTGGGGCAATAGGCTGACTCTGTAAAAGTACTTAGAGCGGGCTGTAAAGTACTGTGAAGCAGTATATAAATCTAAATGCTATTGCTATTGCTAATACTCCTCTCCCCTCCTGTTTTCTCCTCAACAACAATCCCGTGAGATGGGTTCGGTTGAGAGCATGTGTTTGACTGATTGTCATGTCTAAGGCGAGACTAGAATTTGCAGTCCCCTTCTAGATCTGTACCTTAACCACTATAGCAAATTGGCCTTGTTAGCTTAATACTGGGAAAGCAGAGAAACTGAAGATCATTGTACAATGGAATATAAAGGTAAAAGTAAAGGTTCTTTTGCACATATGTGCTAGTCGTTCCTGACTCTAGGGGGTGGTGCTCATCTCCGTTTCAAAGCTGAAGAGCCAGCACTGTGTGAAGACGTCTCCATGGTCATGTGGCCGGCATGACTAAACACCAAAGGCGCATGGAACGCTGTTACCTTCCCACCAAAGGTGGTCCCTATTTTTCTACATGCTTTCAAACTGCTAGGTTGGCAGAAGCCGGGACAAGTCACGGGAGCTCACCCCATTACGTGGCACTAGGGATTCGAACCACTGAACTGCCGACCTTTCGATCAACAAGGTCAGCCTCTTAGCCACTGAGCCACCGCGTCCCTGTAGCAATGGAACATACGCAGTGCAAAATAAAATTCACATGCTTTGTCTCGTTTGGAATCGCAGTGTTTTTCAGAACCATCACTTCACTTTTGGGAACACGCCATACATTTTTCTTCTCTTTAATTTTTCCAAATGCGTTTTCCTCCTTTTTCTCCAGGAGTGAAAATGATTGACATAAAATATGTCTCTATTTTCAACACAGTGCTAGATGTAAGTACTGGAAAAAAAAACCTGGTAGGGCTGAAGTGGCAAGTTTTCAGTTTTTGAAAACAGTGAGATAAATGAGGCAGCTGGACCAGGTTGTGAAACCGGTTTGGAAAGATTTGTCATTTGTTATTATTGTTGGCTGCTCTTCTGTAGACCATCATGCCTGTAACAACAACAACAACAACAACAAAAGACCTTGCTTTGGCAAACTCTTCCTGACTTGAAGGGGATGTCAACTTCTTAACAAGGGAAGCTGCAGCTGCCATTATAAATTTTCTAGGCTCATTTTCCACAGCTAATTATACTGCTTTGCTAGTTCAGCTGATTATCCTCAAAGTTCTTTGTGTCCTACGGGATGCATTTTCTGCTACTCAGTCAGCTGGGTTTTTTTTTTTTCTCCCCTGTCCAGGCGGGCAGTGAGTCAACATGAGTATGTCACACACTTATCTTTTTCAGCCTATTGCAGGGGTGTCAAACTCGAGTCATCATGGAGTCATCACGTGACATGTCACAACTTTTCTACCTTTGCTAAAGTGGGTGTGGGTAAGGGCAGTGTGTGATGCATCCAGCCTGTGGACCGTGAGTTTGACACCCTTGGTCTATTGTAACATTTGATCTAGGATTCTGAATTTTTTAAAAAAAAAATAGATCTAGAGACATTGAGCAACAGAAGGCACTTGTGGATTTTGCATACTGATGATCTCCTGACTTTGATAAACTGTGATAATTCCCCCAGATGCTTCCCCAGATACCTCTCCAGATGTCAGATTAGAGAAGGATGAACCAGTTCTGGACACATCTGGAGGGGTGTTGGTCAATGGCTCCAAGCAGCTGTCTGAGGGGGATTTGGCTGAAGAGACTGGTGGCACAGTGGACGAAGTGCTGTTAAAGTAGCACTTAGTTGCCAGCTGCCTGCAATTACTGCAAGTTCAAATCTCACCAGGCTCAAGGTTGACTCAGCCTTCCATCCTTTCAAGGTAGGTAAAATGAGGACCTGGATTGTGGGGGCAATAAGCTGACTTTGTATAAAAAGAACACTGCTTGGGGGGCGGGCGAAAGCCCTACTAAGCAGGTATATACAAAAGTATGAAGGCTATTGCTTAATGCATTGTAAGACACCCTGAGTCTTCGGAGAAGGGCGGCATATAAATCAAATTAAAAAAGAAATAAATAATAAATAAGCACAGTTGCAGTAGACAGCCCTGAGGCTTCAAGTGGAGAAAGCATGCAGCTGTATCTGGTCAGTGATGAGGAAGAGGAACTGCCTTCTGCATCTGATCCAAGAACACTTAGGGCAGAGAAAAGGCATGAGCAGTGAAGGTCAGGCCTATTACATGTAAGGAGGCAGCCTCATCTTCTTGATGATCTGCATCAGAAATTGGTAATTTAGCACAGCAGACAGATGGATACAATGCTTGAAACAATGCCTTCGTTTCAGGGTTGAAATATACTTACCTTTCCTACTGGCTTGCTGATGTGCATGCGCCATGCTGTCATCTGCGCGCACGCCGTCATCTGCACATGCACAGAGCCTTCTGCGTATGCGCAGATGGTCAAAACCAGGACATGATGATATCCCGGTTTGGGGGGAGGGGTGGAGCCTCCCGCTGCTGGCGCTACCGGTTCTCCAAACTACCCACCACCGGCGCTACTGGCTCCCGCGAGCTAGATAGAGCTGGCAGCATTTGGAAAACTTTCAAGTGCCTTGAGGACCCATTGGCCATTGCTATGTGGACTAAGATTGGTCTACTTTTGACTGGACTTAATTGGAACAGTTCTCGGTTTTTGGGGAAGGGAATTGCTGGGGAATATTAATAAACCCACTAAACCACTGTTATGTATGTGAGCCCATGGTTGGGTTTTCATGAGATAATGCTAACAGTCTATGACTTCTCTTAATAGATGTGCTCTTAAATCTTCATTCAGACTTAGAATTCGATCCCATCATCCCATTAACTCTTATTTATTCGATTTCATTTCATTTAGATAGCCACCCATCTCACTTTACGTTATTCTGGGAAGATCACAAATTAGAACATTGAAGACACATTTGTATAAATGAATTCAAATAATTGAATTATTACTTTGAAGACACTCTCCTAGGGCTACTTAATACAGTCCAAGACATTAATGTAGTTAAGCATTAGGGCCCTTGTTTTATATGGTGGTTCAGTGCTAGGCATTGCCAAGAATTATGGAGTTGAATTGGATGACAGAACGAAGAAAATCTATTGTGCTAATCTCCCAAGCAAATAGCACAACAGGTCTGAACCTGGGATAGCTTTGCTTATACTAAAACAAAAGCATCCAGAATTATTAGATCAAGCTTGGATGCAATACTGCCACCATCCCATGGAAAGTGTCTATGGAAGTTCTCAATCATCCAGTTCATAGCTGTCCCAAAGATGCTTTTACCAAAAGGCAACTGGACTTTCTTTTTTTTTTTCTTTGAAAATGTTTTGCTTCTCACTCTAGAAGCTTCTTCAGTTCATCCCATGGAAAAATACATGGTTTAGTGCAGCGATGGTATTCACTTACCTTCGCTACTGGTTTGCAAATGTTAACGGGTGCGCACACATACTTGCTTCATTTGCATGCGCCACATCCGCGCATGTTCAGGGCCTTCCAGAGCATCAGAAACGGGATGTGATGACGTCCGGGTGGGTGGGTGGAGCCTCCCGCAACTGCTGTTACCGGTTTTCCCGAACCGGATAGAACTGGTTGAATACCATCACTAGTTTAGTGCTTGGCATAGACAGGAAGATTTTTTTAAAAAAAAATATGATTGGACTCCTGGGAAATTTGCTGCTGATTAGAATTAAACACAGAATGATCCAAAATAAGAAAATTTTGTTGCTTCAGCAGGAAGACTAGATACAATCTTTAACTCAAACCAGAAAGAAAGCCTTATACCCCAGACATTCTAAACTTTTCATTATAAGTTATTTTGATTTAATCAAGGAAATTGCATGTAATTTAGTTAGGGATTTAGGGAAAACCCATCATGCTACAATTCAGTGAATGTCTCATTGGACGCATCATTATTTATCACGCATGCAAGGAGCTGATTCTATCTGTCTAAAGTTGCATGCCATGCCATCCTAACAGATGACATCGACAATATGAGACATGCAGCTGAGTGACTCCATTTAGATGAGCACTCTAATCATAATAGGGTTGGTTTCCATTTAGGGAGAAAAGGACACATCTCATTAGCAAGGATCCTGTGTCCAATACAAGTCAGTATACTTATTTGTAAAAAGCTCCAGTGCTTTATTTAAGGGATTTTCTCTTCTGATTGATTAGTTCACTTACTCTGTTCCACCAGTGGAGAATTATTAAGTGAACCCAGAAAATCAGCAGAGTCAGCAAATTGGAACAGTAGCTTGATTAGAAATGGATGGTTAAGCTACTGAGGCTCTTAGCGATAAGAGAATGAGTTGGAAAGTGATGGCTTGTCTAACATCAATAGCTGGAAAGGGAATAGGGTATTTTTTTAAATGCAATGGATCATTCATATTAAATGGGAAAAGTCAAAAGTTCCTACGTTCTACATTTTTTAGGGTGTATTATCAGAGGCTAAAACATATGATGAATGGTTGCAGGAACTGGGCATGACTAGTCTAGTGAAGAGAAGAACCAGGGGAGACATGATAGTGTCAGGGTTCTGACGGATGCTCTAATTAAATCATGAGCCTCGAGCCAAGCTTCAAAAGAAATCCAGTTATTTATTAGGAGCTTCATGTCAGCACATTCCAAGTGAAGCCAACTATGACCCCATGTAATTTACTCCCCAATCATGATCCTGTTTCCCACCTCTCCCCAGGGTGTGTCATCAATTACATTCGCCATTGGAACAATTTTTCAGGTTGTAGAGATCACTCTCCTCTGGCCTCTGTGGGTAACCCTGGGAAACAGCCTTGAGAGAGATATGTCTGGAATGTGCTTTGGTTTTGGCTGCCGTGCTGCTTCATTGGTTCCCATCCCCCTTGCCTATGGCAACTCAAGAGCAGGCCAGGGATGCTTTGTGAGTTGACAGATAGCAGTGTTCCAATATTTGAGGGGCTGTCACAGAGAGGAAGGGGGTCGACCTATTTTCCAGAACACCTGAATGCTAGATAAGGAATAATTGGATGGAAACTGAACAAGAACAGATTCAACCTGGAAATGAGGATAAATTTTCTGACAGTGAGAACAATCGACCCATGGAACAGGAGTTGCCTTCAGAAGTTGTGGGAGCTTCCTCACTGGAAAGTTTCAAGAAGAGACTGGACTGCCATCTGTTAGAAATGGTGTAGGGTCTCCTGCTTGGGTGGGGGGGGGTTGGACTAGATGACCTACAAGGTCCCTTCCAACTCTTTTAATCTGTTAAAAATCTGTTAAAGAGGCTGCAGTATACAGGGCCCAAAATTTCTGTTGCTAAGTGAGACATTTGTGAAGTGAATTTTGTCCCATTTTACGACTTTTCTTGCCACATTGATGAAGTGAATCTCTGCCACTGTTCGGTTAGTAACATGGTTGTTAAGTGAATCTGGCTTCCCCATCATCTTTGCTCATCAGAAGGTCACAAAACCTTCTCATGGTCACATGACCCCGAGACAATGCAACCATCATAAATCCAAGCCAGTTGCCAAGCATCCAAATTTTGATCATGTGACTATGGGGATGCTGTAATAGTCATCCATGTGAAAAATGGTCATAAGTCACTTTTTCAGTGCCACTGTAAGTTTGAGTGGTCACTAAATGAACTATTGTAAGTCGGGGACAATCTCTCCTGGATTGATTTTGCTAGCAATTGCATGTGAAATAGTACTTGTATTATTTTACTTGTTAGTAACAACTGTGTTACTAACTTAACAATGACAATGATTCACTTAACAGCTGTGAGAACAAAGATCGTAAAATGGGGCAAAACTCACTTAATAAATGTCTTGCTTAGTGACATAAATTTTTGGACTCAATTGTGGTCGTAAGTCAAGGACTACCTGTATTACGTCTTTGAACAGAGAACATTTTGCGACTGTCACAAATCAGTTCATAACATTTTAAAATGTAAAATAAAAGAAGGGGGAAAGGGTTCCATTGGAAAAAAGAGACGGAGAGAGGGGCAGAGGTAATACATTTCTTGAATTGCTCTCATTTTGAACTGATTTCTCAGAAAAGCTCCAGGCTTCAAGGAGAAAATTAAAGTTCATCACTCTAGCCAGCCCTTAACCTTTAAGTATAATAATTGACTTTGGGTATCATGGAAGTGATTATATCATTATGATTGTTTGTGTACCTAATAACAGAACTGGAAAATAGGACTATTCAAATATTCAAAGGATCAAATTAAAACCGTTAATTTTCTACAGGTGTTTTTTCTACATTTTTATAATTGAGGTTGTGAAGAAGTCTTCTCCAAATATTTCTTTTAAAATACTACTTATGCTGAATTGCACCCTTAATTTATTCATTTATTTGATATGTTTCGAGTGCTGTTTCTCATTCATGGAGTAACTCATCAGCACAGGTAAAAAGTGTTTTCTTTAGTGCAATTTGGCTGGCATAATCTATGTTCAAGAATGTTCCAAGTCTACTATCACCCCTCCCCCACCCCAGGTAGAAATTCCCCCCAATGTATGGGGCAGCGAAATTTGATGGATAATATCTCCGAATTTCTACATAGGAAGAAGAAATCTATCAGCGACAGGTAGTTTTTGATTTACAGTTACAGTTTTGGACCAGAATTTCTGTGGCTGAGAAAGGCAAGAATAAATTGTGTCAGATTGTATGATTTTTTCCCCCCAGGTTGTTAAATGAATCACATGGTCATTAAGTGAATTTGTTGGTTGCCAAATGCTCAAATTTTGATCACGTGGCCATGGGGATGCTGCTACAGTTGTTAAAGTGTGGGAACCAGTCATAAGTCTCCTTTTTCAGTGTCAGTGTAATTTTGAACAGTTGCTGAAGAAATGGTTATAAGCAGTGGTGAAATTCCACCCCATTCCCCCCCCCCTCAAAGATCTATCTGGCTCGCTGAACTGATAGCACTGGCGGCGGGAGGCTCCGCCCACCTGCCAGGAAGTCATTACGTCCCATCTTCTAACCATTTGCGCATGCACAGAAGGTTCTGTGCATGCGCAGGAGAAGCATTTACATACCTAGGGCGTGTGTGCTCCCATGCGGGAGCGCACCCAAATCAGTAGCAAAAGTAAGTAGATTTCACCGCTGGTTATAAGTCAAGAACTTTTTCAAAAACAAAAGTACCCCACTGTAAAGGCCTTGTGATTGAGTCACAAATTGTGATTCACAAATTCATAAATGTCTCTTGGCTGCATCATCACTAAATAAGTGAAAAAAATTCACATTCCACCGACAATTGTTTTCCTCTTCTGTTGAAAGAAGTTTTGAAGCAATTTCTCTTTCATTAAATAGTCAAATCTCTAAAGCTGGAGAAAATTGTCTAGCATGGCCTCAGTTTTTTCTGGGTTGGATGTGTGTCTGTGTATCTGTGTGTCATCTTTCCTATGAAAAGAAAGGTGAAAAAGTTGATCTCAGCTATACAAGTAAGAGCAACCAAGCTGGCTAAAATTCAAATGTGACCCAAACCGGTTTTAAACATTTTCATGTCTGCTTTCAGGACTTAAAATGTGTGTGTGATTTCCCCACCACCCCAAATTATTTGGCGTGTTATCTCAGTCTTCACTTTGTGATGAATTACTTATACCTCACACCTAGAATGACTACTCTGATAGTATAACTGTGTCTAATCAAACTGTTGCTTAGGATTCTACACTATTATTAAAGTCTGGTGGTAGTGCCTTGACTGAGTTGAGTAGGAGACAAAAAAAAAAAAAAAAAAAAAAAACCACAGAAATTCTGTTTTCATGTTTCCCCAAATTCTTGTCTTGTAAAAGTTGTACCTGCTGAGTAAATAGCATAAAACCGAGTTCCTGTGATGTTCTTGATGGAATCAAATATTCATAGCAAATGCAGAGTTGTATCTTAAATGGATACAACTTTGCAGCAAGGATTAGCCCCCAACATTTTAGTATTTGCAAATGCCTCTTACGATGCCTATGGAACATGATATCTCATAGACCAGATGATGTTTTAGCTTTATTATTGTCAGAAATGTGAGGACTACAGCACAGTCTGGAAATGTATTACAGCTTTCCATTATTCACAATACATCCATGTCTGAATCTTAATAGAGAAAAAGTGATATCGAAAGGGACCAATTTTATCCCACCATCACCTGCATTAAGAACCTAATGTTGAGAGAGAGTGGGAGAGTGGGGGGGGGGGGAGAGAAAGAGATGGAGAGGGGAGCAGAGAGAGAGAGGTGGTGGTGAAAAGGAAAGGAAGATAAAAGAAGGAGGGAAGAGAGGGAAAGGGAAAGGGAAAGGGAAGGGAAGGGAAAGGAAAGGAAAGGAAAGGAAAGGAAAGGAAAGGAAAGGAAAGGAAAGGAAAGGAAAGGAAAGGAAAGGAAAGGAAAAAAGAGCTTGCAGATTGCTTCTGATCTAAATTAGGGACATATGTTTTAAGTAAACAAGGAAGAACTGTGTGCTATAGTGATTAATGTGACCTAAAATTTGAACTTTATTTATATTTATTTATTTATTATTCAAATTTATATACTGCCCTACTCCCAAAAGGGACTCAGGGCGGTGAACAGCCAAAATAAAATACAATAACATATAAAAGTTAAAAGTTATTTAAAATAGATTAAATAATTTGGGTTTAGAAACGAAATTTAAAACATCCAATTATATAAAACATTTAAAAACCCAATTTAAAAGGGGAGACTTAGGCCAGACCAGCCTGTTGGAATAAAAACGTTTTTAGGGCGCGGCGGAAGGTGCGTAAGTCCTGAAGCCTCCTTATCTCAAGGGGGAGTTCGTTCCAGATGGTGGATGCCCCCACAGAGAAGGCTCTCCCCCTGGGGGCCACCAGTCAACATTGTTTGGCCGATGGCACCCTGAAGAGCCCCTCTCTATGGGAGCGAACTGGTCAGTGAGAGGCTATTGGTGCCAGAAGGCGGTCCCGTAAGTACCCTGATCCTAAGCCATGGAGCACTCTGAAGGTGGTAATCAAAACCTTGAAGTGCACCCGGAAGACCACCGGGAGCCAGTGCACTCGTGCAGGAGTGGGATCACATGTCGCTCCCATCACCACCTGTGTGGCTGCATTCTGGACCAGTTGGAGCCTCCGGGTGCTCCTTAAGAGGAGCCCCATGTAGAGAGCATTGCAGTAGTCCAGGCGTGAGGTGACAAGGGCGTGAGTGACCATGCGTAACGAGTCCCGATCCAGAAAGGGACGCAACTGGCGAATCAAGCAGACCTGATAAAAAGTCCTCCTGGCCACGGCCGTCATATGCTCTTCTAAAGACAGTCGTGAGTCCAGAAGGACGCCCAAGTTGCGAGCCCTATCCGTGGGGGCCAATGACTCGCCCCCAATAGTCAGTGATGGCGCCAACTGACTTTATCGGGACATCGGAAACCACAGCCACTCGGTCTTGGAAGGGTTGAGCCTGAGTCTGTTCCTCCCCATCCAGATCCGTACAGCCTCCAGGCACCGGAACATCACTTCGAGGGCATCATTGGGGTGGTCTGGGGTGGAGATGTACAGCTGGATGTCATCAGCGTACCGTTGGTACTTCACCCCAAAACCATGGATGATCTCACCCAGTGGCTTCACATAAATGTTGAACAGAAGGGGCGAGAGGACCGATCCTTGTGGCACCCCACATACAAGGGGCCTCGGGGTTGACCTCTGCCCCCCTGTCAACTTTGAGGAATTTAAAAAATATGAAATGTATACATGTAAGAGAAGGGCTCATGAGGTCATTTATGTATTAAATAAAATTATCTAATGCTTTTAATTATTTTTTCAATCCCAAAATAATGCACACTAAAATCTTCTCCAAAAACAAATAAAACACAACCAAAGGGATTTAAACCAATCTGAACCACAGTGAAATAATTTTCATGAATAGCTGAATGACCAGGATCTGCACCTGGTAAAAAAATATGTTGGCAAGTTTATCGGCAAAATAATACTGCAAATCTAGAACAATACCAATTTTTAAATTGGACCTTGGTTACTTGTAGACTTCTGCATACAGTTCAAAGTTCAGTTTATGGTCAGAGGAGAAATCAGTGTCCCATTGTTCAATTTACCAATGTAAGCAGTAAGGCATGAATTCTAAAGAGGATTTCTTAGGCCCAGAGTTGAGCAAAGTAGAATAAATAATAAATCAAATAATGTACCGTGTTTCTCCAAAAAGAAGCCTGGGTCTTATTTTCTTTTGACCCCCCCCAAAAATGGCTAGGCCTTCTTTTTGCAGGGTGCTACTTATTTTTGACTCACCTTGTGGTGGTGGCATCGACAGCCCCACCTAGCAGGAGCCCGCTGCTGGCCCACTTCTTCTGCGGCCGCTTGTGTTGTGGCCCATCAGTAGCCTGTGCAGATTGTAGCTGATTCCTACGAAGAGGAGGCTGGTGTGGTGCTGTGCCAACAGCCTGTGCAGCCGGCACTCAAGTCGGACAGTGAGGAGGCTGGAGAAGATGTGGTGCCAGAGGCAGGGATTCAGCCAGGGCCTTCAGTGCCTCCAGAGGCTCCTTTAAGTGAAGAGAACGAAGAGGAGGAGCCTCTTTTCAATGCACGGGAGCACAGAGCTGCCGAAAGGCAGGAGTGGCTCCTCAGGAGAAGGTCTCCTCGAGATTAAGGCTTGGGACTAATTGGCCACTCCCTTAGCCTATTTAAGGAGGAACGCTGTTTGCAGCAAGCTGTAGGGAACAACCTTAGTTCAATCTCCTTCGCGTCTGGATTCTCTGCAAAAGTGCTTCTGGGCTTTCTGCCAACTCTAGTAAGACTGTGATTACCTTATCTTAGAATTCTGGTAGACTGTTAAAACAGTTTTATTAACAGCCTTTGGTTGATAAAGACTAAGTTATTTGAGTAAAATAAGCTTTGTATAGAGTTTATGTGTGCTGCGTTCTTTGGGGTCCGTAGCTGGGACAGAACAGCTTGCTGCCACTCACCCGCATCGCCCCGGCCTCCGTTTCGTCTTGAGATGTCTGCGATTCTCCCAGAATTGGGCAGGGAGGAATACTTCTGTTCACCTATTACTTGAGCTTCTGTACTGAAAATGAAGAAACAAAGGACTTCCTGAGTTATGTTATGACCTCCCTGAGCCAATGGTTGTTAGAAAGGATATTCTTCAGGATATTGAAAAAAAAAAAAAATTGGGATGGATTTTGTGCTTAGCCTTTTTTAAAAAAACAAAGCAAAAAAATCCCCTAATTTGGTGAGCTGTAGAATTGCTCCAGATTTACATTCCGTTCAAGACAGTGAGGATTTACAAGTTGCCCGAAGCTAGTTTAAGAGTGTTGAGAAGTCTGCTTTATATTGTGAACACTCTCATCTGTTTGCTTGTTCCATCAAGCATTTCGCTGTTTCAAATCAAACAGCACAAATATAAAACTGCTGGTTATGTTTCATTTTATAAGTCACAGGAGGCAAATGCCTGTTTTGCTCCAGGGGTGAGGCTAGTATTTGTTTGGCTTCTAGAAGGTTCCATAGTTGACACTGATTCTTAGAGAGAACCCCCTTCTCAAGCAGGAGACACTACACCCGTGATGGAGAACCTATAGCACGCATGCCACAGGTGGCACGTGTAGCCATATCAGTGGGCATGCCAGGTCAGCTCCGGCATGCATGTGTGCACCAGCCAACTGATTTTCGGGCGTTCTGGGTCCACCAGAAGTAGGGAAACAGGCTGTTTCCTGCCTCTAGAGGGCCTGGGGTGGGTGGGGAAGGCCCATTTTTGTTTCTCACCTGGCTCCAGATCCTCTCTATGCATCTGGGGAGGGCAAAAACAGCGTTCCCCGTCCCCTCAGAGGCACTCTGGAGGCCCGAAACGGCCCATTTCCCAACTCCCGGTTGGACAGGAAGTGACAGTTTTTGCTGTCCCCAGCCTCCAGAGCCTCTCTAACAGTCTCTGGAGGCTGGGGATAGCAAAAAAGTCACTTCCTGTTCAACTAGGAGTTGGGAAACAGGCCGTTTCGGGCCTCCAGAGGGCCTCTGATAGTGTGGGGAAGGCTGTTTTCACCATCCCCAGATGCATAGAGAGGATCTGTAGCCAGGTGAGAAACAAAAACAGGCCTACCGGGCCATCATGTGCCAGGAGCGGGGAGGGGGAGGGGGGTCACACGTGCATATGCAGGGCAGGGCGCATAGAATTATGGCTGTGGGCACATACGTGTGCGAACCTCCCCCGCCCCACCCTCCTGGCACACGATGGCAAAAAGGTTAGCCATCACTGCTCTACACCATTCCAGGCAAATGGCTGTCCGGTCTCTTCTTAAAACCTTCCAGTGATGGAGCACAGTGATGGAAACGTTCTAGCTATTTCTCCTGAAAGATCTTTCTTCAAAACAATATTTGCCAAGAAGAAGGGGAAAAGATACAGAGCTGTTTCTGTGTTATATTAATTTGTTCTAAGCTACCTCAAAGATCAAGGAACCAAAGAATATTCTTTCCAATTTCTACTTTAATTAGGAACCAGTGGGGGGGAAAAAGAATCAATTGGCTCATATTTTCAGGCGGTATTACGGCTTCTAAAACCGTTATACTTCGATATTCACACTTTTCTACATTTCTGGTGTGATTTGAAAATGAGGAGGCCTATCCAAACCAAAAAACAAAAACCAAAAACAAAAGAGAGCTGAACTGATGGAAATAAAGTGCAACTCCCCTATAGATTGGGAAAAATGCTTCCAAAAAATACATGCTTAGCTGTGTGTTAGAAGAAATGCACATTCCCCAATTGATACAATTGGGGGCAGAACTAAATTGGCGTTGGAAAAAGGAGACTTTGAGCAAAACTGAAATTAGCAGAAGTGCTTATCCCTTGAAGCAGGCTCCTCGGTGCTCTCTGAGCTTGGTTGTTTTCTTGCAGATATTTCATTACCATAGGTGGTATTCAGCCGGTTCATACCAGTTCAGGTGAATCCACCCCGGTGTAATGCTTTCCTATTTAGCCACGTTTTCAAGGTCAGGCACATGCACAGAATGCCAGGCACATGCATGGATAGTGCATGCATGCATGAAGTGAGCATGGACGTGCCCAGCGAACTGGTGGTAAGAATATCTAGTGATCGGTGGGGAGACTATCACTCCATCCGATAGGGTTCACAATCTGGGTGTCCTCCTGGATTCTCGGCTATCGTTGAATGACCATCTGACGGCCGTAACCAGGGGGGCCTTCGCGCAAGTACGTCTTGTACGCCAGTTGCACCCTTTTTTGGACCGAGATGCCCTCACCACGGTCACCCATGCCCTGGTTACTTCTCGGTTGGATTACTGTAATGCCCTCCACATGGGGCTACCCTTGGGACAAATCTGGAGACTTCAGTTAGTCCACAATGCGGCCGCGCGGGTAGTTACGGGGGCCTCTCGTTACTCCCGTATTACACCTCTCCTGCGCGGGCTGCACTGGCTACTGGTTGTTCTCCGGGTTCGTTTCAAGGTGCTGGTTTTAACCTATAAAGCCCTACATGGCTTAGGCCCAGGGTACTTACAGGACCACCTCCTGCCCTCCTCCCACCGTCCAGTGCACTCCCATAGAGTGGGCCTCCTCCGGGTGCCGTCGGCCAGGCAGTGTCGGCTGGCGGCCCCCAGGGGGAGGGCTTTCTCTGTCGGAGCCCCGACCCTCTGGAATAGTTTGCCCACCGACCTCAGGACGGCCCCTGACCTCCTCTCCTTTCGCCGGGGATTAAAGACATGGCTGTTTAAAGAATATTACGGTCGTGGGGTTATATAGTTTTTAGAATGTTTTTATGGATTTTAATGTATTTTAATGTGTTTATTGTGATTTGTATTCATAATTGTTTTTGTAAGCCGCCCTGAGTCCTCGGGGAGAATGGCGGCATATAAATCACATAAATAAAATAATAAATAAATAAATAAATATGTGAAATCCACCACTGTTCATTAACCAAACTAGGCATCAACGCACCAAGGATGCCTCATTTCAACCCTGAGATACAGATACAGGTATTAAGTGAGTTTTGCCCCATTGTACGATCTTTCTTGCCAGAGTTGTTAAATTAGTAACCCGGTTGTTAAATGAATCTGGTTTCCCCATTGGCTTTGCTTGTCAGGTCGCAAAAGGTAACCGCGTGATCCTTGGACACTGTAAACGTCATCAATGTTAGCCTGTTGCCAAGCATCTGAATTTTGATCACGTGACCATGAGGATGCGGCAGTGGTTGCAGGTGTGAAAAGCGGCCCAAAGTCACTTTTTCCAGCGCCGCTGTAACTTGGATCAGTCACTAAATGAACTGTTGTAAATTGAGAACAACCTGTATTCTCCTTTATTTCTTTATCCTTTATTTTTGACCTCCGAACTCTGCAATGCTGACAGATTCAGTCTGTACAGGTAATCCTTGGTTTGTAGCAGTTCATATAGTGACCGTTACAGCGGCGCTGAAAAAAAAAATGACTTAGGACCGTTTTTCACAGTTACCTTTGCAGCATCCTCATGGTTACGTGATTGGATCCTTGACTCCCATTTATGATGGCTGCAGTGTCTTGGGATCATGTGATCAGTGGTGAAATTTGTTACTACTGGTTCTGTGGGCGTGGCTTGTGGGGGGTAATGTGACTGGATGGGCGTGGCCAACTTTTTTTTGTTTTTTTACTTTTAAAAGCATTTTTTCTACAACCACTTTGACTGAAGAGGTTGTAAAAAAATGCTTTTAGAAGCCTCTGACGATCAGGAAACTCTGCTGGGATCGTCAGAGGCTTTTAAAAGCATTTTTTTCTACAACCTCTTTGGCCACATGGTTATCAGAGGCTTTTTTTTTTTTTTTTACTTTTAAAAGCATTTTTTCAGCTGAAGAGGTTTTTTTGGGGGGGGAGGCACAGGGATTTTTGCTACCGGTTCTCCATTTCACCCCTGCATGTGATCCCCTTTTGCAAATTTCTGACAAGCAAAAATCAATGGATAAATCAGATTCACTTAAGAACCGTGTTACTAATGTGGGAAGAAATATCCATCTGGTTCAGTTCCAAGTTGGGAGAAAGACCCTGGAAACATGGAGGCTGATTGGAAAGATAGTTTACTGATGAAGCAGAACCACATGGGTGGTTCTGGGCAACTGACCACATGGAGTTGAGAGTGGAGGGGCTATATCTTCTCCTGGGCTTTGCACTTGAGCTTCCTGTTCTTGTGCAAGAACATGTATTATATTGGCTGTTGTAGGAGTTATTGTAGGGGACATAGCTGGCTCTACAGGTTGTCTGAGCTCCCAGGTTTGGTTGAAGTTTGGACTTCTGGGATGATGCAGTGAAGAGGCTTGTGTTCTGAAAGGGTGTTGGGCAATTACTATTATGGCTTAATGGTTTTTCCCATGTTGGATCTTGGGTGAGGGTATTTGCTTATGAATAGAGCTATCTATCTCTTTAAGTGCTGACATCTGCCAAGGGCTGTTAAGAAAGGTGGGGGCTGCTTTCTCCCTCTTAAAAAAAACATGTTTCTCCATTTCTCATCCAGGAAAAATTTAATATTCTGCCTTTTTAATATTTCTCAAAATATTTCATTCTTCTAGGGTGGGGTGCTGACTTTTTACACTAATTTAAGAACCACAGTGATTCACTTAACAACTCTGGCAAGACATGTCATAAAAAAGGGGCAAGACTCGCTTAACAACAGAAATTCTCTACTCAATTATGTTTTTAAATCGAGAATTACCTGTCCTTGATAAAACCACTACCTGCCAGAAGGCTTGCCAGTTAATCCTATAAGTGTAAATTGTGAATGCTTCAAAACAACATTTGTACAGTTCTCCAATAAAAGTATCATTTTGTAAGTCAGAAAACATTTGCATACACTCATACATACACAGTCATCCAGAAAGGCCTTGCCTTAAGATAGGATTTGTATGCCAATGTGTTTGTAGTGTAATACACTAACTCTAGCTGGCTTTAAAAAGTATTTTACAGCACAAGGTGTTATCCCCAAAACTTGGCCCAGATTCAGTAAAGTAATGAAGCATATGTTTTTGTCTTGTACTTAAACATCTAATTAAGTGCTCTAATGAATTTGATTCTGTAATATTGAGGGTTTTTCCCAGTTTTATTGGAAGACTTGCAGTTTTGTTTTGTTTTATAGCTAAAACCATTTTTCTTTGAACGTTTAATTAAAAATCAGGTTACCCTCGTCCCTTTCCAGTTATAATAATCCATCCTTAATTTACTTCCAATCTGTCTTTATTTTCATGTTTGCTCGTTACTTGTGTTGCCTCCTTCAGAATCATGTTAGCTCTTTTTTGGGCATGCGTCCTCTAAAAATAGTTGAATCTTGGCTTGCTCAGTTCCACTCAGTGTGCAAATTTCTGAAACTGGAATCTCAGATGCTGAGATAGTGATTTGCACATTTGCAAACTCTGGATTGCATATAAAGCACGAGTGTCCAACCTTTTGGCTTTCCTAGGCTGCATTGAGTACAGGTGTTCCTTGACTTAACAACAGTACATTTAGTGACCGTTTGAACTTACAATAGCACTGAAAAAAGTGACTTATGACCATTTTTCACCCTTACGACCGCTGCAGCATCCTTACGGTCACATGATCAAAATCCAGATGCTTGGCAACTGACTCATATTTATGGCGGTTGCAGCGTCCTCGGCCATTGGAACACTTTTTGTGACCTTCTGGCATGCAAAGTGTTAAGGATATTGTTGTGTTAACCAACCAGCAGAGTGTAGAGTACAGGAAAATGGTGCTGAGAGCAATGAATAAAATACATACAAACTGGTTTATCAAAGTTTTACTTTATAGTGAAAAAAACAATCTCATCATCTTTAATCAATCCAAGTCTTTGCCTGTTAAATCAGTCCAGTGATATAAAAATCTTCTTACCGTACAAATAGTAGTAGGTAATAGTAGCAAGTTCATGCTGGTAACAAACCACAATGGTAGCATATCCATCCACGATTATAGCATCTCCACACACGATGGTAGCATTACATGAATGACTACATTTCAGCTCCCTTCTTAAATACAGTTACAACAGAGCTTATCCAATTAGGATATAATGACTCAGCATTACAATGACTCAGCATTACAATCATGAAGTCAATGGGGAAGCCAGATTCACTTAACAACCCTATGATTAACTAACCAACTGCAGTCATTCATTTGACAACTGTGGAAAGGAAGGTCATAAAATGGAGCAAAGGTGTTAACAAGGTCTCATTTAGCAATAGAAATGTTGAGCTCAATTGTGGTTCGTAAGTCATGGACTGCCTACCTGTAAAGAGGGATTGTCTTGGGCCACGTATAAATATATATATAATACAATTTTATATTATACAATTATACAGTTAAAGCTTTACAATCATGTGGGATTGTGTTGTTAGCTGTCCAGAGTCACATGCAGCCCATTAGCCATAGGTTAGACATGCCTGACCTAAAGAATCTAGCCTGTATTGCTATTTTTAGTCTCCTACTTAGAATACAAAATACAGAAAAACAGAGCTAAAAGGGATCTTGGAGGTCTTCTAGTCGAACACCCTGCTCGGGAAGAAAAATTATACCATTTGAAACAAATGGTTGTCCAATCTCTTCTTAAAAACTTCCAGTATTGGAGCATTCACAACTTCTGGAGGCAAGTCGTTCCACTGATTAATTGTTCTAATAGGAAATTTCTCCTTAGATCTAGGTTGCTTCTCTGCTTGATTAGTTTCCATCTGTTGCTTCTTGTCCTGCCTTCAGGTACTTTGGACAATAGCTTGACTCCCTCTTCTTTGGGGCCATCCCTGAGATATGGGAACATTGCTATCATATCACCCCTAGTTTCATTAAACTAGATATCCCCAATTCCAGCAATCATTCTTCATATGTTTTAGCCTCCAGTCCCCTAATCATCTTTGTTGCTCTTCTGTTCACTCTTTCTAGAGTCTCAACATCTTTTCTATAATATGGTGACCAAAACTGGATGCAGTATTTCAAGTGTGGTTTTACCACAGTGTTATAAAATGGTATTAACAGGTCACATGATCTTGATTCTTAAATAGAAAATCCCTAGAATGAAAAGAAATAACAGCCATGCTGCTGCATAGATCAAGAGATAAGATATATATTATATTTCTTTATTTGATTTCTATAGCGAGCGGCGCCTCTCAGCAAACGACTCTGAGCGGCTCACAATTGAAGTATACATATTACAATTAAAAACTTGGAAAACAATAAAAACAGTATAAAAAACATTAAAACAATACAATACAGATACAGATTTTGTTTTGATTTTCAATACAAATACAGATTTTGTTTTATTTTGTCTAATTAAATGTCCTGTTTTACAGGAAATTGTGAGAGGAATCTCTTCTTCTTTCTTTCTTTCTGTTTTTATTTATTTTTTTTTTTTTGACTACCTCAGCCGCTGAAGCGAATTACTCCTGAGACATACTCACTCTGGTCACTCACTCATTTGTTACTTCATCTTGTTTTACCACATACATAAATCTCTCATTCCCTTGAGTTCAACGTCCACATTTTTCTTGACATGCTCAACTGTCACTTCCAAATAAACAGAGTGGGCACAAATGTACTCTTTTACAAAGCCATGTTCCCTACCAGACTAACTGTGACCTATCTATCACCATTTGCAAGCCTGCCAATATGTCCATCCCTTTTTCTGTGTATGGAACAAAACAGAACAAAATAAGAGAATTGGAAGAGACTTTGGAGGTCCTCTAGTCCAACCCCTGCTCGAGCAGGAGACCTATACCATTTCAGACAAGTGGCTCTACAGCAGGGGTGTCAAACTCACATTGTCCCGTGGCATCACATGACATATTGGGACCTTTTCCCCCCTTCGCTAAACTGGGTGTGGATCTGGCCATCGCATGACGCATCCGGCTCATGGGCTGGGAGTTTGAAACCCCTGCTCTACAGTCTCTTCTTCAAAGCCTCCAATGATGCAGCAGCCATAACTTCTGAAGGCAAGCCGTTCCACTGGTTATTTATTTTCACTGTTAGGAATTTTTTCCTTAGTTCCAGGTTGCTTCTCTCCTTGATAAGTTTCCATCCATTGTTTCTTGTCCTGCCTTCAAATGCTTTGAGAAAAAGGTTGCCCCCCCTTCTTTGTGGCAGCTCCTCTAATATTGGAATACTGCTATCTTGTCTCCTCTCATCCTTCTTTTCACTAGACTAGACATACCCAATTTCTGCAACCATTCTTCATATGTTTTAGCATGTATTTACATGTGTAGAGTAACTTCTGTCCAAATAGAGATGTCCAAGGAAGACAAGGTATTTCAGAGAGGAACTGAATGTGCTTGCTGTATCATTTAGCACTTTCTTGAAAATGCCTTGTATTTTCTTGACATGATAGCTCTATCTATAGTATCTCCTCAATTCAAACAAGCACAAGTAAAGTCACAGCTTTGTTAATACGATATCTACACGTGCAGTGACCGCAACTGCTGATTTCTCAGAAATCTTTTTTGATTCTGATCCAAAAAGTTGCATATTGTTACTAACAAGACATGCACATTCATTTACTTGCCTGCATAATGTATGTATTACTCATAGCTATTCGCTCCGTTTCCTTGTCAGACACAATGACCTTGGTCTTTGATACATTAATTTTCATATCTGTACTCTTCGCTGTGCTGTACAAGCTGTCTAACATTTGCTGCAAGTCATCCAGACTCTAAGGCAATCACACATAATTTGTATTCAAAGCCCCCCCCCCCCACACACACACATTCACGGGTTCCCAACCAACATACCTTTCGCCGTGCCCTTAAGACTCTGCTATTTCTCTGCTAAGAAATTGGATGGGGGTGTCTTAAACTTGTGGGTTTTTAACAGAAGGGCCAAAAGTATTTAATTTGTTTTAATTGCTTTTAAATTTTGTATCTTATATTGTTTTATCATGGCTGTACACCGCCCTGAGTCCTTCGGGAGAAGGGCGGTATAAAAATTGAATAAATAAATAAAATAAATACCTCTTAAGTCACCATAAGCATTCCTTATAAATTTATCTATACGTTCATTAACCAATCAAGCAAATATCAGACATACTTTTCTTACTCCATACTTAGCGCTAAACCCAGGGGTGGGATTCAGCCAGTTTGGACTGGTTAGGGCAAACTGGTAGTTATGGCCAGCATCTGGGCCCACCCACCTGGCCCGGCTCCAGTGGTGGAATCCAATTTTTTTTTACTACCAGTTCTGTGGGCATGACTTGGTAGGCATGGTGTGGCTTGCTGGGCATGGCTTGCTGGGCATGGCAGAGGAAGGATACTGCAAAATCTCCATTCCCACCCCACTCCAGGGGAAGGATACTGAAAAGTTCCCATTCCCACCCTACTCTGGGGCCAGCCAGAGGTGGTATTTGCGGGTTCTCCAAACTACTCAAAATTTTCGCTACCAGTTCTCCAGAACCTGTCAGAACCTGCTGGATTTCACCCCTGCCCGGCGCTATCCTGTTTTATACAATTGCTATGTTTTGGACACAACGTGTATGTACGCAAGATGCACGCACAAGCGTAGCTATCCTGTCCTAGACAATCGACCTGTTTTTGACGCAGCACACATGTGGATGCACGCACGCTCACATTGTCGATTCTGAGCAAACCGGTGGTTAAATTATGTGAAGCTCACCTCTGGCTAAACCACTCACTGAGTATTCAAGTTATGCTCATGCATTCTTTGTTCTATTATTTAGCATTCTTATTGTACTCAGAAACCAATCTTCAGCTTCATATTCACACAAAGCTTTCCATTATTCAAGCCTGTTTACTTCATCATACTTTATCTCTAACTCAAAAAAGCATGCAATGAACTCTCTTCTTCAAATGCATTTATTTTTCAGTGATTTTACTGAAGAGCATACATGTGGTCTGTCTACTTTCTGTTTGGCACAATGCTTGACTATACTTCTCATTATTTGCTCAATGCGGTATCTTAACCCCTTTCAGTAAGAATATTGTTAAACAGGCATATTTAATCCCACTGTAATATTTTATTTTCTTCTCTGACCTTTCTCTTTATTTAGGAGAACAAGAACAGGATTCTTCCAGTTTTAAGGCCCAAATCTACTTTCCATCTACATTTTAAAGAAGTCACATAGTCAATTCATATCCATATTGATTTATTTTTATTTCATATTTCTAAACCATTCAACTCCAGTTCCCCATGTCTACCATCGATGTCTGCAGCCTCACCATATTTCATCAGTCTCACAACTTTTATTATCACTTTTTCATCATGTTTTTTTTTCTTGGACGTTGCCATTAATAGCATTTATTTCAATCCCAGTGTTTGACATATCATTATCATTCTTATATAGAACCTTAAAATACTGATCGTTAATGCTTCCGGTGAGGTACAAGGGTGAAATTCAGCAGGTTCTGACAAGTTCTGGAGAACCGCTGGTGGAAACTTTGAGAAGTTCGGAGAACTGGCAAATACCACCTCTGGCTGGCCCCAGAGTGGGGTGGGAATGAAGTTTTTGCATTATCCTTCCCTCTGGAATGGGGTGGGAATGGAGATATTGCAGTATCCTTCCCTTGGAGAGGGGTGGGAATGGAGATTTTACAGTATCCTTCCCCTGCCACACCCACCAAGCCACACCCACAGAACCGGTAGTAAAAAAAAGTTGAATTTCACCACTGGTGAGGTGTGATGAGTATCAGAAATGACAAGTACTAAACAATTTTTCCCCATAAGGAATAATATAATGAGTCACAGGTCAGATGATACCAACAAGTTCTAGCTTATGCATTGAGTACCAAACAAACAATGAGTATTGGGACAAAATTTTCACATCAAAATGCTTTGAGTACCAAAGTACCACTGTGTTGCTTCCAGCATTTCCTCATGTTAGTTTTACCCCTACTTCCTTTCATCTCTTTAATGTTTAATTCCTTTAACTCTAGTGGTGGCTCCTTGCTTAGCCCTTTCCACCCAATATCCATTTTTCTGTTTCTTTCAAAATTGCCCTGCACTTTCTCCACCACACTGAATCTTAACAATTCCTGGCTCTCCTGTGCACATACAGGTAGTCTTGAATTATGGCTGTAAGTCATGCTAGCTGTTAAATGGGCTACTTTATAGAATCGCTGTCATCATTAAGCAAATAGAGTGGTTGTTAAGTGAATCCATGGTCTACAATGGATTTCTGGCAGATTGCACCAGAAAACAGAAATACATGTCATTTTCTGGCAAAGTCGTCAAGTCATGCGAAAAGTCCGTAGAGATTCTCAGTCATCCAGGTCGTAGTTGCTTCAAAGGTGCTTTCTTTTTCAGGAAGCAACTAGGTTTTCTTATTTTTTCTTGTTTTTTCTTTTGAGGACATTTTTTTTCTCATCCAAGAAGCTTCTTCAGCTCTGGCAGGATGTAAAGGATAAGAAGACCCAAAAGTGCTTTTTCAAGAGGCAACTGGACTATCTTGTTTTTCTTTTCTTTGAAGATGTTTCGCTTCTCATCCGAGAAGCTTCTTCAGCTCTGACTGGATGGTGGGGAATGGAAGAAAAAGAATGCAGATGACCAGTTGTCTGCTACAGGGGTGGGTTGCCCCCGGTTCAGACCGGTTCGCAAGAACCGGTAGTAAAACCGGTGGGAGACTCCACCCACTGACCCGGATGTCATCATAGGCGATTTACACATGCGCAGAAGAGTGCGCACAAGAGTGAATCGGTAGTAAAGGTAAATAGAATCCACCCCTGGTCTGCAAGCAGTATAAATCCTTCCATTCCCCACCGTCCTGTCAGAACTGAAGAAGCTTCTCGGATGAGAAGTGAAACGTCCTCAAAAGAAAAAAAAACCCCAAGAAAATCCAGTTGCCTCCTGAAAAAAGCACCTTTGGAATAATCATAGTCATGTGACTACTAAAGCCTGCAAGTGGCCATTTGCATTCTTTGGTGGTCGCATGACCACAATTTACTATTTTTTTGCCAGCTGCTTTCTGAGCACTCCAAATCCAATCATGTAACCATGGGGAGAGCTCAGCGATTGGACCATTGAATCTGGGTCATAAGTAGCCCTGAGGAAGTCTGTTGTAACGTTGAATGATTGCTCAGTGACCAGGCATAGGTTGACTACCTGTGCTGAACATTATACGTATCTTGGTTTCATCTTCGTGCATTTGCAACAATCATTCCTCTACCTGATTTTTGTTTTTCTCAGGCATGCCTTCTTTTACTTCATCATCCCATCAAGCATTATTTTCCATACTTTGCATTAAGTGCATTACATTTTTTGTAAAATGTCATATCCAGGAATGAGTTGCATTCCTTCTAAATATATTTCATCAATCATCTCCATTTTTTTTCAAAAGAAGTATAAAATTGGCATTTAAATCCATACCATTGAATACATTTTCTCCCAGTTTTTTCTTCTTGTCTGAATGCTTTCCCCCACCTCCCCCTGAAAGCCCACATCCCTAAATATCTTTTAGAACCATCCAATGCAATTATTTAAACTTGTATTGAAAAACGCAATACAAAAATCTGGCAGATGACCCAATTCCAATCCACCTGTTGGCTGGATTTGGTCAGATTGTATAAGAATTCACAAAGGAATTTTCATGAAGCTCTCTTAACTTTCAAATGTGCTTGTGTGGAAATATTCCTCGCTGTAGCTTCGCTTTGTAGCACATGAGCTGGCATTGCAAATATATATTTTTTCGAACACCCTGAAAAAAAAAAGATTTTCTTGCAGCATCTGTAAGTTGGTTTTATTAAAAGCAGTTTAAATTCCTGTGCCTGCAGCCTTTTGGAATTATAGAGATGGGCTTCTAAAAATTTACATTTTAATTGAGGCAGTAGGCAAAATAAGGCAAGGACAGCATTCACACATTACAAGGCAGAATAAATAAGATATGTATCAGCCAGAGGAAAAGAAGTGGTTTGTCATTTTTTTTATTATTATTCACTGTTTCCATCTTGTGTTTTACTTTTGAATACAGAAATGTGATGCTTTGGTCTTACTGGTTGGTTTTCATCAACTTACTACAGCTTAATGCAAGAGACATCTGTGTTTTTGAGAAGGTTGTCTTATTAAAATCTGGAGAACAACTTGGCACAGCAGTTAGACTGTATTTAATTGTCGTCCTCATGAAGATGCAGCTGGAGACTTAAATTAAAAAAAAAGAGCTCATCATGAAAACTAGCATTTGGTTTCCAGTTTCACAGTGTTCTTCAACAAAAATCTAGACTTGTAAAATAAACATTCTTTTCATTTTACACCTTGATTCTCCATAACCTTTTGATGCTCCCTAATTTGCTTGTTTTGACATAGTACTCTGCCTCTGCCTCTGACTTACCAGTTATAAGCAGCTGCTTCCAGTTAGCCTGTTCATGTCTTTGGTCTTGTATCGTTTTATAGATAATCCTTTATCTGCTACAGTTAATGTGCAGACCAGGGGCATCCAACCTTGGCAACTTTAAGGCTTACGGACTTCAACTCAGTCATCTCATGACAAAATGGGTGACAAATAAATCTCATAAGTCTATCAATAATAAATAAGTAAACTCTCAGAATTCCCCAGCCAGCCATTCTAGCTGGAAAATTCTGAGAGATGAAGACTTCATCTCTTAAGGGTGTCAAGTTTGGACACCCCTACTATAGATCTGTATTGATACGAAGTACAGAGAATGAAACATGATGTTAAGTTTCATGGAAGTATAAGTAAATGATAGTCAAATATTTCAAGTTTGAAGTATTTGCCCCTTGAAATTATAGCAGATGACCAGGCTGAGCCCGAGGGAGGGGTCAAACATGTCATAAGTCACGAGTCCTTGCACACCCACAAGAGATCTAAGGCCAGCCCATCTTGAATGCCTTTCTTATTTCCCACTTATTTCTCTTGACGGATAGTTGGTCATATTCTTGTAGAGAGTTTAAGCTTGCAACAAATCTGTATATTTATTTGAACTGCCTGAATCTCCTGATTTTCCTAGCACTTGACAGAAACATTTATTTCTGACCTTCCTGGAATGATTTTGATGACAGAAGAGATTGTTCCAGTGTTATTGAAATTGGATTGAAACTGGCATGAATTGTTCCATACAGAAATCAGAGCTCTTTAGATCTAGGCATATATCTAGTGAAATTGGAACAGATTGTTCTAGTATTAGTATGACTGTTTCATAGTTAGAAAATTCTGATCCAGAAATGTTTTGCACATCACTCCATATATCTTTAATAATCAGATAGCTGCATGATAAATATACATTTATGTCTGAGAAATCAGCCAAAATTACTTACCAGCTAATAGTTACAAATTCAACTCAGTATTTAATTGAAGATGCCCAGAAATCTCTATTTGATGGACTAAAACCAAGGCATTTTAATTTAATAGTGCTAATATTGGATGCTCTAATTTAACTAATTTTCAGAATACTAAATTCTATGACTTAATGTTCTGTAAAGAGCAATGTGCTTTTTCTGAGTTGACAGACTGGCTTTTTATATATAATATAATTATAATCTAATCTAATAATATCCAAATAAAAGTTATAGCATAAAATCTATGAATACCTAAATGATAACAGAATAATGGAGTTGGAAGGGAACCTGGAGATCTTCTAGTCCAACCCCCTGCTCAAGCAGGAGACCATATACCATTTCAGATAGGTGGCTGTCCAGTCACTTCTTAAAAGACCTCCAGTGATGAAGCACCTACAACTTCTGAAGGCCAGCAGTTCCACTGGTTAATTGTCCTCATTGTTAGAAAGTTTCTCCTTAATTCCAGGTTGCTTCTCTCCTTGATTAGTTTCCATCCATTGTTTCTTATCTTTCCTTCTAGTGCTTTGGAAACAAACTGATATTCCTACAAGAGGTTTTACTTCATACTTTTCCTTCCTAAGTTCTGCCTCTTTATCCCCAGGTATTATTTTCTGATTTTAGCTAATCTAAGTATTTGTGGCTGGGATTTTTTGCATGCAGTTTACAACTAGGATTAAGAGTCCAATAGAATGATAGTTAGCTGGATTGTTTTTTGTACCTCCCTTGCTATCTCTTACTCTTTGGGAGAATGGGCCTGCTCAATTTACCTGTGTGAATTAAGGTGTGTGGGTGTCACTTTCCTCATTAACAGTTTTCTTTTTATTAGTTCAGATAGTACTGGCAGTCCTCAACCTAGGAAAACAATTTGGACCAGGCAATTTGTCATTAAGCAATGCATCACATGACTGCACCTGTCCCAAAGGTGCTTTTTCAAGGGGCAAATGAACTTTGTTTTTATTTTTTCTTTGAAGACATTTTGCTTCTCATCCAAGAAGCTTGATGGTTATCGCTATTAGGAAGTTTCTCCTTAGTTCCAGATTGCTTCTCTCCTTGATTAGTTTCCATAAACTGTTTCTTGTCCTGCCTTCTGGTGCTTTGCAGAATAGTTTGACTCCCTCTTCTTTGTGGCAGCCCCTCATGTTTTGGAAAACTGCTATCAGGACCCTCTAGTCCTTCTTTTCATTAAACTAGACATACCCAGTTCCTGCAACTGTTCTTCATATAATTTAGCTTCCAGCCCAGGGGCGGCATTCACTTACCTTTGCTACTAGTTCACAAATGTGAGTGCACACACATGCACAGAGCCTTCTGTGCATGCATAGGGGGTCAAAAATAGGATGTGATGACGTCCAGGTGGGTGGACGGAGCCTTCTGCAGCCACCCCTACCGATTTGCCCAAACCAGATAGAACCAGCTGAATGCCACCACTGTTCCAGACCCCTAATCATCTTTGTTGTCCTTTTCTGTGTACTACAATTGTGTCCTGCAATTGTCTATAATTGATATTATAGGTTAAACCAACAATTGCAGTTCTGCAGGTGGTAACCCATCTTTATTTGTTCAGGAAGTAAAAGTTCAGAAAACCCTGTCTGCTTAAATATATTGAATTTTCTCTCTCTCTCTCTCTCACACACACACACACACACACACCAGTGATGGATTTCAAAATTTTTTACTACCAGTTCTCTGGCTGTGGCTTGGTGGGTTGGCATGGCTTGGTGGGTGTGGCTTAGTGGGCGTGGCAGGGGAAGGATATTGTAAAATCTCCATTCCCACCCCACTCCAGGGGAAAGTTACTGCAAAATTCCCATTTCTTCCTGATCAGCTGGCCAGAGAATAGATGGGGGCGGGGCCAGTCAGAATTTTTAGTACCAGTTCTCTGAACTATTCAAAATTTCTGCTACCGGTTCTCCAGAACTGGTCAGAACCTGCTGAACCCACCTCTGACACACACACACACACACCTACAAACACACAAAGACATTAAAAGGATAGGATAAAATACATTGCAAACCATTTCAATGTTTTCAGCTTGCTTCTAACGTCCACCAAAGTAATGCCGAAAGTAATGAAGAGTGGAAGACTAAGAGAGAAAAAGTGAAGAAAGTGGCTGAAGGAAAAAGAAGTTGAAGGAACATTTAGGTTTTACCCCCCTACCCACCGGTATAGATAATAACTGGACTGGAACCAAAGCAGGAGGTCCAGTCATTTTATTGCTAGCAGTCATTCCAGTCATAATACCTTGTCAGGTATTATGTCGTTTCAGAAGTTTGTGAAATGTCATTGTCCCTCACTTTACAGAATCCTAACTTTTTCACCTGCTCCAATGACAAACTTTGCTGGAGGGTTTGTGAGCAGAAGGTGGCCGAGAGCAGTTTAAGGAGCAGTAATATCCTGAACAGATTGGAGAAGAAGAGATTGTCCATCTCCTGTCCAAAGTATGAAGCTATTTTTGGCAGCGGCATCAAACTTGTGAAGAAAAGGAGATGTTTTGGTTGCCAGTGAGATTGGCAATGGTTTTCAGCCGTTCTCTTCCATTACAAGATGTGCTGTGGCCTGAAGGAATACCTATTAAATTGTTATTGCCCAGTGAGAGATAAATGAAGAGAACTCAGCTAGTTTGGCAAATGCAGGAACAATTGACATGTTTGTTGTCCTTAACAGCTTCTTTCAAAATTCCGAGAACTTATCTGGCTCTGTGTGAGAGAGAGAAAAGAAGTGCTTAATTTGACAAAAGAAGAAAACCAGAGATGGGTTTCAGCAGGTTCTGACTAGTTCTGGAGAACCGGTAGTGGAAATTTTGAATAATTCGGAGTCCCGCTAAATACTACCTCTGACTGGCCCTGCCCCCATCTATTCTCTGCCTCCCGAGTCCCAGCTGATTGGGAGGAAATGGGGATTTTGCAGTAACCTTCCCCTGGAGGGGGGTGGGAATGGAGATTTTACAGTATCCTTCCCTGGAGTGGGGAGGGAATGGAGATTTTACAGTATCCTTCCCCTGCCATGCCCACCAAGCCACGCCCACCAAGCCACACCACAGAACCGGTAGTAAAAAAATTTGAAACCCACCATTGAAGAAAACACTCTTGATCCAATTTGAGAGCCAGCTGAATGTCTCTTCTTTGGCTTGTTTTACCTTTATTCATCAGACCAAAATGTCAGAAACACAGTCTTGTGCCACAGATTTGTCTGCAAGGGGTTACTGATAGTAAAACGGAATTATTTTCTTTTTTTTTAATTGTACCCTGAAATTCTGACCTTTTGCCCTCTCCTGACCTCAGCAATACAGATAATTTTTAGTTTATGACAACTGGTCCTTGATTTATGACTGCAGTTACGACCCAATTTTATATTGCTAAGTAAAGCAACTGTTAAGTGAATTACAACCAATTTTATGACTTGTTTTTTTTTTATTATATATATATCATTGTTGTTAAGTGAGTCACTGCGGTTATAGAGTGAAAAATGTGTTTGTTTAGCAAATCTGGCTTCCCCCTTTGGCTTTGCTCAACAAAAGCTGGCTGGAAAGGTCACAAATGGTGATCATGCAATTCTGCGATGTTACAACTATCATAAATACATGTTCATCGCTAAGTGCTCAGTTTTTGATCATACGACCGTGAGGAACCTGGGATGTTCATAAGTGCAAGGCACTTTTTTTTTTTTTTTTAGTGTTGCTGTGACTTCAAATGTTCACTGAATAAAGTGTTGTAAGTTGAGTAAATGGATGGAAACTAATCAAGGAGAGAAGCAACCTGGAATTAAGGAGAAACTTCCTAACAGTGAGGACAATTAACCAGTGGAATAGTTTGGGTGTTTCATCACTGGAGGTTTTTAAGAAGACTGGACCATCACTTGTCTGAAATGGTATAGGGCAGTGTTGACTAACCTTTTTGCCATTGTGTGCCAAAAGCGTGGGGAGTGTAGGGAGGGTCACACACATGTGTGCCCACATCCATAATTCTATGCGTCCTGCCCCCCCCCCATGTCCCCCCTGCTGTTGGCACGTGATGGCATGGTGGGCCTGGTAGGCCCATTTTTGGCTCTCCCCATTTTTCTAGGAGCCTGGGGAGAGAAAAAATGGCCTTCCCCATTCCCCCAGAGGTCCTCCGAAGGCTGGAAACAGCGTGTTTCCTGACTTCTGGTGGGCCCAGAAGGCCTGAAAACCAACTGGCCGGCACACGCCTGCGTGCCAGAGCTGAGCTCGCGTGCCCACCAATATGGCTCTACGTGCCGCCTATGGCACCCGTGCCATAGGTTCACTATCCAGGGTATAGGGTCTCCTGTTGGAGCAGGGGGTTGGACTAGAAGACCTCCAAGGTCCCTTCCAACTCTATTCAGATTGGCTGATTGAGGACTGCCATTATAGGCAACACAAAATCGTGGAGTTATATAGTCTTTTTTAGAATGATTTTAATGGATTTTAATGTGTTTTAATTGTGTTTATTGTGATTTGTATTTATGATTGTTTTTGTAAACCGCCCTGAATCCTTGGGGAGAATGGCGGCATATAAATCACATAAATAAAATGATGTGTTGCTAATGTTGGAATAAGTGCGAGAGAAGCACAGTCCAAAGCATGGCTAAGAGAACTGGGTATTAACATAATCTACCTTTGAAACTATTATGAAACTAGTGTTAACTAGCCACCACTGAATTCTCAGGTGTTCCCCATCCAAGTACTAACTGTATCCGATCCTGCTTAACTTTGAAGGCCAGCCAAAATCAATCAGAAGCTGCCACCTGCTGAATTTCAATAAACGGAAATATTTCAAAAGCATTTGTAGTAACTGCCTGTACCAAAAAGTGATTTTCTTTATTGCTGTCTGAGTTTTTGAGAGGGAAATGGAAGAGACAGCACTATTTTAGAGATAAATCCTGGACCCTCTGAGTACTTTGGCTTGAGCCAAACCAGCTGCATCTAGTTTGTCACGGCATTTGCTGATAAAGAATTAGAGAATAACTGTTTCTGTACATTGTTTTAGGGGATGTCATATAATCCCTGGTAAGCCTGTACGTTCTTTCCATTTGAAAGTATTTTCATAAGGAAATGATAATTTCTGCTCTCTGGTATTTTTGCCTGGAAAAAGTGATTACTGATCTGGTAGCCGAGGGCTGTTTGCAAATTTCTTTCTTTTTTTTTCACAGAAAAAAAAAATAATTTGGAAAAAATTCTCATGCACCTACTAGAAATACCCAGGTGAAAGGTGGAGATTGAATAGCAGAATTCAAATAGGAAAGAGGTGAAGGGATTTCTGCTCTTCTTACTCTTTCTTTCACAGTGCTAACTCAATGGCTTTGGCAAAAGTCATGAGAAAAGCAATCAATTTCACATGGCATTATTCCTGATCTCAGGGGTGGGTTCTACTTACCTTTACTACCGGTTTGCAACGGGGCAAGGCACGCACGCTCTTCTGCACAGAAGCATTTTGATGATGTTGGGTTCAGTGGGCAGAGCCTCCAGCTGGTTTTACTACCGGTTGTATAGAACCAGTGCGAACCAGGGGCAACACACCACTGCCCGATCTGCATTTGTTCTCTGTACAGTATTAAAAGGATAGACATATTTCTGAAAAAAGAGCCATAGTATCCATTGCTCCAGATGCTGGATTTTGCAGCACTAACCAGTTAATTTTTCCTTCTTTGTTCATTTTCAATTTTATGCCCCAAACTAGAACCTACCCAGTACAATATTTTAACATGACATATTCATCTTAGCAAGCTTCGCAAAGGTTGCATTATAATTTCAAATAAGTACTCTTTAATGTAATATATAAATGATGTTAAAATAACCTACATGTATCCTCGTTCATTACATTTACTAGGAAATGAACAATGTTGGTGGGGTGTCAGCCTTCTCAAGTAACCCAGACAAGAAACATGACCAGGTTAGCCAATACTATTTTATTGTAAGGTCTACACACTGGTGAAATCCAAATTTTTTTACTACCAGTTCTGTGAGCGTGGCTTGATGGGCGTGGTGTGGCTTGGTGGGTGTGGCTTGGTGGGTGTGGCAGGAGAAGGATACTGCAAAATCTCCATTCCCACCCCACTCCAGTGGAAGGATACTGCAAAATCCCCATTCCCTCCCCACTCTGGGACCCGCGAGAGGTGGTATTTACCGGTTCTCCGAACTGCTCAAAATTTCTGCTACTCATTCTCCAGAAGCTGTCAGAACCTGCTGGATTTCACCCCTGGGTCTACCCAAACAGAAACATGCAAGTCTGAACATGCAAATCTCCCAGTGTTGCAGCCTAAGTACTTGCAAGTGGAGGTTCCTTTTGGGTCTCTTTCTCTACTCATTATGCAACTTTGGGCTATGTCTTCTCTTATCTGCCCATTCCTGTAGTCTGCAATTTTTTCCCTCTGGAAATCCATTCTTACTCCCACACCATTCCAAGGGTGTTCACCCCAAATTGTATATCCCAAAAATTGCAGACTACAGGAACCAGGAGCACTACTCAGATGACCCTGAGGATACAGATAAACCTCCAAGTGCATCAACAACCCTTTAAAAGGATGCAGATGACCAGCTGTCTGAAGGAATATAAATCCTTCCATTCCCCACCATCCTGTCAGATCTGAAGAAGCTTCTTGGATGAGAAGTGAAACATATTTTTTTAAAAAACTGTTGCCTCCTGAAAAAAAAAAAACACTTTTGGAACACCTTGCTTCATGTGTTTCTGGACAAATAAATCCCACTGTTAGAGTCGCATTAAGTGGAGTTAACTGGTTCAACCCACATACGTTAATGACTTTTTTGAATTACATCATCTGATATTTTAGATGGTCTTATGGTTTCACAGACTAGATTTTATTCTTAAGTCTACCCTGTTTGACCAAAAACACTTTGTACAAGTTGAGTTGGTTCACACATCATACTAAGACATGATTTGTTGCAACCATCCTTCACTGTCCAAGCCATAGTGGTCTTATTCACTCAAAACATTAAGCTACAAATCAAGGTTTATGAAAATCAATCATGTCATAAAGCAATCTAGTAAGATTTCCAGTTAACAACAACAACAACAAAAAATGATCAGTTCCTGCACTTTGAGGATATTATTCCTTTAAGAAATGTAATATCGAACACTTCCCAAAGTTTATAAGGAACTTTTAAAATTTCAAAACAGCTAACATAGTTAAAGTACAACAGTCAAAATTTTCCTTTGTTTTGTTCCAACCTGATTAAAATAGAAAGAGAAATTAAAGCACTTTTTGAAAAAAAAAATACTTGGCAATATAACTTTTTAAAATAACAGAAAACATTAAATTGAGATCGAATGAAGGAGATCACTATAAAGATTAATTGCTCAGATAAAGTAGTTTCCTATTGGTTTTATAATATCTGCTTGTCAATGTTCTCTGTGTATGCAGTCAGACAGAAATGGTATTAACAGACTGGTATGCAAGCAGTAAAGAAAATTGATTAATTAAATGTTCCATATTGAGAAAAATAATTAAAGATTTTGATAGTAATAACTATACTTTCTGTAGATGGGAGACAGGACAAAAACAATTTAAAAGAAAATAACATTTTATTATAGGGTGAGGTGTCATCATTTTGGTCTTTATTATTACAGATCATATGCTTAGAGTTTGAGCAGTGAGAAATAATACTATTAGTAATAATAAGTATTGGAGTTCCTGGACATCTGGTAAAAAATGGGCTATATGGTAGCGCAGTGGTTAGAGTGCAGTACTACAGGCTACTTCTGCTGACTGCCAGCTGCCTGCAGTTTGGCAGTTCAAATCTCACCAGGCTCAAAGTTGACTCAGCCTTCCATCTTTCTGAGGTCGGTAAAATGAAGACCAGATTGTGGGGGGCAATAGGCTGACTCTGTGAGCTGCTTAGAGGGAGCTGTAAAGCACTGTAAAGAGGTATATAAATCTAAGTGCTATTGCTATAGGACTCAGAACTGTTGGCTGTGCAACTAGGACTTCAGGGGGAAGAAAATTCCTAAAATGAGGCAAAACTGACTAAACAAATGTAATCACTTAGCAACACAAATTTTTGGGTCAATTGTGGTCGTAAGTCGAGGACTACCTTTAATTAAAAGCTATTGATTTTCCTAATTGCCACCAAAAACTACCCCCACCGTTTTACCTAGGTAATAAGAATTAGAATTTAGGTTGTGGTTAGTTTATTATTTGATCTTCTTCATAAAATATAGTGGCACTGTGAATAATTGGCTAGAATTAATGCCACCATATTGTAGAGAGGGCTTGAGGCTGGGCAGCTGGTGTTTTTTTAGGCACTCACTCAGTTATGAGTAATAACTGAGATAAAGTAGCTAGCTCTCTGGTGCCATGTTCTGTCTGAATACATCAAACCAGCAGTATATTTGTATGCAGGGAATAGTAGCTGCCAGCAGCAGATAGACAGGCAAGCTCTTAATTTTCTGTTGGATTGTTATCGTTTTCTTTGATACCCTGGATCTTCCCTGCTTTTGTATTTGGTTAATTGCCTTCTACATTGTTGATTTTGTAAGCCACTGAGAATATGACACGGAAGAGCAAATTATCACTTAAATGCGCACAGTGCAGTAACTTTCTGGAAACTGGGCACAATATGGGCATTTACAACCAGATGGGAAGCATGACTAGATGAGTTAATTCTACTTTATTATAAGTCTACATTATCAGAACCTTGCAAATATGAAGGTACAAACCTCCCACTATCGTGTTTAACCATCTGATCAATTAGTGTAGGTCAGGGGTGTCAAACTCCAGGCCAGATGCGGCCCATGGGGTGCTTAGATCTGGCCCATGGGGCTGCCCTGGAAACAGCAAAGGACCAGCCCGCAGTTTCTCTGCCAGTGAAAATGGAGCTTGGGAAGGCCGCAGCGTTGTCCCGAGCTTCGTTTTCACTGGCAGAGGGTTGCAGGAAACGGTTGCAGCCTAAAACAGAGCTCAGGAACCCATTTTCTCTGGCAGAGTGTTCGGGCCACCATAAGCACCCTCGACACGAGTGACATCAATCTGAACATGCCCACACTGGCCACGCCCACACTAGCCATGCCCACACTGCCCTCCCCAAACCCCCGATGCGCCCCTCAATGAAATCAAGTTTGACACCCCTGGTGTAGGTCCTTCCTAAGTTCTTTTCTCTGACCATTAAGCCCTCAGGAGCTCCTCCTTTCCTTCATTTTTTGCAATAGTGCTGAATATCTATAGCTCGGATATAGGATGAGGCTGAAGGTTCCTTCTCTGAACTTGTGGGTTGGTCTCTGAACGTTTCATTACCAGGCTAGGTAACATCTTCAGGGGAATTTAGCAGATCTGCTGAAGATGTTACCCAGCCTCCGTGGTGGGATTCAAATAATTTAACAACCGGTTCTCTGCCCTAATGACCAGTTGGGTGGGCGTGGCCATAGTGGGCATGGCCAGGGGATGACAGGCAGCACTCAGCGTCCTGCACCCCCCCTGAAGCCTCCTGGGAGCAAAAACGGGCCGCAGAGGGGCACACTGCACCCCCTGCACCCTGTTTTGGGCCTAGGAGGCCTCCCTGCACTTACCTGGGAGCCAAAACGGGCACATGGGGACTCATGGAAGGGACAGGGTGGGAAGGGGCAGAGCCAACCAGTAATTTAACCACTGGTTCTCTCAAACCGGCCCGAACCGGCTGAATCCCACCACTGCCCACCACTGAATCCCAATCCCAGCCTGGTAACAAAACGTTTGAAAACCAACCCACAAGCTCAGAGAATGAACCTTCACCCTCATTTTATTCATTAACCCAGCCATTTCCTCCAAAATAAACCTGGATAGGAATAAATGTCTATTGCTTCCTGGTACAGATTATCCCTTGACTTACCACCACAATCGAGCCCAAAATTTCTGGTGCTAAATGAGAGCAACTCATTTGTTAAGTGAGTTTCATCCTATTTTACAACTTTTCTAGCCACGGTTATTAAGTGAATCACTGCAGTTGTTAATTTAGTAACACAGTTGTTAAGTGAATCTGGCTTCCCCATTGAGTTTGCTTGTCAGAAAATCCGCAAAGGATGATCATATGATCCTTGGACACTGGAATCGTCATAAATATGAGTCAGTTGCCAAAAACGTCTGAATTTTGATCACATGACTCTGGGGATGCTGCAACAGTCATAAGGCGCTTTTTTCCCCGTGCCTTTGCAACGTCAAATGGTCACTAAACAAACTGTTGTAAATTGAATACTACTTATATATTCTTTTTAAAAAAAAACAATAGGCCTTTTAAGTTGGTGGGTTTTTTCCCCCTTCATTTTCCTTTTACCATTTTCATTAGTAGCAACTGGAGAAGTCATGCATCCTGGGGTATTGTGTGCTCAACTGTGTGTGTGTGGGGGGGGGAGGTAATTCCCCAAATTACTGCTGATTAAGGGTGAATTCTGAGGTAAACTGTTTGCTTACTGTTGATTGAATAACTGCTTTTTGCTGAGTAAGCAAAAACTGTAGGAGGACTATAATGCAGTCAGGCAATAGGGAGTGAACTCAGTTTACTGAGGGGAAAAAACAGAAGTCTAATCAGACAGTTTGGCATTGCAATTTAAGGAAACATCCTTAAAATATTCCCTCTAAATCGAAGGTTCATACTTGAGAGCATGAGAAAGGAACAGGAAGAAATAAAAGTGTTTCCACCAATGGCTTTAAGTGCTGATGAACAGGAGTCTGTAATTATATTCCGAAAGGCTTTGTTTATCTTCCTACCCCAATTAACCTGACATGCATTTCCAGCAAATGGAAGTTCGTAACAATCCTTGAAGAAAGTAGCCAAGATTGGAGTGGTTCATGTTGACATTTCAGCTACTTAAGAAATGATGAGGATTTATCAGTTCCAAGAAAGAAGCTCTGTAACAAGAATCTTGATAGAATCAAGATTACGTGAAGTGTTAATACCACATTATAATACCTTGGTAAGCAGTGGTGGGTTTCAATTTTTTTTTTACTACCGGCTCTGTGGGCGTGGCTTAGTGGGTGTGGCATGGCTTGGTGGGTGTGGCTTGGTGGGTATGGCAGGAGAAGGATACTGTAAAATCTCCATTCTCACCCCACTCCAGGGGAAGGTTACTGCAAAATTCCCATTTCTTCCTGATCAGCTGAGACTTGGGAAGCAGAGAATAGATGGAGGCGGGGCAAGTCAGAATTTTTACTACCAGTTCTCCGAACTACTCAAAATTGCTGTTACCGGTTCTCCAGAACTGGTCAGAATCTGCTGAAACCCATCTCTGTTGGTATGGCCACACTTGGAATACTGTATCCAGTTTTGGTCACTACAATGTAAAAAAGATGTGGAGACTCTAGAAAGAGTGCAGCGAAGAGCAACAAAGATGATTAGGGGACTGGAGGCTAAAACATATGAACGAGTTGCTGGAACTGGGTATGTCTAGTTTGATGAAAAGAAGGACTAGGGGAAACATGATAGCAGTGTTCCAATATCTGAGGGGTTGCCACAAAGAAGAGGGAGTCAAACTATTCTCCAAAGCACCTGAGGGTAGGACAAGAAGCAATGGGTGGAAACTAATCAAGGAGAGAACCAACCTAGAACTAAGGAGAAATTTCCTGTCAGTTAGAACAATTAATCCATGGAACAACTTGCCTCCAGAAGTTGTGAATGCTTCAACACTGGAAGTTTTTAAGATGTTGGATAACCATTTGTCTGAAGTGGTGTAAGGTTTCCTGCCTATGCAGGGGGTGGTTTAGAAGACCTCCAAGGTTCCTTCCAACTCTGTTATTCTATTTTATTCTAACAGAAAGTGACAGTGAAAGTAGCTTTCACAAACGAGATAGTCCCCCAAAAAGTGTTAGATCCCACACAACTGGGCAAGATCAAGCAAGCAATTACTGTATACAGTTTTCATTCAGTGAGGTATCTTTAATATTACTCTATGGGTAAAAAGCGAATCTTGGAAAGTGCAAGAGGGATGTTCAATGCCCATTTATAGTGAGTTCATTAAGGTGGAATTTCTTTCAATGCTCTGAAATGCTTCTTCCCCAGTTTCTTTCCATCTGGGCTGCCAATGTGAGAAGCTGCCAACCTTTTATCTTTTGATTTTTACATCTGTTTTTTCCCCTCTTCCGTTACTTTGTCAGCCTCTTTATAATCTCTCACACAGAGAAGCCAAATAGATGAAAATTGCAACCAGAAGCAAAAGACATGGAAGATATGCTGAAGACATTTTTTCTGAATGAACTAAGAAATTATTTGAGGCCAGTATTTTAGGCTCTGGCAAACAAAACAGTTTCTGAGTTTTTAGGGTGTCACTGCAGGACAAGAAATAGAATGGTGGATTCTTTATGAGGAAAATCACAGTAATTGGTGATTCACTGCTATGCAAAACTGAAATAAAATCGATGGCAGCCAGACTCTTAGGCTTGTGAAGTGCGCTCTCTGCCAAGAGCAAGGAGCAAGAACACAACAAAATACTTATAGAATTCACTGACAAGAATCCTTCCTGCTAACAAACGTGGGAGTGAAAATTATATAAAGTAACTTTAGTTGTATCACCATGTACTGTGAAAATGCCAGGAAAGAACTCAAGTCCTGGATGCAAAGAGGATCTTATTATTTATCCATAGAGAAGAAAAAGAAAGAATAGTGAATGCAAGGGAAATGCTATAAATCCATTTTTGAGAGTCAAGGAATAAATTATCTGCCTCAGTGTTTCTGAACCTTGACAAATTTACATTGTGTGAACTTCAACTCCCAGAATTCCTTAGCCCTGAGGATAAGAAATACCCAGGAATTGAGCATGGCTAATCTAGAGAAAAGAAGAACTAGAAGTGACATGATAGCATTATTCCATTATTTGAGGGGCTGCCACAAAGAAGAAGGAATCAACTTATTTTCCAAGGCACCAGAAGGCAAGATAAGAAGCAACAGATGGAAATTAATCAAGGAGAGAAGCAACCTGGAATTAAGAAAAAACTTCTTAACAGTGAGGACAATTAACCAGTGGGACAGCTTGCCTTCAGAAGTTGTAGGTCATGGGTGTCAAACTGGTGGCCTGTGGACTGATCCAGATGGGTCACACACAGGCCACATCCACCCCAGCTCTGTGAAAGAAAAAAAATGTCATGAAGCATCACATGACGGCAACGTGACGCTGCGAATTTGACACCCATGTTGTAGGTGTTCCATCATTGGAGGATTTTAAGAAAAGACTGGACAGCCATCTGTCTGAAATGGTACAGGATCTCCTGCTTAAGAAGGGGGTTGGATTAGAAGACCTCCAAGGTCTTTTCCAGCTCTATCTGATTGATTGATTGAACTCTGGGAGTTATAATTTACACATCTTAAGATAGCCAAGGTTGAGAAGTACTGATCTAATAACATAATAAGAGGATTAGAAGGGACCTTGGAAGTCTTCTAGTCCAACTCCTCAAGTAGGAAATCCTATAACATGTCAGACAAATGGTTGTCTAATATCTTCTTAAAAACCTCCAGTGTTGGAGCATCCACAACTTCAGGAGGCAAGCTGTTCCCCTGATCATTTGTTCTAACTTTCAGGAAATTACTCCTTAGTTCTACAATCTAGACAATGACATGCTAGTTTAAGATTGATTATTCTTCGTAAGGACTGCTAGAAAATATGATTACCACCTAACCTGATTTGGGACCAGGGGTGGGCTTTAAACTGAACACTTTTTTGGGGAGATGTTTGTGTGTGGGAATGTATGTGGAACAGGGGTGGGTTGTACTTACTTTTACTACTGGTTTGCATCATGCCCACACACGAGTGCTCGCTTTGCTTGCTCACGCAAGTGCTCTTCTGCGCATATGCAGGTCACTTATGATGTCCAGGTCAGTGGGCAGAGCCTCCTGCTTGTTTTACTACCGGTCCGAACTGGGGCAACCCACCACTGGTGTGGAAATGAAAAACTTGAAGTAAGGACACATGAGTAGGGGTAGAAAAGGAGAGTGTTGCTAAAATGGGGTTTCTTACACTGGTTGATGAAAAACCATTCTGTCTCATAAAGTTCATGACTTTCATTGTCTCATGGACTAATGCTCAAAGTATGGAAAACAAATGAGAAGAATCTGAATGATCTGAAGAGAAAAACAAATTTCATTTAGAATGATAGAGCATTGCCCACAACTACAAGATAGCAACTGTTTGATTCAAAGGAACAAATCAATTGAAATCAAGGAGGAGAAACTCTCTACATTAAATATCCCTGATTAGATATCCACGCGAGTGATCTTGGCAATGCCACAAAGAACATCTGGATTAAAATAATCCTGGAGGAACAAATAAATCCAATGCTGTGGTAGATGTGAGATGTTGACTGCCAGACCAAGGAGAAGATGTGGATAATGCTTTCCAAAAGCAAATTGGAGATATTTCAAAAAGGCCTGGAGGCATAGTGATGGCAAATTTTAATTATCCCAACATCTGTTGAGAGACAAACACTGCCAAGCACGATCCTCTCACAAAATTCCTTGACTTGTCTTTCTGACAGCTTTTTCCTTCTGAGGATGGAGAAAGTCACAAGAGAATTGGTTACTTTTGACTTCATACTAATCGATTAGAAAGACATAAATGAGGAAGTAGAACTAGCAGTTGGGGAAAAGTGGCCATATATTGCTAGACTTTGATGTTGTAGAAAACTAAAACAAAGTGCAGTCAAACATTTATTCCGGACTTCAAAAAAAACAGATTTTAATAACCTTGGACCATTGGTAAATAGAATCCCATTATAGAAGAAGCTAATAGAGAAAGAAGCTTAAGAAAGCAGAGAATCCTTAGGAAAGGAGAGAATAGAAGCATTTTGTAGAAGAACTGGGTAAGAATCTACAGTAGTGTCCAAAATTGTGGAAACCTTTTGGGAAAAGTGTATTTTTGGGGCTTTGATGGCTAATAATGCCTTTCTTTTCTTTTTTCCCCTTTTTTTCCTTTCCTTTCCTTTTGTGTGTGTGTGTGTGTGTGTATGTGTGTGTGTGTGTGTTTCAAGATAATCATATTCCAATGCTGGAATGGCCTGGGAATAGCCCATACCTTAACCCAATTGGATTAACCCTGTGGAGCCAAGTAAAGAAACTTTAGCGACCCAGCAATAAAACCCAGTTAATAGAAGCAACCATTAAATCTTGGTTTCACATGATAACAGCTGCAGAACTAAAAGACTTGTTTCACTCCATGGGAAGACATTGTAAGGCCGTAATTCATGCTAAAGGTTACCCAACTAAGTATTAACTGACATGGTGATTGTTTTTGTATATCTCATTTTTTCTATGTGTTTCACTTTTCTTCTTTATACTGTAACTGCTATTCTAATAGCAAATCCTTCATAAAAGTTATTGCATTACATTCTTGATTAAATTATCTTTCCATTGATATATAATTTTATGGCACTACTCCGGGAAAAAAAAGTGGTGTTATTAGCTAGTTTTAGAAAATACACATTTCCCACAAGGTTTCCACAATTTTGGCCACTACTGTACACAAATTCCAATCAAGTCAAAAATGAGGAAAGCAGAAGAAGAGAAAAAGAGAAAGAGGCGACCAGCCCACAAATGAAAAATATTAACTCTGAAGCTGTAAATGGTATCAGGAAAGTAAAATCTAAGAATGAACTGTGAGTAGAATTAGAATCTCCTTAAGTATGTTCACAATCAAAGGAAAAGAAAAGAATAAGCATGCTAATTGTTCAGTGAAGATGGCAAAATGCAAGTAACAAAGAAAAATAGAGCTATGCAGCTTCTTATTTTGGTTCAGTCTTCTTCAATGTCAACAAAATGTCCTTGTGTACCATGAGGGCATTGTGATGAAGAGGATAAAAGAAAAGGAAGGGATAATGCTTGAGACTGATAGAAGCAAACTTTCTGAATGCTTCTTTAATCCTTTGTATTTAAAATTCGAGGATCACATAAATTATATCTTGGGTAGGAAAAGGAACGTTTGATGGAATAGCTTTGAAAAAAAAAAAAGACAGAGAACATCTAGCAAGGTGGAGGAGTGTGAAGGGAGACAATTCTTATTCCTATCTGTCACTTCTCCCAAGGAATAATCAGGACTTGGAGGAGAACCACAAAGAAAGAGGTTTGGGGTGGGGCTGGATTGATAAGATTTTTTTTGGGAGGGGGGGGAGATTGATGTCAGAAAAAATCCAGCATGCTGTATGGTTTTTTTTGTTAGTTGCGAAGTCATGTCCGACCCATTGCGACCCCATGGACAACATTCCTTCAGGCCTTCCTGAGCTCTTCCATCCTCTGGAGAGCATTTAAGTTCATGCTGACTGCTTCAGTGACTCCATCCAGCCACCTCAATCATTCCCAGCAATAGGCTCTTCTCCAGTGAGTCCTTCTTTCTCATTAGGTGGCCAAAGTAGTTGAATTTCCTCTTCAGGATCTGGCTTTCTAAAGAGCAGTCAGGGTTGATCTCCTCTAGGACTGACCGGTTTGATCGCTTTGCAGTCAAAGGACTTGCAGGAGTCTTCTCCAGCACCATCATTCAAAGGCCTCAATTCTTTGGCACTCAGCCTTCCTTATGGTCTGGTATGTTTTTTATTTATAGGCAATTCAAAGCTGTTAGAGATTGGCTCCCTTCCTTTTATGCTTCGGCTGTTATGGAGAAGATGGTAGTCTCTTCTAAGGACGGTCTTCTCATGGATCGTGTGTAAATATTGGTCATATTGCCAGGATGAAAATATTCAATAGCATCACTTTTAAAAAGGAAAAGAAGAAGGACCCGGAGAAGAGGGAACCTGGTCAGTTTGACATTGACACCCAAGAAGATTTTAGAGCACATCAAAAAGAAATTACTCTGTAAGCTCTTTGAAAGCTTGGATTTGTAAGAATGGAAAATTAACTGACTAAATTTACTGCCTTTTTGATGTGTTACTTCCTTAAGAGATTGTGAAAACGATTCAGACTATATATATATATATATATATTCTTGACTTCAGCAATGTATTTAGTAATATACAGTATCTTGTGGCATGCTGATTAGCAAGGTAATTTACAGAAATAGGATGAAAAAACTGACTTGATGGCAAAGGTATTGGAAATGCAGTTTATTGTAAATCGAACATAAGCAGAATAGCAATAAGGGGGGACCTGCATATACTTCTGGGGGAGACTGTTTCATAAAATGGGGGCTGCCATACAGAAGAAGCTCACAATAACTGTCTTCTAGATATACATTTGTCAATTTCCTGGAAGTGGAGGCAGGCTGTAGTGAAGTAAAAGATGACCCAAAGTCCTTCATATAACAGGTCAACGTGCAAAATGATAGAACTGGCATTCCTATCGTTAATGTTGTTTAGAAAGTTGGAAGACCCAGCACCTGAATGTAGCTGAAGACTACGCTTTGTTAAATTAAGGTATGTCTAATCGCACAGTTGGATTAGCAGCCCAACTCATAGATGACCACCCTTCTTCTTTCTTCATTGCAAACTGGAAAAGTGTTGTGTTGTATTTTCCCTTGCAAGGAAAAATGCTCATTTTCTTAGCATGAAAGGGAACTATGATGTGAGTGACCTAAACGGGTTCAGGTTTTGGTATACTTGTTTCTTTGCATTTCTTCTCTGTTTTGGAGCCATTTACAAGAAATGAATAAAACAGTTTTCCCAACCTGTTTCATAGAAATACTTTCCTCTCTTTGGCCTGAATTTGCTACAGTAACTGTTGAAGCAGCTACCCACATAGGCTTTGTTGATGGAGGAGATGTACCACACCCAGTTGAATATGACAGAATAATCCAGACAAAGTTCAGTTGTTTATTTGCTTGTGATCAGTGGATGGAATCTTGCCAGAGTAAAGCTTTGCTAATTTCACTGTAATAGATATACCTGGGAAATTCTAGGGCAGGGGTCAGCAACCTGTGGCTCTGGAGCCGCATGTGGCTCTTTAATCCCTCTCCTGTGGCTCCCTGCCGCCAGTCAGCTCCACAATTGATAGGACTTTCAGTTAGGATAGATAGAGGAAAAAGGATGAGGAGGAGACACCGTGGTGGGGGGAACCGGACTTCTGGTTCACTCCAGAATTGAACAGGGGACTTCCGGTTAGGGCCTTTGTGGCTCTTTGAGTGTTTAATGTTGCCGACCCCTGTTCTAGAGAGTACCTATTTTTAGTCTTTTCCTCTGTTTTCTGTCCATCTCTCAGCTGGGCTACCTCTTGCCTGATTGCCCTTATGGAATGTATGAATTTCCCTTCCTGGGAAACTGCCGCTTCATTGTATTCTATCAATCTATCTTCCCCTCTGTAGGTACCATCCCTCACAAAAACCTACCCAGTCCTATTGTATTTGTATCTCCCATTACAAAATCTTATGGCCATCATTTTGAAAACCACAGCAGTTTGGTCTTTTTAAAACAGTAGCTGGGGATGGCATCAATGGATTCCATGCTCCTCAGTGTAGGCTATTTTCACACAACACTCAAGGATTCCTATCAAAAAAAATGGAGGGGGCAAAGCTTAATACAAGCACCACACAGACAATTACAATTAATGCCACTTTTTTCAGGTAGCTTGAAATCCATAATCTATCCATGTACTCTTCCATACTCCTTAATAAAGCAACTTCACCATAGTTTATACATTAGATTGCAGCCCTATCCTGCAACACAGTATGGCAGTATAGTTCTAATCTTTCCTTTTAAGTTGTGTCTTTAATAGGGATAGTAAAGCAAGTTGTGGATCTATGAATGGATCTATACAGTATTTTTTGAACTATAAGATGCACCTGACTATAAGACACACCTAAATTTAGAAGAGGAAATCAACAAAAAAAGTTTTCTGCCTCTGTGCGCCCCATTTTCGGGCCTTTTTGGGGGCTTTTTCCAGCCTTTTTTGGCCCATTTTTGAGACTTTTTTTGGCCCATTTTCAAGGCTTTTTTCAACCTGTTCTCGATAATTTTTTCAGGCCATTTTTGAGGCTTTTTTGGCCCTTTTTTGAGGCTGGTTTTTCTGAAAAAATGGTTTTAAAAAAAGCCTTGAAAATGGGCTGAAAAAAGCTTCGAAAATGTCCCTAAAAGCCCCAAAAATGGGTCAGAAAAAGACCCGAAAATGGGGCATGTGAAGGCAAGAAAAAGGGCCGGCAGGTGAGCAGGGCTTCAGCAATATTCTGTCTATAAGCCACACAGACATTTCATCCCTTTTTGGGAGACAAAAAAGTGTGTCTTATAGTCTGAAAACTACGGTACATATCCTTATTGCATCACGGTTCTCCAAATTCTGGAAAGAGTGCTTTATTTCAACAAAAATGTCACTTAATTACCCTATCAAAGCAATATCTGAAATAAACGTTGTGCAGGTGAGAATGAAGGAACCACCACATTTCACTTTGTGAAACTTCTAACACATCAGTTTGGAATGGCCACATCTCAACACTTTGTGTAGACCTCGAATTTGTTTCCTCCTTTAGATGACCATCTTTTCAAGGCAATTCATGGAATATAATTTGGTATATTGATTAATTCTCCTGAAAAGGTCATCAGTATTGCTAAAGTAAAGTGTTAACAATATACCAATGACTTCTGTTTTGTCACTCTTTATCATCTAATCGTAAATTAGTTATTGATGCCCTTGAAAGTTTCCTGACTTAGTAATGAACTTAGCTGAGATGGCTAAAATCTCGGCATATTTGAAAGATCATACGCAAGAAAAATTCATTCGGGAGTGGAGGAAATGGATTGATTACATTCGGAATAAATATCATATAAGAAGACATCAAATCAAGCCCTCGTCATTTCCCGACTTGACTACTGCAATGCTCTCTACATGGGGCTCCCCTTGAAGTGCACCCGGAAGCTCCAACTGGTCCAGAATGCGGCTGCGCAAGTAATTATGGGAGCAACATGGTGCTCGCATGTAACACCTCTTTTACGCAAGCTGCACTGGCTTCCGGTGGCCTTCCAAGTGTGCTTCAAGGTGTTGGTTCTTACCTTTAAAGTGCTCCATGGCTTAGGACCTGACTACTTACGAGACCACCTGCTGCAACCGATAACCTCCCACCAACCAATGCGCTCTCACAGAGTAGGCCTACTCATAGTTCCATCATTAAAACAATGTCATCTAGTAGTTCCAAGGGAGAGAGCCTTCTCTGTGGGGGCACCTACGCTTTGGAACAAAATACCACCTGGAATACGAATAATCCCAGATCTTCGCACTTTCCAACGTGCCCTGAAGACCTTTCTATTTCAACAAGCAGGGCTAGCATAAACATCAAAATTCTATGCCAAGGTCTTAGTAGATACATCGTTGACTCAATTTATTATTTACTGTTTATAAAATATATTTATATGTATATGAAATCTTAATCTGTTCACCGCCCTGAGTCCTTTGGGAGAAGGGCGGTATAGAAATTCAATAAATAAATAAAGAAATAAAGAAATAAATAAATCGCGTATGAATGAAGAAGAATTATAGAAATGTATTTCTTATTATATTGGAGTTAAGATTTTGGACGGTGTTTGTAAACTAGAAATTTGATAGATTAATGTTGATGATTACTGTAATTTTTTCTTTTTTTTTTAAAACCCTGTATTTTACTCTGGGAAGTTGGGGGGGAGGGGAAGGGGGTTTGAGGGGGGGATGGGTGGGGGGTGTTTTTTATATATTTGTACTTTTATAAAACTTTTCAATAAAAAAAAAAAGAAAGTTTCCTGACTTTAATCATAAAGGTGAATGCAAATTATGTTTGCTTTTGGATGCAAAATTATTCAGTTATTGCTTCTTGAATAACTCCATAACCTGGAATGCACCCAAATATTAAAAAATACAATCTTTTGGGGAAATGGCATTTGCATAAAAATGTGCCTAGTAAGACATCCATAGAGGATATATGATAAAATAGATGTCTCCAAAGAAGCAGAGATGGCTTTGCATTGAGATCGGCCAGATGGTGTTTTCTGGCTGGCAAAGTCTCTTTGGAAAAAGGAGAGATCGCCAGATCTGGACAACTGCTTCTCATGAGTAGACAGCAGGAACAGAGGTTTTTGTGGTTGATTTGTGACTTGAGCTGTTGGCAGTCTAGGGATTCTATCTAACCTCACAGTCATAACATAGCCTTTATGGAGATAAGGTTCACCTTGTCTTACTTCTTAATCATTTTTAATCATTGCTTTTTAACTGCTTTTTAGTCATTAGGAACCTTTGTAAGAGCAAGATTTTAGAGCACTAGGTGAATCTTCTTTAATCCTTAGAAAAAGGAGATTTAAATACAGAGTCCCTTTGGGCAGCAAGATAAGGAACATATGAATTTAATAAATATATACATGGATACATATTTAACTCTTAACCACAGTTGTACTATTTTGGCTATGCTATTACAGACCTGAGGTCATAATGACCTCTCTAGCTGCTGGCCGTAGTTCAGGTAATTGCACTACAATATTGTGACTAGTGGTTCTGGATCTATTGCTGTTGTGATCTAGGCTTCCTGAGTCATTAAAACACAGAAGTAGTCCCAAAAACCTCTTTTATTGCCACAGCTGTGAATTATGTTCATTCACAGCTGAGTCCTAATTAGTTGCAAGAAGTCCTTTGGGATAATCACCAACCTTTATCTCCCTTGACACACTGCTAAAGACCTACTTGGCAAAGCCACATGGAGTCCAGAATCAAACCCAGATGCCGACTGGGAAGAATTAACAATGTTGCTTTCCTGCAAAGGGCCCGTGTGCCATTGCTCCTCTTTTAAGCCTTATGGGAGGGGCCAATCATCTCCAGAGTTTTCTTCCGAGTCATCACTTTAGTTTTAACTGTTCTTGCCTTCTGGCAGCTCTGTGCATGCACAAACTAGGAACAGGCTCCTCCTGTTCCTCTGCCTCCTTGATGTCCGACTTTGGAGGCTCCGGAGTCCACACATAACTCCCAGATGGCCCTGGCCCCATCTCTGCCTCCAATGCAGAGCCCTCATCCAAGCCTTCCCCAGATTCCAGGACTGTCCCATGTTCCTCCCTAGCCTTCTCACTGTCTGACTCCGCTGCCAGCTCCACAGGCTGCTGATAGACCAAAACACTTGCTTCCAAAAGGTACAGAAGACCATTTGAATTGAAGACCATTACAATTACAAATAATTGTAAATTATTTCATGACATAGATTGTACCTGGTCATCAATTTCATCAGGAGCTTCATCATTGTTAATGTCAGTATCGGCGGCGGTGGTGGGTTCCTGCTCGTCCATTACAAAATTTTCATTGCAATCTGATTCCACTTAACTCCACTTAACTTAACTCCACTTAACTCTCTACTTCTTCATACTATGTTAGAACAGTTTCTTTGAAGTTTGGGTTACCAAATCATACTCTTTTTGGCAGAAAACAGGCCCAGAGATTATAAAAATTATACATGTTAACAAATATCTGCAGTCAAAATGACTGCAATTCAAATTCAAAGGCCACTACAGAAAATACCAAGTAACATAAGTGCGATGCAGCATACACTCTTACTGGCAGGAAAACAGAAGCTATTCGCAACCAGAATGGTCCATTTCTAAAAATAGGGGTGTTCCAAACATTTTGGAAAACTGTTGTGGTCACTATGACCGCAGGTCTGTGGTTATGGGTTAAAGACTTTTTTTTTAAATAATTAGTGAAAAGCTAATAAGAACATTGATTTTTGGAAAGTTGCAGAAGGGTTAACAATTCAGATGGAGTTGAAATAAAATTTTGAACTTAATTCTAAGTACCCTTCCCATGGGAAAACCTTTTATGCAGCATAATAGGAATAGACTTTGAAGTTTGGACACTAGAGAGACCCAAATGGAACCAAAAATTACAATTAAGGAGAGGAATATTTAACTTTGATTTACTAATATAGACTGAAGCAAAATATTTTTACATTGGATGTACTGAAGTATATGGACAATGGACCCAAACAATATTTAAAATATATACCATCATAATTAGACTACGGAAAAAAGGAACACCTTTTACTGCATAAGACTCAAACTAATTTGAAAGGGGAACAAAAAATGACAGGCTACACAAATATTGAAAAAGATGCAACACTAGATAAGAGCCTGGTGGCGCAGTAGACTAAGTGCTGTTAAAGTAGCATATATATATATGGTGGTGAGCCACCCTGAATCTCCGGAGAAGGGCAGCATATAAATCAAACTAATAAATAAATAATAAATAAATATAACAGAGATCAGTGGATCTCATCATAATAAAAAATGATATACAAATAGCAAACCAAAAGAGTGAGCGGGTTAAATCTCCTATATTTACAAAACAAAACAAAAAAGTTCTGAAGTATGTTCTGGGAAGGAACAAAGGCACAAAGAAAAAATAATTAAAAAAATAAAATTCAAGGACAGGATTTGAAGGGTCTAAAGATCAAGATTGTTAAAAGTAAAAAAGAAAGAATATGAAGTTGGTTTATTTGATTCAGGTTGATTAATGTTAAGATGGATATGTTGTTATCTCTGGTAACCCTTAATGGAGTTTTATTAATTGTACTAGTCACGAAGATGTTCCTTTTCACATTGATTTCATGAAAGGTCTTCAAATATTTTTACTTAGATGACATAAAATTAACAAACAATGCAGAGGATCAAATGCTATAATGTTTGTTCCCCGAAGCTCAGTGCTTGGATATCATTTGGTATCCCCTGTGTTATAAAGAGCCGGGGTGGCGCAGTGGTTAGAGTGCAATACTGCAGGCTACTTCTGCTGATCACCAGCTGCCAGCAGTTTGACAGTTCGAATCTCAGCAGGCTCAAGGTGGACTCAGCCTTCCATCCTTCCCAGGTCAGTAAAATGAGGACCCAGGTTGTTGGGGGCAATAGGCTGACTCTGTAAACCAATTAGAGAGTAAATCACTGTGAAGTAGTATATAAGTCTAAGTGCTATTGCTATTGCTATAATCAGAAGACAGACCTGTCATTCAGGCAGACCAGACAGAAAACACAACCAGATGAGCTAATTCTACATTATTGTAAGGCTACATTAACAGAACATTGCAAGTCTGAAATTACAAACCTTCCATAATCTACTTTACGGCCTGAAAACTTGTGTGTGTGTGTCCCTTCTGAACCTTTTTTTCTCCACCTATATGTTAATATATATTGCTAGTCCCATGTATGGAATGGAATGGAAAATTCTTTATTGGCCAAGTGTGATTGGACACACAAGGAATTTGTCTCCAGTGCACAAGCTCTCAGTGTACATGCAAGCAACAAAGTGATAAGTCATAGATCATAAATCATAAGATACAATCATAAATCATAAGATACAAACAAAAAGTTATAAATCATAAAATACCAACAGCAGAAGGTAGTAGGAAAGAGGAGAAGATGAGAAAGATAAAAAGATGAAGAAGAAGAATAGCAGTACAGTGCATGCTCACATTTTCAGTGCTGGGCGGTACCGGTTATTAATTCATGTGCCGCCCACCTCTGCATAAGACAGTCCTGTGGGAGTTAGGTGCTGCAGAGTGCAAAGTGATGGTGTGTGTGTGTGTGGTGGGGGGGAACCTACCTTGTTTCTAATTATTTTGGCATGCAATGCCTTATAGCAGCTTCCTTAGGGGAGAAGTTGAAATAGTTTATGTCCAGGATGAAAGGGGTCTGTAGATATTTTTTTCAGTCTTATTTCTGGTTTGTGCAGTATATAGGTCCTCAATGGAAGGCAGGTTGGTTGCAATTGTATGTTTTTATAAATAAATAAATAAATAAATAAATAAATAAATAAATAAATAAATAAATAAATAAATAAGTAAGTAAGTAAGTAAGTAAGTAAGTAAGTAAGTAAGTAAGTAAGTAAGTAAATAAATAAAACACCCATTATGCAGCTGTGGGCTATGGCCTCTGTTATCTGACTGCTTCCTAGGCATCATCTCTTCCTCCCATTTCCCACAGTGGTTGCCACATACCGTTACAGTATCCTGTCTTTTTTTCTCCTTTGCCTCCTGTTTGCTGTAGATGGGAAGATAAATATAAATAGAAAGTAACATTTGCCTCAACCCCACTTAGTGCCTTAATGCTGGTAATGTTTGAGGGGATACGTTTCAGAAGAGCTGAGCATCACCTTGGAGACCGAGTTACGGATTTTCTATGAAGCAGCCTGATTCAATTTGGTGTTTAGTTTTCCTTTCAAATGGTCTTTTGTTCCCCTTCAAACTGAGGTGAAGTGCATTGACCAGACTCTGTTCTGTTAACATGTACTACCTTGCCTTCTTGGAACAGCAATTTGCGCGCACCGAAGTTGCTCCAATCTTGTCAGCTCTGATGAGACAAGGACATAAGTTGCAGACATTGTCACTGCGTATCAGACAGATTCATCACTTCAGTCTTGGCCTGTCAAGGTCTCAGTAGGTTTTTGTAATGACTTAGTAAAAGCCTGTGAAAATAAATTCATTGTGTGCAAAGTTGTCGGCTGACTCTACTCTCAGAATCCCAGATTCATATTCATTCATTCTCTCTCCCCCCCCCCCCTCTCTCTCTCTATGTGTGTGTGTGTGTATGTGTGTGTAGGTCTTTGGTTATGTGTGTGTGTGTGTGTGTATAATTTTTTGTTTTTGTTAAATGAATATTTATATAATTGCTTATTAGGAATGGGAAGTTACGTCTAGCAACATAAATTTTGGACTCAACTGTAAGGACTACCTGAATTAAAAAGGCAGGATAAAAATCTAGTCATCATCATGTCAATGCTGCTATCTGCCTACTTGCATCAAACATTGGAGTTCAAGTGGCTAGAGGATTGCAAGCAGCTGGAGTCCTCAAGTTACAACAATTTGGTTAGCAACTGTTTGAACAGCACTGAAAAAAAAAGTGACTTATACTTACAACCATCACAGAAGCCCCTGGGTCATGTGATCAAAATTCAGACATGCATGTATTTATGAAATTTGCAGCTTTATGGGGTCATGGGATCTCCATTTGCGATCTCTGGAAACAAAGTCAGTGGGGGATACCAGATTAACAACTTCATGACTCACTTAACTGCAGTGATTCATTTAACAACCAGGGCAAACACAGTCATAAAACCGGAATTTTGCAATCCAGTGTTTGGTGCACACGTTGATTGTAGCAGTGACATGATGATGATTCGATTTTTACCCTGCCATTTAAATCCTCACTTAACAACCATTTTGTTTAGCAATGGAAATTCTGGTCCCAATTATGGTCATAAGTCAAAGACTATCTGTAAAATGCATAATGGCATCCTTCTCTCTGGGTTGTCTATCGTGGTTTGCTCTGGTTGCCAATGGTTGGTGTTTTGTCGAGATTAACCATAGAGGCAGGAATGGTATTCATTTATCTTCCCTACCGGTTTGCAAGTGTGAGCATATACGTGGCCTTCTATGTGTTTTGCTGGTGTGCATACCTCCCACACATGCACTTTGCCTGAAAAACATGCCTAAATGGGATGGCATAGAGCCGGGGCATGCCCACTCGTGATTTCCGCTACCAGTTCGGGCAAACTGATCCGAACCATCTGAATACCACCTCTACATAGAGGTAATTTTGCGGATTTTGTACCACTCTGTTTTCTGCTTTGATACAGGTGAGTTCTTGACACAATAATTATAATGCACAAATCTATTAGGAGTGGAACAGAATAAATGCTAGTAATAAATTAAATAAAACAATATTGAGTTACTGAGAATGGAAGGAATTCCACTGAGCCCTCATATATAGCCAAACTTGCCTTGTTTTGTTTTTATTTTTTTACTGAGAAGTAAGTCAAATTGAATTAAATGGTAAACTGAACAAGAACTAACGGGCAATTCTGTCTCAATGTGTTTAATGCTTGGAGAGATGGAAGAAAACATGCAAGGCCACAGAAGCAACAGAGAGGAAACTTATGTTTTTAATTCTCTTTTTTGCCAGGGATAGTTGTGTTTTCTGAAAATATGATGCTTTTAAAACGTACAAAAGGACATAAGGAAAAAGGATGCTGGAGACCCAAACTGTTCCTTATTACCCAGCTGCCTTTTATGCTTTATGTTATGAAACAAAACGTTTTGAGAATTGCTGTGAGGAAACCAAATAAGTAAAGTAAATCTGCAAAATATGCATTCCCCAATAAATCTGGGGAAAAAAAACATTTTAATGTGCCCATGATGTAAATATGTTTTATTTCATAATTACAAAGAGATTTTCTTCTGAAACCTTACTATATCCAGATCGCAACTGTTCAACGCTCATGATCACCCACAAAATAAAGTATGCAATCTAGTTCCCAAGTGAACCGAGACACCCATTTTAAATAAAGTATTGTTTCTATAAGAAATTAAGAATTGTAGTCCAAAAGAAGCCCAGCTCAGACCTTATTTCAACATGATCATTCAACAATGATAATGCCCACACAATGCCCATATAATTCACATTGTTCATTCTCTCAGTTTGGTTTTAACTAAAAGAATATGAAAAGAAATATAATTCCAGAAGTGCCATGCACACAGTTCTGCCATATTTTTGTTCCTTTCCTTGCCCCACTACCATCCTTTGTGTTATATGCAATTCTACATCTTGCAGAATCACTAAATCCATATCCACAGAAAATCACTTGCAGGGGAACCTGATTTTGATGGGTCCAAATCAGTTCACTGCAGGATGGAAGCGTCTTCATTGAAGGAAAATCTTCCATGCTGTATTAATCTAATACTGCTCCAGTGTGAATTGAATCATAAGAGGTTTTTTTTTTTTCAACTCCCAAGATAAGAAACAATGCTGAGAACTAATCAAGGAAACAAGAAACCTAGAACTAGGGAGAAATTTCCTGACAATTGGAACAATTAATCAGTTGACTTGCCTCCAGAAGTTTTGAATGCTCCAACACTGGACATTTTAAAGAAGAGATTGGACAACCTCTTTGTCTGAAATGGTATAGGATTTCTTGCTTGAGTAGGGGGCTGAACTAGAAGACTGCCAAAGTCCCTTCCAACTCTTTTGTTCTGTTACTCTGTTATTGCCACCACACCTAGCCAACAGTCATGGTTAAGGGAGGATCGGAACCAGGGATGAAACTCAGCAGGTTCTGACAGGTTCTGAAGAACTGTTAGCGGAAATTTTGAGTAGTTCAGAAAACTGGCAAATACCACCTCTGGCTGGCCCCAGAGTGGGATGGAAATGGAGATTTTGCAGTATCCTTCGCCTGGAGTGGGGTTGGAATGAAGATTTTGCAGTATCCTTCCCCTGGAATAAGGTGGGAATAGAGATTTTGCAGTATCCTTCCCCTGCCACGCCCACCGAGCCACACCACGCCCACCGAGCCACACCCACAGAACCGGTAGTATGAAAATTTTGATTTCACCACCGATTAGAACCTATGTTCCTAATCCAAGTACCTACAGAATGTCCCATACTGGATCTTCTTATGACTACACAGGCAGGTTTTTTTTCTTGAACTTTTCACTTTTTGCCCTTCCACCCATGTCCTTTTTTTCTGTAATTTTTTTTTCCTGGATTAAATCTTCCTTTACCTACCTCTGTTTCTCTTCTCCACAGTGACTGATTTTTCTTTGCTTGCTTTGTTTCCTATTTTATTAGTGATCCTTCATTAGTATTTAGATGATTCATTAAAAAGTTCTGCAATATTGCAGGAGCCAAATTAGAAACTGGGAGGCAGACAGCAAATAGAGGCAATTCTGAGATAATGGAAATACTAGTGACTTTAAAAAAAAACAAACTGGTAGAAATTCTTATTTGATTGAAACAGTGACAGTTTCCATCTCAATGTCTAAAGACAAGAGCTTCCCGTAACATTGTCCCCTAATCAAGAACTGTTGATATATAAATGGTCTTGGAGAAACAGAGATTTTGTTTAAGATGATTCTTTCCTACTTAATGCAATCTATCAACAATCCATCTACAAAATTCCTGAACTCAGGATTCTTTCATTTTAAATCTTCTTTAAATCTCTGTTACTATTTTTTTTTTTTTTGGTAACTGAAGTTGCGGGGGAGTGCATTAGAAGTCATTTATAATTCTGAGTTGAGTTTTCAATGTGCACTTTAGATTATTATTAGCTTCAAGTACCTCTTTTTTTCAATTTTGTCTTTTAAAACATCCTTAGGCTTAAAAGTCTTTCATATTTGGTTAATGAAGTTTGATGTTCATATATTTGGTTAATGAAGTTTGATGTTCCAGTAAGACAGTTCTGGGACTCAGGGAGATTTCAGATGTCCATTTATTTCCAAACTTAATCATGTGGTTTATTCCACTTGAAAGGACTGGATGGATGTTTTATTGTAAGGTCAAAGGACAAGAAGCATCAGCCCAAGTACTTAGGTCGTGGGTCATATTTCCTTTGAGCCCCAATAGCAACTAAGCAGATATTGAAAGGATTGAATTAGTAGTACATAGTGATTGCACCATCTGAGAGAGCTTGGCTCTTGGGAATTTACCATCATGTTAATTATCTTAGCTAGGTTTGGTTGGAGTCATATCATAAAGATTTTTTTATGTTCTTAAAAAAATGATAGTAATAATAGAAACAATAGCATAAGGAAAGAAAAAATGTTTTAAACAAATGCAGTAAAAAATAGAAGTTAAGCTTCAGTTCAGTTTTGGTCGCCCCAATGTAAAAAAGATGTGGAGACTCTAGAAAGAGTGCAGAGAAGAGCAACAAAGATGATTAAGGGATTAGAGGATAAAACATATGAAGAACAGTTGCAGGAACTGGGTATATCTAGTTTAATGGAAAGAAGGACTAGGGGACATATGATAGCAGTCTTCCAATATCTCAGGTTGCCACAAAGAAAAGGGAGTCAAGCTATTCTCTAAAGCGCCTGAAGGTAGAACAAGAAGCAATGGGTGGAAACTAATCAAGGAGAGAAGCAACTTAGAACTAAGGAGAAATTTCCTGACAGAACAATTTATCAGTGGAACAACTTGCCTCCAGAAGTTGTAAATGCTCCAACACTGGAAGTTTTTTAGAAGATGTTAGATAACCATTTGTCTGAAGTGGTATAGGGTTTCCTGCCTGAGCATGGGGTTGGATTAGAAGACCCCCAAGGTCCCTTCCAACTGTGTTATTCTATTCTATTCTATTCTATTCTATTCTATTCTGTTCTGTTCTGTTCTGTTCTGTTCTGTTCTGTTCTGTTCTGTTCTGTTCTGTTCTATTCTGTTCTATTCTATTCTATTCTATTCTATTCTATTCTATTCAAATTATTTTGCACCAGAGTGAATATTGTGGAAGAACACATTTTGGAAGATGTTTTCCTAATTTAAGATGGAAATCTAATATAGAGGAGGCATTATTTGTGTGCTTGATGGAGACAGATTACAATGGATATTTTCAGTTTCATTCTGCATTTTACCAAGACGACTATCACCCTCTTGCTTACATTATACTGATTACAAAGTGTTCGTATTTGGTCTGAAGAAGTGTGGGCTACGCTCGGTTCTGCCTGAAGACTGCAGGGCTGAAATATATCACTAATTATGTAGTTGTTAGTCTCAGTGGGTGGGAGAGCAAAAAAATGTTAATCAGCTTGAGACTTTTTGCCATTAATTAAAGTAAGCTTTCTATGATTTAATATGATGTTGATGATTTATGCTACAACAAAGCTGATCTGCTCAGAGGTTTAACGGAATTTATTTTATCACTGCCGGAGAACTGAACTTTCTGCATCTTGCTTTGAAGTGTGTTGCACTGGAATGGATTTGTTCTTCAGGAAATAGACATAAATATATCTATTTATGCATAATAATATGCATAAAAGCACCCCTCCTTTATTAATATCTCCCTCCCCCCCCTCTCTCTCTCTCTGTGTGTGTGTATAGTGAGATACACAGAGGAGCTGTATTTCTGTCTGTCTCTCATAGAGATACATAGGCAAGAAGCAACACAGAGGAGCTTTATTTCTGTCTATCTCTCATAGAGATACATAGGCAAGAAGCAAATTTCCTTAGTTTCCTTTCCTGACAATAAAAACAAGGAATCAGTGGAATGGCTTGTCTCCAAAAGTTGTGGGTGCTTCAACACTGGAAGTTTTTAAGAAGAGATTGAACAGCCATTTGTCTGAAATAGTATATGGTTTCCTGCCCGAGCAGGGGATTGGAGTAGAAGACCTCCAAGGTCCGTTCCAACTATATTGTTAGTGTTATTTGACTTCTTTCCATGAGAATCTGCCTGCCAACTCACAATTCAGTTTGCAATCAACTAGCATTTTGAGATCATTTTCACAAATATAATTATCCAGTGTGGTATCCCTCAGATTGTCCAGTACTATAAAAGTGTGGTTGTCCAAGCAGAAAGCCAAAAGACTTCAAAAGATCTTGGATTATTAATTTTTAACGAGAGTCGAACATCCTTTCTCTTCTCTTTCATTCTTTGCCCCCCTCCCCCATTTCTAGATCTAACCTTTTTCTAAAGATAAAGTCCCCAGTCCAGCATAGCATTTCTTGGATGAGTGCTTCAAGCAATCAGGCCCTTCCTTCCTTCCTTCCTTCCTTCCTTCCTTCCTTCCATCCATCCATCCATCCATCCATCCATCCATCCATCCATCCATCCTTCTCAAGACCGAGATCTTTGCCCTCCTCCCCCATTTCTAGATCTAACTTTTTTCTAAGGATAAAGTTCTCAGTCAAGGATAGCATTTCTTGGATGAGTGCTCCAAGCAATCAGGCCCTTCCTTCCTTCCTTCCTTCCTTCCTTCCTTCCTTCCTTCCTTCCTTCCATCCATCCATCCATCCATCCATCCATCCATCCATCCATCCTTCTCAAGACCGAGATCTTTGCCCTCCTCCTCCATTTCTAGATCTAACTTTTTTCTAAGATAAAGTCCTCAGTCAAGGATAGCATTTCTTGGATGAGTGCTCCAAGCAATCAGGCACTTCTTTCCTTCCTCCCTTTCTCCCTCCTTCCTTCCATCCATCCATCCATCCATCCATCCATCCATCCTTCTCAAGACCGAGATCTTTGCCCTCCTCCTCCATTTCTAGATCTAACTTTTTTCTAAGGATAAAGTCCTCAGTCAAGGATAGCATTTCTTGGATGAGTGCTCCAAGCAATCAGGCACTTCTTTCCTTCCTCCCTTTCTCCCTCCTTCCTTCCCTTCCTTCCATATTCAGACTCAGAACAAAATTAGGTTGAATCTCATATAAGCTATTTTGACTTCCCAGAGGTAAGAAGGAACACAAATGAAAATGGGATGAACTATCAAAGTTTGATTTTGAAGGGGAGAATAATAAGTTAAAGGTTCCCCTTGCACATATGTGCTAGTCCTTTCCGACTCTAGGGGGCGGTGCTTATCTCTGTTTCAAAGCAGAAAAGCCAGCACTGTCCGAAGACATCTCTGTGGTCAGTGGCCGGCATGACTAAATGCCAAAGGCTCACGGAACGCTGTTACCTTCCCACCAAAGGTGGTCCCTATTTTTCTACTTGCATTTTTTACGTGCTTTCGAACTGCTAGGTTGGCAGAAGCTGGGACGAATAATGGGAACTCACCCTGTTACGTGGCATTAGGGATTCAAATCGCTGAACTGCTGACCTTTCAATTGACAAACTCAGCATCTTAGCCACTGAGCCACCGTGTCCCATGTCCCTCAAAAGTTTAATTTTGAAGGGGAGAACAATAGAGAAACCTATATTTAATCAGAGGTTCTTCTCCCTCCATTGTCAAACCACCAATAATAGCAGCAGCATTTTATGTTCAGTGATAAGGTAGAAAGAAGAGCTACAGACAATTGGTTAGAAAGGATATTTAGATAAAATATATGGTTTAGAAATTGGAATTACCTTAAGAAATCAATTTTATTAACTGATTGAGGTACACATTAATAAAAATGCCCCATAAAGTTCTAAAATAAAATCTATTATTCTTTTTAATGAAGCATTGACCTGTAGAAGGATTTAAAATTTTGTGCCTTTCCATTCATTGCAAATCTCGATATCCATTTTTCACTAATATTACATGACATTTCAGGTCTGATGGAAAATTATTGTTACCGGCTTCACTTTCTATACTAATATGATCAATTTGTTTTCTAAGAGCTAAGCCATTTTTCGTTTTCACTAGGTACTGCTGATGGCTAGGTCATTTTCACCCCAACATTTATTAGATAAGGCAGCTAATGGACTAGTGGAATCATTAATTACTTGCCCCTACGAAGTAAGTTTGACATATCTGAAGTTGATGGAAAATGCCCTTGTTCTCCAGACTCTTAGGGATCTGGATGAGAAAGACTCTGTGAAGCAGATTCAGGAGACTGGTGAGAAGAACAGAGTGAGGAAACATCGTTTTGAAGGATAAAACTAATAGAGAGGCCTCCCAACAGAGATGGGAAGTAAAATACAATACAGGTAGTCCTTGACTTACCACCACAATTGAGCCCAAAATTTATGTTGCTAAGTGAGACATCTATTTGCCTCATTTTTACGACCTTTCCTGCCACAGTTGTTAAGTGAATCATTCCAAATCATATAATCCAGGGGTGTCAAACTCAAGGCCTGGAGGACGAATGTGGCCTGCAGGGTGCTTAGATCTAGCCCACGAGGCCGCCCAGGAAACAGTAAAGGACTGCAGTGCCTCTGCCAGCAGAAATGGAGATTGGTAGGAGCTGCGTACGGCTCTCCTGAGCTCTGTTTTCGCTGGCAGAGTGCAAGAGGCCGTGACAGCTAAAAATGGAGCTTGGGAGACCGTTTTTGCTGGCAGAGTGCTTGGGCCTCCACAGATGCCCCCTGCCCCAAGTGATGTTGAACTAGCCATGCCCACCCTGGCCATGCCCATCCCAGCCCCCCAAGGTCCAACAAAACCCTGATGCAGCCCTCAATGAAATCGAGTTTGACATCCCTGATATAATCCTTCATCTGGTTGAATGGCTGTTATGGTCACCCAGAACCTCAGAAAGGTCCCTTTAATAAAAAGATCCTAATCTGCCACTAACTAGACATTTTTACAAAATAGAACTCAGCACTCAATAGTCTTCCCTTTAATCTTTTTTCTCGAAGAATATACTCACAATTATGGACTTACAACCACAATTGAGCCCAAAAGTTATGTTACTAAGTGAGAAATTTGTTAAGTGAGTTTTGCCTCATTTTATAATTTTTTTTCCCTGCAACATTTCTTAAGACAGTCATTGCACTCGTTAAGTTAGTAACATGGCTGTTAAGTTAGTAACATGGCTTTTAAGTGAAAAACGGCTTCCCCATTGACTTTGTGTGTCAGAAAGTTGCAAAAGGGGATCATAGGACCCGGTGGTGAAATGTAAAATTTGTTACTACTGGTTCTGTGGGCATGGCTTGGTGAGGAGTAATGTGACTGGGTGGGCTTGGCCAACTTTTTTTTTTTTTTTACTTTTAAAAGCAATTTTTCTACAATCTCTTCAGCCGAAGAGGTTGTAAAAAGAAAAAAAAAAAGCTTTTAAAAGCCTCTCCCGATCAGGTAACTCAGCTGGGATCGTCAGAGGCTTTTAAAAGCATTTTTTTCTACAACCTCTGAGGTTGTAGAAAAAAATGCTTTTAAAAGCCTCTGACGATCCCAGCTGAGCCATGTGATGATCAGAGGCTTTTTTTTTTAACTTTTAAAAGCATTTTTTCAGCCGAAGAGTTTGTAGAAAAAATGTTTTTAAAAAGAAAAAAAAAAAAGCCTCTGATGATTGCATGGCTCAGCTGGACATTGGGAGGGTGGGGCGGGCAGGGATTTTTGCTACCAGTTCTCCAAACCACCCATTGCCATCGCTACCGGATCAGATGATCTGGTCTGAAATGGGAGCATTTCACCCCGATAGGACCCCGGGACAGAGCAACTGTCATAAATATGAATCAGTTGCCAAGCATCTGAATTTTGATCACATGACTGTGAGGATGCTGCAATAGTTGTAAGTGTGAAAAATGGTCATAAGTCACATTTTTCAGTACCGTCGTAATTCTGAACAGCCACTGAATGAATAGTTGCAAGCCTAGGATTACCTGTAAACAAGTAACCTTCATATTTGAATCCCTCTGAATAATGCCCAATGGTTGTGGAATCTTGGTGTTTAATAGGGAGGAATGGACTTGATTCCAGCCTAAAGTTTTCCAGAAAAAGATCCATATAGCTACAAAATGGAGAAAACCATATTATAGAGCAGTGAAGGCGAACCTTGAGCAAAGCACTTCACGCACGCCTGCATCCTCATCAGGGCCACAACCCCAGATAAGGTACTTTTAGTTTAGTTTAGTTTAGTTTAGTTTATTAAATTTATATACCGCCCTTCTCCTAGTGGACTCAGGGCGGTGCACAGCCAGGAATAAAAACACTTCAGTACGAAATTTAAAATTTGTAAAAGAATTAAATAATTTTTGGCCCAGAAAATTTAAAAAACCAATAGGCAATTTAAAATTTGAAACCCATAGACAATTTAAAAACTAAAAAAAGGGTGGGGGGGGGTGTTACGCCAGCCCTGCTTGACAAAATAAAAAAAGTTTTTAGGGCACGGCGAAAAGCCCGGAGATCAGGTATCATATGGATCTCAGGGGGCAAATCGTCCCAGAGGGCTAGAGCTGCCACAGAGAAAGCTCTCCCCCTGGGTGTCGCCAGCCGACATTGCCTGGCTGACGGCACCCTGAGAAGTTCCCCTCTGTGGGAGCGTACTGGCCGGTGGGAGGCTATCGGTGGCAGAAGGTGGTCCCGCAATTTCTGGTGCGTGCATGCGCGCTGGCCAGCAAATCTTCCGGTTACTGCCATGCATGTGCATCAACTGGCCGGCGCTCATGCTCACGCCGGAAAATGGAAGACCAGCTCTTCTGGTTCCTGGCCCTGCTGCATGCACAAAGGCCAGCTGATTGTAACATGCACATGCATGCCAGATACCCAGAAGAGAAACAGGCGATGTCACGTGTGCCAGGTGACATGGGTCCGCACGCCACTTCAGACTCGCATGCGATAGGTTCGGCATCATGGTTATAGAGTTTGGCTGTAAACCACCCTTATATAATAGTAGCCATGGGTTACTGTTTATATTAACTAGGTCAACTTTTCCTTCGCAGATAAGTAAAATCTTCTTCGGGTTGAACTCTTGGTTCTTGGAAACATTCCTGTAGCATTGTTGAAAATAATACAAAAGAACTTTTAAGATCAGAAACTTCCGGGTGGTCTCCCCTTCAAGTACCAACCAAGCATGATCCTGCTTAGCTTCTAAACCCAGAGAAGATTGTCCCAGTGCATCTAAAATTAGTAGAAAGATGTAACTCTTATTTCAATAGACATAAAATATAAGGTTACGGGTTTGTATTATTTTTCCTGAATATATGCTTCCATGAAAAGTTACATTCTAAATTGTTTAAATTTTAAAGCCTTCTTTAAAATTGCCCTAGGAGGTAGAATCTCAGCTTGGGACCTTGAGTATATCAGTTGTTATCTACAGCAGAGAACGGGTATCTCATCCATAAATCAAGATATAGACATTTTTTTAATACCTTCAAGGGCCTTGTGGAACTGTTAGGTTTATGAATAAATGCAAGCACATTCATCTTTGAACATTCTGTCTGTGTGAAGTCTAAAATCATAGTACAAAGATGAAACAGTACATTTTGTTCAGATAAATAGCTAGATGGTAGACATTTGAATAATTCAGCATGATTGGGAAGCATATAATCTGCAGGAAAGCACTAAGATTCCACTTTAAAAACCCCTTGAAACCTCATGAAAAACCTCAATAAACATTTTATTTAGCAACTGCTTAAATTTATGTTCTCTGCGTTTCGGTACAGCCCCCTCTTTAGTCTTTTTGTTTTACTTGTCTGATTTGTGTTAAAGACTTTCCTAAAACAAAATATCTATTGTGCTTAGCCTTTATCTAAAATTGTTCTCCATGAAATAATGATAGCCAAGAATGGTCCCATTTTGCCAAGAATGGTCCCAGTGATTCGGAAGTTTCACAATAGGGCCATGAATACATTTTCAAAAGCAATTGCTGGTTGTATTTGTATCCGTCATGCTAAAACAGCCATTTATCTCTGTGTTTGTAGGTGTATGGACTTGTTTCCCTCTGTCTCTCATTTCAATTAATTAGAATATGGATTTCTTAGACATATCTAGTTTGGTGTTCATTTGATGAGCTTCTTCCTTTCTCCATCTGCATAATAGTCCATACCACTGGAAGATGTTTCTGTGGCATGATACATTAAATATAAAAGTTAAGATAGTGGTCTTCCGGCTTGCACCACAGTGGGATCGGGCACGGAGAGCGGGTCTCTGCACTTCTGTGCTGAGTTCTCCCTGTTGGTGGGCTCCAAAAGGAGCCAAAGCGGCTTTGGAGGGGTGGTGAAGCAAAGAGGTATGCCCTGTGAGATCTTGGAGAGTTGCAGTTCTCCTGTTTGACAAGAGGCTTACTTTTCCTCTCAGCCACGATGAGGAGAAGAGATAGCCTAAGATGTCTTGGGTACCAGGGACCGGTTCTTTGGAGACAGGTTTTTCCACAGACTGAAGGGGGTGTGGTTTCACATGCTGCTTGCATCCCGTGGATGGGGATTCATTTGTTTGCGTGGCCCAGTTTCTGGCATGCTGCAGACCAATTCTGGTTCACAGACCAAGGGTTGGGGACCCCTGATCTAAGCCATTTTTTAATATGCATCAAGTAAAAGGGGGAAATATTTGATCACATGATAGCATCTGCCATCTTATTTTTTTGACCCACTCTTGATGCCCCTGTGTCTAGAAATAGAAGAGAAAATGAGATAAATTCTGAACGTTTAATCCATATATTAATTTAGATGTCTCAAATATCTAGAAATAAAAATGTATGCTAAGTTGCTTTTCCAGAAGATTGTGGTTAGATACTTCAATTCATGAAATTTGCAAATATGAACCCAAACAGGCATCCTAGGAAAATGTAGGAGAAAATGAATTTCCTGTATAAAATTATTTGTCAATGATATATTCACGAAAATGGCTACAGCGCTGAATGCATCCAGAGAAATGTTTGGCTGTAGCTGTGCCAGTATTTTTCTCTGTTGAAAGCATCAGTTGTTCTGTAAATGAATTTGAACAGTTTTTGTGAGAAAGGCAGTGAAAAATGAAATCACACATGCTTTGATGCTTTCAAGTCTGATAAATGAGATTCCTAAAAGAAAGGAAGATTATTTTTATTAATTAGTGAGAAGGCTATATCAAAACAAAGCACCACATCAAAAACAGAAAAGTAGGAATAGGTACAATTATTTCACCACTTTAAAATATGCTTATATAAATTAAGCAATCTCAGTCTGTCCTAAAAAAACAGTCTCTCATTTGGGTATCCCTAACCAAATTTGAAAGTGCAGTTCATTACATTTGTTACGAATGTAGATAATCTAATGTTAAGACCCTAGTGAACTGTTCTTAGTAGAAATGGATCTAGATCAGTGATTCTCAACCTGGGAAACTTTAAGATGCATGGACTTCAACTCCCAGAATTCCTCAGACAGAATTCCCAGCAATTCTGGGAGTTGAAGTCCGTGCATCTTAAAGTTGCCAAGGTTGAGAAACACTGATTAAGATACCGCATCCTTGCTAATACAGCTAGTCCTCAACTTACAACCACATCTGAGCCCTAACTTTGTATTATTAAGATAGAAATTTGTTAAGCCTCGTTTTACATTTTTTTCACCACATTTGTTAAGTGAATTGCTGCAATTGTTAAATTAGCAATACACTTGTTAAGTGACTCTGGCATTTATGCAACCGTCATAAATGTGACTCAGTTGTCAAGCATCCAAATGTAAATCATGTGACCATGGGGAATGCCACAATGGTTGTAAGTGTCAAAAATGGTCATAAGTAACTTATTCCATTGTTGTTGTAACTTCTAACAGTCACTAAACAAACTGTTTTAGTAGTCCTGTTGAGGACTACTGGTACATATCAATGCAAATCAAATCTAGCATGCACAATATCTTCTATAGTTGATGCATCACATATGCTTTCTGGATATGGTGTTTTATGGAGTTGCCAATATTTTACTACCATGTCTAAAACCTGTGTATATTTCGGCTTCCAGTTTGAATGTCTTTGGATAATAGCAGATAACAGCAGCCTAATATTTATCTATTGTCTTTTTTTTTTCAAATGTAGAAAATAAAGTTGCTATAGAATGTGGAGGGATGGTTGGTAAGATCAATGATTTTATGATTTTGAAAATAATAATAATAATAATAATAATAATAATAATAATAATAATAATAATAATAACAATAATAATAATAATAATAATAATAATAATAATAATAATAATAATAATAATAATAATAATAATAATAATAATAATAATATGATTGAATGGTTACATCCAGAAAGGTGAAGAACCAATGATTAAGGAAATAAATAAAGGAGGCCTTTTAAAGACAACTAAAACAAAAGCAGAAAATAAGAAAGAAGTAATTGAGCGAGCTGAAAATTGGAAAAGCAAAGCTCTGCATGGCCAATACTTGAAAAGTATTGAAGGCAAAGCTGACCAGAAACTAACTTGGAACTGGTTAAGATCAGGAGTAGTGAAAAAAGAAACAGAAAGCTTTATTTTGGCAGCTCAAGAACAAGCCCTAGCCACAAACTGCATGAAGGCAAAAATTCAACATGTTACCACCAACAGCAAATGCTGCCTCTGTAATGAGAAAGAAGAGACAGTCGACCATCTGATCAGTGGCTGCAGCAAAATTTCACAAACCGGCTACTTACAACGCCATGACTGCATTGCTAAGATCATTCACTGGAAATTGGGCCAGAAGTTTGGATTTGAGTACAGCAAAAGTCACTGGGAACATCAGGTTGAGAAAGTTTTAGAAAATGAGAAACACAAGATCTTGTGGGACTTTAGGATTCAGACTGACAGGCACTTGATCCACAACATACCTGACATAACAGTAGTTGAAAAGAAAAAAAGTATGGTTCATTGACATTGCAATACCTGGTGACACATGGATTGAAGATAAGCAGCAAGAAAATATCACAAAGTACCGGGACTTGCAAATTGAAGTTGAGTGACTGTGGAAAAAGAAATTGTGTGTTGTCCGGATTGTGTTTGGAGTCCTTGGAGCAATACCCAAAGGGCTACCCCGCTATTTAGAAATTCTAAATTTACCCGACTTGAACATTTTGACTCTACAAAAAACCACCTTACTCGGAACAGCTTACATCCTCCAACCATACCTTAACAGTTCCTAGGTCCTTGATTAGGACTCAAGCTGCTGAGCTATTAACCAGCCTCAAAGGCTGTGAATCTCACTAAAGATGAACTGATGATGATGATGATGATGATGGAAAAGTAGATAAGGAAAAGACCTGGTTATGGTTGACCAACAAAACACTAAAGAAAGAGACAGAAGGCTTGATTCTTGAAGCCCAGGAACAAGCCATCAGAACGAATGTAATCAAAGCCAGAGTAGAAAAATCTGCTGATGACCCCAAATGCAGACTCTGCAAAGAAGCGAAGCGAAATGAAACCATTGATCATATACTGAGTAGTTGCAAGACAATAGCTCAGACTGACTACAAACAACGTCATAACACAGTCGCTCAGATGGTCCACTGGAACTTGTGTCACAACTACCTTCTGCCTGTAGCAAAGAACTGGAGGGATCATAAGCCTGAAAAAGTGGTCGAAAATGAGCATGCTAAACTACTGTGGGACTTTCGAATACAGACTGACAAAGTTTTGGAACACAATACCCCGGATATCACAATTGTGGAGAAGAAAAGTGTGTAGATCATTGACATTGCCATACCTGGTGACAGCAGAATCGACGAAAAACAACTTGAAAAAGTCACCAGATATCAGGACTTGAGAATCGAACTGCAGAGACTCTGGCATAAACCAGTGCAGGTGGTTCCAGTGGTACTCGGCACATTGGGTGCTGTGCCTAAAGACCTAGGCAAGCACTTAAAACCAATTGGCGCTGACAAGATCACCATTGGTCAGCTGCAGGCCACCTTACTGGGATCTGCTCGCATAATCCGCCGATACAGCACGCTTGGGTAAACGCTTGGGAAGTGTTCGACTAGTGATTTGGGATACGAAATCCAGCATGGTCATCTCGTTTGCTGTGTATACTGTCATCATCATCATCATCATCATCGGTTCTAATAAGATATAAGGGGAGAGGGGACTTCCGGTGGCGCCTTCCTCGTTGGCGGCGGGCTTTCCATGCCCGCCGGTCTCCCGGCGCGTTAGAGCCGCCTCACAGCTGGCAGGCGGCTCGAAAAACCTGTTTCTCGCCGGGAGGAACAGGTAGAGCTTCTGGGGGTGAGGTAGAACCTCTTTGAGCCCCCCAGGAATTTTCCATGTCCTGGGGAGGGCTCAGAGGGATGGTTCCCTCCATACCCCCAGGGTATGCTCCGCGCCGAGAGGATCCTCTGCTAATTATTTAATTAGCGGAGCCAGACGTGGGAGCAACACCACAATTGAAATCACATTTGGAGCAAGCTGGAGAAGAGAAAAGAAAAATTCAAGCAAGTATGGATTTTTTCCTTAACGGAGTTTTTTTCGGAAGAGGAGGGGGGGGAAGGGGGAAGGAGAGGCAGAAAATTGAAAGTCTTTAAAATGGCGACAGGCTCTGCCTGAAAGGAAAGTGTCAGCGGAAATAGTCATGAAAGGAATATCCTGTTACAGACAAAGAACCCAAAGGAATAGAGGTTGATTTAAACAGATTTTTTCTACTCTTTTTTTTTTTTCTCTATTGAAGTAAGGAAGATTCTTTTTCTTGGGTTTTTTTTTTTAAAGTAAAGATGCCTAAACCTAAAGGAAGGGGGGGCTCCCCTTTGAACCAGATGAATAAAATTGAAATGTCTCATGTGCAGAGACTTACAGAACAGGAGTTAAAAGAGTTAATTACAAGGTCCTTAGAGAGTGTGGTAGATAAGATAAAAGGTTCACAGAAGGATCTTGAGGAACTGGTTTCTGGGAAATATGACCAACTAAATCAAATCATTGCTCAAGTAGCCTCAGATTTTTCAACAGCGCTGGCTGCAATGGGGAAGAAAATGATTGAGATGAGTAGTAAATTTGAACTTCAAATACAAGAGTTACAAATGAAACTCCTGGAAGCAGAGGCCAATAATCATAATATTCAGAATGATGTTATTATGCTTCAAATTAAGTCTATGGAATCTGCAATTAGATTGAGAGGGATAAAAGAAGATAACAGAGAAAACCGAAGGACAACTTGTGCAAAGGCCTTTGCAGAATTATTAAAGTTACAAGATGAACTAATTCTGGGCTCTATTGTGAAAGTTTATAGAGTTAACTCACGTTTGGCTAAACAAAGGAATTTGCCTAGAGATGTTGTTGTCTACTTCACTGATAAAAGACTGAGAGATGATATTCTACAAAAGTCTTATTCTGATAGATTGCAGGTAGCTGGCACACGAATCAGGGTCTTCAAAGAGCTACCTTCGAAGGTTTTAAAAGACAGGAAAGATTTTGATTTTTTGGTCAAGGAATTGAAGAGAAGTAATATCCTATTTAGATGGGACTTTCCAACTGGCATAATTTTTAGATATCAAGGTGTGAGACACTGTTTGAATACTATTGAAAAAGCAGAATATTTTTATCAAAATATTTTTATGGGAGCACCGAAATATCTCAAGAATAAAAAGTCAAAAACAGAGTTTGCACAATGTGAAAAGAGAGAAGAAAATCAAAGTGTGTTAAAAGTAAAAGGAGATTTTGGTGGTTGTCCAGAGGATTCTATTATGGATTTTTCAGATGAGAAAACTGAACACCCCAGTGTTTCTGGGGGATTACAAGACCTTGAACTGCTGCAGGAAGATTCAAAAAACAAAGTTTTACATCGAGATGACCAGCAGCAGAGGTCTAATATTTCTCAAGACATGGGGGTTGATGCTAATCGACAGGAATTAGAATCCAACGAAGAAATCCGACTGGAAACCACAGGTGATAAATTCAAACAGCATCGTGAATTGCTTGATACTGAATCGGAAACCATTGAAAGATTTGGAAAAAATGGATTAAGTACAATAACTGGTTAAAAGTTCATTCTAAACTGGATTAATTTTAAACTCACATATTAAAATGGATTATAAAAACTTTTACTATGAAGTTTATCCTGGATTGGACATGATATCCTGAGTTTTGATAGATTGCTGCAAAGCTAGCAGCGATCATTGGTTACCCAATTATATATTTTGGTGGAACATATCGTCTAGAAGAAGACTAAGAACTTGAAAACATTTTGTAACCCGAAGAGTTGAATTGCAAAGGGTGGCAGGATTTGAACTAATTTCAAAGGAACATCTGGGAATGCAGCTTTTGTTTGAAAGGCTGCAAAAGCCTATTTTTAGGTATAGTATAAGCTAGTTGGAATGATTTTTTCCTAGAGGAGTGAATACCTTCGTGATTGGATTTTACTTATATAAAGTCACTCGGGGGGTTGTGTGGAGAAATGTTTTACTTTGCTGATGGGGGCAGCGGCAAGATGAAGATTATTGAAGCGGATTTACGAGAGGAAATATATTTGACATCAATCAAGTTAAAGAGAAGATCGAAATTTGGATTATATAGACTGAGAAATGAATTAAATAAAAGACAATCCTTCTTTTGATATAACTGTATGATTATAACTATATATGCATATATATTTTTTGTGTTTTATGTTTTTGGGGTTTTTTTTTTTCTCTCTTTAGTTAAGGGTGTAGTTAGGATAGAACTATAATGGTGCTTTTAATTATAACTATTCTTTTTTTATTATAATATTGTTTAAATATATTAATGTTTGTTCTTGTTAGTTTGTTTTTTACTTTTTTGCCCTATTTCCTTCCTTCTCTTTCTTTTCCTCTTTCGAAATTTGTTTAATTTAGAATTTGAATATTTAATAATCTTTTTCTTTTTCCCTTGTTCTAAATTTTGTTTTTTTTTAAACTTGTAGCGGAAGTCAGGGGGGGGATAGGGAGGGAAAGGGTTGGGGAGGGACGATGGGAGGGGTAGGGGAGGGGGATTGGGGGGGGGAGAAAATGGAAAAATTTTTGTATTGTAAAACTCTTTCAATAAAAAAAAAAAAAGATATAAGGGGAGAGGGGTAATTTGTAACTTCAAGATCCCTGCAGGCAATAAACTACCTTGTTATAGAAACAAAACGCTTTGGATAGTTGTTGCTGAAGATTTCCACAATGTTACACTATTTGAGGAAGAAAACACATTAAAACTGTACTTAAGACTACAGTAAATTTAACAGATTACTGTTATCCATTGTTTGGTTTGGCATTTTGGACCTTTGCATTAAATAAATTTTGCACAAATAAACTGTTGAGTCAGTGTAAATATGATTTTAATAAGACCCAATGTTTTAGAAGTATTGGAATAGAAAGCACTATCAATAGGTGAGGATGATTTTTCTTCTAAGTATCCTTCACAGCATCTATGGAGATGCTCAGTCATCCAGGTCATAGTTGTCCCAAAGGTGCTTTTTTCAAGAGGCAACTGGAATGTCTTGTTTTTCTTTGAAGACATTTCACTTCTCATCCAAGAAGATATCTTTTCATACTTTTCTGACATTGAACACAACATTAATGAAACAAATTTAATGTGAGCAATTGAGAAAACCCATAACTCAGGAGTCAGCAACCTATGGCTCTGGAGCTGCATGTGGCTCTTTCATCTGCTGTGGCTCCCTGCTGCCAGTCAGCTCCACAATTGATAGGACTTTCAGTTAGGATAGGTAGAGGAAAAAGGATGCCGTGCTAGGAGGAGACACTATGGTGGAGGGAACCGGATTTCCGGTTAGCTGCAGAATTGGACGGGGGGCTTCCAGTTAGGGTTTTTGTGGCTCTTTGGGTGTTTAAGGTTGCCGACCCCTGCCTTAACTATTCCAATTATTGCAGACAATGTTATATGTTTCCTCCTTGATATCTTATCCTTTATGTACATTATTGGCCAAGGACCAGTCAACTATGATAGCTTTTCTATAGAAGAAATTTGTGCGGGGATATGCTGCTCAAAAGAGTTCGTATTTCATGATTTACCTGATATGCCCTTTCATCTTTCCCTATTTGGATACCAGTAGTCTTCAACTTATAATCACATTTGGGACCAAAATTAACCACAAGATGGTATGTTGTGTATGATAAGTATCGTATGACCATTTTTGCCATGTTTGCTAAGTGAATCATGGGATTGGTTTTTTCCCCCAAAATTTTATTTTATTTTATTTTGCATATACACATCAATGCATGGACAGTGTGGCACCTGGGAATCATACATTTTGGTGCAAATAAGAATAATAACATTAATCACATTTGTTACATCATCAAACTTATTGTTATGGTCCGCCAGCAGCCTGCGGAGCTGGCAGCAGAGTTGGACAGTGAGGAGGCTGAGGAAGAACATGGGCCAGTCCTGGTGGCTGGGGAAGGCCTGGATGAGGGCTCTGTGTTGAGGCACAGATGGGGCCATCTGGGAATGATGTGCGGACTCTGGAGCCTCCAGAGGCTGACAGCAGAGAGGCAGAGGAACAGGAGGAGCCTGTTCCTAGTGCACTCATGAGGAGAGCTGCCAGAAGACAAGAGCAGCTAAAGCAAAAAGGATGACTCGGCAGTAAGGCCAAGAGCTGATTGGCCCCTCCCATAAGGCTTAAAAGACCAGCAACGGCTCTTGGGCTCTTTGTCCGGAAACAACGTTGATAGATTTGTTTCTTGTCTTTCTGCATTTATTTCATGTCAGCGTCTTCTGCTTCTGAACTTTTGCCAAGAAGAGCCTTTGCAGTTTCCCACAGTAGAAAAAGGTTGTTAATAAGGCCGAAGAATTGTGTTATGAAGAATTTGTTTGGAATTAGTTTGGATTACACTGAGAATGAGTTAATTCTCAGCTGATCTAATAAAGTCTGTTTGTTTCGAACTGATTCTGATAATACCTACCTGGCCTGACCACACTTATATAATTTTAATGTTAATACACATATTTGTATTAAATTATAGTCCTTCATTATTTAATTATTCAATTTTTCAACATATTATTCTAATGCCAATCACAGTATTGTTTATACTTACATGATAATTCCATTATTCAATTTCTAATCTTCCCTCTAATTATTGCTTTTATCTGATTATATAAAAAAGTGTATATTAATAATCCCCCCTCTCTCTTATTTCTTTCTAATTTTTAATCATGCCACCATTATATTTAAAAAATAAAATTTCCTTTTTGCCCCACATCTCTTATCCAGATGAATACTTTAATTCTTTTTCATTTTCATTTTGATAAAAATCAATAATAATATTAATCATATTCATTACATTCATCAAGCTATTGTAGTTCTAATATTAATACACATATTTATGTTAAGTTTTGCTTCTCCATTATTTAATTGTTTGATGTTTCAGTATATTATTCCAATGCCAATCACAATATTATTTAAACATAGATACTAATAACACCATTCAATCTCTAATTTTCCTGCTTTGTTCTTGCTTTTTCATGGGATTGTTAAATAAATCTGGCTCCCCTCCCCCTTGACTTTGCTTGTTGGAGGTTGACTAGGAAGGTCACAAATGGTAATTTTATGACCCTGGGTCATAGTAACCAGTGGTGGTCTTCAGCTGGTTCTATCCGGTTCGGGCAAACTGGTAGCGGCAGCGGTGGGAGGCTCCGCCCACCCACCTGAATGTAATCACATCCTGTTTTTGATGCTCTTCACGTGTGTGGAAGGTGTCTAGGGTCTCAGTGTGCATGCTTACATTTGCGAACTGGTAGCGAAGGTAAGTGAATACCATCCCTGACAGCCACTATTGTAAATACTATGCCAATTGCCAAGTTGATTTCGATTACATGACGGAGTGGAGGTGCTGCACCAGTTGTAAGTGCAAGGACTGGTCTTAAGTCACCTTTTTTTCAGTGCCATTGTAATTTCAAACAGTCGCTAAATGAATGGTTGGGACAACCTATTAATGTACTGTTGGTGAAACCACAGAGAAAATGGGTATGAATGGGGTTTTATGACCACGACCCATTCCAGGAGTGCGGCTTTCTTCTTGTTTTTTTTTTTTCCTTCAGGTCAGATGCCAAGGCTGATGGAGCAAAATTTACTGCAACGAGATTAGTTTGGAACCAAATTGTCACATTTGAGACTTGGTACAGAACAGCTCAGAAAATAATAATAATAATAATAAAACTTTAACCATCCCATCCCTAGGGTGCCATGCTTGCAATAAGAACAAATTTGTTCTCCGTAAAATAGATGAGCTATCACTTTTCTTTGAAAACTTTTTAAACACACTAGAAAAATTATACAATCTGTGCTTGGGAAAAAAAGAAAAGAGGAATGATTCAGCTTTTATTATTATTATGGATGGTTGCATAATAATATGCAGATGTTTAGATTGGATTTGGCATTGTTCTCCATCAATAAAGTACTTCCCAAGGACCTGGAATTGTGTGATGGTGTTAAAGGTGTTGTCACAGGATGTAAGCTATTCCAAGTAAAGCTGCCTTTTGCAATTGACTGATGGTGATTTTGTTAATGTTGATGGTGTTCAAGTGATGATTATGTTAAGTGATATTGATGGATAGTCAGCTGGAGGTTGGCTTGTTTGATTGCATCTATTTTAATGAAGAAGCTATGGAACCCTCTCAAGTCTGCTTTATTGTTGTCTTGCATTTGTGAAGGTGTTTCTGGGAGGCAGAATAAAGCACCAAATAATACATTACAGGTAGTCCTCAACTTATTGAGTCCTTCCCAAGGACCTAAGATAGACAGATGTGGATGTTTGAAGATGTTAGAGGCATCATTTCATGATATACCATGTTTTTCAGACTATAAGATACACTGGAGTATAAGACACACCAAGATTTTGAAGACGAAAACAAGAAAAAAAAGTTTTTGGCATCCGCGCGTCCGGTTTTTGCCCCCCCCCCCCCAAGAACACTCTGTAGGCTTCCCAAACCCTCTGCACATCTCATTTTTGTGAAAAATGGGCCTGTTTTTGGCAAAAATGGGATGTGCGGTGTGGGTTTTTGGGAGGCCAAAAATGGCTGTATTCGGTGTCTAAGATGCAGCAACATTTCCACCCTCTTTTGAGGGGGGGAAGTGTGTCTTATACTCGGAAAAGTACGGTAAATTCTTCTGAATTAAGCTGCCTTTTCCAATAGACGGATGGAGAATTTTGTCAATGCCGATGATATTCAAGTGGTGCTCTAGTTATTTGGGGATTGCACCCAAGGCACCTCTGATTAATTGCTTTCTTTCGCCACAGTCCTCAGATATCCTCTTTTTCTGGATTCTGTAATAATCTATCATTATTTCTTTGTTTTAAATCTTTATATATTTGGGATAGGGGGAAAAACCCACATTTTTTTGATAATTCTGCAGCTACTGCCTTGGTTACTCATCTGATAGGCTTGAGTCCTATATTATTATTACTATTGCACTCTCCCTACTGAATGGTCAACCTGGGCCTACTGTGCTTTAGATGGTATATTTAAAATAGAATACCTGTCCAGTTAAATTGCTATTAATTAGGAATTAAAGTCCAATTAAATTTGTCAACTGTATTTTGTTTGATTACTTCTTTAAAAAAATAATAATAATAATTCTGGGGTGTGTATGTGCATAATTGGCATGCCTCAGCTTTGTAAAAAGGAAGGAAGGAAGGAAGGAAGGAAGGAAGGAAGGAAGGAAGGAAGGAAGGAAGGAAGGAAGGAAGGAAATATTTGAAGTGATTGGAAGTCAAGCATCTCTGAGTTTTAAGTTTCCTGGTAGATTGGAATTAATTTTCACTAGAAAAAAGACATCGGAAACAAGTCGTAGTAGTATGTAGTATGTATGTATGTAGTAGTATGTAGTATGAAATACTACGGGAAGGGTTAAAGGTAAAAGTTCCCCTCGCACATATGTGCTAGAGGTTCCTGACTCTAGGGGGCGGTGCTCATCTCCGTTTCAAAGTTGAAGAGCCAGCGCTGTCCAAAGACGTCTCTATGGTCATGTGGCCGGCATGACTAAATGCCAAAGGCGCACGGAACACTATTTTTCTACTTGCAGTTTTTACGTGCTTTCAAACTGCAAGGTTGGCAGAAGCTGGGACAAGTAACGGGAGCTCACCCCGTTACGCGGCACTAGGGATTCGAACCGCTGAACTGCCGACCTTCTGATCGACAAGCTCAGCATCTTAGCCCCTGAGCCACCATGTCCCTTTATGAAAGGGAATGTTCTAACTAGTACTGCTGGGGCTAGGACAATTTCTGTGCAAAGAATGTTCTCTGTTGCTGTTCTATGGTTCCTCCCAAAGGAAATACTATTTATCCCATCATTAAAGAGAGGGAGAGAACTCTGTGGCTGAGAAAGGAAGAATCACATTGGTTTTCTACTGTGGGAATCAAAACAAACCAACTGCAGAAATGCATTCTGTATGAACCTCACATAGCAGGTGTCTGTAACGAAAATAAATATGCAGCAAAGTAACCTGAACTTTGAGTCCTCCAGGATTCAGAGAGCAATTAAAGACCTATACTAATCATATGTACATTGATTAGCTATTGCCACTCTTCTCCTTCTTGGCTAGAAAAACAGCTTAATTCAATACCAAAATGTTTATTATTTATGCCCTTAGAACAGTTACTCTATCTCTCCACCCAGCGCAGTTTCCCTAATTCCCAAAGACGACATCAATTGCTGGCATCAAAACTAATCATTTCAGCACTGAAACACTAAAATATAGTGTAGGATTTCACACTAAATAATGCAGCTCTCCCAGATTCCCCATTGATGCAAATCAAGAAACAGAATAACGGATAAAAGCAGAAGATAGAGAAGGGAAAATCAGCACCAAGAGGCAACAGAGTTCCTCCCAACACTCTTGGAATATTCAGTATTGATCTAGCAACTCTGCAGAAAGTATTTACAAAGCTTCTATATAGAGTTTGACTGAAATCTACCCTAAATCAAGAAACCAAATATCAACATCAAATAAACTATGCCTCCCAAAACCAAGAAATATACCTGGTGAAGCAAGTATCTTTATTGTTCCACATTTATAGACAGAACCTTGGCAAAATAAGCAACCTATTATCTAAATCAGTGATTCTTGACTTGTGGTCTGCAGACCCCTGGGAGGCCACAATATCATCACAGGGGATTCACAAAGGCTTGAAGAAATCATCACCATCATCTTTTAATGACCCCCATAATCCCTTGCGTGGTGGAGTTTGGGCAACTGAATGGAGTTAGCAGAGTGTTTAATGGCTGGATGCCTTTCTTGTCGCCAATGCGGAGTTTTGTTCAGCAGACATATTCTCATTGTGCCCAGAGAGAGAAATATCTGCCTCTACCTAGGATCGAACTCTTGAAGGCTTGAAAAAATGTTACGATTTAAATCTTGAGTTAAATCTTGGTGGTCTGTGGTCATGGTCCGTGGCTACAAAAGGGGGTGCGTGATGAAGAAAAGATTGAGAACCACTGATCTAAATCAATCGAATACTCTGCGAACTGCTAAGGAGAGACTGTCTTCATCCTCTTTCTCTCACACAAACTCTCTGAATCAAGCTGCCTCTTACTTCTCCAGAATGGAACCTCTCTCTCCTGGGAATCTGGCCCACTACATTCCATCACAATATGCTTGCAGTCTTAGGAACATTTCAGATTTCCATGCAACCTGAAGACTTCTGAGTCAGGGTTGAGAGTGCAATATTCTTAGTACCGAACATATTTGCATTACTTCAGACCAAGTGCATTTCAACACTGCACAATGCCTTGTTAGGTAAAAAAAAAATATTTCTGTTTATAAGTAAGTGGATCTGCACTTAGACACATACAATCTACGAAAAAAGAAAGAAGAAAGAGAAGGAGAAGGAGGAGGAGGAGGAAAAGGAGAAGAAGGAGAAGGAGAAGGAGAAGGAGGAAAAGGAGAATATAAATTTACATGGCTAATTTAATTTCAGTAGTACTTTTAGGAAGCGCTAACTAACCCCTATATTTTAAGATACTGTATATCATGTGCCTCTATATCTCCTTATGTCGCTATTTGTTTGTTTGTATCCCATTTTTATTATTTTTACAAATGAAAAAGGCAGTGGACATATACAACACATCTTCCTCCTCCCTATTTTGCCCCATAACAACTCTGGGAAATGGGTGGAGCTGAGAGAGAGTGACTGGCCAAAGAGGCCCAGTCAGTTTTCATGCCTTCTGAAGTTGTTGATGCTGCATCACTGGAGATTTTCCAGAAAACTTTGGACAGGCATAAATATCCCTGCATTGGACAGAAGGGTTGAGTACATGTCCTCCCAGATATTTTTGCCCTGTGATTTATGAGTCTACATATGGACGTCAGTTGCCGTTAAAGTTAGAATAATGTATATATGAGGCATATTCCTCTGGATGATGAGTGTTGCTTGATTGATAAGATGAGCATAGTCAAATTTCAAGGTTAGAAAATGAAGCTACATTTTGTTGAGTGCAGATTTTTTATTTCAAATGCACTCATCAATCGCTTAGAAACCTATTGATAATCAGCTCTCTGATTTTAGGTCTTTGATTTTCCCAGTGCAAATCTTATGGGATCTTTTATCTCAATTGAAAATTGTTAACTTCTTATTAATGAAGAATGTTTGTTGGGGAAAAAAACAATTTAAATTTTATTTGCATCATAGATTGAATAACTTAATTCTACTATCTGCTTTGCTACTGAAAAGAGAGAGAGAAGGTGGGAGGGAGGGAGGAAGATGGGAGGAAGGAAGGAAGGAAGGAAGGAAGGAAGGAAGGAAGGAAGGAAGGAAGGAAGGAAGGAAGGAAGGAAGGAAGGAAGACCCTTTAGAGAAATTGCTACTTCACCCCATCAGCCAGAAAGGGTTTTCCAGAAGGCTATTCCAGTCTGATAGAACAGCTGTAGTTCTAGATTGGGATTCCAGATATAAGGGTTAGAATTTCACTCTAATATTCATACAAAATGAATGCTATCCAAAGCATTTCCCTTCCAATCATTAAAATCAGGTATGGGAAGCTTGTATCATGTACATCACAGCAGGTGAGTTGTTCAGGTAGAGTAGGAAACTTGGAAGCCAGAGGGCTAACTGGAATTGAACAATAGGAGCTCTACAAGAGTTCCATCATTTTGACCATAAAATACACTGTGTTTTAATGTGCAACAGAGATGAAAATAAGATTTATCAGATAGTAAGTGGACACAACAGCATAGCATCACATGGAAATGCTAACAGTCGGGGAGTGGTTCATATCATGTTTCTGAAGATGACCTTCCAGGTCTTTGGCAGCTGCCTACATCCAAAAATAAAGCTCTCAAACCATTATTTTCACATAGTTTTGCTTAACAAGGGTTGGGATTACATCCCTTCAGCAACTTTCTATTTTTACCCCATTATTCTCCTAGTTCCATGATGGCCAGAGGTGGCACACAAAGCCCTCTCTATGGACACGTGCACCATCACCAGCTGCTCTTCTGGTTTCTGGTGCACACATGCCAGCCAGCTGGTCTTCACATGCACCGGAGCGTGGGAAACCAGAAGACCAATTGGCCAGTGCGCATGTGCTCGCCAGCAACCTGGTCCTCCGGTTTCCGGTGCACATGGTCTTTGGGTTTCTGGTGTGTCAATGCATGCATGCGCGCTGGCTAGCTGGTCTTTGGGTTTCCGGCTCTCCAGCACACACAAAGACCAGCTGGCTAGCGCACATGTACATCAGTGGTAGGTTTCAAAAATTTTTACTACTGCTTCCGTGGGTGTGGCTTGGTGGGCGTGGCATGGCTTGGTGGGCGTGGCATGGCTTGGTGGGCGTGGCATGGCTTGGTGGGCATGGCAGGGAAGGATACTGTAAAATCTCCATTCCCACCCCACTCCGGGGGAATGTTACTGCAAAATCCCCATTTCCTCCTGATCAGCTGGGACTTCGGAGGCAGAGAATAGATGGTTCATTCTCTGTCTTCCTTTCTAACAACCTTCCTGTGATCTGAGGAGGAGTCAAACTATCTTTTGATAACAGAGAAGCTTGCTGAAGATGAAACTCAAATATTTTGGCCACTTAATGAGAAGGAAGGACTCACTGGAGAAGAGCCTAATGCTGGGAAAGATTGTGGGCAAAAGAAGAATGGGACGACAGAGAATGAGGTGGCTGGATGGAGTCACTGAAGCAGTAGGCATAAGCTTAAATGGACTACGGAGGATGGTAGAGAACAGGAAGGCCTGTAGGAATGTTGTCCAGGGGGGTTGAAATGGGTCAGACATGACTTCTCAACTAACAACAACAAAAATGTATCTAGTGCTCTAAATAGTGTTCTTTATAATGAATGGACCAGCCATTGCATGCCCTATGTCAGTGATGGCTAACCTTTTTGCCACTGCGTGCCAAAAGCGGGGGGAGTGTGGGGTTGTCGTGCACCTGGGTGCCCACACCCATAAATCTATGCACCCTGCCCCCCCGCGCAAGCACGCGTGATCCCCCCATGGTCCCCCCGCTTTTGGCATGTGATGGCACGATGGGCCCGGTAGGCCTGTTTTTCACCCTCCCCAGGCTCCAGAGGCTTTCTAGGAGCCTGGGGAGGGCAAAAACAGCCTTCCCCATCCCCCCGGAGGCCCACCAGAGGCCGGAAACAGCCCATTTGCTGACTTCCGGTGGACCCAGAAGGCCCGAAAATCAGCTGGCCAGCGTGCACATGCCTGCTGGAACTGAGCTAAGGCAACACTTGCATGCCCATCAATATGGCTCCGCGTGCCACCTGTGGCACGCATGCCATAGGTTCACCATCACGGCCCTATGTGACACAGGAGAATATAATATGACTAGTCAAAACAGGACATTTTTCTATCACCATCTTGTTGGATCTGCTATCGGGCTGAAGCAGAAGACTCCCATCTCAAATAAGTGATCCAGAAGAATATTACACTTGAAATACTCAGCAAAACCTCTGAGCAGAGAAATATTTGTAAGTGGCAGAGAATGCTGCTTGAGGCAAATTATGTCAGCTCATCACCTTGACAGAGAGAATTGTGTCACCTCTACTCTATGAAACTCTTGGCTGAGGTGAATTCAAGATCTGTGCTTCTTAAAGAGAAATAGAACTATTTAAATTCATTAATTCCATCCAAAAGAATTCTAGATTTTAAATGGCCCGTTAGGAAGAACTATTGATACACCCAATGAAAAGTGAGTTGATTATGACTATATTAATCTTTCTTGCTAAGACTTGTATTTTTTTTGTGCCAGAGCAATTTCCCACACTTTTTGGATATTGCTATTTTAACAAAAGATGTATTTTAGATTTTTTACTATTGCCCAATATCTGTTCTGATATTAGCAATAGGAATCGAGTTTATTTGCTATGTTATGTCAATCTGTATGCTTTCAGAATAAATTGGGGAGGGGGAATTAATGAACTGAGAAGCGTGATTTATTTTATGCTCAGGACAAAATTGTCTCCCTCAAAAGATTCCCATTGGAACATTCTGAATAACTTCTCCCTGACATAACAAATCTTGAAATAATTTAACTGTTCCAGTGTAGGAAACTGTGAAAACTGTCTTCAAAACTCTTGTTCCACCATTTTGTCCCCTTGGGCCACAAAAGTCAGTTTTGCCCTGTCAAAAATATAATAAAAAAAAAAGTACTTTTGAAAACCGTAAAAGGAAAACAAAACAACAATGAGAAAACACAAATCTGTTATGAAAATCTCTGTATCCTCATCTCAACAGATTTTTTTAAAAGATGTGGCTTCCATTTCTGTTAATTTATTTGATGCTTTTAAAAATAATCCCTTGGCCAATATCTCTGCAGGTTCATAGCATCTAATTGTGCATGTGTTTGTGTATGTACCTTCAAGGCAGTTGACTCCTGGCAATTAAAGAAAATTATATTAGCATAGAATTCTAGTTTGCCTTCTCTTCTGTTGCTTTTTCTGAATGCTGCCAGCCAGTGGTCTCTCTCTCTCTCTCTCTCTCTCTCTCTCTCTCTCTCTCTCTCTCACTCGTAGTGAAGGAGGCTACCCAAGGCTGAAATATTAGGTTGTGCCTTCATCATCTTTTAATGGCATCCCGTAGGGTCACCCACCCACTAAGGGCCACCTAACTATGCCATCAAAAGTATAGATAGCCTATCAGATTGTCTTTCTGTCTGTCTCTCCGTCTGTCATTATCTCTCTATCTAATCATCTATTCTGTCTGTCTGTCTGTCTGTCATCTATCTATATCTGTCTACCTGACTGTCTATCACCTACCTATCATCTACCTACCTACCTACCTACCCATCCATTCATCCATCCATCCATCCACCATGTTTCCCCAAAAATAAGATCGGGTCTTTTATTAATTTTTGCTCCAAAAGATGCAAAAATTGGTTAGGTCTTATTTTGGGGGAAATACAGTACAGTAGTAAATGCACCCATTTGGCTGACAGTCTTAACTGGGGCTTATTTTGGGAGTAAGACTTATATTACGAGCATCCTGAAAAAAATCATGCTAGGACTTATTTTCCGGTTGGGTCTTATTTTCGGGGAATCAGAGTATCTATCTATCTATCTATCTATCTATCTATCTATCTATCTATCTATCTATCTATCTATCTATCATCTATCTATCTATCTATCTATCTATCTATCTATCTATCTATCTGTTATATGCTGACTCTATAAACTACTTAGAGAGGGCTATAAAAGCACTATGAAGCAGTATATAAGTCTAAGTGCTATTGCTATTATCTATCTATCTATCTATCTATCTATCTCCACCCCCACCCCCCGCCAGCCAGCCTACATGATATTAACCAAGGTGAACAAAAGCCAAGCCAATACAGTGCTCCTTTGTTCTGTAAGCTGATAGACTTGTCAGGTTTTTTTTTCACCAAGCAAGTATACTCATTATATTATTCTTTTGTAAATAAAAGTTCAAGTACTAATTGCTATCATATGCATATTTTTCTCTCAAATAGCAAATACTTATTCCAAGTAATAAGCATTTAAAAATGCTTATGACTTGGAACTTCAGTAAGCCTGATAGTATTTCTCTGCAAAATTTATTACGTTATCAGGGCGGGCAGTATTGGACAAGGTCAAGACTGAAAAGGACAAACTGATAAGGCCTTTGCACCAGCACGTTGGTTTTAGAGATTAACAAAAGTGACAGCCTAGAACAATTTTGATTATACTTCCCAGAGGCCTTCTCCCAAAAAAACTCCTTTTATAAATAATCAATGAATTCAAACTAATCCAGCAAATGCCTGGGAAAAGTGGAGTTCAAAAGAGCATTAATTTGGATACTGCCATAATTGCAAATAGCACTCTCGAACACGTACAATGATGGATGAGATTTGTTTCCTGAACCTCTGATTAAATTTATCAGAGTTCAATAATCGGACAAGTATAGTGGAAAAGTATAAAGCTACCACCACAAAATTCCTTAGCTGTTGACTGACATTTTTATATAGAGTAGTGTAGTGTAGTGTAGTGTAGTGTAGTGTAGTGTAGTGTAGTGTAGTGTAGAGTAGAGTAGAGTAGAGTAGAGTAGAGTAGAGTAGAGTAGAGTAGAGCAGAGCAGAGCAGAGCAGAGCAGAACAGAACAGAACAGAACAGAACAGAACAGAACAACAGAATTCTTTATTGACCAAATGTGATTGGACACACAAGGAATTTGTTTTCAGTGCATAAACTCTTATTGTACATAAAGCTATAAGTGATAAATCATGATCATAATCATCATAAAAATACATTCATCATAAATCATACAACACTTAGTGATAGTCGTAGGATACTCAATAAGCAATCAACATAAATTGTACTAGGAAACTAAATAAACCAATATAAATCATACAATTACAAGCAACAAAGTTATAGTCATAAGTAGAAAAGGAGATAGGTAATAGGGAAGATGAGAAGAATAATAGTAATACAGTCTTACTAAATAGTTTGACAGTGTATGTATATTGAGTGTATGTATGTGTATGTATATTAAGAATTTTGGTTCTTGCTTTCATTTCATCAGAAATACTTCAGCAGCAGATGTCTGCTGTATGTCAGGCACAGGGAACCAGAAGAACAATGAGGGTTGATCAGAGTAGTATGTTTATTGCTATTCACTTGTCTGCAAGAATCATAGATTAACTGCACTCACTGCAAGGTGCTTTCCACTGCTTCCTCCCCTTCAGCAATTATGGGCTAGCCAATTTCTTAACACTCCCTTCCCTCACTTCAGCTGCAGGTGTCACCATATCTAATCAGTAGAAGTGATCAACACTAGTTCATCCAAGGTTTAACTACCATCATAAACTGGATTATTGGAAGCTTCTGTCTATACAGATAGTCCTCAACGTACGACCACAATTGAGCTCAAAATCCCTGTGGTTAAGTGAGACATTTGTTAAGTGAGTTTTGCCCCATTTTACGACCTGTCGTGCCACAGTTGTTAAGTGAACCACTGCAGTTGTTAAGTTAGTAACAAGGTTCTTAAGTGAATCTGGCTTCCCCATTGATTTTGCTTGTGAAAAGATTGCAAAAGAGGATCATGTGACCTTGGGACATAGCAATGGGTGTAAGTACGAGTCAGTTGCCCAGCATCTGAATTTTGATCACATGATCATGGGGATGCTACAAAAGTCCTAAGTGTGTAAAATGATCGCAAGTTACTTTTTTCAGTGCCGGTTTGTAACTGCACTTTCTCTTGGATTCGTCGTTTCCAGTTGAAAAGTAGTTAGCTGCTGCGGTTAAGGAGCATTTGTATAAATTCATCTAGAGCAGTGATGGCTAACATTTTTGCCGTCGTGTGCCAAAAGCAGGGGGAGCGCAGGGGGCCCGCGTGCATGTGCCCACACCCATAATTCAATGTGTCCTGACCCCCATACAAGCGTGCGTGACACCCCCCCACTCTCCCTCTGATTTTGGCATGCAAATGCACATTAAATCCAGTAGGCCTGATTTTCGCCCTTCCCAGGCTCCAGAAGCTTTCTTGGAGCCTGGGGAGGGTGAAAACGGCCTTCCCCACCCCCCACACGGAGGCCCTCCAGAGGCTGGAAACAGCCAGTTTCCTGATTTCCAGTGTACCCGGCAGGCCTGAAAATCAGCTGGCCGGCACAAGCATGCACGCTGGAGCTGAACTACGGCAACACTCACATGCCCACAAATATGGCTCTGTGTGCCATAGGTTCGCCGTCACGAATCTAGAGCAACATATGATCTTTCCTAGATTGGGAGGTATTGCTCATGGTCATCTATGGCATAATCGCCTTTTGTTTAGACTGCTGCAATATACTTTGTAGGGCACTTCCCTTGAACACCACATGAGCTGTCCAAAGTGGTACAGAATGAAGCAGTCTGTGTAGCAATAGAAGCTCTTCATGTAATGTTTCTACAGCAAGAATTGCGCTGATTACCAATTTTCTTCCTGGTTATTACCCCTAAAGCTCTACATGATTAGGAACTGGACTCCCCCCCTAGTTTATTCCTCCATCCCAAAATGAATGAATATTTCCATGGCCCTGCTGCCACATACCAGCCAATAGTTTAGATGTGAAAATGGAGTTATAGTTACTTCCTCGTTTCCTATTAAGTAGCATTTAAAAGAACATTTTTTCCCCTTATTGCTTGTCATTGGAAGGGAATAAATTGAAACCATTTCAAGAGATAGTCTACATTTTTTATGTGCTTGGGACCATGGTAAACCACCCAATGATGAACAAACAAGAGTTGTGGTGGCATAGTAGTTAGAATGTAAAGATTCACCTCGCACATATATACTAGTTGTTCCCGGCTCTAGGAGCTGGTGCTCATCTCCGTTTCAAAGCCGAAGAGCCAGCGCTGTCCAAAGACATCTCCGTGGTCATGTGGCCGGCATGACTAAATGCCAAAGGCACACTGAATGCTGTTACCTTCCCACCAAATATGGTCCCTATTTTTCTACTTATATTTTTTACATGCTTTCAAACTGCTAGGTTGGCAGAAGCTGGGACAAGTGACAGGAGCTCATCCCGTTACGCAGCACTAGGGATTCGAACCGCTGAACTGCCGACCTTTCGATCGACAAGTTCAGCATCTTAGCCACTGAGCCACCGTGTCCCTAGAATGTAGTTTTTCAGTATTGCAAGCTAATTCTGCCGACTGCCAGGAGTTCGATCCTTGGCTCAAGGTTGATTCAGTTTTCCATCCTTCCTAAGTCAGTAATATAAGGACCCAGATTTTGGGGGGCAATACGCTGACTCTATAAACCTCTTAGAGACGGCTGTAAAGCACTATGAAGTGGTATATAAATCTAAGTGCTATTGCCATTGTTAACAATCACCATTCCTTTTTAAGGTTCCTCTAGGGTCAAAATCAGTGTCTTTAGAAGAATCAAATTGAAAATGTTGATAGGAAAACAGGAGAGGGAATCCAGTTGAAATTTGGATTTTGTTGCCAAAGAAAATCTGAAACTTCTTACAGTATTTAGGATATTATCCCAAGAATCATAGGATTATGCGCTTAATCAATAAAATCGCATTAGTTAATTGACTAAGAGATATTTAATTAACTCTAATGGATATAATTAGAGAAGTACAGTAGTAATGTTTCATTAGAACTTTGGGAGAAAAAGAAGAGTCACACTTTCCAAAGCTAAAAAGTAGCTTTGTATTTAGTCATTTTATTTATTATTTTATTTCCTTTGGGGGGAGTTGCACAGGTAGTCCTCAACCTAAGACCACAACTGAGTCCCAAATGTCCATTGCTAAATGAGATGGTTGTTAAGTGAATTGTGCCCCATTTTACGATCTTCTTTGTCGCAGTTGATAAGCAAATCATTGCAGTTGTTAAGTGAATTGTGTAGTCGTTAAATGAACTGGGCATCCCCATCGACTTTGCTTCCCAGAAGCCAGCCAGGAAGGTCACAAAGGATGATCACATAACCCCGGGACAACGCAACTGTTATAAGTACATGCCAGTTGCCGAGCACCCGAGTTTTGATCATGTGACCATGGGGATGTTGCAGTGGTCTTTGCTTTCTTCAGTGTCACAGCAGGGGTGGGTTTCAGCAGGTTCTGACCAGTTCTGGAGAACCGGTAGCAGAAATTTTGAATAGTTCGGAGAACTGGTAGTAAAAATTCTGACTGGCCCCACCCCCAATTATTCTCTACCTCCCGAGTCCCAGTTGATCGGGAAGAAATGGGGATTTTGCAATAACCTTCCCCTGGATTGGGAAGGGAATCCCCAATTTTACAGTATCCTTCCCATGGAGTGGGGTGGGAATGGGGTTTTTACAGTATCCTTCCCCTGCCATGCCCAACAAACCACGCCCACCAAGCCATACCATGCCCACCAAGCCACGCCCACATAACCAGCAGTAAAAATATTTGAAACCCACCACTGAACTACAGGTAGTCCTTGACTTACAACCGTTCATTTAGTGACTGTTCAACGTTACAATGGCATTGAAAAGAGGGAGGTATGACCCGTTTTCACACTTAAGACTGCTGCAGCATCCTCACGGTCACATGACCAAAATTTGGATGCTTGGCAACTGGTTCATATTTATGACTGTTGAAATGGTCCCGGGGTCATGTGATCCCCTTCTGTGACTTTTTGAAGAGCAAAGTCAATGGAGGAGCCAGATTCACTTAACAACCGTGTTCCTAACGTAACAGCTGCCATGATTCACATAACAAATGTGGCAAGAAAGGTCGTAAAACGGGGCAAAACTCCCTTAACAAGTGTCTCACTTAGCAACAGAAAGTTTGGGCTCAATTGTGGTCCTAAGTCGATGACTACCTGTATCTGTATTTATTCTCTTGATTGAGTAGTTGTTCTGATGTGACACAGGGTTTCCTGCCTGAGCAGATTGGTTGCACTAGAACAGTGATGGTTAACTTTTTTGACACTGAGTGCCAAAACTGGAGCGGGTATGTGTGCGCCAGAACGCCGGAACGGGCAGCGGCTAGATGCTCTTCCAGGTTCCATCGTGCACACAATCATAATCATAAGTTTGTTTGTCAAGCATATATAAGATAACAGATAAAAATATAAACATAATTTGAATACATGAAAAGAGTAAGAGTAAAAAAGAATATTAGAACAGAGACTGTAGGCGCGCTGGTGCACTTATGCATGCCCCTTACAGACCTCTTAGGAACGGGGTGAGGTCAACAGTAGACACTTTAAGGTTAAAGTTTTGGGGGTTTGGGGAAGAAACTACAAAGTCAGGTAGTGTTGTGGTCCACCAGTGGCCTGCACCCATTGTTGCTGATCCCTACGATGAGGAGGCTGGTGTGGTGCTGCGCCAGCAGCCTGTGCTGCTGACGCTCGAGTCAGACAGTGAGGAGGCTAAAGAAGCTGTGGTGCCAGAGGCAGGGATTCAGCAGGGCCTTCAGACCCTCCAGAGGCTCCTTTAAGTGAAGAGCTTCTGGACTTTCTGCCAACTTCAGTAAGACTCTGACTATCTTATCTGTGGAATTCTGGCAGGCTGTTAAGAACACTTATTAACAGCCAGCATTTGCTAAAACTGTGTTATTTGAGTAAACTAAGTTTTGTTCAGAGTTTGTCTGTGCTGTGTTCTTTGGGATCCGTAGCTGGGGCAGAACAGTTAGTGCATTCCAGGCATTGACCATTCTGTTACTGAAGTCATATTTTCTGCAATCGAGTTTGGAATGGTTTACCTTGAGTTTGTAACTATTATTTGCTCGGATATTGTTGTGGTTGAAGCTGAAGTAGTTGTTGACAGGTAGGACATTGTGGCAGATAATTTTATGTACTATGCTGAGGTCAGATTGAAGTCGGCGTAGTTCTAAGTTGTCTAAGCCCCAAATTTGGAGTCTGGTGGCATAAGGTATTTTATTGCAGTTAGAGAAATGGAGGACTGTGTGCACTGTCCAACTTGTCCAGCGTGCATGCTCGCTTCTGGGTTCTGGCGCATGCATGTGGCGTGCATGCGCACGACAGAACCTGGAAGAGCAGCTGGCGACAGTGCGCATGCCCACAGAGAGGGTTCTGCGCGTCACCTCTAACACACGTGCCATAGGTTCACCATCATGGAACTAGAAGATCTCCCTTCCAACTCTTTTATTCTGTTATTCCGTATTCCAATACTGATGTTAGATGTACTAATATTGATACGGTCATTTTTTAAGTTCAATTGATATGCTTTGCAACAATTCTGAGTAGCCCGGTGACCCTTTTGTGACAATTGTAAAATATAATGGGTAAGAAGAAGAAAAATGAATAAAGCGTTATAAGGCTCCAATCCTTATTTGATCATTTTCCGACACGAAATAAATGTGCTTGATGTTGCTTTGGGGTCATCAGGTTATAAGCTGGTTATTGTTCGTGCCACGTTATCTGGCTATATATTAGATATATTGGGAGGTATTTAATGTAGTAACCCAATTCCTGAAAATCCTGCGCAAATCCTTTGAAAGAAATGCTTTACAATAGGAGGGAGTATATATGCAAAGATCCTCTGTTCTGTTTTGGTATAAGTTTCAAACGGATTAACCGATTAACAGAGTTGGAAGGGAACTTGTAGTCCTTCTGCAAGGAGTTGGACTAGCCCACGCCGCCACCCAAGCGGACCCTACACCATTTCTGACAGAGGGCAGTCCAGTCTCTTCTTGAAAGCTTCCAGTGATGAAACTCCCACAACTTCTGAAGGCAACTTCTGTTCCATGGAGACCAAGACACAGTTACATTAAAGCACAGGTTGATTTATTGACAGGCCAAGTCGTAGGGACCAAGAAGCCGAACCCTAAAGAGATAACTTCCCCTATTTATAGAGTAACACAATCTATTGTTTTAATATGTTACATCACAATTACAGTTAATTAGCAACAATACAGTGGGGGCATTATCGTCAATGTGACTGATAAAATTAATTTTACTGATTGGGTTAATCTATAGGTCTGCCAAAATATTCAGTGAGGGACGGATAAAATGAGATCAGGAGCCTGGTGGAGCAGTGCACTAAAGCGCTGTTAAATAGCACTTAGCTGCCAGGTGCCTGCAATTACTGCAAGTTTGAATCTCACCAGGCTCAAGGTTGACTCAGCCTTCCATACTTCTGAGGTAGGTAAAATGAGGATCCGGATTGTGGGGGCAATAAGCTGACTTTGTATAAAAAAGAACACCGCTTTTGGGGGCGGGGAAAGCCCTACTAAGTAGGTATATACAAAAGTATGAAGGCTATAGCTTAACGCATTGTAAGCTGCCCTGAGTCTCCAGAGAAGGGCGGCATATAAATCGAACCAATAAATAAATAAATAAATAATAAATAAATAAATAAATAAATAAATAAATAAATAAATAAATAAATAAATAAATAAATCTCCTACACGTGGAACTTTTAAAGGCATAGCAACCTGTAAAGTTTTTATTTAAATAAGACCATTGTCCAAAAAAAAAAAGTCCTTAATTTTGTGTGTTTAAGGTTAAACAGTTCCTAGGCATAGATTGTTAAGCTTTGTGGCTGTTTTGAATTGAAAGTGTTTAACACTTTCACTATTTTAATAGAATAGAACACATGTAGCTTTGGAGTTTGTGATGTTCTCTGAGCTTCGTTGCTTGCACGCAAATCTTCCATTACCCATCTAGGTAACATCATCAGTGCATGGGTGATCAGTGCACTGAAGATGTTACCTAGGTAATGAAATGTCTGGAAGCAAACAACCAAGCTCAGAGAACAAGAAGGACTTCATTTTCACTATCTTGTTAGTGCCTTGTAACCTCAGGAGCCAGGACTGATTGCTTTTGGTAGAATCCACAATATTGCTATACGAAAGATGAGATAGAGAGAAAGATAGTGATAGCAGTGGAGATGATGGAGAAAGAGATACTGTATATTTAAAATCAAATCCCTCAGGTTTTCTCCTAACTGCTCTGCACCAGAAGCTTTGTTTCTTTTGGAGGTTTGTAAGATGTCCCAAAGAATATAAAATTGAAACGAGGATGGTGTTATAAAGCCACAACACTACTTTCATCAAAGTCAGTAGTTTGACCACTTATGTGGTCGTTGCTAAGAACATTGTTAGCACCATTCCAGTGGTGAAATATTTTTTTTACTACCAGTTCTGTGGGTGTGGCTTGGTGGGCGTAGTGCGGTTTGGTGGGCGTGGCAGGGGAAGGATACTGCAAAATCTCCATTCCCACCCAACTCCTGGGGGAAGGATATTGCAAAATCTCCATTCCCACCCCACTCTGGGGCCAGCCAGAGGCAGTATTTTGCCGGTTCTCTGAACTACTCAAAATTTCCAGTACTGGTTCTCTGAACTGCTCAAAATTTCCGCTACTGGTTCTCTAGAACCTGTCAGAACCTGCTGGATTTCACCCCTGTACTATTCCTTCACTTTTATGCAGTAACAGATTAACAGAGCTGGAAGGGACCTTTCAGGTCATCGAGTCCAACCCCTTACCCAAGCAGGAGACCCTACATCTTCCTCTACCTAGGATCAAACTCACAATCTCCTGATTGTGAGGCAAGAGCTCCACCTCTAGGCCACGGGGTCTGGCACATTTGCATCACATGGTAGGAATGCCTTAGCAGGGCTATACTGAAATAATAGTGGATTTAAATGGGGAATGCATGAAAGCCATCTAAGTGTAGATTATCAGAGAGGGCTCGCAACTTGGGCGTCCTCCTGGATACACGGCTGTCCTTGGAAGAACATATGACGGCTGTGACCAGGAGGGCCTTCTATCAGGTTCGCCTGATTCGCCAGTTGTGACCCTTTCTGGATCGGGATGCCTTACACACAGTCACTCATGCCCTCGTCACATCCTGCCTGGACTACTGTAATGCTCTCTACATGGGGCTCCCCTTGAGGAGCACCCAGAGGCTTCAACTGGTCAAGAATGCGGCCGTGCGGGTAGCTATGGGGGCGACTCGGCGCTCCCATGTAACACCTCTCCTGCACTGGCTCCCAGTGGTCTTCCGGGTGCGCTTCAAGATATTGGTTACCACCTTTAGAGCGCTCCATGGCTTAGGATCCGGGTACTTACAAGACAGTCTTCTGCCACCGGTAGCCACCCACCGACCAGTACGCTCCCACCGAGAGGGCCTCCTCAGGGTGCCGTCGGCCAGACAATGCCGGCTGGCGGCCCCTAGGGGGAGAGCTTTCTCTGTGGGGGGCACCTACCCTCTGGAACAAGTTGCCCCCAGAGATACGGCGGATCCCTGACCTTCGCACTTTCCGAACTGCCCTAAAGACGTTTTTGTTTCAGCAAGCCGGGCTGGCCTGACCTACTCTTTTTTTAAAAAAAACTGTTTTAATTCAATTACTAAAATTAGGGGTTTTAATATAGGGTTTTTAACTATGAGCCAAATTGATTTAATTGGATTTTAATACTGTTTTAAATTTTGTATTTCTGTATTTTATTTGCTGGCTATCCACCGCCTCGAGTCCTTCGGGAGAGGGGCGGTATATAAATATAATAAACATAAACATAAACATCAATTTGGCAGACTGCATAATGTTGGAAGAAACATCCCTCTGGTTCAGTTCCAAACTTGGAGAAAGGTACTGGAGACAAAATGGAGGCTGGAGGCTGATTGGAAAGAGGGTCCATTTATTGATGAAGCAGAACCACATGTTTGTAGTTCTGGTGCAGCTGAGCACATGGAGTTGAGAGTGGCTTTTACACCTTCTCTTGGGCTTTGCACTTGAGCTTCCTGTTTCTGTGCAAGGACATATATTCTATTGGCTGTTGCCAGACTCCCATGGGGCCAAGTACAAATCCTAGGAGTTTATCTGAGCTAGGTTTGGTTGAAGTTTGAATTGCTGGGGTGGGATGGGGGCGTGCAACTGAGAGGATGCAATGAAGGGGCTTTGGGCAATTCCTATTGTGGCTGATCCTACCTTTGTTGGAACTTGGGTGAGGGTATTTGCTTATGAATAGAGCTAGCTATCTCTTTATCTCTTAAGTGCTGACATCTGCTGTGGGCTACTAAGCAAGCGGGGGAGCTGCTTTCCAAAAGCAGGTCTCTCCATTTCTCATCTAAGGAAATATAATATTCTGCCTTTTTAATATTTCTCAAAATATTTCATTTTTCTAGGAGAGGTGGGCGCTAACTTTCTACAATAACAATGCTTTGGTTTGCATTCATGGATACCAGCAGCGGAAATACAAAAGGCATGTGATATGATGTCACTGTGGCATCTTCTAGACAACTGTATTTGCATTTCAAGAATCTCTTATCTATTCTTGCGGGTAAACAAGCTAAACCTCCCAGCTTGTTGAAACACCGAAAGAGACAAAAATCTGAAATGCATAAATAATTATCTGCTCTGAAACACTTTCCCCCACCCCCCTGAGGACAGATAAATTTCCAACATAATCAAAGGGGGGAAAATATTTTGTTCCAATTTTGCACAGAAAGGTAGGGTCCAGCCCACATTAAGAGGGGCTGTTAGAATGCTGGATTTAAAAACAAGAGCACCTAGGTCAAAATATCAAAAAAAAAACCAGTGCTGAACCAGGCCCGCCCCCATCTAATTTATGACTCAGTGTTGCAGAATACACCAACTTGATATCCATGGGGGGGGGGGGGGAAGCAAGAGGACAATGTTGTATATACGAAACAAATAATTACGCTGTGATGTTGACCTTCAGGAATGTGCAGCGTATCATTCTGTATTTCGGAGGCCATCTTCTAGTTCCATAATAACTCCAGTTATGCCAAATGGGACTCTGAGCAAGAAAGTCAGTTCTAATTTGGAGTTGTTTTATTTTGATTGGTTGTGTTTCCTTTGGGTGGAACATGCCTGGGTTGTACAGGAAAAGTAAGAAACCTCATTAAGATCTGTGAAATGCCTCAGGTGAAGGATGTAGAGATTCTCCCCCCGCCCTCCCCCCCCCCATTTGAGCAGAAGGCCTCTGAAAGGAAATTCAAGGTGAATTTTCCTTGTTTTGAAAGAAAAGCCAGAAGCATTTTGATCTGCTTCACAAATTTGCATAGGCGATTTTCACACTTTGGCAAGAGGAGGAAAAAGAGAAAACTAAACAAAGCTGGGCTTTCCGTCTAGCAATGAGAAAGAACCATTTCTTATATTGTAGCATATGCCATCTTGCTTTCAATATCATATATATATATATATATATATATATATATATATATATATATATATATATATATATATACATACATACATACATACATACATACATACATATACATACATACACACACACACACACACACACACACACATATATATATATACACACACACACACACATATATATATATATATTCACCGCATCAATTAGAAACAAACTTAGAATGGAGGGGAGGGGGAAAATTAAAAAAAAACTGTTGAGAATTATTATTTTCCAAGCCATAGTTGTGTAATTGTGGGACCCGTTAAAGTATCCCCCCCCCAAAAATGTAACTATCTGGTAAGACCCAAAGATGTTTTTTCAAAAATGAGAAGCGAAACGTCTTCAAGGAAAAACAAAGAAAGTCCAGTTGCCTTTTGAAAAAGCACCTTTGGGATAACCGTGACCTGGATGACTGAGAATCTCCATAGACATCTATCTGGTAAGACTTCATCCCAAAGTAGAAGAAAGACTGATGACGTATTTTTTTTTAAAAAAAAATACAAAATAAATAACAAAAAGCTAAATAAGAGTTTAGTTTATATAAAAAAAATGAATTAAGAGGATTTGGACAAGACAGTATCTTTGTGGGAACATAAATTGTTTGGTCTATTAGGAAAGAGATGATTGGTTGGAATTTCAATATATATATATATTCTCTTCTCACCCGTATTGGTGCTATGAATCTCGCTTCCTAGGAGTTTGAGGGTTCTGTGGAGTATCTCAGTTGTGTCTAGCTGTTGTGGCCTGCCAGCAATCTGTGAAGCTGGCAGCAGAGTCAGACAGTGAGGAGTCTGGGGAGAAACGTGGGCCAGTCCTGGAATCTGAGGAAGGCTCGGATGAGGGCTCTGCGTCAGAGGCAGAGAAAGGGCCATCTGGGAGGTATGTGCTGCCTCCGGAGCCTCCAGAGTCTGACCTCAGCGAGGCAGAGGAACAGGGGGAGGCTGTTCCCAGTGCGTGCATGCTCAGAGCTGCCAGAAGGCAAGAACAGTTAAAACAAAAGGGGCAACTCGGGAGTAGGGCTTGGAGATGATTGGCCCCTCCCATAAGACTTAAAAGAGGAGCAAAGGCATGTGGGCCTTTGCAGGAAGCAACATTGTTAATTCTGTCCAGTTTAAAGCCTGAAGCTCTGTTTGATTCTGGACTCCGTGTGGCTTTGCCAATTAGGTCTTTGGCAGAGTGTCAAGGGAGATAAAGGTGGGTGATTATCCTGAAGGACTTATCCCAAAGGACTCTTTACAACTATTTGGGACTCATCTGTGAATGAATATAATTCATAGCTGTTGCAATAAAAGGGGTTTTGGGGACTACTCATGTATTTTACTGACTCAGGAAGCCTAGTTCAGAACACTGCACTTTTCTGGAGAGAAAGTATGTGTGTATGCATGTGTGTACATTTGTAAGTATGTGTATAAAAAACAATACATTTATAAAATATATAAGTTTATATAGTGGTAGTCCTCTACTTACAGCTGTTCATTTAACGACTGCTCAAAGTTACAACAGCACTGAAAAAAGCAACTTATGACCATTTTTCACACTTACAACCATTGCAACATCCCCATGGTCGCATGACCCAAATTCAGGCGGTTGGCAACTGATTCATACTTATGACGGTTGCAGTGTCCTGGGCTCATTTGATTCCCTTTTGAGACCTTCTGATCAGCAAAGTCAGTGGGGAAGCCAGATTCCCTTAACAACCGTTTCAACTGCAGTGATTCACTTAAAAAAACGGATGCAAGAAAAGTAGTAAAACGGGGTAAAATTCACTTCACAAATGTTTCAGTTAGCAACATAAATTGCTAACTGTGCTCAATTGTGGTCGTAAGTCAAGGACTACCTGTACATACATGTATACATACTCTTCATCAGGCAAAGTGTCACTGGCCTCTAGAAAAGTTGAAAATTTTGTTGTTGTTGTTTTATTTACTTCCTTTGCTTTATTATTTATTTATTTATTGGTTCGATTTATATGCCGCCCTTTCTCCAGAGACTCAGGGTGGCTTACAATGCATTAAGCAATAGCCTTCATACTTTTTGTATATACCTGCTTAGTAGGGCTTTCGGGGCCCCCCAAAGCGGTGTTCTTTTTTTTAATACAAAGTCATCTTATTGCCCCCACAATCTGGGTCCTCATTTTACCTACCTCGGAAGATGGAAGGCTGAGTCAACCTTGAGCCTGATAAGATTTGAACTCGCAGTAATTGCAGGCCGCTGGTGCTATTTAACAGCACTTCAGTCTGCTGCGCCACCAAGGGTCCTTTGAATGATTGATACAGTAACTGAATTTAAAGATGGAACAGAACAACAAAATGTTTGTGAATCATTAATGCCATTGCTCCGTAGGCTCTTTAAATAAATAAAAGCATTTTCACTTGTTCATGTTTACATTGACTAATATTTGATATCTGGCTGTTGTTTTTTTTAAGTTTTTTTTTATTTTTTTCATTTTTTACAAACATATCAAATCAATGTGTGAACAGTTGTAGCACCTGGGTGTCCAACATTCTAATACAAATAAAACTAGTAAAATTAATCATAATTACTAGATTCAATAAACATATGTATTCCTAATAATGATACACAATTGTAATAAGTTGCAATCTGTCATTATGCAATTATTCCATGTTCTCTCTTATTGTTACTTTTGTTTTATTATATAAAAGAGTATATGCTAACATTCCCCCTTCTCTTATTTCTGTCATTTGTTCTAACTTTTAATCATATCACCTTTTACTGAAAGACATTTTCTTTCTATCCTAACTTCTAATCATGTTACCTACCTAAAAAAAAGAAAGGAAAAAAAAAAAGAAAATAGAGAGAAAAGCAAAAGCAAAAGAATAACAAAATATTTGTGAATCATTAATGCCACTGTTCCGTAGGCTCTTCAAATAAATAAAAGCATTTTTACTTGTGCGCTCTTTACGTTGGCTAATATTTGATATCTGGCTGTTAAATGTCATGTAATTCCTTTCGAAATGTGTTGGATATTGTCTTACTTCTCTTCATGGTTTACAACCTTTATCAAATTAGATTGTGGCAGTTAGAGATCTGACTTGCATCTCCCCAATCCCTGTTAAAATATGCATTGTGTTGATCCAAACACTAAACTTCCAAAGGTCATTGAATACCAAAATGTACGGTAACATTTCGCCTTCTTATAAAATGACCAGTAAAAAATATGGCCTGCTTGGAGAGTATCAAATACATTAAAAAAAAAAAAATATTGGTGCTGTGCTCTCAGATCTCCAATAGAGATTCTGCCAGATTCTGCAGAATGGTTCTGAAATATTTATAAATGGAGGAACAATGGTAGATTGAATGGTGTAGCCTCTCAAAAATGCCAGCGGTGCAACTCACACGGAATTATATGCATTGTAGTCGTATCTCTTTGATCCCCGATCACACACTAAAAAAAGTCAAAGCACAACGTTGGGCTAAAGCTTTCAGATATCTACAATTAAAACAGAGGAAAGACTCAGTTAATCCTGTTCTGACACATTCCCTCTGCTCTCCCACCGAACTCTATTCACAGTTCAAAATGTATATTAAGGATGACAATGAACGTCATAAGAAGCTATTTTAGAGTTTAAGGCTAACTTCCATTATGTCTCGGCATCAAACTGACATCCAGTCTCTGATTCTTTCCATTCTTTCCCCCAGAGGTCTCCAGTAATTGAATGCACTTTTAAGAGTTATATCGGAGGCGTTGACTGCATGTTGTGCAATATTTAGCCCTAGCAATGGTATACACTAATCTGCTGAATTTCCGCTGTCAAAACCAAATACCCCATATTGTGTTTCCTGACTCTATATATTATTAAAATCTGCAACAATTAATTGTAAACTATTTGTGATTTGTAATAACAGAAAGTAGCATACAAAGATAACTCATGTGTTTACAAGTAGGTGATGCGTTTATAAGTAGCTCATGTGTACTACAAGTAGATGATGTGCTGTGCTTAGCAGAGGTGGGATTCACTTACCTTCCCTACCAGTTCATAAATGTGAGCATGTAGTAGCATGCGCAATAGTCACAGATTACATCCAGGCGGGTAGGCGGAGCCTCCCACAGTCACAGCTACAGGTTAGGGCGATCCGGAGAGAACCAGCTGAATCCCACCACTGGTGCCTAGTAAGGTTTTTTAGGAAGTTGAAGAGAAATACAGTGGATAGCGATCAAAATTAAGAAGACAATTGGAATGTTCTTGGAAGAACCATGGATAAATGTTAGAGATTGTAAAGGAATATGCACAGAGTAACCCTTGAGTAACAAGGTTGTGCACATGAGAAACACCTGAGGGTGATTATGAATAAGCACTGTCAATACACAGATACACCAAGTTGTGATATTCTTTTACTTTTAGGAAGAAGCAAAGCAAAGTCCAATAAACAATCCAGGTCATACACAGATTAAAGATAGTTAAATTGTCAATCCAGGAATATTCCAAGAACAAAGTCTTCTTGTAATCATATGCAATAAAACAGTTGTTTTTGGAATTGCAAACAGGAATAAGTACAGCAGTAAAACAGTCAGTAAAACAGTAGAAAAGAACAAGTAGCAATGATCAAGCAGTGATCATGCAGAGAGAACAGGCAGAGAGGAGCAGAGATAGCAATAATAATAATGTAATTAAAAAAATAAGCCATGTTCCAAGCTTCCTCTTAAGTACATTGGCTACAGAGCTAGCCAATCAGAATATAGTATGATGCCATACAGCATTACAGTCTTAAAGCTGTACATTACAATTTGACTGCAAACATGCATTGATGGTTTGTATATATTGCCAACCCAACCAGTTAGGCAATAGGCATTCCCTAACAAAGATAGATCAGGATGGCAGCCATTAGGTCCATGATGGCAAGCCTATGGCATGGGTGCCACAGGTGGCACACAGAGCCATATCAGTGGGCACACAAGTGTTGCCGTAGCTGAGCTCCAGTGCGCATGCATGCGCCGGCCAGCTGATTTTTGGGCCTTCTGGTCCCACCGGAAGTTGGGAAATGGGCTGTTTCCGGCCTCTGGAGGGCCTCCGGGGGTGGGTGGTGGGTGGGGAAGGCGGTTTTTGCCCTCCCCATGCTTCTAGAAAGCCTCTGGAGTCTGGGGAGGGTGAAAAACGGGCCTATCGGGCCCACTGTGCCATCGCGTGCTAAAAGTGGGTGCGGGGCGCATTGAATTATGGGTGTGGGCACGCACGTGGGCAACCTCCCCGCACTCCCTCCGCTTTTGGCACGCGACAGCAAAAAGGTTAGCCATCACTGCATTAGGTCATTAAGCACTCTGTCTGAATGACACCTAATTAACTGATAGATAGGGCAGCAGAATGCTTCAGCTTCAAAACTTAAGTGGATGTTTTGGCTTGCATGTAACATCTATGTACAGCTCTTTAAACAGTTCTAAGTTCTCTCAGGATTATGCAGCTGCCGTACCTAAAGCACAAAGTGATTCTGAACAAATACATGTTTGAGGCATGTAGACAGGTGCTACTTTCATACCCTCACACACTCGCTAAAACACCTTGTTGTTTCAATTCAAAATGGCCGAAGAGCCCTACTATCTTAAATGGAATTTGAAAGTTAAAAAAAAAAAAAAAGTATGCAGAATCAAGTCTGGGTTGGTTACCAGGACCAGAGGTTTAGTCTTCTGAGCTTTTGGACTCATGTTGGAGTCCATCCTCAGGGAGCCTCTATCTACTGGAAGTTAGTAGAGAGAAGTTCCCTGAGGAACTTCTGGAAGAGAGAATCAGAATCAGAATCAAAATAGAGCTGGATGGGACCTTGGAGGTCTTCTAGTCCAGCCCCCTGCTCAAGCAGGAGATCCTATACCAGTGATGGCTAACCCTTTTGCCGTCGTGTGCCAAAAGCATGGGGAGCGTGGGGAGGTCACCCACATGTGTGCCCACACATGTGTGTGCGCCCCCCCTCTTTTAGCACGTGATGGCATGGTGGGCCCAGTAGGCCTGTTTTTCACCCTCCCCAGGCTCCAGAGACTTTCTAGGAGCCTGGGGAGGGTGAAAATGGCCTTCCCCACCTCCCTGGAGGCCCTCCAGAGACCAGAAACAGCCCATTTCCCACTTTCCGGTGGGACCAAAAGGCCCAAAAATCAGCTGGCTGGCACACAGATACGTGCTGGAGCTGAGCTACGACAATGCTCGTGTGCCACTGATATGGCTCCGGGTGCTACCTGTGGCACCCATGCCATAGGTTCGCCATCATGGTCCTATACCATTTCAGACAAGTGACTGTCCAATCTCTTCTTCAAAACCTCCAGTGATGAAGCACCCACAATGTTTGAAGGCAAGCTATTCCACTGGTTAATTATCCTTACTTTTAAGAAGTTTCTTCTCAATTCCAGGTTGCTTCTCTCCTTGATTAGTTTCTACCCACTATTTCTTGTCCTGCCTTCAGATGCTTTGGAAAATAAATTGATCCCTTCCCCTTTTGACAGCCTCTGAAATACTGCTATTATGTCCCCTCCTAGTTGTTCTTTTCACTAGTCTAGTTCTCTAGACTATCCAAACCCAAATCCTGCAACCGTTCTGTGTAAGTTTTAGCCTCCAGGCCTTTAATCATCTTAATTGCTCTTCTTTGCACTTCTTCCAAAGTTTTTTTTTTTTCCAAAGAACAAAGAAGTTCCCTGATGATACGCTCCAGCACGAGTCCAAAACTAAACCTTTGGTCTCAGTGACCAACCCAGGCTGGATCTTGCTACATTATCCTGGGACATGTATATTTGCCTTCATTCATTAAAAAAAAAAATATGTTGGAATATCTATCTCTTGAATGAGAAATATATATATATTTCCCACAAATCCTTTGTGACTTATCAGACCCAGATGGGTGGGTGGGCGGGTGGGTGGAGCCTCCCGTTGCTGCCACTACCAGTTCACCCAATCCAGGGTGAACCGGTAGCAACCCACCACTGATCAGCATACATTAAAATGAAATTATGTTGCATACAGCTCTCAAAGGGTCTCCACCTCTAATATAAACATAAATATGACTAACTAACTAACTAAATATGCATGTACCCGCATACAGTATATTACATGACATGGAGAAACACAGTTTAGTTCTCATATATACATGTACATGACAAGAGAAACAAATCTTGTAAGCTTACCAGATGGATAGCATAGGGAACAAAGCTGATACACAATCTGGTAGTCCTGCTAGAAATATTTTGAAACCTCCTCCTAGAGGGGAGCAACAGAAACAATGGGTGTGTGTGTGTTGTGGCCTGCCAGCGGCCTGCGCGGATCGTGGCTGATCCCGATGACGAGGAGGCTGGTGTGGGGTGGCGCCAGCAGCCTGTGCAACCGGTGCTCGCGTCAGACAGCAAGGAGGCTGAAGAAGATGTTGTGCCAGAGGCAGAGACTCAGCTTGGGCCTTCAAAACCTCCAGAGACTCCTTCAAGTGGAGAGAGCAAAGTGGAGGAGCCTCTCCTCAATTCTGGAGCACACAGGGCTGCCAAAAGGCAGGAGTGGCTACTCAGGAGGAGGAGGTATCCTTGAGAGTAAGGTTTGAGGATAATTGGCCACTCCCTTAGCCTATTTAAGTCGCATGCAATTAGTAATTTCTTGCTGGAAACAACATGTAATTATTACGGAGCATTTTGGAGAGTGAGTGTCTTAGCATATCTTGTTTTCTGGGCTGGTTACCAACCTTTGCCGGACTTTGTTTATTCTTGGTACGTTATAACTTTGATAAGGACCGTTGGTGTGTGTTACAATCCTTGGGAATCCGGAGCTCGGGCAGAATAGTGGGGTCTCCAACAAGGCTTTGAGCTCTAAGCAGATAGCACTTAGAAGCCATATCCTGAATGACAAGAAGCAAGCTTCTTATAATCTTCTTGGCTGTCCTTTGTTGTTGTTAGTTGCGAAGTCATGTCTGACCCATCGCGACCCCATGGACAACATTCCTCAAGGACTTCCTGATCTGTACCATCCTCCAGAGTCCATTTAAGCTCATGCTGACTGCTTCTGTGACTCCATCCAGCCACCTCATTCTCTGTCGTCCCCTTCTTCTTTTGCCCTCAATCGTTCCCAGCATTAGGCTCTTCTCCAGTGAGTCCTTCCTTTTCATTAGGTGGCCAAAGTATTTGAGTTTCATTTTCAGGATCTGGCCTTCTAAAGAGCAGTCAGGGTTGATCTCCTCTAGGACTGACCGGTTTGATAGCCTTGCAGTCCAAAGGACTCGCAGGAGTCTTCTCCAGCACCAAAGGCCTCAATTCTTTGTCCTTACCACTCTCTGAATAGACTTTCTCTCTGAAGCACTGATGCCACCAAACCAAACAGGGATGCAGTTTGTTAAAACACTCTCAATCGTGCCTCTATAAAAAGTGGCCAGGACACGAGAAAGATGTGCTATATAAATATTCCAGACTTTATTTTTATAACTCTATGTTTATCCTGACTGCGATCCTGAAATTGTGCACTATATGCTATTTTATTTGAAATAAGACTGTTGGGCTGTACTCATTAGGACTGGGCAGATCAGTCAAGTCATAGGCATTCAATTCAGAATATCTCATTCAATTTGAATGAATACATCAAGACTTCAAATTCGATTGATTTCATTCCAATTTCTGAATTCTTTTTTTTAAAGCTTTTTTTTTTTTTTGCTTGCACAGAAACATCAAAACAATCTGAAGTGATCTGGCGTCATTTGTTGATGATTCAAATGGGCTTTCTGATTAGTTTGGCAAAATTGATTCCATTTAGCAATTCTACTCCCTTGTTTCAAAATGAAGTCTTTGAATATTTGTACAGATTTAGAGCCCATTGTAGAACAAATAAACAAACAATGGGGAAAAAAGGAAATGTGAAAAAAGGAACAGGAAGTTTTTTTAAAAAGAAAGAACCTCAAACATTTCTGCTTGAGTAACTGACCTTATTACCTATACTTCTTTAAGTTTGCATTGTTTTTCTTTTAAACTTCCCATAATCTGTAAGGCATAGTGGGAAGATAAACACTCTTGTGAAGGAAATATCCTATTATAGCTATTTGCCTTGTAAAATCTCATCCTAAACTTTACAGAAAGAAGGAAAACAATTTAGTAGGGTTTTATATCAGATTAACCTTTATTTATTTTTTTTAAGACTGTGAGTTGAGAAGATTTTTTTTAAGATTAGATTTATTGTGGGATTTCAAATTTTCCCTTTACTTAGGCTCGATAACATCTGAATGTGCCAAATGGCCTAATCTTTACAGCCAAAGCTGTTCCTTGGGTATTTATTCAGTTTTTCCCCTAAAACATGCCCCGCTATTTAAAATGTTTACTTTAGATGGCACGGAAAATAACGGTTTTTGCCCTGTATATGTAGATAAAGTGGAAACCCTTCTTTGATTTAACAGGACCATACAGAAGATCATCTGAAAATTTTGAACTAAGCTAAACTTTCAGGCAAAACAAATAGTAGCTATATAAAGTTTGTTGGGAAACATTTATTATGAAATGAATGAAAGTTTTAAAAATAAAAATAAAGGGATTATTTACAGTATTACAGTATTTACAGTATTATCTAGTCGTGTCATGTGTCCTAAGTTAACAAGGGAGAAATGATGATGATGATGATGATGATGATGGCCTGCAGTAACTATCATATCAACTCCCTATGAAACCTTAGGGTAGGGGTGTCAAACTCAAGGCCTGCTGGGCTGCCCTGGAAACGGTGAAGGACTGCACACGGCCCTCCCGTATTTCTCTGGAAGAGTCCTCAGGCCGCCACAGGCACGAGTGACATCAAGCTGGCCACGCCCCCCCCCGGCCATACCCAACCGGCCCCCTGAGGTCAAACACAACCTTGATGCGGCCCTCAATGAAATTGAGTTTGACACCCCTGTCATCTTTGTTCCTTCCATCCAGATTAATTGACCAAACATAAGCATGTTAAACATATTGCAGATTTCCTGGACCCAGTCAGTCAAAACGTTTAAGGTGGCAGAGACTAGGAGGAAAACTTTTTCCGTTGTGGCTCCTGCTCTTTGGAGCATTTGACTGCCTGAGGTGAGATCTGCCCTCACCATTTTAGCCTTTAGGAGGGGAGTTAAGACCTGGCTCAGCTGGATGGGTCTTGATGAGGGAGCTCTAAGTTGGAGGTGTCTGGTGAACTAATAGAGTAGTTGCCACATCTGGATGATCCTGGCCTTTAGGTGTTTTTAATTTATTGTTGCTAATACTTCAATATTTATTCTTTTAATTTTAAGCTGCCCAAAGTCACTTTGTAGAATGGGTGGCATGCAAATTTAACATATACAGTAAATAAAATAAGAATGAATTTAAAACATCCATTTTTTTCTCATATGAATTATAAAGGATTTTATAGATTCTCTAATCCAAGCCTTGATCAGTGCAGAATTATATAAATTCATAACTGAGCCAATCCTGTTTGAAAATCTCCAGAGAGCAAAAAGCAGAAGGGAATTCAACTCAACAAATTCTATATGTATTATTCTGTATAATGCTATATTATTTAGACAGGTTAGGAGAGGGCTACAAGACTTCCAACTTCATGTTAATAATAATGCTATGCAGAATATCCCTGAAGGCTTTTTAATATATCAGATTCTCATGCTAAAAGACATCATAGAAAGACAGCTGTGTTAGTCTAGGGCAGCCAGAAATCAGAATGAATCTGATAATCCTTTTTCTGTCTAGAAAATTTTATTAAAAACAGTCTTTTATGAACTATACCTCCCTTCATTAGAAGCATAGAAAGCCACACAAGCACGTCAAGGGTGAAATCCAGCAGGTTCTGACAGGTTCTGAGAACCGGTAGCGGAAATTTTGAGTAGTTCAGGGAACTGACAAATACCACCTTTGGCTGGTCCCAGAGTGGGGTGGGAATGGAGATTTTGCAATATTCTCCCCCCCCAGGAGTGGGGAGGGAATGGGGATTTTGCAGGATCCCTCCCCTGGAGTGGGGTGGGAATGGAGATTTTTCAGTATCCTTCCCCTGCCATGCCCACCAAGCCATGCCCACCAAGCCACACCAGGAGAACCAGTAGTAAAAAAAATTGAATTTCACCACTGATGTACATCATGAAAGGAGTTGCAGAGTCCTTTATAATAAAATTGGTCAGTCTGAAATGGTGCTACCAGACTCCTGCTAATTCAGAAATCTTCATGACATACCTACTTACCTTGCAGACATAAAACTTAGCAACAAAGATGATCCTGCCTGACTCTTTTGCTATATCTATTCCTTTTTGTTAATTTTGTGTATAGGATAGTAAGGCGACGGATAATGTAGTACTGGGGAAGAATAAAGGGAGGAAATGTCTATGGAGATTCTTACTCATCCCAGGTCATGGCTGTCCCAAAGATGCTTTTTTCAGGAGGCAACTGGACTTTCTGGTTTTTCTTTGCAGACATTTCACTTCTCATCCAAGAAGCTTCTTCAGCTCTCTTCCAAAAAGCTTCCTGGATGAGAAGTGAAACATCTTCAAAGAAAAACCAGGAAGTCCAATTGCCTCTTGAAAAAGCCCCTTTGGGAAATGAAGGAAATTTGAAGGAATACCATTATGAATTTTGCTGCCGATTGCAATTTTGGAATCTGCATGTGGTAAGGTTTTCAAATCATTTAATTTTATTAATAAACTCCCCTATCGCCAGTCTTGTTCGGAGCCCTGTAATAGCTGTAATAATGAATAATGGAACCAACCAGATCACGAGGAATAACAGTACCGTACTGACTGGAGACCTAGAATGAAAATGGATTGTCTAATAGAGACAAATAGAATATGAATGAAAAGGCAATGAGCCAGACTTCCATACAATTGTTACAAGGAAATCCATGCGGCCATTTCCTTCGGGTTCTTTGTCACTGTTCTTTGGCAGAAATGAAATTTCAGAGATCGATCGCCAACTAGCATAGTTGCATAGGATTAATGATTTTGACATTGTGGAAGCATTTGAAAATGAGATAAGTTCTAAGGGTCTGAAGGATAATAATAGAGAATCAGTGAACTCTTGTCAATATTTTTGTAGTTGCTCCCTTTCTGGGTTAGGTCCTGGGATCTGTTCTGAATACTGATTGGCCTCATTCTGGTGGGGATCTTACCTGAATTTGCTCAGAATTATGGAGTCCTGAAATGCCATGGTTGCAGTCAGAAAAATATTGAAGGAAATACATCCCTGTGTGCTTAGTTTTTAAGGAGGCCAGAAAGAAGATTCTTAATGAAACCCCAGCAATGATGTACTCCATCATGGCTCCTCCCCACCCCCCAATCAGTGGTGGGTTGCTCCCAGTTCTGTCCGGTTCTTACAAATCGATAGTAAAAACAGTGGGAGGCTCCGCCCACCCGCTCGAACAACGTAATTGCCCCCAATTGTATGTTTTTGAAACCTTGCCTCTGAAGATGGCAAGAATAATTGCTGGCAAAGACTTAAGAAACCTTTAGTTTTTCGATTATAGTCGTTAAACCCTGAAACTCAATACTGTCCAAAAAAGCATTTTTTTTAAATTTGAATATAGCAGATGTCTCTATTGCTAGAGCTCTGATTTTGATCAAAGTTCTGGGAATGTTGTTGTTTTAACTAACAGATCCTATAGCCTCAAAATATTTGGCATTAGATTTTGCCCAGATCTGCGGTTTTATATGAGCATGTAAACTGTTGATTTTCCTCATGGCCTGGTTTTCTTTCTTTGTTTGTTTGTTTTTGATATATCACATAAGCAGTAACTATTATTAATAATGTTTACTGGCTAGTTGCCACTCTCAGAACATCCACAGAATTAATTTGGTAGATGCCATAATGGGTCTGAACATCTTAATCATTTCGAGATAGATCTTTACATATACTATGGAATTTGTATTAGATATGAATTTCCTCCAACCTCTGACACATAGCATAGGATATCCTAAACTTCTTTATCCTTCTGGAAAAAAGAGAAGCATTATTCTAAATTAAAGTATTTTTCCAGCTAGCTGGGCTTCTTGAAGGAACAAAAAAGTTGCTTTTTTTTCTGGATATATATATGGGCAAATTTCTTAAATTATAAGGATGCATGATTGTTGTTTTCCAAAGAATAGCAACAAGACTGTGGCCATTTCTTTTAACTTTGAGAATGTTGAGAAGATAGATCAGCATTTACCAGCTAGTATCTATTCTCCTTAAACCTGGCAGCATATCCTTGAGTGTTTTGCAGTAAAAGAAAGAAAATATAGCTATATTTTAAAAATAAAGATGGGAGAAATTACTGATGAGAGGTAACAATTTTTCCTACAAAGGCTGTGGAATGAAACTAAACATGGTGCATTGTGTAGTTTCAAGTGACAGCTACTTTATTTTTTTTTAAAATGAGTATTGCTTTGCAGCAATAATAAATTCACTTCATATGAAATTCTTCACCAAATCCTCCTTTGAATTCTCCCCAACGAGTTTGAACCAATCTGAATTAGCATGACCTCATGCCTGTTACCCCAGTTTGTGGCATTCCTCTCTACACCGAGACATTTAATTCATTCAGATGGATTAAGGGCCTCTTATTTTAACTCCTTCTACCCTAAATTTTTAGACTTGGCAGTGGATTTATCTGGCTGCATCTCAAAAGGAAAATTAGACCAGGAAGACAAAACAGAATCTTGAAAGAAAGCAATAATGAAGCACTTCCATATACTTTCTGAAAAACATGGATATAACCAGTGGTGGATTCAGCCAGTTCGCACCATTTCGGGAGAACCGGTTGTTAACTTTCTGAGCAGTTCGGTGAACTGGTTTCTTGGAAGAAATCATTAGGACCAGTTGTTAAATTATTTGAATCCTACAACTGGATATAACACAACAACTAAGGGACCTTGGAGGTCTTCTAGTCCAACTCCCTGTTCAGGCAGAAAATCCTATACCATTTCAGACAAATGGTTGTCCAATCTTTTCTTTAAAACTTCCAGTATTGGGGCATTCACAACTTCTGGAGGCAAGTTGTTCCACTAGTTAATTGTTCTCACTGTCAGGAAATTTCTCCTTAGTTCTAAATTGGAGAACTTAGAACTTAGTTCTAAATTGGTTCTCTCCTTGATGAGTTTTCATCCGTTGCTTCTTGTCCTGCCTTCGGGTGCTTTGGAGAATAGCTTGACTCCCTCTTCTTTGTGGCAGCCACTGAGATGTTGGAACACTGCTATCATGTCACACTTAGTCCTTCTTTTCATCAAACTAGGCATTCCCAATTCCAGCAACCGTTCTATATATGTTTTAGTCTCCAGTCCCCTTTATCCATGCCAACACTCTGTTTGGCTTGAGGGGATTTTTGTAACTTTTATTTCCCCTTGGATCATAAGCATTTTTTTAAAAAAAGAAAGTTCCTTCATATATATATAACCTTCATATTAAAAAGCCTCAACTTCAGTCACTTGGTAACTCCAGTTTGAAGAGATTGTAGCCAAAAACTTGGCAAGTTAAGAAACAAGGCTTTATGACCCATGACAATGGAAGTTTTTTTAAAAAAAATAATAATTTCTAAACCTTTGAGGAAATAACCTGTTCTGAAAGGTTGAATGCATTTTCTAGTTAATCTTATGTTATTTATTTGCTTTATTTCTTTCCAGAGTTACAGTTATGTGGGCCTCACAGAACAGACATGTTCACACTTTCCTTTTCACGTGGGCTTTTAATTTTCAATGAAAGAATGGCTTGTGGTTTCCAATTATTTTTCTCCTTTGTGTCTTTCCTTGTATAGCCATGTCTTCAAAGAAAATTCTAAGCCTCAAAGCAAAAAAACCCAAAAAAACAAACAAACAAACAAAAAAAAAACAAGCAAATTATTTCAAAGGACACCCCTCTTTAAAAAATAAAAAGTTTTGGAACACTTTCTGACTTGTAAACAGATTGGATGGCAGTACATGTATTAATTTAATATCAGTACTGAATGCATGTGGAGATGGAAAGTATATGAGTTTGTAAATATGAATTGGAGAGAGTTTGAATCAGAGGTGGGTTTCAGCCGGTTCTGACCAGTTCTGGAGAACTGGTAGCAGAAATTTTGAATAGTTCGGAGAATTGGTAGTAAAAATTCTGACTGGCCCTTCCCCCATCTATTGTCTGCCTCCCGAGTCCCAGTGATCAGGAGGAAATGGGGATTTTGCAGTAGCCTTCCCCTGGAGTGGGGAGGGAATGAAGATTTTATAGTAACCTTCCCCTGCCATGCCCACCAAACCATGCCATGCCCATCAAGCCACACTCATAGAACCGGTAGTAAAAAAAATTTGAAACCCACCTCTGATTTGAATGTGACACCTAATTATAAGATGGATGTTTCTGTAGGGAGAGAGTGTCAAAAAGTCAAATTTATGGTCACTACCACAAGACTGAAGTTCTGCCCCCTTTTTATGGGTGTCATATGACCTACACATGTAAAAAAAGGGAGATGGGGCTTCAAATACACATACACGTAATATTTTGATTCCCCTTCCTTCTTTTACTATTCCAATTTGCCCACTTACTTACTTTCTTTTTCTTGCCTCCTGGAGTTGTAGATGCTTTAGGTTTTCAAAAATAGTCTGGACAATAATTTGGCCAGGATGGCATAAGGTCTCCTGCTTTGAGCAAGTGTTTATGGATTACAGATTAATAGAGTTGGAAGAGACCTTGTAGGTCATTTAGTCCAACCTCTGCCCAAGCAGACTCTACACCATTTCTGACAAATGGCAGTCCATTCTCTTCTTGAAAGTCTCAAGTGATGAAGCTCCCACAACTTCTGAAGGCAACTTCTGGTTGATTGTTCTCACTGTCAGAAAAATTCTCCTTATTTCTAGGTTGAATCTCTCCTTGATCAGTTTCCATCCATTATTCCTTGTCTGGCCTACAAGTGCTTTGGAAAATAGCTTGACCCCTTCCTCTCTGTGGCAGCTCCTCAAATACTGGAAGACTGCTATCATGTCTCCCCTTGGTCCTTCTCTTCATTAGACTAACCAGGCCCAGTTCCTGCAACTGTTCTTCGTATGTTTTAGCTTCCAGTCCCCTAATCATCCTGGTTGCTCTTCTCTGCACTTTTTCTAGAGTCTCAACATCTTTTTTTATAGTATGGTGACCAAAATTGGATGCAATATTCTAGGTGTGGTCCTCCAAAGTCCCTTTCAGCCCTACAATTCTGTGTTCTTTAGGGATGGCCCTGATGTGAAAATAGCTTCAAGCTTCAAGGGATCAAGACAAGCTGCTTAAACACATACCCAAACATGGCTAGTTCCTTGTTCCCTTGCCCTGAATTAGTCCTTTGATCAATATAGCTTCCCTTCCTGCAAAGTAGATCAAATAACTATGGCACAATTTGCATTAATTTACTTATTTTTTTTACGTAATTCAATAAAAGCTCCAAAGAGTTACCTGTTAATGAGGAATTGTTGAACTTAGCAGTTAGCAAGTCTTTAAAAAAAACCTCAGTTCTGAGATCAAAGCGGCACTCGTAGAGTTAGTGAAAACAGCAAGGAAATCAGTTGCTTTTCTCTCGACAATATTTATTTTCAATAGGGTAACTGTTCTCCTTCAGCTTTCTCAATTCAGTAGATTGGGTCAGCTATTTGCTGAGCTGTTATGCCTTTCCCCACTCCCATAAATAAATAAATACTTGGCAGCCCTCCAAACACATCCCCATTTGGGTCACTTAAGTTTATAAACCAGTGGTTTCTTGCAAATGGACTTAGCTCAGGACTGTTCAACCTTTTTGTTTGCCTGGGCAATATTGAGTGAAGAGGAATAATCTTGGGTTGCATATGAAATACATAAATGGATAAATATTGTATTTTATCATAGTTTTAATGCAATTTTATACATTTATGGTTTCAGTTTAACATTGCAAGCCACTCTGTTTGGGATGAGATGGGTGGCAAAAAAATTTAATATATGATGATGATAAATAATAGCCAACTGGTTTATTTCAGGGGTGAAATGCTCCCGGTTCGGACTGGATTGCCCGATCTGGTAGCAATGGTGGCGGGTGGTTCAGATAACCAGTAGCAAACATCCCTACCCCCCCCCCATGCCCAGCTGAGCCGTGCAATCATCAGAGGCTTTTTTTTTTTTAAGTCTTTTTTCTACAACCTCTTTGGCTGAAAAAATTGCTTTTAAAAGTAAAAAAAAAAGCCTCTGATGATCCCACGGCTCAGCTGGGATGTCAGAGGCTTTTAAAAGCATTTTATTTTTACAACCTCTTCGGCCGAAGTGATTATAGAAAAAATGTTTTTAAAAGGAAAAAAAAAAGTTGGCCATGCCCATCCAATCACATTATCCCCCCACGAAGCCACGCCCACAGAACCGGTAGTAACAAATATTACATTTCACCACTGGTTTATTTAATAAGCCATGATTAAATAAAGTATGACTTGATGTATGAATTTAGTCATGGGAGCACTGAGCAACACATTTTAAGAAAGATTCACATAAGAAGAGCCTGGTAGCTCAGCAGACTAAAGCATTGTGATTTAACACCAACTGTCTGCAATTACTGTAAGTTCGAATCTCACCAGGCTCAAGGTTGACTCAGCCTTCCATCCTTTCTAAGGTAAGTAAAATGAGGACCCAGATTGTGGGGGCAATAAGCTGACTTCGTATAAATATACAAAAGTATGAAGGCTATTGCTTAACGCATTGTAAGCCGCCCTGAGTCTCCAGACAAGGACAGCATATAAATCAAAGTTTTTAAAAAATGGAACATGTTCAGAGAAAGACAACTGATATAGGCAAAGGACCTCCAAAATTGTACCAAAGATACTTTTTCAAAAGGCAACTGGAATATATCACTTCCTCGAGGAAGAGCTTTCGCTTCTCATCCAAGAAGCTTCTTCAATTCTAAATGACTGAAGGGGTTTAGAACTGAAGAAGCTTCTTGGATGAGAAGCAAGATGTCTTCCTCAAGGTAAAAACATAGTCCAGTTACCTTTTGAAAAAGCACCTTTGAAACAACAACATGATCTGGATGACTGAGCATCTCCATAGACATTCGGAAATTGTAGTTCACCACATACGACGTGCTGACTTTGTGTTTGGGCTTAATGCCACAATCTTGGGAGAGAAAGAAGAGAAACAGAGTAATTCATGAATTCTAAAGATGCAGGGCTGGCCCTTCCCAAAACCCGGAGAGAATTATCTTGGCAGCCTTGAGATTCTTCTAAAATAATAATGAAAAATAAGAGATGAACAAATGCATAGGACCATCAATAATGTCTGACTGTGGTTTAACTCAAACTGCCGTAGGGCTTATGCTATTGTGAACAACATATGAAAAAGAGCAATATGTTTCTAACCAGTGAAGTTGGGTTCCTTGCTTTGCTACTAATCAAATTAGAATTTGATGATTGCTTCGCATTTCGCATCGAAATGGTACCATCTCATAAAAACTGGGAGGGTAGTAATATAATGGAGTGCCTATAACTGCAAGGCTTAGTCTGATTCCCTTTCATCTTTTTGCACTTAACTTTTAGAGCTGAGAACAAAGGTTATCTACTCCCCAGAGCAAACAAATTGACAGGATAGGAAAAAAGTAGACTAGTTCAGCTGTGATCCTTCTTTTTAATATTTCCACATTTATTTTAATTTCAGCTTCTACCCCCAGAGATTTTTTTCTCTTCTTCTTCTCTTATCTCAGAGCTGCATCATGCAAGTTATAAAATTCCATCTGTACATTATGATTTCTATTCTTTCTTAGGCTTGCTGTATTGGGGCATCCTTGGGACAAAACCTTGATGCAAAATAAATCATGAACATTGATTGGGTTTAAACTTACTTGCTTTTATTCCTCTCCTAAATTTGTGATTCTTCTGTCTACTTCTGAATCAAGAATTATATGAGAGGTTGTTGGTAGTTAAAATTAAAATCCATGTGAAAATTCAAATGGAGTCTTTCCCTATATTTCCAATAGAAATATATATATTTCCAGTACATACATACATACATACATACATACATACATACATACATACATACTTATCATACTTATATTTACTATATAAGTTCAAGGTTGACTGAGCCTTCCATTCTTCCAAGGTGGGTAAAATGAGGACCCAGATTGTTGGGGGCAATATGCTGACTCTGTAAACCTCTTTGAGGGGGCTGTAAAGCAGTATATAAGTCTTAAGTGTTATTGCTTTATAAGAGCCATGATGGCACAGTGGTTAGAATGTAGTTTTTCAGGCTGACTCTGCTCACTGCCAGCAGTTTGATCCTGACCGGCTCATGGTTGAATCAGCCTTCCATCTTTCTGAGGTGGGTAATACGAGGACCCAGATTTTAGGGGGCAATATGCTGACTCTGTAAACCAGTTATAGAGGGCTGTAAAGCACTATGAAGCAGTATATAAGTCTAAGTGCTTATTCCTTCTCATTCCTATGTGTCTGCCTCAAACTCGGCTCCTGTACTAAAGGCCTGGGAGTTTGAGTGTTATGTGCAGGATCTTAGCTATTCCTAGCACTGCACTGTTCTGGATAGAGAACTATATGGTCATTCCTGAGATCTGTTAGAGCCCCTCTTCTGGGTTAGGAGTCACAGCCCCAAGTTTTCCTCCCTACTACCATTGGGATCACCTTGGCTTTTACTTTCCACATTCTCTCTAGTTCGTCCATTTTAGCCCCTGTTATTTTCTGTGAATTTCTATGGAATCTCTTATCTGAACTTGGGATGGTCTAGCCCGGGGGCCTCCAGCTCTGTCTACTTTAAGACCTGTGGACTTCAAGTCTTACTGGCTGGGGAATTCTGGGAGTTGAAGTCCTCAAGTCTTAAAGTTGCCAAGGTTGGAGATCTCTGGTCTAGTGCAGATATTCCTGCACACAATGCCAACTATCTGGTTGTTCATATTGTTTGTGCCTGTATCTTACATCCTGTCCCTATGTGTTGAGCGGTTTCTGAAGCCTCTTTGCATAATCCAGACCTTGGGCCTGTCGGGTGTGGGCTTTCTTGAAGACTACTTGGAAACTTCAGCTATTCTGGAAGTTGTCAGGTCTAATGACAATCATAATTTCCTAATGGAGAAGTGCCCCAGTGCACTGCCTGTATATTGAGGTCAAGGTTGTTGTAATACCTAAAGACAGGTGAGCATAACTCCCAAACAGACACCCCTTTTCCTTACTCTTTCAAGTTTTGATCATACATGCCGTCTTTACTTAATCTGAGTTTAAAATATGGATTAGAATGGCACATGCTACATTAGATTTGGCATTTAGGAACAGCAGCCAGAGATCAAGGTCTTCAGCAATCTACAAACTGAGGTCGAACATGGATTTTCAACCCCCTTCCTGTGATAACACTCTTTTCCTCTTCTTTCTCTGTTGTGACCTAGGCTTACTGAGTCATTATAATATACAATTAGTCCCAAACTATTTTATTGTAACAGCTGACAATTACGTTCATTTCCAGCTGAGTCCCAATTAGTTGCAAAACAAGTTCTTCGGAAGAAGTCCTTCAGGATAAACACAAATCTTTATCTTCTTTGACACCCTGCTAAAGGCCTTACTTGGCAAAGCCCCACGAAGTTCAGAAACAAACAAGAGATGCTGACTGGAAACAGAGTTAATAATAATAATAATAAACTTTATTGCCATTGTAACAACATTGCTTTCCTGCAAAAGGCCCAAGTGCCTTTGTTTCTTTTTTAAGCCTTATGGGTGGGGCCAATCATCTCCTGGCCTTACTCCCAAGTCGTCCCTTTTGCTTTAGTTGCTCTTACCTTTTGGCAGCTCTGCACATGCATGCACTAGGAATAGGCTCCTCCTGTTCCTGTGCCTCTCTGCTGTCCGACTCTGGGGGTTCCAGAGTCTGCACATCACTCCCAGATGGCCCTGGTCCCATCTCTGCCTCCGACACAGAGCCCTTGTCTAGGCCTTCTCCAGACTCCAGGACTGGCCCATGTTGCTCCCCAGCCTCCTCACTGTCCGACTCTGCTGCCAGCTCCACAGGCTGCTGGCGGACAACTCTCTCTCTCTCTCTCTCTCTCTCTCTCCCTCCCTCCTTCCCTCCCTCCCCCTCTCTCTTTCTCCCCCCATCACAGCACAATTTCCTAGTTCCAGTGTTCATCAGTTCACCAGACTATTTCCTAACTTCTCATTTCCCCAACTGTCTCTTCAAGAGCTAGGTGACAGTCGTGCTAGTCTTGGGAATAACCACAATAAATTTCAATGCATTTGAAAAGAGCAAATTCTATCTGCCTTCCCCTGGCTTTACCCTCTACTCAGTGAGAGAGATTGTCATTTCCAAAGAAGACATTTTGAGAAAACAGTAAAGTCACCTGGTCATGCACTTTCCATAACTACCTCCTTTTGCCAGCAATCTTACAATTGGCTGCTGAGATACCTTTGTGGGCTCATTATAGAACATTCTTGGCATTTTTCGTTGTAAGCTCAAATACTCGCATGATACAGAATTTCATTTCTTGGCATCTGAGCTCTTGTCACGAAGTAGAATGAGATACCAATATGGAGAAAGAGAGTTTTCAGAAAATAAAAAGAATTTTTTTTTTGAAGTCATCCAGTAATGTTTCATTGTCAGTGGTATATTGGCAGAAGAAGGAAATTGAACCCTGTTCTCTTTTGAAATGATTTATTAATATCTCCTTTGAACAGGTAGGGATTGATTACAAAAATTCTTTGATCTCCTACTCTCGCATTCCTCTTCACCTTTGTGAAATCTAGTACCCTACAAATAAATTAGCTCTTATAATTCTACAGCTGTTGTATCATGTTGTTTGGGGAATAATGGGAGCTGAACTCCCATCACATCCACCAGGATATAAGCCTGGAAAGTTAACAGACTTAACAGTAACAGAGTTGGAAGGGACCTTGGAGGTCATCTAGTCCAGCCCCCTGCTAGTGCAGGACACCTGTACTAGGGATTCGAACCGGCGAACTGCCAACCTCTCTGATCGACAAGCTCAGTCCTTAACCACTGAGCCACCGAGTAATATCAAGTTAATATCATTATTGGTTATTTTTATTCAGCTTTCTGTATTATTCCTCTTTGAAAAATGACATTGCTTCGTTTAACTTTGATAACTGTTTAACATTATCAAAGATATACACAAATTTGTCCAAAGCTGCATGATAAAAGAAATGTTCCAAGCTCTTTTTAAAGAGAGCTTCATTCTTTTTCCTTTACAATTTTGTAACAATTGATTCCAACAACGCCCAGAGATATTTTGGAGAATTACTGCTATACCACCTTGCTCTAACATGCCTTTTTAAAAACTTGGTACAGGTAGTCCTCGACTTATGACCAAATTGAGCCTAAAATTTCTGTTACTAAATGAAAGATTTGTTAAATGAGTTTTGCTCCATTTTATGACCTTTCTTGCCAGAGTTGTTAAGTAAATCACTGCAGTTGTTAAGTTAGTAACATGGTTGTTAAGTGAATCTGGCTTCCCCATTGACTTTGCTTGTCAGATGGTCGTAAAAGTGGATCATGTGACCCCGGGACACTGCAACTGTCATAAATATGAATCAGTTGCCAAACATTTGGATTTTGTTCATGTGACCATGGGGCAACAAGTGTGAAAAACAGTTACATGTCATTTTTGTTAGTGCTGTTGTAACTTCAAACGGTCACTAAATGAATTCTTGTAAGTCAAGGACTCCCTGTGTTTTAAATTACTTTCTGACTTCTGAACTAATGATTAAATAATTCAGTGGCTCCTGAGACTGAAAAGGTTATTTCATTCCTTTTTCCCAAAAATTAAAAAGATCTAGTAGGATGTAGGGGTGAAGGTTTTACATTAGGAGGAAGACCCAACTTCAAATCCACCCTCACCAATGAAAGCTCATTAAGTGATATTGGTTAATCCTGATCATTCTGGGTCCTCTCCTTCACAATCATCATCTTCATTTAACGACCCCATAATCCCTTGCAGGGTGGAGTCTAGGCAACTGAATGGAACTAGTAGAGTATTTTATTGGCCGGATGCCCTTCCTGTTGCCAATGCTGAGTTTTGCTCAGCAGACATATTCTCTGTGTGCCCAGAGAGAGAAATATCTGCCTCTATCTAGGATAGAACTCACAGCCTCCTGATTGTGAGGCAAGAGCTCCACCTCTAGGCCAATGCACCACTCCCTCTCCTTCACAATCTTGTGATGAAAAAAAAGGAACAAAGAATTGCAGGGTAAGCCATGTTGAGTTCCTAGAGGAGAAAAATATGGAAGGTTCCAATTTCAGAGGGAAAAAAAATTGCAGAAATCCAACTGTGAGGTACAAAAGGCATAAATTATCCACCACAGAACTTTTTAGGAAAAGTTAACAAATGTGGTCCATCAGAATTACCAAATTATGAACATATTGATTTTGGATTCATGCTGTACTCAATAGTAATTTTTTCTTCAATTCACAGCATTGAACATTAACATTTCCTTAGCTACTTCTATGAAAACTGAATTCCAGTTGTGTTCTGAATTTTTCTGGATTTTATGGGTTTTTTTTTTTTTTCAAATGAATGTTCTAAACCTAGTATAGTTCTCAGTACTTGCATCCATTATTTTCAATAATTCAATGAGGGGGAAAAAATCAGGATTCCTCTCAGTTTCACAGTATGGTTTTAGATTGCAGAAACCTTCTTGGAGACAAAAAAAAAGGGGGGGGGATTTTGTTTCAGTTAATAATGTATGTGAATCACTGATGGGATTCAGATGATTTTACTACCAGTTCTTCATGCCACTGGGCATGGCTTGGTGGGCATGGAGGGGAAGGATACTGCAAAATCCCCATTTCCTCCCAATCATCTGGGACTCGGGGGCAGGGCCAGTCAGAGGTGGTATTTACCAGTTCTCTGAACTGAAAATTTCTGCTACCAGTTCTCCAGAACTGGTCAGAGCTTGCTGAAACCCACCTCTGATGTCAATGTTATTTTTAGCTTTTCTTTGAATTTTCTCTTTTTAATAACAGTGTTTTTAAGCAAAACAGGTTTAATAGGGACATTGTTTTCTTAGCGTTTTCATAGAACTAGCTATTGGAAAACTCCAATAGCGTTCATCTTTTATTACAATGGCTTGACTTCCCCTTTACACACCCCTCCACACCATTGACTCTGAGGGGAACATAATTATAGAACAAATTTATTAAATTTGCAGAAGAAGAATCCGAATCCGAGTAAGGGTATGGCTAGCTGATGAGAGCTAAATATCTTGAAATAGATCTATACTAGTCTCCCTTTATTTATCAGCAAAATATAAATTTGATACAAAATAGCATATATATTTGCTTGATCTGCTTCTAATATCTTGTTTTTGATTCTAATCTTGTTATTTTAAAGTTGTTAGCTTTGATATGATTGTTTTAATATTGAAGTGCTGACGACCAAGGATGTCTATTTTTAAATAAACATATGTTTCTCTTTCTTGGCTTACATGTTTCATAACCTTTGGGTTGATGGTTATTTACCTCATCCCAGTTTTGGACCTGATGCTTTAACCCAGGGTGGGGAACAATGGCCCTTTTATAACTAGTGGACTTCACCTCCCAGAATTTCTGAGCCAGCCATGCTCAGTCATAAAGGGGCCATTGTTCTCTACTTCTGCTTTAACCACTACCCCAACCTGCCTCTTTAGTTATCAATAAGGGTAAAATAAATATAACGATCTATAGGACTGATAATTTTGCAACCCAAAGAACTCAATATTAGTTATACATGCATATTCTATTAGATAATTCCTCCTTGTATTGATACAACCTTAAAAACTGTATTATTCAGACATTACGCATGGCTGCTTCAGAAACACAATTGCATTTTCCATGTCAAAAAACAAGCTGTGGATGCTATCCTGAAAATTAAAAATCTAATCTGGCTTTCTTGCAGCTATGAATATTCAGAATAATGAATATTGTTCCCTTGTTGAAAGCTGACGAACAGGACAGATTCCCTCCACCTCCCGTCTTTTTTGATGATAGAAAAACTCATTAGAAATGTGATGTTATTAGCAGTTTCCCTTGAATTGCAAATTTCTATCATACTATAACTAGTATTATGATAATGATGAAATTAAATTAAATTAGCATATCACATACTATACAGGAAAAGTGTTAATACATTATAGTAATACAAGACAACAGATAATTGCCAGCTTAATAAGAATTTGTCCTCTGAAAAGATCATTTGGCTTACATCTTCTTCCTTCAGGCTTGGAAAATTGTAGCTCATACTGGTTTATTTTGTAAAGCCAATCACAGGTTAAGTAAAAGATCATCTATCACAATACTATGGATTTGGATGGTATATTTTTATTTATTTATTTACTTATTTATTTATATCTTGCCTTTATTATTTTTATAAATAACTCAAGGCGGTGGACATACCTAATATTCCGTCCTTCTCCTATTTTTTCCTACAACAACCCTATAAATTATGTTGGGCCAAGAGAGAGTGACTGGTTCAAAGTCACCCACCCACCCAGTATCTAAGGTGGGATTAGAACTCACAGTCTCTTGCTGATTGGTCCAAAGTCACCCAATCAGCTTTAATATCTAAGGTAGGACTAGAACTAATGTTCTCCTGTTTGCCCAAAGTTACCCAGCCAGTTTTCGTGCCTAAAGTTGCATCATAACTCATCTTCTGGTGTTTGACCCAAAGTTACCCAGCCTTTTTGTCTAAGGCAGGACTGGAACTCATAGCCTCCTGGATATTAGGCCAACACCTTATCCAACCAAGTTTCTTATCCAATCTACTGACAAGGTTTTGTCTGATAGCTAAGGATTTGTCACAGATAAATAATTGCATATCAGTTTTCTGATAACAGCTTTCATTCCCGCCTTGACTTCTGATCTCTCTTTCTCTTTGTTCTTGCAGTTCCTCCATGGTTTATCACTCACCCTTCAAATCTCTATGCCTATGAAAGTATGGATATTGAGTTTGAATGTGCTGTCTCCGGAAAACCAGCCCCTACAGTACAATGGATCAAGAATGGAGAAGTTGTCATTCCTAGTGATTATTTTCAGATAGTGGTAATTATCAGTGCTTATTATTACACCTTGTGAAACCAGTTCAACAGCTTCAACCTCAACTGTAAAATGATTCTGGAATTTTTTTTTTTAATGGTAATATAGCAAGGTGGGCTTTCAAAGTTAGCACTTAGCTAATAATGTAATAAAGTACATCAATTAAATGATTGCTTTGAAAGTAAGGATGGAGAGGAAGAAGGTGAGGACCCAGTTTGTGGGGGCAATAAGCTGACTTTGTATAAAAAATATACAAAAGTATGAAGGCTATTGCTTAACGCCTTGTAAGCCACCCTGAGTCTCCGGAGAAGGGCGGCATATAAATCTAATTTTAAAAAAAGAAAAAAAAGAAAGCCATTTCCCCCATGACCTTCTGTAATTTCCCCCCCATTCTTGCTCTTTTCTAATAGGGTTTTTCCCCCCTATATGAGTGATTTTAATTAGTCATCATCTGTTGGGAGTGATGATATCATAACACTATGCAATAGTTTAGCTAGATTTGTAGACCAAATCAGATCTATAAGAAAGTATACTTTCCAATGCAGGTTAAGTGAGTGATCTTGACCCTTCCAATTATACTCTTCCAATTTTAACATATGTTTGAAGTAATAAAGCACCTATATCTTATTTGTACCAAGCCCTATTCAAAATGTGCTTTATTCAGTGACTTCTCCTCAACCATGGCCTGCTACGCTCAGTATCATTGACTTAAACTTGAACTCACCAGACAGTTTACAGAGCGATAGCTCTTATATCAGTGTTTTTCAACCTCAGCAATCTTAAAATGTTCAACATCCAGAAACCCAGAAAAGATTGTGGGGAATGGAAGATATAAATATAATAAATGGATATAAATCCTTCCATTCCCCACTATCCTGACAGAGCTGAAAAAGCTTCTTGGATGAGACTTCAAAAGAAAAAACAAAGTTCAGTTGCCTCCTGAAAAAGCACCTTTGGGACCACATATCTTAAAATTGTTGAGGTATGGATGGAAACTAATCAAGGAGAAAACCCCTAGAACTAAGGAGAAATTTCCTAACAATAAGACCAATTAACCACTGGAACGGCTTATCTCCAGAAATTGTGGGTGTGCCATCATTGGAGGTTTTTAAGAAGAGATTGGACAACCACATTTTTGAAATGGTATGGAGTCTTCTCCTCGTGCAGGGGATTCGACTAGGAACCTCCAAGGTCCCTTCCAATTCTGTTATTCTGAGAAACACTGCCATATATAAAGGAAGCATAGACCATCATGCCAAGCAGTCTCATTCTGATTTTGCTTCCTTCTTTAGTTATATGTTTTAAAAATGGGTGTCTTTTGTACATGCACTTTTTAACACCGCCCTGAGTCCGTAAGGAGAAGGGCGGTATATAAATTCAAATAAACTAAACTAAACTAAACTAACAAGCCAAAAGGAACTTCTTCTCAATAAAAACTATACGTTTGAAGAAAATTTCCCGTCAGGAGAAAAAAGAAAAATTGAATTCCCCATTTTCAGTCTCCCACAGGCCCAATAATTTCCAAATGTGTAGTAGTATTTTTCATGTTTAAATCTGAAACAAGGGTAGAAGGGACTCCTTGAGGCCAGGAAGTTTCAGAAAACCTCCAGAAAACAGAGAAAAATTGTCAAAGAAGTTATGCAGCACTACAGTATAAATTTGTAGCCTGGCCTAACAGGGAATACCGTAAGAGCAAGATCACTATAGAAAGATCTGATAAAAAAATGTTGGGCCTCGATGCATATTCAGAGAAAAATGGGCTTGAGATCCAACTGTGAAGAATATTTGCAGTTCAGAGTTAAACTGTTGGGTCCTTGGTGCTCTCTGAGCCTGGTTGTTTTCTGGCTAGCACTGATAATGTTACCAAGTTGGGTAATGAAACATCTTCAAAAAAACAATCAAGCTGAGAGATCTCCAAGAACCCCACAGATCAAACTGTTTGACGTGTGGGTCCTTGATGCTCTCTGAGAATGGTGGTTTTTTTGCAGATGTTTGACTGCAACTGTACCGCTGAGGAAAAGGCCCATCATTATATGAAAATTGAGACTTTATCAAACAATATATACACACATCTCAGAAAGGAAGCACATTGATACAGAACTTCTGTAATATTTTTAACAGAACTGCTAAATCAAAAGTTAATATTCTGTATTGCACATGGATACCTGTGTGACAACTCTGCTCTCACAAATGTGGCATGTTATTTATTATTTCAGAATAAGTTTATTGACCACACAGTACTTTTCCCCATTTTTAACAACTTAGTTGTAAGAGATGTAACACATCTCATACATAAGGCCATTAGTCTGCTGACACAAGACCCTTCTGTCAATAAATGGACAAAGATGATCTAAATCAAACACCTTTTATTTATAAATGGCTTGGAATCATTTCTCCTTATTTTCAGAAAAGATCTGTTCAACCTTACCTATTACTGTTTATAAGAAAGATAATCAGATAATGCAAGTTTGCTTGCCTGGGATTTTATTTTGCAGTTCTAAGCAGAACTGCTTCTATTTTCTTTTGTGTTCTCACTCAGAAATCTAAGTTTTAAAGCAGAAGGTGCCAACTTAGAATTTTGTAGCTGACCTTCAAATTATTTTTCTTACTTGGAAGAAATATTTAAAAAACAAGAGGAAAATAATGAACCTACTGACAATGCAAATACATTTCATATGCAAGAGTGATGTTTTTTAATATCAATTTTAAGTGCTAGATAAGAAATATGAGCTACTTTCTGCTCTGCAGCATTATCGTTCTTTTAACAGCATAGCCTTGACTTTATAGCAGCGTAAAGAAATAAGAGTAGCACATTTGTTTAAAAAATATACATTTTATTAAAGTGCTAGGAGAGTGATGAGGGGAGATACATATGAATAGACACCCTGTTTTCCCCCAAAATAAGACATCCCCTGATAATAAGCCCAATCGGGCTTTTGAGCACATGGCAATAAGGCCAAGCACTTATTTCAGGGTTCAAAAAAATATAAGACAGGGTCTTATTTTCAGGGAAACACGGTATCTATATATTTGTCTCATTCAATGTTTTCTCAATGAAGTTAACATTTAGGCATTTATAACTTTGTAATAACTATTTTCTTCTATAATTAGAAGATAGAGCCTCAGATAGCTCAACAGGCTAAGTAGTCTGTTATTAATATTCAGCTGTCTGCAATTATTGCAAGTTCGAGGCTCAAGGCTGACTCTGCCTTCCATCCTTTCTAAGGTAGGTAAATTGAGGACCCAGTTTGTGGAGGCAATAAGCTGACTTTGTATAAAAAATATACAAAAGTATGAAGGCTATTGCTTAACGCATTGTAAGCCGCCTTGAATCTCTGGAGAAGGGCGGCATATAAATCTAATTAAAAATAAATAAATAAATAATAATAAATAAATAAATAAATAAATAAATAAATAAATAAATAAATAAATAAAAATAAAATAATAAATAAAAAAATAAAAAAATTAGGAATCTCAGATGCTGAAAACGTTAAGACGCAATGTATTAGTAATGTTTATTTATTTATTTATTTTTGTTATTGTCTTCTTCTAGGTTCTCTTCTTTTTTACAAACATCCTGGGCTAAGCTATAGTTTAGAAATACCCGTTATGATAAAGCATAAAATTTAGAATAAAACAGCACTATAAAACAACGCCTGCTGTTTGTTTTTTTTTTTTAAAAAAAGGCAAATGCAGAAACAAAAGATATAAATATCAACATTGTCACCTTTACCATTTTTCTCAGGTACTCAGCAGGATTCGGTATGAATCATCTTTATCTCCCTGAGGAGAAAATTTGAGAGCTTTACTCAAATCAACATTATTTCAGAAAATAAGGATATGTGACAGCTCACTTTTTCATATAATTTTATTAAAGCTTACAATTAAAAAGTAAAAATTAATATGAACTACAATTTTTTTAAAAAATAGAGGGTGTAGAAAAGGAAAAACAGCGAAAAATACAAATGACTTCATCCTGACAAGTACAAACAATGGTTAGTCACTAATCTCTTAAAATGCACTCTGCTCATCATAACTCATCTCTCAATTTTAAATAAAATTTTGAAGCTCGTTATTCATTTGTAGTCATGTGACAGCTACCTCAGTATATTGGAAAGTCCACTTAGGGGGAAATGAATTGTCCATCCCATTTCTGTACTTTCAGGAAAATTCAAGTACGATATATAGTTGACAAAATTAGGTATGTCTACCACAGTGATGGTGAACCCTTTTGGTACTAAGTGCCGAAAAGGTTGCATGGAAACATTATGCACACATGCACACACTCGATGGGGCCGTGCTCTGGAAAAGCCGAACTTCCGGGTTCTAGCACGCATGCGCACCTGACAATCAGCTGGCCGGCACACCTGCGCAGGCCGGTTTTCGGCACTGCCATGCGTGCAAAGGACAGTTGATCTTTGTGTGCTCATGTGTGCCAGAAACCCAGAAGACAAACAGGCAAGGCTGCGCATGCCAGGCAACATGGCTTCACGTGCCACTTTGGGCACTTGTACCATAGGTTTGTCATCACAGGTCTAACATATCAAAGGGACGATAACTATCTTCCAATACTTGAGGAGAAGTCACAGTGTAGAGGGGATTTACTTATTCTCCAAAGCACTAGAATGCAGGACAAGAAGTAATGGGTGGAACTTCAACAGAAGGAAATTCAACCTGGAACTAAGGAGACATTTTCTGACAGAACAATTAATCAATGGACTAGCCTGTCTCTTGGAGTGATTGGTGTTCCATCACTGGAGGTTTTCAAAAAATAGACTGGATAACCATTTGTCTGGGATGGTAGAGGGTCTCCTGCCTTGAGCTATCACTATTTTCAACCTTCCCAGCCACTTTCTGACAAGCAAATTCAATGGGGAAAGCTGGATTCATTTAACAACTAAGTCAACATGACAGTGAGATGTGTGGCATATGGATTTGATAAACAAACAGAAATAAACAAACAAACAAAATAAATGACTACTGGATTAATTTAATAACTGCAGTGATTCACACAAAAAATTTGTAAAATCAGATGTGATTCACTTAACCACCTTGTTTAGCAACAAAAATTCTACTCTCAATTGTGGTTCTAAGTGGAGGACTATCTATACAGATAGTCTTTGACTCTCAACAGTTCAGTTAGTGACCGTTCGAAGTTACAATGACACTTACGACCGTTTTTCACACAACTGCTGCAGCATCCCCATGGCCATGTGATCAAAATTCAGACGCTTGGCAACAGACTCATATTTGTGATGGTTGCAGTGTCCTGGGGTCATGTGATCTGCTTTTGTGACCTTCTGACAAAGTCAATGAGGAAGCCAGATTCACTTAACAACTGTGTTATTAACTGAACAACTGCAGTGACTTCTCTTAACAACTGTGGCAAGAAAAGTCGTAAAATGGGGCAAAACTCACTGAACAAATTACTCACTTAGCAACATATATTTTGGGCTCAATTGTGGTCAGAAGTTGAGGACTACCTGTACGCAAAACAAGTTGTTCCCAATGTGATCTCTTCCTTGAATTCACAGCTCCAAGATAACCCCTTTGGCTTGTGTCTTTCTCTTTAGGGAGGCAGCAATCTGCGGATTCTGGGCTTAGTAAAATCAGATGAAGGCTTCTACCAGTGTGTAGCTGAAAATGAAGCTGGGAATGCACAAACCAGTGCACAGCTAATCATCCCCGAACCTGGTAAGCTGCAAAAGAATGTTCAGAATTTCCCGTTTCAATTTGTATGATTAGCAGAGCTTTGAAATATGCAACCTTCTCCTGTGTATGGCAGCATCCTTACTCATATGCTGGTTGGTTGCAATGACAGTGGTGGGTAATCACTCACGACATGCGCCAGCAGTTTCTACTTCAGGAAGAAGCCATTAGAATTGCCCTTAGAGGGAAGTGAGAAACCTCTGAGTTCATCAGAGCTATGGAGTATGTTAGATGGATGCATAAAGTATCTCCCTTGGGCAGAAATCCCATCTGGGTGGTTAGAAACACATCCATGTCTAAGTGGTGCTTTTACTTCTGCTGAATCTTGGGATGAACTTTTCAGGAGCTTTATGTCAGCCTCGTACAACCAGACCCATATGTGGAGAGTTCAAGCTAACTATTTTTTATTATAAAGGAGACCCTGCGGATTTTAGTCTGCTAGTTGTTGCTGACTATAGGGAGCTATTCTCACCTCTATTTCAAGGCCATCGAGCCTTGAATTTCTTTAGACATTTCCATGGTCATGTGGCCAACATGATGTCATGGAGCGTTGTTACCTTCCCATTGAAGTGGTACCTATTTATCTACTTGCATTTGCATGCTTTTGAACTGATAGGTTGGCAGAAGCCGAGGCAAGTCACGGGAGCTCGCCCCATTAGGTGGAGCTCAGGTCTCGAACCTGGACTGCAGGCTTTCCAGCCGACAAGCCCAGAGTCTTAACTACTGAGCCAACGGGCTGCCACAACTACTTTATTATGTTCTGCCAAAAATACAAAATTCATCCCAGGACTGGCAGCCTTCTCTTGAGAACCAACAGATATAAGGTTACAAATGTTGGTCCTAACCCTTTGGCAATTATGTGGTGACTCCATGCTAATTCTGGACTTGATGCCTTCTCCTTGCCAGGTTGCGTGCTTCCTAACACTTTATGAGAAGAAAAAAAAAAAAACCATGGGAAATTTTCTCTCCTTTTTAGTAGCCAGTGCATTTTGACAAATAAAAGTGAAAAAACAAAAAAATGTGCATCCAATCCAATCTATATCCAATCCATGTCAGTGTGACATTCCTCCAGATTTAATCTATCAAACAAATGCACTGTGATCTTTTTTCAGCGAAAGTGGGGGGGGGAAGTTGCCCTACATAAAGTATTTTAGTTTGTATACATTTCCCCCAATGTATACTTGCATGCAATTTATCCTTATATATTCATTTTATGTAATTATCCTTAATACATAATGTTGTTTACATGAGCATTCCCAATGCGCACTTTTCTTCCCCTGCATGCTGCCAAATGTACTTTTTTTGCCTGCAGATACGTTTTTAAATATGCAGCGTTGGAGTTTAAAAAGATTTCGAGACAACTGATGTAGTATAAAGTATATGCCAGTTCGTGCCATAGCAGTTTCTCTCTCCCTTTTTTTTTTTGGACGGATTGCAGAATTGTTCTTGGAAAGACACATAGAATAGATTTTTTTTTTAACATCCCTGATGGAAGATAATGTCATTCATGGGCCTGTCTATCCCTGTTGCAAACTGTTTATTTCCATATGGGCAGCTATAATTAAAATACTTTGCATTGGAACAAAAACATCATTCGAGGATGCTCAAACAGAATGTGTTATAGCTGGTTATTTTAAGCTGCCTTACATTGGACCATTGTTTCAGTATTGCTCTGGAAGGAGGAACAGGTGAACAATAAGAAAAGAAATAATATGAACACAGCATATCCCTTGCACTGTTCTTCAGTAACAACAATTATTGCATCTCAGAGTCTTGCAGTCAGTCAAAAAGAGAACAACAGTGAATACGGAGGAGATTATAAAAAAAAAAAAGCAGAAACCCACTTATTAAAATAGAAATAATAATAAAAAGATATAATAGAGCTGATCTTCAACTTAGAATCATTCATTTAGCAACTGTTTGTTATAATTAGTTTGCTAATTTCCACACCTGTCCTAGAAAGAAACAGGTAATTCAATAGAAGAGAATACTGTACATATAGCTGAAGGTTGGACTACGGAGTCCTCAGTGCTTTCTCAGCTTAATTGTTTCCTTGCAGACATTTCATTGCCCAACGAGGTAATGTCATCAGTGCTACAATGGGATGTGGGGCTTCCTCCTTGTTGATATATAGCTTGTCCCGCCAGATTGGTAGAGATTTGATTAGGGGTAATTCAGGGGTGAAATGCTCCCAGTTCAGACTGGATCAGGTGATCTGGTAGCGATTGTGGCAGGTGGTTCGGAGAACTGGTAGCAATGGCGGCGCGAGGCTCCGCCCATCTGCCTGAATGTCATTACTTCCTGCTTTTAATAGGTGGAAAAAAATGCTCTGACAATCGCGGGCCACAGCTGTGATCGTCAGAGCATTTTTTTTAACCTTTTAAAAGCATTTTCAACAACCTATTCGCCCGAATAGGTTGTAAAAAAAATGCTTTTAAAAGGTAAAAAAAAAAAAGGCTCTGGCTGTCGTGAGGCACAGCTGTGATCGTCAGAGCCTTTTTTTTTACTTTTAAAAGCATTTTTTACAACCTATTCAGCCAAATAAGTTGTAAAAAAATGCTTTAAAAAGTTTTTTTAAAAAAGTTGGCCACGCCCACCCAGTCACATTACACCCACCCACCCACCAAGCTACGCCCACAGTAACAATTTTACATGTCACCACTGGGGTAATTGATTAGGATAAGGAAATACCAAGGAGAAAATAACACTCTCATAATACTGGCAGAGTAGTTTACAAATGTCAGCATCTTGCCCCCCAACAACCTGGGTCCTCATTTTATTGACCTCGGAAGGATGGAAAGCTGAGTCAATCCTGAGCCGGTCAGGATTGAACTCCAGGCTATGAGCAGAGTTAGCCTGCAATATTGCATTCTAATCACTGTGCCACCATAGCTCATGATATTACCTAGCTTTGGAATGGAACAGCTGCAAGCAGATGACCAAGCTTAGTAACTGCTTGAAATTATAACTGTGAAAATTGAAAACAGTGACTTAGGACTGGTCCTCATACTTACGGCCACTGTAGCATCTCCATGGTCACATAATCAAAACTCAGGTGCTTGGCAACCAACATGTATTTATGATGGTTGCAGTGTCCCAAGGTCATGTGATCGCCATTTGCAACCTTCCCAGCTTGCGTCTGACAATCAATGTCAGTGGCGGAAGCTGAATTTACTTAGGACCAGGGGTGAAATGCTCCTGGTTCGGACCGGATCACCCGATCCAGTAGCGATGGCGGGGGTGGTTCGGAGAACCGGTAGCAAAAATCCCTGCGCCCCTCCCACCATGCCCAGCTGAGACGCACAATCATCACAGGCTTTTTTTTTTAACTTTTAAAAGCATTTTTTCTACAACCTCTTCCGATGAAAAAATGCTTTCAAAATTTTTGATCACGTGGCTTAGCTGGGATTGTCAGAGGCTTTTCAAAGCATTTTTTCCTGCAACCTCTTGGCCGAAGAGGTGGTAAAAAAAATGCTTTGAAAAGTCTCTGACGATCCCAGCTGAGTTGCCTGATCGTCAGAGAGGCTATTCAAAGCATTTTTTAAAAAGCCTCTCTGATGATCCCAGCTGAGTTGCCTGATCGACAGAGGCTTTTCAAAGCATTAGAAAAAAAAGTTGGCCACGTGCACTCAGTCACATTACCCACCAAGCCATGCCCACAGAACCGGTAGTAACGAATTTCACATTTCACCCCTGCTTAGGACCATGCGATTCACTTAACAATTGCAGTGATTCACTTAACAACCACAGCAAATATTATGACAAAGTCAGGTGGGATTCACTTAACAGACACCTTGCTTAGCAACAGAAATTCTGAGCCCAATTGCAGTCATAATTTGAGGGCTACCTTTTGTGTTTTCTGCTTTTTTTCCCTCTTCATATTCACTGTTGTTTTCTTCTGTTTGACATACATGTCTAAGCAAACACACCCAATCCAAAGGTTTTTGAACAGTGATGCTGAAAACAGTCTGAATCATTTCATTTATCTATTGTTAAGTGTACACTTAACAAATGTATGTGATCTGTGGATCAAAAAGGAGCCTGAGTAGCGTAGGGGAGTAATGCCTCCTACAAAGGCAGCATTTAAGATCCAGCTGCCTGCAAGTACTTGCGAGTTCAATCCCAGCCAGGCTCAAGGTCGACTCAGCCTTCCATCCTTTATAAGGTGGGTAAATTGAGGACCCAGTTTGTTGGGGGCAATAAGCTGACTTTGTATAAATATAAATATACAAAAGTATGAAGGCTATTGCTTAACGCATTGTAAGCCGCCCTGAGTCTCCGGAGAAGGGCGGCATATAAATCAAATAAAAAAAAAAAAAGCAGATTGAATACTCTTGTTGGAGACTCCTTGTCGAAATTTCTTCTGAACCTGTGAGAATTCCAGCGTAGAGCGGGATAGGGACACACGTATTTCTCTTTTTATGCCCATGTGCTCAGTCCATCTGCTTCCTTCACTTAGCTTGAATTTAGCTCCTTAATCAGTATCTGTGGCCATTAACACTATTGCTGTCATTTAACATGAACCAAATACATGGCAAAACCAGAGAGCAGTAGCCTCTGGAGGGATGGTACATAGGTAACATGGACCAATGTTAGCAGCACACTGGTGTTCTGTTGCAAATCTTTCTAACACATATTATGACATTCAACACAAGGTGTGCTGTTGCCAAATAGTGTGGAGAGAGGCTTGATGCAGAGAGTTTTCTGCATTGGACTCTCGTGTATTAATAAAACTCAATGAAGGATGCCTAAATGTGATACTGAATTTATCAGTGCTGATCACATTTATGGTCCCTCCTCTCATTCCACTGGGAGAGCATTCCATAGATAGTGCTTTGTTTCTCATCCCATTCCTTGGTACTTTCAGGTTGAAAGGCTTAGATGGTGACATCACTGTTGCCCAGGGGACACCTGGTGTCCTTTCATGTCCCCATGAAGTTGTCCACCAAAGTGGTACCCGTCTATTTACTCGCGGTTGCTCATTTTCGTTCTGCTGGGCTGGCAGGAGCTGGAGCGATGATGGGAGCTCGCCGAGCTATGCAGCAGCAACTGGGTCTCAAACGCAAGTCTGATGATCGTCAGCCCAGCAGGAGCCCCACTTTGTTTTATTTGCAACATGATTGTGAATTCATTTGTTGACTACTGGCATTTATCTTACATTTACCGTATTTTTCGGACTATAAGACGCATCCCCTCCCCCCCCCCCAAAAAAAGTGTGTCCGCTCACATTTGCAAACTGGTAGGGAAAGTAAGTAAATACCACCCCTGGTTGTAAGGATATTTTATCCACCTATACCAGCTTTCCTCCCCTCCCTGCCATAATGCAATTTAATTCATCTCTGACAGCTGTAAAACACTTTTATAATTCATTACTATCTCCGTCTAAGAGTTTAAATTTCTGTTATTTGAATTTAGGCAGGTTTCTTTTTTTCTTTTTAACGGTTTGGCATTAGACTAAATGAAAGCGAGCAGAAAGAAAGGCAAGTCCTAAAAGGTGAAGGAGACCCCATTGTAAATGGTCTCCATCCCATTCCCGGCCCCTATCAAGTGATGGATTGCTTTCCCTTGGCAATTTAATCAGATCTCCATACAATGCCACTCAGAATTCCTCCGAGGTTTTGAAAACGGCAGCCTGCACAGATGGCAGGAGAGGTAGGGAGAAATACAAATGAATCACTGGGTTTGACCACAGGGGGAAGAACATTGTCCTCCCTGTTTAAAATTTCGTCAATAAATGGGCACCATCCCTTGTTCACACACCACAAATGCCGGCTCCACAGCTGTCCTGTTCCTGCTTGTCCATGGGCCCACGGACAAGGAGTTTCCCCTGGCAACTAGGACAATTCGCTTTGTGCTGAGACCCAGACAATAACCTATTAAAGTAACCCATTTGCTCTCGGTGGATATTTATAAAAGCCTAATGAGTTTCCGATATAGTATTGTGAGAGGTGTCCAGCTCATCCTTCTTGCAATCATTACATCTGATGAAAAGCTAGGAGGAAGGTGTTAATGGAAGATGGATCTCTGTATGGAGAGGCACCATCGGGGATAATTCATCCCAAATGATTGAGCGCTAAATCTTTTCAAAGTAAGGCCAAAAGTCTCCTTTTGAAAATGAGGTCAGGTTTATGTTTTAGGACTATGGGAATATAGAAATAAATGTTCACCATGTTCTGTGGGCTTCAGCTTTCTGGGAATCTCTCATTATTATTATTATTATTATTATTATTATTATTATTATTATTATTATTATTAGTAGTAGTAGTAGTAGTAGTAGTAGTAGTAGTAGTAATGGTACTAGTATTATTATCTTTATTCATTAAACATGACACTCAGTTAACTGAACATTCAAAAATACATCACAAATACCATTGACTGGTGCTAATGGTTGATACGGACAGCGTCCTAGGTATCAACCAAGTACCTTCTTAAGATGTTCCAAGTAGCGCAGTTTTTTGCAGTTCCGCTGGTGTCATTGCAGGAAGCTGCAATTTGGTGATGTACCTTATAAAATTCTTGGACATGGTACCAAGTGCCCCGATGACAATGGGTATCACTGTTACATGTTTCATCCATAGCCGTGTAGTTTCGATGGCAATATTTCATGATTTTTTCCAGTTCTTTTTCTTCAACTCTGGCATCTCCTGGTACCACGATGTCAGTAAATTGTACGTTTTGGTTTTTGACAACTGTGATATCTAGCGTGTTGTGTTCCAAGTGACGATCTATCTGTATTCAAAAGTCCCACAAGATCTTCACCTTCCCATTTTCTATAAGTACTACTACTACTACTACTACTACTACTACTACTACTACTACTACTTCTTCTTCTTCTTCTTCTTCTTCTTCTTCTTCTTCTTCTTCTTCTTCTTCTTCTTCTTCTTCTTCTTCTTCTTCTTCTTCTTCTTCTTCTTCTTCTTCTTCTTCGTTAATCTGTAGTGAGATTCACAGCCTTTGAGGCTGGTTAATAGCTCAGCTGCTCGAGTCCTAAAACCAAGGACCTAGGAACTGTTAAGGTATCGTCAGAGGATGTAAGCTGTTCCGAGTAAGGTGGTTTTTTGTAGAGTCAAAATGTTCAAGTCCGGTAAATTTAGAATTTCTAAATAGCAGGGTAGCCCTTTGGGTATTGCTCCAAGGGCTCCAGTTACAATCGGGAGAACACACAATTTCTTTTTCTACAGTCGCTCAACTTCAATTTGCAAGTCCCGGTACCTTGTGATTTTTTTCTTGCTGCTTATCTTCAATCCGTGCATCACCAGGTATTGCAGTGTCAATGAACCATACTTTTTTCTTTTCAACTATTGTTATGTCAAGTGTGTTGTGGACCAAGTGCCTGTCAGTCTGAATCCTAAAGTCCCACAAGATCTTGAGTTTCTCATTCTCTAAAACTTTCTCAGCCTGCTGTTCCCAGTGGTTTTTGCTGTACTCAAATCCAAACTTCTGGCACAATTTCCAGTGAATGATCTTAGCAATGCGGTCATGGCATTGTAGGTAGTCGGTTTGTGAAATTTTGCTGCACCCACTGATCAGGTGGTCCCACAAGATCTTCACCTTCTCATTTTCTATAACTACTTCTCCTCCTCCTCCTCCTCCTCCTCCTCCTCCTCCTCCTCCTCCTCCTCCTCCTAGCAAATTTTACCCTTGAAAACCTACAGATTAATTCCAATTTTCAGAACATGGAAGTGTGTCTTAATGAATAATGAATGTTATTCATTCCCAGAGATCCAAGTGGTGGATTTTGCACTACATGAGTTGCTATTCATTCTCAGACCTCTTCACATATACTCAAAATATGCTACCTATACTGACATGGGAAATAACTTATGGTTCTGACCACGGGTGGGTTCTACTTACCTTTACTACCGGTTCACAACGGGATTGTGTGTGCGCGCTTGCTTCGCTCATATGTGTGTCTTGCTTCTGTGCATGTGCAGATCACTGATCACTTGAGAACCGGTCCAAACTGGGGGCAACTCACCACTGGTTCTGACGGTAAGACTCGCCTTGTGGTGAGATGGGCAGCAAATGAATGAATGAATGAATGAATGAATGAATCCACATTAGCTAAAGCTAACAGGTTCCTGCAGAGGCAGGTACTAACACAACCTGAAATCATATCCTTGTTGCATTCTTGGGAATGGTAACCATATTAACTATTTGACAGTTTCTGAATAATTTGAATAGTGAAATCACATGAATTACATTTTTTTTAAAAAATTGATTTATTCATTAAATGTTTATGCCACCCATCTCGCTGTCATGCAACTCTGGGCAGCTTACAATTTGAGAAAACTGTACTGCAAAACAATCCTGGGACAATAAATATAACATTAAAATTGTCAGTGAAATAGCTAAGATGGGGGTGGAGGGGGACATGCAATGGAGTGGAAGTGGGATCTTCTATTTAATGCAGTAACAGTAACCATAAGAGTTGGAAGGGACCTTGGAGCTCATCTAGTCCGACCCCCTGCTCACGCAGGAGACCTGTACTAGGGATTCAAACCGCTGAAATGCCGACCATTCTGATCAACAAGCTCAGTGTCTTAGCCACTGAGCCACCTAGTCGCCTCCAGGATGACATGCCCACATCCAGAACTCAGACCAAGTGGCAGAACCAGGTTTTTAGGCCCCTACAGAAAGTCAAAAAGGTGGGGGCTGTCCAAAATAAATAAATAAAAACAGGCCCATGTGTGATGACCCAATTAAACTGATTTATTGTTATATAGCCTATGCACAGATATCTTCTCAATTAGATAAGATTAATTGAGTTTTGAATTAGATAAGTGTCCATGGAATTCAAGGGGGGTTGGACTTAGTCTGCTTGTGTTACATCGGGATTCTAGGTTGATCCCCCTTTTCACTCCCCCCCCCCACTCCTCGGGTTCTGTTACTTCTTCTCCTATATAGCAGACCTTAGATATTTGATTTTATGCAAAATGATGCAAATATACAATTCACACCATTTGAAGTGTGATGAAGTTACACACTTACCCCCGTTGTGGATCCTTGTTGCACCAGTGTTTGTAGTTCTTGGGGACCGAATATTTAAAAACATAACAGAGCTGAGTTTCATTAAGCTGCTGCTTTACATTTCAGAGAGATTCGATGAGCCATCAAAGCCATTTGGGAAACTGTCTTCAGCTGCAGTGCTGGCCAGCAGATGGACACTAGGATAGCTGAGAAAATGTCATTTGCATTTCAATGCTGGGGGGGGGGGAGAAAGGAAAACAATAAAAGCAGTGGTCATCCTGCTTGTCCCAATTTTACTGGCATTTTTGGAAAGAGACATTTCCCATAATCCCAGAATAAATTCCACATGTCCTTATTATCAAAGTACAGAATTTCCAAACCCATTTGCCAAGGCAAGAACCACTGGGACCACAATAAACTCTAGAGCCAACTTACTGTAGATCCAATTCTAATTTGAAATAATACCCAACGTTGAGCATGTGTCCTTGGAATCAGTTCTTGTTAATAGGATCCATCCATTCCATGGTGAGGTTCATTCAGTTCTAATATCTGTAACACATCCTTGGCATTTCAGCTTTCCTTTTTAAAAAGAAGATTATATTGCCAGTCCTTTTATTTGTATGTGATTTCAAAAGCCACTTTTCATTATTAAAAATTATCCCGGTGTGGAAGGAGAGTATACAATAAAAAAATAAAGCAATACGAAATTCCATCAAATTAAAATATTACAAGAAGAAAGGGGAGGGAAAAAAGTCAATGCAACCATAGAAATGCATGCAGACAGTAAATCTAATCAATTGCTCACTCAGAAATAAATTGGCTCCCCCCCTTCCAGAGGTCTGGCTAATGAATGCAAAGCTGGTGAGATTTAGACAAAATGCACTTGCCACTTATGTTTAAACATTATTACAGTTTTATTGCAGGACTGTATATGGGATTAATATTTAATACACTCTTTAATATGCACACACGCACACGCATTTGTATCCACATTACACTCGCTACCTGTGCTTTGATGTTTGCTTTGACTCTACCATCTGTAGCAGGGTCACCTTAAGCCTTGTCATTGCAAAATTGCCAATAATAGGCTTTTCATTCGCTCTCCTGTAATGTAATTCCTTGCCTCTTACTCTGTGGAAATCCACGAGAGGAATCTGTGTGGTGTTAGCAGCATCCTGAAACTGAGAACAGAGTCACCCTGCAGGTAACTAAATAGCAATAGCACCTATATACCACTTTACAGTGCTTTACAGCCCCCTCTATGTGGTTTATAGACTCATCTTATTGCCCCCAACCATTTGGGTCCTCATTTTACTGACTTCGGGAGGATGGAAGGCTAGGTCAACCTTGAGCCTGGTGAGATTTGAACTGCCAAATTGCAGGCCGCCGGCAGTTAGCAGAGGTAGCCTGCAGTACTGCACTGCACCACTACGCCGCCATGGCTCAAATAAATCTAAATACCTTTAGAAGCTCCTTTCAATGTTTATCTAAATATAAAGTTGAAGAAGGTGGACATCAAAAGGTCTCTCATGTATGGTCACTCATGTCCAGATGGAGGCTAAATAGGAACTGGACACCTTTTATTTATTACATCTTTGTAAGATACAACTTGGTTTAAATTTGTGTCATTGTGCAGCTATAGTAGCCAAAAATGGTGGAAGGAAATGAAGGGAGGGAGGGAGGGAGGGAGGAAGGAAGGAAGGAAAGAAAGAAAATGTGCTAGGCTTGTCTTTACGAGAGGTATGGTTTGTTTTTCAAGTGATGCTTTCATGGATGCATTAATTTGTTCCATGAAAAAAAATTAAGGGAGAGAGAGCAGGCATGATTAGCTTTTCTCGCATCTAATACATACTCAATTGGATAAATGAATAAATACTCATTTCAGACCGCCATTCTTCTTGCTAGCTTGCAAACATGACTCTGGCCATGTGAGAACATTATTAATCTTTAATAGCTGTACATCTTGTTTGGGTTGGCTAATTTACAATAATAATAATAATAAAAAACCCTTGTATTACAAACAATAGGCTGTTAGATAGCTCCCACTCTTGGCTAGATTCAGTCATCCAGAGAATACACTATAGGCTACCCTGGAATTACTTCCTACTTTTTGTAAGTGTTTCTCTCTCCATATGGGAGAGAATTATGGTAGATTAAACCTGATCTATTGGTAGATTTTAAAGCAGAGTTAAGCAATTGGGTAGTCCTCCATTCTTGCTACACTGATTATGTGTCAAGAGCATATGGGAGAATTTGAACCAAGTGTTCTTAATTACACTCAGATCATTCCTCCAGGGGCTGGAACAAACCTCAAAGTACACCAGACCCACCTCATTTAGAGAAACATAACTAGGCAGCTACAACAAACTTGGAATACAGTTTATGGGGTTGACATAAGAATTTGTTGTGGCCCCGTCCTCTGAGCCTATCCCTTTGGAGGAAGGCAACTCTGAGCAGGAGGAAGAGGAGCCAGCCAGATCTCCCAGCCCTCCCCCTCTGGCACCGGCTCAGGTGCCAGCTGAAAGAGAGCCAAGTAGTGGGGAAACAGGTGTCTCAGATGAGAGTGAGGGAGAGACGTCATTCCTGGACGCACGCCAAAGAAGGCGAGAGAAAAGGGTACTGCAGCTGCGGCGTATGAGGAAATCCTGAGTCATTGGATTGGAGTCATAGGATCCATGACTCACTGGACCACACCCAGAAGCATATCTATTTAAGACAGTACAATGGGTCACGAAGTTCGTGACGAACAAAGCTAACTGCACAGCTAAACAAACGGAGCAACCTCGTAGTCTTGGAAGCTGGATGAACGGCAAAGCTACGTAGGTGATTTTCTTGTTTGTGTAAACCAATAAAGTCCTTGGCAGACGGTGTGCATATCGCTGCCAAGGTTGAGATAAGAACTGCAGAGTGTGCCAAGTGAGTCTTAACCCTCGGCTGGCTGTGTTTTTGTGGGTCTCTGAAGGGGGGGGACAGATCATCTTGTTCGTCACCCAAAACTCCATCGTTAACCCACGATGGACCAACAGCTGCAGCAGCAGGTACAGCAGATGCTGGAGGCCAATCAACTTCTGCAACAGCAAGTAGCACAGCTAACTGCACAACTTGCTTTGGGAAATGCTCCTGTAGCAGCTCCACCTGCTCCCCTTCCCCGTCCAAGATGCCCAGTGAACATGCCAGATAAGTTTTCTGGACAGCAGGAAATGTTCCCGGCCTTCTTGGGACAGTGCCAGCTGTACATGGCAATGCGGCCGGAGGATTTTCCGGATGACCGGGTTCGGGTGGCTTTTATTATCAGCTCCCTCTCTGGCACTGCCGCCCGATGGGCCACGCCCCTGTTGCTGCAAGACAGCCCCTTGCTTCTGGACTATCAGGGCTTTTTGCAACACCTGCGCACCATGTTTGAGGACCCCCTCCGGGTGCAGACGGCAGCGAGGCGCATCAAAGACCTCCGCCAAGGCAAGCGCCCCCTGCAGGACTATATTGCGGAGTTCCGATTGCTAGGCCAGGATTCGGCCTGGAATGAGGCGGCGCTGATGGATGCCTTCCAGGACGGCCTCTGCGATGAGATGCAGGACGAGCTGGTTCGGGTGGAGGCGCCACAGACCCTGGACACGCTGGTGACCCAATGCCTGCGCATCGATGCCCGCCTACAACGGCGACGGCCCCGTAGGGCTCTTCCGGAACCACTGACAGTGCCGGCACCCCCGCGTTTCGTACCAACAGCGCCCCGGACCGTACCGCGTTTGGTGGCGACGGCTGAGGAGCCCATGGAGCTCGGAGCAGCCAGACCTCAACTGACGGCCCAGGAGCGGATGCGGAGACGCCAAGGGGGGTTGTGCCTCTATTGCGGCGAGGCTGGACATTTCGCCGCCTCGTGTCCCCGGAAGCGGAGTGGATCGCTCAAGCCTGTTCCGGAGCCTCGGCGTGACCAGCCGGGAAACGGGTCAGGCCTGGCCTAGGGGAAACTCTGGGTCAGGCAGGTGACCATGCCCCGCCGGAGGCGGCGGCTGTGGACTGTGAGCCCCCTCGGCACCTGATTTTGAACACCCGGGTGTTGTTGGCTAACCGGTCGGAGGGGCTCCAGGCGCACGCGCTGGTGGACTCGGGGGCCACCACGAACTTTATGGACCAGGCCTTTGTGGCCCATTACAAGGTTCCCTTGGTTCCAGTGGACCCTCCGTTGAGGGTCGAAACTATTGATGGGCGGGAACTTGTGGCGGGGCCCATCAACTTCGCTACTCAGCCCTTGCGCCTTGCCATTGGGAACCATGAGGAGGCGATCCAGTTTTATGTGACGGCGGACCTGCACTTCCCCTTGGTCCTGGGGATGGCCTGGCTTCGGGCGCACGACCCTCAGGTGGCGTGGTCGAGAAATGCCATCTCGTTCCCCAGCCTGCAGTGTGTCGACCACCTTCGCCACACCTGTGCCGGCCAGGACGTCTCTGCCCCGAACGTCTCCTTGCCTCCGGAGCTGACATCCTTCGCCGACGTGTTCAGCGAGAAGGAGGCGGATCGCTTGCCCCCGCACCGACCCTACGACTGCGCGGTGGACTTGATGCCCAACGCGCCCCTGCCCTCGGGACGCCTGTACTCCATGTCGGAGCCCGAGCTGGCCGCCTTACGGGACTTTCTGGACAAGAACCTGGCCCGTGGGTTCATCCGGCCTTCGACCTCCCCGCTCTCGGCCCCAGTCCTCTTCGTGAAAAAGAAGACGGGGGACTTGCGCCTGTGTTGCGACTACCGGCGCTTGAATGCCATCACGGTACGGAATCGCTATCCCCTGCCGCTGATCCCGGAGCTGATGGAGAGGTTGCGGGAGGCCTCGATTTTCACCAAGCTCGACCTCCGGGGAGCCTACAACCTGGTGCGGATGCGAGAGGGGGACGAGTGGAAGACGGCATTTGGCACCCGATACGGACACTTTGAATATACCGTCATGCCGTTCGGGTTGACCAACGCCCCCGCGGTCTTCCAGCACTTGATGAACGACGTGTTCCGGGACATGCTGGATCGGTTCGTGGTGATCTACCTGGATGATATTTTGATCTATTCCCGGACCCCGGAGAGTCACCTCCAGCATGTCTGCCAGGTCCTGCAGCGCCTGCGGGAGCACCAGCTCTATGCGAAGTTGGAGAAATGTTACTTCTTCCAGACTTCCATAGAGTTCCTCGGGCACATCATCACCCCCGAGGGCATCGCGATGGACCCACACAAGGTGGCGGCCTTGCGCAGTTGGGAACCCCCGCGTCGGGTGAAGGACGTCCAGCGTCTGTTGGGATTCGCCAACTACTACCGGACCTTCATCCCGGGCTTTGCCACCCTGACCGTGCCGTTGACCCAGCTCCTTCGGAAGAAGGTTCCGTTCCAGTGGGGGCCCCCGCAGCAGCAGGCCTTCGAGGTTCTCAAGCAGGCCTTTGTCACGGAGCCGGTCCTGAGGCACCCCGATCCACACCGTCCGTTCGTGGTTGAGACAGACGCGTCCAACGTGGCAATTGGAGCGGTGCTGCTACAGGCTCCGGTGGATGGTGGCACTCTTTTTCCCTGCGCTTACTACTCCCGGAAACTCACTCCTTCCGAGCGCAACTACACCATCTGGGAAAAGGAGTTGCTGGCTATCAAGGCCGCGTTCGAGGCTTGGCGACATCACCTCGAGGGGGCCCGACACCAGGTGGAGGTGCGGACGGACCATCGGAACCTGGAGCACCTCACCACGGCCAGGAATTTGAACCAGCGGCAGATCCGGTGGTCGTTGTTTTTCGCCCGGTTCAACTTCCACGTCACATACATTCCGAGCCACCTCAACCAGAGGGCGGACGCGCTATCCCGTAAGCCGGAATACTTTTGCCCAAAGGACTCCCTTTCCCCCCGGACGGTGCTGCCAGCGGACTCCTTGGCCGCGGTCCAGGAACCGGTGGACCTGCGGACTCAGGTGCTGGAAGCGCAGCGACGGGATGACTGGTCGCAGCAGCGGAGAGCGGACGTCGGCCCCGCGTCCCCATGGACCGTGGAGGAGGGCTTGCTCAGGCACCGGGGTCGGCTGTACGTGCCCACAAGTCCGCTCCGAGCCCTCGTCATGAACCAGTGCCATGACAACCCCGCGGCGGGGCACTTCGGCTTCTTTAAGACCTTGAACCTAGTGACGCGGACTTTTTGGTGGCCTCGGGTACGGCACGACGTGCACGCCTACGTGACGTCCTGTGTGCCATGCCGACAGGCCAAAGCCGCGTCCGGCCCCCCTCCTGGACTCCTCCAGCCGCTGCCGACACCGGAGAGACCGTGGGGAGCCATCTCCATGGACTTCCTGACTGACCTGCCCCTGTCCGCTACGTTCACGACCGTCCTCGTGGTGGTGGATGCGCTCACGAAGATGGCACATTTCATCCCGTGCCGCGGCCTGCCCTCAGCTCGTACCACGGCTCGCCTGTTCCTGCAACACATCTTCCGCCTCCACGGCCTGCCGGACCGGGTGGTTTCGGATCGCGGGGCCCAGTTCACGGCCCGCTTCTGGAAAAGCCTGATGGCTGCGCTGGAGGTGCAGGTGTGCCTGTCGTCATCACACCACCCGGAGACTGACGGGGGCACGGAGAAGGTCATTGGCATACTGGAGCAGTACCTCCGCTGTTTTGTCAACCAGCAGCAGGACAACTGGGCCGAGTACCTTCCCCTGGCGGAGTTCGCTTTTAACAACTCCCAACATACCTCCACCCAGATGACACCGTTCCATGCCAACGTCGGGTACCATCCACGTTTTTTTCCGTTGACCATCATGGACTCCCCTGTTCCTGAGACCCGGGACTTCCTCTCGGAGCTGCAGGCGGTGCAGCAACTGGTGCGGCGGCAGCTGATCCGGGCGAAAGAGGACTATAAACGGTTCGCCGATCGCGGCCGCCGGGCGACGCCACCGCTGGAAGTTGGAGATCGGGTGTGGCTGTCCACGAAACACCTCCCCACGGACCAGCCGGTGAGGAAACTGGCCCACCGCTTTATCGGTCCCTTCCCCATCGAGGCGGTCATCAACCCGGTGGCCTATCGGTTGACCCTACCCCGCTCCATGCGGCTCCACCCCGTTTTTCATCGGTCCCTCCTGGTCCCTGAGACTCCCACTAGCCGTCTCCGCCGCCCGCCGCCGCCTGCCCCCCCAGCCGCAGCCGACGAGGACGACGCCTCGACGTATGAGGTGGACAGTATTCGGGACTCCCGTTGGCTGAAGGGGCGCTTCCAATACCTCATCGCTTGGAAAGGGTACGGGGCCGAGGATTTCACCTGGGTGGACGCATCTGCCGTTCAGGCCCCTGACCTGGTGCGGACTTTCCACGAACAGTTCCCGTCCCGACCCCATCCCGACCGTCAGACCCGGGGGAAGGGCCCTGCGGTGGGGGATAGTGTTGTGGCCCCGTCCTCTGAGCCTATCCCTTTGGAGGAAGGCAACTCTGAGCAGGAGGAAGAGGAGCCAGCCAGATCTCCCAGCCCTCCCCCTCTGGCACCGGCTCAGGTGCCAGCTGAAAGAGAGCCAAGTAGTGGGGAAACAGGTGTCTCAGATGAGAGTGAGGGAGAGACGTCATTCCTGGACGCACGCCAAAGAAGGCGAGAGAAAAGGGTACTGCAGCTGCGGCGTATGAGGAAATCCTGAGTCATTGGATTGGAGTCATAGGATCCATGACTCACTGGACCACACCCAGAAGCATATCTATTTAAGACAGTACAATGGGTCACGAAGTTCGTGACGAACAAAGCTAACTGCACAGCTAAACAAACGGAGCAACCTCGTAGTCTTGGAAGCTGGATGAACGGCAAAGCTACGTAGGTGATTTTCTTGTTTGTGTAAACCAATAAAGTCCTTGGCAGACGGTGTGCATATCGCTGCCAAGGTTGAGATAAGAACTGCAGAGTGTGCCAAGTGAGTCTTAACCCTCGGCTGGCTGTGTTTTTGTGGGTCTCTGAAGGGGGGGGACAGATCAGAATTAGAGGTGGGTTCTAAATTTTTTACTACCGGTTCTGTGGGCCTGGCTTATTTCGTGGGCGTGATTTGATGGTCATGTGACAATTCTTTAGGATTTAGCAGAGGTACTGGTCTACCACGCTTTTAACTGCTTGCAGAGCTGTACTGGTCTACCAATTTATTTTTGCAGGCACGGGTGTACCCATTTATTTTTGCAGGCATCAGTCTATTCATTTGTTTTTGCAGTCACCGGTCTATCACCATACTGCCTTTTACCACTGATCAGCTGTAGGACGGCCCTTTGAAGCCCCGCGGCAAGGGTTTAAACAGTTTTTCCTTATATTTTCCATATATATATATATATATATATATATATATATATATATATATATATATATATATATATTTGAATCCCACCACTGTTGTAAATCTCTTCTGTTTAGTTGCGGGGGAGGGGGAGGTCCAACCTTAGCAACTTTTAAGACTTGTGCATTTCAACTTCCCAAATTCCCAAGCCAGCCATGTTGACATGTTGACATGTTGGGTGAGGAATTATGGGAGTTGAAATTCAAACGTCTTAAAAGTTGCCAAGGATGAACACTTTTGTTTTAGAGTTTCATCTCCTCCTATTGAATGTAAATATTACAATCCCAACATGTCATACATCTAAAACCAGGGTGAAATCCAGCAGGTTCTGACAGATTCTGGAGAACCGGTAACAGACATTTTGAGTAGTTCAGAGAACTGGCAAATACCACCTCTTGCTAGTCCCAGCGTGGAGTAGGAATGGAGATTTTGCAATATCCTTCCCCAGGAGTGGGGTGGAAATGGAGATTTTGCAGAATCCTTCCCCTGCCATGCCCACCAAGCCATGCCCACAGAACCGATAGTAAAAATAATTGAATTTCATCACTGTCTAAAACCATACATATGCTCACACACTTGAGAAACGTAATTACTTTTTGTGTGTGTTTTAAGGCTATGTATCTTTCCTTTCATGTTCTTCTATTAGTCTGCCTCATAGTACGTTGATCAATAAAGACTTTGATTTTCACAGTTATAAGTCTGACCTCATCTCACCCTTTTTATCTTTCCTTTTATCATCTGTGTCCTTTTATTCAGCCTGCCATGTTTTAAGGATGATGCTTTGTTCAAATAGGAAGTTTAAAGGTATTTTTCCCCCTTTCAACAGCTACAATAATTTTAGGATATCCTATTTTGAAGAGCGGCAGCATTCAGGCAGGTGTTTGATTTGATCACCACAATCTAAGAAAAGATTTTGGGACTCTAAAAAGAGTACAGAGAAGAGCAACAAAGATGATTAAGGGACTAGAGGATAAAACATATGAAGAATGATTGCTGGTATTGGGAATGTCTAGTTTAATGAAAAGAAGGACTAGGGGCAGAGGTGGGTTTCAGCAGGTTCTGACCAGTTCTGGAGAACCGGTAGCAGAAATTTTGAGTAGTTCGGAGAACCAGTAGTAAAAATTCTGACTGGCCCTTCCTCCATCTATTCTGTGCCTCCCAAATCCCAGCTGATGGGGAGGAAATGGGGATTTTGCAGTAACCTTCCCCTGGAGTGGGGTGGGAATGGAGATTTTACAGTATTCTTCCCCTGCCACGCCCACCAAGCCATGCCCACCAAGCCATGCCACGCCCACCAAACCACACCCACAGAACCAGTAGTAAATAATTTGAAACCCACCACTGACTAGGGGTGACATGATAGCAGTGTTTCAATATCTAAAGGGCTGCCACAAAGGAGAGGGAGTCAAGCTATTTTCCAAAACACCTGAAGGCAAGGCAAGAAGCAATGGGTGGAAACTGATCAAGGAGAGAAGCAACCTCTCCTTGGTTGCTTCTCTCCTTGATTAGTTCTCCTTAGAACTAAGGAGAAATTTTCTGACAGTTAAAACAACCAATCAATGAACTAACTTGCCTCCAGAAGTCTGAACCATTTGTCTGAAATGATTAGGGTTTCCTGCTTGAGCAGGAATTGGACTACTCTTCAAGATCCCCTTCTAACTCTGTTATTCTGTTATTTTGCTGGTAGCAATTTGATGAAACATTTTGTTTTCCAACAAGGTTAAGGGAAATTGCAGCATCCCCATGTTCACATGATCAAAATTTGGACGCTTGACAACTGGTTCATATTTATGACGGTTGCATGGTCCCAGGTTCCTGTGACCACCTTTTGCAACCTTCTGACAAGCAAAGTCAGATTCACTGTACAACTGTGTTAATAATTTAACAACCACAGGGATTCACTTAACAATTGTGGCATGAATTGTGCATAAAATTGGGCAAAATCCATTTAACAACTGTCTTGCTTAGCAGCAGAACTTGTGAGCTGAATTGTGGCCATAAGGCGAGGACTACCTTACTGGAGAGAGTGACACAAAAGAGTAACTGACAAAGTGAGACAAGTGAAGACACAGAGTAAATCCCTAAATCTCTTTGTATACCTCACGCAGAACTAAAATGTCTCTAATGTTAATAATGGACCTCCCTCAATCAGAATCCTTCTCGGTATTCTTCTTTTTCTCATCCTATAAACCAGACAAAAACAGTGGATTCTTTTTAACATGAGTGTATTGAGTGGTTCATATTAGTATAATATCTGAACAATGTGGTGGCCTAGTGGTGAAGATGTTCACTCAGAAAGTTGAGAGTTCAATCCTAGGTAGCAGCAGATATTTCTCTCCTAAGGCATAAAGAAAAAAATATATATGTGCTGTGAACTCTGTGTGGCATCAGGAAGGGCATCCAGTCAGTAAATGTTCAGCTCAGATTCCACCCCGAATTAAGAAATTACAGGATCATAAAAAGGGAGTCATATTAGGAAAATATTTATTTGGGACTTTTAGTATACTCCAAATAAGATTCTTCCCTACCACAAATCTGCTATTAAACTTGCAGATTAAAAATAATTGTAACTTTGCACCTAGAAACTTTTTCAAAGATGATCCCAAGTAGGGAAATATTTCTACATTCTTTCCATCTCCATGCTGCTATGGCATTAAAAATTGTACTGACTACTTTTAACCTTCAAAAACGTATTGGGAGATCGAATCATGAACTCTCATGTCACATCTGTTTTATCATAAGAAGAAAAAAAGGAAAGTATCTTTTATGAAATCAGTTGGAAGAGGAAATTACTGAACCCAATGAACAAGCAGAATTCAGAAGGGGCAGAGGCACTAGAGAATACCCTACATTCTTAACATCCGAAGGATAATGAAAAGGGCAAGGGGATTTCATTTTAATTATTATAGAAAGGCTTTTGATTGTGTAGACCACAATACATTGTGGATAGTCCTTAAAAACATAGATGTACTTATCTGCTTCTTGAAGAATTGATACAATGCTTAAGAAGCCACAATTAGATCAAACATGGAACAGCTAAGTAGCTTTCATGAGAAAAAGGAATTACTGTATAATTTCCAGAAGAAACATCAATAGTCTCAGATACATGCACCAATGATGCCACTTTGATGGCTCACAGAGAGGATGATATAAGAATATTTTGTTGATAATAAAGAAAAGAATGCAAGGTGTTTGTATGTAGGTCTTTGGTTATTCAGATCTTCTCCCGCATAAAATTGGAAGTGTCTTGGCGACGTTTCGACGAAGTCTCATTCGTCATCTCCAGGCTGGTGTTCTCGGCTTCGTGCTTCCAGGAGCATGAAGCTGAGAACACCAGCCTGAAGATGACGAATGAGACTTCGTCGAAACATCGCCAAGACACTTCCAATTTTACGCGGGAGAAGACCCGAATAACCAAAGACCTACATATATATATATATATATATATATATATATATATATATATATATATATATATATGTGTGTGTGTGTGTGTGTGTGTGTGTGTGTGTGTGTGTGTGTGTGTGTGTATGTATATATATTTGCATACAAAGGTAGATAGGTAGGTCAAGGGACAGTACCAACATAATGCAGATATGTGCAAAAGGTGAAGCAGAGCAAATGTCTATCGAGATTCTCAATCATCCAGGCCATGGTTGTCCCAAAGGTGCTTTTTTTCAAATGGCAACTGGACTTTCTTATCAGGATTGAACTCCAGGCTGTGAGCAGAGTTAGCCTGCCATACTGCATTCTAACCACTGTGCCACCATAGCTCATGATGTTACCTAGCTGTGAACGTCTGCTAGCAGACAACCAAGCTCAGAGAGCACCAAGGACCCCACAGCAACATATACCAGAGTTGGAGAAAAAGACTTGTATGAGAGAGATAGATGGGATAGTCCTTCTAATTCAGGAGTATCAAACTCAAGGCCCTGGGGCCAGATCCGGCCTGGGGGGGGGGGTACTTAGATCTGGCTCATGGGGCTGCCTTGGAAACAGTGAAGGACCAGCCCGTCGTGCCTCTGTCAGTGAAAACGGAGCTCAGGAGCTCTCCCGAGCTCCATTTTCACTGGCAGAAGATTGCAGGAGGCCATCACAGCCAAAAATGGGAGCCCATTTTCACTGACAGAGCACTCAGGCCAACACAGGAGATCCCAACATGAGTGATGTTGAGCTGGCCATGCCTCCTGGCCACATCCACCTGCCCCCTGCCCCGCCCCCAAGATCAAACACAACCCTGATGCAGCCCTCAATGAAATCGAGTTTGTCACCCCTGTTCTAATTCATGGCAGCCATGTTACGAATGAGCAAGCAACAGCCTCGGTACTTGTTTCTGGAGAATTCCATGACACAATTTCAACTTTGCAAAAGCCATATGCCCATCAGACTCAAAATTATAAGTATCCCTTCTAAAGCCTTTTGAAGACAAGGCTTTTGGTTCATGTAACTATTCTTTACAGTGGTGGGTTTCAATTTTTTTTACTACCGGTTCTGTGGGAGTAGCTTGGTGGGCATGGCAGGGGAAGGATACTGTAAAATCTCCATTTCCTCCCCTCTCCAGGGCAAGGTTATTGCAAAATCCCCATTTCCCCCTGATCAGCTGGGACTCAGAAGGCAGAGAATAGGTGGGGGTGGGGCCAGTCGGAGGGGGTATTTACTGGTTCTCTGAACTACTCAAAATTTCTGCTACCTGTTCTCCAGAACTGGTTAGAACCTGCTGAAACCCACCTCTGATCTGGCCCCTTGGCTGTCCTTGTGTGGTCCATATGAAGTTAGAAAATAAAATATAAATAAGTATGCTGCAAAGTACAGGAGAAAAAACTGAGTGCACTCCTTTAGACACCTGGTGAGAGAATAAGCTTTCCTGCCCCTGGGAGAGAAGAGCAAAATTGGGCAAGGCTCCATGCTTCCTCCTCCCTTAACATGTGTGTGTGTGTGTGTGTGTGTATGTCTGTGTGTCTGTCTGTGTGTGTGTGTATTTGGTCTTGATCCACATGTATTATGTCATGAATTATTCGATTAAACTTACCTTCATCGCCACACCTGCTTGAGTTTGACTCAATTGCAGGGTAATTTGTCATCCCTGGGCCCATACTTTTTTCCTGGCGCAACTGCATGAAAGAATTAGTTATTTTGTTTTCCAGAAAACAATCAAAAGTCTCTAGAATTAGAGGGCTAGCGTCCTTTTGCTGCGATAGAAAGAATAATTACAGAGTTTTCTGTAACACTGCAGGATCTTTTTAAAATTTTGTTTGTGACTGGATTTGCAGCACTAAAGTACTTGCATAATAGCAACAAAGTAAAGTACCATTTAGTTCAATATTGGTGAGTTGCAGATAATTAAGTACAAAGATTAGCACTAGCACACTGTAATAGTGTGTGTGTATGTATGTGTGTATCTACCTACCTATCTACCTACCTACCTACTTATCTACCTAGCTACCTACCTACCTACCTACCTACCTACCTACTTATCTATCTATCTATCTATCTATCTATCTATCTATCTATCTATCTATCTATCTATCTATCTATCTATCTATCTATCCAGTGGTGGGATTCAAGTAATTTAACAACTGGTTCTCTGCCCTAATGATTTCTTCCAACAACCAGTTTGCCAAACTGCTCAGAAAGTTAACAACCGGTTCTCCTGAAGTGGTGCGAACTGGTTGAATCCCACCATAGTATGTATGTATGTATGTATGTATGTATCTATCTATCTATCTATCTATCTATCTATCTATCTATCTATCTATCTATCTATCTATCTATCTATCTATCATCTATCTATCTATCTATCTACCATCCATCTATCATCTACGTATAATTTGAGTTGCTGTATGTGTTTATGCTGAGAAGTATGTTTGATTTTGATCTGTTAAATACAATGTCCATTTTCCAAGCTGCTTTTCCTGGAAACTGACAGTATGTGTGACCTTCATTACACCAGACGTCCACACTATGAATGGGAAAACCATTGGTTAGTTGAGCTAGCTGTGAATCATAACTTTGCACTGTGAACACAATAGGCAATTCTGTTTTGAATCTGCATTGTGAACTTTTTGGCGGAGGCCAGCATTTCATTTTGCGTTAGGGCTTGGCCTTATTATATTTGCATCTTTGGTTGAATTTCAACAAGAGAATATTTATGGAGAAATGAGCTGTACTGAGTGGATTAGATTCATACTCTGTCTAAACTTTGCTTTTCTTGGAAAGGTTTTTCAAATGCAGTGGGAAGAGTTTAACACCGTAAGATCATCTGATAATGCCTCAGTATATCAGAGGTGGGTTTCAGCAGGTTCTGACTAGTTCTGGAGAATGGGTAGCAGAAATTTTGAGTAATTCGGAAAACTGGTAAATACCACGTCTGACTGGCCCCACCCCTCTATTCTCTGCCTCCCGAGTCCCAGCTGATCAGGAGGAAATGGAGATTTTGCAGTATCCTTCCCCTGGAGTTGGGAGGTAATGGAGATTTTACAGTATCCTTCCGCTGGAGTGGGTGGGAATGGAGGTTTTATAGTATCCTTTCTCTGCCATGCCCACCAAGCCATGTCATGTCCACACCCACAGAACCGGTAGTAAAAATTTTTGAAACCCATCACGGGAGGGAGGGAGGGAGGGAGGGAAGGAAGGAAGGAAGGAAGGAAGGAAGGAAGGAAGGAAGGAAGGATTTGAAAAAATAAACATTTTTTATGTCTTCTCTTCTGGAGTTGCACCTAATTATACAATGATTAGAAGTTTGCAAGGAAGAAGAAGAAAGCTTCCATAAAAGTTGTTGGGTCAAGGTCTCACTGAACCTTAATATCTTTCTATCAGAATACTATAAAAAGCTAAATTGTCCCTGTTTAAAATAACATGCCCTGAACACTTATTTATCTACCTTTTTTTCATATTTGAACATTGCTATTCCCAAAAGCATTTTGCATATAATCAATAACTCCTTCAAAAAACCCTGCAGAGCTAAGGAAAAGGGGTGAATGACAGAGCTATGAGTTTGGGATTATTCACTTGAAATTAAGGATTTTTCTACTGCCGCTTCCACTTTATGCCACCAGTGGGCACTGGGTCTTTTGCGAACTGGGTTGACAGATGAAAAAAGGGATGGACATTCCAATGAGATCTCTGAGTGAAGGGCTCAAACGCTACTGATGTATTAAATGCATATTTTCTCTGACAGATGTCCTTAGTGTTTGCTAAAGTCGATCACCAGATGTACCTTGTCTCAGTTAAACCAACTCAGCATGTGATACCCGGATATCTTCCAATTTGAATTACATAGATGTTTGCATTTTGGAATGAAAAATATGAAGTGCAAGTTATAATACTGAAGCGATGTTTGGTACTAATACAGAATCAAATACTTTTTAAAAAAATCGCCTTGAATGCTACCTTCGCCCAAAATGTAGGCTATTGTTTGGATTTATGACTTAAACATATGAAGCTGTTTGACGCTGAGCTTGTCAATCAGAAAGGTCAGAAGTTCGGCAGTTCGAATCCCTAATATAGGTCTCCTGCGTGAGCAGGGAGTTGGACTAGATGACCTCCAGTGTCCCTTCCAACTCTATTACTGTTCACTAAATCCAGTCCCAAAAATGGAGGGGAAAGGAGTTTACGGTCAGGTTGATTTCCTAACTTCCTAACAGGGAGGACAATTCAAGGTTGACTCAGCCTTCCATCCTTTCAAGGTAGGTAAAATGAGGACCCGGATTGTGGGGGCAATAAGCTGACTTTGTATAAAAAAGAACACTGCTTGGCGGGGGGGGGGACGAAAGCCCTAATAAGCAGGTATATACAAAAGTATGACGGCTATTGCTTAATGCATTGTAAGCCGCCCTGGGTCTCTGGAGAAGGGCGGCATATAAATTAAATTTAAAAAAAAAAAATAACCAATGGAACAGCTTGCCTTCAGAAATTGTAGGGGCTTCATCACTGGAGGTTTTTAAGAAAGACTGGGCAGTTACTTCTCTGAAATGAGATAGGGCGGTGATGTCTGGCTTTTTTGCTCTCGCATGCCAAAAGCGGGGATCATGCGTGGGGGTCGCACACGCATGTGCCCATACCTATAATTCAATGTGCCCCACCCCCCACGCATACCCCCCTGCACTACCCCCGCTTATGGCACGGTGGGCCCAGTAGGCCCGTTTTTTCATCCTTCCCCAGGCTCCAGAGGCTTTCTTGGAGCCTGGGGAGGGCAAAAATAGCCCTCCAGAGGCCAGAAACAGTCCATTTCCCGACTTCAGGTTGGCCCAGAAGGCCCAAAAATTAGCTGGCCGGCGCGCCTATGCGTGCTGGAGCTGAGTAGGGCAACACTCGCGTGCCCACAGATATGGCTCCGCATGCCACCTGTGGCACCTGTGCCATAGGTTTGCCATCACAGGTATAGGGTCTCATGCTTGACCGGAGGTAGGACTAGAAGATCTCCAAGTTCCCTTCCAGCTCTATTCTGATTGATTGATTGATTGATTGTTGTGTATAGATTAGCAATGTAGAGCTGAATATTATGGTAGCTTTAAGTGTTGAATTGAACAGACTTTTGGGAAAAAAAATACCTATCGTATCATATAAAAGGAGCCTGGATAGCTCAGCAGACTAAAAGCATTGTGATTAACACCAGCTGTCTGCAATTACTGTAAGTTCGAATCTCACCAGGCTCAAGGTTGACTCAGCCTTCCATCCTTTCTAAGGTAGGTAAATTGAGGACCCAGTTTGTGGGGGCAATAAGCTGACTTTGTATAAATATACAAAAGAATGAAGGCTGTTGCTTAACGCATTGTAAGCTGCCCTGAGTCTCCGGAGAAGGGCGGCATATAAATCAAATTTTAAAAAAATAATCAGGTTGCACTGCTAAAATCCTAAAGATATTGAAGAGGAAGTAAACTTCAGGACAGATGCTCCTCCACCTCCTGAATCTTCTTCCCCTTCCCCCACTCCTCCTCCTCCTCCTCCTCCTGCAAGACAGTCCCTTTCATACAAATATACATAATAAAAATGAACAATTCACCATTCAGAGAGAGAAAAAAAGAAAAGAACAACACAACAAAGGAAAACAAAGACAGACAAAAAGGCTATAATTGCAAATATGTTCCCATTTCACCTGATTTTTTATAGATCTTTGAAAAAGAAAAAAAAAGTAAATCAAGCTTTCAGTAACCACCAAGCCTGTCTAGGAATTATTGTTCCAGAGGGAAAGAGAATGCAACATTTTCTGATTGACAGAATATATTGTATAATTTCCTCAAAACATGCTAGATCGAAGATCCAAGCTTTTAAATCTGGAGTTAAAAGTATTTTTCCATCTCTTACAATTATTCTTTTTGCTATTCCTAGAGCATAAAAACCATTGGAGCGTGTTAAATCCCAGTAGTAGGCAGACAATTCAATACAATATGCTTGTTGTTTTAAAAATGTTTTACCGATAATTATATCAATAGATTTCATAACGTTACTCCAAAAGGAACACAGAAAACATGACCACAATGTACTGTATGAGTTAAAACGGCCCTCAGAATACTTAAATCAACATTGTTAGGCTTGATCTGTATCAAAAGAAGTTCCTCTTTGTATTCTCTCTGAGAATGTTACATAATAGAGAGACTTATGTTGCTTTCTAATGATTCTCTTGTTCAACAACAAAGGTATTATTTGAATAAAATATTTGACATTCTTAATTTCAATGAGTTGAAGCAAAGAGCAGGTGGCATTCCCATCCTGCTGTAAATATGCCTCCATATGTTCTATAAAATCTTATTTGTTAATCTTTCCTTCTTTTTCTGTATTAGTTGATTTTTTAATTTTTTTTCCTGGTGCCTTGAAATCAGTGTTGGTTTTTCGTGACTGCCTAGATTAGAACTGTCAGGGTTTTTTTGGCAGCATTTGGCAGAAGTGATTTGCCCTTGTCTTCTTCTTTCTCGGGCTGAGAAAAAGAGGGACTGGTCCAAAGCAGGGGTGAAATCCAACAGGTTTTGGAGAACCGGTAGCAAAAATTTTGAGCAGTTTGGAGAACCGGCAAATAACACCTCTGGCTGGCCCCAGAGTGGGGTGGGAATGGAGCAGTGGTGGGTTTCAATTTTTTTTACTACCAGTTCAGTGGGTTTGGCTTGCTGGGTGTGGCATGGCTTGCTGGGCATGGTAGGGGAAGGATACTGTAAAATCTTCATTCCCTCCCCAATCCAAGGGAAGGTTGCTGTAAAATCCCCATTTCCTCCTGATCAACTGGGACTTGGGAGGTAGAGAATTGATGGGGGAAGGGCCAGTCAGAATTTTTACTACCGGTTCTCCGAACTCAAAATTTCCGCTACCGGTCCTCCAGAACTGGTCAGAACCTGATGAAACCCACCTCTGGAATGGAGATTTTGCAATATCCTTCCCCTGGAGTGGGATGGGAATGGAGATTTCACAGTATCCTTCCCCTGCCACGTCCACCAAGTCACGTCCACCAAGCCACACCTCACCCACCAAGCCATGCCCACAGAACCAGTAGTAAAAATGTTTGGATTTCACCACTAGTCCAAAGTCATTCAGCTGGCTTCATGCCTAAGGTGGGACTAGAACTCACAGTCTCCTGGTTTATAACTGACTTCCTTGATGCCTTAACCACTACTCCAAACTGGCTCTCTGCTGATTAATTTACACAATTTGTTATTTATTGATTATGTGAAAAGATAACCAATGTTGACATCAATATTTCCTTTTGTCTCTGGCCAAAATATCCTTCTTGCAGGACATGTTTCTCTTCATTTTCTCTTCCCTACTGTCCATGAATCCTTATGTGTTTGGCATCACTTTTAAAAATTGAGACTTTAAAATTGGGAAGAAGTCACCCGACCCATTTGTCAGTTTTCCCAGGTAGACCAGACAAGAAACCCAACCAGATGAGCTAATTCTACTTTATGGTAAAGTTACATTAACAGACTCCCAAGATGTCTTTTTTTATCCTGATAAACTAGGGAGGTTACTTTCTGAGTTTCTTTCTTTGCCTGTTATGAAATCAAGGACTATGAACACTCCTATCAGATTGTTGAAATGTCTTTAAACATTAATATATTTCTTTGTTATCCAGGCAGCATCTCATCGTCATTTCCCAAGGTCATTCCTCTGTCTGTCTATCCGTCTGTCTGTCATCTGCCTGCCTGTCTGTCATCTCTCTCTCCCTCCCTCTCTCCCTCTCTCTCTCTCTCTCTCTCTCTCTCTCATCTCTCTCTCTCTCTCTTCCTACCCACCTACCTACCTACCTAACCTCTCTCTCTCTATCTTCCTACCTACCTATCTACCTATCTAACCTATCTGTCTATCTATCTATCTATCTATCTATCATCTATCTATCTATCTATCTATCTATCTATCTATCTATCTATCTATCTATCTATCTATCTATCTTCCTTCCTTCCTTCCTTCCTTCCTTCCTTCCTTCCTTCCTTCCTTCCTTCCTTCCTTCCTTCCTTCCTATCTATCTATCTATCTATCTATCTATCTATCTATCTATCTATCTATCTATCTTTGGTTATTCGGGTCTTCTCCCACGTAGAATTGGAAGTATCTTGGCAACGTTTCGACGAAGTCTCATTCGTCATCTTCAGGCTGGTGTTCTCGGCTTTGTGCTTCCAGGAGCAATGTGAGATTGCAGCTGTCTCTTCCTTTTAATTGCTAGTGGGGGTGTGAGCTGATTGGGTGGGAGCTTGGCTGTGTTCTGATTGGGTGGAGGTGTGTTCTGATTGGTTAGGGGCTTGGCTGTGTTCTGTTTGAGTTGGGGCTTGGTTGTGCTCGGCTTAGTCTGAGTTGCAGGGGGATTTGAGCTGGTGAGCTGCCGTTGTTGTTGTTTGGCTTCGTGTTTGTGGCCGTGAGAGCTTTTCAGGGTGGGTGTCGGTCTGATTCATGTATGGATTGGAGGGGTTAAAAGTGGCTAATGATGCAGCTGCGGTCTGGCTTCTGATCCTTGGTCGTGCCTCATTATCAGTGTGGGTTTGAGTCTGCTTTCTGCGTGGATGTGTGGTGGTGACATCCTGCGTGGCTCTCGTGAGTGTGGATCTGGTGTCATTCATTGTGTTAGGGACTCATTTGTCAATAAGGGCAGGTTTCCAAATGGCTGGTAGGCAGGAAGTATTGTCTCGTTTGTTCATACTGTGTGGGCGTTTTTCTATCTCGATGGCTTCTCTGATTATTCTGTTATTATAGTGTTCAGTTTTGGCGATAGTTCTGGTCTTTTTAAAGTCAATTTCATGTCCTGTGGCTTTAAAGTGTTGGACCAGGGAAGAAGTTGGTTCCTCTTTTTTGACTGAGTTTTTGTGTTCTTCAATGCGTGCACTTATTCTTCTGTTGGTTTGTCCGATGTATGTGGTGGGGCAGGTGGTGCATGGGATTTCATATACTCCTTGATTTTCTAACTCAATTTTGTCTTTGGGGTTCCTTAGGATGGTGGATATTTTTTGGTTTGTGCAGAAGGCTGTCTTGATGTTATGTTTCTGGAGGATTTTGCTTATTCTGTCTGTGGTGCCTTTTGTGTATGGGAGGAGGGCTTTGCCGTTTTCTTGTTCTCTGTCTTGAACTTTAGTGGGGGTTTCTTTTTGGATTAGGTTGGTAATCTTATTTCTTTGGAATCCATTGGATGTTAGTATGTTAGTGAGAGTGTGTAGTTCGGTTTTTAGGTGTTGTTCGTCAGCTAAGTGTTTTGTTCTGTAGATGTTTTGCTTTGTTCATCGCTTAGCTGATGAACAACACCTAAAAACCGAACTACACACTCTCATAAATGTTGAACAGGAGGGGCGAGAGAATGGTATACTATATACCATTTGATTCCTATACAATATTGCTCCTTCCTATCCAAAAATCCAAAAATATTGTCCTCTATTGTTTTGCTGTCATTCATTCATTCATTCATTCATTCAGAAAATTTATGTGACTGCCAAACTCAGTTGCTTCTCTTTTATTGACAAGTGTGGGTTTATTGGCAAACTCAAGATAGGTGGTAACTAATTTGATGAAATAAATAGCACTTAGATTTATATGCTGCTTCATAATCAGCATATTGTCCCCAACAATCTGGATCCTCATTTTACTGATCTTGGAGGAATGGAAAGCTGAGTCAACTTTGAGTCTGTTAGGATTGAACTCCAGGTCGGGGACAGAAAATGAACTATAAAGTGGCATTTGATTTGTGTGCATGTGTGTGTGTTTTGTTTGTTTTGTTTTGTGTTTTGTATCTGTATATACGTAGGTGCAAAATGTGTAGCTTTAAAAATAGATGCATCTCAATGTTAAAAGGTTAAAAAAAACAGCTAAGAATCTCCATAGCATCAACAGGATTCAATGTTTTTAATCTGAAAATCCAGCATTATCGCTTTGATTTACAATACCAGACTGAGCAGAAAAGGTCATGTGAGAACTTGAAAAGGGTCTGTTTGAGGAATGGGAATTCTTTTTAAATTCTTGGAAAGGTTCTTTCCTTTTCTAACTCTCTCTATTATAGATGGATACTGTTTATAAGGAAATCTAATAATTCAATTTTTAATTTACAGTAAAGAATTGGTTGCCTGTTTTTTAAAAGGATTTTATTTATTCTAAGAATTTTCATATTGTGAATTTTTGATAAATATTTTCTTCCCATTTATGGCTATATCCATGTTGCTTGTATCTTTACAACTTATATTGTTTTTATTGTTTCCTAGTATGATTTGATTGCTTATTAGTATCCTATGACTATCATGAAGTGTTGTATCTTACGATTCTTGATGAATATGTTTTATTTTTTCTTTATATACACTGAAAGCGTATGCACCAAAGACAAATTCTTTTCAATCACCCTTGGCCAATAAATAATTCTATTCTTTTCTATTCTATTCTATTCTATTCTATTCTATTCTATTCTATTCTATTCTATTCTATTCTATTCTATTCTATTCTATTCTATTCTATTATCAGTTAATTTGGTGGAGGGTAGGTCTTTTTAAGAGTTTATGTTCATTGCATTATGAATAACTCTGATAGATCAGAGTTTCTGTATTTTGATTAGTATCAGTTTCTTTTAGGATTCCTAAAATGTATTTGCAAAAATTCTCAAAGATAATAGCTGAATATTTGGGTTATATACAGTTCTGCTTATGAGAAAAAAAGAAGGGAAAATATATTTGCTTTTCGCACACATGTGACATCATACGCTAAGCCATCATTTCTTTTAAGAGAGAAAGCATTCTTTAGAACAAAACAATTGTCAGCGTTCCAGAAAACCCCCCACTCCAAATAAAGACGTGGAAGCAAGCATTTTCCAAAGTCCTCTTTACTAGAATAGGCAAATTGGCACATCTGGCGAAACCCGAATCTGAAAAGCCCAGGTTTTCCTTCAGTAAGTCAAAGCTCCCAAAACCATCCCCTTTTCCACCCAGTCGGTCACATGCTCCAATCAACATCCGTTCCATCTCGACCCAGCCCCCTGACCACTCCTTCTCCAGATGCGGGATCGCCCTGACCTTGACCGACAGGAAGAATACTATTATGTCTACTAACCCCCTCTCCTACTTTCCCACACATGAGAAGGTGGCAGCATTGGAGCTTCCGGCCTAAAATGGCTTCCAGAGCTGACAGCAATAAGCACAGAATTAAGGAAGCCCAGGAAATATTTTGTCAATAGAGCCCCGAGGATTGCATTTATCGATCTCATTAGTGTTTAACGATGTAGTAATGAAGGACTGTCAATTTTTCTACCCTTCCTTTTGAACATGTGTGCCTCATTCTCTCTAGGCCCTTTTAAATGCTGATTATTTCCTCCCCTCTACTCTTATAAAAGATTAGAAGACTACAAAAGAAGAAGCAAGGTTAGGGTTGGCTTCCTGCCACAGAGAAATAAAATCCATTTAATTTACCCTGACCATCCTTGTTATAGGGTTAAATATAGACTAAATAGTTTAATATGGATTTATGCAATGTGCTGACTCTTGTGTGTGAAGAGGAAACCCAGTTGAGTCTAGGAACTGATAGTCTCTTAATGAGATCAAAAGAGCACTCTTATACTGTGACATTTGGCATTGTGTGCGTGTGTGTGGTTTTTTTTTTTTTTTCATACTATTATTAGAACTGTTTGTGTGTTTTTGGAGCTGTGGTCTAGCCAACTTTTCACTCTTATTTTTATAGAGCATTTTGCCAGATACAGTATTCCTAAAAAAAGTAGTTTTCCAATCAAGTGTAAAATGCTTATAAATTATATTAAGAAAACATTTTTGCTTCCTTTGTTTATACCTTATAACAAGCTATCTCTAAAACACAAAAACTATGCAGAAAAGCGTTCCTTTCCACCTTCAGAGGGGGGAGGGAAATAAATAAAGAATGGCATTGTGGGTAAAAATACAAGTACAGCTGTCTAGCTCTGAATGACAGGCTAAAATAGGCTTTGTATCCTTTCCCCAGGTCCCCTCTGTTCAGGAATAATATATATCACAGACCTGGTTTCAACATTAATTATTTAGCCAGAATGATCTGTTGATCATTTATGGAATGGGATTCCTCTTAAGCTCTGGGCTGCACGAATCCCGGAGAAATGGATTCTCTTTGTACCCAGGCGTTTTCTGAACCAGGTTACTTGGCCTCTGTTCGATGCATTTGTAATTGATGTCTAACTTGGAATGGCAATGTCAGCCTCTCATTTTAAGGTTTCGACCAAAGCGTTGGGTAGCTGCATTTGTAATTATAATAGACTTTATTCTTATTTATATTCAGAAGCCGTTCTTTCCACTGGAACGGAAAGGTGGATGGAAGGCAGTGCAGGTTTTCACAGAGCAGTGAAATCCTCTCAGAATACGCTGGTTTTCTTCTCCGGAGGACTAGACTTTCAAAGAAAAGATTTATGGCAGCATTAGGATTGTTTTTGCTGGTTTAGTTCAGGCATTTAAATAAACCAGTCGTGGTTGGCATCCTTTGGGGCTGTTTAGGAAGAGAGCAGAACAGCCCACATTGCCCATTTGGGTGTGTGAAACAGCAGATTTGGAGTATTATGAATGAATAAAAAAACCATCATCATTATCAGCATCCCTAGGTATAACATTTCAGTCCCTTCTGATTTTCAGTGGAAGGAAAAAAGATATGGTTGGGGATTTTATGCCTCATAGGTTGGTTCTTCACCAGGGCTGGGAGGGGTGAGTGGATAAGAGACTCTTCATATCAAGGAGGAACTTATCCTGAATCAGCCCTGATACTCAGGATCTCTTTCTCTGCTTGGAAAGGCAGATGAACTACAGGAACTGGAATTAGTCAGATAACTGGGGCATTTCACAGTAAATCTTATAGCTGAGTCTGTCTTGAACCATTGCATTGAAATATGAAATGAGATGGAACATTACTCCAAATATTATAATCCATCCATCCAACCAACCATCCATTACATTTTACGATGCACACTGAGGTCCTGAATGGTAGAGACGAGGTGCAAAGAGACTACAATTTAAACAAAAATCAACCTCTTCTTTTTCTCTAGTTTGTGTATATCTAGTCTAATGAAAAGAAGGGCTAAGGGAGACATGATAGCCATGTTCCAATATTTCTGGGGGCTCCTACAAAGGAGAGGGGGGTGAAACTATTTTCCCAAGCACCAAAAGGCAAGACGAGAAGCAGTGGATGGAAACTAACCAAGGAGAGAAGCAATCTAGAACTAAGGAGAAAGTTCTTAATGGTGAGAGCAATCAATCAACAGAACAACTGGCCTTCAGAAGTTGTGAGTGATCCATCACTGGAGGCTTTCAAAATGAAACTGGACAATTATTTATCTGGCATGGTACAGGGTCATGACGGCAAACCTATGGCAGGTGTGCCAGAGGTGGCACACAGAGCCCTCTCTGCTGGCACGTGCGCCAGGTCAGATCTCTGCGGTGTTTCTTTCGTGAACTTCTGTTTCCCTGCAAACAACGGAATAGAAGCTCATGAAAGAAAAAGATCTTACCTCTTGCCCTGCTTCCGGTGTTGGGATGCCCTGCCTCCCACCAGCCAGCTGGTCTTTGAGTCTCTGCTGCGCATGCATGCATCTCTGCGCATGCGCACATGCATGCACATGTCGGCACATGTCCACATGTCTGTACATGTGCATTTTCACGCATGTCCACGAATGTGTGCATGCCATGCACCTTTCAGTTTGGGCATGCACATGCATGCAGTTTGGGCACTCGGTGTCTAAAAGGTTTGCCATCGCTGGTATTGGGTCTCCTACTCAAGTAGGGGATTGGTCTACAAGACCTCGAAGGTCCTTTCCAACTCTTATTATTCTATGTCCTATGTCTTAACTGCTCCCTCCAATCTGATTTATTCAGCTAATTCTGGTGCCAATATGCCTGCGGATACCCCTTTATCATCTCCAGCCTTCTGCCTCACTTGATATTATATTAAATGCAATATTTATTTTAAAAAGAGAGAGGGGGGGAGAGACGAGCATTGTATAAAGAAAACTAGCCACCCCGGCACCTCCTTTAGTCCTTAAAAAGTATCTGAGATGTGAATCTTAACATGTCCATTGGACTTGAAAAAGGGCAAACAAGAGTAGCAAGAAAAGATTGGCAGGTACTGGTCTGGAAAATTGGTACTTTCTAAATAATTGATAGATGGGTAAAACCTCTAAGCAGACATTTTGTAAGAGCACTGACAATGTGTGCTCAAAATTCAAAGGTGCCCTCCTACCAGGCTAAGAGTTTGGAGTACTTTATAGAGTCATCTTATCAAGAATGGAACTTGGTGGTGTTTATGCCGGTGTAAACATTCCTGGCCAGTATCTGTTGGGCACTGTTGAGCTTCAGGGATTAGTGATCTTGGTCTAGACAGGCAATTCTAGCCAAAGTCACTGGGAGGCACAAAGCATGTAAATTTAATAAATTATAATGTTTGGTCACACAGTCAGCCAGATGTTTAGACTGGAAAATTAGCATTTTGATCCACCTATTGAGTCCTCCCAAGGATGTGGGATAGGCAGATGTTGTTCTTTTACATTATATAGAATAGAGTAGAGTAGAGTAGAGTAGAGTAGAGTAGAGTAGAGTAGAGTAGAGTAGAGTAGAGTAGAGTAGAGTAGAGTAGAGTATAATTTTTATTGGCCAAGTGTGATTGGACATACAGTGAATTTGTCTTTGGTGCATATGCTTTCAGTGTACATAAAAGAAAAGATATGTTCGTAAAGAATCATACGGTACAACATTTAATGATAGTCATAGAGTACAAATAAGCAATCAAATCATATTAGGAAGCAGTCAATATAAATCATAAAGATACATGCAACAAAGTTACAGTCATACAGTCATTAGTGGAAGCAGATGGGTGATAGGAATGATGAGAAGATTAATAGTAGTGCAGATTTAGTAAATAGTTTGACAGTGTTGAGAGAATTATTTGTTTAGCAGAGTGATGGCATTCGGGAAAAAATGTTCTTGTGTCTAGTTGTCTTGGTGTGCAGTGCTCTATTGCGTCGTTTTGAGGGTAGGAGTTGAAACAGTTTATGTCCAGGATGTGAGGGGTCTGTAAATATTTTCACAGCCCTCTTTTTGACTCGTGCAGTATACAGGTCCTCAATGGAAGGCAGGTTGGTAACAATTGTTATACAGTATATATAATATATATACTGTACAGTATGTGTGTGTGTGTGTGTGTGTGTGTATGTGTGTGTGTGTGTATGTACACACATACACACACACACACACACATACATACATACATACAGTGCATATAAATGTGAAATCACTGCTACCAATTATTTAGCTGGTCTTTATCCTAAGTACCAAGGATGTTAATATTTGTGTGGGGTATTCTACAGATAGATTCACAGTCTAAGGCTATTATTTGTGGTCACGTAGTGTAAGGTCTGCCTCTCCTCTCTGTTCAAGAAAGCATGAACTCTCAAGGATTTTGTTCACAAAATCCTGTCGGTCCTTTTGCCATGTCTAACCCCACCCCCACCCCCCAAAATAATGATGGCTCACCTTTTCCATGTGAGCAACACACATTTAAAAGTGGGTGGGACTTCTATCACCTGGTCTGAGGAGCCATTTTGACATTGTTGATTCCCTCTGTTCCTTCATAGATGCTCCTATGATCTTAATGCTTCCCCCCAGATTTGTTGGTCAGTGTTACTTGGATAGGAGAAGGAGCAAAGCCATTCCCTCCTACACTGAAATTTTATCACAATACAATTATGGCTGAGGTTTCTTCCTACAAATTGTTGCTGAGCAGTGCAACAGATAGCAAATGAAGTGACTAATATTTGCATAGAGGTGGGTGCAGAAAAATGTATGAAAAAATTATGATTAGAAATGGTGGCTTTATGGTACTTCTGAACTGTGTTTATTCAGAACACTGAGATCAGTTGTTAGGCAATAGCACTAGCACTTAGACTTACATACCATTCCATAGTGTTTTACAGCCCTCTCTAAGCGATTTACAGAGTGAGCATATTGCCCCCAACAATCTGGCTCCTCATTTTACTGACCTTGGAAGGATGGAAGGCTGAGTCAAGCGCGAGCCTATCAGGATCGAACTCCAGACTGCAGGCAGTGTTGGCCTGCAATACTGCATTCTAACCACTGTGCCACCATGTTATATAACTGGATTTAAAGGCTAGAGATGAGAATGCCTCTGTATACAGAATGCTGTAGTATGACTAGGTAATTCAAGGCATTTCCATTTTTAATGATCCTAATTTTTCCTCCCATGTCTCTGCACTATGTTCTTGAAACTGTCAGGCGCAAAAAATCAGGACCATCGGTTATATTGCAGCATAGAAGATTTATTCAACCCTAACCCTAATCCAGCATCAGATAAGGGTCAATGGAATTCAAAGGGAGCTGAACTTGGATTGCTTGTGGCCACATAAGCACGCTAAGCTGATGATGCATTTAACTCCACCCCCCAGTTTTTCTCCTACAGAAATAGTCTCACTCACAAATGTTGCTTACTGTTTCATCATGGGTATCCTCATCTTCCCACCTCACACATATGTTTACTGTCTCCTCTCTTCCTAAAACATACACACTTTGGCCTGAACTGTTGTTGTCTCAAGTGCCCTTAAGAATACTGTGCAAATTGATGTAAAGGGTGGGATAAACAAATGTCTTCAACTAACAAGAGGCACTGAGAGTCTTGAGATGTTTTGAAACCTTGACCTGGAGGGTCATGTCTTAGTCTGCCATTGCAATTATTGTATAACATTAAGTTAAGGCAACAACTATGGCTGGTAATTTAGTTTCTTATTTTGTTATCTGCTGCTTCAGAATTCAAAATCCATCAACAAGATGACATATAAGGGGGAAATGGTGCTTTCCTTTCAAGTTGTGCTAAAGCTCTGGTCCAACCAACTGCAAGTCTACCAAACCATTAGCCACGAGACTAGTATTGTGTGTGTGTGTGTGTGTGTGTGTGTGTGTGTGTGAAAGAGAGAGGGGGGGAGGGAGGGGGAGGGAGGGAGGGAGGGAGAGAGGGAGAGAGACAGGGAAAGAGAGAGATGGGGAGAGGGAGAGGAGAGAGAGGGAGGGAGGGAGGGAGAGGAAAGAGGAAGAGATAGGGAGAGTGAGAGATGGGGAAAGAGAGGGGAGAGAGGGAGGGAGGGAGAGTGGTAGAGAGAGAGGAGAGAGGGAGAGAGAGGAGAGAGGAGAGAGGGAGATGGAGGGGAGAGAGAGAGAACATTATCTTGAAGAATATGGAAGCATCTAAGTGGTTTAGAGAAAATGTACTACTTTCTTTAACAGGATATTGTCTCCTTATCACTTCTTCGTAAGAGATTATCCTTGACTTTACAACCACAATCGAGCCATTTTTTTTGTTGCTAAGTGATGCATTTGTTAAATGAATTTTGCTCCATTTTACAACCTGTCTTGTCACCAGTGAACCACTGCAGTTGTTAAATTATCAGCACGGTTGTTAAAGTCTCCCATTGTGTGACCTTCTTGGTTTACAAACCATTGATTATTTAGTTAAAAACATAATGTTTATTCAGATAAAGAAGTACCGTAGGACCAACCATAATAGGATACCCGTTTTGTAGATGTTCTCCCAATATCCTGCTTGTCATTGGCCTAGACCAGGGGTGTCAAACTCGCATCATCACGGCGGTGTCACATGACGTATCGGGATTTTTTTCTCCTTTGCTAAACCAGGCGGGGGCGGAGCCAGTAGGTGACGCATCCGTCCCGCAAGCCGCAAGTTTGACACCCCTGGCCTAGACCAATTTTAATATGCTTGTTCATTTTTAATAGTTTTTTTTTAGTGTTGGATTAGCTATTCTCACCAAGTTCCTCTGCATTCTGTTACACTGACGTGGTTGTTGTCAGTAGGAATGACAGCCACTTTAATCTTTGATTCACCAGTACAAATCTGATGTAATTTCATTAAGTGAAACAGATTTGTTCCAGATTTAAATTAATGTAATTCCCTACAAAGCAGAGATAGATAAAAATTGAGACAGCTGCTCACTTATTGATGCAGAACCAGGCATTAAATAAGAAAAAAAATGTGTTTATTTTCTTCCCTCTTGCTCATTAAAACATATCACCTACATTACAATAGCATAAGGCCGAGTTCAATCAGGTTTCTTCCTTTGTTCCTTTCTTGTAGAAACCAACTAATTTTTCTTTAGGGCATATCCTGATTTCCTGTTTGCTAGAGTGGGCACCAACCAATGTTTTGAGGAGGGAAGCAGAAATTTGTCTTTTTCTCATCTTCCTTGCATCTTAAATGTAACTTTCTGGCATGGTTTTCTGCTGAATTTTAAATAGGTCCTTTCATCATGTGTCACCTTGTATGCGTTGTCCATTTCATCTGGACAGGCTCCCTCACAGAGGAAAAAATACCCTTTAATGGAGCCATTTGCACTACTATCTTTCTCATCTTCCCTTTACCTTGATTCCTAACTTAAAGCTTTCTAGATGCATTTTAAGCAGGGGTGGGATTCATCCAGTTCAGGCTGGTTCTGGAAAACCGGATGCTAATTTTACATCTGATTGGCCGAACCAGTAGTTGCAAGGACTGGCTAGCCCACCCACCCCACCCCGCCTCTCCCAGGAGTCTCCACATGGTCTGTTTTGGGTGCCAGGTAAGTGAAGCACCCACGAGGAAGCTCTGGGAGGGTGAAAAATGGAAGTTCCAGAAATCCGAAAACAGGCCCATTTCCAGTTTCCAGAGGTCCTCTGGAGACTGGGTGAGGCTGTTTTCACACTCCCGGAGGCTCAAGAAAAGCCTCCGGAGCTTGGGGAGGGTGAAAACTTCCCTCCCCCGCTGGTATTTTTATCCACCTATCGAGTTCTCCCAAAGACCTGAGATAGACAGGTGTTCTTGTTTCATGGTATTAAAGGTACTGTCGCAAAATATGAGGTTTTTTTCCCCCAATCTCTGTATATTTGTGATGTATATTTCTTCCAGTAGTACTACAGCTGCTGACTCTGGTTGTTCAGAGTCATCAGCTGTAGTACCTATCATCAGCACCTGACACTATCATCAGATGTCCAGGAACTCCAATGCCTAGGACAGTCCTTGTTGACCAAGACGATGACTAATCCAGCAGAGCAGCGGTCCCCAATCTTTTTGGCACCAGGGAATGGTTTCGTTGAAGACAATTTTTCCATGGATCATAGGGGGATGGTATTGGTTTCGCTCACTCATCCATTCCTAATCTCCAGCTGTGCACCCTAGTTCCTAACAGACCCGGGGGTTGGGTACCCTTGCAGTAGGATTTTTTGTAAATTATGTCCCGTCATATTTTTTTTTAATGAAAGAAACATTTTCATCTGGGTCCTCTGATGTGACCTGTTGAGTATGGTTGAACTTCTGGCATCGTTCTCATCTTTCTCAGGGCACACAAGTCCCACAACCATATCAAGGTACTGCCTCACTGGCTGTTTTATATTTACTTATTTTATTTATTGTATATGCCATCTTACTCACTGTCCCAAGCAACTCCAAAATGAACAATATAGCGGTGATAGGCCAAACTCTTTAGTATTTATGCTAGATGTAATTCTTGATCTTTGCTTGGATTCCAGATTTCATTTGCAGGATTGACTATCCCAGGTCATGTTCTAGATCATGTTCTAGAAACTTGATTTCATTGAGGACCATATCAGGGTTGTGTTTGACCTCAGGGGATGGGCATGGCCAGGATGGGTGTGGCCAGCTCAACATCACTTGTGTTAGGGGCGCCTGTATTGGCCCAAGCACTTTGCCAGCAAAATCGGGCTCCTGAGCTCTGTTTTCAGTTGCAACAGCCTCCTGCAACTCTCTGCCAGTGAAAACAGAGCTCAGGATGGCCATCAGCAGCCCTCCCAAGCTCCATTTTTGCTGGCAGAGGCACCACAGGCTGGTCCTTCAATGTTTCCAGAGTTGCCCCGTGGGCCAGATCTAAGCACAGATCTGGCCTCCGGGCCTTGATTTTGACACCCGTGTTCTAGATCCAACCTTTGCAACTTTAAGACTTGTGGACCTCAACTCCCAGAAGCTTTGCTGGCTGAGGAACTCTGGGAATTGAAATCCACAGTCTTAAAGTTACCAAGGTTGGAGACCCCTGTTCTAGATTAACAAGAGAGAGGAACTGTTAGAAGATATAGAAATACTATTTTTTGCTGTATGCATACTGATCATGAAAAAATAACCCCATGCAAATCATTCAAACAAAATGCCTAGTATTTCTCTTACTTCCACTGTACAGGAATATACAAAGTTCCACAGAAGTGAATTATTTGTACTGTTCTCTACAAAGTAAGTATGAATACTTTCAGCGGCAACCTCTTTCAACAAAGCTTTAAAGTAAACTTTATAGAAAGTCTGCTTTCTTCGTCTTAAAATTGCATTCAAAGCAACTCATATTAAAAAGAGAAAAGAAATGCACTGAAGATACAATGAAAAGATATAATAAAATGCAGGAAAGCAAAGGCAAATATAACCTCAAGAGTCGAAATTCATAAAAAGATGCAATATCCATTTCATACCCACTGTCTTATAAAGAACAGAACAGGACAATATACTAAGAAACTTTGTACCGGGAGCTGGAGAATTTGAAGATTGAAAAACTGTGGACTAATTTATAGAAACATACATCACCAGTAGACTTTAGGATTTGGAAGCCTAGCCTGTTAAAGATGATTAAAACCTTGTCTAGCTAAACCCATCTCCCGATCTTGAGAAATACTAAAACTACTTCAATGAACACCTCCGAAGAGTTCAAGTTAACATTCCAGGTCCTTTGAGAAGAGATTATTGGGAGACACTCCACCCCCCCCAAAAAGAAAGCTTCTTTAAATTGAAGGAAAGAGGAATCAAAAGGAGGAAGAGGAAGAAGAAGAGAAAAGAAACATCTGGAAATTGACCTCTACTGTCTACCCCCTTGTCCAAATGCTGTCCAATCTTGCTGAAATTCTTTGTCCAATTCCCTTGTCCAATCTGCTAAAATTCTTTTAGCAAGAGAAAGCTCTCCCACCTTCCAAGGACATCTGTTCCATTGTGAAATCGCTCTTATCATTAGGAACCTTCTACTAATATTTATCTGAATTCGGCTTCCCTGTAATTTCCACCCATCAGTTCCTTTACCTCCTTCTCCCAAATCACCTCCTTCCCATTGGCTGAATATTAAAGCAAGAAGACCTAATTTCCGTGTGCCCAGCCCAACGCAATGGGAATCTGTTGAATATTCAGAGATTTACATCTTGAGTTCCTATATAATTATTGACACCTTCTCACCATTGATAGTCTACTCTGGTACAGCTGCCATGGAACATGTGTACATTATTGTTGCCAGCGCAGGCTGATTGGCATTCATGCATGAGTGTCTTTTTATTTTCTCCTTGGCTGCTGAGAGTAGCTTGGAAACTAAAGAGCTTCATCTATTAGGCGTGACAGATTTGTATTTAGCGGTAAATGGCTGACCTTGCTTAGACTCCCTCATCCATTCCTATCACAACCACCCCTCCCTCTTCAGATGAAAGATTCTGCTTAACTCCAGTTTCCTGTCTGTTGCCTTGGAAACATGGACAAAGCAACTTGGCTAAGAGAATATTTAATAAGGGGATATCTCTGTTTTAAGGATGGAGGGTGTGTATGCAGGTGCTTTAGAGCAGCCATAAGTTTGAGCAGTTTTGATCAATCAATCAATCAGAATAGAACTGGAAGGGACCTTGGAGGTCTTCTAGTCCAACCCCTTGCTCAAGCAGGAGATCCTATACCATGGGTGGCAAACTGGCGGTACCTTCCATTTACCTTCGCTACTGGTTCGGGAATGGGAGTGTGTACATCTCTTCTGTGCATGCGCAGGGGGTAAAAAATGGGATGTAATGATGTCCTGGTGGGTGGGCGGAGCCTCCCGCCACTGGCGCTACCGGTTCACGCGAGCCGGATAGAACCGGTTGGATTTCACCACAGTCGCAGTGTCACGTTGCTGTCATGTGACATATCGCAACATTTTCCCCCTTTGCAGAGCTGGGGTGGGAGTACCTTGAGTGTGACACATCTGGCCTGCGGGCCGCCAGTTTGACACCTCTGCTCTATATCATTTCGGACAAGTGACTGCTCAGTCTCTTCTTTAAAACCTTCAGTGTGGGAGCACCTACAACTTCTGAAGGCAAGCTGTTCCACTTCTTTAATTATTCTCAGTGTTAGGAAGTTTCTCCTTAATTTTAGGTTGCTTTTCCCCTTGATTAGCTTCCATTCGTTGTTTCTTGTCCTGCCCTCTGTTGCTTTGGAAAATAAGCTGACCCTCTCCTCTTTGTGGCAGCCTCTCAAATACTGGAATGCAGCTATCATGTCCCCCCTAGTCCTCCTTTTTTCTGGACTAGAAGGAAGACTTTTCCTTCAAAAAGAAGGTGCCCCAGACAAACGTAGACATGGTCAGCATGGTCCCTGGGAAATAAGTCTCTCACATAAATATGGTAATTATGAGTTAAAACATACTTAAATGCTTATGGCAACCCACTTCATTTCTATCGGACTTGTAAACAATGCATAGAGCCCAAAGTTAACAGCACACCATAATTGTACTGTCAAACTTTCTAATGAAATGAGATTAAGGTTTAGTTTCCAGAAGGTTTAGGCATATGTAAAAGACTTTCTTGGCTAATAAAGCTGATGTTTTCATTTTTCCCTGCCTGCTATTATATTGGGAAATATGTGTATGCTAGTTAACTGGAAAGTTTGGGCTTGTGGAAAGCTCTTGGTATCATTCACTATGAATATTGAAGGCTTCTCTCCCTCCCTCCCTCCCTCTCTCTCTCTCCCTCCCTCCCACTCCCACTCCCACTCCCAATCTTCCTTTAGCGTTGTCTATGGAGGTTCTCAGTCATCCAGGTCATGGTTGTCCCAAAGGTGCTTTTTTCAAGAGGCAACTGGTCATTCTGGTTTTTCTTTGAAGACATTTTGTTTCTCATCCAAGAAACTTCTTCAGCTCTGACTGGATGGTGGGAATTTTTTTTTTCCTTCCATCATCTAGTCACAGCTGAAGAAGCTTCAGATGAGAAGTGAAATGTCTTCAAAGAAAAACCAGAAAGTCCAGTTGCCTCTTGGGAAAAAAAAAACATCTTTGGGTTCCTTTAGAGTTGAAAAAACCCAAGGGCAGTCTTCCTTAAGAGACCAAGCTGCTATCTTAAATGTATCTGCTCTGGGCCTTTTAGTGATGTGACTCCAACCATAGCTGTTTACCAAGCTATTGCAGGAATCTTAACTTCTCAGCAGGAGATGCAGCTCTATGCCTCAGAGGTTGTCCACTCCTGCTCTACTGATGCATAAGACAGTAATAAAAGATCACCATACCACATCCTAGGAAGCTGCTGAGGACCAGCAGAGCAGTTGTTCTGCTGAACTGGACATCAGTTGCCATTTTAAATTCCCGTAGTTATTTTTGTCTTAACTTCAGCCTAAGGATGAGGATTTTTAAATTAAAAACAAAAAACCTCTGTAAAACCATTCCAAATAATCATAATCATAATAATAATAGACCTCAGAAATGGAAGCATTTCCATTTCCCAGGTCCATCCTTTGCTAATGAAAGCATGGTTGCAAATACCTAGACATATTGGAAGTAGATAACATCTTGAATGGAAAAGTCAAAGCGTTAATGCCAAAGGAATACATCAGGAGGGTCTGCAAAATATTAAAATCAAAACTGAATGTTGAAAACATTAATACATGGGCAGTTCCAGTGATATGCTACCCAGCTAGACTCATCAACTGGACTGTGGCTGAACTGGAAAACCTGGACTGGAAAATGTGTAAACTTTTGAATACGTACCATGCTTTACATCCACAAAGTAACAACAACAGGTTGTACCTGCCAAGAAGAATGGGGGACAGAGGACTATTGCAAATCCATCAAACTGTAGAAGAAGTAAAACAAAGTTTGAGTGATTGCTGCAGGCTGTGAAAACGGAGAACATTATAAAAACAACAGAAACAAAGGCAGAATATAAGGAAAAACAGTTGAATGACAGATTAAATGGATGGAAAACCAAAGCTCTGCATGGACAGCACTTGAAAAACATTGAAGGAAAATGTGATGACAACTTGACATGGGACCATGTAAAGAGAGGTCCATCAAGAAAGAAACAGAAGTTTTAATACTTGCTGCTCAAGAATAAGCTCTACAAACTAATGCCACGAAAACAAGGCTACAAAAATCCACTGACAATTCAAACTGCCAATTTTGCAACGACAAAGTTGAAACTGTTTCAAACTGTTTCAAATCGTGCAAACTGATTACAAAGCTAAACATGATCAAGTTGCTAAATTAGTCCACTGGTCATTATGTAAAAAATACGATATACCTGTATCCGAAATGTCATGGGAGCACAAAATGGAAAAAGTTATCAAATATGAGACAGTGAAGATATTGTAGGACTTCCAAATACAGATGGCTCATCATTTGAAACATAACATGCCAGATATCACAGTTGTCGAGGGCCGAAGTATACAGTATATTATTGACATCGCTGTCCCAGGAGACACCAGAGTCGAAGAAAAAGAACTGGAAAAAAATTACGAAATATTGCGACCTGGCCATCGAAACTACACGGCTATGGATGAAACATGTAACATGATACCCATTGTCATTGGGACACTTGATACCATGTCCAAGAATTTTACAAAATACATCAAGAAACTGCAGCTTCCTGCAATGACACCAGCGGAACTGCAAAAAACTGTGCTACTCGGAACATCATATATTTTAAGAAGGTACTTGGTTGATACCTAGGATACCTAGGAACCCGTATCAACCATTAGCACCAGTCAATCATATTTGTGACACATTTTTAAATGTCCAGTTGACTGAGTTTCATGTTTAATGAATACAAGAGATAATAATAATAATAATTTCCCCCCGCTGTACGACCTTTCTTGCCACAGTTGTTAAGTGAATCACTGCAATTATTAATTTAGTAACACAGTTGTTAAGTGAATCAGGTTTCCCCATTGAGTTTGCTTGTCAGGAGGTTATAAAAGAGGATTGCATGATCTTGGGACACCGCAGCCGTTATAAATATGAGTCAGTTGCCAAGCGTCTGAATTTTGATCCCCTGACCATGGGGTTGTGCTATTGTCATAAGTGTGAAAAATAAGTCACTTTTTTCAGTGCCACGGTAACTTCAAACAGTCACTAAATGAACTGTTGTAAGTCAAGGAGTACCTGTATCTCACGAGTGGCCACTACAGTAAGGGATAACTTAGTGAGAAACGAATATGGCAACCATAGCAAATAACTATGTTGTAACCTTTAGTAGAAGCATCACTACTACTAACCACTCAGGTGTAAATTCTGTTTGACTAATTGGAGGAATAACACCATCAGCCACATGGCAGAGCAAGAGAGTCAGGGATGACTCTCATCATCCCTGACTCTCAGCCACATGGGAGAGCAACCACAAGGGAGAGCAAGAGAGTCAGGGATGAGAAAAAAGCCACTTTCCTGGGTTCATTATCACCATCATCATCATCACCATCACCATCATTACCTTCATCATCATCACCACCACCATCATTATCACCATCACCATCACCATCACCATCACCACCACCACCACCATCATTATCTATGTCCCACCCAGAGGTGGGTTTCAAAGATTTTTAACACTGGTTCGCCCTATTTGCGCCTTCGTGCATGCACCTGGCCTTCTGTGCATATGCTTTGCTTGCATGCATGCCTTCTATGCATGTGCCTGGCCACAAAAGCTAAATAGGGCAGCATAGAGCTGGGGTGGGTGGGCGGGCCCAACCGCTATCTCTGCTACCAGTTTGCCTGAACTGGTACAAACCGGCTGAATACCACCACTGGTCCCACCAAGTTTAAAGAAAGTTGGGATTTTCTTTAGTGCCACTATGCTTCTAGTCAGGAGGGAAGAAATAAGAAGTTTCTTAATATGTGTTCTTCGGTAAAATCTCACAGACATACAGACAGTAGCATCAGTAATATATATTTTTAGATTTACATCCTGGATTTCTTCCAGTAGCTCAAGATGATATATACTGCACTCTGTCCTTCTGCTCCAAATTTTCCCCACTGCAATAATCCTTAAAGATGAGTTGGGCTGAAAGAAAATAATAGGTCCGTGACTTTAGATAGACTGCAACCCAGTATGTCATCCTAAAGCTGCTTTTTCAAAAGGCAACTGGACTTTCTTTGCTTTTCCTTGAAGACGTTTCACTTCTCATCCAAGAAGCTTCTTCGATCAGAATCGAAGCAGCTTCTTAAATGAGAAGCGAAATGTCTTCAACGCAATACAAAGTCCAGTTGCCTTTTAAAAAAGCAGCTTTGGGACAGCCATAATGATTCAGATTGATTCAGAGAGCTATGATGATGCAGTGGTTAAAATTAGAGGTGGTATTCAGGCGGTTTGGACTGATTCACTGGTAGAGGAAATCACGCTCACATTTGTGAACCAATAGGGAAAGTAAGTGAATACCACCACTGGTCAGGATGCAGTATTGCAGGCTAATTCTGCCAACTGCCAGCAATTCAATCCTGATTGGCCCAAGGTTGACTCAGCTTTCCATCTGAGTCAGTAAAATGAGGACCCATCATATTGTTGAGGGGCAATATGCTGACTCTGTAAACCACTTAGAGAGGGTGTTATGGTCCGCCAGCAGCCTGTGGGGCTGGCAGCAGAGTCGGACAGCGATGAGGCTGAGGAAGAACATGGGCCAGTCTTGGAGGCTGGGGAAGGCCCGGATGAGAGCTCTGCATCAGAGGCAGAGATGGAGCCAGGGCCATCAGGGAGTGAGGTATGGACTCCAGAGCCTCCAGAGCCTGATAGGAGTGAGGCAGAGGAACAGGGGGAGCCTGTTCCTAATGCACGCATGAGAAGAGCTGCCAGAAGGCAAGAGCAGCTCAAGTAAAGAGGACAACTCGGAAGTAGGGCCAAGAGATGATTGTCCCCCCCCCCCCCAATAAGGCTTAAAACAGACCAGCAACGGCATTTGGGCTTTGCCGGAAAACAACGTTGGTAGCTTCGTCTTCTTCTTCGTCTACGTCTTGTATTTATTTATTTTTTATTTTGTATCTGTGACTTCTGAATGTTTGCCAAGAAAGGCCTTTGGCCGTTTGCCTAATTGGACCAAGGTTTGCGATAGGACTGAAGAATTTGTGTTGGGAGGAATTTGCTTTAATTTAGTTGAATGATGCTGGGAATTAAGTAATTCTCAACTGTTCAAATGTTTGTTTTTTTCACAGACTGATTTTCCTACTACTTACTTGGGCCTGGGTCACAACAGAGGGCTGTAAAGCACTGTGAAGCAGTATATAAGTTTAAGTGCTGTTGCTATTCATGGCTGGTTTAAGGAAATTGGGATTAAAATTGGATTAAAACCATCAAGTTTTATTCAGAAAATAAATGGAAATACGGTGGTATTTTACTGCATTTTTTTTGGCTTTAGAAGTATGGGAGGAGGGTTTAGATATGGGAGACAAAAATGAAATATTCTTGGAAGAAAAAATCTTGCTCAGTTTCATCCCCCAGGATGGCACTTTATAGAGGAAGTCAAATCATTATAACCTTGACAGTGTTTTAGGAACAGACACAAGGGTATAAACATCCACCTCTCTTAAGTAATTTCTTCAGTGGATTAGTGATGGTTGAGCTACTGCTAGTATCAGATATGCATGGATATTTGTTCCAGTAATTCTGAGAAATTATAGGCAACGTGAACCAAACGTGTCCCTGAATCCCATCAACATTTTTTTAAGATATGAAGGTAGGCAGGAAAAAGAGGGAAAATGCATCCTTTTTCTCTTGTTCTGCACTGATTTTTTTTTCAGAAGTGTAGTTGAGGGACAGCTCTCTCAAAGCAGAAAACTGGAGTATTTGGGAAGAATCTATTTTGCCACAGAATAAAAATAAAATGGAAAACGGCAACCGAGCAGACAACGATAGGCCCAACATCCAGCAAATTTCATGTTGATGTAACACAAAACATCACTTTCTTTGGGGTACCCAGGGGTGGGCTTCAAAAAATTTAGCAAGGGGTTCTCTGCCAGGTTCTTGGGTGGGCGTGGCCATGGTGGGCATAGCCTAGTTGGCCTCTTGTACCATGGCTGGGGGTGTTTTTGCCCTCCCCAGGTTCCGGAGGCTTTCTTCGAGCCTCCAGGAAGGCGAAAACAGTCACCCCAGGCTCCAGAGGCCCTCTGGAGGCCAAAAATGGGCCTGAGCTTCCGATAGGCCCGTTTTTCACCCTTCCCAAGCTTCTGCGCTTGCCCTGCACTTACCTGCATCCAAAATGGGCCACATGGGGACTCCTGAGAGGGGTGGGGAAGGGTGGGCAGGCCCAGCCAGGAGTGGGATTTGGGGTTCTCCGAACTGCACACAGTCTTAGCTAGAGGTTCTCCCGAACCCCTGCGAACCCCCAGCAGCCCACCATTGGGGGTACCTCAAACAAATGAACCAAGTTTTGAAACATAGTTCTCTGATACGTATCTGAAACCTTCCCAATTTTATGAAAGGTCTTCATTCTGGTGTCTTCCAGAGCCATTAGCTGAAACAATCTCCTTTAAAAAAAAATGATGCAAAGGAACCTGATTAAAACTGATCTAGAAATCCATTGGAAAGTGGACTTTCAAGGCCTATAGGAAACGGATAGGTGTTACGTAAAATGTGTGCAAAACAGGATGTCCTGCTGCTTTTATATATTGTCTAAGATCAATCTCTATGGTGATTCTCAATCATTCGGGGTCATGGTTGTCCCAAAGGTGCTTTTTTTCAAGAGGCAACTGGACTTTCTGGTTTTTCTTTGAAGACGTTTTGCTTCTCATCCAAGGAGCTTCTTCAGCTCTGACTGGATGGCAGGGAACGGAAGGATTTATATTTTTTGCATACAGCATTCTTTAAGATAAATCTCATCTAAGATCAACCATACTATTAAATCATGTTGTTTTTTGGGGGGCTTTGCCTTACTGTGCTGTAGGAATCTAGCCATTGGAGTTAGTAAATTATAATTTGGTTCTTTCTTTCTCTCCCTCCCTCTCTCCCTCCCTCCCTTTCTCCCTCTCTCTCCCCCTCTCTCCCTTTCTCTCTCTCTCTCCCTCCCTCCTTCTCTCTCCCTTCCTCTCCCCCTCTCTCCCTCTCTCTCCCCCTCCCTCCCTTTCTTTCTTCCCCCCTCTCTTTCTCTCTTCCCCTCCCTCGTTCTCTCTCCCTTCCTCTCCCCCCCCAATCTCTCTCTCTCTCTCTACACACACACACACACACACACACACTTTATTAGATGTGTGGCAGGAAGTGTGTCTAGAGTCATGACAGTTGTACAAGAGTATTAGTGGAGTCTTTGGTACTCACTGGTTTTGTTGCAGATGGGTCACTTCCAGACTAGGTAACATTATCAGTGCTAGGCTAAGTGCTAAGATATGTAATATTTTTTTTTTTTTTTTTTGGCTTCTTTGGAAGGCATTATGAAACAAAAATTTCTGGGACAACTATCATGTTCATTTTTTAAAATTAAACCTCCTCTCATTGATGCCACTTTTGATAGTTAATTTAGAGGCAATGACCAAAACACGCATTGCCCCAATTCAGCTATTTTGCCACTCAAGTGTTTTGGTACATTATTACAATAGACTGTGGAGAACTAACCAATGTCTGGGAAGACCATATGCAAATGAAGAGTTGCTTACCTCTGCTTTATTATGCAGTCTAAATACAAGCAATTATTTGTTCAGTAAAAAGTGGTGAAGCATCCCATGGTTTAGCCTGATTTAAATGCAAAGAATTCCCACATGAGGTACAGAATAGTTTCTCTATCTCCCCACTCCCCCTTTTTTTCTGCAGAGTTTGAAGAAGTTGTTTTTTTTTTTTTTAACGGAACAGTATAGTTTGGAGACTGTAATGCAGATGTAGATTTATGCACCAAATATATGCAGAGTCATCTTAAAACAGTGATGGCTAACCTTTTTGCCATTGCGTGCCAAAAGCGGGAAGAGCTCACATGCATGCGTGCCCACACCCAAAATTCTATGTGTCCCGCCCCCCATGCATGTGTGCACACACCCCTGTACTTCCCCCGCTTTTGGCGTATGGTGGCCCGGTGGGCCTGGTAGGCCCATTTTTTGCCACAGGCTCCAGAGGCTTTCTAGGAGCTTGGGGAGGGCGAAAATGGCCTTCCCCACCACCCCCTGGAGGCCCTCCGGAGGCTGGAAATGGCCCATTTGCCAACTTCCAGTGGGACAGGAAGACCTGTGTTTCACTCTCCCCAGGCTCCAGAGCCTTTCTAGGAGCCTGGGGAGAACAAAAATGGCCTTCCCCACCCCCTGGAGGCCCTCCGGAGGCCGTAAACAGCCCATTTCCAAACTCCCGGTGGGCCCAGAAGGCCCGAAAATGAGCTGGCCGGTGCACACATGCACGCCAGAGCTGAGCTCATGTGCCCATTGATGACTCTGCACGCAATATGTGGCACGCGTGCCATAGGTTCGCCATCCCGGTCCTAAAACATCAGTTTCCACTCTTGTAATAGTTTAATACTATTACAAATAAAGTATGTAAAATACTGCTCCCCGAATCCAATGGTAGGATTCAGCCGGTTCTCTCTGGATCGGGTGAACCGGTAGCGGCGACTGCAGGAGGCTCTGCCCACCAGCCCAGATGTAATGAACGAGCACTGTGCACATGCAGATGAAGCATGTGTACTCACATTTACGACCTGGTAGGGAAGCTAAGTGAATCCCACCGTTGCCTGAATCTCAATCATAATATCTATGACACTTATGACTGTATGACTATAACCCTAAGTTTGGTATCCTTAAGTTTTATGTTGACTGTTTCCCTATCATTACGTGTTGTACTTTATGATTCTTGACGAATGTATCTTTTCTTTTATGTACACTGAGAGCATATGCACCAAGACAAATTCCTTGTGTGTCCAATCACACTTGGCCAATAAAGAATTTTATTTTAGTCATAACATTAATTACACTGAGTATTTCTGATCTGTCTCCAACTGCATCATATATTTTGTTCACGGCATTTATGTTCATACTGTTATTTCTATAAAAAAGAGGGATAAATGTACTCTGAATGTGTGTGTTTGTGTGACTGTGTGCGTACCAATTGTAGATATACTGAAATAAGACTAATATTGTTTTCAGTTATCAACAGTTAGAGAAATGTTCCCCAGTTCCCCACATCCTCATTGGACAGAGAAGAAATTCATTACTTTTTTTTTAATCCATTGTAACATTCTTTTCGTGCTGGTCATTTTTATATGAATTTCTGATTCCACACGTCTGCTGTTTGAATGTTCTGCATGGTGTACTCTTAAGTTCTGCCTGAGGCAGTTTGTCTGTCTGCCACTTTATATATATATATATATATATATAAAACACTCTCATGACTCAAGAGAAGAAAAAAACAGCCGGTAAGGCAGAAAACAGCACGTTGTACATGCAGCTGCTTTGCATTCAGTGACATTTGTTCTTCAGTTTCACTTAGCTGAAATAGATGTTTCCAGAGTTGCTGGTCCGTCCCCCACTACTTGATAAAGGCGTATTGCAGTTTGTTTCAAAAGAGTTGAACTATTTTTCTATGAAAGGAGAGGCTATTCAGTAAAAACGATTGGCACCTGTTTAAGCAGATAAAGGAGAAATGGTTATGATTAAGATTAGATTCTCAAAACTAACTCCTTCCTCCCTCCCTCCCATTTTAACCATACTTCACCCAAACACATCTCCCTTCCCTTCCCTTCCCTTCCCTTCCTTTTCTTCTCCTTTCCTTTCCTTTCCTTTCCTTTCCTTTCCTTTCCTTTCCTTTCCTTTCCTTTCCTTTCCTTTCCTTTCCTTTCCTTTCCATGCTTCGCCTAAACACAATGTTAGCACTGCTTCCTTCCTTCCCTCTGCCCTCCCTCCCTCCCTTCTTTACTTCATGTCTTCAGGAGGTGGGGGTTGTTTTTACCAACTCAATGATAATAGATTGCTGCTGCTTGTCCATAGAACAGGCTGTGGATTAAACGGAAAAACCGTCTGCAGAGTCCAGCGTCACTCCGTCTGTCAAATTTAGACATTCTGTGAACAACTGTTCACATTCTATGTTCTTGGCAACAATAAAAAATAAAATAAAATGGTTTTGAAGTAATTAAAATCAAGCTAAGGATGTAAAAATGCCAACCCTTCATAAATACGTTTTTGAGATTTGCTGCCACAGCCCTCTATTCTTAGCTATGCTTATTTATCTGTTTGGGACTGATTTTGAAAATCTAAACAGGTTTGGATCTGGTTAGTATTTGGAGAGGAGACCAGCAGGAATTCATAGCAGAATCTGAGGCTAATTTGAGAAGTAAAAAGAAAACAGATTAATTAATCCCAGAAGAAAGCAGGGGCAAACCCTTTCCATAGTAAATCAATACAATGCACAGGTCCATTAATTCAGCAGGAGTCAAGCTTTATGTGAAGAAAACTACCTACTTACAAACTATTTTTACTGCACTTTCTAAATAAAAAGAACTTTGAAATACTGTATTTTACAGAATAAAATTTGACAGTACAAATTTTGGAAGCATCTATTGGTATACTCTGTACAAACTAGATACTGTGTTTCCCTGAAAATAAGACCCTGTCTTATATTTTTTTTCAACCCCGAAATAAGTGCTTGGCCTTAGTTTCGGGGAGGTCTTATTATTTTGGGGAATGTGGAGGAAATCAGAGGAAATGGCGGGGACTGGCTGCACGTGCATTTAAATATTTTTGGGGAGGGCTTATTTTCGGGGAGGGCTTATTTTTAGGGTGGCTTGTTTTTAGTGCATGCACTCAAAAGCCCAGTTGGGCTTATTATCAGGGGATGTCTTATTTACGGGGAAACTAGGTATTCAGGATAAGGTTGATACCCTGAAATTCTAAACAGGGATTATCCTACTTTTGACTTTGGAAGCTGATGGCCTACGTGAAAAATATTAATAACCAATTATTTTTTCTCCTTCTCCTCTCCTCTTCCACTTCTCGGACACGTGATACAGCAGTATTGTTTCTGTTGCAATTAATGGGAAATTTTTCTTTTCAAAAGCAGGCAGCTTAGAGAGTAGAAATAATGTTCTTATTTGGGGCTGAAGTGCTGGTTTATTTACATGCAGGTCAGTTTCAGCCCACTGAATCTCTTCTCTCCAGAATAACGTGAGCCTTCAAATCATTCTGAATAGACAATACATATAGATTCCTGCAGGCCTCTCAATTTGATTACATTTATGGTTGGATTCACAAAATTTATTTTGGATGGAAGAAAGAAAGGGGGGAGGGGTAAGGAACGTGCATCAATTATCTGAGACCAAAAGAAATACACACAGCAATTTTCATATAACTCATGTTGGGAAAAAAAATGCATAACCAAATGCAATTATTCCTTTTGTGCAAAAGCAAATAAAGTTAGTTTCAAATACCCAATGGTGAAATAAAATTGTAACCAAATGCAATTACCACCTTGAACTTGAAAAGATCCAAGCTAGCGTGATTATAAAATCCCAGAGCAAAAAAAATTAATGAAGAAATAATGAAAGACACTATTGGAAACGTACCCCATCAGCCCCAATTTTCATGTATGTCACTGTTCTTGATTTCATTCTTTTAAAATCTGAACAAGAAACAATACCACACCAGATAATGTGGCTGTGGGATGTGAATTCATGTCATGAAGATACTGAAAAAAATATTTTCTTTGTAGGTTTTGAAAGAAACCAGCTCTGGGAACTCTCAAAAATCAACATCCAAAATCTTTAAATAAAGTAAACAGCATTTACTATGCTTTGGAAACTTCCTACACAATGTAGATCAACCTCGGGAACAGATGAATATTTCTCAACCTCAGGAACAGATGAATAAATGGGGACAGTAGGAAAGGGACGATAGGCACGTTGGTGCACCTATGCACGCCCCTTACAGACCTCTTAGGAATGGGGTGAGGTCGACAGTAAACAGTCTAAAGTTAAAGTTACAAGAGCCTGGTGGCACAGTGGACTAAGTGCTATTAAAGTAGCACTTAGTTGCCAGCTGTCTGCAATTATTGCAAGTTCAAATCTCACCAGGCTCAAAGTTGACTCAGCCTTCCATCCTTTCAAGGTAAGTAAAATGAGGACCCGGATTGTGGGGGCAATAAGCTGACTTTGTATAAAAAAGAACACCGCTGGGGGGGGGGGCGAAAGCCCTACTAAGCAGGTAGATACAAAAGTATGAAAGCTATTGCTTAACGCATTGTAAGCTGCCCTAAGTCTCCAGAGAAGGGTGGCGTATAAATCTAATAAATAAATAAATAAAGTTGTGGGGTTTGGAGAAGAAACCACAGAGTCAGGTAGTGCATTCCAGGCATTGACCACTCTGTTGCTGAAGTCGTATATTCAGCAATCGAGTTTGGAGCGGTTTACCTTGAGTTTGTATCTATTGTGTGCTTATGTATTATTGTGGTTGAAACTGAAGTAGTCTTTGACAGGTAGGACGTTGTCCACACGTCTTATGGTTCCTGAGGCTGAGAGAGACTGATCTAGATCACGGATCACCAACCCTTAGTCCATGGACCAGCACTGGTTCACGGCATGCCCGAAACTGGGCCATGCAAACAAGTGAAGCCCCAGCTGTAGGATGCAGGCTGTATGTGAAACCACTTCCCTTCCACTGTCTTTGGAAAAACCTTTCTCCATAGAAATTGGTCCCCAGTGCCCAAATATTTGGAGGCCACTGATCTAGATAGCGGTAGCTTTTGAATTTTAATTTTTCATTTCTACTCCAGGAAAATGTGGAATTTGAGATAAAGTTTCAAGATTCTACTATGGAAGATTTTACTATGTTGTAACATGGTGGAGACTGAAAATTGTAGGAACCCAGTATTTTTATTTTGTGTTTTGCTCTACTGGGAAAAAGCTGGCCGTGACGCTATTCTTGAACCGAAGGCTGAGTTGTCCTAGCTGGCTGATTCTTATGGTTTTTAAAGATATCAACATATTAGCATTGAAGGGTTAAATAGAAGAAAGAAGGAGTTTCCGAGCATTCTAATAACCTTCTAAGATGCCCAGGTGAAGGCATAAGCACATAGCATACGGGAGAGTGGTCTGGATGTGACTTTGTTCAAGTTCACTTGGAGTTTTAAATGGTGTGGGAGAAATAGAGCTGACACATATGTCTCTTGCCGTATATATAATAAACCCTTTTAAGTCAAATAAAATCTAATTCAACTTATCCAGTCAAGTTCGGAGCATTGATTCAAATTGAGGCAACAATGTAAATCAGTTCAGAAAATTCATTCATTCATTAAGCCACTATAATTTATTTTTCAAAGCAGGTCAACTTTGATTTGGATTTTTGTACATAAATGCAAAAACTGTCAAATCACCTGATTCAGTAGACTTGATAGAATCCCCATTCAATCAAATCTCCAAATCACACCTGCTATGTCTTAGCCAGTGATGGGATTCAATTTTTTTACTACCAGTTCTGTGGGCGTAGCTTGGTGAGCATGGCATGGCTTGGTGGCCGTGGCAGGGAAAGGATAGTGTAAAATCTCCATTCCCACTCTACTCCAGGGGAAGGTTACTGCAAAATCCCCATTTCCTCCTGATCAGCTGGGACTCAGGAGGCAGAGAATAGATGGAGGTGGGGCCAGTCAGAGGTGGTATTTACCGGTTCTCTAAACTACTCAAAATTTCTGCTACCCGTTCTCCAGAACTGGTCAGAACCTGCTGAATACCACCTCTGGTCTTAGCATACAGAGATTACCAGATCAATAGGTTAGTTTAGTTCTATTTAGTTCTGCTTTTGCAGATTGATTTCCAGGCAAAGTTTTAGGACCAATAAAAGAGAATATTTGTAGCTCAGGATTGAACTGGGGGGGTCCTTGCTTCTTCTCCAGAATTCCCTGCATTGGCATGAAACTATATTAATATCTTGAAATTTTGCGTTATTAAATTCTGATTATCTTTTTTGGTTTATTTGGCTGTGGGGAGTTGGCAGGAAGTATATATTGGAATAGCTCCTGCACATGTACTGTGTTTCCCAGAAAATAAGAGCCTGTCTTATTTTTTTTTAACCCTGAAATAAGCACTTATTGCCATGCGCTCAAAAGCCCAATTGGGATTATTATCAGGGGATGTCTTATTTTAGGGAAAACAGGGCATATTGACATCTCTGTCCATTTCTCCTTTTTGTGTTTATCCTGTGTACTCACACAGCAAATCTGGAATTTTAACATCCTTGCATTTATGTCTAGTTATCTGTACTTCATTTGTCTTTCTGATTGCAATGCCAGGTTGTCCCTTGTCTACATTGGTAAAGTGAAGGGGCAAGACCAAATGAAGGACTAATAGAAGAGAATGAAAACCTTATTAAATAGCGGGACTGCATTTTTCATGTCAGAATTGTTTGAAAATCTACTTGTTAAATATAGGAAATACAGAATAATAAGAGTTGAAAGGGATCTTGGAGGTTTTCTAGTCCAACCCCCTATACTATTTCAGATAAGTGGTTGTCCAATCTCTTCTGCGATGATGAAACACTCACAAGCTGCTCCACTGGTTAATTGTTCTGTTAGGAAGTTTCTCCTTAGTTCTAGCTTACTTCTCTCCTTGATTAGTTTCCATTCATTGTTTCTTGTCTTGCCTTCTGGTGCTTTGGAAAATACCATAGGTTTATCCCATCTTCTTTGTGACAAATCCTTAAATAATTGGAACACTGCTGTCATGTCACCCCTTGGCCTTCTTTTCTCTACCCAGTTCCTGCAACCGTTCCTTGTATGTTTTAGTCTCCAGGCCTTTAATCATCTTAGTTGCTCTTCTGGGCACTCTTTCCAGAATCTCAAAAATATCTTGATATAATGTGAGCAAAAATGGATGTTGCATTCCAGGTCTTACTAAGGTTTTATAAAGCGGTACTAATACTTTGTGTGATCTTGATTCTATCCCTCCGTTTATACAACCAAGGATTACATTAGTTTTTTTGGCTGAAAAGGAAATTGGTAGGCTGAGCAAATTCATGGAACCCAGGTGCCTGATGAGAACACAGGTTGGGTCAAAGGCTTATGGCTTAAAAGCTAAATTTATCCGAACCCAAAAATCTATAAGAAGAAATAACATACTAGGTTAAATCCATGCTAAAAAAAAAGAGTTGAACTATGCCTCAGGTATGTGTCTTGTCTCACAGTTTAAATATGAGCTATTGGTCAGGTATGGTATTAATTATAACCATTAGCAGTAATTAACAGAACTGATAAATACAAAGGTCTCACTCTACGTAACACTATGAATTGTAACCACACAAGCTGGATTTGGGTCACAGGTTGACTGAAAGGTGGGCAACTAGTTTGTGTCTCTGTCATGCACACACAATTTAATTAAGTGCAGGTTCATTTCACATATTGGTGTTATTTTTCTTGACTCCTGGTGATTTACAGTAACCACAATGTGGAAATCAGAGGAATAAATAAAACTGTAACATAACACAGGAAATGGTCCTTCAGCCTCCCTCAAAATAACCATTACAAAATAAGGCTAACCTGCTCTCAAGGTAGCAATCTTTCTATTAATACAATGAGGAAATATTTGCTTGTGAAGTCTGCCCCCTTCACCTCTCCATAAGGGAGACCACCCAGCAGGCTATGTCATACACTGTATAGCGAGGGGTGGGCTTCAAAAATTTTTTGCAAGGGGTTCTCTGCCCGGTTGCTGGGTGGGTGTGGCCATGATGGGTGTGGCCTAGTTGCCCCCCTGCACCATGGCGAGGAGGGGCATTTTTGCCCTCCCCAGGCTCCGGAGGCCCTCCTGAACTTCCGGTAGGCCCGTTTTTCACCTTCCCTGAGCCTTTGTGCACATCTTGCACTTACGTGCATCCAAAACGGGCTGCGGAGGGACTTCCAGGAGTGGCAGGATGGGGTGGGTAGGGCCAGCCAGGAGTGGGATTTGAGGGTTCTCCGAACTGCACAGAATCTTAGCTAGAGGTTCTCCCAAACCCTTGCAAACCCCCAGCAGCCCACCCCTGTATATAGCTCAATTTTATGGAGAAAAGATGCCTCTGTGGGTATCTAACAACCAAACCATGTTTGGTTTTAGAACAGAACTCTCCAAAATCGGCACCCTTAAGACTTGTGGGCTTCAATTCTCCGAATTTATCAGCCAGTCATGCTGGCTGGGGAATTCTGGGAGTTGAAATCCACAAGTCTTAAAGTTACCAAGTGTGGAGACCCCCTGCTTTATAGAATAAAACCAGCACTTTGCATAACACCTGGAAGCTTCTTGATAAATACTGCAGAGGGTAGAGCACAGTTGTCAAAAAGTAGAGATAAGTCTATGGAAGTCTCTACCCCCTGGTGTTTGGCAGGTCTCCACCCTCTTAGTCTTCCAGAAACCTTTGAAGACCTGATTTTTCCCTCAAGAGTTGGTAGGAAATTAGATAATTGCACATTAGAATTGATTTGGTGTCAGGCTTTTGTTATTTTTAATATTTCAATTATTCAGTCAATTATACAGTTTCAATATTATATTGAGTATGTTTTATATTGCGGTTTTTTTTTTTTGGTTAAATATTTTTATATTATGTTTTTTAAAAAAAATTTTGAATGGGAACTGTCCAGAAATGGTTGAAAGATAGGTGGCTAAAGTGTTATAAATAAATAACTGTTGCCATGATGTTCCACTCCAGGTTAGCCTATATATTAGCACAATAGGCCAAAGCTCGACAGAGGCTCCCTGGATATGTTCTCCAATTGCTCCCACATAGTAAATTTGAGTCCAAGAGGACCCTAAATCATAGAGCTGTGACTGAATGACTGTAATTTTGTTGCTTATATCCTTGCATTTATATTAATATTGATTGTTTCCTAGTATGATTTGACTGCTTATTGTACCGTATGACTGTCACTGGGTGTTGTGCCTTGTGATTCTTGACCAGTGTATCTTGTCTTTTTATGTACATTGAGAGCATATGCATCAAAGACAAATGTCTTGTGGGTCGAATCACACTTGGCCAATAAAGAATTCTATTCTATTCTATTCTATTCTATTCTATTCTATTCTATTCTATTCTATTCTATTCTATTCTATTCTATTCTATTTCTTCAGGAACTGTGATCATCCATATGGAGTTACAGCCAGGCTGACGAGATCAATTCTTAATAAACAACTTTGTTGGTCATTTCAATCTGTTTTGTTCTGTCCTGACCATTTAAATCAGGGATGTCAAATTTGATTTCATTGAGGGCCACATCTGGGTTGTGTTTGACCTTGTGGGGCTGGGAGGGACATTGCCGGATTGGGTGTGGTCAGCTCAACATCATTCATGCACGGGGCACCTGTGGTGGCCCAAACACTCTACCAGTGAAAACGGGCTCCCGAGCTCCATTTTCGGCTGCAATGGCCTCCTGCAACTCTCTGTCAGTGAAAACAGAGCTCGGAAGGGCCACAGGCAGCCCTCCCAAACTCTGTTTTCACTGGCAGAGACACCATGGGTTGGTCATTTGCTGTTTCCAAGGCAACCCTGCAGGCCAGATCTAAGTGACCCCGTGAGTTGGATCCGGCCTGCGGGGTTTTAGTTTGACATCAAATATACACCATGAGGTGATTTCTTCATTCCATCTTGTCGTAGATCAAAAGTAGATTTGGTCTCAGCATTAACTCTTATATTAGATGATGAGGGATCCTCACAAGATGTTTGCCATTCCTATGAGTTGTTCTGTTAATCAAAACTGTTGTGTAACCCAGCTTTTCTATGGATGCATGCATGAACATGTTTGGAAAATAATTGTCTCCTGCAGTATGATTGCAAATGAGGAAAATTACAATAAACCAAAGACATCTTTACTTAGTGTTGTTCTAATACTCATTCTTTGCATCTGTTTTTTTTTTTTTAGTCATCTTACTGTTTACAAGGGATGCAATGTAAAACACACAATACTAATTATCGCATAATGATTATGAATAATGAATCTTGGGAACTTTGAATACAGCAAAGATGCATTTTGATGTCAAGTTTCATCCCTCAATTATTTAAAACTTGATAATTATGTGCATGTTTTTAAGTCTGCCTCCGTCGGTGATTAAGACCTCAGCTATAAAGAATATTTTGACATGCTATATTAAAGAATCTATTTAAGAGTGAAAAGCTATCCTTCTAAAAATATACATTTTGTTCATGAATATCATAAAATCAAATCTAATTGATCAGAGGATTTGACAGAATAAAGCTAAAAAATATTACTTCTTTTCTTAAAAATTGCAGGAAAAAGGGATTAAAAATTCAAGATTTGTTTAAAGTTCTGTGAACTTTGAGCATAATTTAGTCCTTCTACAATAGAAGATTTTAAGTCTGATTCAGGACAAGTTGCTCAATTTATGGGGAAAAAACTTTTCAAATAGATGTGATAATTTGTAACAGCTTGCAAGTGTTAAGTGTATACTTATCACTTATAGCAGGTCAAAAACAGCACACTTACATTGTTATGGTGTACTTGTGTGCAAGTATCACAATATTTATTGTTATTAATTCCCATCAGAATTGCACAATGTTGTTTTTTTGGACTTGACATCCTCACTTGGTCTTTTAAATGGCATTTAAAATGTCTGTGGTACAAGAAGCGAAACAAATTTTAGTTTACATTTAAATGAAAATAATTACATGCATTTTAGTAAGTTCCTTATCATATTAAAAGCTTCCATTTTAGGGCAATCTTTAGAAGCTCTTGCTGGTAACATAAAGAAAGGTGCCTGGCCTTATATCTAATAATCTGTCAGGCTCAAAGGATTGAAACTTTATGTTAACTATCAGCACAAAAGTTTTATTCAAACCTATACATTAGAATAGAATAGAATAGAATAGAATAGAATAGAATAGAATAGAATAGAATAGAATAGAATAGAATAGAATAGAATAGAATAACAGAGTTGGAAGGGACCTTGGAGGTCTTCTAGTCCAACCCCTGCCTAGGCAGGAAACCCTACACCACTTCAGACAAATGGTTGTCCAATCTCTTAAAAATTTCCAGTGTTGGAGCATTCACAACTTCTGGAGGCAAGTTGTTCCACTGATTAATTGTTCTAATTGTCAGGAAATTTCTCCTTAGTTCTTAATTGCTTCTCTCCTTGATTAGTTTCCACCCATTGCTTCTTGTTCTACTCTCAGGTGCTTTGAAGATTAGTTTGACTCCCTCTTCTTTGTAGCAACCCCTGAGTTATTGGAAGACTGCTATCATGTCTCCCCTAGTCCTTCTTTTCATCAAACTAGACATACTCAATTCCAGCAACCGTTCTTCATATGTTTTAGCCTCCAGTCCCCTAATCATCTTTGTTGCTCTTCTCTGCACTCTTTCTAGAGTCTCAACATATTTTTTTACATCGTGGCGACCAAAACTGAATGCAATATTCCAAGTGTGGCCTTACCAAGGCTCTATAAAGTGGTATTAACACTTCACGTGATCTTGATTCTATCCTTCTGTTTATGCAAACCATAAGAATCTAGTCAACTAAAGTGCAGCACTAAATTGCCACCAGATAAGGGTCAATGGAATTCTGAGGAATTGGACTTGGACCATTTGTGGCAACGTAATGACTCGAAGCTGATGACATGCTTAACTCTGCCCCACTAGCTCTGCCTGCTTTTCCCCTACATCAGAGGTATCAAACTCGCGTCGTCACGGCAGCGTCATGTGATGTATCGGGACTCCCCCCCTTTTTGTTAAACTGGGCGGGGCAGGGCCAGCCATGACGCATCCAACCTGTGGGCCACAAGTTTGACACCCCTGCCCTACATCATCACACCATTCTGTTCTTCCAGCTTTCCCCAAGATCCTTCAATTCAGAGAGGAAGGCAGAAATCTTAGTTAATTCATTTAATATTTACTTATTTACTTCTGTGCTATTCTAATCCATGCAGATATTGATTTCCTGATTACGTTTAAATTGATACATCATTAAGCTGATATATGTACTGTTATGTACTTCCAGGAGTTGTTGAGATACAGGGGTGTGTTGAAATTTAATGAATGAGATAAATGCCTAGGTTTAGAGATACTAATGCTAGGTTGGAAAAAAATCCAGATGATGACTAGATGGCAGCAGATCAGTGGTTCCTCCTGGTTCGGCCTGGTTCTCCCGAGCTGGTAGCGGTGATGATATGATGTCACCGAATTGATTCTGCCCCCCCATGCCCCCTCCCATCCCCCGCACCCCACCCACTCACCCACTGGCATTATTCTTACCTTTTATTTGGCCCCACCCCCAATCTATTGCTGTCTCCTGAGTCCCAGCTGATGGCTAGATGGAAAAAAACTGTTTAAATTCTTGCCGCAGGGCTTCAAAAGGCCGCCCTACAGCTGATCAGTGGTAAAAGAAAACAAATGAGTAGACCAGTGCCTGCAAAAATACATGAGTAGATCAGTGCCTGCAAAAAATAAATGGGTAGACCAATGCCTGCAAAAAATAAATGGGTAGATCGGTACAGCTCTGCAAGCAGTTAAAAGCCTGGTAGACCAGTACCTCTGCTAAATCCTGAAGAACTGCCACATGATCATCAAGCCACGCCCACAAAATAAGCCACACCCACAGAACTGGTAGTAAAAAATTTAGAACCCACCCCTACAGCTGATAATTACAATTTTCTACATCTCCAGAAAAATAAGGAAAGGGAAGGGAAGGGAAGGGAAGGGATGGGAAGAAGGAAGGAAGAAAGGAAGGAAGGGCTATATATATATAGTAATTGTAGAAAATAAAGGTAGCAGGGCTAATGCATAGTCTTCTTCGATTTTCTGAGCTAAAGCAAAACAAATCGAACTAGTTTGTATTATGTACCTTATAATGATGATTAAATTTGCAACTGTTTTTTTTTAACCAGTCTGGACTACTCGTACAACAAAAACATATTTATGACAATAACTTGCAAAAAAAAAAATCCATGGCATGATTTCAATAGTCTATATTATATAGGGGCTATTTTTCAGTCTTAAATTCTCCACTGGGATTTATATCAAGTTAAAATCAAAATTGATTCTTGGCAGCAGAAGATGTCTTTCCTTAGAAGAATACAATTTCTTATTATTGTGTTTGCCTAAGATATACCTATGTTCCTTGCTCTAAAAACTGATCCCCCCCCGATTTATACATTGAAGCAATATTCAATCAATCCTAGAAGTATAAAATGTGAGTTGCAAAAAGCCAGACAACCAAAAGAAAGCAGCAAAGAGATAAAGAAAAGTCTAACTGCTTCTATCTCATCTGAATTTTTGTGGAACAGTTATGATAGCTTCACACTTTTACACACACACACACCAGTGGTTATTTTCAAAAATGTTTACCACCGGTTCTGTAGGTATTGCTTGATAGGCGTGGCATGGCTTGGTGGGCACAGCAGGGGAAGGTTACTGTAAAATCTCCATTCCCTCCCCAATCCAAGGGAAGGTTACTGCAAAATCCCCATTTCCTCCCAATCAGCTGGGACTTGGGAGGCAGAGAATAGATGGGGCGGGGCCAGTCAGAATTTTTACTACCGGTTCTGTGAGTGTGGCTTGATGGGCATGGTTTGGCTTGGTGGGCATGGCAGGGGAAGGATACTGTAAAATCTCCATTCCCTCCCCACTTCAGGGGAAGGATACTGTAAAATCCCCATTTCCTCCAGATCAGCTGGGGCTTGGGAGGCAGAGAATAGATGGGGGAAGGGCCAGTCAGAATTTTTACTACCGGTTCTCCGAATTACTCAAAATTTCCGCTACCGGTTCTCCAGAACTGGTCAGAACCTGCTGAAACCCACCCACCCACCCACCCACCTCTCTCTCTCTCTCTCTCTCTCTCTCTCTCTCTCTCTCTCTCTCACACACACACACACACACACACACAAATTTGGGGTTCTTAGTATGATTACTAAAAGTAGTGGACAATTTAAGTCTAACAGTTGAGGTAGATGAAACTTTCAGCATTGCTGCCTGGGCTTGTTCTCATTCCTTTGGGAGGCAAGCCCACACACACACAGTGGAAAAGGATAGATAAAATTAAAGGCCTCTCCTTTGGAATTTTTGATCCCCTTGAAATCCAAAGACATCTGGGTCAAATTAACAGGCCAAAGGTCTTCAAAAAAAGGGAAGATTTGCCAGGAAAATGGTAGAAAATCTGTGTGCTGCTAGATACTGGTATCCACCTGGTAACGCATGACGTAGAAAAAGAACATGCAAGAGACTAAAGTTGTCCTGAAATTTAGGAAATTTGGCATATATAGAATGGAAGAATTCAGAATCTACGGAGCAGGTTCTGCATGGCTGGACAGCCGCAGTGAGGTTCATACCTTGTATTAGTAGCTGACTCTTCTGATGTGGAAATGGGGACAATTCTGGTGATCAATTCCTTTTCTGTCCACTGGGTTGTTTACCTGTATGAGAAAGGATATTAAAATGATCTATATTGCTGTAAAAGTACAGGGAAAAAAAACCATGATTTAAGACTCCACACATCTTAAAGTTGCTGAGGTTGAGAAACACTGCTATGGAAAGATCAGTGCTGCTTTTAAATTTCACCATACCCTATATTTTAGACATTATAGAATTAGTTATACTGTATTAAAGCTGAATACTAGACTACAGCTGTTTATATAGGTCCCTGAAACTCCTAGTATCCATACTAGAAAATAGCTATTCAGCAGCATCCGGAATATTATAGCCATCCCCATCCTGTGTTAGATCTCAGCTAAGGATCACAATTCTGCTTGTAAAATAGCATTCTCATTCTCTGCTTTCCTTTTAAAAGTCTGTAGAGATTCTCAGTCATCCAAAGATGCTTTTTCAGGAGGCAACTGAACTTGCCTTTTTTTTTCTTTTGAAGGCATTTTGCTTCTCATCCAAGGAGCTTCTTCAGTTCAGACAAGACAGTGGGCAATGGAAGGATTGACACTGACCTGAAGAAGCTGCTTGGATGAGAAGTGAAAATTCTTCAAAAGGAAAAAAAAATGAAGTCCAGTTGCCTCATGAAAAAGCACCTTTGGTTTCCTTTTAAAACTTCTACTCGCTTCTCAGAATTAAAGAATTCTCCAAAATGGCTCACAAGATGACAAATAGACTTCATGCAGATATCTTTGCCTTTCTCAAGACTGTTTATGGGGTCAATTTGAGTAAGGCAGAGGTGGAAGATAATCCATCTGGTGCCTGCCAGAAGTTTCCATAAATGTCAGGCGTCAAGGCAAGATATTATACAGTTAGTTCAGATGTCTAGATGATCACAGAATGTCTCTCCATGTTAAAGGACCTTTGGGTGATTGGTACCAGTTTTCCTGCTGGCCAGTTTTTTCCTAGACCCAGTTCAAGATGTTGGGTATCCCCTTATATAATTAATATTGGAATAGCTAAATAACTGGGTTTCTTTTCTTCATATAACGGATTGTATCCATCATTACTAATTAGCAGATCATCTCCAATAGGTCCAGGTATATCCAGACAAATTCATTTTATTTGAACCAGTGCAAAATTTTCTTATTCTTCCATCCCATAAAAAGTATATTTGGATAGTTATTTGTTGTGCCCCTCTATACTTTTAACTGTTAACAGACTTTTTCATTTGGTTTAGTTTTAAACTTACAGTGTTAGCTACTTAGGATTCTGTTTTAAGTAAAAAAAAATAAAAGTTCAGAATTACTAAGAAGATAAATAAAATGTAAAGAAAAGAGGTGGTTTTTAAGACCTTTGTTACAGTTGTGAATTCCCTTAGTATTGCCATAGAATAATGTTCCTCGGATGTGGACATACGTGAATTTTAAGACCTTTCTTTCCTTATTTTGCTCATCTAATCTACCAGTACTTTTGTTAGTGTGTAGATAAAAATGAAATAAACCCCATGAATAAATCTTCTTTGCATCTTAAGTTTCCCTACAGGCATAAAATAATGTGTTTTGCTCATAGATCTTCTGTTTCCCCTTATAGTCTAAATTAAAAATACCTCTACCTTGCAAAAATTGTGCTAAAGAATACAATCTAATGAATTTAAATGGACAGATCAAGCACACATTTGTATTGTAACTTAATCAAAGATCTGGGCCGCTTTAGGAGAACCTCTATTTGTTTATTTGAATTTCTTAGCTGCCCATTTCCAATACAACATACATATATATTTAAGAAAATTGATACAGCTGCCCAATTCAGTCTCCGTGACTTCTGGCAGCTTATATGAGCAAATCTCACATAAAATGCAACAAAAACTGGCACCCCCCCCCCCCCAAGATAACAAACAGTCAGTCAAATAAGCCACTTGATGGGTTCCATCCCAGCCCATTGGCAAAAATAAATCTTGTGAAATATTCTTCAGTACTTATTACTCATGAGAATGTATCTGGAGTACTGTGGACAATTCGGTCATCACATTTCCAGAAGTGTATTGATAGGGTTCCGAGGAAAGCAATGAAGATGATACATGGACTTCAAAATGTGTGTTATAAGGATAGGCTAAAGTCCTTTAAAGGACTTCAAAGGGACATGGTGGCTCACTGGCTAAGATGCTGAGCTTGTCGATCGAAAGGTTCAGCAGTTCGAATCCCTAGCGCCACGTAATGGGGTGAGCTCCCGTTACTTGCCCCAGCTTTTGCCAACCTAGCAGTTTGAAAGCACATAAAAAATGCAAGTAGAAAAATAGCGATCACTTTTGGTGGGAAGGTAACAGCGTTCTGTTCTAGTTGTTCCTGACTCTAGGGGGCGGTGCTCATCTCCGTTTTCAAAGCCGAAGAGTCAGCCCTGTCCGAAAACGTCTCCGTGGTCATGTGGCTGGCATGACTAAATGCCAAAGGCGCATGGAACACTCTTACCTTCCCACCAAAGCTGGTCCCTATTTTTCTACTTGCATTTTTTACGTACTTTCGAACTGCTAGGTTTGCAGAAGCTGGGACAAGTAATGGGAGCTCACCCCATTACACAGCACTAGGGATTCGAACTACTGAAGTTTCGACCTTGCAATCAACAAGCTCAGCATTTTAGTCACTGAGCCACCACTTCCATTTTTAAAAAAAAAAAACATACAATCAAGTAAATAAAGCAATAACCAAAACCAGGACAAAGATGCTATGGCAACTGAGGAAGCCAGCAACCAACTCCTGTAAACTCAACTAATCTCCCACCTCACCAGCCCCAGGCCTGAAAAAATATCCAGGTCTTCAGTTTTAAATTAAGCCAGGGATAATTTATCACTTTTCATTATTTTGGAAGGAGAATTGAGAATAAAACCTGCAAGTTAGGATAAACTTGGATGGTTCGCCAGGTTCCAATAGTGTAAGTGAATTAAGTTATACATTCCTTTTTTTTGATATAGACAAAGGCCACTCTTTCGAAGACAGCAAAGTCCACATTTTGGACAGAGAGGATGCTGATTTGAAAGAGGGATCAAAGAGGCCATCTATGTCAAAACTGAACAGCCCTAGCTTAATGGAGGGGGAGGGATATGACATCATCTATCTCCAATTTACAACACAGTTCTTTCAGCAGTTCCAAGAAGGCTCCACACCCATTTGCACCCCTCAGGTGACCCTGAGGACACAGATAAAGCTCCAGGTGGCCTCAACAACTCTCTAAAAGAATGCAAATGACCAGCTGTCGTCAAGAAGTATAAACCCTTCCATTCTCCACCATCCAGTCAGATTGAAAAAGCTTCTTGGATGAGAAGCGAAATGTCTTCAAAGAAAAACAAGAAAGTCCATTTGCTTCTTGAAAAAGCACCTTTGGGACAACTGTGACCTGGATGACTGAGAATCTCCATAGGCATTTTCTTGATATAAAGACTTTGTGCTTCCAGTTTCAGAAATGTGCAGATCATCCCCTATACAATGTTTTGCCATTTTTTTAAAAAAAGGACAACTGAAACAATAATTAAAAATGCACAGGGTATAACTAATGAAACACAGACAGGGGTTTAAAGCATTAAAATATTACCATAATATCTATAAAGGCCTAGGACAGTGATGGCTAACCTTTTTGTCATCGCGTGCCAAAAGCGGGGGAAGGGCAGTGGGGGTCACACACACGCGTGCCCACATCTATAATTCTATGCCCCCTCCCCGTGTTCCCCTCTGGTTTTGGCACATGATGGCACAGTGGGCCTGGTAGGCCTGTTTTTTACTCTTCCCAGGCTCCAGAGCCTTTCTAGGAGCCTGGGGAGGGCAAAAACAGCCTTCCCCACCCACCCAGAGACCCTCCGGAGGCTGACTTCTGGTGGGCCCAGAAGGCCCGAAAATCAGCTGGCGGGCGCACACATGTGTGTCAGAGCTGAGCTTCCGTGCCCACCGATATGGCTTCGAGTGCCACCTGTGGCATCCATGACATAGGTTCACCATCACGGGCCTAGGAGAATCAAAATAGTTTTTGCCAGATGTTGACAGCATAGTAAAGTGTCTGTTGGAGGGGGCTGTAGACCCATACCTGGGGAGGACATCACAAGTTCAGACAGCCACTACCCTTTACTATGAGAGTAAAGTTGCATTGAGGCTTTTCAAAATGGAGCTAAACTATAAAGGTAAAGGTTTCCCTTGCACATATGTGCTAGTCGTTCCCGACTCTAAGGGGCGGGGCTCATCTCCATTTCAAAGCTGAAGAGCCAGCACTGTCTGAAGACATCTCCGTGGTCCTGTGGCTAGCATGACTAAACGCCAAAGGCGCACCAAACGCTGTTACCTTCCCACCAAAGGTGGTCCCTATTTTTCTACTTGCATTTTTTGCATGCTTTCGAACTGCTAGGTTGGCAGAAGCTGGGACAAATAAAGGGTGCTCACCCCGTTATGCAGCACTAGGGATTCGAACCGCTGAACTGCCGATCTTTCGATCGACAAGCTCAGCGTCTTAGCCACTGACCCATCGCGTCCCTTGAAGCTAAACTATAGGTTAGAATAAAATGCAGCCATGTCCTTCTGTTTTTGCAGTTCCAAGTCTTTGTAGATGCATATGACTATTTCAAAATAAAGTGGAAATGGACTAAGAGCCAGTAAAGGTAAATTAAAACTTAGTTCTAAAACTGAGGTTTAGTCCCAGTAAAGGAGATTATTTGAAGCTCAGGGTTGAAAGGAAGGATCCTTAGTGCTCTCTGAACTTGATTCTTTTCTTGCAGGCCTTTCATTACCCAAATTAGGTAACAACCTCAAGGCTGATGATGTTACTTAGCAGAGCACTGATTATATTATCTAGTTTGGGTAATGAAAGCTCGGCATGAAAACAAGCAAGCTCAGAGAGCACCAAGGACTCCTTAATTCTAGTCAGTACTCTTCCCCCCCCCCTTTTTTTTTGCATGAAATGTTTCTGCACCATCTTCAAGGACAAGAAGAAAACTTCTTGACTATTTATTTAGCAGTAGAAGAAAGAGTTGTCATCATTTAATCTTAAACTGAAATATTTTAGCCTGCCCTCTTTTGAGACTGGCTGCTAAAAAAGCATATATTCCCGTCACTATGCTAAGGATCTGTCCAATTTCTCTGCCCACCTTTCAGATAACCTGCATTATGGATGTTGCACTGTATCCTGATCACTGATTGTATAGATTCCATCAGTGCTTGGCCAGGAAGGAAGTCTATGTACCGTATTTTCCGGTGTATAAGACGACTGGGCGTATAAGACAACCCTCCTCAGAGCCATTTAAGGCTCGTCAGAGCCTTATGGGCTGGTCTGCCTGGTTACAGGAGAATGAGACCCGGCGTATAAGACGACCCCCGATTTTTGAGAAGATTTTTGTGTGTTAGAAAGTAGTCTTATACGCAGGAAAATACAGTACTCATCCCAGAGATGGTTTATTTAAGATTATGAGTAGTCTGTCTACTCTTTTCTGATGATCACCTGATTAGATTTGGGGTGATACTGAATAAAAGTCAACACAAAGTTTACTTCCTCACTAAGAGACTTAGAAAGGCACCATGACACGTAAATATCACAATGAATAATGGAGGTGCAAGTAACACAACCCAAGAACTTTGGAAACCATAAAATGTCTTCAAAAGTTGTTGTAAGTAAGGGCTTTGGTTCATTTTGTTCATTGATTTGCCATTTCTGTTTTACAGCCACAGCAGGCAAGGCTGCAACAGTGAAATATATAGTATGGTTGAAGATATTGGATCTGTGGGAACCCTTCATAATAAATCTCCACACTACTCTCTATATAAACAAAAATGGCCCATGACCACAAGGAATGTAAAGACGTGTTCTCCCGACAAATATTCTGGCAGTTTTCTTGCTCACCAACCTAGTCAATGTCTCCTGAGTAATGTTCTCCTCTCTGGAACTGAATTGATCACAGAATAAGGGAGCAAATGTCAATCTGAAGGACCTCTAATCCAGCTGGTTGTTTTAACATAGAATTCTCAATAGCCGTTCTTGCCCTTTATAAGTTGGAGCTAGCCCAGTTGAAATGCTTCTACTATAAGAAATACATTCCACAGGACGAAATCATGCAAGATTGAGAGGCATATGTAGTCCATAGGAGATAATCCTCTGATATTTTTCCTCCCACTTAATCATAATCATAATCATAACTTTATTGTCATTGTACATGTATACACAATATACCCATACAACGAAATTCACTTAACACCCAATGACCAGGTCCAACACACATAACAATCTCCAAACACACTCCCACCCACCACAATTCCCCACCCCTAAACCACCCAAACATCCACACAACAGACCAAGTAATACTGTCCAACAGCTCACTGACAGTGGCCCTTTAGTTCATTGTTGAGTTCAATTATAACTCTGGGATAAAAACTATTCAGAAAACGTGTGGTCCAAGTTTTAATTGTTCTGTATCTTCTGCCAGAAGGCAACAGTCCAAAAAGATTGTAAGCAGGATGGGAAGAGTCTCTGAGAATGTTATGGAACTTTCTCAAACAGCGAGATTTAAAGATGGCAAACAGGGAAAGCTCTGAGTTTGACAGGAAGACTTAATCCTTCCTATATAGGATTTTTAAAATCCACATCATATGAATTTCCCCAATAATTTATATTTATCATGAATACTATGGATACTAGTATTATTTCCCCCGGAGAGTTGAACAATAAAATGATCACGGAGAGAAAGAAACATTAAGTATTGAGATTTATTTATTTATTTTTTCTTTTTTTTTTCTTTTTAAAAAAGATCCCTTTCTTGTTCGCTTGCTATCCTGCTCCAAATTTCAATTACATACTCAAACACGTTTGCTATGGAGATTAGTAGTTTACTCGGGTTTGAGGAGATACCAGCAGAAAAGAAAATGAATGTAAACCAAAACAGACCCTCTGAAACAGGAAACCTACTTGAGTGCTTTTGCTTTCAAGAGGAGCACATAGAAGAATAGTCCAAATCCAATCCAAAATTCAGAAAGCCAGGTCAGAGTTGTCAGCCAGTCTAAACATCAGAGTTTCATGAGTAGAATCCACAAGAATATCATCCATGAACTAGAGATCAAGTAATTGTTCCCAATGAAAGGACATGAGCCAAAACTGCCTCTTAAATCAGCCTGCAGCTTGCTGTCTTTAATCAAGATGTTTACTCCCTTGCCTGGCAAAGAACCTCGTAGAACATTTTTGCTCTGCTTCCCATTGTATTCACTGGGTAAGGAGACTTGGAGAGTTGACATAATCATCTAGCTGTTCAGGTGGTACCTTTGTTTGATCAGCCTCTAGTGGCTTTGCACCTCCTGAGACTGACCTTCCGTAGGCTCATCTGGTGCAGCTTTATCAGAGCAGCATTTGAGTCCTGGGCCACGACACTTACAGCATATTTCTTCTCTTGATATTTTTTCCTCTTTCTTTTCTACTTAGTGTTAATTATTCACACACGTTAATTACAAATCTCTCCTCTTCTGCTTTCATTTGAACTCTCTGTTGAATTTACTGCACGTGCTATAACTACTTGGGATGCTAATACAGGCCATCCTCGACTTACGACCACAATTGAGCCCAAAATGTCTGTTGGTTAAGTGAAACATTAGTTAAGTGAGTTTGGCCTCATTTTACGATCTTTCTTGCAGCAGTTGTTATGTGAATCACTGCAGCTGGTAAGTTAGTAACATCTTTTAAGGGAATCTGGCTTCTCCATTGACTTTGCTTGTGAGAAGGTTGTAAAAGGTGATCACATGATCCTGGGGCACAGAAGCGGTTATTCATATGAACCAGTGGCAAAACATCTGAATTTTGATCACATGATGATGGGGATGCTGCAAACATCATAACTGTGAAAAATGTCCATCTATCATATTTCTTCAGTGCAGTTCTAGCTTTGAATGATCACTAAACGAACTGTTGTAAGTCAAAAACTACCTGTACTTCTATTTTGGAGCAGATATAAATAAGTTTGCATCCCTCTGGATATATTGGTGATTTTTTCATAGATCTCCAAAAATAGGTACGTAGGAAACTACTTGGGATGATAGATAAAGGTTCCTCTCACACATATGTGCTAGTCATTCCTGACTCTAGGGGGAGGTGCTCATCTCCATTTCAAAGCCCAAGAGCCAGCGCTGTCTGAAGACATCTCCGTGGTCATGTGGCCAGGATGACTAAACACCAAAAGCTCACGGAACGCTGTTCCCTTCCCACCAAAGATGGTCTCTATTTTCCTACTTGCATTTTTTATGTGCTTTCAAACTGCTAGGTTGGCAGAAGCTGTGACAAGTAACGGGAGCTCACCCTGTTACACGGCACTAGGGATTCGAACCGCTGAACTGCCAACCATTTGATCAACAAGCTCAGTGCCTTAGCCACTGAGCCATCACATCCCTTTACTTGGGATGATACAAACCCATTGATCTAAACCAGCTTTCCTGACCCTCTTCTCATAAAACCAGGCTAATTTCATTTTAGACAAGAAAAAATGACTATATTATATATACATCCTCAGTTAACCATCATAACTGCAACCAGGAGCTCTGTTGCTAAGTGACATGATTGTAAAACGACGACAACAAAAACCACAGGATCACAGACACTTAAAAGGTTTCCTAAGGAAACATTTGTGGGTGATTGAATTTCTTTTGAATTCTTAAGCACTTGCTCCTTCAACAACCTTCATGTTTTTTATTGACTAATTGCTTGTGACGCGTGTCAGCTCAACTATGAAACAAATACAGTATGGTCTCCGCAGCTCTCAATTGAGACGGATGGTGGCAGTAACAGGATTCCTTCAAGAGTCAAGTCCTGATCACTGTTATTTTTGCCAATTGATTTTCCAGCGTATGGTGTGTCAGTTAATTACTGCACCCTGCTCAATGCCCAAATGAAAGCACCCATTATGGCTGTATTTCCAATTGATTTTTCCTCACAGACATGAACAGCAATTTGCCTGTCCAGTGAACGAGAGCAGTGAAATAATATATATTTTTCAAAGCAATCTTGATGAAAATTCCCCAATGGCTGCCTTAAAGAATGTGGATGTGAGCTCCTTTTCAAATGCAGCTTGTGAAATTCAGCTCCAGGTAGAAGCACAATGGAATTTTATTCAGAAGGAAACAGAAATCAAATCTTGAAGCTTCTCCCATTGGAGGGGGGGGGGGAATCCAAGGAACCTATAAAAACACATTTGCTTTGATAAGATAAGGTTTTGATTCTTCATGGGATCCTCAGCAAGGGTAAGTTGTAGCTGTGTCTTGTTTGAATTGAAATTAGAAAGAATTTAAAGGTTTCTCCTCATGCAAGAGGCGCATTCTGATATGTCTAGCAAACTCTCTCTGAATGATTCAACCAGGCCTTTTAGACAATCCTTATGTTTCTTGTCGAGATCTTTTAGTATCGTCCTTGGTTCCTTTTAACCTCCTTTTAAAATTTGATGGGGATACAGTATGGGGATAATTTTCATTGTGGCTGATAGATGCTTTCTTGCTATAGGGATATTTATATTTGGTGTTTCTAAAACATGTGTTGTTTTATTATACAGTTTATATATGTATATAAACAGAACAGAACAGAACAGAACAGAATAGAATAGAATAGAATAGAATAGAATAGAATAGAATAGAATAGAATAGAATAGAATAGAATAGAAGTTTTTTATTGGCCAAGTGTGATTGGACACACAAGGAAGTTGTCTTGGTACATATGCTCTCAGTGTACATAAAAGAAAAGATATGTTCATCAAGAATCATAAGGTACAATATTCATAGGGTATAAATAAGCAATCAGGAAACAACATCAATATAAGTTGTAAGGATACAAGCAACAAAGTTACAGTCATACAGTCATAAGTGGAAGGAGATGGGTGATGGGAACGATGAGAAGATTAATAGTAGTGCAGACTTAGTAAATAGTTTGACAGTGTTGAGGGAATTATTTGTTTTGCAGGGTGATGGCGTTCAGGAAAAAATGTTCTTGGGTCTAGTTGTTCTGATGTGCAGTGCTCTATAAGGTCATTTTGAGGGTAGGAGTTGAAATAGTCTATGTCCAGGATGTGAGGGGTCTGTAAATAGTTTCACAGCCCTCTTTTTGACTCGTGCAGTATACAGGTCCTCTATTGAAGGCAGTTTGATAGCAATGGTTTTTTCTGCAGTTCTAATTATCCTCTGAAGTCTGTGTCTGTCTTGTTGGGTTGCAGAACCAAACCAGACAGTTATAGAAGGGCAGATGACAGACTCAATAATTCCTCTGTAGAACTGTATCAGCAGCTCCTTGGGCAGTTTGAACTTTCTGAGCTTTCATGTAAAGTGAAAGTTTCAACATTCTTAAAGGACCGAGATAGAAGATGAGAATATCTGGCTGACATTATCAGGGCTCAGAAGCTAAGCAAAGATGGGCCTGGTTTATACATGGTTGAATGACTATCATGGAATTCCAATCCAGAATAGATGTAGAATAGATTTTATTTTGTTTGAGTGGCATTTCTGTCCAGGAGTTTAATGAGCTTGAGTCTCTGTTGTGTTTGCACTGGGTCATTCATGATTGGTTGTGGCCCTAATCTCTTCTCCATTCTGTGTTGGTGAAATCATATTTGTTCATCCATCTTGAGGGGTGTTTTCTCACTCATGGGGCAAATTAACACTAGTTGCTGTGGAGTAGATTTATTTATTTATTTGTCAGACATGTACAAGATAGCAGGTATAGGTATAAACATAAACAAAGGAAATAAGTACAGATAAATGGGGACAGTAAAACGGGGACGATAGGCATGCTGGTGCGCTTATGCACGCCCCCTTTATGGACCTCTTAGGAATGGGGTGAGGTCCATGGTAGACAGTTTGAGGTTGAAGCTGTGAGGGATTGAGGCTGTAACAATGGAGTCGGGTAGAGTATTCCAAGCATTGACCACTCTGTAGCTGAAGTTGTATTTTCTGCAACTGAGTTTGGAGCAGTTTACCTTGAGTTTGTATCGATTGTTTGCTCGGGTATTATTGTGGTTGAAGCTGAAGAAGTCGCTGACAGATAAGACATTGTAGCAGACAATTTTGTGTACTATGCTTAGATTGGACCTCAGGTGGCACAGTTCCAGATTGTTCAAGCCCAGAATTTCAAGCCTGATGGCATAAGGGATTCTATTGCGAGTAGAGGAGTGGAGTACTCTTCTCATGAAATACCTCTGGACCGGCTCAATTGTGTTAATGTCCGATATACAGTGTAGATTCTAGGTGGGTGAGCTGTATTCCAGAATTGGTCTGGCAAAGGTTTTGTATGCCCCAGTTAGCAATACAATGTTACTGGAGAAGAAGCTTCGCAGGATTAGGTTAACAATTCTTAATGTCTTTTTGGCAATCGGTTATAGTGAGCTCTGGGGCTTAGATTGTTTGAGATGAATACTCCTAGGTCCTTGACATAGTGATAGCTAACTTCTTCTGTCAACCTGTTTGTACGTAATCAGTAAGGTCTGTTACCCTCTCTAATAGTTGAAAGCCAGAGACACGGCTGAGACAAGGACTTGGTTTGCCTCCTGATCTTGAAACAGAAAATAGCCAGCAAGAAGATGATAGCAGGTCACTTCCATTTTGTTGTGGGAAAAAAATCTGTATGGATGAGTCTGTCAAGTGACTCTGAATCCAGTCAGGTCAAATTAGTAGTAATCTGTGTTTTGTCCTAACAGTGGAAATTAAAAAAGAGGGTGAAGTGATTCTCCACCAAATAGTAAGTGTAGTTGATGTATTATTATTGTCAAAACATAATTTTCTCCTCATGAAAATTTAACGGTAGTGTGCATTGAGGAAGCATCCTTGTTTATAAATCTCTAGCTATAACAAGTTATCAAATCCTCTCTGCGCTGACAATCCAAACTTTACAATTACGCTATCAGTCTTTTCTTTTTGATTTTGTTTTATCTTCAGTTGGATGAACAATTTAGAAATGAACAATTGCTGATATAAATATTTTTAAATCATGGGGAAATCAACTGAATTCTTTGGAAAATAGAAACTTAGAGAAAATTAGTCAGAAGTTAAATTCCACTAAGTTTTCTTTCGACGTTTAATATGTCCTGCCAGCTACACAGGTATAACATGTGGAACATTTAATAAAAAAATCAATGCTATGAATGATGCTGAAATGCATTAGATGTTATTTTGAAGTCACCCTCTATAAAATGAATATATATACATACATGAAGGTCATGTCCTAAGATCTGGCGTACAGTTTGACAACAAGACAGGTTAGTAAGAGAGGAAAATATTGTCCCAAATTTACCAGGTGAATTTCTATGGCAGGAGATGGACTTGAATTTAAACCTGGGGCTATCCAATTTTTGTCCAGCACTTTAGCCATAACACCACATCATTTCTACTGCAACGTAACTAGTGAAACAGTGGCGGAAGATTAGGTTAAGATAAAACTGTCTTAGATATCAGAAATAGCCACCTTGCCAAATAGCCATTTTGCCTTTGTTTACTGAATGCCCTTATATCTTGTTAACTTTATCTTGGACAAGACAGTTTAACACAGGGTTAAAGGGTTGCTTGGGGCTAAAATAGACCCTTTCCTGATTGAATGCTAACTGGGTCTTCAACTTAAACTTGGCCTTAAAACTAGTCAAACATCCTTAATGAACCCAACCATCATCTCTGTGTTTTCCAAAATCTTCAGAGTTTTGGTACAGAAAAATAAAAGTGCATTTTTGTTAGTACAATGGTACATTTTTATTATTAGAAATAATCTTAAAATACTCCTGAGTTATTCCTTTTTAAAATAAATGTAAAAGCAATACATATTAATAAGAACATATTTGACCATCAGCTGGCATGATCTGTTTTTGTTTGCATGCAGCATTAGATTTATAAGATAGGTCACTTTTTTTGTATAATACTAATATTTTTAGCTCTCTGCTCCTTCACATCGCTGTATAAGAACATTACGGAAAACAAACCTTCTGATGTTATTTGGGGAAAACAGCAGAAACATTTTTTTAAAAAAATATTTGGCAGCATATCATTATATCCCAAACTTAAAAAAAAAAAAAATCATCACATTTTTTACCTAAAGTAGAAATGAGCAGGAAATGAGATAGCAGTTGATGCATTCCCACTAGTTATGATTACCTAATGAGTTTTTATTACTTTAATTAATCATTGCCAGAGTTATTCCTTTTCATTTGCCTACATAATGGATTTTGAGCAGAAACGTCATTTGCAGGCCACTAAGCTTTCTGTTGAAACTTCACGGCCGTACTGGCGGATTTTCTGTGTTTGCATACATTAAAGGAAAGAGACTCTCAACAGAATTTTGACTTTGCAATAGAGGACCTTACTCTGTTGCATGCAAATTATGAGTTCCTGGATAGTGTTGCCTAAAGTTTATGTTCAGTCTGTACTTTACTGTACTGTACTGTATAGTACTGTACAGTACAAATCAGACTACCTATCAGACTGAAAGTACCTATCAGACTGATTGAAATTTGATTGAATGATAGGTACTATCAATTCTGAGTGAAAAGGATGCGGTGGTTCAGTGGCTAAATGCTGAGTTTGTTGATCGAAAAGTCGGTGGTTCAAATCCCTAGTGTTGCATATCATGGTGAGCTCCCGTTACTTGTCCCAGCTTCTGCCAACCTAGTAGTTCGAAAGCACATAAAAAATGCAAGTAGAAAAATAGGGACCACCTTTGATGGGAAGGTTCCATGCGCCTTTGGCATTTAGTCATGCTGGCCACATGACCACGGAGATGTCTTCGGACAGTGCTTGCTCTTCAGCTATGAAACGGAAATGAGCACCGCCTCCTAGAGTCAGGAATGACTAGCACATATGTGCAAGGGGAACCTTTACCTTTACCTTTTACTGTACAGTACTGTACTGCACTGTAAAGAGCTGCAGTGGCACAGTGGTTAGAAATGCAGAACTGCAGGCTATTTCTATTGACCACTGGCTGCCAACAGTTTGGCAGATTGAATCTCACCAGGCTCAAGGTTGACTCAGCCTTCCATCTTTTCGAGGTAGGTAAAATGATAACCCAGATTGTTGAGGGCAATATGCTGACTCTGTAAATTACTTAGAGAGGGCTGTAAAGCACTGTGAAGCGGTATATAAGTCTAAGTGCTATTACTATTGCTATTTTCCGTGGGAAAATGTGACTCTTGATTCCAGAGCTCGTATGGAGATTGAATGCAATTTTCCTCTGGTATGCCATTCTTTCTCCCTGCACAAATTTTGCTATCAGTAGTGGGAGAATCAGAGATATACTTGTCAATCTATAAGTGCTGCTTAATGTTCAAGAACATCCAAGTTTAAATTTAATAAATACGTACGTACATACATATATACTTCCATCTGCTGTTGTTCCCGATAAATGCCAACAGATTTAGCGAACATCATCTTCATAAATTGTGAGAAAAGGCCAGTGTCATTCAATCACTCCCTATCAAATGCTACAGTACCCTTATAACATGTTTGTGTGCGTTGTTGTATGTATGCACTTCTTCGAAGCGATAGGTCTTGCCCTTCATTCATTTATCTTGTTATACTTTCTGTGACATGCCAGCTCCACTTAATCGTTAATAACAGGTTTTACAAGAAGGCGTGATGCCCCTGTTATGACCTGATGAAGAATCATTTTCTTCTGTTTGCATCTGTTTATCCACTTGCCTTTGAATGTTCTGTCCTTGTGCTGGCAGACCGTATTATATCGAGAGATTTAATGCAAATCAGAGTGGCCTGTCTTTTTGACAATGTGTGCATGTTATTTTTTTTTTCTGGATTGGAAAAAATAAATGCAATGATGATTATAGTATCTCATTATCTTCAGATTCTTCCAAAATATTTGTGGAAGATCAGTATCTTATGTATCTAAATGAGATTCTGGGGCAGGCATGATCCATTGTGTTGATTGGTTGAATTGCAAGGTTCAGCCTCCCAAAATGGATAAGCCCATTTATATTTAATATTTACAGACACACAAATACAGATATTTAAATGGAAAGGTCCATAGGAGTCTATGGAAGCAGAGATGCTTAAATAAGGAAATGACTCTACTGCAAAAGGGTGATAAAATAAATTGATAAGTCACTTTGCCAGTGAAAGTTATGAAATTTCTTACAGTGGTAATCAGCTGGGTGATGCTATTGGTTGCAAATGAGGCCGCTGAAGAGGCTATTTCGGATTATTTTTGTAGTTATAGCCATTGAATGCTGAACTGATCTAACAGTTGTCTCTGTTCCTTGACAAATCAGAGAACAGTATGAGAATGTGTATTGTTCTGATCTTACACTACATTTGGAGTGAAATTCAGGATTGAGATGGCATTATTCGAAAGTACTTTTTTTTAAAAAAAATCTTTAGAACCATAAGCACAGCTCAGCAGAAGAAAACCAGTTACCACAGAGATTATAGGCTCCCCTTTGCTAGGTAAGTGTATTGAAGAGAAACTGTCAAAGAATTCTTGTCCTGAGTAGGGGCTGGATCTGATGCCATCAGTGGTGGAATGGACTGGACTGGACTGGACTGGACTGGACTGGACTGGAACAGAACAGAACAGAACAGAACAGAACAGAACAGAACAGACTAGAGACCTTGGAGGTCTTCTAGTCCAACCCCCTGCTCAGGCAGGTAACCGTATAACATTTCAGACAAATGGTTGTCCTGTCTCTTATGACTCTGATTTCTCTGATTGTTCTCAAATAAAACCAAAAGAAAAGGGAGGATTATACAGTTGTATAACTCCACCTTCAAAATGCATATTCTTGCTGACCCCGTTGCCAGATAGATTAAGTCATGCTGCATCCGAAACCAGGAATATGCCAGCCTCTTGGATTCAAAAGTTAGCACTCTAATTTAATTGATCTTTGGATTCCATTCAAAAATGAAGTCACTTTGATTTATACTCCTTCTGAACTTGCAGGCTAATGGCACAGCCTTAGGCAAGTCAGTATCATGTCTTACAAGAGAGACATTGAGGATAAATGAGTTGAAAACTGTGAATTGCTTTGCACATTGAAAATGCCCATGGAGATAATTAACAGTAATGGATCTGACTCTTAGATTCTTTCCTGAGTCAGTCAGTGTGCAAGGCCTAATATTGGGGAAGCATCACTTGTTTGAAGGCCTGTATCAACCAATTTGAAAGATAGCTCCTTGGACAAATATCTTGCCCAGGAATAAAATGTTTCTGTATGCTTAAAAAAAAACACCTAGTGATTTAATAAGTAAGCTGCAAAAATATACAAATAGATTCAGCTGTGAAGATTTGCCTTTTCTGCATATATTTTTGGGGGTAAAGCCAACCATTTGCAAAATGGATATAAACATGTGGATTTTTCCATACTGCCAGCAAACGTTTTAGCAAGAGTAGTTCCATTGACATAACAAAGAAATAAATAAAAAGCAGAGGCAAAAGTTGCTATGAAATGACAGCTGAATGAACACATATGCCAGCAAACATAAACTCAGTTTACTTTCCTTTAAATCTATGGAGATTCTCAGTCATCCAGGTCATGGTTGTCCCAGAAGTGCTTTTTCAAGAGGCAACTGGACTTTATTTTTTTCTTTGAAATGTTAATTGAAGAAGGTTCTTGGATGAGAAGCAAAATGTCTTCAAGGAAAAACAAAGAAAATCCAATTGCTTCTTGAAAAAGTACCTTTGGGATGTAGAGCAGAACAGAGCAGAGCAGAGCAGAGCAGAGCAGAACAGAATGGAATAGAATAACAGAGTTGGAAGGGACCTTGGAGGTCTTCTAGTCCAACCCCCTGCTTAGGCAGGAAACCCTACACCTCTTCAGAGAAATGGTTATCCAACCTCTTCTTAAAAACTTCCAGTGTTGGAGCGTTCACAACTTCTGAAGGCAAGTTGTTCCACTGATTAATTGTTTTAACTGTCAGGAAATTTCTCCTTAGTTCTAAGTTGCTTCTCTCCTTGATTAGTTTCCACCCGTTGCTTCTTGTCCTACCCTCAGGTGCTTTGGAGAATAGTTTGACTCCCTCTTTAAATCTTTTTTCTTTTTTCTTTTTGGTCCTATAGTCCTTTTAATTGCTTACTTGGCAATAAAGGTACGGTTTTCAGTCACATGGTTCACAACTTTATTTAAAACCATAGTTTGCTTCACTGGTGGCTGTTGTTCACCCTCCAGTTTAAAACTATTGCTCAATTCATCCAACATACCAAATGAAAATTAGCTGCAATGTGGTTTCCAGCCATTGGTTTGTGTTTGTATGTTTGCTTAAAACTGATTGGCACTGATTTAGGTATAATAACAAGTCTGTACAGATAAGAGTTTATTGCCTTTTTGTGGTTACTAACAGTACTAGTTACTTCGTTGACTTTATTTATTTATTTATTTATTTATTTATTTATTTATTTGTTTATTTATTTATTTATTTATTTATTTGACTTATATACCGCCCTTCTCCTTGCGGACTCAGGGTGGTGAACAGCCGAATAAAAACCAATACATAAAAGTTAAAATGATTCTAAAAACAAGTATAAATTTGGCTGAGAAATTTAAAACAATAAGTATTAAAATAGATCAATCTAAAAACTCTAAAAAATTTTAAAATTAGAAAGGATCAGGCTAGACCAGCAAGTTGGGAAAGATGAGTTTTCAAAGCCCGACGAAAAGTCCGGAGGTCGGCGATCGTTCTCTATGGATGGAAGGAGCCTTTAAACCATCATCTCCACTCCAACATACTGCAATTATTTTCTGGGGTTTGATGATCTTATTGTAGTCACTGCTGATCCACATCCAGCTGGTAAAAATGAGCCTGAGTAGCGTAGGGGAGTAATGCCTCCTACAAAGGCAGCATTTAAGATCCAGCTGCCTGCAATTACTTGCGAGTTCAATCCCAGCCAGGCTCAAGGTTGACTCAGCCTTCCATCCTTTATAAGGTGGGTAAATTGAGGACCCAGTTTGTTGGGGCAATAAGATGACTTTATATAAATATAAATATACAAAAGTATGAAGGCTATTGCTTAACGCATTGTAAGCCGCCCTGAGTCTCCGGAGAAGGGCGGCATATAAATCAAATTTTAAAAAAAAATCAATTACTTATTACCAAGCCAAGTAGCACCAATCATATATTTGATTTTTGTTTCCTTAATGGAAAACTTTGCACAGACTTCTATTACTTTTTGTTTCAGCCAGTTCCCTTAATCTGTCAACCAGGCTCTGAATTTTCTGATAAGTTTTCTGATACACATTCTCTTTGCATCCCCATCTGAGTCAATGATAAAAATGTTGGACCCTGTTCTGAATTCTATGTTATCCTATTTGATACCATCCTTTAGTTTGATGAGGAATGATTCTTGAAGGACCCTGAGTGCAATTTCTGTGCCAGTTAGCCAGCGCACACTTAACCAGCTTGCTAGCCTGCATGCCATGTGGCATTTTGTCAAATGCTTTGCTGAAATCAAGTTATATTATTTCTACAACATGACTACAATCTGTTCAAGGCATATAACTTAACAAAAGAGATCAGATTAGCCTGGCAAGATTTTGTCTTGACATTTTGGGGCAATCATCACATTATTTTCCAAGTACTTACGGATCAATCTCTATCTAATTTGTTCAAGAAGCTTGTGATTCCACCATCCCACTGATTATTCCGTTGCAGTTCTGCTGAATTTGCTTTCGTCCCTTTGGCAGATAGGAATATTTGCTGTCTGCCAGTTGTTTTGCACTTTTCTTTAGCATTTCTAAAAGATAATATGTGAGTTCTATTAGACAGATGGAAACTCCATCACTGCCCCAGGATATAATCCATCTGACACAGGGAATTTAAAGTTATACACTACTGAGTGAGTATTCCCTGCCCATGTTTATCACTCTCACTTTTCAGCTTCTTCATAATTTGCCTTCATTCTTCCCAAAGAATATAATGCTGTCTCTTCAATTCTAGACCACTTGAATATCTTGATTAATGACTTACTCCTCTTTCCATCTCTTATACATATGATGATGTTGTTTTGACTGTTGTTCTTCTCAAATCTTAATTAAGATTTTGTGAACTCAGACTGAATATTGGGGCTGTCTTCCTTCTTTCTTTGTTTAAATTGTTTACAGCTGTGCTTTTATAGTACTACTACCTTTCTTTAGGAACTTTTTTTTAACCTATTTGTAATCCTTTTCTCATTGATTTCTCCTGCTCGGAGGTCTACTAATAATTCTCCAAAGCTTACTAAATCCCATCTTTTTGAAGTCCAACATATACTTTTGACTACACTCAGGGACACAGTAGCTCAGTGGCTAAGACACTGAGCTTGTCGGTTTAAAGGTCAGCAGTTCAGTAGTTCAAATCCCTAGTGCTGCGTAACGGGGTGAGCTCCCCTTACTTGTCCCAGCTTCTGCCAATCTAGCAGTTCAAAAGCACGTAAAAAAATGCAAGTAGAAAAATAGAGACCACCTTTTGTGGGAAGGTAACAGCATTCCATGCACCTTTGGCATTTAGTCATCCCAGCCACATGACCATGGAAACATCTTCAGACAGCACTAGCTCTTTGGCTTTGAAACGGAGATGAGCACCACCCTCTAGAATTGGGAACGACTAGCACATATGTCTAAGGGGAACCTTTACCTTTACCAGCCATAGGTTGCCTTAAACTCGTGAACACCAGCTTTACATATTCTTTTATTCATGTTCCTATTACATCCACTCCATTCACAATGTTTTCCTCTCTTGATTTGGATTCCTCAATGTTTTTCTGCCATTCTCTAGAACAGGGCTGTTAAACTCACAGGGCCCCAGGCCAGATGGGTCACGCACTTGCCATACCCATGCCTGGTTTAGCGAAGTGGGGAAAAGTCATGCTACATCACATGATGCACCCGTGACACCACAAGTTTGACACCCCTGGCCTAGAAGAATGCTGCCAGCAGGCATGTATTTTGCAGAAGAACCAAATTTGTCAGGATTTGCATTGCAACAGATGTAGGGATAATTAAAATTCACCATCATTATGGGGATTCCCTACCTCTCTGAAAGAGCTATGGTTTGTTTTTGAATCACAGCAACCACACCTTCTCTTTGGTGGAAGGCAATAGCAAACAGCAGGAAACTATTGTTTTATTGATCTATCTACTCTCTATAGTATAATCCATTCACTTGGAGAAAAAAAATTGTGCTTATGTGTATATTTTCAACATACAATGTGCCATTTCCTCTCTTTCAAATGCTTCTTGCTGTTTTGAATAAGTTACACCTTTCAATTGCTATGTTCGGATCTTATCTTGTAGTGGAATTTGTGTGTGTGTTTGTGGGTGAGTGCAGGGGTGAAATGCTCCCGGTTCGGACAGCGATGATGGCGGGTGGTTCAGAGAACCAGTAGCAAAAATCTCTGCTCCCCCCCATGCCTAGCTGAGCTGCGCAATCATTAGAGGCCTTTTTTTTAAAGCATTTATTCTACAACCTCTTTGGCCAAAAAAATGCTTTTAAAAGTAAAAAAAAAAGCCCCTGATGATCCCGCAGCTCAGCTGGGATCATCAGAAGCTTTTAAAAGCATTTTTTCTACAACCTCTTTGGCCGATGAGGTTGTAGAAAAAATGCTTTTAAAAGTAAAAATAGAAAAAGTTGGCCACGCCCACTCAGTCACACTACCTCCCACAAAGCCACGCCCACAGATCTGATAATAACAAATTTTACATTTCATCACTGGGTGAGTGGGTCTGTTATTATATACTATATTTTTCGGAGTATAAGACGCACTGGAGTATAAGACACACCTACATTTTAGGGTTTTTTTTTTTAAAAAAGGTTTTTTTTTATTTTTTAGACAGGCACACATACAAACATGTATTTTCTTTGAACAGAGTATTTGGCTGGTTCACAAATTTAAACAGTGTTCAGTCATTTCAATTAAATTTACAATTTCTATATTTTCTTTTTGCCATATTTATTCCTCATCTATTTTTGTAAAAAACCAATATTACCCTTCATCCTCTTCTCTAATCTTAATCAAATTCAATTTTTCCCTTCTATTTTATATTATACCCCTTCCCATTGTCATCTATTTTTATATCCATCCTCACATTGGTTAATTATTTAACATTACAATTGTTTAATACAAATTCAACATTTTTATATAAATCAATTAGTTATAACTATCTTTTTTGTATATTAATCAATATAAACATGAATATTCCAATTATTTCCATGCAATCCAATTTCTTACAAATCAATTAATTATATTTACCAATAATAATAAACCAAATAATTTTCCCCATATATTCCTCCAAACCATAACTTAACCATTTCTGCTTTCAACACAATATACAATTAATAGCATCTCAATTATTACAATTCCCTAGTTAAATAGACCTTTTTTTCTTTTGTGTTTTAAAATCTTGAACTCTCCTCTTTTGCCCTAAATTTCCCACTGTTTGCACCTATCTTTTTTGGTGAACAAAAAGAAAAAGAAATCTCTCCCTGCCTCATTTTGTCACATTGCAGCAGAGCCTGCTTTACTTTCGGTTTCGTTTCAGCTAGGGGAAAAAAAACTTCTCCAGCACTCTTTGCAGCAAGCAAAGAGATTGCAAAACAAGAGCTTGCAAAAGAGCCTGCGCAAAACAGCTGAGAGCAAATCAGCTGAGAGTCGGGAGGCCGTGCTAATCAACTTGTGCTAATTAGCCTCTACTGAAGCTGAATGTGGCTGTTTTTTCTTGCTGTTTGCTTGCAAGGAGGTAACTGCTGGGAGGCAGAGCCCAAAGGGTGGGGGCCAGTGGGTGGGCAGGGCTACATTTGATGTATAAGATGCACCTAAATTTTTACTCCCTTTTGGGGGGTAAAAGGTGCGTCTTATACTCCAAAATATGGTAATTCTAGTTTTCATGTAGAGTCAGTTTCCTCACCTGTTCTACCACAGAGGTCTGACAGGAAATGCATGTTTATAAGTCACTATGGTTTCTCAGAACCAAATACTGTGTTCTGACCTAGGCTTCCTTAGAAAGTATACAGCACAAACTTAGTCCTGACAAACCTCTTTAATTCATACGGCTTATCAAACAGTTTTGCAGGGGAGTGTTTACAAACGCCCACCTTATCTCCCTTGGAATGCTGCCAGAGAACTAATTGCCAAACGCAGGGAAAGACCAAACTTAGCACAGAGTCAAAGAGAACTTTTCTACAGCTTTTACCGACCAGATGAACTAACTGCAAAAGCTCCTGCAAAAGATCATGTCCTGTTTGCTCTTCTTTTATATCTTATGGGAGGGGCCAATCATCTCCAAGCCTTACTCCCAAGTCTACCCTGTTTTCTTAATTGTCCTTGTTGTCTGGCAGCTCTGCGCACGTGCACACTGGGAACAGTCTCTCGCTGTTCTTCTGCCTCACTGCTGTCAGACTCCAGAGGCAGCAAAGAATTATCAGATGGCCTTTGCCACTTCTCTGCCTCTGATACAGAGCACTTGTCCAAGCTTGCCCCAGGACTGGCCCAAGTTCCTCCCCAACCTCCTCACTGTCCGACTCTGCTGTCAGCTCTGCCGGCCACCGGCAGCCACAACATACTATTCCTCTGCAATATCATTATTTCCCTTTCCAGTCCTTTATATTAAATGGATAACTGGGACCATCACCTCAACAGATTGATTTGTAATGTCATGAACACTATATCTGAATTCCGTAGTAATATGATTGGAGCTGGTATTGGAAATATTATTTGATTCCACAAGGATCAGCAGGAAGACATTGTCAACCATGAAGCTGACCTGACCAAAGCCATTTTGAGGCTTCAGTGTTGCCACACTGGAGCTGAGGGATAGGGAGGGGGGAAATAGAGATAGCTGGGTTTTTGTAGCCAAAACAAAATACTTTCTCCTGGGAACCAAGGACATTCCCACAGGTGGCCAGAGAGAGGAGGAGTAAAGTTACCAGGCAACCAGATGGCACCTTGATTGGACCATGTGATTGGTTGTTTGGGAAAGGGGGAAAACTTTTACTTTTAATTAGGTGAAAACCATGGGAAACTTCAGTTTTCACCAGGCCGTGCCAATATGATATGTCCAATAAACCAGTTCTTTGAGGAACTTGCTTGCCTCAGAGTCCTGTTTGTTGATGGCATATTACTTGGAACCCTGACAGACATAACAGTGGATTTTGTTTTATCATAACATTAATCCATGTTCCCATAACACAACACTCTTCACAAGCTTGCAGACATTTCATTATCCAAACTAGGTAACATTATCAGCGCTAGCCGGCACATGTTATTTCTGTTTTCATGGAGATGAAACGCCAAGTTCCACAATTCTTCTCTTTGTCATCTTGAAGGCTACTACAAATATATGCCGTTCGTTTTCAGGCAGGAGCATAAACATTCATTTTATTAGGAATTCTAGACAATTATGTAAACAACAGTAGGCCTCCCCAGCAATAGTCCAATAACACTAGTTGGATTGACAGGGTCATCAAAAATCACCCTATGAGTTTCCATGGCTGGAGGTGGACTTGAGCCTTGGCTGCAAGTAATTCCAGTCCCTTCATCATTTCATTTCTTAATGAAAACTCCATTGGTGGGGGGAAATGTCAATTTGTTATTTTCTCAGGCAAGGAAGTTAGCCAAGTATAAACTCTAGATTTGGAGGAAAATCTCACCAACAATGTTAACTGCTAAACACTTGTCAGTCCTTCTTCGGGCTGCTCATTCCTTGAAAATCCTTTTTGTTAGGTTATATTGAGAAAAAAGCTACACAAAGCATATCTGCTGAATTTTTAAAAATGGATTGTATACTGAAATCAAAAACAGTGCCAGATAGGTCAGCTGTCTCTCCTGAGAAAGGGCATTTCAGAGGAACTTTGAAGCATGAGTGAGTTTTCCCAACCAGAGGGGTTAACATCTTGTTGACCAGCAACAAGAGAAAAGCACTTGTATAGAAAGGTGAATCAGCCTATACTTACCTATGGTAGCAATTTCTATTGAAGTATTAGTCTTCCTTTGTTTAGGGTTTGTTTTGCTTTCAGCTTCCATAAATGGATTTGATTTGACAATATTTACAAATATTTTACTTGTATTTACAAATACAAGATGAAGATTAAAAAAGATTAAAAAAAAACTTAGGACAAATCAGGAATAATAGACAATCTTGTTTAATATGAACAGAAAGAAAAATTTGGGATTAAAATCAGCCTTCAGTCCAACTTCACTCCTGGGTTCTACATGAATATGTCCATATTGTAGGTAATAGAGAAAAGTGGGTAGCAATTGCCTTCCTCGCTGAACAAAATGCATGGTTTACTTTTTGTTTTTATCAATAAAAGAGGATATTTGTAGCTCCGGATTGAACTGTAGGGTCCTTGGTGCTCTGCGAGCTTGGTTGTTTGCTTGATTGGTTATTTGAAACATGAAATCTCTTGCTATGATGATCAGTGGTGGGATTCAAATAATTCCACCACCAGTTCGTCGAAAATGCGCACATGCACATGGTTTTCTATGCATATGCAGCTTTCACCACGTGGTGAGGCTCAACCGAGCAGCCTTTCGGGGTCTGCTCCCCTCCATCTTTGCTCTCCGGGGCAGTGGCTGCTTCTCTCTGCACTGCTGGGAGAGTGTCTTGTGCAATTTAGCAGCTGTGAGCCACTGCTTTCCTCTAAGTGCCATCCGGAAAGTGCTGTGACTGAGAGAAACAGAATTCAACATGGCTTCTGTTTCTCTCAGCTGCAGCGCTTCCCAGATGGGACTTAGAGGAAAGTGGTGGCTCACAAGTGCTAAATTGCAGAAGATGCTCCCAGCAAGAGCAGCAGTGGAGAGAAGCAGCTTTTTCCAAGAGGCAACTGGACTTTCTGGTTTTTCTTTTGAAGACATTTTGCTTCTCCTCCAAGAAGCTTCTTCTGCTCTGGCTGGATGGTTTCTATAAATAAATAAACAAATACATAAAATATCAACTTGTCAACCCAAGGGGACATTTCCATTCTTCAAATTAGCACCAACTGTCATAGCCAAAGGATTCTCAAAGGCTGCAGTTTATTTGCTTTTAAATATTTCCCCCCCCACCATTTCTGATCAATTATGCTGATTGGAAGCCCCTCAGCCTACAAAGATACACATGACTGTAATAAATGCATTCTACATTACAAACTTCAGTCTTACAACTGTGACTGTTTTCTCAAATATTGCCCCTCTTCGGTTGCTTACTTGTGAAAATGAATGTATTTCACAATACTTTGGGAAGTGTTCGTTTTTACGCCTTGTTTTCCTTTACAATGTTGTTCTTTTTTATTATTTTTTTTATTGCTTATGTTGCTTCTTTGGCATGATGTTATTGTAGCCCAAGCTATTTGTGATATGTTTTCATCTTCAAGCATTTTGCATTTTACATGTCATTAGTTGTAGAAACTGGGAAGACATAAGAACGGCTAAGACATTCTGGGTTGTATCCTAATTTTGAATTCTTAGGAATAGAACCATAATTGTTTTTAAGGTGGAACATGTGTATGATGAGGGCAGTCCTTGACTTACAAACATTCATTTAGCAACCATTCAATGTTACAATGGCATTGGGGAAAAAAGTAACTTACAACCAGTCCTTGTACTTACAGCATCCCCATGGTCATGTGATTAAAAATCAAGTGCTTGGCAACCCACACGCATTTACAAGGATAGCAGTGTCCAGAGGTCATGTGATTAATCTTTCCCAGCCAGCTTCCAACAAGCAGTCAATGGAAGAAGCCAATGGATTTGTTGACAACTGAGTGATTCATTTAATGGCAAAAGAAGCCATAAAACTGGGAAAAATAAACTCACTTAACACTTGCCTTGCTTAGCAAAGGAAATGTTGGTCCCAATTATGGTTGTAAGTCCAGGATTACCTGTATTTACCTGTAAATATCTTACCAAAATCCAATCTGGTTGAATATACTTACAAAAAAGTTGGGTTATAACATTTATATTCCCATTTCTTTTTTAAAAGAAACTGTGATTTAATTATCCTAAATGTAAAATTGGCTAATAATAAAATTATTAGCCAATTTTACATTGGCTAATAATAAAGGTAACAACAAAGGTAACACAAGACCGGGTAAGCTAATGAATGCTTAAAGGGTTACCATATCTGCACTGTGGAATCCAGAAATCTACTAAATGGCAACCCAACATACAGATTTGTATTTCCTGGTTGTCATCTCATATTCAGGTTTTTTTGCAGCTCAGCTATGGTAGCCCTGCTATAAAGAATTCTTAATCAGAAAAGTGAGTTAGAAAAAAGAGGAGGATATTTATACAAAGGCTAATCTATAGGTTTGTTAAACAATATGAATTGTTGATGCATTTAAAGGAGAGGTTTTATGGCTAGCTTTTTTAATATCTCTTTCTCTCTCTTTCCCTGTGTTTATCCTAGCCACAGTTGGTTTATCTAGCCCTGTGTTTTCTGAAATGTTAGTTGTACCTATGACAGTGCTTCCCTCCCACCCTGCAACCCCTACACCATCTGTTTGCCTGATAAATTCCTCTCCTTCCCCTTCTTTAGCTATCCCAAGTTCCAGGATCCTTCCCTCTGCTCCCCGAGACGTGGTCCCTGTCTTGGTCTCCAGCCGATTTGTCCGTCTCAGCTGGCGCCCACCTGCAGAGGCCAAAGGGAACATTCAGACCTATGCAGTGTATTTTTCCAGAGACAGCATCAAGAGGTAGGTCTGGATCATGTTGGATACCTCTAAAGACACAGGAGGACTTCTTCACCAAGGAATTTCAAATTCTGAGATCTGCATGAATCATATAAGCTGATTTACCTAGTGATTGACGTGATAGATAGATAGATAGATAGATAGATAGATAGATAGATAGATAGATAGATAGACAGACAGACAGACAGACAGACAGACAGACAGACAGACAGACAGACGGACAGATGGACAAGGGAAGGAGGGAGGGAGAGATGATTAGATAGATAGATAGATAGATAGATAGATAGATAGATAGATAGATGACAGACAGACAGACAGACAGACAGACAGACAGACGAGGTAGGCAGGGAATGAGAGAGAAAGTGATGGATGAGATACAGAGGGAGGGATAGATAGGTAGGTAGGTATGTATGTATGTAGGTAGATAGGTAGGTAGGCAGGCAGGCAGGCAGGCAGATGAGGTAGGGAGGGAATGAGAGATGGATGAGGTCCAGAAGGAGGGAGGGAGGGAGGGAGGGAGGGAGGGATAGATAGATAGATAGATAGATAGATAGATAGATAGATAGATAGATAGATAGATATAGATAGTTAGATAGATAGATAGATAGATAGATAGATAGATAGATAGATAGATAGATAGATAGATAGATATTTTGAATGTATGTATATATTCTGTTTCAACTGCTCCAGAAAAGATTCTCCTTTTCTGCTTTATTTTTAATCATACCTTTCATTTAGTTAGCATGTGGTCACTGTGTGTGTTTGTGTATGTGAAATGAACCAGGTACAAAATATAAAATACGATATAAGAATGCTAAATTATGGGAGACAGTGGAATTAGGAACAAAAACCATCCAGTGATGGTACAGAAAAGATAAACGGATCTTTAACAAAAACTTACAAGATGAAAAAAATAGGTGCTACATACACTTGAGGGGAGAGAATATTTCAGAAGGTATGCCCCATTCTGGTAAATCCAGAGTGAAGTCCAGTTGGTCCTCTGTGATTCTTGAAGACTTGCAGTAAGACTTCCCAAACAATGAGTAATTGACAGGTTTGCAAAGGTGAAGATTTCAGTGCCTTCTTTGTCATAATCAACATCTTGAAGTTAGGAAAATTAATTACCTTTTCTTGAATATGTGGATATATTCATAAATTTTTTAGGGGAACAAAAGGATGGTTGTGTAGTAGGTTGCTAGGAAATAGCAGGAGGGGCAAGAGATGAATGGAATTTTGATAACCTTAGATAAGGTTATCAACACTGCAAATGATCTAAACATGGCAATATTAGCATCAGATGCCAAGGAGAAGTTAACAAGTAGTTAAAAAAATCTCCTAGTTTTGAAACCTCTTCATAAGGCAAATAGGTTAAAAGTCCACTAAGAGATCATTGGTTATGGGATGAATCTCCATCCACATCCATGCAGAGAAATCCTATTTGTAAAGACAAGCTAACTCAGCGAGGTCAATTTGTCCCAACCAATTGTTGAGATGAAGTCAAGTGTCTCATCATAGTAGAACATCCAACTTTACCAATGGAGTGTTTTCAATAATACACCAGTTATAATAACCTGTCCTGTATCATGAGTCTCTAATCTTGGAATCTGTACCTATCAAATCCATCAGTGGGGTGAGTTCCCTTCTGAGCAAAGGCTATATTGTGAAGAGTTAGAGATCCATCAGTGTTAGGATGGCAGGCAGTGAAAAACAGGGAAAGCATCAACTTCAACTCGGTTGTAATTGAATTCATGGTCATGTGAAATGCTACTGAAGTATTTTCTCATTGCTTCCATGCAAATACAAACCAAGTTCCACCTTCCTTTGCTTTAGAATAGTTAGATATGTCAATTATTTTGCAAAGTATTTTTTTTTAATCTAAAGAAACCAAACACTTTTCAACTGTTTAAATCATGGGTGTCCAAGTTTAGCAACTTTAAGACCTGTAGACATCAACTCCCAGAATTTCCTAGCCAGCCATACTGGCTGGGGGATTCTGGGAGTTGAAGTCCACAAGTCTTAACTTTCCCAAAACTTAAACCCCCTTGTTTAAATAGTATCTTCTAATATAGATATATCTTAAAATTGTTATGATTGTGGAGAGGAGGGGCTACAATAAATGGTTTACTATGCAAACATTTGCATGACATAATCAATATAAAACACACTATTTTTCCTTAGTAGAATCTATTTATATAAGGAGCATCATCATCCATTTAGCTAGAGGGTATAAGCACTCAACATTGGGCTTAAAATGCCATATTTAATTAAAAAACAAAACTTTGAAAAAACGATTTAAGACTTTGTATGGTGGTGATGACAGCCTCAGGTCTTGTGAACTTTCAGGCTTTCAGCGTGAACAAACTATACACAGTTTCCTTTAAGTGCCTGGGTAGAATACTGAGTCATTTATTTTTTATTCATTTTTTTTAACCACAGAGCTATTTTTCTCCTTATAATAATAATAGTGGATCTGACATTAACCTGAGGCATTCACAGAAATTGTCAGACAAATTATTGTAACTCCTGAGAAATGAATGATTCTTGGTATTGCAGAATAACAGTGATTTTGCTTCAGAATTGACAGTTTCCTCATGACTGGCACTGCATCGTTCTGTGACATGACTCCAGCCCTTATACATGCCTGGGTTGCTGAAGTCCTATGGCATCTCCCTCAAGATTTATGCTTATGGTATAGGGCAGTGATGGCTAACCTTTTTGCCATTGCGTGCCAGGAGGGGGGAAGGGGGAGGTTCACGCACACGTGACCTCCCCTCCCCTCCATTCCTGGCATACGATGGCCTGGTAGGCCCATTTTTCTTTCTCATCTGGCTCCAGATCCTCTCTATGCTTCTGGGGAGGGTGAAAACAGCCTTCAACACACCCTCGGAGGCCCTCCAGAGGCCTGAAACGGTCCATTTCCCAACTTCTAATTGGACAGGAAGTGATATTTTTTGCTGTCCCCAGCCTCCAGAGACTCCTAGAGAGGCTCTATATATAATAATATCCTGGTGAGATTCGAACTACCAAATTTCAGTGACATCAGTACTAACGAACTGACATCCAATGGATTCCAAAGAAATAAGATTACCAACCTAATCCAAAAAGAAACCCCCACTAAAATCCAAGACAAAGAACAAGAAAACGGCAAAGCCCTCCTCCCATACATAAAAGGCACCACAGACAGAATCAGCAAAATCCTCCACAAACACAACATCAAGACAGCCTTCTGCACAAACCGAAAAATATCCACCATTCTAAGAAACCCCAAAGACAAAATTGAGTTAGAAAATCAAGGAGTATATGAAATCCCATGCACCGCCTGCCCTACCACATACATCGGACAAACCAACAGAAGAATAAGTGCACGCATTGAAGAACACAAGAACGCAGTCAGAAAAGGGGAACCAACTTCTTCCCTGGTCCAACACTTTAAAGCCACAGGACATGAAATTGACTTTAAAAAGACCAGAACTATCGCCAAAACTGAACACTTTAACAACAGAATAATCAGAGAAGCCATCGAGATAGAAAAACGCCCACACAGCATGAACAATCAAGACGATACCTCCCATCTACCAGTCATTTGGAAACCCACCCTTATTGACAAACGAGTCCCTAACACGATGAATGACACCAGACCCACACTCAAGAGAGCCACACAGGATGTCACCACCACACATCCACGCAGAAAGCAGACTCAAAACCGCACTGATAATGAGGCACGACCAAGGACCAGAAGCCAGACCACAGCTGCATCATTAGCCACTTTAAACACCTCCAATCCATACATGAATCAGACTGACACCCACCATGAAGAGCTGGCCCGGCCACAAACACGAAGCCAAACAACAACAACGCAGCTCACCAGCTCAAATCCCCCTGCAACTCAGACTAAGCCGAGCACAACCAAGCCCCCACCCAAACAGAACACACCCCCAGCCAATCAGAGCACAACCAACCCCCCATCCAATCAGAGCACAGCCAAGCCCCTAACCAATCAGAACACACCTCCACCCAATCAGAACACAGCCAAGCTCCCACCCAATCAGCTCACACCCCCACTAGCAGCTGCAATCTCACATTGCTCCTGGAAGCACGAAGCCAAGAACACCAGCCTGAAGATGACGAATGAGACTTCGTCGAAACATCGCCAAGATACTTCCTATTCTATGCGGGAGAAGACCCGAATAACCAAAGACCTACATACAAACACCCGTGAAAACCTCAGAAAACACACACACACACACACATATATGTATGTATGTATGTATGTATATATATGTTTTCTGAGGTTTTCGCAGGTGTTTATATGTAGGTCTTTGGTTATTCGGGTGTTCTATCTATATAGAACTGATCATATATATATATGATCAGCTTTGGGCCTATACATCAGATTTTGTTTGTATACCACATTTTATTTCTAGGCTATGAGGGACTGAAGAGGCCAAATGATTCTAATAGCTTTTAAATTCATTTAAAAAAAGTAGCTTGAGGAAGTAGGAAAGAAAAGTAATGCCAATCATCAGCCCATTTTTCTGTTAACTGAATATTGTATAACCAGAAATGCTATCAAGATTCTTTTACCTTGAAGCAACTAATTAGATATTTAATAGATTATAGCAGCAGTTGTCAGCTACCTACTAAACGTGCAAAAATGATGCAATTATATTTTATCACTCTGAAACATTTACAAATGTTGTTCTACCTTTCTTATGCAAACTGCCATGTTTTTTGAATCATTAGTTGAAGCTATCTTTCATTTACTTAGCAATTTTCTCATTTTCTCCATCACTTCTCAGTATGTCCTCGCTGCCAACACATTTTAAAATCATCTTTTATTGTTACTATATTTTATTAGCTTTATGAAGCATTTTGCGTTTTTGTTTAATCACCTGAATTTTTGAAAGCCCCAAAATGCAATTCACAGTTGCTGGTTGACTGAGGAGCCATTGTACATATCTGCTCATTTTATTTTATTTTTTTTTCATATCCTGCCTTTAATGTTTTTATAAACAACTGAAGGCAACAAACATACCTGATACTCCTTCTTCCTCCTATATTCCCTACAACAACATCCCTGTGAGGTGAGTTGGATTGAGAGACAGTAACTAGCCCAGGGTCACTCACTCGGTTTTCATGCCCAAAGTGGAACTAGATTTCACAGTCTCTTGGTAATTGGCCCAAAGTGATCTAGCTGGAGGCAGTTAAGGCAGGATTAGAACTCACAGTCTCTTTGTGATCGGCCCAAAGTCATTCAGCTGGCTTTCATGTCTAAGGCTGAATTAGAACTCAGAGTCTTTTGGTTTCTAAGCCAGCACCTTCCCTGCTGGCTCTCATACTTCATGGAAAACTTGCAATAGCACTTAGACTTATATCCTGCTTCACTGCTTTTATAGCCCTCTCTGAGCAGTCTACAGAGTCAGCCTATTGCCCCCAACAATCTGGGTCTTCAATTTACTCACCTTGGAAGGATGGAAGGCTGAGTCAACCTTGAGCCAGTGAAAACCGAACTGCTGGCAGTCGGCAGAATTAGCCTGCAATACTGCATTCTAATCACTGTACCACCACGGTTCTTATACAATATCCCATGGGTCCCCCCTCAAGTCATGAGTCACAGATAGTGAGGAATGCAGGATGACAAAGAAAATAAATGTATGTGATTATAGTTATTCTAACTGCCAGTCACTTTTCAACATTCTTTAAGTCTGCATTAAGTTTTTTTTTAGGACAGTGATTACGTTAAATGCTGGGACCACACTTTGAAAAGTAGTTGGTATATACTCATGGTCAGGACAAACAATTCACATTTAATTTAACTTAATTTAATTTAAATATCCTTCAAATCTAATTAATTCAGGGTAATCAATAAGATTACTCTCCAGATATTTGCTCACAAGGCCATTGCAAGATAGTTTAATTGACCTTGATGGAAGAAACCTATACTGTGAGTATCTTCACTGAGGTAAAAGCTCTGAGATTTGCCTCCATGATATAAAGGAAACTAATATAAGCACTTTTTCCTACTTAGTCCCCATAAGTTTTGGTCTCTGGCTGCACCTGGAGAAAAGAATGTTGCTATCGTTATATCCAATAATGCTATTGTGTATAATGACATATCTAATATATCAATTTGTTGATTGATTATGTACCATCCTGTTGTTTTCAGTTCAGTTCAGTGCTTTGATTAACAATATACTGATAAACTATTTTACTCTGTAAAATAGTACTCAGAATATTACATACACACACATACACACACATTTCTTGAAGACATTTGGCTTCTCATCCAAGAAACTTCTTCAGTGTTGTCTTTTCCTGCTTTATGTCAGCCAAACTATTGTGTTCAATATTTGCAGTAACATTCACAACTTTAAACAACAACAACGAATAACCTAAATGTAGGATTTTGGAAACTCTGTACACTTAAGTAACTAGAATAGAATAGAATAGAATAGAATAGAATAGAATAGAATAGAATAGAATAGAATAGAATAGAATAGAATAGAATAGAATTCTTTATTGGCCAAGTGTGATTGGACACACAAGGAATTTGCCTTTGGTGCATATGCTGTCAGTGTACATAAAAAGACAAGATACATTCGTCAAGAATCATAAGGTACAACACTTAATGATAGTCATAGGGTACAAATAAGCAATCAAATCATACTAGGAAACAATCAATATTAATATAAATTGTAAGGATACAAGCAACAAAGTTACAGTCATGCAGTCATAAATGGAAGGATTAGGAACAATGAGAAGATTAATAGTAATAGTAATGCAGACTTAGTGAATAGTTTGACAGTGTTGAGAGAATTATTTGTTTAGCAGTGATGGCGTTCAGGAAAAAACTGTTTTTGTATCTAGTTGTCTTGGTGTGCAGTGCTCTATAGTGTTGTTTTGAGGGTAGGAGTAAAATTGTTAGCAAAGCCAGTGTGTTCAGTTGAAAAACTTGTTCATTTTTCATGAGAATTATACGCACGCCTACATGCTCACCCACACGTATTGATGTTGACATGTAAGAGGTGAAAGAAAGAAAGAAAGAAAGAAAGAAAGAAAGAAAGAAAGAAAGAAAGAAAGAAAGAAAGAAAGAAAAGAAAAAAAGAAAAGAAAAGAAAAGAAAAGAAAAGAAAAGAAAAGAAAAGAAAAGAAAAGAAATTGGATAAAAATCAAACCTGGGATATTTTTCAAATGCCAGGAGAAACTGCAGAGGAGCTTTTAATAAAGATAAACATAAACCCATAGATCACTCTTAGCCTTCGTAAATCCTATCTATTCCATTCTTGTCTAAAAATTCAGAAGACACCCTACGCGGCTATGTGAGTGAAACAAAAGAACAAAAGCTTCAGCAATAGGAGTGAGTAGCATAAAACATTCACTTGCTTTGCACAACATTAACTGCAAGTGAACATCTTCGGTGAATAAATATGAACGGCTGCGGCTGGAATCAAATGGGATCAGATGCTGCAATTGACATTTGGAGTTAAGCATTGTTAACCTGCCTTCCAGGGTCTCCGTTATCAACATTCTTTATGGCTGAACCATTGTATTTTGCAGTCCTTGTAGAAAGTCTCTATATTTCCAGTAAGCACCTAAAATGAGAGTAATGAGAATGAAGCGAAGCATGACTTAACTTTGGGGGTGGAGGAGTGGATTAAGCCGAGTCCACTTCATTTGTTTCAGATCTGATGTCAATGAAAACAGAGAAACCAAAAGAATTATGGACAGAGTTACTGCTGAAACCCTTGTTTATATCTATGTTTGCTTTGAAAACTTCTCATCCAGACACGTATTTAATGGTCTGTGATTGTTTGAGCTCTTAACCCATTACTCCGTATTTCTTTGGGCAAATTTGAAATTATTTAATTTTTGCCATGCTTCATTTCTTATTTAATTTTGTTTATATAATAATAGCCTAAAGAGTAGTTATGAAATAAATATTGGAAGTTGGGAGTGAAGAAAGAAAAATGCTATCATTTCTCCTTTCCAGAGAATAGATTATAGAGATAATAGATTAGTTAGTTTTGGGCCATTAATTGGAGATCTAAAGCATAACAAGGATTCCATGCAATATGAAACCTTGTTTTTTTTAAAAAAAAAACAACAAACAAAACAAGTTGTTAAAAAAATAAACACTATTACTTTTCTGACAAATAGAGACTCACCTAAAGTACTTTAGTACAATGAAATAGTATCTGTCAAGTGTGGGAAAATCAGGAAGTCCAGGCAGTTCAAAAGAATATAAAGGTTTATTGCAAGCTTGTGCTTTCTGCAAGAATCTGAACTAAGAGTCAGAGCAAATAGACAGTAGATAAGAGACAGCGGAATTCAAAGTGGACTGGACTCAGATTTCTTATGTGCTCTAAGGGACTTGAGACTGATGATCCACTTGATGCCTCCCTCGGGCACAGTCTGAACATCTCCTGCAAGGTCAAATGCAAAGAGATATTAAATGACTATTAAATGACTTTTTAAAAAATATTTCAAACTAACATTATCCAAGGAAGGGGCATCCACAAACTTGTTAATGCTTTCTCACTGTCTTAATTTTCCAAATGGAAAATATTTTTTCCAAAACTGCTACTTGCAATATAGGAACTTCACAGATTTTTTTAAAGGAAACTAGCAAAGACAGAAAAAAAAAGTGTTTATCATGGACAAGAAAATGGACAAGTAACCACATTAAGTGGCCTGAGCTAGTTTCCTGGAGACAGATTTTAAAATAATCTGGTGGCTTAATTTTCATACATTTTCATGAAGGGCTGCAGGTTATTCTCATAGCCTCAACGTTTTCTCAAAGAGCCAATAATTGTCCAGGGTTGAAATTAGCAGAGGCGCTATAGAATAGTTTGAAATCAGCTGCGTTTTTGATTGGTACAGGCATAATGAAGTGGGTTTTTCAGGAAAGGGATTATAATTTGGAGTTAAAAGATGGAAATAGGGTTAGGCTGACACACATTGGGGCAATGTTCAGCTGCCTTTTTCAATAACAGAATTGGAAGGGACCTTGGAGGTCTTCTAGTCAAACCCCTTGTTCAAGCAAGAGACCATTTCAAACAAATGGTTGTCCAATCTCGTCCTAAAAACCTCCAGTGATGGAGCACCCATAACTTCTGATTAATTGTTCTAATGAATTTCTCCTTGTTTCTAGATTGGTTATTTCCTTGATTAGTTTCCATCCATTAGTTTCTTGTTCTGCTTTCAGGTGCAATTGAATATTCCCAGCTTGGATCTGAGCACAGCTCAGCTGTGACTGCAAGAACTAATTTATTTGGAAGTTCCCAAGTGACATTCCATGTAACATGGTGCTTCATTGTTCCCTGTCCTTCACCAGTTGGAGGCTTTTTTGGAACAGTCAAGATCCACCCATCCAGCATCCATCCATCCATCCATCCATCCATCCATCCTATTCGTCTATAGCCACATATCTCACAAAATGTGACACTGGGTAGCATAGATCCTATATTGAGGTCAGATCTGGAGCAAGTACAGAACTAGAAGCAGTGAGACATGGATTGTTCCTCAGCTTGGGTGCTAGGTTCTAGTCCTTCAAAGTCTCAGGTCGCATTTTGCTTTGCCTAATAATATATATTACCCGTCTGATTTGTTCAACCTGCTCTTAAATCCTAAATCATTGACTTGGGGACAAGTCCACAGTTTGAAGGTGGATAGATGAACCTCTTACAGCTTCACAAATTTGACACAACTTCACTGAGTTCCAGAACAGTCGATCCATTTATTCCACCTAGAGCTGTTTTATGAATGTTGTTTGAGAAACGGTTTCAGGTTGTTAAGTGTTGTGTTTATATTTCCTTTATTAATAAGCTTCAACATGCCTAACCAGGTTTCTGATTTCCCCTCCTTATTTCCCCAGTCCCTTTGGATGGGCTAGTAACATGATGGCAAACCTATGGCACAGGTGCCACAGGTGGCACACGGAGCCATATCTGTGGGCACGCGATTGTTGCCGTACCTCAGTCCAGCACGCATGTGCTCACTGGCCAGCTGATTTTTGGGCCTTCCAGGCCCACTGGAAGTCAGGAAACGGGCTGTTTCTGGGCCTCCAGAAGGCCTCCTGGGGGGTGGGGAAGGCCACTTTCGCCTTCCTCAGGCTACTAGAAACATATTGGAGCCTGGGAAGGGCAAAAAATGGGCCTACCGGACCCACCATGCCATCGCATGCCAAAATTGGGGGGGTGTCACGCATTCATGTGTGGGGGGTCGAGGCGCATTTATTTTATTTATTTTATTATTTCAATTTCTAAACCGCCCTTCTCCTCACGGACTCAGGGCGGTGAACAGCCAAAGTAAAACATGATATATATAAAATTTAAAACAATTTTAAAAAATATTAAATCATTTCAGCCAACAATTAAAACAATCCAATTTAAAATCAAATCCAATTTAAAACAGGATGGGATCAAGTCAGTCTGGCTAGATGAAATAAGTAGGTATTAAGGGCCTGACAAAATTGAATTATGGGTGTGGGCACGCATGCACACAATCCCCCCCACACTATCCCCACTTTTGGCACGTGATGGCAAAAAGGTTAGCCATCACTGGGCTAGTATAACCCTGCATACACATCTGGCTGTGATATTCTAGGCTTATCCTATATGGATTTGTGTTATTAGTGCTCAGCACAGCTAGAGACCTAGGAGTTCTTGTCTGGAGAGATATCCACCAAATTAAAATTGGTGTGATATTTATTGTTTGACTGTTACCACACACCATAAAGTTGTATTGATTGATATTTTTAACAATATATTTCTAAACAGTACACAATATTCATACCAATTTACTGCGACAATAAGTACCGTAGCTGCTGTGTCGTAAATAGTAAATTAGGACAGATGTCATGTAGGAGCTGAGGGGAGGGGATTTTTCTTTCTGTAACTATTCAAGATGCTCATTGTTTTATTTTATTTTTCACTTCAGTGGTTCTTTTTTGTTTTTTGTTTTAGTACTAGCTGCTGCTTTAATCTCCTGTTCCCATCCTTTTTTTTCAGTTTATGCTTGTCAGTATTTTTGTTTTATCGCTTTAGATTTTGCTTTTCTGTTATGCGATAAGATATTGATGATTTGCTGTTAGATACTGCACTGAGAACCTAATAAAAAGAGGTATATAAAATGATAATGATTGTAGCAAGATAGGAAGTCCTTCTTCTTCTGTTTAGCTCTAGACAGTTCATCACAGCCATTCCTCAATTTTCTCTCCCTTATGATTTTATGAAACCTCCTAGAACATTCGTTTGGATTTATTTATTTTTTTCATCTTGACATTTGTGTTTTCTTGCATTGCTCTTTTTTTGGTTAGGGAGAGAGCACTGAATACCTCCCAATCTGGGTTGCTCCAGCTTACGGTGGGGAATCTGAAACCTGAAGAGACCTATACCTTCCGAGTAGTGGCCTACAATGAATGGGGACCAGGAGAAAGTTCACAGCCCATCAAGGTGGCAACTCAACCTGAGTGTAAGTACATTCATTCGGTTCTCATTGGGTTTTGATGTTCTTGCAAGTTATTTTTACTATGCTTAAATATAGTTGTAAAGTGGTATGGTGTATGCTATGCTATGCTATGCTATGCTATGCTATGCTATGCTATGCTATGCTATGCTATGCTATGCTATGCTATGCTATGCTATGCTATGCTATGGATAAAGTGGGAGATGTTAGATCCAGGGGCATCTAAGTGGTGGAGAGAGAATAACAGAATAACACATTTGAAAGGGACCTTTGAGGTCTTCTAGACCAACCCATTGCTTAAACAGGAGTCCCTATACCATTTCAGACAAGAGACTGCCCAGTCTTTTCTTAAAAGCCTCCATTGATGAAGCACCTTCAACTTCTGGAGGCAAGCCATTCTGGTTAATTGTTCTCACTGTTAGGAAGTTTCCACTTAATTTCAGGTTGCTTCTCTCCTTGATTAGTTTCTGTCCATTGTTTCTTGTCCTCTGGTGCTTTGCAAAATAAGTTGACCCCTCTTCGTGGTGGCAGCCCTTCATATATTGGAAACCTGCTATCATGTCACCTCTAGTCCTTCTTTTCGCTAGACTAAACAAACCGAATTATTGCAACCATTCTTCATATGTTTTAGCCTCCAGCTCTCTTTGTTGCTCTTTCCTGCACTCTTTCCAGAGTATCTACATCTTTTTTATAACACAGTGACCAAAACTGAATGCAGTATTCTAAGTGGGGTCCTACTAAGGCTTTATAAAGCATTGGTAGTATTTAGTATGTAGTATAAGCCGTGGAGGCCCAGTGGTTAGAATGCAGTACTGCAGGCTACTTCTGCTGACTTCCATCTGACTGCAAATTGGCAGTTCAAATCTCACCAAGCTCAAGGTTGACTCAACCTTCCATCCTTCCAAGGTGGGTAAAATGAGGACCCAGATTGTTGGGGGCAAGAGACTGACTCTGTAAACCGCTTAGAGAGGGCTGTAAAGCACTGTAAAGCAATATATAAGTCTAAGTGGTGTTGCTATTGCTGCTACATGTGAAATTTTTACTAATACTGCATGTGTCTTGATTCTATCCTCCTCTTAATGAAAGCTAATGTGTGTTGGCAATTTGGCTATAGGGATAGTTAAGATAAGTCAAGAGAACAGCTATAATGATGGAATGGAAACCTGCCCTCATTTATCAAATGGTTGTTGTCCATTTTGATTTTTTTAAACTGCTGCTCCTCCCCCTGGATGATTAGATCTTGTACTTTCCTTCTTTGTCAAATCCCTCCCTCCCCCACCCCCAATTTGTAGATAAATCCTCTATGGGGAATTTATCTTAGTACACCACACCTACATATACATTGGAGTAGGAAGCAAAATGTATATTTTTCTAGCCCATAACATTCATATATCCCCTGTGCCAAAGGTACAGTATGCATCTGTGATCTTACTGAGGTATTGCTATTTATGCTCAGGGGAGAATCTTCCATCTACTCAAGGATGTCATCGTTTTGAAGGCATCCAATCTTCCGTTCTTAGTACAAGTAGTCCTCTATTTACAGCAGTTTGTTTAGTGACCATTTAAAGTTAAAACAGCACTCAAACAAGTGACTTATGACTGTCTCTCATACTTACGACACTTTGAAGCATCCCCATGATCATGTGATCAAAATTCAGATGCTTGGCAACTGGTTCATACTTATGACTTGTTTTTGTTTCCCAAGGTCATCTGATCACCTTTTGCGACCTACTGACAAGCAAAGTCAATGGGGAAGCCAGATTCACGTAACAACCAGGCTACTAGCAATAGCAATAGCACTTAGACTTATATACCACTTTACAGTGCTTTACAGACCTCTGTAAGCGGTTTACAGAGTCAGCATATTTTCCCCCAATAATTTGGGTTCTCATTTTACCCACCTCGGAAGGCTGGAAGGCTGAGTCAACCTTGAGCCTGGTGGGATTTGAACTGCCAATTGCAGGCAGCCGGCAGTCAGCAGAAGTAGCCTGCCGTACTGCACTCTAACCACTGCGCCACCGCGGCTCATGATACTAACTTATCAACTGCAGTGATTCCCTTAATAAAATGTGGCAAGAAAGGTCATAAAATGGAGCAAAACGTGGTTAACAAATGTCTCACTTAACAACAGAAACATTGGGCTCAGTTGTGGTCATAAGTCAAGGACTACTTGTAGTGGATGATCTGGCTCTTCCTGGCAGAGGACCTGACTAGGAATAACAATAGCAATAGCACTTAGATTTATACACCGCTTTGTAGTGCTTTTACAGCCCTCTCTAAGAGGTTTACAATGTCCTTATATTGCCCCCAACAATCTGGGTCTTCATTTTACCAACCTCAGAAAGATGGAAGGCTGAGTCAACCTTCAGCCTGGTGAGATTCGACCTGCCGAACTGCAGCTAGCAGTCAGTTGAAGTAGCCTGCAGTGCTGCACTCTAACCACTGCGGCACCTCGGCTCTTAGATACTTCTATACATATACCACAGTGACAGACGTTGTGATAGCCTTTTTAATAACAGCATATGATTTTGTACGGCATATCAATATTGGTTAATGTAAGCTTAATAGAGAGAACTGTCAATTATACCTCAGAGTAATTTAACTGAATTGCAGTTTAGTAGTTCGTACAGCTGACAGTCTGTAAAACATTTCTATGTTTGTCATTGCTGTGTCCTATTAGAATGATACGGACTCATAGTTTCAGCCTTTCGTAATAAACAATTTTTTTTAAGGGCAAAGCACACCTTGCTATTTGAAATGCTGTTATGTGTGTGCATACGTATGCCTTTAAGTCAATTTTTGACTCCAGAGGACTGCCTGGGCTAGTCCTTGCAGATTTATTGGCAAACTTTTTAGAACGTGGTATGCTTTGCCCTTGTCTCCTTTTTAAAGAGGAGGAGCCAGCCACTTTTGAAAGAAAGTGGCTGGCCCAAAGTCACCCAGCCAGCTACCTTCATGCCTAAAACAGTCATAGTCACAGTCTCCTAGTTTCTAGCCTGATGCCTTAACCACTACGCCAAACTGGTAGCACCAGAAAAAAATACAGGTAGAACTCAACTTACAACCACAGTTGGAATCAGAATTTTCAATCTTAAACAAAGCCATTATTAAGTGAACAGCATCTGATTTTACAACCTTTTGTTCCCCTAAGCCAGGGGTCTGCAACCCTAAACACTCAAAGAGCCATTTGGACCTGTTTCCCATAGAAAAGAAAACAACGGGAGCCACAAAACCCTTCCCATGCCCGACTATTTCTTGAGCGGCCACAGAATTCATCTAGTATATGTAGATGAATTAAGCATTTTGTTTTCTTCTAAAATTTTCTTTTCTTGGATTTATCCATAGTTGGCTACCGGGGGTTAAAAAGTTCAGTAAATTGCTTGCCGGCGGTTATCGCACATTGGCGGTTGTGATGCATATTTTGAGTGACAGGGAGCCGGAGGTTGCCTACCCCTGCCCTAAGTGAATCATTGCAGTTGTAAATTAAATCATGAGGTTGTTAAGTGAATCCAGCTTCTCCCATTGGCTTTATTTGTCAAAAGCGTGCTGGGAAGGCAAATGTAATCATATGACCCCAGGATGTTGCAACCATGATAAATATGTTCCAGTTGCCCAATGCCTAAGTTTTGATCACATGACTATGGATCAAACAATTGTAAGCTTGAGGGCTGGTCATAAGCCATTTTTTTTTCACTGTCATTGTAACTCTGGATGATTGTAATTCAAGGACTACCTGTATTTTCCCCGCTGATATACTTTTTATATACTCATCTGGCCCTTCCTAGATGTTTATCCATGGTATCAGTGTTCCAGGTAATACACCCATAGAAATTAGAATTCTGAGGCAGGCAAATTCCTCAAAGAACAATTTTATTGAGTATATCATATTGGCACAACTGGTGAAAGCCAAATCTAAAAGTTCCTATGGCTTCACCTAATTAAAAGTTTTCCCTTCCCCACCCCCCACCCCCACCAAGTCACTGGTCATGCTGTCCAATCCAAGAGCTGGCCGGTTGTTTGGTTACTTCACTCCTCTTCTGGTCAGCCACCTGTGTGAATGTCCTTGGGTTCCCACAGGAAAGTTGTTGTCAGAGTTTCAAGTAATACCCCCAACGAAAGAAGACTCAGAGATTCCTCAAAGTTCCATTTTATTAGAGAGGTCATATTGGCACATCTGGGAAAACCCGAATCTGAAAGCTTCCAGGTTTTCCCCACCCAAAAGAAAGTCCAAGTCCCTGCCCAGCACTCACATTTCCATCACATGGTCCAATCAAAGCACCATCCCAACTGGAGATGCCTCCCAGTCACATCACTCCAGGTGCAGGACAAGATGTCCTTAACTCTCAGAGAAAGGAATGTTATTATATCTATATATCTCCCCTACTCCATACAATCCCTCCTCCCAGTTTCCCACAACACTAAATGTGGCAGGTCTGAATATCCAATACAAAAGATGGCTTCCAGGCCTGACAGTTGTATTGTTTTCACCTAATAATTTCCATCTAATCCCATCAACAAATCCCATCTAATTATTTCCCACCCCCCTCTAGTATGTGGCAACCCTGAAGCCTTCAAGATGGCCTCAGCCATGTTCACTTCAGGGTTGACACATGGAGCAAAGGAAAAAGGCAAGTTGCAAGAGCAGATGTCCTATGGGTTTAGTCCAATGAAAATCCTAACATTTTTTGGAAGAGTCAAGGGAAAAAAAATTAATAACTTATTATTTCAAAAAGAAAAAAGAAAAAGAAAAAAAAGGCTTCCATGGATCGTGAGACTAATGAAATCCAAACAATAATATCAGAATCTTTAGCAAGTCAAAGGTTCACAGTTCCTACTGTGTACCTCACTGTCCTTCAGCACAGCCTCATGGTTAAAGTGCAGCATCGCAGGTAATTCTGCTCACAATCTGGAGTTTGATCCTGACAGGGCTCAAGGTTGACTCAGCCTTCCATCCTTCCAAGGTTGGTAAAATGGGGATCTACACTGTTGAGGGTAATACGGAAAATAATGTTTCTACTGTTAACTCTAAAAAGAACTTGGCTTAAGCCATCTTGTGCTGCCTCATAGTTGCCAGGAAGCCTGAGAGAGGGAAGGGAGGGTGGGGGAAGTAGATAGCCCAGCTAACAGTCAAAACAAAAAGTTTTCCTGTGGGAACCAAGGTCATCGTAACAGGTGGTGGTGAAGGAGGAGAGGAACCTGCCAGCTGTATTCATGGACAATGTAACTAGTGATATCTGGGAGGAGAGGAGTTTTACACTTTTTATTAGGTGAAAACTGCAGCAACTTTTAGAATTGGTTTTCACCGGCTGTGCCGATATAATGCATCCAATAAACATGTTCTTTGAGGAATTTACCTGCCTTGGAGTTCTGCTTTCAATGAGTGTGTTACGCGGAACACTGACATCTACATTATAAACTGCCAAAGATTGCTATAAAGAGCAATGGGATGGTAAAGGTAAAGATAAAGGTTCCCCTCGCACATATGTGCTAGTTGTTCCCGACTCTAGGGGGCGGTGCTCATCTCCGTTTCAAAGCCGAAGACCCAGCACTGTCCAAAGAGGGAAGTGTCCACCAAAGGAGGGAAGGTAATTTTCCTACTTGCATTTTTTTAACGTGCTTTCGAACTGCTAGATTGGCAGAAGCTGGGACAAGTAACGGGAGCTCACCCCGTTACACGGCACTAGGGATTCGAAAAGCTGAACCGCCAACCTTTCGATCGACAAGCTCAGCGTCTTAGCCGCTGAGCCACTGCATCCCCTGTGTATGGGGTGGTATATATGTCTAAATGCTATTGCTATCATAAATCTCAGTCTTTATCCAGTCTGAGAATTTTTCAAATCGGAAGATTTCAAACACTGCTTCTCTGTCCCATATCCTGAAGTTTCTTTTGGGTTATATCTGACTATCTACAGAGTGCCAAGGATAGAGTTATTATGAAAACAACTTTTCTAGAAAAAGTAGAAGGTATATATCAGTATAGAGGATTAACATAGGTTAGCAATATTTTAAAAGCTCGGGACTTATTGCAATATTCTTGGGATAAGAGAAACAGATCTCATTTTTAACAGTGCTGGAGATGAGCATGAGGCCACCAGGAGTGGATGTGTTAGGGAAACAAAAGTTACTGTGCTGTAAAATAAAATATAAATATTTGACAAGTAGCTTCCTGCAGAAAGGGCACCCTTTTACAACTCAAATGTGGGGAGGAAGATCTTGTTACTCTATTTTTCTTTCTTCAAATGCCAATAATTTAAGAAACTGATAGCGGTAGCAGTTTGAACAGAACACCTGATGGAGAAGCAAACTCTTGGAGTTTGGAGTCAATGGTGTGGCACTTGGAATGGTGCATATGGCCTTCGGCGCTTAATGGCTGCTTTTGTAAATCTGCTGTTCCTCTCCTGTTGACAGCGTGTGGTCCTTGAATAAGACCTTTATTTGACAGATTTCACTATATTATTATTTTTTTATATGTACTCTGTTTGTATGCAATTTGAAGTCACAAAGTACATCATAACACCTGAATGACTTCATGGCCCAAAAGATATTTTGTTTGAAAGGCAGTTGTTTTGCACAGATATTTAACTGGAGAATCCAAATTTGATTTATTCCACAAATTAACATTATGTTCCTTTTGCTACGTAGGAGGAATAAGACCATCATTGTATCTCACCCTAAGACTAGATTTATCATTGTGGTTTATTATTCTAAAGGGATTGCTCTTCTCTTCTTTAGTCCAGATCTTTTGGAATTAGGGAATATTGCATTAGACTGTTATAGACATTCGTTCATTCATTCATTCATTCATTCATTCATTCATTCATTCATTCACTTTCTATAGCCATGCTCTTCAACCAATTGACTCTGGGTGGCTAAAATTATAAAACAATTAAAACAAACATTAAAACAATATTGCAAAATATCTTCCATAGATGGTGAGACAGATGAGATGCCAAGAATATTTCCAGATTCTTTAGGAAGTAAAAGGTTTACAGAGAAGTGAAAGAATAGAATGACTCTGGAAGGGAATTTGGAGGTCTGCTTGCTCAAGCAGGAGACTTGTATAGCAAGCGTACTGTTTTTGGAGAGTTGAGAAGTGAATTGCTCCAGAGGCTTAGATAAGCACAGAAAACCATGGATAATAAATGCCTGGGACAAATTTGGCCAATACTTCGTTTTTGCAGAGTATAATATGTAGCCAGGATTTCGGGAATAAAAAGATGGGCATGGAAAGAGACTTATTTTTCCCTTGGAAGGACTTCAGCCTTTGGTGCATGCAATTCCATCACAGAGATTGTTAGCTAAATAGAGGCCTTCATTTTAGAGGATCAAATAAATAAGTAAAATGGTGAAGTAAAGCTGACAGTCTTTTAATTCATTCTTGGAATTTGTAGGGGTTTTTTGTTAGACTTATCAGTGCACTGTGCATGACTAAAGTAAATAAACCCATCATCCCGTGATAGACAAATGCCAATGAGATAATTCTGTCACCTGCATGTTGTCAGAAAGTACTTGCCAGTCAGCTAGGATTAAATTCTGCAGCTAATCATACTATGCTGAGAGCAGCTTTAAATGAGGACAAAATCCTGCATCCTGGATAACTGTATTAGATCAATACCGTCAACTTGCTTTTAGCTTTAGACTTCGATATGTAAGACAAGGAAATGAACATAACTTTTAATACAAAGCAGAGCTGCTGGTCATCTGAGTCAAGTTTTAAAATCAATATTTCCTTCCAGATTTATCTCAAAGAAATTATGTATGGGAAAGAGCTGCAGTGAATAATAGAAAAACAGTTGTGAAGAGCAATGTGTTTCCAGCGTGTAAATTAAGGTGCCTTTGTAGGGAGTGGCATAGAGCATTAAAAACCCCTGTAATATATTGTGCAAAAAACTGTGTGAACTATTTCATTTTGTTTTAACTTTCTCCCACTTGAAGCCTTACAAATATGTTGGATGACAACTCCTATTAGAACAGGTCAATAACTCATTGGGTGCCCTGCAGAGAATTATACCTCAGTATATATGGAGGACATCAAATTAAAGAAAAATGTTTCCATTTTAGGGATTTTGGTAGATCAGGTTCACCTGTTCTGTGATATGATGAGAAATTATTTGACCTCAGATACTTCAATGTCCATGTGCATTGGGTATTTAAGACTCAGAGGGTACAAACACTGTCCCCAGAGAATAATCTCTCCTTCCATAAAGAGCACATGGTTATCCATTTATTGCAGGGGTGTCAAATCCAAGGCCCATGGGCCAGATCCAGCCCACAGAGTGCTTAGATCTGGCCTGCAGTACTGCCCTGGAAACAGTGAAGGACTAGCCCACAGTGCCTCTGACAGCAAAAATGGAGTTTGGGAGGACTGCACGAGCTCCATTTTCGCTGGCAGAGGGTTGCAGGAGGCCATTGCAATCGAAAATGGAGCTCGGGAGCCTGTTTTCACTGGCCAAGTGCTCGGGCCCTCACAGGCGCCCCCAACGTATGACTTCAAACTGGCCATGCCCATCTTGGCCACGCCTACCTCAACCCCCTGAGGTCAAGCCTGATGCAGCCCTCAGTGAAATTGAGTTTGACACCTCTGATTTACTGCATCCGAAGATAAAGCTGTAAACAATGGAACAAGAGAGTAGCCAGTGTCAAGAACAAGCCAGGATTGATGGTTATTCTACAAAGCAAGAATCACAGATAAACCAGAAGCCTGAAGAGCAACTATGGAGCGCACAGAACAAATCAAGAGAGAACCAAACAACAAAGGCTAGAGGAACAAGTCAGAATTCAGGCAGAACTCAGATGCTCAGGAAAGTCTCCACTTCCAACTGCAAGTTCCTTCTATTGGCTTTATTTCTAGAAGAATCTGGGGGTCATTATGGTGATTAAAAAGAGTCCAAGGCAGAACATTATTCACCAAAATGGTTATGAGCTTCAGTTCAGTAGTTCATTATGCAAGGCAGCTCCACATAATGTAGATTCCAGTGGCACTTAAGGTAGAGGTCTTACAAAATTTCCTACATATAGTATAGGAATTCTGTATTTGCCTTCATACTTCGTATACTGTTGTTGTTTAGTTGCTAGTTGTGTTCAATTCTTTGCAACCCCATGGACCACAGCACACCAGACCCCCCCCCCCCCCCGTCCTCCACTGTCTCCTGATGTCTGCCCAAATCCATTTCAATGCATCTAACCATCTCATTCCTCTGCCGTCCTCTTCTCCTTTTGCCTTCAGTCTTTCCCAACATCAGGGTATTTTTCAATGTGGCAAGATGTCATAAAATGGGTCAAAACTCACTTAACAACTGTTTTGCTTAGCAATGGAAATGTTGGGTTCAATTGTGGTCATAAATCAAGGACTACCTGTATCCATTATGAGAACTTGAAGGATTCTCTTGATACCAATGGATAGATCTGACACTTGGACTTTTTCTAAAGCAGTTAATTTTGATTTGTTTCAAAGGCATCTCTGAAGATGGAAAACACTATGCTATATTATTTCATGCTAAAATTTAGTTTCTAGATTTTCACTTTTTTTTAGGAAAAAAAAAAAGACCAAGGCGCAAATTTTCTTCCCACTATGAAATATTTCACTCTTCAGAATAGCTAAAAGGCCGTGACCAATTTGCCCTCTTCATCTTTAGCTACACTGAGGGAAATTGTGATTAAATGGTTCTTTGAATAGCCCGATAGTATATTTTGTTCACTTTTGGGCTTGATATAATCTGAAAGGATTTGACAATTATTACAAAGTAAAACAGATCTAATCTTTCTCTTCGTGAGGGAGCACAAATAATTTTAGATGCATTTGTGATTATTTTGGAAACTGCTGTCTGAAATCTACTACAGAAAGCTATTTGTCTTCTTCCAGCTTTCTCTACACCAGCCTAAATCTGCCAGGGAGGTAATGAACTTTTTATCTATTGAATTCCAGGACTGAAATTGGCATAATCACTGCTGAGAGTTCAGTTAGTAACTAAACGTTTCTGATGTTTGAGAAAGATACGACGGCACCAATTTTATTTTTTTGTTATAATAATGGGATTATTGATCGTTTTTGTCTGGATAGCAATGAACTGAAAGGATTTAAGGGTGTGATCTTTCATCACGTCTTCTCCATCAGAAATGGTTATCAAGAAAAGTCATTTTAGGAAAGCATGTGTAAGACTGCCCTGATGAATTTCCTCATTTCGGGTTGTTTTTTTTTTTTCCCTGACTCTCTCAGACCTTTTCAGAAAGCGAACAGCTTTCAATTTCATTTCATTTGAATTCATTTTAGGTGTCTACCAAGGAAAAATGAGGAGCAACTTAAATAAATGTATTCCATTTGCTTAAAATACCTCATATTAAGTGGGTGTACGCACACACAGAGATACAGTTAGATATTCAGATCCTGTTTCTGTGAAGAACGGTCTCTTCCCACATTAACTTTTAATTTTGCTTTAGGCTGATTTCTTTATGGCTACCATAATAATCGGGTCATATTTGTGAGAAGGATAGAATTTCATTTGCATTTCTGTGAATTCATGTGGAAATGTGTTAGAAGGTGTTCTTTTCAGCATACAATAGGACGACTACAAAAAAAAAAAAAAAAGAAAGAAAAGAAAGAAGAAAAACTCTCAACTACCAGTCTCTTAAGAGGATTTGTAATACCTCTCAAACTAATTGCAATCGTACAGTACATACTGTTGGAGGATTATCATAAATTACTTACCATTTGGGGGAAGCTTATAATCATCTTTTGGTCTACAATTCCAGAGCTCGGAAAACTTAACTAGATTCCACTGTTTCAGTCCAATAAGAGTGATGTCTGTACGTATTTTTTTCACCTGTCTCCAAAACCTAGTCAGCATCTATCTTTCTTCCACCAACACTTATCATAACCCCACTCCTTTTTCCCCTTTTCTCTTTGGAGGAAGTTTCAAAATGCAGGGATCCTCAATTCCTGGGCCATGAACTGGTACCAGTCTATGACCTGTTAGGAACTGGACCACCCAAGTGTGCAAAGTTTCATGTACACATGCCCAGGATCTAGGTAGCACATGAAACCATTTCTGCCCCCCATATCCATGGAAAATTGTTTTCTATGGAACCAGTCCCTGGTACCCAAAAGGTTGGGGACCACTGTCATAATGGATGTATCATGATGGGTTGCCTATGGAGATGCTCAGTCATCCAGGTCATGGATGTCCCAAAATGGTTTTGCAAGAGAAATTAGAAAAAAAACTTTCTAGTTTTTTCCTTTCTGGAAAAGCTCAGGAGGATCTTCAGCCAACGAAACATACATGGACACTTCAAACCCAAGAATACACTAAGGCAGAAGCTGGTCCACCCCAAGGATAAAACACCCAAAGTCCCCATTTTAGATCGAAAGGACCACTGGATTGAAAAAGAGGTCAAAGAGGCCATCTATGTCAAAATTGAATAGCCTTTTCTCAAGGGGGGGGAGGGAGGGAGGGAGGGAGGGATGCAACATCATCTATCTCCAATCTACAACACAGTTCTTTCAGCAGTTCCAAGAAGGCTCCACACCCATTTGCAACACTCAGGTGACCCTGTTGACACAGATATAACCTCCAGGTGGCCTTCACAACTCTCTAAAAGAATGCAAATGACCAGCTGTCTGCAAGGAGTATAAATCCTTCCATTCCCCACCATCCAGTCAGAGTTGAAGAAGCTTCTTGGATGAGAAGCGAAATGTCATTGAAGAAAAACCAGAAGTCCAGTTGCCTCTTGAAAAAGCACCTTTGGGACATTACGGGTTGGTTGTTGGTTTACATCAAATGTAAGTCAATAAAATCCTGGACTTAATCTAGTCCAACCTGTAGGAATTACTGATGAACATTTTGAAGCCTAAATGAAACATAGAATCACTTCTTGGTGAGATGCAGATTTCAACCTTTATGGTTCAACAACAGTAAAAATGTATATGTGCTGAGATTTATTTATTTATTTTTGACAAATAGCTGTCAGGTCTTCCAAAATTGTTCAGAGCAGGGTAGCCGGGATTTCATTATGCTAATAATTACATTGCCTCCAAGCTTTCTGAAGCTGTGTCACCCCACAGAGCCCAGAAGCAAATTTTCTAGAAATGTAATTAAAGCTGTTAACTGCAGTAAGACAAGAGAAGACGAAGAAGAGAAATCACAGACAATCAAATCACGCTCCTGTTTATTGATAGGCAAAGGGCTTCACAAACAGCTTGCGCTGGTTTTTTTTTTTTTTCCTCTGCAGAAAATTAGGAGGCATAAAGCAAAGTGAACTGTGTTCTTAAGGCTGCAAATAAAAAGACTGCTGTTTCTCATTATTAGGGCCACGTAAGTAGGTAACATAAAGAGAAAGGAATTGTAAGACTTTATCAGTCTACAAAGCAGAAAAGAGGAATTCTTGGAGGATAACTTGTCTCAGGTCTTAAAGAAGCCCTTCAGATACAGTACAATGTTGATGTGCCCCATCATTTTCCTTGTAGGGCCATATTGAAACTTGGTAAGATATTTGAGGAGGATGAATATAGGCAAACAGCCGGCAGAGCCTAGGGTGGAGTCAAGCGAGTCATCTGTCTAGATGTCTTATGTTCCCACAAATGGTCTAAATCCAATCCCTCTTGAATTCTGTTGACTCTTATCTAGTTGACTGTTATCTTAGTGATGACTGTTATTTGTACAGATTCTTGTGTATAGGCAAGAGCAATAAATAACCTTAACTGGGATTCTATGTGTGGCTCCGCTTTTTTGCATCCGACATGGATGTCCCATTCAGGAATATCCTACAGCAGAAAGGACCATCATCCCCTGCCCTCCTCTCTCCCCCCGTTCCAGAGGTGGGTTTCAGCAGGTTCTGACCAGTTCTGGAGAACCAGTAGCAGAAATTTTGAGTAGTTCGGAGAACCGGTAGTAAAAATTCTGCCTGGCCCCGCCTCCATCTTTTCTCTGCCTCCCGAGTCCCAGCTGATTGGAAGGAAATGGGGATTTTGCAGTAACTTTCCCCTGGAGTGGGGTGGGAATGGAGATTTTACAGTATCCTTCCCCTGCCACGCCCACCAAGCCACGCCCACCAAACCACACCATGCCCACCAAGCCCCGCCCACAGAACCGGTAGTAAAAAAAATTGAAACCCACCACTGCTCCCTTCCCATTTTCCAATTCCTCTCCATAGAACTATACAGTAAATTCCGGGAATACAGATGATGGAGCACATGTGGGCAAAATCTTGCAGTCAGCAGCATAATGGCTGGCTGGTGCACATACTTATACTGCTCCTGCATTAGAAATTTCATAATAAACTGGAAAACAATGATTGCATTGCCCCCAAAATGCATTGTTTTAGGGTGATTTCTTGCAAGAAATATGCAAACTTATATACAGAACAGTTTCCAGAGAAAGAAAAACGTAGAGAAAATGCAGAAAATATCTGTGCAGACTTTTTAAAAGGAAAACAACACACACTACAAACTAATATAAACACAGCTAAAATAAATTTAAGATGGCACTAATTGGTTCATGCCTCCCTACTGCCTTTGATTAATTTAGAGATTTAGCTCTATCAATCATTTATTTAGGATTGTTTTACACTATAGAATACCATATCATGCCATCCTTACATATGTATATTTGAACTTGTACTTGGCTTAACTCTTTGGGACAAGTCACTAAGTTATATAGAATTTAATAGTCTATATCTGTCAATGAGAACAGACATGCAGCTATTGTACAGTTTACTTGTAATAAAAATAAAAATTGTACAAACTGGCTGTCATTATATATACTACACATGTCTTTATTTATTTTCCTTTTTGGAAAAAAATAAATAAATTCCATCCTTCAAAACTGAATTATTTAAAGACAAACTAATGGTATTGTAAAATGATACTGTAAAATTGCAGAAATCGATAAATGCAAAGCAGCAGTCCAATTAGTTAAGATGGTTTCATGCAGCACAATTTAGTATGTTAATAGATTAATATCCTAAAAGGCTTGAGAGGAAGAAAAGGGGGGGGGGGTAATATTTGCACAGCACCAAAAAGACAATAAATCAGTGGTGAAATCCAATTTTTTTACTACCGGTTTTGTGGGCATGGCTTGGTGGGAGTGGCAGGGGAAGGATAATGCAAAATCTCCATTCCCACCCCACTCCAGGGGAAAGGATATTGCAAAATCTCCATTCCCACCCCACTCTGAGGCCAGCCAAAGGTGATATTTGCCAGTTCTCTGAACTACTCAAAATTTCCACTACCGTTCTCCAGAACCTGCTGGATTTCACCCCTGCAATAAATATATTTTCCAGCAGAATAATGGGATTGTAGGACACTAAATGAAATAATAATCAAACTACTGTACGTAGAAGACAATTCTTCTGCTGGTAAGAACAGTCTCATGTCTGTTTTATTTTTCTATAATTGAAGACAACTTAAGGGAAATGAAAAGAGAAAAAAAGAAAAGGCCTTAGGCATTAACGTTCAGTAAACTGAGAATTAATGGCAGGAAGACATGGGTTTATTGAGAATGCTTCCACACCGAGAAAGAATGCAAATAGAAAGTTTAGGAGATGAAACAGAAAAATAAATAAATAATACAAAGTACTTTTTAAACTCCATTTTTTGGTGTTTTTTTCTTTAAGCTTCCTATTAATTTCTACTTCTGCATTTAAAAGCTGAAGTGAATTTCTATTTCTGATTTTCTGTTTCTGCATTTAAAATCTGAACAATGGCTGATTTACTGTACACGAAATGGGTCTTTGAAACTAATAGCTGAATATTAAGAGGTGACTTCTTTGGTTCTTCTTCTTTGTCCATCTAGTTTATGATTTATTTTCTCTCATCCTCAAAGGGATGGATAAAAGCAAAACATTAATGGAGATTAATAGGTCCTCACATTGGAATAACATTAAACATACCCCTTTTATCAAAGCCCCCACAAATAGCCCTTAAAAGTTCTTGCAATTAGAATTATAGGATCAAAATGCTGAATACAGAAAAAAAAAGTTGGAAGGGATCTTGGAGGTCTTCTAATCCAACCCTTCCCAAGGAGACCCTATACTAATGATGGTTAACTTTTGGGGGGCTGAGTGCCCAAAGCGCACATGTGCGCGAATGCACACATGCATGCCCAAACCCCCAAAATGCAATCTGAGTGCCCTCCCCGTGCATGCGTCCCGTGCCGTGTTTTGTGCCTGGAAAGCCTCCTGCACCAACTTGGAAGCCAAAAAATGGGGTCGGGGGCACCGTGCAAGGCCCCCATGCCCTGTTTTGGGCCTGGAAAGTCTCTTGCACCAACCTGCATTCCCGGCACATGTGCTCCGCCTCGCTGTGCATGTGCAGCAGAGACCCAAAGACCAGCAGGAGACACTCACACATGCATGGTGGAGCTGGGCTGACAGCTGGCATGTTCACAAAGAGGGCTCTGTGTGCCACCTGTGGCACGCATGCCATATGTTCGCCAACATAGCCCTATACCAGTGTTGGCGAACCTTTTCGGCACTGAGTGCCGAAACGGGAGCCCGCATGTATGTGCAGGGGGAAGTGCTGGAAGCCGGGAGAGCAGCTCCCTGGCGTGCACGCATGGGAGCGCCAGAAACTGGAAGATCAGCTCCCTGACATGCACGTCCGCGCCAGGAAGCTGAGCTTCCAGTTTTTGGCATGTGCATGCATGCCGGTCACATGGTCTTCCGGTTTCTGGCACGCATGCACACACAAAGACCATCATGCCAGTGGGCATGTGTGCACCAGAACCTGGAAGGTCAACTGGTGACGGCTGACGTGCCCAGAGAGATGGCTCTGTGTGCCACTTCCAGCACACGTGCCATAGATTTGCCGTCACAGCCCTATAGCTTTCCAGGCAAATGACTGTTCAATCTCTTCTTAAAAGCCTCCCGTGTTGGAATACTTACAACTTCTGAAGGCAAGCCGTTTCACTGATTGTTATCAGTGGTGGGTTTCACTTATTATTTTATTATTATTTATTATTTATTTATTTATTATTTCAATTTATAAACCGCCCTTCTCCTTGCGGACTCAGGGCGGTGAACAGCCAAAATAAAACATGGTATACAAAAGTTAAAAACAATTAAAAATTATTAAATATTATTCGGCCAATAATTAAAACAACCCAATTTAAAATCAATTTAAAATTTAAAATAGAGGATGGGATCAAGCTAGGCCAGCTAGATGGAATATATGGGTTTTAAGGGCCCGATGAAAGGTCCGGAGATCTGGAATCCTGCGTATCTCCGGGGGTAGGTCATTCCAGAGGGCGGGCGCCGCCACAGAGAAGGCTCTCCCCCTGGGGGTTGCCAGCCGACACTGTCTGGCCGACAGCACCCGGAGGAGGCCCTCTCTGTGCGAGCGTACTAGCCGGTGGGAGGCTATTGGCGGCAGAAGGCGGTCCCGCAACTTACCTTTGCTACCGGTTCACTTGCAGAGCGTATTTGATGAGCAGAGCGTATTTGATGTCTAGGCGGGCAGGCGGGTGGTTCCCGCCGCCGCCAACCCACGACTGATTGTTATCACTCTCAGGAAATTTCTCCTCACTTCTAGATTGGATCTCTTCTTGATAACTTTACATCCATTACTACTGTTTTGCCCTCAAGCGCTTCAGAGAATAGATTGTCCTCCTCTTCTTTATGACAGCCTCTCAAATAAAGGAAGGCTACTATCATATCACCCTTAGTCCTTCTCTTTGTTAGATTAGACATTCCCAGTTCGTGCAACCATTTAACATATGTTTTGAACTCCAGACTCTAATCATCTTTTCTGCACTTTTTCTAGGGTCTGAACATTGTTTTTTTTATATATGGTGACCAGAATTGAATGCAATATTCCAAGTGTGGTCTCACTCAAAGCAGTATATAGTGGTACTAATGCTTCATGTGATCTTGATACTATTCCTCTGTTGATGCAGCCTAGGACTGCATTGGCTTTTTTGGCAGTTGCAAGACAGTGCTGGCTCATACTTAAGTAGTTGTCCACTAGAACTGGTTGGGACTATAGCACACGCATCCAAGTCTAATTATAATAATGACAAGACGGGTGTCACAAATCACAGTGCACTTGTGCCATTTCTTTGTCCTTTTATAACCCCATCGCAGTGTTATACTAGCGTAAGGAAAGGGTAGATTTTGACACTCAGTATACCTGATGGATGCCTACTGGAGCTGCAGTGGTGCAGTGGTTAAAATGCAGTACTGCAGGTTTCTTCTGCTGATTGCTGGCTGCCAGCAGTTCGGCAGTTCAATTCCCACTGGCTCAAGGTTGACTCATCCTTCCGAGGTTAGTAAAATGAGGACCCAGATTGTTGGGGTGGGTGGGGGGCAATAGGCTGACTCTGTAAACCGCTTAGAGAAGGCTGTAAAGTACTGTGAAGCGGTATGTAAGTCTAAGTGCTATCGCTATTGCTACTGCCATTAGGCCAACAAATTCAAACTCCTAACATTCCCTATTCCTCCAATCCCTCTTTATTATGACTTAACTTCTTACATTATCATTCATTGTCATTGACATTCATTATATTGATCATCATTACTGCCAAATGCACTGTTGGAATGCCACTCTGAAACATGCGTCTACTAACGAAATTGCTCCATTCTATCACAATCTGTCTTTTAATTTAAGATAGTTATTTTATTTTTCTGTTTGGCAGATTACTGCTATCAGGTTTGATTTCTCTAAAGTTGATCGGCTGTAATCCTGTTCTGATGTGGAAGTATCACTTCTGACCCTTTCCTACTACTTGGAAGGGACCATAGTATCTACACATTTATTTGTGGGCTGTTTGTCTGAGTTCCATAATCCGAAAATTCAGCTGAAAGTTCACAAAATTCATGAAGATGATTACAGTCTAGTTAAGCTGTAAACTGAATATTGAGTCGTGCTCAGTATCGCTATGCATAGATATGGACTTGGTGAGGAAAAGGTAATGTAGACCCCCAGAGATTTGCATGAAATACTTGTAAGCAACTTCTTAAAGAAGTTGTATCTTTATCTAAGTTCTTACATCAGCAGCTGCAGGAATTCAGACAATATGAGTTTAATTTTCCTCTCAAATGAGACGGTTGTTTGCCTGCTGCCATCAACTACAGCTGACTTAAGAAGAGTCCGTGGTGCTCTCTCAGCTTGCTTCTTTCCTTGTAGATGTTTCATTACCCAACTAGGCAGGGGTGGGATTCAAAAATGTTAGCAACTGGTTGCTGGCTGGGCGTGGCCTAATCAGCCTCCTGCACCATGGCGGGGGTGGGGGCAGTTTTCACCCTCCCCAAGCTCCAGAGGCTTTTCTCGAGCCGCCGGGAGGGCAAAAATGGCCTCCCTGAGGTTCTGGTGGCTGGAAATGGGTCCATTTCTGGACTTCTGGAACTTCTGGGAGGCCATTTTTTCGCCCTCCCAGAGCCTCCACGCGGGCCCTCCCGTTACCTGGCATCCGAAAACAGGCCATGTGGAGACTCCTGGGTGGGGCAGAGCGGGGCGGGGCAGGGGTGTGTGGGGCCAGCCAGTGCTTGTAACTACCAGTTCAACAAACCAGATGTAAAATTAGCATCTGGCTTGCCCAAACCAGTTCAAACCAGCTGAATCCCACCCCTGCAACTAGGTAATATCATCAGTACTAATAATGTTACCTAGTTTAGGTCATGAAACATTTGCAAGAAAAAAAAAAACCAAGCTCAGAGAGCACCAAGGACCCCTCATGTCAACCCTGAGCTACAAATATTCTCCTTTATTAGTACAGCTCAGTTAAGATTCGTATTCTAAGTTTGCCCCTTTAGATCCAAATTATCAACGGCAAAGCTTCAGATGTAAAAGTGCATCTTGGTCCCTCCTCATAACTGAGGTGAATTTATCTCAAAGGAAGACTTGTCCATGGCTGCTGATTTTCAATCATGGGTTAAACTTAACTTTCCTCCAGCGGACCTAGTTTCTTTCGTAGTCTTTGCAAAGTTTAATTTAGCTGGGAAGGAAACTCCATTAGATAAACTGCTGAGATATAGGTTCTCTCCAGAAGGTTTTTTTTTTTTTACTATCTTTATGTGCTACATTCAGATCAGATCAGATTAACAGAATTGGAAGGCACTTTATAGGTCATCTAGTCCACCCCCCACTGAAGCAGGAGACCCTACACCATTTCTGACAAATGGCAGTCCAATATCATCTTGAAAGTCTCAAGTGATGAAGCTCCCAGAACTTGTGAAGGCAAGTTGTTCCATGAGTTTGTTGCTCTCACTGTCAGGAAATTTCTCCTTATTTCCAGGATGAATCTCTCCTTGTTCAGTTTCCATCTATTATTCCTTGTCTGGCCTTCAGGTGCTTTGGAAGATAGCTTGACTCCTTCCTCAACTATTGGCACCCTGCTATCATGGCTCCCCTGGTCCTTCTCTTCACTAGACTAAACATGCCCAGTTCCTGCAATCATTCATCATATGTTTTAGTCTCCAGTCCCCTAATCATCTTGGTTGCTCTTCTCTGCACTATTTCTAGAGTCTCAACATCTTTTTTATAGTGTGGTGACCAAAACTGGATGCCATATTCTAAGTATGGTCTTACTAGGGCTTTATAGAGTAGTATTAGTACCTCACTTGATCTTAACTGTATCCCTCTGTTAATGCAATTTAGGATTGTATTGACTTTTTTGGCTGTCACTGCATACTGCTGGCATTTATTGATTGATTGATTGATTAATTGATTGATTGATTGATTCATACTTTTTTGTATATACCTGCTTAGGAGGGCTTTTGGCCCCTCCTAAGCAGTGTTCTTTATTTAGCTGGTTGTCCATTAAGACTCCAAGATCCTTCTCTCAGCCACTGCTATTAAGCCTGGTTTCACACAGTTTGCATTTTTGGTTTTTCTTACCTAAGTGTAGGACTTTACTTTTCTATACATTGAATTTCATTTTGCTAGATAAGGCCCCATGTTCAAGTCTGTCAAGATCCATCTGGATCTTGAGCCTATCTTCTAGGGTGTTAGCTATTCCTTCCAGCTTAGTATCATCTGCAAATTTGGTATCAAACCAAAATGTTTCTTAAGGAGGACATTCTAGATGCTGAATAACAACATGAGTTAAATCTAGTCCTTAATAATGTTAGGTTCTGGAGAACTGAGTCTGCAGCCAGTAAAACATCTAATCATCTTGGACCTGCCTAAGCATTTTAGAACTTTTTCTCAGCTCTTCAGTTACAAAGCCAATTAATTATCTTAGGAAAAACATACATACTTTTGTGTATGGGGCAAAAAACAAGTATATTCCACAAATTTTGTAAGGTGGTATGCAATATCCCAAAAGTGCTTTTTCAGGAGGCAATTGGACTTTCTTGTTTTTTTTCTTAGAAGACATTTTGATTCTCATCCAAGAAGCTTCTTCAGCTCTGACTTTTCTTTCCAAAAAAAAAAAAACCCCCCAAAAACCAAAAACCCAAGAAACTCCAGTTGCCTCTTGAAAAAGCATCTTTGCGACAACCATGACCTGGATGACTGAGAGTCTCCATAGACATTTATCTATGCATTTTGGGATGAACACCCTCAAATGGTGCAGAAGTATGAACCGATTTCCAGAAGACTTGCAGACTACAGGAACCCTTTCAGCAGTTCCAAAAAGCCTCCACACCCATTTGCAGTACTCGAGTGACGCTGATGACACAGACAAACCACCAAGTGGACTCAACAACTCTCTAAAAGAATGCAAATGACCAGCTGTCTACAAGGAATATAAATTCTTCCATTCCCCACCATCCAAAAGCTTTTTAGATGAGAAATGAAACATCTTCAAAGAAAAACAAGAAAGTCCAGTTGCCCCTTGAAAAACTATCTTTGGGACAACTGGGTATGTCTAGTTTGATGAAAAGAAGGACTAGGGGTGATGTTATAGCAATGTTACGATATCTCTGGGGTTGCCTTAAAGAAGAGGGAGTGAAGCTATTCTCCAAAGCACCTCAGGGTAGAACAAGAAGAAATGGGTGGAAACTAATCAAGGAGAGAAGCAACTTAGAACTAAGGAAGAATTTCGTGACAGTTAGAACAATTGATCAGCGGAACAACTTGCCTCCAGAAGTTGTGAATGCCCCAACACTGGAGGTTTTAAGATGATGTTGGCTAAAGCGAGGGTAAAATGAGGACCCAGATTGTTGGGGGCAATATGCTGTTTAGTATACTGTCTTTGGTGTAAGCCGCCCAGAGTCCTCGGAGAGTGGGCAGGATAGAAATATGACTAATAAAAAAAATAATAACCATTTGTCTGAAATGGTGTAGGGTTTCCTGCCTAAGCAGGGAGTTGAACTAGAAGACTTCCAAGGTCCCTTCCAACTCTATTATTCTATTCTATTCTAACTATGACTTGGCTGATTGAGAATCTCCATAGATGTAAGCAGTACATTTATTCTATCCCTTTTTAGTAAACTTTCCAGGCTATCCAGATGATTTTTTTCTCTCCTGATCTGTTACAGAATCTGCTTCTGCATGTTACACAACAGAAATTTGCCCAATGGGTCTATACAGCAGTGTTTCTCAACCTCATCATCTTTAAAGTGTATGGACTTCATCTCCCAGAATTCCCCTGCTGCACATCTTAAAGTTGCTGAGGTTACGAGGGAAAAAAAAAAAGGTCTGCAGAGTGTATCCACAGATAATGCGGAGATCCCAAACAGCAGCAGGCAGTCTATCTCCCCAGTTGCACTCATTAAAGTTCTGGTGCTTTTATTCGGCTGTCTCATTTATTATTTATTATATTGTTTGCATTTTTTTCCCTGGTCAGCTTTTTAAGCTGTGAGCTTTTGATGATCATAGTAATAATAAATCATTATTTCATTTCTAGTCCTTTCAAAGTGTAGAGAACAGGTCCTTGATATTACTCCAGATGGGTAAAAAGTGCTATCGCAACTTTTTAAAGTCCTCTCTTCTTAAAGCTACCTGATGCCAGTAATTTTAATTTTTTCCTTACAGGATTCAGATCGAGCTCCCCAAACATCTTCACAAAATTTGTTCTGAACCTTTTTCAACAACTTCTGAATCCTTCTTCAAGAAGGTTTCCAAGTCATTATTGAAATTATAATGGTCCCGAGACTGAACCTTGTGGCACCTACAGTATTTGATGCCTCTTTCCAAGATGATCAGGAACAAGCACTCTTTAATGTTTTCAAGCCAATGGTAGACCCATCTTGCAGCCTCAGCCTATATTTAATTAGGTTGCTCATCAGAATGCCCTGCGGTACTTTGGCAAACGCTATTCTGAAGTCAAGATACATGATGTGCTATAATATCCCTTGTCAGCCTGCTCCTAATAAGACTAAATACTCCCAGTTCCTTCAATCGCTCTTCACAAAGTTTAATTTGTACTCTCCTGATAATCCTCATTACCTTACCCTGAACATATTCCAATTTGCCTAAATCCTTGTTAAAGCCTTCTGTGTAGAATGGAATAGTATTTATATCAGATGGATTGCTTTGAATCACTTGGGCCCTCCTTCCCTGCCCCCTGCCCCTGGAAGATGGGAGCAGTATTTATCCTTCTCCAAGCAATATTTATCCTTCTCCAAGCAGTATTTATTCTGTTGCCCAAGATTTCACAATAAAACTTGAGAAGACATCATAGATGCTATTGGAATTGATATGGCCATAATACTATCCTACAGTAGTGGCCAAAATTATGGAAACCTTTTGGGAAAAGTGTATTTTTGAGGTTTGATGGCTAATAACACCACTTTGTTTTTTGTTTTTTTGGAGTTTCAAGATAATCATATTCCACCATTGGAATGGCCTGGGAATAGCCCAAACCTTAACCCAAATGAAAATCTATGGAGCCGACTAAAGAAACTTGTTAGTCAGAAGCGACCCAGCAATAAAACCCAGTTAATAGAAGCAATCATTCAATCTTGATTTCACATTGTAACAGCTGCAGAACTAAAAGACTTGGTTCACTCCATGGGAAGAAGTTGTAAGGCCATAATTCATGCTAAAGGTTACCCATCTAAGTATTAACTGATATGGTGATAATTTTTGTATATCTAGTTTTTTCTACATGTTCCACTTTTCTTCTTTATAACTGCTATTCTAATAGCAAATCCTTCATAAAAGTTATTGCATTACATTCTTGATTAAATTATCTTTACATTGATATATAATTTTATGGTACTACTCAAAAAAAAAAGTGGTGTTATTAGCTAGTTTTAGTAAATACACTTTTCCCAAAAGGTTTCCACAATTTTGGTCACTACTGTAACTTTATATCTGAACTCCCATTTTATGACCCTGTAATCCCTCAATTTGGGATAGAGTTAGGGGTGACTGAATGGACCTGAGAATTTACCAGCCAGATGCCCTTCCTAACACCATGGGGAGTTTGCAGCAGATTTTTGTTTTTTTCATCCTAGGAGAGAAATATCTGCTGCTACGTAGGATTGAACTCTCAACCTTCTGAACAGGAGGCAAGCATCTTCACCATTATGCCACCACACTGCTTAACTTTATATCTGAACATCTGAACTATTCCTATTTATTTTTTCCCCCAATACAGTGCAAGTTCCTGGACCAGTAGAAAACCTCCAGGCTATCTCTGTCTCACCTACCTCAATTCTTATTACATGGCAACCACCTGCCTATGCAAATGGCCCAGTGCAAGGGTACAAGTTGTACTATACAGAAGGACCAACTGGGAAAGAACAGGTGAGGAAATGAAGGCATTTATAGCAGTTGAAATGACAAAAAAGGGAATGAATAAATCTCAGAAAGGTGGAAAGTTTTCTAAATTTGTGTGATTTATCAACATCTTCATCCCCGCCCCCTCTGCAAAAGGGAAATGTGATTCTTTGATGTAAGCTATGCATTATCAAAATGTGGGCACTCAGTGACATCAGAGAAATCTGGCAGCAGAGAGTGCTACAACATTACGCAGTAATTCTTGCTTTTTCTGTGTTTCATTATTCAAACAGGAAGAAGCGGATTCCTTAGCAGGAATGTATCTCTAGTTACTTTGCCAGAGATGGAGAATCTCTGGCTTTTATTGGGCCATTTTTTCTCAGCTGAATATAAATTCCATTCTACATTTTGTAGGGGGGAAATGGTATTTGGTCTATCATACATTGGAGGGGGGGGGAATTAAGCAACATAAAAATATAATTTCCCTTACTTAGGACACATTCCTACTACTGCTGTTTCTTAAGCTGCAGACTTTAGAATTTGGATGTATGTGAGACTCCTGACTTCTGACATATAAAAATTATTATATGTGCAATAGTGTTTTACCTGTTTTTGTGTATCCTTTAATACATTAAATTGTCAATCCCCTGTTCCTACTTACAGTTTTTACAGACATCTTTTTTCCTTAGACAATTGTATTTGGGTATGTACTATTGTTTCTAATTTGCATAATGTATATTGATGCACTTCTCTTCAGTTGCAAACCGCACTGTACATTTTCAAAAAATGTGAGGTTTGAATTGTGCATACATTACAGGTTCTCCTTTATGTTCAATAGGCCTAAAACAGGTGTTGGATTTTAAGTAAATATAATTTTAATATATATTTAATTGAATCTCGGCCATTTCTTGCAGAAGTATCACATGATCCCAAATTCTATATATTGCAATCTGAGAAACAGTAGTTGTAGGAATATATCCTAGAAAATGATTTTTTAAAAAAAAACTAAAGTCCTCTCCTTAGAATCTAAATGTTATTAGGCATCAAATTTTTGGAAATTTAGGAATGAGTAACTCCATAATGCTTCCATAGTCAATTCTTAAATAGTGAAATTAATATATATATACATATATATGCGTGTATATAATATTTATTCTACCTACCTACCTATCTATCACAATGTTCTAATCTAGACAGTATTTTTTGTGCTGTCATATTTTTATGGTTTTTCTGTTTATTCTTTTCTGCATCCAGACTGTAGAAGTTAATGGTATATCCTACAAGCTGGAAGGTCTGAAGATATTCACAGAATATACTCTCCGCTTTCTGGCTTACAATCATTATGGCCCAGGAGTATCAACTGAAGGCCTGACAGTTAGAACCCTTTCAGATGGTAAGTTAGAGCTACGAAACATTAGGATGTACGATTACTCACACCCGATTAATGTAATTTGAAAGAAGTGTCATCCAGGTCATGGTTGTTCCAAAGGTACTTTTTTCAAGACATAACTGGACTGTCTTGTTTTTTCTTTGAAGACATTTTGCTTCTCATCCAAGAAGTTTCCTTCAGCTTGAATTTCGGCTTTAATATAAAAAGAAAAGTGTAGATTACTGATTTGGTATATATTATGAGTTTCCAGTCATTTCATATAGTAGGCTGTTTCTTCTTCTTTTCTGAAAAAAAATTGTTACACAGTGTATAAATACATGACTGAGTTATTTTTTCAACATTAATTTCAAACATCAGTAAGAAGGAGTTAGCCAACAAACTCAACATCAAATAAAAAATATAGTTGCACTACAAGTTCTAGGAACTTTGAAACCAGACTTTGTAAATTAACTCAATCAAGAAAAATATTAACTGAGCAAATTGCATATGATAATTGTACATATTTAATGTGATCAATTTCTCATGTCCCCTAAACTCTTACTGTCGATTTCCATATTAATTTTGCCCTAAAGAAGTTCTTGCAAGTTTTGTAATCTCTTCCATTAGAGAATTCCTGCAGAATGTGGATGGATTTAATGAAGTAACTAAAGATTAACAGCCAGCATATTATCACATAATTACTTTACAAAAATCACATTGTAATCAATGCTGCACATTGTTGCTCAGTGATATGCTTATTTGAGAATAAATAAATTTAAGGTCTTTGTTCGTAAGTTCACAACAGTGTAACTTATTAGAGCATTGGTCAGCCATAAAGTAATGATTTGGACTTTTAAGTGCTTAAAGAGCCAGTTTCATTAAAATATATTTAGAATGCAGAAACTACTTGAAATTTGGAGAATTTTATTTGAGATATTAGAAGATCTTGCATAAGGGGGAAACAAAATGTTATCAGAGCTCACGAAAGAACCACTGTGAAACTTCAAAAGTTTTAACTTTGCTTTCCTCTCTCTTTTGGTGGTCATGGCTTTTGTGTAGGATAATGTAAACCAGATGTTGAAAAAAGGTAACAAGCCCAAATTTAGAAACCAAGAATCCTGGATGCAGTGGTCATGTTAGTTTCCTTAAAACAAAAACAAAAAATATTCTTATTTCTTGGGGGCTTTAGCTCAATGCTTAAGTTCTTGGTTTGTAAGTGGAATGTTCAACTACTGAGAATGAGTTTTTAGGAAGAAAAGCAAACTTGCTAAAACCTTGCTTCTCCCTTTTTAATATTCAGCAATACTACATGGACCTCCCTGACTTTCTTATGAGCCTAACCAGACATAATTCATTACTTGTAACTTGGAGGCTGTTCCATTATCCCCTGGATTTTACTTTCTAATCAATGGATGTCTGTTGATGCCAAGTGCTTAGTATCTTAAAGCTCTTAGATCAAGGTAGTAATCTTATCTGCAAGCAAATTAGTTAAAGTAACTAATTTAAATCTGTTACAAGATCTTCAGCCACAGTTAATCTGTTGCAGAGAATGAAATGTTATGATTTGAGGGAGGTGACCCTCTGGATGTGCTTCTGGGTTCCACAAGAGACCCTCACATGCTGGGTGATAATTCCTCAATGATTCATTCATCAGTTTGGACTGCCTTTCCCAGAGAGTAATATCTGGATAATAATAGCCTTTTCTCTAACATCTTTTACAAGAAGCAACGGGTGGAAACTAATCAATGAGAGAACCAACCTAGAACTAAGGAGAAATTTCCTGACAGTTAGAACAATTGATCAGTGGAATGACTTGTCTCCAGAAGTTGTGAATGTTCCAACGCTGGAAGTTTTTAAGAAGAAATTGGATAATCATTTGTCTGAAATGGTATAGGGTTTCCTGCTTGAGCAGGGGGTTGGACTAGAAGACCTCCAAGGTCCCTTCCAACTCTGTTATTCTGTTTTAATATTAATGCTCAGCATTTCCACAATATAACGCTTTACCTAATTTTTGTCTTTGCTTTTTTAAAAAAAGTTTCCATTACATTGAATTGGGTATTTTACTCAGAGAATAATGTCACAATTTTGCATATTTTTCTACCATTTTTATTCAATTTCCTAAAACAGATTTGCTTTTGAAATTTTTTCCAAAGCAAAAAGGGATTTTGGTGATATTCAGATGAATATTTTTTTTTAATTTTCTCGTATTTTTATTTAATTGAAATATATATTGCAAAGGTATGTGTGATAGTTGTGTCTTTAATTGTACAATTGTCTCTTCAACAATCAATCACTTCACTTGTTTTCCAAGGTTTCCATGAAATTCTGAGCAGCTAATTAGCCCAAGTACAAACTTCTCTCTCTAGTTAAATTTTGAAAATTGTCCTCCCATTTTAATTATTTAAACATTTTTTGTATCTCTTAAGCAGTACCTTTATTGTATGAAATCTTGACAGCTGTTTGAATACAATAGTTGATATATGTCAGAAAAACGAATAGGCCTACTTTCATACTGAATTAAAATAAATTTTACAGAGTATATCGTACAGCAGGGGTCCCCAAATTTGGCAGCTTTAAGACTTGTGGACTTCAACTCCCAGAATTCTGGGAGTTGAAATCCATAAGCCTTAAAGCTGCCAACTTTGAAGACTTCTGTCCTACAGTAAAGCAATCACTAAAGGCAATAGAACCAAAGCAGAACCACCATTGCCCCAGAAGGCAAAAGAAATAAATTATTGTAAAACATCTATTGGAAAGGTGAATTTTTTCATTTTCCAATTTCCTTACCTTGAGTCAAATTATGTAAGACATGGGGAACCAAGAACAACACTTACGACTTAGATGAGGGAATAGAAGGGGAACTCATCAAATTTGCAGATGACAATAAGCTGGCATGAATAGCCAACACACGTCAGAAAACAAGCTCAGGATCAAAAAAGGATTTTAACATACTTGAACAATCAAACAATATGAAATTTAAAGTGGAGAAAAGCAAGGTTTTACACCTAAGCAGGAAAAACCAAAGGTACAAGCACAGATTAGGTGAAACCTGGCTCAAACATGAATCAGCAGTGTGAAGGCAGAAGTAAAAAAAAACAAAAAACTGATACAATCCTTGGTTGTATAAACAGGCATAATCAAAATCACATGATGTTAGTACCGCTTTCTAAAGCCTTAGTAAGACCACACCTGGAATACTGCATCCAGTTTTGGTCACCACGTTACAAAAATGATGTTGAGACTTGGGAAAAAAGTGCAAAGAGGAGCAGCAAAGATGATTAAAGGTCTGGAGGCAAAAACATACAAAGAACAGTTGCAGGGATTGGGTATGGCCGGTCTAGAGAAAAGAAGGACTAGGGGTGGCATGATAGCACTATTTCAGTATTTGAGGGGCTGCCATAAAGAAAAGGGGGGTCAACTTACTTTCCAAAGCACCAGAAAGCAAGACAAGAAACAATGGATGTAAACTAATCAAGGAGAGAAACAACCTAGAATTAAGGAGAAACTTCCTAAAGACAACTAACCAGTGGAACTGCATGCCTTCAGAAGTCATGGGTACTTCATCACTGGAGATTTTAAAGAAGATACTGGACAGCTAGTTATCTGAAAAGGTATAGGGTCTCCTGCTTGAAAAGGGGGTTGGACCAGAAGACCTCCAAGATCCCTTCCAGCTCTATTCTGATTGATTGAACACAATAAATTGCTCAATATAGTTTCTTTATTACTGTTCACCTATAGACAGAATCTTGCCAGACTAAAACATGCTGTGTATAACTATCAGATAAATATTGTGAAGTTTTTGGCAGAATCCTTTCTAGGTCTCTTTCTATGTACTTATTGCTGATTTGGCTCTTCACTCTTCCCTCCTGCAACTTAGTGACAAATTCCACCACATCTTGGTTCCAATGATAGGAACAAAATCTGCCTATCAATGGGGTCCTATCTCAGTTTTTTTAAAAATCTGATTTATATGCCGCCCTTCTCTGGAGACTCAGGGCGGTTTACAATCTGTTAAGCAATTTTCTCTGCTTCTGATATCAGATCACATAAGCAATACTGTGGCTATGGCAAATATGCACTACAAAACATCATATGACTTCTAGATAGCAGCCCAGAGATTGAGACATCAGACTATTTATTGTCCATATGGAGTCCAGATGTGATAACCTTATAGAGCACTAATCAGTTAATATTCCTTCTTGTGTCCCACCTAGTTTCTCACCCATTTGTGTGAAAGACATCTGAGATTTCAATACTTCCTTCAATTTGTTCCGGGCATCAAATGGGTGTATTTAAGATGCAAATATATCAACCAGCTTTTGCAAGGAAAATTGGGTGGTGGAGAAATTTGACAAAACAGGATTGTGTCTTAGCTTAAAGTCTAACCATAAACCCTTTCTCGGTTTATACTTGAACAATATTTCTGAGGATCATAGCAGGCAATATGCTTCAAGGTAGAAGCTCACAGTGAGACTGCATGGACTCTGGGTCCTTCTTCATGGTATGGGATGGTCAATATCCACAAAGGGAAGAAGTCATTAGAAAGCAAAAAACAGCTTTCCTTCTTTTTAGTGAAAACTTGACAAACAGAAAGAATTATATGTGCTCTACGTAAGAAATACCATGTTTTTCAGATTATAAAACACACTTTTTTATCTTCCAAAATGTCTGTGCATCTTATAGACCAAATATTGCTGACCCGCACAATCCCATTTTCAGGCCTTTTTTTTTTTTCCCCTGCCCATTTTCAGGGCTTTTTTCAGCCCATTTTTGAGGCTTTCTTCAGCCGGTTTTCAAGGCTTTTTGGCCCATTTTTGAGGCTTTTTTCAGCCAATTTTTCTGGAAAAACTGGGCCAAAAGAAGCCTCAAAAATGGATTGAAAAAAGCCTTGAAAATGGGCCAAAAAAGCCTCAAAAACAGGCAGAAAAAAGGCTGGAAAAGGGCTGAAAAGGGGGCCAAAATGGGGTGAACAGAGGCCAAAAACTTTCTTTTTTGTTTTCCTCTTCTAAATTTAGGTACATCTTATAATCAGCTGTGTCTTATAGTCTGAAAAATACGGTACTTTATTCCATGAAATAAAATACTTTCCCCTACAACTGGCATTCAGTGGCTTTGAAATCTTGCTCATCTGTTTGGAGGTTTCATGCATAATGAACAATGAGCCAGCGATCAATCAAGAGGATAGCAAGATTGTGAGAACATAGGATGGTGCCTTTTCCCAAGCTAGGCCATTAGCTCACATAGTGGTAACATGCTGGGAGGAGGAATAATCAGAGTTTTTGCTCTCATCCATTTAATTTTCCAATCAAATAGATAGCAAAATTAGGCTATGGAACATGTGGAGGCTCCTCAAGAGCAGGGGCATTTTAGGACTGGGTGAAGCCCTCAGGTTTTTGTAGTCCCCAGAACATCCTTTGATCATAATCCTGAGCGCTACAGTAATTGTGCGGTTTTTCTGCTGTTGATGAGGCAGAAAATATGAAAAAAGTTTACTTAAGTCCTAAAATGAGCTTCAGAGTAGAGCTTAAAAGTCTTCTCTCAAGCCAAGGAATACAAAAAGAAACATTCCACCTCTGACCTTGCTCACTGTGACCTTAAGATCTTCTAAGTCTTAAGTGCAGAGAAATTGTCCAATGTTTTTCTTAGAGCAAGACAAAAACGGCTCTTCAATTTCAGCAGGTCAGAAATTATGTTGACCGATATGGACAGAGGATCACATTTTTTCTAGACTTGCTTATTCAGTGGAATGATATACTCTGGTGATTTGTAAAAAGCTGGTGCTTGGCATCTCTTTCCTGCAAGAATCTCCATGCAGACTGCTAATCTGATTTTCAGCAGAGGTATAAATTTTCCAAAACACTAATTAACAGCAATCAAAACTTCAAATGAAATAATCGAAACAAAGAAATCGGGAAGCATCAGCAACCATGAAACAATCAGAGGTGGTAAAAATAATCACCTATAAACAACAATAGTACCATTAAAACATCAATTAAAAAGTTTGGTATATTACATTGTTTGGATCTGGTACCTAAAGGCTATCATGGTGGGCATCTGCCGGGCAGTCCACAAGCAGTCTATAAGCACTGACTGGGACCAAATAAAGATTACTGCCAACATTGACAAAGGGTTGACCATTTGGTCAAGGCAGTATTGCACCCCTCGTCCCCACAGACACACAAAGATATAGTGCACAACAACAACAAGATGCCTAATTCAATGTAAGAGGTGGTCTCCTGGGATGAATCCCATTTACATGTAGGACATCTATCATAGCATCACTTTGGAGCACTGCTATGTCAGAACTGCAGAGCCATTGTGAAAGATCTACAATAGTTAACAGATAAACTTTTAAGGGTATAGATCTGATCTTTTTTTTTAAAGAGACCTGGGACTCTTGGTGATTGCCCAGCATTGTCCACTCTGGAGGTAAGAACTAATCTCCATTAACAAAATCCCTGTATCTCCAACCTAATTTTCAAAGCCAAAATTACTCAAGTACATTTTAGTAGGAGAGTAGCTATGAGACCCAGGCATCCCAAAAAGGCTTTTCTGCCTTTCAAAGGCAATTGGACTGTTTCTTGAAAACCTTTTGCTTCACATCCAAGAAGCTTCTTCAGTTCTGACTGAATGGTGGGGGTACGACTGAATTCAGTCAGAACTGAAGATGCTTCTTGGATGAGAAGCAAAAGATTTTCAAGAAAAAAAATAAGGCAGTCCAGTTGTTTTTTTAAAAAAAAACATATTTGGGACAACCATGACTTGGATGAGTGAGAATCTTCATAGACATCTGAACCCCAGAGCGTCAATAAACAAAGAATCTTCTATTTATTTATTATTTAAATTTATATGCCACCCATCTCACTATCAAGTAACTCTGGAAGAAAAAAAAGCAATATATATATTAATTTATACATTAATTTATATATTAATTTATTTTAATTTATATATTAAAAAGCAATATATAATTAATATAATATATATATATTATATTGTGCTGGTTTATATATTATATATATAAACCAGCACAATACAGGGTTCTACTAACATTGCTGGGCCAACTTATACCTCTTTCCTTTACAGAAAATTGAGTTACAGAAAGCTAATTTTTGAATAAAGTGGCTAAAGATTATTGGAAATGGGAGGAAATTGTGCAGATGTGTTTAGTTTTCACCTCAGCGGGGAAGTTTTGAGATGCCAGCTGGAAATGTTCTCCCAATTGCTTTCTCGTTATTAAAGTGAGGAAATGTGATATAGATGGAACTTTGGGAAGGGGTGGGGAAAGGGTTATCATTATCTTTCGTAACTCTAATTACAGCTTTTCCACTTTCATCCATTTTTCTCCCCCATCCCTTTGCATTTCAGTGCCAAGCGCTTCTCCTCAGAATATCTCTTTGGAAGTGGTAAACTCAAAGGTAAGCCAACCTTCAGGTAAGCTTCTTACCTGAAATTACTATCGTTGTGTGTCTCTTCATTTATGGGTGCCATGTGTCATTGTCCTGGCATAGTTTTGTCTGATGTGGAGTCTACCTCTAGACGCAGAAGAAGGTAGGAGGCAGTTCTCAAGAGATATAGAGGGTTGAAGGCATTAAGATAGGAGAAGCTGCTCAGATAGATAACACTGGGTCCCATTTTCATACTCTTCCATTTGTATTATGTGTGTATAAAATATATAACAACCATGGTGGTGCAGTGGTTAGAATGCAGTATTGGAAGCTAACTCTGCCCACTGCCAGGAGTTCGATCCTGACCAGCTCAAGGTTGACTCAGCCTTCCATCCTTCCAAGGCCGGTAGAATGAGGATCCGGATGGTTTGGGGCAATATGCTGACTCTGTAAACTGCTTAGAGAGGTTTGTAAAGCACTGTAAAGCAGTATATAAGTCTAAGTGCTATTGTTATTTAACCTTTTTTGTGTTACATGGAAGTATGTACATGTCTACCTCATTATCTGTATGATGCTTTTCTGCTTTGTTTGCATTTAGGGTTAATCAGCGACCAATATTCTAGGTTAAAACAACTGTGATAATTTGTGTTTCCTTTCTTTTGAAAAATGAAAAATGTCCCCTTTGTGATTTGTTTCTCATAATCAGGACATTGGGGGATGTGCGTATAATGGGCTTTCAACATTCCCAGTGGTAACATAAATTATCTGAACTCTAAACTTTGATGGTGAGAATGCCCTTAAAGTCTATGTTTGTCTCTAGACAAATTAGAGTCTACCTGCATCATGTTTCAGCTTTTCATGGATGTGGTTTCATTTAGATGCAGTTTCATTTCTTCCTTTTGCAGGCAATGTTTAAGGAAAGAAATAACCCCCTTTCAGGTTGAGAGAATTAGGTTTCCTACTATTCGGAACATCTTAAAAGGGCCACATTTAGAATATCCAGATTATGCTGTAATAGCCAAAGTGTGTAGTAGAAAATTATTTTTTTTCCAGGACTGATAAAAATGACTTTCATTACTGAATGTCCTACTTCCTTTCGATAAATTAATGTTTTCATTGGGTGAGATTTATTTATTTATTTGTTTGTTTGTTTGTTTGTTTGTTTGGTTCGATTTATATGCCGCCCTTCTCTGGAGACTCAGGGCGGCTTACAATGCGTTAAGCAATAGCCTTCATACTTTTGTATATACCTGCTTAGTAGGGCTTTCGGGGCCCCCCCAAGCGGTGTTCTTTTTTATACAAAGTTAGCTTATTGCCCCCACAAACCTCATTTTACCTACCTCATTTTACCTCATTTTACCTACCTCGAAAGGATGGAAGGCTGAGTCAACCTTGATCCTGGTGAGATTTGAACTCGCAGTAATTGCAGGCAGCTGGTGCTACTTAACAGCACTTTAGTCTGCTGCGCCACCGAGGCTTACAGTATAACCCCTGCCTGAAATTCCTTTTGGATTTTCCCACTCTAAAAGGCCCTAATTCTTATTTCTGAACAGAAGTTGCTAGGTATGAGGAAAAGAAAAATGGAAATGCAATTTCCTATCCAAAGCCTGTCATTTGTTATTGATCTAGAACAGTACCAATAGAAGAGAATATTTGTAGCTCAGAGTTGACCCTAGAACAGTGTTATCCAAACTTGCCAACCTTAAAATGTGTGAACCTCAACTCCCAGAATTCCCTTGGCTGGCATGCTGGCTGGGGAATTCTGGGAGTTGAAGTTCACACATGTTGAGGTGGCCAAGTCTGGAAAAAAAAACCCTGATGTATAGGGTTGGGAAGTAACTAGTGGTGGGATTCAGTCAGTTCAGGCCGGTTTGGGTGAATTGGTTGTTAAATTGCTGGCTGGCCCCTCCCTGCCCCACCCCTTCCAGGAGTCCCCATGTGCCCCATTTTGCTCCCAGGTAAGTGCAGGGAGGCCTACTAGGCCCAAAATGGGGCACGGAGGGGAGCGCCCCCTGCGGCCCATTTTTGCTCCAAGGAGGGTGCAGGAGGCTGAGTGCTGCATGTCATACCCCCTGGCCACACCCACCATGGCCACACCCACTCAGCTGGTCATTAGGGCAGAGTATCAGTTGTTAAATTATTTGAATCCCACCACTGGAAGTAACAATTCCTTCTTCCCCCTCTTGGCAACCTGATTTTTGTTCCTATTGGATCTGTAAAACTGGTTCCTTAAAATCAAAGGTTCTCATTTTGTATTGTCTGTGCACATGTGTTTTATATACATACATTTTTAATGTAGTTAAATGTGCACTGCTATTCTTTTTCGTTGAGTATCCACTCCCCTATCTCATTAGCTGTGCCAGCAAACATGTCATCATTCTCTAGAAAGTTAGTTTTGTACAAGAAAGGTGGCTGGGGACCATTTCCCTCTTTTTTGCATTGTATAAGTCAAGGTGCCCTGGGTATTGGAGAGCCATGCTTAATTAAGAAAACTACTCTGCTTTGTTAGAATTTGGGCAGATGTGGTTAGTTATTAATTGTGGGTAAACAAGACTTTGCAAGGTATTTGCTGACTCTAAGAAAGAGAGGACGGCTGCTTCTGATGCTTTTAATGAGGCATTGCTCTGGTGGCGTACTTGATGGTGCAATCTGGATTTTGTAAGTTAATGCCAGCTTTCTGCCATAGATACTAACAGTTCCTTGTCCCCATAAAGCAGCTCATTTGTGTGCTGGATGCCACAATCGGAGTCATCAGAGGCAAGAGCCTGAAAAGAAATGGCTTATCCTTTAAACAAATCTTGACAGTGATGAATTGCCCTCTGTAATCTGGGACTGTTGAAGATAGACCCATCAAGGAGCAAATGATGTCCTCATTTCACAGTTCAGATGGCGCAGTAGGTGGACTGTCCCTCGGACTCAAAAACACAGAAGCAAACAAATCTCTGGGGGACAAGGTGGACAATGAGCCCATTTAGAACTTGCCTATAGTTACAGACAGTGAGATATTTGTCTTAGGCTGACGGTTTGGGTTATCTGCAAAGGGAAGCAAATGCTGTGGCTTGAAGGCATCATGGGTGGTCTACCAGGAAAAAAAATTCCTTAAATTGTATGTCCTCGTTGCATTTAAATGATTAATGGGATATATCTATGATGGTGAACCTATGGCACACAGCACCCTCTCTGATGGCACGGGAGCTGTTGCCCCAGTTCAGCTCCGCCTCACATGTGCGTGCGCCTCCTGCTGGCCAGCTGGTTTTTGGGTCTCTGCCGTGCATGTGTAGGGGCAGGGGCACGTGTGTGTGGGCTTCATGCGCATATGCAAGGGGACAGGACATGCATGTGTGGGATACGTGCGCACATGCATGCAGGGTGCATGTGCATTTGTGGGGAGCGCACGCAGGGGCCGTGCACGCATTGCATTTTGGGGGTTCGGGTATGCATGCACAGTCCAGAAAAGGTTAGCCATCACTGGGATATAGGGGTTATTTATTTATTTATTGGTTTGATTTATATGCCGCCCTTCTCCAGAGACATTATAATGCGTTAAGCAATAGCCTTCATACTTTTGTATAGATCTGCTTACTAGAGCTTTTGGCCCCCCCAAGCGGTGTTCTTTTTTATACAAAGTTAGCTTATTGCCCCCACAATCCGGGTCCTCATTTTACGTACCTCAAAAGGATGGAAGGCTGAGTCAACCTTGAGCCTGGTGAGATTTGAACTTGCAGTAATTGGAGGCAGCTGGGTGCTACTTAATAGCACTTTAGTCTGCTGCGCCACCAAGCTCTTAAACTGTGGTGTCCTTGGTGTTGTATGAGCTTGGTTGTTTTCCTGCAGACATTCCATTACCCAATTAGGTAACATCATCAGTGCTAGTAGAGAGTGGTGTTTGTTCTCATTGTTTATATTAGTAGTTTGTCCTGTCAGTGTCGGTAGGAGTAGTTTTAGTGGTTTCTTGATTGAAAAACTTGTACAAATGGTGACACTATACCTCTTGTTTATCTTGAAATGATACTTGTACCTCTAGTTCAGTTTTCTCCACTGTTGTGCTTACCAACATGAGATCGATGATCACCTTCAATTCCCTTCTGTGTAACTGCCCATTTTTTGTTTCTTCTGATGTTTAGAGTTTGGAAACTTTCAATTCAGGGAGGGAAAAAAAAAAACAACCCAGGCCCTATCACTGCTATTGCTTTCATTTCTTAGCTGTATTCAGTCCCCATATATGCCCTATCTGTATTCTTAGGAAAACAAACAAACAATGGAGGCAGCCAGTATCTAATTCTGCGCAGACAGGTAGACTTAACTGCCCAAAGGGGGGAAAAATAAATGGAAGCCAGGCTAGTAAAAAGCAAATTGAGTCACTAAAAAGGAGGGTGAGAAATGAACTCACCTGTCTGTCTTTGGGCAAATGACTCAGCTCAGCCATTTTGTGAAAGCTCTCCAATGGGCTATCAAAATTCCATTTTTTTTCCCCGTCATTCCCCAAAACTATAGTCTACAGAAATTACTTTGGCTGCTCCCCCCCGCCCCCCCAGATTTTCTCACTCTGTTCCCTGAAGTTTCTTTAAAAAAAAAAAAGATGATGGGATCAAACTCGGTATGGTTTGTAGTCAGTGAGATTTTTACTCTGCCTCTTCTTACTTAAATATGAATTCAGATAACACAGGTTATGTATTGACTTACGACCTCAATTGGAACCAGAATTTCTGTTGCTAAGCAAAGTGATTGTTCAATGAATCATGCCTGATTTTTCAAGCCCTTTTGCCGTTATTTGTATGTAGCATTGAAGCTAGATGCCATGTTTGTAACTATTCATTTCTTTGGGTTTTCCTCAATTAATTGCGCAATGCTTACATTTTAAAGTTGTTGAACAAATCACTGCAATTGTTAAGTGCATCGCATGGTTGTTAAGTGAGTGGTGCAGTGGCTTAGAGGTGGAGCTCTCGCTTCACAATCAGGAGGCTGTGAGTTCGATCCTAGGTAGAGGCAGTTATTTCTCTCTCTGGGTACGATGAGAATTTATCTGAAAAACAAAATGCACAGGTACAGTATAGGTGGTACCTCGCTCAGTAGTAGTAACTGTGAGAGGGATCTTGGAGTCCTAGTGGACAATCACTTAAATATGAGCCAGCAATGTGCTGCAGCTGCCAAAAAAGCCAACATAGTTCTAGACTGCAATAATAGAGGGATAGAATCAAGATCACATGGTGTGAATACCACTTTATCATGCCTTGGTAAGGCCACACTTGGAATATTGCATCCAGTTTTGGTCGCCACAATGTAAAAAAGATGTTGAGACTCTAGAAAGAGTACAGAGAAGAGCAACAAAGATGATTAGGGGACTGGAGACTAAAACATATAAAGAACAGTTACTGTAACTTGGTTCCTCTAGTTTGATGAAAAGAAGGACTAGGGGTGACATGATAGCAATGTTCCAATATCTCAGGGGTGGGCCAATTTGAAGAGGCAGTCAAGCTATTCTCCAAAGCACCTGAGGGCAGGACAAGAAGCAATTAATCAATGGTAAAACTTGCCTCCAGAAGTTGTGAATGCTCTAACACTGGAAATTTTTAACAAGATGTTGGATAACCATGTGTCTGACATGGTATAGGGCATCCTGCCTAAGCAGGATGATGGACTAGAAGACCTCCAAGGTCCCTTCCAACACTGTTATTCTATATTCAACATCTCTCTACAAAAATCTGGCCAACTAACGATCAATGGAAATGAGTGAGAGATAAGAAAGGCATTCAAGGTGGGTTGGGTTTAGAACTTTTGTGGGCCTAGAGGGACTCATAACTTATGACACATTTGACTCCTCCCTTGGGCTCAGTCTGCAATATCTTGTTGCAAAGACATAGCTTGGGTGAACTCCTGTAGATGTGGATGCTCTTTATCCTGAGTTATTCTGGTTCATTTAGGTCGGAAGAATCTGCTACACTATGTGAGAACAATCTAAATAGAGTCATTCTTAGCCATACAAGTTAATGCCAATATTTGTCACTAAATTACAATCCTATGATGGCTCGAAAATACAATCCTAGGATGGAAGGAAAGGGCATTTAAAGTAGAGTTAGTATGAAATTATGAATTTATAGAATGTTCCTAATAGCCTTTCCAGGAATAGAGCAGAACAGAGCAGAGTTTCTCAACCTTAACAACTTGAAGATCTGTGAACACCAAGTCCCAGAATTCTTCAGCCAACAGCCTGTCCAGATTAAGAAACATTGACGTAGGGGCACCAATTTATTTGACCTCATTTATCAGTTGAATAAAATAAAATAATCTTAGTATTTCTTTTTGGAAAGGAAGAATTGTTATTGCTTGCTTCCATGGGAGCTGACTTTGTTGAAATGGTATTAGCACATTGTCTGGCAACTAGATGTTATTTGGTTGAGATGGCAGCTAAATATTTTCAAATGGCATTTGGCCATGTTAATTGTTGCCATGAAGGAATAAACATTTGTGGGAAATTACCTCAAAATTGAAATTGTATCAGCTAAGGTCCAGTACCCAAATTTGTGTTTGTAACACAACATCAGGCATATACAGTATGTGTGAAATCCTTACGTATCTCTTCATAGCATGTAAAATCCATTCAAAATTCAGTGAATAAAATCTAACCTAAAAACCAGGGGTGAAATTCAAAATTTTTCCCTACCGGTTCTGTGAGCATGGCTTGGTGGGTGTGGCAGGGGAAGAATACTGCAAAATCTCCATTTCCACCTCACTCTGAGGCCAGCCAGAGGTGGTATTTGCCGGCTCTCTGAACTACTCAAAATTTCCGCTACCGGTTCTCCAGAACCTGTTAGAACCTGCTGAATTTCATCCCTGATCAAAACCTTCCAAATAAAGTTTTGATCCTTTGACAGAGTTAAGGAAATATTCACCTAGCTTGCTTGCATTTATATCAAAGTTTTTCTTATTTAGTTTCTAAATGGAGTAGGTAGCAGTTACAAAGAATGTGTCCCTTGGCAGTACAGGAGTGTTCTGATCCCATACTATTTTCAATCTAATGAGACGATTGCATTGGTTTTAAGACAGAAATTCTCTGAGGCTGAATTGCCAATTAAAGAGACTCCTAACAAACTTTTGAACAGCTCTGATTGAATGGGTGTAAGATTTGTTAATTAAGCAAGGCCACAGTCCCATGAACTGAGCATGAATGCACAACCCACTTCTTAATGGAAAGGTATAGGATTGTGGTTCCCTTAGTGGGTTATTTTGCTATAGAAATGGCATTCATGTGATGTCCAGTTATATACTAATGACTTACAAATTATCAATATATGAACAATTTTGCATTTACTAAGGATAGACAGTCTTCTTCTTCTTCTTCTTCTTCTTCTTCTTCTTCTTCTTCTTCTTCTTCTTCTTCTTCTTCTTCTTCTTCTTCTTCTTCTTCTTCTTCTCCTCCTCCTCCTCCTCCTCCTCCTCCTCCTCCTCCTCCTCCTCCTCCTCCTCCTCCTCCTCCTCCTTCTGCCATATCCATCATCGGACGTTGGCAACAGATAAGGATAGACAGTAGCAAAGAATATTTTTTTATGATGGAAGTATAATGAATAATGTTACTTTAAAATCTCCTTCCACCCCTCCTCCTTCCTCTCCCACTCCCCTCTCTTTCCCATTCCCCTGCCCTCCCCATCCTGGAGAAGTGAGGTTGCAGAAAAAAGCAAGCAAACTTGATAATATGATATTCTAGGAGGAGGAACTCATAGGCAGCATGCTCTCTCTCTCTCTCTCTCTCTCTCTCTCTCTCTCTCTCTCTCTCTCTCTCTCTCTCTCTCTCTCTCTCTCTCTCTCTCTCTCTCTCTCTCTCTCTCTCTCTCTCTGTGTGTGTGTGAGATAGTACATAGAAGCTATGTAATTATATTCAAATATATAATTATCACACACATGCATAATTAAGCCTACAAATCTCGGCTGGTATCAAAGCCATGTGATAAAATAAAGTTGACATTGAGGCAAGTTTGACATACACAGCCACAACTATGCTGCTTCCTTGGCATGATTTGGAAGCAATTTGTCACGGCCTTCTGGGGAGGGGGGTCCCCCAACTTCATGCTTTATCCATGGAAGTTCCAGATGGTCCCTCAGCCAGATCCTAACAAGAGCTGATCCTGTCTAGCTTTCCAGATCAGACGAAGTTACTTAGTTGTTTTATCAGTGAAACATGCGTATAAGAAGACATAGCCAGGGCAAGCAGAATAGCCATCTATTTTCTTGACCCTTAGACTAAGCAAGCAGGGCAGGGATGTCCTCCAGGTATAGTCAAGATTTTTTTAAAAAAATTAGATTTATATGCAAGATGGCAACCATGCTGATGCACTATAAACCCATAAATCCATAAAATCATGTTTGTTTGTTTTTTATGTGAGGAAACTTTTTCATTGGAAATATTGAACCAGACATATTTGTCATGAATGAAGGCAAATATACGTTTCCTAGTATCATGTTAATTAAAAGACGCTTGCTCCTGGGGAGGAAAGCTATGGCAAAGTTAGCATATTAAAAAGCAGAGACATCATCCTGCCAACAAAAGTGCATATAGTCAAAGCTATGGTTTTCCCAGTTGCAATGTATGTCTCTGCTCTTTAGAAGGCCAGATCCTGAAGATGAAACTCAAATACTTTGGCCACCTAATGAAAAGGAAGGACTCACTGGAGAAGAGCCTAATGCTGGGAACGATTGAGGGCAAAAGAAGATGGGGATGGCAGAGAACAAGGTGGCTGGATGGAGTCACTGAAGCAGTAGGTGTGAACTTAAATGTTCTCCAGGGGATGGTAGAAGACAGGAAAGCCTGGAGAAAAGTTGTCCATGGGGTTGTGATTGGTCGGACACGACTTTGCAACTAACAACAACAAGGATCATGTTACATTCTGGTAGATAGATGTTCCCTGAGGATGGGCTCCAGCAAGAGTCTGAAAGCTCGGAAGACTAAATTTCTAAACTAAACAGTCCCAGTGACTGACCTAGATTAGATCCTGCAGACATATTTGTCTCCGTTGCTCATCAAGATTAGACAATTATATTTTCCCTTTGATTGGGTATGTTTTATACTACCCTAAAATATCCAACCAGGCTGATAGTTAATGTTAACATATTACCTTCTTCCTGTCTCAGTGATGCCAATTTAATATCTATGGATGAGATTTGTACTAATGCATCACCATAGCAACAGGACTATGAGACTAGCACCTGAGAACAGGTGTGATTCACCACAGGTGAGCAAGTAAGTATTTGCAGGCATGTTAGAAATAATTCAGAGGCTTTGGAAAGTCAATAATTCTGGCATTGATACAGCTTAGAAGCTTTTTTTTAAAAAAAAAAATCTGTTTCCCTTTTTTTTTTCTGTTCCTTTACCAGGAAAGCAGGAGTTTCCAAAGAATCTGAGAAGCAGAGATAGACTCAGTAGATGAGAACAGAGAAAATTGCATCTTTTAATTGAACTCACTGCCAGTTTCCATCTTGGAAATTGGAATTCCCTGACCAAGATGAAAGAAATTCCTCTGTTGGTGTAATTAACACCCATTGGGTCTATAGAGCTACTACCCCCTACCCCGGCTAATAATAAGCCCACTTGAATGTGGACATATCAAAGCAAACTTTCAGTACAATGGCTGAATAATATATACGTCTTGCCCCAGGAAAAGAAAAAAAAAAAGAGTGAGAGAAAGAGAAAGACAATGTCAACAAGCATGAGAATTTGGCAATGTCTTTCTATTGTTAATAGCTTGGCTGTAGTTTTCCGCTGAAGTGATTATTTTATGACAAAAACAATTGTGTTGATTCAGAAACATGATGATTTTGTGTTACCAGTGGCTTGTATTATCTGGTTCCAAGCATTATCAAGTTCTATACAAGATACATTTTGGTATTTATCTAGTGTACTATATGATTGAATCTGCATTTCTACTGATCCGTCATTCTGTTATTTAATGGGAAGAGCATGGCAGGGTATTTTAACTATGAACTTTCTAGTTCAATGGTCATTATTATTTGATTTAGTTGATTTTCAGGAACAATGTTCCCGATATTTCTGTTTTCACTGTGTACAGACAATGTACAGTCTGCTTCTAATTTCTTTGCATCCCGAAGCAAGCTACAAAAGATAGTTATTTTATATTTTTGACAGAGAGGAGATGCAGTGTAAGGCAACAATCTCCAATCTGGCACCCCAAAGGCATTTTAACGGACAGTGATATACACGTATTTTTGGAGTATAAGACGCACCGGAGTATAAGACGCACCTTAGTTTTTGGGGAGGAAAATAGGGGGAAAAATTCTGCCTACCAGGTATCCATCTGGTTAGCGTCCTTAGTCTAGTCAGCTTCAGCACATTAGTTTGCTAGTTTTGAGCACGTGCGTGCTCACACACGCTGGGTTGGGGATAAAAAACAGCTTCTGAAGCACAGCTGATCGTCGGAGACAGAAGCAATGAGAAAAGCAGGCGAAGCATGGAAGATCATTTCACTCACTGGCGCCTCGTTAGGGCTGAAAAAAAGCTTCGAAAAAGCTACATTCGGAGTGTAAGACGCACCCAAATTTTCAGCCTCTTTTGGGGGGAGGGAGTGTGTCTTATACACCAAAAAATACAGTAAGCAACAGGAAAGGGAGCAATAGAAATTAAATAGACTTTAATTTTAATAACCACTGTGTTATTTTAATAAATACTTCAAACATTTCTCATTTTATTGGACATATTTTTGCCTTTCAACAGATATTTTAACAATGTCTCATTAAAACTGATTTTTATGAAAAAAATAATAACACAACCAAAAAGCTGCACAAAAATGAACAGAGATAAAGTAACATTACCTTTAATCACATATCCTAGTTTCAGCATTGTATGACTATATGCACTGGGTGTTTAGTATGTTATTTTAGTTTGTCGTTGTTGTTAGTTGCGTCCAATAAATATTGTGGATCATAAGTATTTAAAATGACTTTGTGGACATTGTTCTTGGTCTATCTAGCTGTGGGAAGAAATAAACCATGTAGTTCAGTTCCAAGCTGGGAGAAAGATACTGGAAACATGGAGGCTGACTGGAAAGATGATTTAATGATGAAGCAAGTAAGTTGAGGGATACCTGTAGAATACATTGAGAGAAAGGGAGAGAATTAGTAGAGAAAAATCAAAAGATTTTCCAAATCAGAAATTAGTTTTGCTAGTTTATATTTGTACTAGTTAGTAGCAAAAGCATTAGAAACAGTGGTGGTATTCAGCTAGTTCTACCCAGCTTGGGCGAACCGGTAGTGGCAGCTGTGGGAGGCTCCACCCACCCACCCGGATGTCATCACATCCCGTTTTTGACAATCTCTGCACGCACGGAAAGCATACGTGCTCACATTTGTGAACCGGTAGCGAAAGTAAGTGAATACCACCCCTGTAAAAGTATCCATAGGCTAAAGGGAATAAAAGAAAGAAAGAAAGAAAGAAAGAAAGAAAGAAAGAAAGAAAGAAAGAAAGAAAGAAAGAAAGAAAGAAAGAAAGAAAGAAAGAAAGAAAGAAAGAAAGAAAGAAAGATGGGGGAGGGAGGGAAAGAGAGAGAAAGAAAGAGAGAAGAGAAAAGTACTCCACAACAGACGTCTGTATCCATTTTTCTTTAATCACTTGTCTAACTGTTCATTTGTCTCCTATGCATCATGGAAAAGTTAACTCTTCTCTATGGTTTATGTCAGTGTTTCTCAACCTCTACAATTTTAAAATGCGTGGACTTCAACTCCCAGAATTTCCCAGCCACTATACCAGCTGGGGAATCCTGGGAGTTGAAGTCCACACATTTTAAAGTTGCAGAGGTTAAGAAACACTGTTTTATGTAATACGATATAGCCCTCGGATGCTCTGCTTTGCCAGATTTCTTCACTCCAGCTCTTAAAGCGAAAATCCAAGTGGATCTTGTTCCATTTCCACTGACTTAATCCAGATCGGATTTACTGATCAAGGATTTCATTTACAGTCTTCCCAGTTCTAATCCAAACCACTGCAATGATATCGAAGCACTTAGATATGTGTTATGCAGAAAGAAGTTCAAATGTTGTGGTCAAATAGCTATGCATGATCTAGAACACTGATTCTTAAACTGAGGGTAATTTGGGCATATCCTGCAACAATTTGTAGTGAGTTGAGGATCCAGTTTGGGGCTGCTGCAGCTGCAGACATTTCTGCAAACCAATAGAATTCATTTGGGGTTTGTGTGTGTGTGTGTGATGGGGGGAATAAATGACATTAGAATAATAGACTTGGAAAGAGGGCAGTTGATTCAAACAATTTAAGAAGCATTGCTGCAGAGCAATTTTAGAATTCCAAAAAAACAGCTATCTTGGTTTTCTTCATGTTGCATCAATAGGTCAAAGCTGAAGAATAAGATAGTGATATTTAATTAAAATGACACAGCTATATTCGAGATAGGCAGTAAAGAACTTCCTTAATCATTGTTCATCTGGTTGAGCATCCTACATCCTAGCAGCTCAGTTCCAGGTCATGAAGAGTGATCCGTCTAAGATATTATCAGAAATGTGTGCTTGGAGACACCCAAATGAACATCTTTGTTTACCTAATAGCTATTTGCTTCCTGCTACCAATGCAAACAAATCATGGGAGATGTTTGTGCGGGGAAAACAAACGAAGTTAATTTCTAGTCTTTGTGGTTTCCTGCTGAATTTTTAATTATTGTTGCCCATCAACAGTGTTTGTTGCCATAGTCCTTTCCTGCACTATTTCTTTCTTTCTTTCTTTCTTTCTTTCTTTCTTTCTTTCTTTCTTTCTTTCTTTCTTTCTTTCTTTCTTTCTTTCTTTCTTTCTTTCTTTCTTTCTTTCTTTATTATTGCACTGTAGAGGCTGAGCAAATACAGAGAGAAGAACATGTGGCATTTGCTGTAACTGTCGCATACCCAGGGAGCCTGGTTATTTATCTTATTTAGCCTCAATTTTGTTATCTCCAATTCCTCCAAAATTTAAACCTTGTAGTTTTTGAACATGAAATGACATGGGACTATAACCACGACTTACAAACTTCCCAATATAAATGGAGATCAGCATTATAAAATATTTATTTGAATGTAAAATGGTCTAATCTGTCAAGGAGATTCTGATCCAGCCCAGATACAGCAAAGTACAGCATTTGCTACCCTCTCTTCATAAGGCAATGGAGATTCAAGAAACTTGTATATAAAATCAGAATGTGTTTTGCAAATGTTGCAAATGAAAACTTGTACATTAAGTCAGCGGTTTCTGACCTTACGGGGTCCACAAACTGGCAATAGCAGCGGTGGGAAGGATGGATTTGCACATGTGTGTGCGCTTCTGCAAATAGAGTTTTGTGCAAAGACTATTTATTTTATTTAGCTTATATGCCACCCTATCTCCAACAGACTCAGGGCGACTCACAACAATAAAATCCACAATAATCATTGTACAAAATTAAAATACCTAATTAACGAGATAAAAGTTTAAAAAAACCCATATAAAACCCCATCAGTCCAGGCTGGGGGACTTGAATAACCAAGTTTTTAATTTGCGGCGGAAGGTGCGAAGGTCAGGGGCCAACCAGAGCCCCAAGGGGAGTTGATTCCAGAGGGTGGGCACGCCCACAGAGAAGGCTCTACCCCTGGAGGCTGCCAGCCGACATTGTCTAGCCAACGGCACCCTGAACACATCCTCCCTATGGGTGCGAATCAGGTGATGGGATGTTGTTGCTGGCTGCAGGTGGTCTGCCAAATATCCTGGGCCTAAGCCTTGTAGGGCTTTTTGGGCCATCACCAGCACCATAAATGGTGCCACCATTTATGCTGATCTATAGGAGCATAAACCTATATGGTGAAGGCAGACTAATTCTGCCATTCAATAGGATTAAGCCACTCAACAGTTCTTGTCCTATCCTTGGGTACTACAGAGAATAAATCACACTTTGGCAGTTCTTCCAGTATTGGATACTTGCTACTGTGTTCCTCCTTAGCCTTGTTTCTTCGGGTTAAATATATCACTTTTTTTTTTTACCATTGTCACTATTGCTTCTTTTCCCTTTAATATTCACCCATACAGTTTTGGCAGGATTTTCACTCTTGGTATCGCAAATTTCCATAGTGGGGTAATAGCTCTTTATGTCTAATGGGATACACACACCTTTGTGGGAATCTGTTTCTTTTGTGAAAATGATGTCCTTCTACCCTGCTTCCCAGAAAATAAGACCCAACTGGAAAATAAGTCCTCGCATGATTTTTCAGGATGCTCGTAATATGAGCACTACGCCAAAAATAAGCCCCAGTTAAGATTGTCAGCCAGATGGATGCATTTAGTACCATATTTCCCTGAAAGTAAGACTAACTGGAAAATAAACCCCAATGCAAAAATTAATATAAGACCCGGTCTTATTTTCAAGGAAACACAGTAGTACTAATTTCCAATCATGATGTCCTTCCAGTATTATATTCCAATCCTGAGTTGCATCCCAATATGTTCCATTAATACTATTAAGGTTATATTTTCTCCCCTTTAGGTGGCTTCAAATTCTGCCTGTTCCCCTCCCCCTCATTTTGCACATTGATGTACAGAATAATATATCAATAAATGGTACTATTTTAAGTAGCTTTAAAGCCTAGAAGTAGAATTCTGCTTTGTATGCAGGAAGTCCCAAGGTTAGCCATTGGCATAGAGACTGGAAATGTCTCTTGGCAAGATTGTAGTGAAAAAAAATTTGGTCTGGCGGTTAAGCACATTGGCCTAGAAACTGGAAAACCATGATTTCTTGTCCTGCCGTAGGCATGAATTCAGTTGAGGGACTTGGGGCCAGTCACTCTTTTAGGAAGAAACTTTTAGGAAGAAACCAATGCTAAACTACTTTTTTTTAAATTCCAAGAAAACTCCATCCATGCAAGACTGACTTGAAAAGTGCACATACAGAGTTACCTGTAGTAAGATAGGCAGCCAATAAAATTTGATAAAATAAACAAATAAATACACACAGTTGGAATGCACACATATTTGATTGTGGATTCATTCATTCATTCAGCCAGCCAACCAGCCAGCCAGCTGTTTGTTTGTTTGTTTGTTGGTTGGTTGGTTGGTTGGTTGGTTGGTTTGTTCGTTCGTTCGTTCATTCATTCATTCATTCATTCATTCATTCATTCATTCATTTCCTATAGCCCCCCCCCCAACTCAACCAAGTGACTCTGATCAGTTTACAATTTTAAAATTATAAAAACATTAAAACAATTAAAAACATTAAAATATCCAGAAAATAAATCTTTGGTTCTAAACCAGAAAGTTAATTGGTGGCCCAGTGGTTCGAATGCACTAACTCACTGCTTACTCCAGGAGTTCAATCCTTCCGAAATCGGTAAAATGAGGACCCAGATTGTTGGGGACAATATACCCACTCTGTGAACTGCTTAGAGAGGTTTGTAAAGCACTGTAAAGCAGTATATAAGTCTAAGTGCTATTGCTATTGTGATCCCAAAGGTGCTTTTTCAAGAGGCAACTGGACTTGGTGGTTTTTCTTCGAAGACGTTTCGCTTCTCATCCAAAAAGCTTCTTCATTGCTATACCAAGATGGCTGTCTCTTATGAGCAAAAAAGTAAAAATAAAAATAATAATCCATGTATCTTTCCTTGGAGACTCAAAGGAGATTCATTCAGTTCTTTGAAAAAAAAAAAAAAGACAAGCTTGGAAAGAGTCAGTTTCAAAAAGGTACATTAAGTGTCTTAAAATGTTCATAGGAAGTAGCACTGGCCTCCATCTTCTGCTCTTCGTAGCCCATTTAGAATCCATCTATAAAATGCAAGAGCTTTGTTACTAAGATATATAGACTTTGCCCATCAGACTTACTTCTTAGGGTTTTTTTTATTATTATTTTTATGAAGAAGCTTCGGTTTTTGTCTCTCTGCCCTTATTTTCTCTGCATTATTTCATTATGCCTGTTGTTTAGAGATCCTAATATGATAGATGTTGCTCTCAGTATCCCTTTTTTGTACCTGACATAAGTATATTATCTGAGCAATTTCATATCGCCTGTTACTGTAAAACAGCCCCTTAGAGCTTTCTTTGAATTACAGCCATTACATAAACAGGGAACAGGGGAATCTCATTAGTAACAGGATGTCTCATTGCTAGCAGACAGAGCAATTTTTCCTACTGAAAAAAAAAAAAAAACCACCTGCCTAGGTCAAAATAGCTTTTTTCTCTAGGTCTTGAATGCATATTATATCAAGTTGAGGGATATCATATATTGATTCACTGGTCATTTGCAAGGAACAATTACTTCCTTCGTAACTGCAAGCTAGAGATTAAAATGTCCCATCATGAATTCTCTCGGAAATGAATTTAAATGTTTTACCCCAGTGGGTCCCTGATGGGATGAGAGCAAGCAGGAACAAAAGGGTTTTTTTTTTTTTTAATCCTTAGAGAAAAATCCACAACGTTGTGTGGTTTGCGTAACTATTCCAAGAAAGTGCAAGGACAAAGACTATTTTCTTCATAGATCCCAGAACTTCTGTAAGATCACCGACCTTTTTAAGGATACATTTTTAGAAAGTGTAATCCCATATATTCCAATTGTGCTTTGGCATATATATTTTAAAAAGTAAAATGAAACAGCAGTACAAATGTTAAATCTATGCATTATTGTGGATTGTTTAATGCTCCGAAACGCAAGATGTTAACTAAACAATTTCTCTTGGTCCATTAACCTCTCTTTTCAGCATCTCTTTGATATCTCTACTAGTAGGTCTTGGACCAAAGGGGGAGATATTGTTGAACTACAGCATTCAGCATTGCAGCATGGCTCTCTATGGACCATGCTGTCTTGATGTGCTGGGAAATGTAGCTCAAGAGCATCTGGAGAACTTCTGGCTCTCCATCTCTGTATTAAGAATATAGAAAGGTGAAATGATGTCTCATTAGCTGTAAGCAGTAACTATCCTCAACTAGTCTCTCAGAGGTACAAAACTGGACAAGCAGCTGCAGAATCAACCCATTGGATATGAAAACAGGAGGTTCTGGAAGTTGCAGTTGATCTAGAGGGTATCAAGTCATAGAAGTCCCAAAGGTACTTTTTCAGAAGGCAACTGGACTTTCTGGTTTTTCTTTGAAGACATTTCTCTTCTCATCGAAAAAGCTTCTTCAGCTCTGGGTTTTCTTTGCTTTTCCTTGAAGACATTTTGTTTCTCATCCAAGAAGTTTCTTCACTTCTGAGTGAAGAAGCTTCTTGGGTGAGAAACGAAACATCTTCAAGGAAAAACAAAGAAAGTCCAGTTGCCTTTTGAAAAAGCACCTTTGGGACAACCATGACCTGGATGACTAAGAATCTCCGTAGACAAGTCATAGAAAGTATAATATTCTAAGTAAATCTTCCTATAAGTTGACACCAGGATGGGAGTTACAATTCTGTAAAAGGCAATTTTGGACAGAGTCCCTCTGGTGAATGTAAAAATGTGAATTAATGAGCAGAGGCAAATGCCTTCTGAACTTGTGTCGCTGAACACTGCTTTCAACACTTTCCCTCCTAATCACCCAGGGTAAAAGATGATTACCCATGGGCTGGTGCTGCTTTTTTTTTTTTTTAATAAAAGCAGAAAGTTAATTTTATCCTCATTAGCTGGTAGCTTTTAATGAAGTGCTAGGGATTGGGTTTGCAATAGATGTGCCCTAGAAGAGTTCCTTCTTCTTAAACATAAATAACAATGTGCTGTTCCTTAATCATGGAGAAGGGAGATGCATGATGCACTTGCAAATTACTAGAGCCTGGCTTTATAGCAAGAAAGAGCTCACTTCTGGCTGGAGGCCACACCTGGCCTTTGAGTTATATGCTGAGCATGCATTTCTGGAGAAAGCCAGCTTGGTGCAGTGATTAAGGAGTTGGATAAATTCCAGGGAGACCCATCCTTTAATTTACCCTTAGCCACAGATACTCACTGTGTGACTTTGGTCCAGCCACTTTATCTCTTATCTCCAACCTTTCTCACAAGGTTGTTATGAGAGAGAATGGGAGGAGAGAGATTGGGTATGCTACCTTGAGCTGCTCTAGGAAAGGCAGAATATAAATCTAACCAATAGAAAGAAAGAAATTCATGAAAATGAATGGAGCTAGACTAAAAGCAGAGGTAGGCAGAGTCCAGAGGAAGACCAAACCTGAGTTACCTATAATTCAACTTAAATCTTATTGATCCCATGTAGATTAGATTTACAGTAGAATTTATTTCTTCTGTAACATTTTGCAAGAGTTTTTGAAGGAATGGGAGGGACAGTCAAGGGTCAGATTGTTACAATTCCAATGACCACTGTACTGAGCTCAACTCCTTGGCTTCTGAGCTTTTACCTGGCTTTGGGATCTTCTTCCAAAACTAAAGATAAATGTTTCCCCCATCCAGTCCTGTCCAACTCTAGGGGGCAGTGCTAATTTATGTTTCCTAGCCATGGGTGCCAGAATTCTCCAAAGATGCTTCTGTGGCCCACATGACTATATACCAAGGTGCATGGAACACTGTTACCTTCCCACCGAAGATAATATGGTACCTATTTATCTACTTGCATTTGCATGCTTTAAAACTGCTAGATGGGCAGGAGCTGGGGCAAATAATGGGAGTGCACCCCGTTGCGCAGCATTTGGGTCTTGAACCTGTTCTGTCAGCTTTCCAGCTGACAAACTCAGCATCTTTAACCACTGAGCCGTTGCGTCCAAACTAAATGCAAGAAATTGCAAGAGGAATATAAAGAGCTTCACAGAGTATAGAATTCTATTGTGGAATCTGCAGAACTCAAACGTGAAGTAAGCTACAAATTTAAATGGCTTCAATAAAGGACAGAGAGGATTGCTAGAGGATTGGGCTATGAGCAGATACTGGGTTTGGCAGTAATTTGTTATTTCATGAATCACAGGCTGCTGGCCTTGAATGCATTTCCTAGGGACTAAACAAAAGGAATGCTGGCCCTCCTGTATGTGTTTGTGAGCTTCCTGGACGGAATTGGTGCTCGTTGGCCTGATCCAGCAGGCTGTTCTGAGTTCCTTATGCTCATTCCCTAACATTTTCCTCCATATGCTTGTATGTGTCCCTAGATTCTCCATATGTCCAATTTGTGGAAATGAATCAGGCTCCAAAATTATTTGGAATCCTGAAATAACCAGCCGGTGGTTTTGCAAAACTTACCGTTTATGTAAGATCCTTTTCAAGACCAGAATTTCTAAACCTTTACCTGAAAGTCCTACTTTTTACAAGGACAGTCCATTTATTTATTTGAAAAAAGTTTTTTTTTTAATTTTATTTCTTATAAACATATTGTAAATGTACATTCTCTTATTCATAATTACTCACACATATACATATATTTTCTAAAGAAAAAAATAGATATTTAAAATTATATTTGGGGTTGCTCTTCTACCCTTTCTTCTCCCTTATTTTACAACAATCCTTATTCTCCTTCTTCTCTCTTTCCCTTCCCTGCCTTCTTCTATCCTTTTTTACTTTTTTCTTTCCTCCTCTCCTTCCTCTTCTTTCCTTCCCCTTCCTTTCCCCTCCTTTCCCCCTTCTCTCCTATTCTTTTTCTCCTCCCTCCCTTTCTTCCTCTCCTTTTCCCTTTCTTCTGTTTCTCTCTCTCCTTCTCCCCTCCTATCTTACCCTCTACTCCTCTCTCCATTCTCTCTCCTTTCTTGTCCAATATTTCCCCTATTGGTATCTTTTATTTAAAAGATTTATATTGCTAGCCATCTTAAGCAATTTTGGGAGAGTCACAACAAGGAAACCAATAAATAAAACAGTAAAAACAGTAAACAACAAGTGAAAACCCAGTGCCTAAGTCATCCCCTTGGGAAGCCCACAACAGGTTGAGTTGCTCTCCTTCCATACCATCTATCTATATAATCCTATTCCAGTTTCTCAATAAGTGGTCAAGTTTTAAGGCCTTCTGAAAGATTAGAAAGGTGTGGGTCTGTCCAATTGCCAATGGGAAGGTGTCCCACAAGTAGACCAGCCCTGGAAAAGGAATCCTTCCAAAGCATGATTTCAGGGAGGAGACCATGGAGGAGTTTAGGAGCATGTCCAACCTAGCTGGAATATTTGCCTATCTAGTCGGATGGGCAAATATTCTTAAGAAAAGATATGTCCCACAAAAAACACATCCTGTGCCCTGTAAAGCTTTAAAGGTGATAATCAGCATCTTGAATTGCCCTGGGAGCCAGTGCAGCTCATACCATAATGGTGTAACATGGATGAGCTTATGGGCACCCAATACTGTGCAGGCCACTGCATTCTGGATCAGTTGTAAATTCTGAATGATGTTCAAGGGCAGACCCATCTAAAATGTATTGCAGCAATCCATTACATACCGATGACACTGCACCCCAAACTAATGGATGACCTTTCCTAGCAGTTTCACCTACTTGTTCAAAAGGAGAAGTGAAAGATTGAAGCCCTGAGGCACTCCACATTGGAAGAGCCTAGGGCTTGATCTCTCCTACAATATCAACTGGAACCAGCCATAGAGGAAGGAGGAGAACTAGTAACACAGTGCCTCCCACTTTCAATCCCCCAAAGCCAATCCAGAAGGACAACATGGATGATGGTATCAAAAGCCATTGAGAGGTGCAGGAAAGACAGAAATTCAGGAGAGCCAGCACTCTCATCCTTCACCCCAAGAGGAAACCAATAACATTTCAGCGTTGTGCTCCAGTCTGAATCCAGACCAAAAAGTGTCCAAATAATCCACTTCATCCAGGGCTGTGGTGGAATATAGTCTGGATTCCCAGGAGGGAGCAGGAGATAGCAAAGTTTGTGTGGGGGAAAAAGAGAGTTAAGACAGCTCCTCTCTAGAAGTTCTCATAATACATGCTTAATGATTCAAGTAGTTTTCTTTAGCCTGGCAAGATTCTTGTCTATAGGTCAGAGGTCTGGCAACCTTAAATATTCAAAGAGTCATTTGGACCATTTCCCACAGAAAAGAAAACACCGGGAGCTGCAAAACCTGGGTAGGGCGTGGCCAACTCGATATCACTCACTTCCACCAGTCACATGATCCCCTAACCATGCGTACCCAGCTGGTCATTAGGGCAGAGAACTAGTTGTTAAAAAACACCGGGAACCTCAAGATCCCTTCGACATATCTCTCTTTCCCCCCCTCACTCCCAATCTCTCTGTATCTCTCTATATCTCTCTTTTTCCCCCTCTCTCTGTATCTCTCTGCCCTGGCCGCTTCTCCATCCCCCGCTGTCGCCCTTACCTTCTCAGGCCAGGCGAGGAATGACTGGGAGGTGAGGGGTGAGGCCAGCCAGTGGTGGGATCACCTGACAGGAAGCCACAGCAGAGGGCCCCAAGAGCCACATGCGGCTCCGGAGCCACAGGTTGCTGACCTCTGCTATAGGTGAACAATAATGAAGAAACTACTCTGAAGTAACTTCTTGGAAACTACTCTGAAGTAACTTCTTGGTTCCTTGGGCCTGACACAACCACCCACTTCTCCCAAAAGAGAAGGAAATCTGTCAAACTTCATGCCAAAGGTTTGAGGGGAAAACCCCAATTTCCTCTGAAACTATACAGAGTCCATCAGGTGTCCATCAGACTGCCAAGTTTATGAAAATAACTTTGCGAGGGGAAAAAAAAGTCTTTGGGTCAGTAAATTATTGTAATACAGTAAAACGAACAGACATTTTATGATCCGTTACCCAAACCGTACATCATGTTTCTTGCTAAATAGCAATACATAAAGATAGCCGTTTGCATTATTTATTTCCACCAATCAGAAACATTGCATTGATAAATTTGATTTATGGAGGAAAATTTGAGCAATGAAGTTATATGCCTTCTTCCTTAAAAAAGTGTAGAAAGGCACTTCTGCAACTGGGCCTGATTAAAAATAATTGACAACCATTTTGTGACCTCTCATGCTAAAGCCAAGTCATGGGCTGTGTTCTGAATTTAATTAAAACGCTTACAGATGAACGAGCAACATGGAAGCTAGAATTTCAGCTCAGCAGAAACGGGGACACTAATTACATCAGTAGCCAATGACCTCCGAGTGTCTTAGATAGATTATCAGCCATTAAAATGGTTGTAGAAGTACATAAAACTATGCAGTTATTATGAAAAAAAACAAGTGTATTTTCTCCCTCCCACCCGCCCTCTCTCTCTCGCACACACAATTTTTTTTTCTCTCTTTCTCACTCTCTTTGTTTTTATTTCCCTTTTTTTGGCTAATCAAGACTAAAATAGGGAAGATACCTGTACATGTTTAAAACAGCATCTCAGATGTTCACATTTTTTCATGAATGGGATAATAAGAAAATGGCATAAATATTTCAATATTCCAAGGATTTGTCAAATCAACTGTATGCACCAGTGGTGGGTTGCCCCCAGTTCAGACCGGTTCTCAAGAACCGGTAGTAAAACCGGCGGGAGGCCCCGCCCACTGCCCCGGATGTCATCATCAGCTATCTGCACATGCGCAGAAGCTTCTGAGCATGCGCAGAAGCAAGGACCTGTATACATCACAGCAGCATAATCCTTATTTTACCAACTGTTTTGAGTAAAAAAACCAACTACTAAAGCAAATACTTTGCCAAGTATAACTGAATTTATCTTAAACGTTAGTCTTCACCTCCAGTTCCTTTTCCCTGAATTATGTAAAAGCATTTGACGGAATGGCTAATATAAGCCCCCAGGAGACCTATGGCTGACATTGTCCCTTTCTTGGTTAAGTTCTTCCTCAAGTCAGTTTTAGATGGAGCTAGAAAACTAAGAACTGTGTGGAGGCCATTCAGATAGTTGAGACTGTTCTCAAGTTGCAAATTACTTCATTATACACCTCTGTTCTTTGCAGAGATTAAAGCTTTCTTTTGCATGGCAAGACATTTCAAACATAAGATGCTAGGTGAAAATCCTCCCACATTCTTCTTCTGCTTTCTATTAAAAAAAGCCTGACCATTAACTAGAAATAATAAAGAAAGAACACTGCAGTCTGCTACAACAGTTCCACGGAGGTGCAAAATTGTTATAAGGATATAGCAGAAATGAGAGAAAGTGCGCGCGCAAGAGAGATTGTACATAGGTTGTTCAATTAAGGTACCATTCTTGCTTCAGTGTCACATTCTATCACAATACTGCAGATGAAGCTGTGGAATATTATTCCCCTTGTGAACATTTTTTAAAGTGTAGTGGAGACATAGACTTTCGGGAGAGATAAGTATCATATTTTTCGGAGTATAAGACGCCCTTTTTTTCCCTCCTAAAAGAAGCTGAAAATTTGGGTGGGTTTTATACTCCGAATGTAGCTTTTTCGAAGCTTTTTTCAGCCCTAACGAGGCGTTAGCAACGCTAGCGAGTGAAGCCATCTCCGTGCTAAGCTTTTATGAACATCCTTTTGACCTGATCCTTCAGGATAAGAGCTATAGATCAGGGGTGTCAAATTGGCAGCCCACGGGCTGGATGCGTCATATGCAAGCCACACCTAACCCAGTGCCGTGAAGGGGAAAAAAAATGCCACACTATGTTCCATGAGTTTGACACCGCTGCTGTAGATGCTTCTCCATCCAATTCAGCAGGAGTCTCTGATCTGGGGGAGATTGGTCTCTCCGATGGGATGATGGTTACATATTCTTAAGTCATTTGCACACAGGGATTATTGCAATAATAAAATAAATATTATGGCCTACAATAAAATATTATGGTATGGACTGCTTATGTTCAGGATGCTTCATTATTTGCCCCTCCCATTTTCAGGGTTTTTTTTTGTTTGTTTGTTTCAGACCAATTTCTATTGTTCTGTTCTGAGGGAGAGAGGATTCTTCTCAACATTATCATTATTTTTTGATAAAAATAAATAAATGGCTGCTTTAAGGAGTTAATCTTGTTAAAGCAGCTGTGTCCATTTGGAGGCTCTCAGCAAAATCTTTAAAGAAATGCTAGGTTTTACATCTATGTAATCCAGAATGTTTCTTATGAATCATTTTCAAAACATACATAGGTTTTGATGAGGCATTTTGTCCTTCCTTCCTTCTTTCTTTCCCTCCCTCCCTCTTTCTCTCCTTCTTTTCTTTCTCCTTTCACCCACTTCTTCCTTCCTTCCTTCCTTCCTTCCTCCCTCCCTCCCTCCCTTCCTTCTTCCCTCTCTCTTTCCCTCCCTCCCTCTTTCCCTCCCTCCTTCTTTCCCTTCCCCTTTCTCCCACTTCTTCTTTCCTTCCTTTCCTCCCTCCCTCCTTCCCTCCCTCCCCTTTTCCCTTCCTCTTTCTCTCACTTCTTCCTTCCTTCCTTTCTCCCTCTTTCCCTTCCCCTTTCCCTTTCTCCCACTTCTTCCTTCCTTTCCTCCCTCCCTCTTTCCCTCCCTCCTTCTTTTCCTTCCACTTTCTCCCACTTCTACCTTCCTTCCTTCCCTCCCTCCCTCTTTCTCTCCCTCCTTCTTTCTCTTTCCCTCCCCCTTTCTCCCATATCTTCTTTCCTTCCCTCCCTCCCTCTTTCCCTTCCTCCCTCTTTCCTTTCCCCTTTCTCCCACTTCTTCCTTCCTTCCTTCCCTTCCTCCATCTTTCCCTCTCTCCCTCTTTCCCTTCCCCTTTCTCCCACTTCTTCCTGCCTTCCTTTCCTTTCCTTTCCTTTCCTTTCCTTTCCTTTCCTTTCCTTTCCTTTCCTTTCCGTTCTTCATTTTTCCATTCTTTTCAAAATTCATGTACACAAGGTTAACAATGTCACTTCCATCCACATGACCATTGGCACTCTCAGTACAAACCAAAACAAAAATGGCTGAAGCAGGATTTACCTTGGCAGAATCCACACGGATTTTCTTACAGTAGTCTTGCTCCTCTCTGTGCTGGGTTATTTTTTCTTGGTTACATTTTCTACCCATGGCCTGGAACAGCCATTAAGCCAACTGGCCTATAATTTCCCAAATCTCCCCTGGGTCTCTTTTGGAAAATTTGTGACTCGTTAACTACCTTCCAGTCATCTGCAACTGAGCTACTTACAGTGAATGCCCAACAGGCAGTTAGTTACATATTTGACACTCTAAACAATAAAGTGGTTTGTAGAATTTATCTAAAGTTAGAATTGACTTGACAGATAGTGATATGATTCAGACCCTATGGCGCTCTCTGTAGTTGTTTGGTCTGATTCGTCAGAAATGAAAGATTGTTTCAAAGCAGACCTTCAGGGGAAAAAGGTGCAGATATATATATATCTACATATATATACATAAAGATATATATATATCAGTAATTCAGTAATATATACATACATACATACATACATACATACGTATGTATGTATGTATGTATGTATGTATATATATATATTTCAGTAATATTACTGAAATGTATTTCACACATTTCAGTAATATAATCTGGAAGACTGTATGTCCAGGGGAAGGAATATGTCTTCCTTTCCTTCTCATATCCAACTCACAGACAGCCACAGGAGATTAAATGAATATATGCTCATTAGGAAGAAATTTGATGAGAATTTTAGTATGATAAAACTCATAATAAAATACAAGAAACCCTGGTTTAAGCTATTGCTGGATTATGAATTATTTTCCTCCTGGGCCATTCTGTTCTCAAAAAAAAAAAAATGTTTAGACTGTGATTTGGGGTTTCTTTTTCCTCCCTCATTCAATAAATTTTAAAAAATGGTATTGCTGACTGAATATTTTAAAATTATCCGGAGTGCAAATGTCTTAATATTGAAATATATCTTGAGTACAGAGATAAAACAAGAAACCTTTTATATATATACATTCTTTTTTTTCTTTCCTGAAATCTGAAAGAGACAGAATTATTTTTTAAAAAACACATCTTAAACAGTGATAGAAATTACATTCACACGAGATAAGGTTGATTATGACAAATTTCTTGCAAGTGAAAAGATAAGAAAAGAAAAAGGCAGCAGAAAGGAAGCAGAGAGCAATAAAACTTAAGGGATCGTGTACTATAAAAGGGGCAGAATTGTTGTTATAAGCCCCAGATGGAATGGAAATGATTTAAGGAGGAAAAAATACCCCATGGTTACTAGTTTGTCAAAGGCAGTGTTTCTCAACCATGGCAACTTTAAGATGTGTTGACTTCGACACCCAGGATTCCCCAGCCAGAAATTCTGGAAGTTGAAGTCCACATATTTGTTGCCTTGGCTTAGAAATGCTCATCAAAGGCAGTGGTACACCTTGCCCTGCATTTCTATTGCTTTCATAGCCATAAGAAGAATTATACAGAAGAATTGTTGAGTCTGTCATCTGCATCTCTATAACTGTCTGGTTTGGTTCTGCAACCCAACAAGATAGACACAGACTTCAGAGGATAATTAGAACTGCATAAAAAACAATTGCTGCCAACCTGCCTTCCATGGAGGACCTGTATACTGCACGAGTCAAAAAGAGGGCTGTGAAAATATTTACAGATTACAGATATTTATCCTGGACATAAATTGTTTCAACTCCTACCCTCAAAACGACGCTATAGAGCACTGAACACCAGAACAACTAGACACAGGAACAGTTTTTTTCCCAAACGCCATCACTCTGCTAAACAAATAAATCCCTCAACATTGTCAAACTATTTACTAAGTCTGCACTACTATTAATCTTGTCATCGTTCCTATCATCCATCTCCTCCCACTTATGACTGTATGACTGTAACCTTGTTGCTGGTATCCTTACAATTTATTGATTGACTGTTTCTTAATATGATTTGATTGCTTATTTGTACCCTATGACTATCATTAAGTATTGTACCTTATAATTCTTGATGAACATATCTTTTCTTTTATGTACACTGAGAGCGTATGCACCAAAGACAAATTTCTTGTGTGTCCAATCACACTTGGCCAATAAAAAATTCTATTCTATTCTATTCTATTCTATTCTATTCTATTCTATTCTATTCTATTCTATTCTATTCTATTCTATTCTATTCTATTCTATTCTATTCTATTCTATAGAATTACCAACAACATTCACATGACCCTTTCCAAAGCCAAATCCCATTAGGGCTGCTCTCTATATTCATTGCATAGCCAAAAAGTCCAAGAAGTCATGTTGTGAAGGCTAAGAAGGTATCTATTTTCACCAAATGAGTTTACCGACTTTGCTATCCTCTTTGGATCTCAATCTTTGCTCAGGAGGCTGTACAGTTGCGTTAGATTGGAAGATCATGGCTTGACACATATCCCACAATGTAATTCAGAATAACCCGGTCTTCCGGGTGCGCTTCAAGGTGTTGGTGACCACCTTTAAAGTGCGCCATGGCTTAGGGCCTGGGTATTTGCGAGACCGCCTTCTGCCGCCAATAGCCTCCCACTGGCCAGTATGCTCGCACAGAGAGGGCCTCCTCCGGGTGCCGTCAGCCAGACAATGTTGGCTGGCGATCCCCAGGGAGAGAGCCTTCTCTGTGGCAGCACCCGCCCTCTGGAATGATCTACCCCCGGAGATACGCAGGATATCAGACCTCCGGACTTTTCGTCGGGCCCTTAAAACCCACTTGTTTCATCTAGCTGGGCTGGCTTGATCCCATCCTCTGTTTTAAATTGGAATTGATTTTAAATTGGACTGTTTTAATTGTCGGCCGAAAATATTTAATATTTTTTAATTGTTTTAATTTTTGTATATCATGTTTTATTCTGGCTGTTCACCGCGCTGAGTCCACAAGGAGAAGGGCGGTTTATAAATTGAAATAAATAAATAAATAAATAAATAAATAAATAAATAAATAAATAAATAAATAAATAAATAAATAAATAAATAAATAAATAAATAAATAAATAAACAGAATAACAAAGTTGGAAGGGACCTTGGAGGTCTGCAATAGTTGTGAATATCAAGACCTTAGGAGGTATTCTAAGGTATTCTAACCCCTTGCTCAAGCAAGAGACACTATACCCTTTTAGACAAGTGGTTATCCAGTCCCTTCTTAAAAGGCTCCAGTGTTAGAGCACCCACAACTTCTGAAGGCAAATTGTTCCATTGGTTGATGGTTCTTACTGTCAGAAAATTTCTCCTTAGTTATAGGTTGCTTCTCTCTTTGTTCAGTTTCTATCCTTTGCTTCTTGCTTTGCCTTCTGGTGCTTTGGAAAATAGGTTGACCCCTTGCCCTCTTTTTTGTGGCAACCCTCCCCCCCAATATTGTCACACTGTCTCCCCTAGTTTTTCTTTTCACTAGACCAGACATATCCAATTCCTGCAAACATTTTTCATATGTTTTAGACTTCAGCCCTGTAATCATTTTTGTTGCTCTTCTCTGCACTTTTTCCAGAATCTCAACGTATTTTTTTATATTGTGGTGACCAAAATTGGATGCAGTATTCCAAGTGTGATCTTATCAAGCTGTAATATCACTTTTCACATAAAACATATAAAGAACGGTTGCAGGAACTGGGTATGTATAGTCTGATGAAAAGAAGGACTAGGGGTGACATGATAGCAGTGTTCCAATATCTCAGGGGCTGCCACAAAGAAGAGGGAGCCAAGCTATTCTCCAAAGCACCTGAGGGCAGGACAAGAAGCAATGGGTGGAAACTCATCAAGGAGAGAAGCAACCTAGAACTAAGGAGAAATTTCATGACAGTTAGAACAATTAATCAATGGTAAAACTTGTCTCCAGAGGTTGTGAATTCTCCAACACTGGAAGTTTTTAAGAAGAGATTGGATAACCATTTGTCAGAAGTGGTGTAAAATTTCCTGCCTAAGCAGGGAGTTTATTTATTTATTATTTATTAGTTCAATTTATATGCCGCCCTTCTCCGGAGACTCAGGCCAGCTTACAATGCATTAAGCAATAGCCTTCATATTTTTGTAGGGCTTCCCCCCCTCCCCCCCAGTGGTGTTCTTTTTTATACAAAGTCAGCTTATTACCCCCACAATCTGGGTCCTCATTTTACCTACCTTGAAAGGATGGAAGGCTGAGTCAAGCTTGAGCCTGGTGAGATTCAAACTTGCAGTAATTGCAGGCAGCTGGTGCTAGTTAACAGCACTTTAGTCTGCTGCGTCACCAAGGCTCTTGGGGTAGAAGACCTCCAGGGTTCCTTCCAACTCTGTTATTCTATTTCTGTTTCTCGTGATCTTGATTCTATCCCTTTTGTTTACAGCTTGGTAAACATATTGGGCTGTTGTAAAAGGAGATGCTAGCAAAGCTAACTGCTTGTTCATCTGTTGTGCTTTATATCTTGCACAGTGGGAAGAGGTGCTGAAGTCAGTCAGTCTGTCTATTTCTATCTATCTATCTATCTATCTATCTATCTATCTATCTATCTATCATCTATCTATCTATCTATCTATCTATCTATCTATCTATCTGAGTTAGAAGACCTATTATCACCTGCAAAGTTTCTTGATTGGATTGTTTGTTGCTAAGTTATTGAGTTAAAAAGTCTATGTATCATTATGAGCATTGTCTAACCACAATGGTTTCCATTTCCTGCATAAAGATTCAGATGCACACCAATAGTCATATATTGTTTTATATCTTATCAAAAGGACCGAAACTAGCCAACTGGTTTACAAAACACAGGATGAGTTTGGGCAACTAGAAATCAGACCATCTGTTTCATTGGCTGTGCTCACATGTTGGGAAACTATCAAAACCAATTTAAGGCTATGAGAAACCCCTAGAAAAAAATTAATCAGCCCATCCAAAAATCCCAGAGCTTTCTTTAAACTTCCCTTTGAGGAGACATGGTAGATGCCATTTAAGGATAGGAAGTCTCATTTGTTCGTTTGTAAATTAATTTTCATATCTCTTTAAATTCTTTGGAATTGTTTCTTAATAGATACTGCCAAATTTGCCGGTGGGCAAAATTGAATGGCAAATCCACTCCCCAGTTTGTAGAAATTAGAAACCAAGAATTATGTTCCTGGAATCAGTGTAATTGTGCATGCTCACATTTATCCATCTGTCCACTAACTGGAACTGGAAAATGTTGGTTCCTGGAAGCTAAACTCTAAGGAATTGCTACCTAATCTCAGATCTTAAAATCAAGAGGAGGGTTAAAGTCATACTCCCCATACAATATAGCAAATATTTTGTGAAAATCACTTAGTTTAAATAACAGAATAATAATAATTGTAAGAATGAAATCAGGAGATGGAAACTAACAAAAACAGGGAGAAGCAACTGAGGTCTTAGTGAGTGGGCAAGGAAAAAAGATTTGCCTCCGGAAGGCTGTGAATGCTCTAACCCTAGAGGTTTTAAAGAAGAGATTTGAAAACCATTTGTCTGAAATGGTATAGGGTTTCCTGCCTGAGCAGGAGGTTGGACTAGAAGACCTCCAAGGTCCCTTCCAACTCTGTTATTCTATTAAAGTTGGAAAAATAAGAGATTCTAAGTGGATAGAAGGATTGTGCCTGATCAGACCAACATTCTGTCCACTCCAACTTTGTCTCTGGGATGCCAATAAAAGACTGAGAATTTGTGTTATTTACCTCTTCATTGCTTGTTCTATACACAAATTGGCTGTGAAGAAATCCCAACCTTCCAGAACAAATTCTGGGGAAAGCAAGTGAATCAAACTCATTGTGTTTGTGCAAGCTTTTCCATTGGGGAACAGAAACAGTAGAGTACTCTCATATAGATGCAAGGAAAATAAAGAGAACAGAGATTAGTGCCTCAGATGATTAATAATTAAAGTTGTATTACAATCTATAGCCCAATGCAAAGATAAGAACAAAAAAAGGAAATACTACAGAGGATATGGCTGCAAGAATCAATAGTACATCACTGCAACACATCGACCCTAAATAATTCTTGACTCATGAGATAGCCCTTCCTTCTAACAACACATTGCTTCCTCATTGTAATAGCCATCGTCAACCTTGGCGATTAACAGAGTAATCACTAGAAAATTAACTTCCAAGTATTACTGTATTTGACATTAAATGGAGGAGATCTGCCTAGCCGTGCCAGCACTATTGGCCAGGGGTGTCAAACTCAATTTCATTGAGGGCCCCCCTCAGGGCTGTGGTTGACCTTAGGGGGCTGGGTGGGCATGGCCGGCTGTGTGGATGTGGCTGACTGGGTGGGTGCAGCCAGCTTGACGCCACTCACTGGGCATGACTGACTGGATGGGCATGGCCGAGTGTGTGGGCATGGCCATCTTGACGCCACTCCCCAAACTTCTGGCATGTTTCCTCTTCACACTGGGTAGGCCAGGCCGAAGCCACATTGGATAGACTGGGCCAAAGCAACATGGTCTATATTTTCCAGGACGGCCCTGTGGGCCAGATCTGACCTCATCGCAGGCCGAATTCGGCCCACCAACCTTGAGTTTGACACCCCTGCTATAGGCCTAATCATTTGCTGGCAAAATGCAAATTTACAAATTGCAGAACAGAAAAACCTGTTCTTCTCAAAACCAAAATCTCAAGGGTGGGAGCACCCCACTGTATCTTTCCTGCAGAACTCATGCACAGTCTTCCCAAGTGAAACGCATGCTGAGTCTTTTCAACCAAAAGCAGCTTGATCATTTCTGAAAGGTTCCAAGATAAGCAGCTGGCCAAAATGCTGCTTCAAATCAAAATGCTCAAACGGTTTGGTGGACATTTGAGTAAGTCTAAATAGAAAGATCCTGAAGGGAGAGTCTTGCCAAGTTTTTGCTTGGTTAATCCAACTGCAGAATGTTATCCCATCTGATCAAGAAAGGCTGCTCCATTGAATGAAGTCTTGAGGCTACTAATGTGCCTGAGTATTTGTGACCATCTGCGGAAAGACAATAGTTCTGAGTTCTACTTGGTTGGTCTATTCTCTCAGCCAGAGATTTAGGGCAAGCAGTCATGTCCTTATCTTTGCACCACATGTCCTGTCCTGTTTCCAACTAGAATGACTACATGGGGAACAGATTTCATACAGAAGAGCTTGTATAAGTCTAGCTTGGGTATTGCTTAAATTTGAAGACAACTCCTTGATTTAAAAAAAAAATAGTTCAAAGAGAGAAAGAAAGAAAGAGAGAGAGAGAGAGAGAGAGAGAGAGAGAGAGAGAGAGAGAAGTGGAGGTGGAGGTGGAGGTGGAGGTGGAGATGGAAAGAGAGAGAGAGGGAGGGAGGGAGAGGGAGAAAGATCACCCGGAATATTTTACTAATTATGGGAATATAGCCATTTTATTATAGAAGATCTGAAGAAGAATTTGAATCATCCTTTCTGAGGACCGTAACTTCTGAGAAGCCTTTAATGATGGAAGGAACTGATTAAGAACAAAATACACAACTTTGAGAAACTTTTAACCTCATTGTTCAAATTCACCTTGTTACCACTTACACCGAGTTCTAAAACTGAACACTTTATTTAGCACAGCTGATAAGAAATTGCTTCCAAAATAAGAGGAAAATTCCCTCTGAGTAAATGAGTGTTTTTGATAAATAAAATAAATAAAATAAATTGTAATAGCAAATACTTAAGCCCTGGACAGAAACAAAATCCCATCATTTATACATAAAATATTAGATTTTCTTCTTACCTAGTTTGTCAAATGTCCATCAGATTTCATTTAGCATCTTTTCAGTATCATAGAGATATAAAAGGAACAACGAATGGAATATTTTCAAGGAGTTTTAGAGTTGTGTCAGAGCAGTACCTCTTCCCAGCAGAAAAGTAAAAGTCTGAATAAAATTGTGTACCAGTGTTGTGGTAGAAATATCAAGGGAGATGGAAGCAATTGAGAATCAGAGCTACAGGCTGCTATGAATGATTATGTAAAACTGGAATTTTCACCAGAATGTGAAATGCATCCTTCCCACTATGGTCAACAGTTCTCAACAAAATATTACCTCCATTTCCTGTGTTGTCATTCCCCATGATCATTAAATGACAGTGCAATCTCCCACAATTATTTCAAATGAGCGCATTTAGTGTTGAAAGCAAAATGATGAGGTTTGTTTCGTGATCCCATGAGTAATTAACTCTGCACTGGTATGATTGACTGCACACAGTATTACTAGCATGTGCTGTTCTGACTGTTTCTGGGAAGTGGAAATGTCCTAAGGTGAAACATAATTATGACTATGTGGAGTTTTTAAAAATAAAATTGCATTCGTATAGATGGGATGTACAAAAGAGTGGTGCGGTGGCCTAGAGGTGGAGCTCTCACCTCACAATCAGGAGACTGTGAGTTTGATCCCAGATAGAAGCAGATATTTCTCTCTCTGGGCACAATGAGAATGTATCTGCTGAACTAAGCTCCGCATTGGCAACAGGAAGGGCATCCGGCCATTAAAACACTCTGCTAGCTCCATTCAGTTGCCCAGACTCCACCCCGCAAGGGATTATTTATTTATTTATTTATTTTATTTATTTATTGAATTTCTATACCGCCCTTCTCCCAAAGGACTCAGGGCGATGCACAGAATAGGATTTCATATACATATAATATTTTTTTTATTTTTTTTTATAAACAGTAAGTAATAAATTGAGTCAACTTAGTGTATCTGCTAAGACCTTGGCATAGAATTTGGATGTTTATGCTAGCCCTGCTTGTTGAAACAGAAAGGTTCAGATCTGGATGATGATGATGATGATGATGATGATGATTAGGTTGTTATATGATGATGATGATGATGATGATGATGATGATGATGATGATAGATTGGATGTACAAAATTTAACAGGATGTTTTTGAAACACAGTTGCATTGCATGGCATGGCATGGCATGGCATAGCATAGCATAACATGAGTCAGAAGGGACCTTGGAGTCTTCTACTCCAAACACCTGCTTAGGCAGTAAATCCTACACCACTTCAGACAGATGGTTATCCAATCTCTTCTTAAAAACTTCCAGTGTTGGAGCATTCACAATCTCTGGAGGCAAATTGTTCCCCTGATTAATTGTTCGAACTGTCAGGAAATTTCTCCTTAGTTCTAGGTTGCTTCTCTATTAGTTTCCACCCATTGCTTCTTGTCCTACCCTCAGGTGCTTTTGAGAATAGCTCAAATATTCATACTGTATATTTGAGGGTTTTTAAAAGCCAGTTCACAATGTCACAAGTGGCTTAAATGGCTTACAATACTTCATTCTCTATGAAAATTAGATTTCATGGTTATTCCTATTATGACACAGAATTAATTAAAGCAAGCCAAAAGATAGATCATTAAATATATCTTAATCTGTAGAATATCCAGATAAATGCTATCCACTAATGCTTTGGCTGTTGAACCAAATGAATGGTAGATTTGGTGATTCACACCTTTTTACCTTGCCTTAGATATGATAATAAAACAATGAATCATGGATTGCTTTAAAATTAAATTACTGGCATCGTAATTTAAGTAATGTTGTGTTTCTGGGAGAACCCAGAAATATACTATTTGCATATCTAAGTTATAAATTAAACTTATGTTTAATACATAATCTGGAAGAATTTTGTGGAAAAGAGCAACATATATTTATTGGAAAGCATGTTTGCTAGGAGATAAAAGATATTATTAGTAACTCATAGCCCATTCTAAAATTAGTTACATTCCACAGTAACCCTGCTATTTGTTGAAAAGCTAACATTTCAGGTATAGCATTATAACTCTCAAACTTAGAGAACGTATAAATCCCAAATGCAAAGAATTTCTTCAGCCAAAATTCCATTCTGTCATGAAATTGTTCTCATCCTCATATTTCCAACCCTTTGACTACCACCACCACACAAAAACCACAGCTATGAATTGTGTGTGGAAATTTTCAATCATCCAGGTCATAGTTGTCTCAAAGGTGCTTTTTCAAAAGGCAACTGGGCTGCGAGAAAGAAGAGGGAGTCAAGCTATTCTCCAAAGCACCTGAGGGTAGAACAAGAAGCAACGGGTGGAAACTAATCAAGGAGAGAAGCAACTTAGAACTAAGGAGAAATTTCCTGACAGTTAGAACAATTAATCAGTGGAACAACTTGTCTCCAGTGGTTGTAAATGCTCCAACACTCGAAGTTTTAAAGAAGAGATTGGATAACCATTTGTCTGAAATGGTGTAGGGTTTCCTGCCTAAGCAGGGGGTTGGACTAGAAGACCTCCAAGATCCCTTCCAATTCTGTTATTCTGTTTTAATAGTAATGCTCAGTATTTCCACTGCAATATAGTGCTTTTCCCAATTTTGTGTCTGGTTTTTAACGGAAGTTTCCATTACCCTGAATTGGATATTTTAGTCAGAATATAACATTACAATCACAATAGGGCAGGGCTGTCAAACTCAAGGCCCAGGGGACGGATCCGGCCCACAGGGTATTTAAATCTGGCCCATGGGTGTGAAGGACTGGCCTGCTGTGCTTCTGCCAGTGAAAATGGGCTCCCGAGCTCCATATTCAGCTGCCATGGCCTCTTGCAAGCCTCTGCCAGAAAACAGGTTCCCGAGCTCCGTTCACTCGTAGAGGGTTGAAGGAGGCCATGGCAGCTGAATATGGAGCTCGGGAGCCCATTTTCATTGGCAGAGCACTCAGGCCACCACAGGTGTCCCCACTCCTGGCCACTCCCACCCCGGCCCTCCAAGGTCAAATACAACCCTGATGCCACCCTCAATGAAATCAAGTTTTACATCCCTGATATAGGGTTTCCTGCCTAAGCAGAAGGTTGGACTAGAAGATCTCAAAGTCCCTTCCAACTCTTCTCTTCTCTTCTCTTCTCTTCTCTTCTCTTCTCTTCTCTCCTCTCCTCTCCTCTCCTCTCCTCTCCTCTCCTCTCCTTTATTCTTCCTTGAGGAAGAAGAAAATGTTTTGCTTCTCATCGAAGAAGCTTTTTCAGTTCTGAGACTCAAGAATTTTCAGTCGGGGAGAGTGCTAACAACCATATGACTGCATCTGATTCTTCCAACTCCTCCACTCCCCTATAAATCAGAACTAATCCTTCCATCACCTCACCATCCTGCCAGAACCTATGAAGCTTCTTGAATGAGAAGCAAAATGTTTCCTCCTCAAGGGAGAAAAACAGTCCAGTTGCCTTGTGAAAAAACACCTTTGAGACTGTTGTGAATTCTGGCACAGCGCAAGACTACAAAGTGGTTTGGCTGAGCATGCTTTGTTCATCCAACATCAGAGCAACCTGGAGCGTGTGTTTTCAATTTTGTGTGCGAATGTGAACATCTCATGCACGACTTATATCCGTAATATGAAATTATGTTCCTCCGCTTCCAACTTAAGAGTTCCTCAGGGATACCTTTGCTTGCCAACCCCTCCTATTTTCCTAGCAACCCCTACATTTCTCACTCCTCGGCATCGGAAAATCTCTTTTTTCATACAAGATTATCTTCCTTCCCCCCTCCTTTCTGTGTTTGCAGCTCTACCGAAATGAATACAGCTCTGAGTTAAAACGTTAGCAAAGTAATAACTTCATATGAAAAGTACCGTGCGTGGAATCTGGGAAATCACTGTCACCACAAAATTGACAAACTGTGCAATTGAGAAAGCATGAGCTGGCATCTAATGGCTACATACACTGAAAACCAATCTTTATTTATTCAGTGCTGGAACAGCAGCTTTAATGCACAGCCGTTTATACTGTTTTCTTCATATCAGATTGTTATTTCGCTTCCAGTTTTAACTTATGGCTAGGCAGTTGCTTGTTACAGTAAACCGTAATTCATGCGCATTACATTTTTCTTTCCTCTACACTTTATTCAAAACCCACTGATTATCAGAGGTTTATCAATCATTTCCCTTGATTGTTTTATTCTCTCTATTATTATAAATAGGGATGGATGGATTTGCCTTGTTCCAATGAACTGAATTCAGTCTGTTCAAATTCTTGTTCAGAATTCTGCTGACTCTTCCCTTGGTTGATAACATTTTATCAAATGTAAAGTTTATAAAATTTGGGGCATTCTTGCATGGTTTTTAGTTGATATAATTTTCTTCCTAGGACGTGCTAGCACAACACAACACAAAATATATTGATAATATCAGAGCATTGTGACATAACATCATGATTGGGGCAGAAAATATGTAACCGGAAGTGTTGGTCAAATACAACAGTGTGTATAGCATGGCTGGCTCAGGAATTCTGGGAGTTGAAGCCCACAAGTCATAAAAGGAACATCGTTTCCCACCCCTGTTATAATTCTGCAACCGTCTATGACAGAGGTCTTCAAACTTGGCAGCTTTAAGACTTGTGGACTTCAACTTCCAGCATAGCTGGCTGGAGAATTCTGGGAGTTGAAGCCCACAAGTCTTAAAACTGCCAAGTTTGAATACCTCTGCTCTATGGGCTTCACAAATGAATAAGGAAAGTATATGAATAAGGTTTCTTTCAATGGTAGCATTATCTTTTCTGTGAGAGGTACTGCTCAAATACAGTCACTCAACATGTATTTTTTAATTCCATTTTTTGTGTGTGGGTGTGTTGGCTAAAATGAACTTTTTTAAAAAAGAATACTGTTTCTTTATTTGGCGAAATCTTAATTTTCTCAACCCTGTTTCATTCACTTTATCTTTACCATTTTCCTTTTCTGTTTCTTGTTTCATAGCTTATACTTTTAATATGCTCTTAACCTTTTGGTGAATGTCTCTGAGAACCGGTGGAAGAAGGAATGAATATATATATATATATATATATATATATATATATATATATATATATATATATATATATATATATATATATATACATACACACATACACACATATACATATACATATACATATACATATACATATACATATACATATATATATATATATATATATATATATATATTAATATTTTTGCTGATAATACTATAAATAAAGGGAGGCTGTTATAGATCTATTTCGAGCTTATTTGCTCTCATCAGACAGTCATACCCTTACTGGGATTTGAACCTGGGCCGTCTGCCTTCAAATCCCAGTAAGGGTATGACTGTCTGATGAGAGCAAATAAGCTCGAAATAGATCTATAACAGCCTCCCTTTATTTATAGTATTATCAGCAAAAATATTAAAAACATAGAAAAATAGCTTGTCGACTATATGATACTGTCTGGATGGCCCATGAGATTGGGCTGAAAGGCAAAAATTGGAGATTTGTGATATCTCCTCCATTCGTGGTAATCCAGGATGACTTAATACAAAAAAAAAAAAACATACATACATACATACATACATACATACATACATACATACATGTAATATCAAAATGTACATCTGAAACAGCATTTTTGCACAGTAAAACTGTATTCACATATTTAGCTGCAGTGTTACCTGCACTTCTATCCAAGTTGCGTATCTGGATGTTTTAAAATCTCCAATTAGTCACCAATAAATATTTATGTATTGGAAACAAAACTACTTCCTTAGGTAAATGTTTTTTGCTAACTCCCTCTTGAAATACAGTCTTTTTTCTACAATGCTGCATAGCCAGCTATTTTTCCATATACTCTTTTTTTTTTTTTTACACAGTTGCCTTTACAGGTAACTACAAACAGTAGGAACAACCACAAATGCAACCTTAAGTTTGTGTATGCAATTCCCAGATCTATGTTTTTTTTTCTTTTTCATTTATGACATTTCTAACCCAGTTTCATTTTGATACATTTTTTGGAGAATGGAGGGGGTGAGTTTTCACCTGAAAACTCACGTCAACATTCACATCAGGTTATTCACCATCTTGATCTGCTGCTTTTTTATTTATTTAGTGCATGACATTTGCAGAAGTCACACAATCACAGATATGCAACACTAATAAAATGCATTATACATATAAACACAGATATAAGTTTAAGTAGAACATCAGAGGGATATGGATACCAATAAATGTCTCTGTCTGTCTGTCTGTCTGTCTGTCTGTCTGTCTATCTATCTATCTATCTATCTATCTATCTATCTATCATCTATCTAAACAAACAAATAATATGTGGATATTACAATATATATGAGATAAAATATTCTGTTAAGGTAAAGCCATGATAAAATCATCATAATATGGCGCCTTAGAGTCACAATAGGATAGATGTTATAATTTGATATCTAAGAAAGTTACCCATCTAATTGTTTCTGGGCTGGCTGTGATGAGATGATCCCAAGTGCCTTGAAATGTTCTAAAGACACATTCTCGAACTGTATGTGCTATTGTTTGTCCTGGGGAATCACAGTCATTTTGTGAATTCTCAGCCATTCCCAACTTTTTTTAAAAAAAGTTAATCTTTATTAATTATTTGCAAATAAAAAAAACATATAATGTAATTATCGAACAGATATGAGGTATATATAGGTACACAACACAACACATAAACACAGCCACATATAAAGACTAACCGGGAGTTGTATCGATCCCCCAGATACCTATTCATAGTTACATCCTGATAAATCTTTTTGTTCAAGATAACATTGACTATTTTAAATACCAAACACTATCTAATTATGACTAAGTATATATGTAATACTATATTGTTTACTCTATGTTTGTCCTCTTCTTTAATCATATATACCAGCCTTTCCCAACTTAAAGAATTTTGCCATTCTTCTAGCATGGCCTGACCTGATTCTATTTAGGTGACTCCATTTTTTTTTCTGGGGGAACTGATTCCTGGATATGCTGATGCGATGGTATGTAGCGAGGAGGCAGATCCCCAAAAGAAAAGGACTCTGCAGTCCAGAGGAGTAAGAAGCAACTCAGCCCAAATATTATGTGTGAGAAAAGGAGGATGAAGACAGTCCCTCCCTAATCGTTCACTGTTGAATGTATTGTGAAAGCCGATAGTAGAGTCCTCAGTCTGACAAGATTTCTATATCAGTCTATACTTGTGAAACACTAGAGAACTCCAATTCCCATGAGTCATTTTGATTCGGGGCATGACATCTGCTCAGATTAAAATCTGAAGAGCACCACAATGCCCTTGAAAACAGCTTGAAGAATGTTGTCCCAAAGGTGTTTTTTTCAAGAGGCAACTGAACTTTCTAGTTTTTCTTTGAAGACATTTGGCTGAAGAAGCTTCTTGGATGAGAAGCAAAACGTCTTCAAAGAAAAACCAGAAAGTCCAGTTGCCTCTTGAAAAAAGCACCTTTGGGACAACCATGATCTAGATGACTGAGAATCTCCATAGACACTTGAAGAAGGTTGCTGCAAGATGTTAACCAAATGCCATGGATAATTGTGCATGACCTCTTTCTGTTTTATTAGTGGCCCATCTCCAGAATTCCAGAGTTTCAGATCAGAAGTTGAGAAAACATCATTGCTTTTTGGCAAAAATGCTGTGAAATGCAGTCACGTGACTGTAGGACAATGCAAACAGCCATAAATGTAGGCCGATTGGGGAGTGTCCATCATGTAATGTAACCTTTAAGATGCAACCATTGGAACTTTGGAACAGGGTAATACTGCATGTACCTTTGAGGGGGTCTAATGTAAATATGAACAGTCACTAAGAGACTGGTCATAAGTTGAGGCTACCTGTATGTCTCTCTTGTAGATGTTAACAAATGTGTACATTTAGTGTCTAATGTTTCCCCTCATTAATTAACATGAATAATGGAGATAGAAAGCAACAGACACCATCTAGCTGGGATTCAATGGAATATGAGAAGCTAAGATGGATGATAAATAATGTTGATTGTAGCAGCGATAGAAATAATAACTTTCAATCTCCATTTAGAAAGTTCAAATTCTCTAAAACCTATGCTCAAATTCAGCTTCTTTGGCAATATATTTGTAACAGGGAGTATTTTCCAACTGTCACATGGAAAGAGAGTTTTTTTCCTGTGTAATACAGATTTAAAAAAACACACATGTAAAATAAAACTCCAAAATCTGGCAGTAATGGTATTTTTTTTTTATGGCAACGTTGACGGTTTTGAAGAATTCATTTAAAATATTCTATTGGATGCCTCTGAAGGTCATAGAATTTTTTTAGAATGTAACTTAATTAAACAGATGCCATCAGAGCAAAACTAGAAATCGGTGTTTAAATGACCCTGGTCATTAATCCTATAAAAATCAATGTAATGTGCTATCTTCACTGGTGACTTCTGGTCATACTGTTATACCTGTGTATGATAGCTGACTCTCATGACAATGACTAAATGTCTGGCAACTGAGAATTTAAGAAGACTAAAGAGAAAACTAGAGAGATCAAAGGACAAACCATTAGTTAAGATTTTGTATTTTCACGGACAGCTGCAGCCAGAATGATTTAGATAATGCATAATGTTGGGGAGGGAATTCTCGGGGTTTAAGAACTAATAGAGTTCAGTCAGAATCACTGAGTCAAAAAGAATAATTTGGAGTAGGTAACCTATAGAGGAGTGCAATAAATAAAATATGATGGCCATAAAATTTAAATCAAGAGGGAAAGCTCATGTTTGCATCTCTAAAACATTATTGCTGCTAGGAGACAATTGTTTTGTCTGGAAATAATATTAACCCACTGCTTCAGATCAACAGCCATGCATTTATACACTCTATAAAGCAATTGCAGGAATTTTCAGTTAACCAAACTAGGAAACATTTATTAAATAATTAGCATATCATTGACTCCTATGAAATTCAAGAGCAGATTTCTCCACCCTAGAGGAAAAAAACCACCACTTTCCCCATAATATAAGGCACATTGAAGTAATAAAAAAAATTAAAAATCAAAGGACTTTCTTAGACACAATTCAAACATTGAGACAGACGGATGAGAAAGAGAGAGAGATGGCTGACAGATAGACAGAGATTCAGAGAGTCAGATAAAGAGAGAGAGACAGACAGACAGACTGGCTTAAGGTGCATGGCTCAAATTTGCCCAATTCCACAGTGCGAGACTTCTGTACATATTAAGACATTTCAGTTGAAATTTTTGTTAAGCAGTGTTTCAATAGAGCAAATGAAACAGTTCTCCTGAGCCTTGCCATCATGATTTTTTTGCAAATTAAGTACAAAGAAGAGAACAGATTGAAAAAGAAAAGAGATCAACACCTCCGACACCTATTTTCACTTTACATGATTTGCTTCAAACTTTCAAAAACTCCTAAGAAATCATTTCTTTCTAGGGAAACATAAGAGTAATCCCTTAGACCAGCAACAGCATACAAGTGTAAGGGCTCACTTTCATGTCCTGCCATACACAAAGATGGCTCTTGTGTGCCTTAAGTGCAGGTAAAAGAACTAAGTGGATCAAGAAAAACAGAAGTATACTAATATCTAAAAAAATAATAATAATGGAATAGAATCATTTGAGAAAGAATGATAAATGATAGAGGAAGGACAAAAATGTGAATGTGAAATGTGAATGACAACAATGAAAATAATGACAAAGAAACAGTGGCGGATAACAGTATAGTTAGCTTAACTTAACTACCGGTAAGTTGTGGTGAGTTGTCCCATCGTAAGTTGGCTGTGGAGAATTGTCCATGGCGAGTTGTCCCGCAGTGAGTTGGCTGAGAAGAGTTGGCCACAGTGAGTTGACTGTCCTAGATACAGTAATTTATATACATGTCTAGCAGTCTACCAGTTGACTGCTAGTCCCATGTCTACTTGCTCTTGGTCCTGAGGTCTTTGACACATGGAGATAAACTGTATTCTCCATGGGGTTACCATCAAGTTGAAGCAACTCTGATGGTTCTATGAATCTTCAAGGAAATCATGGTCAGCTATAGCAATAGCAGTTAGACTTATATACTGCTTCACAGTGTTTTACAACCCTTTCTAAGCATTTTACAGAATCAGCATATTACCCCTAACAATCTGGGTCTTCATTTTACCGACCTCGGAAGGATAGAAGGAGTCAACCTTAAGGTGCTTAGAATCAAACTCCTGGAATGAGCAATGAGTTATCCCTGCAGTGCTGCATTCTAATCACTGGGCCACCATGGCTCTTTACAACAGAGCTATCATCTATATATTATAGACTAAACATCCAGATTTACGGTAATTAAACCAATGAGAAAATAAAGAATTTTCTGGGAATGTGCTTTCTTTATTTTGACTAATTGGCTTTTTCCAAATTATTTTGGCATCTCATAGAAAAACCAATTGCTTAATGAAATATTAATAATTGCTATCCTGTTCCTATTAGTTAATTTTGGATTGCAGGGCTAGTATATTATTCCTGTTAAAAGTAGAATTCCTTTTACAGATTAAGTTCTCGTCTGAATATTAATATGTCAATTACCTTAATATTTTGCCTTTTGATAAATAAACTCTTAATTATTAGATTTGGTGTAAGTATTATATCAATAACTACAGCAGGTGCAATCAGTAATTAAAAAGGTAGTCAATTAGAGGTGCCAGTGCCTGCAGACCATTTAAAACCACCTAATGATGGTATCTTTAATTGAAAATTGAATTAATTTTCAATTTTGTTTTTTGAAAGAGGAAAGTATCACATGAGGTTCCTTTAAAAATACACTTGGTCACCTTAGAGAGAGAACCTGATATAAATATAAATTTTCTTCCATCTTCATTGTTATGCTCTCTACATTCTTCTACAATGGCAAAGTAAAACCAATACGCTAGATCAGAACTGCACTGCAAATGTGAATTTTAATAGATTTATTTGCATGTTAATAGGCAGCCTTCCACATGCGGTTTCACTATTCCAGGAACAGCTGCAATTGGTAAATGCCAAGCCCATTACAGAGGCAATATGACAGGCCTTAAACAACAACAAAAAATCATTCCCTTGCAAAGGACTGTGGTTAGGATTGGGGTCAATCTGTGACTCAGCCTTAAAAAGGTTAGCTAGCCCACATTTTAGTTACCCTTTGGAGTAGCATGCAGTGAACATCTAATCATTAGCATGCAGTGTTGCATACACTAGCATATAGAAAATACCTAATAGCAATAGCAATAGCATTTAGACTTATATTCCACCTCACAGTGTTTTACAGACCTTTTACAAGCTGAGTCGAACTTAAGCTGATCAGGATCGAACTCCTAGCAGTGGGCAGAGTTAGCCTGCAATACTGCACTCTACCACTGAGCCACCGTGGCTGTTATTAATCTTTAGGCTGAATATGTAAACATATAGGGGTGAAGACAAAGCTATGTTTGAGAAGTATAATTTATTTATTACTTATTTATTAATTTCCCACCATTATTATTCTTTTTATGAATAACTTGAGGTGGCAAACATACCTTCCTCCTCCTATTTCCCTCACAACAACAAACCTGTGAGGTGGTTGGGCTGAGAGAGAGAGAGAGGTACTGGCCCAAAATCACCCAGCTGGCTTTCATGCCTAAGGTGGGCCTAAAACTCATAGACTCCTGATGATTGGCTCAAAGTCACCCAATCAGCTTTCATGATTATGGTGGGAGTAGAACTCACAATCTCCCAGCCTGTTGCCTTAACCACTAGACCAAACTGGGACTAAATTGTCTAAATGCGCCGTGGTGGCCCAGTGGTTAGAGTGCAGCACTGCGGGCTACTTCTGGTGACTGCCAGCTGCCTGCAATTTGGCAGTTCAAATGTCACCAGGCTCAAGATTGATTCAGTCTTCCATCCTTCTGAAGTGGGTAAAATGAGGACCCAGATTGTTGGGGGCAATATGCTCCCTTTGTAACCTGCTTAGAAAGGGCTATAAAGCACTATAAAGCAGAATATAAGTCTAAGTGCTATTGCTAAATGTGGATTTTTTGCTTCTTGGAGAAGGGAGCAGAGCAGAAGGACTGACCTTGGAAGAAACCACTATCCTATTTCCCTGTCTCATTAGTAATCTAAGTAGGGTACAGAAAGATCAAGGTTGTTCCTCTGACATTCTCCCAAATGCATTCGAGTAGGGGGAGAATAATCCTGGAATTGGCCTAGCAAAAAGTCACAACCTTTTCTAGGTTGAATATTATGAACCCAGTAGCATTTAGATGCGATGGCTCCCCCTGTTAAGAATTCTTCCACCGAAGCCCCAGAGAACTGCTCTGCTGAATCTTTGATTTCAATCTTAAAAAAAAAAAAAAAAAAAACCTCTGGCCTTAAGTCTGATTTATACATTTTTATCAGCTTACAGAATTGTTTAAATGGGCCTACATAACCATACATATTCATTTTTGTGAACATAATATATGCATGTTTCTCCCTTTGCAAGCAATTTTCCTTTGTAGTCCATTTTTTGCTGATACTTCGCCTAATACAATCATTTTTCACACACTTTTCCACTCTAAACACATTCTCATCTTTAAATATATATATATATTAAGGTGCATTGCGAAGTTCAGAAAAATGTGATATTTATCTATTAGAGTGGTTTAAGTACACATGTAGATCAGGACAAGTTTGGGAAATGGGAAGTAGAAAAGATTGCATTAATATCTGTCAAGATGAGAATGGAGTTAAAATGGCCCAAATTCTGATCCTTCGTGGCTATGACTTCCTTCCTTCCTTCCTTCCTTCCTTCCTTCCTTCCTTCCTTCCTTCCTCCTTCCCTCCCCCCTCTGTATAACACCTTTATAATTAATATGACTTAAGAACAAGCAACAAAAAAGAAGGAAGGACATATCCTTCCTTCCATAGGAGGATAAAATAATGAAATATGTGTCTTATTCTTATTTTTCTTTCTTTTCTATTTTTCCTCGTTTTTTTCCTTTCTTTTATATATAAAAATGTACATTTGAATAAAACAAAGAATTCCTTTCAAGCTCTGAACAGTATTTATACCAAGGTATCTGGGCACTTTCACCTAGTAGTAATAGCATAGGTCAGTGATGGCTAACCTTTTTGCTGTCACATGCCAAAAATAGGGGGAGCGAGGAGGGGGTCATGCATGCATGTGCTCATACCCATAATTCAATGCTCCCCGTGCATGCACATGCAACCCTCCCCTTCCCGCTGCTTTTGGCACCCAACAGCAAAAAGGTTACTGGTGGGCCCGGTAGGCCCGTTTTTCACCCTCCTCAGGCACCAGAGGTTTTCTTGGAGCCTGGGGACAGTGAAAACAGCCTTCCCCATTCCCCCAGAGGCCCTCCAGAAGCTGGAAACAGCTTATTTCCCAACTTCCGGTGGGACCGCAAAGCCTGAAAATCAGCTGGCCGGCATGCAAATGCGCGCTGGAGCTGAGCTAGGGCAATGCTTGCATGCCCATAGATGTGCCACCTGTGGCACGCATGCCGTAAGTTTGCCATCTTGGGCATAGGTCATTGATGGTTAACTGGAGCATGCATGTGAAAACCAGCTGGCTGGCACGCATGCGCATGACAGAACCCAAAAGAACAGCTGGTGACGGCGTGCGTGCCCATAGAGAGGACTCTGTATGCCACCTCTGACACACGTGCCACAGATTCACCGTCATGGGCCTAGGTCAATAGGACTAGCCCATTTGATGTCCAAAACACTCACTTATTATGAAATTTGAGCAGGATTGGATCCTCTCGGAAGCCTAGGTGATTTCCAGTAGAAAGCTATCACAGAACTCACATCTCCTTCCTGTTCAAAGATTACCTCAGAATGTAGAAGAAAATAGATGAATCAGGTGCGCTGAAACTTAAAACGGATTTCAGGATATCACTGAAGAATCAAATTGTAAACTGCAGCTTTTATGGGCCTGTAACTGAGAACGCTACATTCCTGGCTCCTGAAGTTGATTGCCACTAACTACTATTCAGCACATAGCTGGTGTGAAAGAGATGGCAGTTTAGCATGTAATGCACATTAGAACAGATAAGGAATGCAATTTATAACTATAGCATCTAGGGGTGGTTTGCCAATGCAAATGGGGGTTAAACATCAGAGGGAATTTCTACCGCAGTCAGATTACAAGCAAGACATTAAGTCTTAGAGGCAGTTCAGACATTCAAGTGATAGAAAATGAGGATGAAATTTCTGAATGTATATTAGGTCAATGACTTCTCTTTCATTTTAAAGGTGGTCGCAGATACACATAGTAGAACATTAGCTTTCCCCCTCCCCCCTGAATATCTTTAATGTTGGGATAATTTGACAGTGCTGAAGTGTTATTTAACATAAAAGCCATTTATGGAAATCATTGTGGAAGGTAAACACTGCAACATGAAAATGAGTTTGTGTGCTCTGGGTTTGATGGTGCCAGAAGGGCTTAATGTTTTAAAAGCTACCGGCAAATATAATTATTTGCTTTTTGTTGATTAAGAAAGGGGGGAGAGTGGGGCTTTTTCCAAAGAACCACAACAATTCTCAGCAACATGATTTCAATTTGAAATTGCCTTTAGCCAGGACAATTGCTGGCAATCCCAAGCAGTGTGAGTAATTTAAATTTCAGCATCTACGTTGGGCTTCAAGCAGATAGGCGTTCCCCCTTCTGTGCCAGAAAAAGTCACCAATTGGCCGGGCCCAATCTACCATGCCTCTCGTCTTCTAATTAAATGAAATTTATTTTAATTCATTGGGGAAGGGGTTTCAAAGGTACCCCTTTTGCCACTGCTGTAGGTTGGTCAAGTTCATGAGCAATCAAGTGCATTAAGAAATGTGTGCGTGTGTGAAAATGTGTATCTGAGAGTGTGACAGATATAGATGTGGAGATGAGATTCAGATTCTCCTTCCTACTTCCCTGACTATTCCTCTTAGAGAGAATAATGTCGTGTGTGTGTGTGTGTGTGTGTGTGTGTCAAACTCGATTTCATTGAGGGCTGCATCAGGGTTGTGTTTGACCTTGGAGGGCCGAGGGGGCGTGGCCATGGTGTGTGTGACATGGGGTTCGTATCGGGGGCACCTAGGCAGTGATGAAATCCAATTTTTCTTACTACCAGTTCTGTGGAGGTGGCTTGGTGGGCGTGGTGTGGCTTGGTGGCCGTGGTGTGGTGGGTGTGGTAGAGAAGGATACTGCAAAATCTCCATTCCCACCCCACTCTGGCACCAGTCAGAGGTGGTATTTGCTGGTTCTCCGAATTACTCAAAATTTCCGCTACCAGTTCTCCAGAACCTGTCAGAACCTGCTGGATTTCACCCCTGCACTTAGGGTGGCCAAGTGCTAAGGCAGGACTTCCCTGAGACCCTCCCTCACTCTCATTATAATCTCCTTTTTTCCTCCCCTCTTCATTCTCCTTTCTTCTTCCTTCCCGTCTTTCCTTATTTTTCCTTCCTTGCTCTCTTCCCGTCTGTTTCTTTTTCTTTGTCTTTCCTCTTTCCCTTTCTCCTTTCCTTTTCCTTTTCCCTTTCCCTTTCTCCTTTCTCCTTTCCTGTCCCTTCTCACATACTTAAATGCAAAAGGGGAAACATTTCTCCATTTGTTTTGTTTTTAGTTTGTTTTGATAGCCCTCTGCCAGTGAAAACGGAGCTCGAGGAGGAGGCGCAAATGGCTGCCCCGAGCTCCATTTTTGTGAGCAGAAACATGGCGGACCAGTCCTTCACTGTTTCCACGTCAGCCCCGTGGGCCAGTTCTAAGCTCTCCACGGGCCAAATCCAGCCCACGGGCCTTGAGTCTGACACCCCTGTTGTAATGGAATGTAGTCTAAGCTTGCAGTTGGAAACACTTCTTTCCAAGGGAGTGAAGAGGCAGTAGAACTTGGAATTTCTGGTAGGCAGGAAGAGAGCAAGGATGCACACTCCCTCGCTATTCCCAGAGGATATCTGTACAGGTAGTTCTCAATTTACAACAGTTCATATAGTGACTGTTCAAAGTTACAGCAACACTGAAAAATGTGATTTATGACCATTTTTCACAGTTGCGACCTTTGCAGCATCCCCATGATCATGTGACCAAAAATTCAGACGCCTGGCAATTGGTTCATATTTATGACCATTGCTGTGATCTTTTTTTGAGACATTCGGACAAGGGAAGTCAATGGGGAAGCCAGATTCACTTAACAACCGGCTTACTCACTTACCAACTACATGATTCACTTAACAACTGTGGCAAGAAAGGTTGTAAAATGGGGCAAAACTCACTTAACAAATGTCTCACTGAGCAACAGAAAGGTTGGGCTCAGTTGTGGTTGTAAATTGAGGACTATCTTTAGTTATAAAGATAGTTTAGTTACCAACTAAAGTTTGGTTGCAAATAATTGTTTTCGTCTGGCAAGATTCTGCTTTAGGCGAACAACGATTAAAAAAACTACTCAGAAGTAACTCCACGTTTCCTTCTTGGTTCTTTGGGCCTGACAAATATATTGAGAAAAGCCAAGGTATATTCAGATCAAAATCTACCTGACTCCATATCCAAGATTGATTCTATGAGTTATTTAATGTAAAACAGTTTTGTAAGAATCACTTGGATGACACCTAATCAGTGATTGCTAATTCAGGACACAGAAAGAAGGAGTCACCCAACTAAACTCACCTGTTTGCCAGAATTCTGCAGGTTAAATATGAACTTGGATAGCCCAGTGTTGTAGCCCATAGCTACATAGGAAAATAAAAATTCATCCTTGAAAAGACACTGGCAACCCACTTCCACACTACTGCCAAAATTATAATGAGAGTCCCTGAAAGTCAATGGAGTTCAGTTTAACTCAACAAAATATTTTCCTTTAAGGAAAAAAAAAATGGTATAGTTACGAGTTTCTTAACCCTGCTATTCTACGAAGCATGTTGTGATATGTTAATATAGGACATCAAGATGTTCATTATGATTTCACAGATGTTAAATCCCACTGCCAATTAATCCTTCTGTTACTACTTAATGTGTATTAGCTGTTATGCATTGATGGGAAAACTTTACTCAGATTTTATAGAATTACATTTCCCACTATCCTTATTGTTGATCTTCCTGGCTGGGTGCTGATTGGACCATGCCTACAGCTGGAGTGTGCTGAAGAAGAATTTAAGAAAATAAAATTTCCCTAATTCTCACAGGTTGCAATGTATAGTATTTAGAGAATCTGATGCATCTGCCCTTCACATGTATTGGTTTTAAACACAATTGAAATAAAATAATGTGTTCCTTAAAGTGAAACATAAAATTACAAGTCTCCAAATATAAGAATTTTGTTAACAGTTTAACCTCAGGCTGTGCTTGTGGAAAGAAGAACACAATAGTCAAGATAAACAGGAACAAATTAAAAAAAAACCATTTTTTTATACCTACCTTCCAATATTAATAATAACTTGCAAGAAATACCTTGCAAGTTATTATTAAAAATACCTACCTTCCAATATTAATAATAACTTGCAAGAAATACCACTTGCCTGCAAGCAAGAACTGGTGGAGCCACAAAATAGACAACGTAATAGAAAATGAAGCCGCTTAAGTGCTCTGGGAATTTAGAATTCAAACAGACAATCACCTGCCACATAACACAGCAGACTTAACAAGTATTTATAAGAAAGACAAGAGGAAAAAAAAATCTGGATAATGGATGTTGCAGAACCTGGAGGTAGCAGAATAGAAAAGAACTGGGGGGGGGGGGGGGAATACCAAACATAAAAACCTGCAAAGAGAAAAAGAATGAGTGTGGCAAAAGAAAGCAAAACTAGTACAAATGTTAATAGATGATTTGGATGCAATCCCGAAATATCTGAAGCATCCCTTGAACACTATCAACATTGACAAAATCCCCATCAGTCAATTGTAAAAGGCAGCTTCACTGAGAACAGCTTACAACCTGCACCAAAACTTTAACACCATCAAAGAACAACATCTGCCTATTGCAGGCCATTGGAAAGGACCTTGATAGGTGGATAAAAGTGACAAATTCAATCTAAGAATCTGGCTTCAAACCATAATATTAAATTTCTCCTAACACCTGCCCCCAAACTCTCTGAAGTCTCTTATCCTAAATCTTATCCTCCTTTCCTCGGGTTACACTTATTATCAGTGGTGGGATTCAAATAATTTAACAACTCTGTCCTAATGACTGGCTGGGTGGGCGTGGCCATGGGGTATGACAGGCAGCACTCGGTCTCCTGCACCCCGTGGGAGCACAAATGGGCCACGGGGGAATGTGCCCCCTGCACCCCATTTTGGGCCTAGGATTCCTCTCTGAAGCCTCCTGGAAGCAAAAATGGGCTACGGGGGAGGCACACCCTCTCACGCCCCATTTTGGGCCTAGTAGGCCTTCCTGCACTTACCTGGGAGCCAAAATGGGGCACATGGGGACTCCTGGGAGGGGCGGGGAGGGGAGGGGAGGAGCCAACCAGCAATTTAACTACCGGTTTGCCTGAACCAGCCCGAACCGGCTGAATTCCACTACTGCTTATTATGATGCTGTTAACTCAGCTTCTCTTACTCTCCATGTTATTCTTCAATGAATCATGTTAATGTTCTTTAACCTCCACCATGCATGCACAGTTGTTAGCATTGCTTTGTTTTCAACAAACCTTGTCCATAACTCACTTGGCACATAATGTCTGTATTTCGCTTATCATTCGAACTATTCTTAGTATGTGTATCTAACATGTTTAACATGTTTAGTGACCTCTATGCTTTTAGGTCCTTGACCTCAGCAAAAGTTCTATGGCATGCGTGCCAGAGGTGGCACGCAGCGCCCTCTCTGATGGCGTGCAAGCTATCACCCCAGTTCAGTTCCACTGTGCATGCGTGCACGCCTCCTGCTGGCCAACTGGTCTTCAGGTCTCTTACCATGCTTGTGCAGGGGGTGGGGGGGCGGGACACACATGCACAGAGGTAGGGCCCATGCGGGGGCACACGCACATGCATGGGGGATGGCATGCATGCTGGGGATGCACACTCATGGGAGAGGCACACATCCATTGCATTTTGGGGGTTGCATGCACCCGCTTTGGGCACTCGTCCAGAAAAAGTTAGTCATCACTGGATTAGGTACATTAGATTTTTTATATGTATTAGATTCCATAGATTTACAAATGTATAAATGTAACTCTTGTAGTTCTTCCTACAATGGCCTGCTTCCTCTTCCTTCCTTATGTTTGTGGCTAAGTAAAGGATAACACATATACACATAACACATATACTAAGCCTGAAACGTAGTGTGTTCTGTAAATCCAGCCACTTTAAATGATAAATCCTCCTTTGTGGTTCAGTTTGATGTATCAATCAGGACAGGAGGAGGAAGAAGATGACTGGAGATCTAACAAGCATAAACATTTGCCTGGTTTCCTGTGAAGCATTATCTGTAGCCTCCCCAGCCCTTTTTGCAAACTGAGCAATCTGAATGAATGTTGTGCATTGTATTCATGGTGATCTCTCAATAGTTGGTATCTGCAGAACATTCACAGCTGCATTACATTTCTGAGGATAGATTTTCCACTTTGAAGGCTCATTCCTGGTAGGGTGTCACTACATCATGTTCTGCTCATTTCTCCTCAGGATGCTCCATTTCCTGGTGAAATAAATCTCTTTCCAGTTATGCCAGCTGCACAAAGCTGCTCACTGGTCAAAACAATAAAAAGGGAACAAAAATCCATCAATTTCTCCATTAGGGAAAGAAAAAGTGAGCTCAACAAAGCTGAGGCAGTCCTTTTTTATTGACTGAAGGATTGGCTCATTTAAGTCTCCTTTCAAGATAACGAATGATCGAAATGGACCAGCTCTAAGAATGCCCTTAAGGTTGGTCCATCTTCTTAAATACCTTTCTCTCTGCAAAACAAAAAACAAACAAGAAAAATTAAAAGGGTACAATAGCGAAACATAAAAATAGGCTAGAAAAAATAGACTAAAAATATAGACACCAGAGATGGGTTTCAGCAGGTTCTGACCAGTTCTGGAGAAACAGTAGTGAAAATTTTGAGTAGTTCGGAGAACCAGTAGTAAAAATTCTGACTTATTTCACACTTATGACCACTGCAGCCTCCCCATGGTTACATGATCAAACTCCAGATGCTTGGCAACTGAGTCATATTTATGACTGTTGCAATGTCCCGGGATCATGTGATCACCTTTTCCAATCTCCTGACAAGCAAAATCAATGGGGAAGCCTGATTCACTTAACTAACTTAACAACTGGGATAATTCACTTAACAACTCTGGCAAGAAAGGTCGTAAAATGAGGCAAAGCTCGCTTAACAAATGTCTCTACGGTATTAGCAACATAAATTTTGGGCTCAGTTGTGGTTGTAAGCTGAGGACTACCTGTATGTGGACTGTAGTCCTTCTCGCCCCACTATCTACTACGGTTACTAGATCCTGGCATTGATCGCTTGATTAATTGATTGATTAAGTGCTATCAAATTGACGTTCCCTCTTAGCGATCATTTAGCTCAGGCTCTGAAACTTGCAGCCCACGGGCCAGATGCGCCACATGCTGGCCACGCCCATGCCCGGTTTAGTTAAGGGGAAAAAAGTCACGATACATCACGTGACGACGCCATGACAGTGGGAGTTTGACACCTCTGATTTAGATCTTCTCTAGAATGTTTTTAGTCTGGCCCTTTAAAATCTTCCAACAACACATCCATTGCCAGTATATCCAAGCTACTGGCTGTCTCTTTTCCACTTTCTCTGAATTTTTTCCAGCATTTTGAATCTTTCCTTTGGGCCTCTCCATTGTTTGGTTTTTTTTTTTCCTTCTTCCCTGTGCTTCAATTGTTTCTTGGATGTTTGTGGTCTTCTTATCTGTTTCAAAATTTCATTAGTTTATCAAAATATAAATACAAAAAATAGTAAAATACAAGGAAAAAATAATAGGAAAATAAGGGAGGGAAAAGGGAAGGGAGGGTAGAAGGGAAAAAGAAGAATAAGGTAATAGCATAAAACCTCAACCTTTTTTCTTTTATATAATAATATATAATAGCCCTTTCTATAGCAACAAACCTATCTAAGGAGCCTTGGCGGTGCAGTGGACTAAAGTGCTGTTAAATTAACACTTAAGCTGCCAGCTGCCTGCAATTACTGCGAGTTCAAATCTCACCAGGCTCAAGGTTGACTCAGCCCTCCATCCTTCCAAGGTAGATAAAATGAGGACCCAGATTGTCGGGGCAATAAGCTGACTTTGTATAAAAAAGAACACCACTGGGGGGGGGGGGGGCTGAAAGCCCTACTAAACAGGTATATGCAAAAGTATGAAGGCTATGCTTAATGCATTGTAAGCCACCCTGAGTACAAAACTAATTGTATGCTTGAGGTCTTCTTAAAGATCTTCAATGCTAATTTTTTAAAAAAAGGATCAATACTGTTTCTATCCTGATTCTTCATAGTCTAACATTCACTTCCATAGAAGGTCACAAGGAAAACCATCTCGCACATCAAGGCATCTGAATGGCTTTGCAAGATCCTCACTCCAAGTGCCTAGTCTATGGCATATTTCTTGACGGCTGGTTCCTCTACTTTTAACAATTGATTCTAAAAGGAAGAAACTATCCATTAACGTCTTCATTGTCAATTTTAAAACTAGTTGCTATCATAATTTGGTCTTATTTTTAAGACCAAACTGTGGTTCTTGGCTTTTCATCACCAAAGCTGCCAGAGAGCTCTGTGGTATTTTCAGCTATCAGAATAACGTTATCAGCATAACACAGATTATTGATGTTTCTTTCTCCAATTTTTAAACCATGATTATTTTCTTCCAATGCCGTTTCCCTCCATATGTATTCAGCATAAAGACTGAATAAATAAGGAGGGACTAATCGGTTTTGGAATGTTTCATCCACATTGTAGATTCTTGTCCTGTCTTTGGAATCAGAATCAGAATAGAAGTGGAAGTGACCTTGGAGGCCTATGAAACAGATAAATGTGAAAATAATTATTTATCTGTTTTTCGTCAATTATTGCAGTGAGATATCCTGGTGAGAGAATTGGAGTACATGGCTAAATTATATTGTGGACCCCGAAATAACTTGCATCTCTCTTTTTGTGTGTTGATCTGTCCAAACCTCATAGCTACTGCAGAACTTGATGCATATATTGATTTGGGTGGATTCGTACTACTAGAAAAAATCTTCCTTTTCAACCTATTGTATATGATTACATATAAGTCCTGCGCTGCTAGGATGCTTCTTAACCTCTAGAAATAGTATTGTTTTCAAAACATTTTATAGGTTTGCTCTTGGATTTATAAAGTACATTTTAAAACTATGTCTTTGCATCTGCATTTTCATATAACCATTACATGCCTAAAGCTGCCTTCCCAATCTTGGCTACAAAACTCACATTTAACAAACCTATTTCCAGAATGGATAAAAGCAATCTGTTAATCCATATGGACATTTTATATCATACAGCACAAAATGCATTTAAGATGGTATACAAAGGGATTTTGACATATACACTTGCAGAAATTGAATTTCATCCCTGTATTATAAACCTCCTTGTATATCAAATGCTTTAGATTTATCTTACTTCGAATTAATAAACTCCCTTCTGCTGTAAATTTGGATATTTTGCAAAAGATTTGTCAATATCTGCTGCTATTAATTGGCTTGATTTCTAGCTTTGTTTGAAAGGAGCAGCTAGACCTTACGTAGCTAATTCCGGGCAGTCATTGATAAATGCTATTAAAATCTTGTTTAATTGGTAATCTTGATGTAAACACAGTTTTCCTTGGTGCCAGAGAGCATCACTATGAAGCTAAAAATGGGAACTCCAGAAAGGCAATTGTGGCTAGATTTTGGAACAAAACACCTAGGTTCTGCCGCTCATTCATAATTTCAGAGTAACAATTTCTGCAGCAACCTCAAAATTCAAGCATTCTAGAATCTACCCGTGATATATAGCTCATTACAGCAACGAAATCTTCAAATAATTGGAACATATTGGGCACTCCTTAAAATAACTGTCTTTTCTTAAAATTACAGCTTCAATATAATCCCAGAAAAAGATATCTGACATTTAAGGAGCTGCTACAGATGCTTAGATGGAGCCTTCACACATTTCAAAGCCCCCTTTTTAACTCTACATCCAAAAAAACTGCGCAGCCAGACTGCTCTGTATTCTTTTGTCACATATGTAATTTTTAAAAACACTTTCTAGAGAGATGGTGGTAGGCCAGACATGTGCAGGTGCTTGCTTTATTATTGTCCTTTAAAATTATATCTTCCTAAAGCACAATGATCTTTTTCTTTGCATAAATGTATTTAGGATTGCCACAGTGAAAGCCAAGTGGTTTAATTTTCATCTGTAGGTGCTACACTTTAAGTGGATTTCCAAATGCAAAACTATACATGCTGGGAATATGTCTATACAGTACATGTGCATTTTAAGGTTGGCAAAGAAGTTGTTTGTTCTAATGTAGGGATAAGCATTCTCTAATCTTTCAGATGTTGGCAAAATCTGCATGGAGGAATATACAGATGCTCCCCGCTGTTCCATATCTGAAAAATAGAGCAGCTTTCAATTAGAAAAGGCAAGGTTAGGAAAAAAGAGATATTAAATCTGTGTTGCAGTACTGAAGTAATGTACATGGCTCTCTTGGAGGGGAAGGATTACAACATAAAAGACCAAAGCCTAGAACCATGATGGCAAACCTATTGCATGAGTGCCAGAGGTGGCACATAGGGCCCTTTCTGTGGGCATGAGCGCAGTCACCAGCTGCTCTTGTGGTTTCCAGCATGCCAGCTGATCTTCGTGTGTGCCAGAGACCCGGAAACCTGAAGACCTGTTGGCCAGTGGGCACGTTCACTGGCCAGCTAGTATTCGAGTTTCCAGGGCTCCAGCGTGCGCACACACGTGTGTTCCAGTTTGGCCACTAGGTGCAGAAAAGGTTTGCCATCACTGGCCTAGAACTACAAGGGCAGACAGAATTTACCAGTCAGTTCTCATCCAATTTAGTGGGGAAGAATTTGCATCCGAAATTTCGTGAAATTGTTATGAATCTTCTTGCTGTTATTTAGTTACAAGGAAACTCATTGGTGAGAATGTGAGCGGCATCCCTTTCATTGGGCAGTCCTTTCTTCAAAGGTCTATAGCAGAGGTGTCAAACTCAGTTTCATTGAGGACTACATCAGGGTTGTGTTTGACCTCAGGGGGCCCGAGTGGGCATGGCTGGGGTGGGCATGGCCAGCTCAATGTCACACTCTTGTTGGGGGAGCCTGTGGTGGCCCAAGCACTCTGCCAGGGAAAACAAGCTGGCGAGCTCCATTTTCAGCTGTGACAGTTTCCTGCAACCTTCTACCAGCAAAAACAGAGATTGGGAGGGGTGTGGGCATGAGCTCTGTTTTTACTGGCAGAGGGTTGCAGGAGGCTGTCACAGCCAAAAACGGAACTTGCCAGCCCATTTTCACTGACAGAGGCACCAGGGGCCGGTCCTTTGTTGTTTTCAGGACAGCCCCATGGGCCAGATTTCAGCACCCCGTGGGCCAGATCCAGCCCCCGGGCCTTGAGTTTGACACCCTTGGTCTATAGCAAGGATGGTAAATATGGCCTCTTTTCTCCAAAGCACCTGAGGGCAGGACAAGAAGCAATGGATGGAAACTAATCAAGGAGACAACTGACTTAAAACTAAGGAGAAATTTCCTGACAGTTCATCACTGGAACACTTGCCTCCAGCTCCGACACTGGAGATTTTAAAAAACAGATTGGATAGCCATTTGTCTGAAATGGTATAGGGCTGTGATGGCAAACCTATGGCACATATGCCACAGGGAGCACATGGAGCCATATCGCTAGGCACACGAGTGTTGCCCTAGCTCAGCTCCAGCGCACATGCGCGTGCCAGCCAGCTGATTTTTGGGCCTTCTGGGCCCACCGGAGGGAAATGGGCTGTTTTCGGTCTCCCAAGGGAGCTCTAGAGGGGTGGGGAGGGCCATTTTCTCCCTCCTCAAGCTCCTAGAAAGGCTCTGGAGTATGGGAGAGTGAAAAACAGGACTACTGGGCCCACTGTGCCATTGTGTGCCAAAAACGTGGGGAGCGTGGGGAGGGGTCCTGTGAACATGCACGGGGGGCAGGGCGCATTTATTTATTTAATTAATTAATTAATTTATTTATTTATTTATATACCGCCCTTCTCCTGACGGACTCAGGGCGGTGAACAGCCAGCTAAAAACCAATACAAAAAAGTTAAAATCATACTAAAAACAAATATAAATTAGGCTGAGAATTTAAAACAAAATAAAACTCTAAAAATTTTAAAAAGTAGAAGGGATCAGGCAAGTCCGGCAAGTTGGAAGAGATAAGTCTTCAGAGCCCGACGAAAAGCATTGAATTATGGGTGGGGGCACACACACGCATGACCCCCCTGCGCTCCCCCGGCTTTTGGCATGCAACAGCAAAAAGGTTAGCTATCACTGGGTTACAGTTTCCTACTTGAGCAGGGGTTGGACTAGAAGATCGCCAAGATCTCTTCTAATTCTGCTATTCTGTTATACTGTTATTCTCTTTTCATCTGGGCTCTCCCTGTGTACCCATTATAGAAGATATGTGGACAGTCTGGCTTGAAAAGAAGACCTAGATCAACCTAAATAGAATTTAGCCAGTCATATGGGTTAGAAGCAGGAGGGAACATCCTCCCTCAGTCCTGGTTCATAGCACAGCTCTCTCTGTCATTATGATGGGTTTAACACTTTTCTGGAATAGTACTAAACCCACATTCAGAAGGAACCTGATTATCAGCTCTGGGTTGACATGAGTGATTTGTGTTCCATGGAATCCATTTTGACAGGACTCACTTTAAATAAAAATGTTTTCATACAGTACAATAATGCAGTTGGCAAAGTAACTTTTTTGATTGTTTTATGCTGGCCTTTAAGGTTATCTTCATAGGTCTTTGCTTGCAAACAAAAATAATGCCTCTAGCTGTTCCTTTCTTTTACTTTTGCTGATTTTTGCCCCCTCTGTTGTTTTACTCAATTAAAACATTTTATGAGCCTCCCCTTTACATCCATGTTGCTCCCAGGAGTTGTAATGCCACAGAAAGTAAAAGAATTGAAATTTCCTACAGCAAAATAATAACATCTATCTGTTTTCTTTATATTATCTGCTACTTTATTGGCAGCGGCTGCTGTTCAGTTTGGAGCCACAATATAGTCATTTATTTTAATGAATGAGTGGACCCATTGAAAGATTTCTTCTTTGATGTAAAGGGAAAAGTAGAAAGGAACAAAGAACAGAGCTTCTTCCTAGGCCTGTCCAGCTGAAAGTAGGGTCTCGGAATACTTTTGCGTACATCCTTGGCATAAATAAATAAATGCTGAACAAGAAAATAACAAAGCTTTACATATCATCAGGGTAGCTGCTAGATCTTTAACTCATTTTCATTTAACAACCCCATAATCCCTTGAGAGGCGGAGTCAGAGCAACTGAATGGAGTTAGCAGAGTGTTTTAATGGCCGGTTGCCCTTCCTGTCACCAGTGCCAGCAGCTATATTCTCAGTGTGCCCAGAGAGAGAAATATCTGCCTCTACCTAGGATCGAACCCACAGCCTCCTGTTTGTGAGGCAAGAGCTCCACTTCTAGGCCACCACACCATTCCACTAGCTAAATCTTTAACTGACCTGGTAAAATATGTTTCCTGGACACAGCTGTTGGGTTGGGTGTGCAATCATTTCTATATAAGGGGCAGTAAGAGAGAACGGCCCAATACCATTATGGTGTGTTCTGAAACAGTTTCCTGCAGAAAAATGATCGCTTGGCATATTGAAATAAGATTGCCAGTATGCACAAAGGAATGTTTTATGGACTCATACTGCCCCCTGTACAATTCATGATCACAGGACATGGTGATAGCTACTACAGATAGTTTTTGACCTACAATCACAATTGGGACCAGAATTTCTGTTGTTAAGCAAGGCAATTATTGAATTCACACCCAATTCTATGACCATGTTTGCCAAGTTGTTAAGTGAATAACTGCAGATGTTAAGTTAATTGTGCAGTCATCAATACATGCTGATTGCCAAGTGTGCAAATTTTGATCATGTGACCATGGGGATGATGCTGGGGTCATGAGTGTGAGTTCCAGTTGTAAGTCACTTTTTTCACTTTTTTCTGTAACCTAAGAGATATCTGTCCGTGGGTTATTGCTCTTTAAGATTCAGTGTGACCTCCAAGTTGAGAGCAGCATATCTTCAAATAACATTGCAAGTGAACAATGGCAGGCAAAGATAATTTCTTTTTCTTTTTCTCCTGCTTTTAAGTCTTACAGGAACTTCTGATTGGTTCCTATATCAGTTCCAAGAAATAGATGAGAAATTAAAATCAAAATTTATTTATTTATTTATTTATTTGTTTGTTTGTTTGTTTATTTATTTATTTATTTATTTATTTATTTATTTATTTATTTATTTATTTAAATTTATATACCGCCCTTCTCCCCCAAGGGACTCAGGGTGGTGAACAGCCGAAATTTAAAATAACATACAATATAAAAGTTAAAATAACTAAAAATAAATTAAATTAATCAGCCTCCCAATTTAAAACCCCAGGGCTATACAAATTAAAAACTAACCCATAAAAAACCCATTTAGGCTAGGCCGGCTTGCTGAAATAAAACGTCTTCAGGGCCCTACGGAAAGTGCGGAGATCCAGGATTAGTCGTATTCCGGGAGGTAGCTCGTTCCAGAAGGCAGGTGCTCCCACAGAGAAGGCTCTCCCCTGGGGGCCGCCAGCCAACATTGCTTGACCGACGGCACCCTGAGGAGACCCTCTCTGTGAGAGCGAATTGGCCAGTGAGATGCAAGGAGCTAAAAATAAGGAAGAAAAAGGATTAATAAGTAGGAATCAATTTCTTTTCTTTCCTTAAAAGAAAGAAAAGAAAAAAAATCTTCAAAAAAAGGAAAGATTTAGAGGGGAAAAAAAGAAAAACCACTTTTTTTAAAAAAAGAATAAGTCTTGTTGATGGGTGTTCAAATAATACAGCAGAAAGAGACAAAGGGCACTCAGAAGGGAATATTCAGTAGGCACAAAAATATCAAAAAGAGCTACAAGATTCCAAGAGAGAGAAATAAAAGGCTGACTAAAAAATCAATAAATGATGGAATTTTAAAAAGGTTAAGAGATGATGGATAATGAGAAAATATATTAATTAAATGGGAAAATGCAAATAGGGAAAATAGTAGTAAGATAGATAGATAGATAGATAGATAGATAGATAGATAGATAGATAGATAGATAGATAGATAGATAGATAGATAGATACAACTTAATATAACTGAAAATAAATTAATCTTAGTAGATGGAAATTTAGGATTAGGTATTTTAATTGTATTATTAACATTAATTGTGTGTTAAAGTATGTTGTGAATTTAAAATATTGAGGATTAGAAATTGTGGGGAGATATACTCCTGGGATTGGTTAAATATTGTTAATATTTGGCTTTATTGGTAATCTTCCACATTCGGAATATTGAAGTTATAGTGGAATAATGAGTAATTATTAAAACATTAAACATTAGTAATATAGTAGGGGATAACAAATACATGGCACAAAGAAATGTTATCTATGTTTAAATGAATTAATGGGGAAAACGATAAAGAATTATGAAGAGAGAATAGCATTGTTGAAGTTGGAAGATTAGGATTACATATACTTATTTGTATTATTATTGTTAGCGTTGTTTAAAAAAGATTTGACCCAGTCACCACACTGTCCACAAAATATGTAATTATTATATGGGTGTGTGTTTGTGTGTGTGTGCGTGTAAGGTAAAGGTTCCCCTTGCACATATGTACTAGTTGTTTCTGACTCTAGGGAACAGTGCTCATCTCTGTTTCAAAGCTGAAAAGTCAGCGCTGTCCAAAGACGTCTCCGTGGTCATGTGGCTGACCTGACTAAATGCTGAAGGCACATGGAATGCCGTTATTTTCCCACCAAAGATGGTCCCTATTTTTCTACTTGCATTTTTTACGTGCTTTCGAACTGCTAGGTTGGCAGAAGCTGGAACAAATAATGGGAACTCACCCTGTTACATGGCATTAGGGATTCGAACTGCTGAACTGCCAACCTTTCGATCGAGAAGCTCAGCGTCTTAGCCACTGAGCCACCGTGCCATATATATAATATAAATGTTATCCAGTCCGAAATGGGAAACCTCTAGATGGCAGCAGAGAACACAAAACCTTTAATTCCTTGCTGCCACCTAGTGACCATTTGGTAAGGAGAGCTCAACCTTTACCTAATCAAGAGAAAGCAATTTGTACACCCTTATTAGCAGGTCTAACATGCAGGGAATTATTTTTAGATTTACCCCCTTCAAATCAATGGGACATGAATTAGCAAGCCTTTTGAGTAGGCTGGCCTGCTTGCATTCTTAAGGAATCAGAAAATTAATACGGCAACATTCAGTTTAATGTCTTTGTTTTACAGAGCATCAAAGTGAGTTGGCTACCCCCACCATCCAGCATGCAAAATGGATTTATCACCGGCTATAAAATACGGCACAGAAAGACAGCTCGCAGGGGTGAGGTAGAAACATTGGAACCAAATAACCTCTGGTATCTGTTTACAGGTGAGTGTTTACCTGACATTAGCCTTACAAAACACTGGAGGAATGAAATACTAGGGGAATAAAATGAGCTTTTACTTCAAGCAAACATTGGTTGCCTTGCATTCGGCTGACATTTATTGGACTGTACAACAGCAGCCTTCGCGCATTTTTACTTTGTTTCCTGTTTAATGGTTTTATCATCTATTTGTACCTCCCTATATTCCATGCCTTAATGAGTTTGCAATACAATCCCCCAGGCTGTCTCGCAGGTTTTATCTTAAATTAGGTTCTACGAATGACAGCTCCAAAGCAAAAACAAAGCCTGTCACCCCCCCCCCCCCAAAAAAACACGTTGTGGTCATTATTTCTAAGCAAACAAAATGGCCGTTGTTTTGATCGGCAAATGCAGAGGAACTCTCCATAAGGTATTTGATTCACCTGAAGTTTCACCTTTCCTTTTTTGGCCCTTGCTCAGAAATGTTCTTTAAGACGCACATACTTGGAGGCAACTTTTAAGCCAAGATACATTTTCAGAGCTGTTCAGTCATAACAGGTCCATTTCTGGTCAGAAATATCAACTTCTTTTCATTTCTCGGCTAGCCCAAGTAAATTCAGCGACACACTGAATCCCTTCCAGGAAGCGTATAAAGATATGGAATTAACTGTTGATAGACTAATTTGGTCTAGTGGTTAACACACTGGGCTAGAAACCACGAGACTGAGCGGTCCTGCCTTAGGCATGAAAGTCAGCTGAGTGGGCTTGGGCCAATCACCAGGAGGCAGTGAGTTCTAGTTCCAGCATAGGCACAGATCAAGCTGAGTGACTGTCCAGTCTCTCTCTCTCTCTCCCTTCCTTCCTCCCTCCCTCCCTCCCTCCCTCCCTTCCTCTGTCTCTCTGTCTCTGTCTCTCCCTCTCCCTCCATCCCTCCTCCTTCCATCCCTCCTTCTTCTCTCCCTCCCTCCATCTCTCCTTCCCTTCCCCTCCTTCTCTCTCTCCCTCCCTCCATCTCTCCCTCTCCCTCCCTCTGTCCCTCTCTATCTCTCTCCCTCCACCCCCCCATCCCTCTATCCCTGTGTCCCGCCTTCTCCTTGTCTTTCTCTCTCTCCCTCCCTCCCTCCCTCTTTCCCTCTCCCTCTGTCCCTCCTTCCCCTTCTCTCTCTCTCTCCCTCCATCTCTCCCTCTCCCTCCCTCTGTCTCTCTCTCCCTCCATCCCTCCATCCCTCTGTCCCTGTGTCCCTCCTTCTCCTTGTCTCTCTCTCTCTCTCTCTCCCTCTCTCCCTCTTTCCTTCTCTCTCTCTCTCCCTCCATCTCTCCCTCTCCCTCCCTCTGTCCCTCTCTCTCTCCCTCCGTCCCTCTGTCCTTCTGTCTCTCTTTCTCCTTGTCTTTCTCTCTCTCTCTCCTTCCCTCCCTCTTTCCCTCTCCCTCTGTCCCTCCTCCTTCTTCTCTCTCTCTCCTTCCCTCTCCCTACCTCCATCCCTCTCTATCTCCCTCCCTCCTTCTTCTTTATCTATCTCTCCCTCCCTCCCTCTCCTTCCTTCTCTCTCTCCCCCTTCCTCCCACCTTCTTCTCTCTCTCTCCTTCCCTCCTTCTCCCTCTCTCCTCCTCCCTCTTTATCTCTCTCTCCCTCCTTCTCTCTCTCTCTCCCTCCCTCCCTCCCTCTCCCTCCCTCCCACTCTCTCAGTCTAACCCATCTCATAGAATTGTTATTGTGGAGAGACTAAGAAAAAGAAAAGAGTTTTGGGTGTGTTCACCACCTTGATTTATTTATGAAAATAATAAAAGTGGGATAAATAAATAAAAAAAACAAATAAATAAGCAAACAAGCGAACAAACAAATAAACCATGTAGATAGTGTAAATCAATTTCAAGAAAGGCTGTTAAATACTCCAGGCTGAATGGAATATAACCAAATGCAAACCTCATTGTCACAGTTTTGCTTCTATATTACAGTATTTTCCAAAGGAACTGGGAATCTTGCAGCTTTTAAAGAGATTATTTAAATATTCAGGCAGCAAGACTTTATGTTTCCTTAAGAGCATCTGCTAGTAAAGGCAGGTGTTTTTGCCCACTAATGAGAACAGCTGCAATACCCAAGTAATTCAGAATTGCAACAATGACTTTAAATCACTATTGTTGATTTTATAGTTACATCCAGCATCAGCTAGAATTTTAAAAGTGGATTTGGCTCTTTTGAGTTTCAAACATCCTTCCCCAGGGGATCTCTGCAATTAAACGTGCCCGCTTATTGTTATGCTTCATGGATAGTATAAGATGCGTGAAATGATAAACATGTAATGTTGTCAAAGGGAAGAGAACTCTGGTACAAAATAACTTCAAGGCACTCCTATGTTGGATTGTAACAATTGTCATAACAAAGTATTTGCTCCAGGATTCAAACTGGATTGAGTGCATCATTAAAATTCAAGATGGGAGCTTAGTTTGTGGTATGTCTATTCAGATTCTCAAGTCATCCAGGTCATGGTGTTCCCAAAGGTGCTTTTTCAAAAGGCAACTGGACTTCGTTTTTTCTCGGAAGACATTTCGCTTCTGTGAAAAACAAAGTCCAGTTTCCTTTTGAAAAAACACCTTTGGGATAGCTTGTTGTATCTACCACAGTATCTGCTTTAGGACAAAAAGATTTTGGGCTATACTTTTTATAAGTAGGAATGGAAAAAGTTGTGCAGCAGCAATTCGGTTTCCTGAACATTTCCCTCATGACAAGAATGCTGGCAGAGTTCCCAGGCAACCAATTTGCCTTCCCTCCTTTCCTCTTGCCCAACACTGTTGTTTGATTGGCAGCTGTTGTTTGATTGGCAGCTGCATTGTCCTGGCAATGGGAGAGAGCCAAGGAGGTATGGGGAGAAAGGAGCACAGCAGGGGTGAAATCCAGCAGGTTCTGACAGGTTCTGGAGAACTGGTAATGGAAATTTTGAGTAGTTCGGAGAACCGACAGTGGAAATTCTGATTAGTTTGGAGAACTGGCAAATACCACTTCTGGCTGGCCCCAGAGTGGGGTGGGTATGGGGATTTTGAAGTATCCTTCCTCTGCCACGCCCACCAACCCACGCCCACCAAGCCAAGCCATGCCCACCAAGCCACACCACACCATGCCCACTAAGCCACGCCCACAGAACTGGTAGTAAAAAAAATTGAATTTCACCACTGGAGCACAGGTACATATCTCCTGTTCAGGATCTCTGTTCTTCCACAGAAAGGAATAAATGGGACTGAGTTCAGAGGAAGGGTACCAAGGGTTCAAGATATCATCCTCTGTGAGAAACATTAAAGGATCTGGATGTGGATTAGCTCACAGAAGAGATGGTTGAGTAGAGATACCATAGCAATCTTGGTAGTCCTTGAGTTATGACCAGTTGTTTCCCAATCATTCAGAGTTGACAGACTTCCCCAGGGGTGCTTATGACTCAGTTCTGCAGTTCCATCAGCCGCCCTACTCATGTGGTCACATGACTGCATTTTGGGTGCTTGGCAACTAGCCTGTATTTATGTTTTTGCTGAAAAAGGAAGTTTACTTCTGGTTTGGGTTTTTTTGTTGTTGTTTTTTTGCAAAACCGGCCCATAGCAAACGATGGGTTTGCTTTACAACCAAGGCATTCGCTTTATGACTGCGGCACTTGCTTTGCAATTGCCGTAATTGCTTTAGGAGTGCAACAGTCAAATAATGTCTGTGGGAAAAAAAATGTTATAAAGTCAGGTTGGTTGCCTGGGTGACCTGCTTTACAGCTGTCAGAAGTTATAATGGACAGACTCCATCACAGTTATAAGTCAAGGACTACCTATATCTGAAGAGTTGTCCCATTAAATAGGGGATTGAATAATTCTCTGTTCCCCAGAGGGCAGGATTATAACCATATGATTATAGAGCCAGGGGAACAGACTGCAGCCGGGAAACCTTGTTTTAGTCCTCCCTTATGCATATAAGTCAACTTGGGACAGTCTCTGTCTTTAAGTCTTAGACTGCAAAGTTTAAAATTAAAAACAAAATCTACCAATCTGCCTATACTGGGCCAGTGAGACAGATCATGGTTTATAATTTTTAGTGAAGAAACCTTCATCCTGCTGATGCATGCACACATAGACATATTCATATGGGGAGGGGAGAACTAGGTTTGGAGTTATACTAAAAGTAAAGGTTCCTCTGGCACATATGTGCTAGTCGTTCCTGACTCTAGGGGGTGGTGCTCATCTCCGTTTCAAAGCCGAAGAGCCAGCGCTGTCCAAAGACGTCTCCATGGTCATGTGGCCGGCATGACTAAACACCAAAGGTGCACAGAACACTGTTACCTTCCCACCAAAGGTGGTCCCTATTTTTCTACTCGCATTTTTTATGTAATTTTGAACTGCTAGGTTGGCAGAAGATGGGACTACTAACAGGTGCTCACCCTGTTACACAGTGCTAGGGATTTGAACCGCTGAACTGTCGACCTTTTGATCGACAAGCTCAGCATCTTAGCCAATGAGCCACCATGTCCCTTTATACTGCTATGCTAGAAGTGGTTGTGTTAATGTGACTTGTAGAATGTCAGCAGCATTAACTGGATGTTTTCTGTTTGATTTCTATTGCAAATAGGCCTTGACAAAGGAAGCCAATACAGTTTCCAAGTTGCAGCTATGACAGCCAATGGAACGGGACCTTCTTCAGAGTGGTATATGGCAGAAACTCCAGAGAGTGATCTTGATGGTAATTGTACTTATTTTCACAGCTGTTATGCCTGTTTTGTGCTCAGATAGTTGCTTTGCCTTTCGGGTAAAACTGCTGTGGAGGTTAGGATGTTCCAATGTCCAAGCCACTGGAGTTGATGCCTGAATATTTTTTCAAGCAGAAGTGTTTTCATTGATTGCATGCTACTAAATTTCTCTCTCTGTATGGGCAAGTGAAGCAGAAATGAGAAAAAAAGACAGCTCTGTTCTCTTCCATTATTTTCACAAGGTGTTTCTAAGCATCTGTCTAATTTTAACTTCTGGACCAGCTGTTGCTACCATGTCTTTTGCCAAAATGTAACAATTGGATGGATGCTCAGAGCAAGGGTAGTTTTCATTGCAGCCTTCAACTTCAATATTTTCCATGCTGTGGGTACCACAGGAGATAGCTAAAGAGCTGCTTTACTCTGTGGCAGGTCTAAAATCTATCTGCTCAGTCCAATCTATTGGAATTCATAAAGCCTGAAGGCAAAGGCTTCCCGATTCTGAAATACTTCAGCCACAAGGTCATAACTCTAGGGCTTCATTAGAATGCATGTATGGATTCACTGAAGGAAACCAAGATCTCTTAGGTCTAGAAGAAAATAAAAAAGTTTTCCAGAATCTCATGACATCAGGAGACATCTCCCATTGTTTCTTCCAAAGCTTGTACCAAAGTACAAGATCCAGTTTTGGTCACCACACTATGAAAAAAGATGCAGAGAAGAGCAACCAAGATGATTAGGGGACTGAAGGCTAAAACATACAAAGAACGGTTGCAGGAACCGGGCATGACTAATCTAGTGAAGAGAAGGACCATGGGAGACATTATAGCAGTCTTCCAATATTTGAGGGGCTGCCACAGAAAGGAAAGGGTCAAGTTATTTTCCAAGGCACCTGAAGGCCAGACAAGGAATCATGGATGGAAACTGATCAAGGAGGGATTCAACCTAGAAATGAGGAGAAATTTTCTGACAACCAATGGAACAGCTTGCCTTCAGAAGTTGTGGGAGCCTCATCACTGGACGCTTTCAAGAAGAGACTGGACTGCCATCTGTCAGAAATGCCATAGGGTCTCCTGCTTGGACGGTGGGTTGGACTAGATGACCTATAAGGTCCTTTCCAACTCTGTTAACCTGTATCTGTAAGATGAACCCTAAAAAGTTATATCTTAGTCTTTTGTTGAAAGATTCAACCTTGCAAGGATATAAAAACCGACTCTGATCCATTCCCAAATGAAGCAGAGCTGTATTAGTGCTGCTGCTAAAGCTTGGAAATCCATATGATTAGTTTTCCAATTACGGGCATCTCAGTTTTAAAAAAAGGACCTCAGAGAACCTGGGACAGGTGCCAAGAAGGATAATGAAGTGGTCAGGGAACTAGAAATAAAGTCCTAGGAGAAGTAGTTGTATATATTTAACATGGGGGGGGGGGTGTCAAGCAAAAGGAATATGGCAATACTTTTCAAGTATCTAAAGATGGGTTTTTTTTTCACAAATGAGGGCCAAGACTTGCCCTCTGTTTTCCAAAAGTGCAGGACCAAGAATAATGGTTTTAATTACAGAAAAGTACTGTAGATTTCAGTTGAATGCAGGAAAAAGATAGTAATATTTTTGAATACTTTGGAACTTATTTTTGAATACATTGGAACTGATTGATTAGAGATCAGATCAGATAGATCCATTCTTCTGGAATGTTTTTAATTCAGATTCCTGTATCGGAGCAGGGTGTTATATCATACAGACCTGTCCCTAATACTCTCACATTGAGGATAAACATTATTATGCAAAGCCACAGAAAAGGAATAATGAAGCAAGAAAAAGAAATAACACTAAATCTAATTGGCATCAACACCAGTTGCCTTTCTATATCTGTCCTTCCAAGCCATTCTTCCTTCAGCTATGTCTCTATATCTTTTAATGCCTTGCCTTTTATCTTCAGATATCTCACTTCTTTCCATTTTGAAGATCTCCTTCACTCCACCCAACTACAATTTTCTCATTTTGTTCCTTTTCTGAGCTTTAAGCCTTATTCCTTTGCTTTATATGACCAAAGTTATCTCGAGATACTTTTTTTGTACTGGTCTCTCGCTTTTGCATTCAGTTCGCATTTATTCTAGCCACGTTTAATCTTAATCCCGTCTTTTCTTCTTAACCTCTATAGTACCCTGATCCTTTCCATGTGTTGGCATTTTAACCCCCAAGAATCCCCCAGTCGTTCTGACCTCCAGCTTTGTCCCTATAGGAATGAGCAAATCAGTAGGAATTTTGAGTGCCTGAATCCTAACAACAACTGGAAGTACGAAATGGGCAAATCTTTCCTTGACAGGCTGAAATTGGCAGGGCATTTGATTTTTGTCAGAGAACTATAGAGCTGGTTTGCTCAGTTGAAATATTAAAATTGGTGCCATCAGCTGAAGTCTTGAGAGCAGAGAATCCTCCTGAGTGCTCAGAATGAATGTCTCAACTGAATGGATCACAAATCCATGACTGATAACCCCAATATTTATTCATCAGGAGAACGGTTTCAAATCTAAGGAGACTCGTTTTGTGTGCTTTCACGATCTGCACGCCGTTTTGCGCATCTTTGTAATTTAACAGCCTATTGCGGATCAGCCAGAGACCTGCTATTAAATCTGGAATCCCCCGTTTGAGGGGATTTCTTTAAGGATCATCCCTGTAGAGAAATAGATCTGGTAAATTCTTACCAGGCTAAGGAAGAGATTGGTTATGGCAGGCCCTTTTTCTCATTTTTGCTGTAACAGTTTTGTCACCACTGCTGCCTTCTTGGCATTTGCAGTAACATGGGAAACAAATAGTATATTTTAAAGAATTCCCTTAACTTCCTATGGATATGGCTTTTAATCAGTACGTTTTGCTAAAGCAATTAAAAACTATAAACAATGCAGGCTACCCAAGATTCCTTGGAAAGCCAAACAGTCTTTCCAACAGCTGGAAAGGTTTTAAATATCCATTTTGAAAGAAAAACCCATCTTTCATTTTCTTTAAAAAAATTTTTTTTGTCTTACCTCCTGAAATTTTATACGTTCATCGCATCAGACCCTGCTTAGCTTTTGCAAAATTAGCCAAAGATGCTCGTTGATACTATATATCATCCCACAGTTTGAATTAAAGAAACAATCATATTTTTACAGTGAAAAACAAAAGTTTTATAGTATTTTTTTTCCTGCTATACTCTGTGGAAGAGAACAGAAAAAATAAGACTTCTCATCCCATGGATGGGGGGAAGCATTCTCTGTGGCATTTTTCTATTGCATTTTGCGGGAGGAAAATCCTAGTATATTTCCTTTATTCAGGAGAAAGAAAACAAATCCTATCTCCATATACGAGTATCATTTGTCAGGGAGAAAAAAATACATCTTTGTCAGGGGTGCGCAGAGGCTGAAAGTCATCGCAAAAAAGGGACATCATGATGTCCGCGTAGGTGGGCGGAGCTTCCTGCAGCCACCGCTACCAGTTCGCCTGAGCCAGATAGAACCAGCTGAATTTCACCCCTGGTCTTTGTGTTAACTTTTTTTGATCTAGGCTATCTGCAAACATCTCCTTAAAAACCTAAGAAGAGTTTTTCCTTGATAAAAACAAATCAGGAATTCTACTAGGTAGACATGGATTTTTTTTCCCTGTTTCCTCCCAGACATTATCCAGCAAGGATCCAATCTGGGTCAGTCACCAGGACCAGAGGTTTGTCTTCCAAGCTTTTGGACTCATGCTGGAGCCCATCCTCAGGGAACTTCAGGAAGCACAAGTCCAAAAACATGGAAGACGAAACCTCAGGTCCCAGTGACTGACCCAGTTTGGATCCTGCAACGTTATCCTGGGAGACATATATTCACCTTCATTTGTAATGATCCAGCCAATTCATGTCCCCATGAAGTTGAATTCATCTCATCCCTGAACCCTTCTTGAAAGCCTTCTGACTTTTTCATTGCTTAAATACTACGTTCCCCTTGGTCGATTTTTTTTCTTTTCTTTCCACTCTTTATGATTGCTTCTTTGCTTTTCCTTTAACCAAGTATATCCCAACAGTCGTGTCACTAATTTTCTTCCTGTCTTCTAAGTGGCCACTCCAAACTAGGGATATAGAGTAGAGAAAGCTTAGAATAGTGTTTTTCAACCTCAACCACTTTAAGGAATGCGGACTTCAACTCCCAGAATTCTACAGAAAGCATGCTGGCTGAGAAATTCTGGGAATTGAAGTCCACACAAGTCTTAAAGTTGCTAAGGTTGACAAACATGGGTTTAGAAGATGATTCCATGAAAAAAATCACCTTCTTGCAAATTAAGTTTTCAGCTTTACATATCATGCTCCTAGCTATAGGCTGTGTACAAATGGATTAACAATGCCTATGAATTCTCAGAAGTCCTTCTCAAGATCAGAAAATTGTGCGAACATTTACAAAATAAATTAGGCAGAAAGATGAATGTAGCGCTTTGCATAATACTGTATAGACAGGTTTCAAAATCAGTTTTTGGAATGGCCTGGCTATGTAATTTTATTATTTTTACATTATTAGCATATCACATATTGAAACCAGTTTGATTTTTAAGATCTATTTCTGGAATCATTTTTTTCTCTAGCTCTTCATCAAGTCATCAGTTATAATTATTAATGAACTATGTGATAGTTAACAACTTTCAACATCAAACTTTCTCTTTCATCAGCCTTTCCTCTCTCTCTCTCTCCCTTTGTTATTCTTACTTCTTACATTTATAAAAATAGTTACATTTATAAGAATCTTGCCTCAACACCCAAGTGAATACAGTAACTTTTATAAAGCTGATTTAAAATGGCATTTAATAATTATTACAGAAATAAATAGCAAACAATTTCAAATATTTTTATGCAATTGTAAAAAAACAAATTATATAAGCCCTGCTTTCTCAGGACATCCTGTCTTTTAACGTGTGATCTATTCCAATCTATTTCTAATTAGGTAAGCATTTTTTTTTAGCCAAGCATAGCTCAAAATTAAATTCACCTGAAAATGGTGCTTTATTAAAATTTTGTTAACGCTGCTATATCTTAATTCTAATCTTCTTCAATTCTAATCAAACTTTGAGAATGGGTTGAACTTTTTCTTGGAAACGTTGCCAAAATTCATCACAAATCCCATAAAATATATTAAAGGCACAGAGAATGCAATCAAGGACAGCAACACTAACCAATGTTAGTCTTGTCATTTGTTTTAAAGTTGCTCTTTTAATTTCCGTGTGTATGGTGGGAATCTTTCATAGGCCTGTTTGTCTGAGTTCGCTTAAATATGTTGCGTTGATATTTCACTGAGAAAAGAGAATATTTGCACAGGATATAAACAGAGAGCAAACCCTACTCTCTTTTAGCACGAAAGATCTTACCAATTGGGTAATGAAACATCTGTAAGAACATAGGAGAACAAACACATCAGGACTAGATTCAGCAGTCCATCTGCATTTAAAAGACAAAGGCCACTCCTTTGAAGACAACAAAGTCCATATTTTGGACAGAAAGGACCACTGGCTTGAAAGAGGAGTTAAAAAGGCCATCTATGTCAAAACTGAACAGCCCTCTCTCAACAGAGGGGGAGGGATATGATGTCATCTATCTCCAATCTACAACACAGTTCTTTCTACAGTTCCAAGAAGGCTCCACACCATTTTGCATCACTCAGGTGACCCTGATGACACAGATAAACCTCCAGGTGACCTTAACGACCTGCTAAAAGAATGCAAATGTCCAGCTGTCTGCAAGGAGTATAAATCCTTCCATTCCCCACCATCCAGTCAGAGCTGAAAAAGCTTCTTGGGTGAGAAGCGAAACGTCTTCAAAGAAAAACCAGGAAGTCCAGTTGCCTCTTGGAAAAAAGCACCTTTGGGACAACCTACAAAGAGCCTTGGTGGTGCAGTGAACTAAAGTGCTGTTAAGTAGCACTTAGCTGCCTGCAATTACTGCAAGTTCAAATCTCACCAGGCTCAAGGTTGACTCAGCCTTCCATCCTTCAGAGGTAGGTAAAATGAGGACTCAGATTGTGGGGGCAATAAGCTGACTTTGTATAAAAAAGAACACTGCCCGGGGGGGGGGGGGGGGGGCGAAAGCCCTACTAAGCAGGTATATACAAAAGTATGAAGGCTATTGCTTAACGCATTGTAAGCCGCCCTGAGTCTCCGGAGAAAAGCAGCATATAAATAGAACCAATAAATAAACAGCAAATAAAACCATGAGCTGGATGACAGAATCTCCGTAGACATCTGCAAGAAAACATCCAAGTTCAGAGAGTACCAACCATCTCACATGTTCTTTTACATTTAACTTCTTTGTGACTTTAATACAAGTGGGACTCACAAGTCAAGAGGGCATCTATGATAATACAGCTGAAGTTCTACCTGTCTTTTAGATGCACTGCTTCTTCTTGTCCATACCCTGCAGATATAAGAACCTAAGCAGTACCCTGATGGATCAGACCCCTAGCCTATCTAATGCATCAGTCTAATCTCACACAAAATCAACTACCCAAGGAATTCCACTTGTTTCCCAGCAGATGGTTTTCAGAGGCAGTCCCACTGCCATCAACTCTTAACAGTCATTGATCTCCATAACTTCCATGAATCAATCCAGCCTTTTTTTTTTTTTTTAAGTAACCAGGCTGCTAGCCCAATACTACATCTCATGTAGCTAATTCCTTATATATCCATTTGTTGCAGGATCCGATCTGGGTCAGTCGCCAGGATCAAAGGTTTATTCTTCCAAGTTTTAGGCTTGTGCTGAAACCCATCATCAGGGAATTTCTCTCTTTTCAGAATATATGTACTGGGCTGTTCTATGTGAACTCAAAAACTTGGATGAATAAACTTTTGGTCCTGGTGATCAACGCAGATGGGATCCTGCAACATTATTCTGGGACATGTATATTTACCTTCATATCTGTATTTGTCTTCCCCAGTTCTTCCTATTCAGTAAAGAAATACTAACAACTTATCTCTTTCTGTTGTAAAGATATGAGCCAGTCTCTCTGGCTGCTCTGAAGTGGCTTGTGATACAGCAGCACCTTTGCCAACTGGCAAGCAGAGAATTTCCTTCAATTTTGCAAGATTTTAAAGCACCCATTGTTACGAATGATGGCCATCAGGAATATCTGTTTTCATGGCATGACATTCATTCAAATGCTTTGTAAATGCATATTCAGATTTTTTTTAAAAAAAAAAAGCTGCTGTGAGTGAACCATAGAAGGTTAAACAATTAGGAGGTTGACCTGAGTAAACATTAAAGCATAAAGGAAATTTTACAAGCACTTTGTTTATGGCTAATTGACTGGAATTGTTATTTTTCTGTTTGACTATATAGTAGTTATGCACTGTAAAAATGTGTTTGTAGATCCTTTCCCTGTTTTCTCTCTTACATTTATTGATTTCTTCTTAACCTCTCATTATTGTCATCTCTCTCTCCTGCCTCCCCCCCCCTTAAATAATAATTGTGGTTTCATTATATTTCAATTTTTCCATTTAGGGGGAATAAATAGTAATACAAGGAAGACTGCATTTAGCAAATGCTATGTTTTGTCCTGTGAGGTATTATAATTATAAAAAATATTCAGTTAGGTAGGATTATTCAGAAGCTAAGCACAGTACTGAAATCATATGCATGTTAAGTTCCCCCCTCCCCACAAAAAAAAATCAGATGCCTTTTTACCTAATATTGAAATCAATTAATCAATCAAAATTTTATATATTGCATTTTAACTTTAAAAAATAAGGTTCAAAGACAACTGGCACATCTGAACGGAAGAGAAAGGTTAAAAAAATCAAGACAGCATCCATATAATCAAAGCCCAGGAACTCTTTAATGTGTATTGTGCACATGACATATAATTTAAAAAGGACCAGAACTTTGATTTCATGCCCTACTAAGGAGTTTTTAATGCTTTACAACAAAATCAGTAGTTTTAGCAATTAAAACAATTTGGCACCTCATCTAGAGAGATTTTTTGGCAAGTGTTTTCTCTAACCAATATAATGTCAATAGACACAATGTTCATCAGCACACACTTGAAACTTTTTTTTTTTTTGCATCATGGCCTTTGACAATAATAGAATAGCAGAGTTGGAAGGGACTTTGGAGGTCTTCTAGTCCAGCCCCCTGCTCAAGCAGGAGACCCTATACTATCTCAGGCAAGTGACTGTCCAGTCTCTTCTTAAAAACCTCCAGTGATGGAGCATCTACAACTTCTGAAGGCAAGCTGCTCCATTGGTTCATTGTCCTCACTGCTAGGAAGTTTCTCCTTAATTCCAGGTTGCTTCTCTCCTTGAGAAATCTTCCTGTTGTTCAGGTGCCTTTATGTCAACGGTAACGATCCCTTCTTTCTTTTGACTTACAGAATCACAGGTGCCTGATCAGCCAAGCTCTCTTCACGTCAGGCCTTTGTCAACCAGCATTGTCATGAGCTGGACCCCACCGTTGAATCCAAACATCATTGTACGTGGCTACATCATTGGCTATGGGGTAGGCAGCCCTTATGCCGAGACAGTGCGGGTGGACAGCAAACAACGGTACTATTCCATCGAACATCTGGGTAGGTGATTGTTTTATTTCTGGTTGCTTAATATAGAACCATTTCAGCTACATCATAACCAGTGGTGGGTTCCTCCCGGTTCAGCCCGGTTCTCCCGAACTGGTAGCGGTGATGATATGGTGTCACCAAACCGGTTCTGCCCCTCCCACCCCCCACCCCCCGCGTTATTCTTCTCTTTTATTTGGCCCCACCCCCAATCTATTGCTGCCTCCTGAGTCCCAGCTGATGGCTAGAGGGAAGAAAACTGTTTAAACTCTTGCCACAGGACTTCAAAGGGCTGCGATGGTCAGAACTCTTGTTTTTTTTTACTTTTTAAAGCATTTTTTTACTACCAGTTTGGGTGACCGAGCCTTAACTGGTAGCATTTCACCCCTGCCTGTTTCCTTTCTCTTCTGTGCAAATTCCTTTTCAGAGGATATCTGGGACCAAATAATCCAGCCTTAAGAAATGTAAAACAGGAATGATATAAAGTAAGCTACAGGTAAAACCTAGTAAATGACAAACTTGCTTCTCTGAAGTCCACAAATTCCATTCTGTGGGACTGGATTGGAAGGAAACTAAGAATAATTATTTATAGGAAAGATTTAACACAAGTTTGGGAAACCATCTTTTTTTCATCTTCTCCCTCCCAATGTTTAGATTTCTGCCACTCTTATAATGGCTTGTAGTTCAGAGGCAGTGCCTTAGTCCTTGTAGTTATATCCCTCTAGTATTTTGGATTTAATTTTTAATCATTGGAACAGGCATTTCAGAACTTGGGACCATGTGAATCCAACATCTGTCAATTTCTAGTGTCACTTTCTAACATTGTCTCTGTCACTTGCTAGCATTGTACAGCTGCTGTTTCTGTTGCACTCTGTTGCAATCTTGGAAACAGACACAGTTGCTTTAATGAGTCCCAGAGAGGTCTGATATACAAGCCATTTCTTCTGAATCAAATCCAAAGCATTGAATAACCTCATTAATTAGCACTGAAGCAGCAGAGAGCCTGGGTTATGAGCTTCCCCCCTCCTCCACCCCCCCACCCCCCAATATTAGAGTCTAATCCAGAAAATGGCAAACTTAAGAGTCTCTGTAATTACTTAACTTGCCTGCTGCTTGTTAATTTTGTTGTCATCCCTAATGCCTTTAATAAAGCTGCTGAATTGTTCAGGAAAGTGTAAAACAGCCGATCAAATGAGGAGCCCGTTGATCTGGAGACGGATTCCTAAACACAATCAGCATTTTATATTCTATGACTGCAAATGTTAGCAGCTATTCAGAATACACCTTTGCCTCATCCCCAATTTTAAATGCTAATGAGTCCCACACTATATTTCAGAACAAATTTGCCCCATCGGTGCCCAGGTTCGAACAGGATGGCAATCAAACTCGCATACTTTTTTTATGTGTCAAAATAGTGTCAGGAGGTGTTTCATTATCTGGTCTTCATTACATACTTTCTCTGACATTTTGCCTTGGCACCATGCAGAGAAAATGTTTTATTCGATGGATGGAAAGGAAACTTTGCCAGGGCACAAAGATCAAATGTTGAGAGAAAGATTTCTTAATGTTCTTCTTCAATGTTCCTTTATTGCATAACTTTTAAACCTGTTCTTGGACCTTAGAATACCCAAGAATATAAATATAAAGCTTAGTAAAATAAAAATGTAATTCTTTTAAAATTTTAAAATCTTAAGTTCAGTTCTACAAACTTATCCATGCATATTTTTTTTAATCGTTCCTGAGTTACATTGTCCCTTGGGCAGTCCTAAATAGCTGACAATGGTAAAAATTTATTTGGATTAGGTTCAACTTCTAGTGCCTTCAGAAAAATGTTTAGGTAGTTTTCTTTTTTCTTAATAGTTAAAATTATCATTAATTTAATAAAATAAATAACCCAGCAAGAGATGAGGCACCAGAGAATCAGCCCTGACCGCTTCTCTCCCCAGCAGAGGGATGAAAGGAGGGAGGCGCAGCAGAAGGATAGAAGAGCCACATGCCGCTCTGCAGCTGCGGATTGCTGACCCCTGTTCTAGGCAAATTGAATCTATCATATACACCCTTCTTCAGTTCTTGCTTTACAGAGACATGTGCATTAATCTTACCTCTTCCTGTAGAGGAGCATGATGGCTTGAGTGGTTAGGACACCGGGGTGGAGGTTAGGAAGCTTGTATTTGAGACCTGAGCGCTACCATAGTTGAGCTCCCGTCCTTTGCTCCAGTTCTTGCCGGGGACAATGAAAAAAGCCCCCAACTGGGTGTCCACCCAGGCAATGGTAATGTCATTGAATGATCCTTTCCACTCACAAGCACCTTGGTGATTCTAAAAAAAGTGCTATACTACTGCTTCCTGTTGTACTATTACAACAGGAAGATTGTAAAGACTTTAATAATTAATCCCTTGGGAACACATATAGTTTTCTTTGGTACATGTAAAATGCATTTGAAAGAAACTGTTAGGTACGGGCTAATATTTTGATCAATTTGTATCAATTGATCATTTACTGCAGCTATGTCGTCTAATAATCCTGACTGTTGTACTTTTATGTCTTTCTTATTTGCTAGCATGTGCTTGCTTATTTACTTATTTGTTTGTAACTCGACTGGGAGTCAGATTGTGAAAAGCATAGTAAAAATAATTGCTCATCCAGAGAAACAATCATAATAGACTTGTCCTCAAAGCCTGATAAGATGAAACAAAAAATATTTTATTTCTAAAATACTGTATTTTTTGGAGTATAAGACGTACCTTCCCCCCCCCAAAGAGGGTGAAAATTTGGGTGCATCTTATACACTGAATGTAGCCCCGCACACCCACTGGCCCCCACCTTTTATTTATTTATTTATTAGATTTATATACCGCCCTTCTCCTGACGGACCCAGGGTGGTGAACAGCTGACTAAAAAACCAAATACAAAAAAGTTAAAATCGTACTAAAAACAAATATAAATTAGGCTGAGAATTTAAAACAGAATAAACATTAAAATAAATCAATCAACTCTAAAAATTTGAAAAAGTAGAAGGGATCAGGCAAGTCCGGCAAGTTGGAAGAGATAAGTCTTCAAAGCCCGACGAAAAATCCGGAGGTCAGCAATTGTTCTCAGTTCTGGAGGAAGATCGTTCCAGAGGGTGGGGGCTACCACAGAGAACGCTCTCCCCCTGGAGGTCGCCAGCCGGCATTGTCTGGCTGACGGCACCCTGAGGAGGCCCTCTCTGTGGGAGCGAACCGGCCGGTGGGAGGCAATTGGTGGTAGAAGGCAGTCCCGTAAGTACCCTGGTCCTAAGCCATGGAGCGCTTTAAAGGTGATTACCAACACCTTGAAACGCACCCGGAAGTCAACCGGCAACCAATGCAGCTCACGCAGGAGAGGTGTCACGTGGGAGCACCCCGTCGCTCCCATAATCCCCCGCGCGGCCGCATTCTGTACCAGCTGGAGCCTCCGGGTGCATCCCAAGAGGAGCCCCATGTAGAGAGCATTGCAGAGAGCATTTGGCCTCTACCTCCCAGCAGTTTACCTCCTTGCAGCAAGCAGCAAAAAGAAACAGCTTGTTTCAGCTTCAGCTCAGCCTAATTAGCACAAGTTGATTGGATCGGCCTCCCAATTCTCAGCTGTTTTGTTCTCAGCTGTTTTGTGCAGGCCTCTGCTGCTTGCTGCAAGGAAGTAAATTGCTGGGAGCAGATTTTTTCTTGTGCTAATCAAGCTATGCTAAAAACAAAAATGAAAGTAAAGCAGGCTGTTTGCTGCAATGAGGCAAAATTGCTGGGAGGCAGAGGCAGATTTCTTTTTCTTGTTTTCCTCACCAAAAAAGGTAGGTGCGTCTTATAGTCTGGTGCATCTTATACTCTGAAAAATATGTTAAGTAATCCTTCATCCAGACTTTTTTAAACTGCAGTATACTTACCATTGGTAAAATAGACAGCTAATAAATTTGATAATTAATAATAATAATGTCTCTTATTGTAGTCTTTGACTTACAACCAGAATTGCAATCAAGATTTCCATTGCTAAGAAAGGCAGTTATTAAGTGAGTTGCACCTGATCTTGCAATCTTTTTTTGCCATGGTTGTTCAGTGAATCACTGGAGTTGCTAAGTGAATTATGTGATTATTATTGACTTTGCTTGACTTTCTTGATTTTGCTGGCTGGGAAGATCACAAAAGGTGATTCCATGACCCTGAATGCTGCAGCCATCATAATTGTACCCTGGTTGCCAAATGACAATTTTGATTGTATGACCAAGGCAATACTGTGATAATTGTAAGTGCAAGGACGGATTGTAAGTCAATTTTTAAAGTGTTGTTGTAACTGATTATTAAATGAATGGTCGTAGATGTACTTTTAATTATAACCTCCTTTCTAGTTTTTTATATGGTTCTTCTAAGAGTTCTACAGTTCTTGGTGTAATAATTACTTTATAGCTTTGTATTAGTAATTCTGAACTGTAGAGATTTTCCCATCATTTATACATTGGATTAATTGCATCACAATGATTATTTCTTTGCGCTGGTCAATTTTGAAAGCATTTCATAGCGACATTAATTTTATAATAGCCTTTTTTAGACTGCCGCAATTTAGGTGTCTCAGTGAAGAAAATAAAATTGATGTTATAATACAATTAAAAACCCACCCTTTGGCCTCCATCTCAATCAAAACTCTTCAGTCTATCTAGCAGTACCAGAATGGGCATCAAGAAATGGGCATGCAACAAAGCTTCACTCCTTTTGTATATTCAGTACATTGATGAATGGAATGGAATGGAATGGAATGGAATGGAATGGAATAGAATGGAATGGAATGGAATGGAATAGAATAGAATAGAATAGAATAGAATAGAATAGAATAGAATAGAATAGAATAGAATAGAATAGAATAGAATAGAATAGAATAGAATAGAATAGAATTCTTTGTTGGCAAAGTGTGATTGGATGCACAAGGAATTTGTCTTCATTGTACATAAAAGCTTCATCACTTATCATTTAAAAGCTTAAGTCTATAGATATTTTCACAGCCCTCTTTTTGACTCGTGCAGTATACATGTCCTCAATATCTCAATGTATAAAGGAGCAGGAGAGGAACACAGTGGCACAATTAGGATGCTGGCTTGAAAGCAGCAAGCTCATGTTCAATACTTTTTTTTATTGAAAAGTTTTACAAAAAAAATTTTCCCCCAATATTCCCCCCACCCTCTTTCCCTCCCCCCCACCCCCACCCCCACCGCCCTTCCCCCATCCCCCTCCCCCCCCAGACTTCCCAGAGCAAAATACAAGGTATTTCAATTAACAATCATAAGCTAAGTTAACCTATCTATTCTTAGACTACCAAATCCCACCCTGAAACCTTAACTCCACTATAGATAACATAATATTACTAAAATTTAACATTCATTCATAAGCTATTTGATATTTTCTTGTCTGATACTTATTTTGAATATAGTCAATCCATCTTCTTCATTCCAATATATATCTTTCTTGTGTATACTCATGTTCAATAATTGAGTGCTGCTGTGAGGTGGGGTGAGCTCCCATCCTTTGCTCCAGCTCCTGCTGAGTGGTGATGTCACTGGCTAATTCTTTCAACCCAGAAGCACCTTGGTGCCTCCAACACGAGTGTGATACAAAGGAGCAATATATCCATCACACTGTTGTAATTGCATTGTATCAGTGAAATGGGCAGCATAGAAAATTAATAAAATAAATAAATATTTTCTCTTCCTGTGGACATCATCGAATCTAGTTTAGATTATCTCATGCATTACATAGGTGTGATCAGTCTACACACCTCAGCTATTAAAAATCCAAAAATCTTCTGGCATTTTTGCCCGGAAGCAACCTGATGCAAAGGGATTCTAGAGTTCTCTACTAGTACGAGACATGTCAATTTTATCATTTATGTAACTCTGTTGTGATCTGAGTCATACTGTGCCTGTAACAATCTGCTGGATAGGTTAGGTTAAAATGCCTGAGATGCCAGCTTAAACGCAGTAGAGGCAAAAATAGACCCCCTTCTTCATTCCCTTCAAAAGAAAAGACTAGCAAGTTAGCAAAGAAATGTAAATAAGCATAAGAACAGTACAGCAATCACGTTTAGACTTCATAAAAACGAACAATTGTTGAGAATTCCTGCGCCGCATGAAATAATGCTATGTTTAGACACTTCTTGGCAATTCCCTCTTAGCTTCTCCTGTCACTAAAGTGGTAAACTAATGTTCAGATGCTGCCTCTTTGGTTTATTTGGCAGAACATTCAAAACAGAATCTCTAGATTCTTCCCATTTTAAGAGGCTAGAAATAGCTTTCAAGCCCCTTATTAAACAGAAATAAGTTAGGACTCTCACGATGGCATGACACTCTAACGTCCTTTTGGACTGCATCTCCTATGATCCCTTGTCAATGACCATGTTGGCTCATTGATCAGATGTCAGTTTGTCTAAAATATATGGAGGACATTAAGCTGGCATACCTCCAAGTATTTCTCAGAGAGGGAAAAGTAGGAACTGGTGATGAGAGTTGAACTGTACTTTGTAAACAGAACAGATTTTTGTCTTAGGATTGGTGATACCAACTACAGCTAATTAATTAAAGTTGTCCAGATGGTTTTCAACCACAGATCAAAGTTGTGTCTCTTGATACTTAAGACTTAGTGACCTATAAAGTCAGTGCTAAAAAGGAGACCGCAGAAAAGAAAATCTTCTCCTAAGTTTTTTTCCCCCTCTGTTTGATATCCTTTTTTGTTTGAAGGCTCAACTCTTATAGCTATTGCTGATGCTACAAACAAGAAATTTCCAACAAATCTGATACACAGCATGGTACATAAGCCCAAAGGGATTCACATCATTGGAGTGTCTGATTTTCACAACAGCTAGTCCTAAAGCTTGCCTTACTTCTGTGCGGGAAGACAAATAACAGTTGATCCCCATAAGACTAAATTCCAACAGAAATCAATGAAGTTGTGAAAGAGTCACCACTAAATTTGTAATGGCAATAAGAATTTCTCTGTGACCAAAAAAAAAGGAAAAATTCTGCTCATACAGTTTGAAAATAGATCTGTTTTAACCAACACACTGAAACATAGAATCATATGTTTCTATGTTTCTAGAAACATAATCATTTTTTTAAAAAATTGATTTATATGCCGCCCTTCTCCGGAGACTCAGGGCGGCTTACAATGCGTTAAGCGATAGCCTTCATAGTTTTGTATATTTATACAAAGTCAGCTTATTGCCCCCACAATCTGGGTCCTCAATTTACCTACCTTAGAAAGGAAGGAAGGCTGAGTCAACCTTGAGCCTGGTGAGATTCGAACTTACAGTAATGGCAGACAGCTGGAGTTAAATTACAATGCATTAGTCTGCTGAGTTATCCAGGCTCCTATCATACATTTCTATGTTAATCATAATCCAAAGCCCTGTCCAAAGCAGGAATCCTTATACCATCCTGCACAAATGAATGTCCAATTCATTTTACATAGAATATAGAATAACAGAGTTGGAAGGGACCTTGGAGGTCCTCTAGTCCAACCCTCTGCTTAGGCAGGAAACCCTACACCACTTCAGACAAATGGTTATCCATTTGGATAACCATTTGCTCCATTCCAGTGTTGGAGCATTTACAACTTCTGGAGGCAAGTTGTTCCACTGATTAATATGAAAATTCATATTGCAGTGAACTTTCATTTTTACTAAAAAACAAAATAAGGTTCAAAGCCGATTGGCACATCTGAATGGAAGAGAAAGGTTTTTTTTAAAAAAAGCAAGACAGTTATCCATATAATGTCAATAGACACAACGTTCATCAGGACAGATTTGATACCTTTTTGCATCATGGCCTTTGACACTAATAGAATAACAGAGTTGGAAGGGACCTTGGAGGTCTTCTAATCCAACCCTCTCTCAAGCAGAAAACCCTATACTATTTCAGTCAAATGGTTGTTCAGTCTATTCGTCAAAACTTCCATTGTTGGAGCACCCATAACTTCTAGAGGAAAGCTGTTCCCCTGATCAATTGTTTTAAGTGTCAGGAGATTTCTCCTTAGTTCTAGGTTGGATCTCTCCTTGATAGGTTTCCACCCATTGCTTCTTGCCCTGTGCTTTGGAGAATGGGTTGACTCCCTCTGTTTTGTGGCAGCCCCTTAGATATCGGAACACTGCTATCGTGTCACCTAGTCCCTCTTTTCATTAAACTAGACATACCCAATTCTTCAACTGTTTTTCATATATTTTGGCTTCCAATTCTCTAACAATCTTTTCCCTAAAGTTCCCCTAAATATTTCTATGTCTTGCAGCCATGTTTTTTTGTGTCCCAGAAAAAAAAAATATATGCATAAGTTTTTGTGTTTCATGCCACAGATACCTGGCAATTGGTACCAATGCCTTTCCTTTCCTCCTTTCCTGGAAGGCAAATTTTATTGAACATTCTTCTAGAAAAGTATCCACCACCTTTTTTATTCATCCATATCTCAGGAGGCCATGATCATAAATTTCCCATTCTTTGTGGCTTTCCACACTCATAGTCATATCAAATGGTTATTTAAAAGACTCTACCAGTATTTTTTAAAATTTATTACAGCCCTGAGGTCAGGTACAAACTTTGTTATTCAGTTGATAAGCCATGTCTCTTCATGACCCCATGGACTTTAACATGTTAGGCAGAGGTGGCTTTCACAGAATTTTACCACCAGTTCACCACGCATTGAGAATGTGAGTGTGTGCCTTCCACGCATGCACACTTCCTGTGCATGTGCTTTGTTCGTGTGTGCAGCTTGCACGCATGCATGCGGCTTAGAAAACGTGGCTAAATAGGATGGCATAGTGCGGGGCGGGTGGGCGAGCCCACCCACAGGTCACCACTACCGGTTCTCCTGAACCAGTCTGAACCGGCTGATTACTACCACTGATGCCAGGACACCCGTCCTCCTGGATTTTATCCAAATTCATGTTCATTGCATCAATATAGTTCAATATGTTCAATATAGTTCAATATGTTCAATCCTAGCCAGGCTCAAGGTTGGCTCAGCCTTCCTTCCTTTCTAAGGTGGGTAAATTGAGGACCCAGTTTGTGGGGGCAATAAGTTGATTTTGTATACATATACAAAAGTATGAAGGCTATTGCTTAACGCATTGTAAGCCGCCCTGAGTCTCCGGAGAAGGGCGGCATATAAATCAAATAAAAAAAATAAATAATGCTATCACTATTTTATACTCTGCCATCCCCTTGTCCTTTTGCCTTCAGTCTTTCTCAAAATCAGGGTCTTTTCCAATGCAGATACAAACTGGTTTGATCCAGATCCTGAAAAGATAAATAGAGCCTTAAATTTAGCATCTGTAGAGCCTGGTTTTTCAAGTTGTTGGTTGTAAATGCTCAGCCCCATCTGGTCACCTGGACTCTACCCCAAATTAAGGGATTATAGCAGTGGTGAAATCCAAATTTTTTTACTACCGGTTCTGTGGGCGTGGCTTGGTGGGCATGGTGTGGCTTGGTGGGCATGGCAGGGGAAGGATACTGAAAAGTCTCCATTCCCACCCCACTCTGGGGCCAGCAAGAGGTGGTATTTGCTGGTTCTCCGAACTACTCAAAATTTCTGCTACCTGTTCTCCAGAACCTGTCAGAACCTCTGGATTTCATCCCTGGATTACAGGGTTGTAAAAAAAAGGAGGAGGTTTATCTTTCACTATGTTTTTTTTCTCCCACTGCCCTCCATTGCTATTCAGTCCTGCTTCATCTTTCAAAATCTTCTTTCGTGATCTCTAACTTCCATTTACTTGAAATGTCCATCAGCAGAATTCTGGTTTCTGTTGTTAGAACAGATTTCTAGACTAACTGCACATTCCACTGGCCCGTTAACATAAAATTAATATACAAGGGGGTGGAAAAAATCATTTTAGAGATGAAATAGAGTGGGAAAAATCAATTGACTTTGAAGGTGGATGGGGAAAAGAATGTATCTGATTAATCTTAAAAGAGGATTTGGAGAAATTAATGAATGCGATAAATTAGATGCGTAAGTTAGATGGGGAGATCCATTGATTTTAATAATGGTTTGGGGAACAGCTCATTTCTGGTAGATGGGCACTGGAATTAAATAATTTCAAAGACATTAAGAAGCTATCTATTTCAAAGTGGATTCTAAGGTTTTAATGCTACCACTCTAGAAGGATACTAAGCATATTTGGATCTAAGAGCTTCGATCCAGCTTCATGAAGATTAGAGCCAGTTTGGTGTAGTGGTTAAGGTGTTGGCCTAGAAACCAGGAGACTGTGAGTTCTAGTCCTGCCTTAGGTATGAAAGATGGCTTGGATGGCTTTGGTCCATCCACTTTCCCTCAGTTCAATTCACCTCACAGCGGAGGTGGTATTCAGCCAGTTTGGACCGGTTTTCCCAAACCGGTAGAGGAAATCGTAGGTGGGCCTTTCCACCCGTCCACCCATCCTGGCTCTATGCCATCCTATTTAGGCACATTTTTGAGGCCAGGCGCATGTGCAGGAGGAGCACAAGCAAAGCACATGTGCAGAAGGCCACGCATATACAGTACCTGGAAGGTAGGCGTGTGCACGAACCAGGCGCACATGCGCAGCGAACCAGTAGTAACACAATGTGAAACCCACCGCTGCCTCACAGGATTGTTGTAGTGGGGTTGTAATAGTGGGAGGAGGAGGAAAGATGTCTTAAGTTACTTACATGGTAGTAAAGGTGGGATAAAAATCCAGTAAATTTGTGAATATAGTTAACATGTATTGACCAGGTCCTCTGTTATCAAAGCTATTTTTAATTTCCTCATTTTTTCCCAATCTCCTGCAATGGGAAGCAATATACCGTATACTATACATTGGGGCTGTAAAATGCATAAAGATGCTTTGTTTTAACAAACATTCAAACAAAATTTCCCCTTGAAGCTACTTGACAAAGCAGTGCAGTCCTTCTGCTCCTAAGAGTAAAGCAAAGGAATCATGTTGCTTCACCTCACTCTACTTTGGAGTCCCTGTCATCTTTCTCTTCTTACACAAGAGTAGAGAGCTGAGAGGGACTTTCTCAGCGGAAATTGCAACAGAGCTTCCATGAGTACTGGAGGATTATCCACAGTGTGTTTGAAGAACCCTCCCGTTTTCATCAGACGTCCTGCAAAAAGAGGTGGTTTTGGCATTTCAGATCAAGAAAACATCTCAGTAGAAGAAGAAAGTTGAAAGAACTTTATTCCCACAGCATTTCTCTCACAGAGCTCAAAATTATGCCCGTCTCTTTATACAGAGGCCTGCTTCATAAAAACCTGACCCAGTAACTTGTAATGTCTGCATTTCTGAGTACAAACAACTATCCACAGGGTATTTGCATTAGCATTTCTGGCAATGCAACAGCAAGATACATTGGTTTTTATTTTCCAGTGCTTTGTAACTTTCTACCCTTCTCTGAAAACTCTAGGGTTCCTTTTGTATAACTGGTAGCACACAGGGCTGTGTCATAAATACATTTGGTATTCTGAGATCCTTTTGGATTATGTTCAACATTTTTGCAATCTATTCCTTTGGGTTTCTTTTTCTCCAGCTAACACTTATTCCTGGTCTGTATTTGATCAGTTTATTGCTTTATTTCCTAAGATATAACACCACCATTTTTTAAAGCTTGGTCGAATGTTACCATATTTTTCGGAGTATAAGACACTCCAGACTATAAGATGCACCAACCTTTTTGGGACAGGAAAACAAGGGAAAAAAATCTGCCTTGCCTCCCAGCATCCAACCAGTATTCATCTGGCTCGTTCACTGTGGCCCATTTGGTGCTACTACGGCCCATTTGCCATGGCCCATTTGCTGCCACCGCAGCCCATTCACTGCCACCCATTCGCCACTGCCAATGCCCGCCACCTGGAACCAGCTGAAAATGCGACATGCAGAGGTTGAAAATAGCTGAAGGGTGGGGCCCAGTGGGTGGGTGGGGCTTTGCCAATAGTCAGTGTATAAGACGCACCACAATTTTCACCCACTTCTGGGGAGGGGGGAGTGTGCCTTATACTCCGAAAAGTATGGTGTATCTTATAATTATACCCATTGAACTTGCAGTGCATATTAGGATAGTTAGAAGGTTTCCCAATGTTAAAAGAGTTTGAGTTTCTTGAAAATTTGTCCAAGTTTGTCTTCCAAATGCTTTAGCAGTTAGCAGGAGTAGAGCTCAATCTTGTAGGAAAAAAACAGAGGGTAGGTGTTGGCCAGGAAAAGCTAATGTCTCACAAGTTTCTTTAATGATGAGATTTGCTCTTGAATTCTTGAACTGTTTTAGATAGATAGATAGATAGATAGATAGATAGATAGATAGATAGATAGATAGATAGATAGATAGATAGATAGATTGATTTAGGGGCCACCTGACTCTCTTGGTGGCTCATCTATTAAAACAATAACAAATACAATATAAAATATACAAGATCAACAGCCATTAAATTAACATAATTTATTAGGTAATAAAAAGAGAATTTATATTGAGAAAACTACTGTCTTTTTCTATTGAATCTATATTTTTAGGGCTCTAGCATCAAAATATTGGAAGAGCAAGGAAAAAGTAAATAAATATATTTTATATAACATGAGAACATTTTACACAGACACCACTGTTCCAAAGTTTCCTCTAGTCCAAAACCTTGGCTCCCTCTGCTTTTATCCACTTCAACTTTGCAAAAAAATCATGCCTAACAGAAAAAGAGAACCAGAGATGGGGTGGAAAATACTTCATGGGAATTGGAGCTGAGAGATTGAGGCTTCATTATTGCGCAGATGATATAAATTACATAATTTGCATTGATCACATGATATCCTTTGTGCAATGACATCATGTGGCTTACTGGGTGGGTATTTCTGGAACTGGGAGGCTTATTACTTCACAGGGTTCTAAATCATCCATTATTTCCAGCAGAATTTCTTTGAAACATGAGTTGCATAGAGGTGCATTGCAATCTTGTAGATTGGGTTGTCTCTATTCTGTTTCTCCATTCGTTAAAAAAAAAGGAAGGTGCTTCTATTGGTATCAATTCTGCTTTAATGACAAATCGTCCAAGAACACAAATGAGGTTAAAATTTAAATTAACCTGGATTAAGTCCTCCTGAGAGGAAAGATTATTTTTTGAAATCATCTCAGCCAGGGTGTCTGCATAAGATGGAAGGGAACCATTTTCTAAGCAGAATCTCGCTGTGTATCTAAACAGCAAGGGAAATTAACCGCTTTGGTGAACACTAGACTGATAGGAGGTTAATGCTGAGCTAATGCAGCATTAAAAAATGAAAACTGCTAATATGATTAAGAGTAACTTAATAGGATTAAAAGATTCTTCAAAATGGGATATGTTCTTAAGATGGGCTTTAGATCTACTTTGCATTACTCTGGCTGAATGTTGCACCTGCTCCAAGAGAGAAGACAAGCTTCAAGCAAAGCATCCAGGGCTGAAATTGCAGTGTGCCTTTTGCTTTAAACTCTGTCATGAGGTTTTACAGAAAGGGGAGAGGAAACCTTCGAAATGGGTTTCAAAGGAAATGAAATGACTTGTGGCTTCTTATAGTCCCCTTTGTTGAGAGTTGGCCAAGAGGCATGTTTGAGAAGAAACACCAACTACAGTGACACCATAATAAGGAATCCATTGGAGTGGGGCATCTATGTTATTGTTGCTCAGTCACTAAATCATCTCTAACTCTTTGAGACCCACGGACCATAGCATGCCAGGCTCTCCTGTCCTCCCCTGTCTCCTGGAGTTTCTCCGAATTCATGTTCATTGCGTCGATGGCATTAGTTCACCATCGCATCCTCTGCTGTCCCCTTCTCCTTTTGCCTTCAATTGGGCAACTATATCAAATTATTCCAATTTCATTTTAAATCCTATTTTATTCCAATTTCATTTTAAATCCTATTTTATCCAATTCCATTTTAAATTGTTTTTATCAGATTTGAGTAATAATTTGTGTCTGGAACTCTGCACTTTGCTATGGCCCAAGGGCTAATCATAAAGTAAAGTAAAAAAGTAACGTATAAAGTAAAGAGTAAACTAAAGTACAGAGTAAAATAAAGAGTAAACTAAAGTACATACGTATTTTTTTCTCCTAGCAGTGTCCTGCTCAGCTAACTACATATCTGTTCTGTGTTCCTATATGACTCTCTCAGCATTCCAAATCTCATCCCAATACACTTCATGTTTATATCACATGTATTCTCTCAGGACATGCTATCAGTCCTCCAGTTCCCTTGCCAATATTTGGAGAGTGCTTTCAGCACTCTGTATTTTCATATGCTTCTGTCCTTACTCTAGGCATTTTGACATTCCCCTCTACCACCTCTAGTCCTCTGTTACCACAAGAGACACTCCAATCACATTCCATAGGAGGGAGGGAGGGATCCTTGGTAGTGCCTGAGCTTGGAGATTTTCTTGAAGACATTTCAGGCTTTTCTGGTTACTCTATGGTATCCCTTGGCATCCTCAAACCTTTTTCGCAGCTTTGGAGGTCTTCAGCTGTCTTCTTGCAATGGATGGTGATCATCACCATACTCTATTCATTTCTTACACAGACAACTCTTTGAAAGATACAGATGGAAGGATGGTAGCACTTTACAGTTACAATGTATATCACCTTCTTGAAGGTCCTGAGTCCATCCATCCGTACATTTAGTGGTCAGTGAAAGGTTTTCCATTCAAGTTTAGAAGTGAGGCAATTGCTTTTAAAAGAAGACAAAGCCCACTTAACCAGACTTCTGCCTAACCTCTACTTTAGATATGGTCTGCTAAATTGAATTAATTTGTTTTCTCTAGATGTTGAAATACAGCCAAGCATCTATTTGTATTCATTAATTAATGTTTGTCTGTCTGCCTCTGCCTCTGCCTCTATCTATCTATCTCTATCTATCTATCATCTATCTATCTATCGTCTATCATCTATCAATCATCTCTATCAATCGTCTCTATCAATCTACCTACTTACCTAGCTATATCTATCTATCTATTTTCTGTCTATCTATCTATCATCTATCTTCTATCTATCTATCTCATCATCATTATCTATCTATATCTATCATTTATCTATCTATCTATCTATCTATCTATCTATCTATCATCTATCTATCATCTATCTATCTATCATCTATCATCCATCCATCCACCTACCTACATCTATCTGTCTGTCTGTCTGTCTATCATCTATCTATCTTTCTATCTATCTATCTATCTATCTATCTATCTATCTATCTATCTATCATCTATCTATCTTTATCATCTATCTATCCATCCATCCATCCTATCATTATCTACCTACCTACTTACCTACCTATCTATCTATTTATGTATCTATCTATGTATCTATCTATCCATCCATCCATCCATCCAAACATTATCATTATCATTATCAATCTAGCTATCTAGCTGTCTATGCATAATCTACATATCAGTATTATTTCCAAATATTCCAGCATTATTTATCTAACGAAATTATATGGTGAGATACAAACATTATTTTTTTTCCTACTTGGCATCTCATGATTCATCAAGGTTCATTTGCATTTTATAAAAGAAGCTGCTGAAATGACTTCTTTTACCTGCGGATGTCATTCAGGAATGGGTAATGGGGATTAATGAGTAGGGTTGGGTGGGTAGGGTTTGAGTTTGTAGAAAAGAAGCTGTTGGCTTTTATGGACCCCTTCTCTCTAATGACCCATAACAATGAAAACATTAATTGGACTTCTTTTACCAAAGGACAGGAGAAAGTGGTCAGTCATGTTGCTATAGAAACAACTCCCTTTCCTTTCCATTTTATGCACAATTGTGGGAAGGGACCTTGTGCAAATTTGTTCCTTGCAAATCACGTTCTTAGTCGAAAAGCTAATTGTGGAAATTTTGTGAATAAATCTCTGTATCCATCTCCACGCATACCAAATGATTTCTGCTCAGCTAGTGAGGGTGCAGTGAGCACCAGTACGATGAATAATTCTGGGAGAATGATCTGATCACCCTCGAGTGTTATGAATGAATAACTGCTTCAGTTATTCATCAGGCCATTTTTTAAAAAAAAGTAGGCTTCTTTTTCTGGCAGTGAACATGCCATCCATCTCATTAGTAACATTAACCAAATGTATCAATGTAGGACATAAAAGTAATTACAAAATATGGGGGTAGAGAATCATTGAGCAGTATTGTAAAATAAGTAATATTGATTCATTTGGCATTTAAATAATAGGATTAATCATCCTCAGCATGTCCAGGATTATAAATTGAAATGAAATATGGAATTTCATATTAAGGATGTCAGTCTCTCAAGCTTATGCTTTTTTTCCACTTTGAGACTGGCCAAGTATTTGAGCAAAATCCATCCACAAGACTCACTGAGACATAACATGTAAGGGTTGAAAGAGATCATGGAATTCATCTAATGCATCTCTTTATGTGTCTAAGGAGATTCCCATTCATTGAAAAAGCACTTTTGGGACATCTCTTCAGTGAAGAAACCCACTGTTATAGCAACTCCAACAAATAGCTATCCAGCCCTTAAATAAAGTTAAGGAAAGCCACCATAGTAAGACAGCTGTTCCATTCTTGGATAGTTGTTACTTATAGGATTTTTTTCCTTGATGTTCAACTAAAATGTACTTCCTTGTATTTTAAACCTATTGTTTTTCATCCTGTCTTGTGGAACAAGAACACTTCTGCCCTTAAGACATTTGAAAACAGCTTTCGTGTTTCCCCATGGTCTTCCCTTTTCCAGATTAAACATACTTGGGGTCTCCAGCTATTCCTCTTTTTCTTCACCCAAATTCTACATCATTTTTATTGCTGCCTCTTGTCAATCTTCTGCCTAAAATATGGTGCCCTGAGCTAGATACAAAATCAGGTGTGGTTTGACCAACCCCAAATAGAATGAAATAATAGAATAAAAGCAGAATATCAGGATAGGAAGGGACCTTGGAGGTCTTCTGTTCCAACCCCTTGCTCAAGCAGGAGACTCTGTACCATTTCAGACAAATGGTTGGCCAATCTCTTCTTAAAAACCTCCAGTGATGGAGCAACTTCTGGATACAAGTTGTTCCACTGATTAATTGTTCTAACTGTCAGGAAATTTCTCCTTAGTTCTAAGTTGCTTCTCTTCTTGATTAGTTTCCATCCATTGTTTCTTGTCCTACCCTCAGGTGCTTTGGAGAATAGCTTGACTCCCTCTTCTTTCTGGCAGCCCAGTTGCCTTTTGAAAAAGCACCTTTGAGACAACTATGACCTGGATGATTGAGAATTTCCACAGACAATTCATAGCTGTGGTTTTTGTTGTGGTGGTGGTAGTCAAAGAGTTGGAAATATGAGGATGAGAACAATTTCATGACAGAATGGAATTTTGGCCGAAGAAATGCTTTGCATTTGGGATTTATATGTTCTCTAAGTTTGAGAGTTATAATGCTGTACCTGAAATGTTAGCTTTTCAACAAATAGCAGGGTTACTGTGGAATGTAACTAATTTTAGAATGGGCTATGAGTTACTAATAATATCTTTTATCTCCTAGCAAACATGCTTTCCAATAAATATATGTTGTTCTTTTCCACAAAATTCTTCCAGATTATGTATTAAACATAAGTGAGCTGTTCAACTGATTAATTGTTCTCACTGTCAAGAAATTTATCCTTGATTCTAGCTTGGATCTATCCTTGATTAGTTTATTAGATTAATAAGAACAGTGACTTCTTTTGATCTTGGATTTAGTTTGATTCCGTCCATAAATATACCGTGATCCAATATGCCCCCTCTACTTTACACTTATGCCTTTGATTTTTCACTCAGACAGGGGGCTTTCCATTGATTGCTGTTGAAATCCATATTGCTCATTGTTCCAGCTTGTCAAGATCTTCCTGCATCTCAATGCTGTCCTCTAAGTTGTTTTCTATCTCTCCTATCATTGTGTCATTTGGAGATTTGGCAAATTGTATTTTCTATGATTAATTATCATTCATATAAATATGTTGAGCACAGGACCTAGAATGAGCCCTTCAAAGCTTGCTACACCTTGACATGGGAACAATGATATAATTTCTCCTGATGTAGTTGTTCAATCAGCTTTGTATCTACTTAATGATAGTTCAGCCTAACTTTTCTCTTTTCTGACATTATTAGACTTCCTTCCTTCCTTCCCTCCTTCCTTCCTTAAAGAAGGTTATAGAAATGCTTTGATTGATTGGATACAGTGGTGGGTTGCTACTGGTTCACCCCAGTTCGGGCAATCCGATAGCAAAGGTCAGTGAAACCCACCCCTGATTGGATAGGACTAAAATTAATATAAAATCTGGCAATGGTTGCTTGCTCTACAAGGTCCTGATGAGATACCAGTGTCTCCATGTGTATGTGTCTCCATGGACCCAACCTTAGTTCCTACTGGTTAAAAATTGTAGGGTTTGGGGGGGGGAGGGCAGATCAGAGATGGTATTCAGCCGGTTCAGACCGGTTCGCCCAAACCGGTAGTGGAAATTGTGGGTGCCCCCCCCCCGTCCCAGCTCTATGCCATCCTATTTAGGCACGTTTTGAGGACGAGCACATGTGCAGAAGGAACGTGATTGAGCTAGGCGCATGCACTGAAGGCTGTGCGCATATGCTCACATTTGCGAACCAATAGTGAAAGTAAGTGAATACCACCCCTGGGGAAGATGCCTTAAGCTTAAGCTTCACAGAAGTCTTAGGTGAGAAAAAGATGCCTTAAGCTTCTCAGAGATCTAAAGTCCTTCTAGTAGGTCTGGACAAAGCAATGCCATTTGCTTCAGTGAAGCAGTTTGGATTGCAGAAATGAGCCGATTTGCTTCATTATGCACCCCTTTTTTTCTAGTTTGGTATAGGTAGCACTCAGGGGTGGGTTCTAAATTTTTTTACTACCAGTTCTGTGGGCATGGCTTATTTTATGGGTGTGGCTTGATGGTCATGTGACAATTCTTTAGGATTTAGCAGAGGTAGTGGTCTACTAAACTTTTAACTTTAGTTAAAAGTTCACCGCTACTGGTTTGGGGGAACCGGGCCGAACCTGGAGGAACCCACCACTGGTAGCACTCATCAAATCCTCAGGCCACAGGGAAGTCATAACTTGCCTTAAACTGAACCACCTGAAATGAGTAATATGGAGTACCAAAGTTACATGGAGCCCCAGTCCTCTATCATCGTTCTTTCTAATGTTCCTTTCTCTTTTACTTTGCTCTTGATACCGTGTTCTACTCTCTCTCCTTTTTCCAAATAACACTGCAGACCGTTAGCAATAGGAGAAATTGCTCTTGCCAAGGATCTTAATGATGTTTTTACAAAAGTCTTTTGAAGGCCATACAAGCTGAAGCCAAGGGCCAAAATGGCTCTAGGATTGCATGCAGCATCTGCTGTAGGTTTCAGGTTTAATTTTTGCCATTTTGGCAGTTTTAACAAAGAAAAACTCTACTTGAATTCTACAACTGTCAATCATTGCGACCAGGATTGGACTAGGGGCTCCAGTGGTCTGACATATACAAGGTCACTTTCCATTGTCCATCACCCTTCCTTAATTGGAAAAGTGCTGTTAAAATTTCATTCCTAGTGCGAAAGTAAAAGATTTAGCCCCCTCCATGAAGATTGGTTGTGTAATACCAAAACAAAAAGTTGAATTATTAATTTGAAAGCCAGTCAGATTTAAGATTTTTAACTCCCCTTCAGCTGAAATGTGAGGTCTGATTTGAAATCGATAGTTCAGACAACTCTCAATAAGTAGCATGGACATGAAGAAAACTGGTAGCTGAGAAAATGAAGAATTTGATTAGGCTTCTAGCTTATGTCCAACCCAATAACACTAAGCTAGTAGATTTCTTCTTTATGGATCAGGGTCAGCATTATCTGGATAAAGAAAAAAAAGGAGGTTTTGTTTACAAAGATTTGGCAATAATGCATAAATATTTTGTTCTTGGTCGTTCTCAGCTACTTTTCTTCAAAACTCTTCTATATTTCCTCCTTCCTTCCTTCCTTCCTTCCTTTCTTCCTTCCTTCCTCCCTCCCTCCCTCAAAGCAGGTTATAGAAATGCTTTGATTGATTGGATAAGGCTAGAATGAGTACAAAATTCAGCAATAGTTGCCTGCTCTACAAGGTCCTGGTGAGACACTAGTCTCTTCCTGGTGGGACCAGAAGTTGGCAAACGGGCCGTTTCCAGCCTCCGGGGGGCCTCCGGGTGGGGATGGGGAAGACCATTTTTGCCCTCCCCAGACTCCTAGAAAGGCCATGGAGCCTGGGGACAACAAAAAATGGGCCTTCCTCACCACCCCCCGAGGCCCTCTGGAGGCAGGAAACAGCCTGTTTCCCTACTTCTGGTGGGCCCAGAAGGCCTGAAAATCAGCTGGCCCGAGTGCACATGCGCGCTGGAGCTGAGCTCACGTGCCCACTAATATAGCTATGTGTGCCACCTATGGCACACATGCCATAGGTTTGCCATCACGGAGCCAGTCTGTCTCAGTCAGCCTTAGAAAGGTTGCAATGGCAAAACACATTTGAAAATGTTGCCAACAAAACTTCAGGATCTTATCTATATAGCTGCCAGAAGTCAAAACTTAACTTGAAGGAGATTATATACATATACATACATGTATGTTTATATGTATGTATGTATGTTTATGTACTGTATATCCTATACGCTGTGTGCCTATAAGTGTATTTGTGGGTGTGTGTGTGATACAAAATTGCTAGTATGTTACTTATATATTATTACCAAAGTGCTTTAAAACATTCATTATACCGCTTCAAGAAAGTATTTTGTGTAATTATTTTATTGCAATAGTAACTGAAGTGATTATTTATAGTTACGTTATACTTGAGTTGTTTTTTCTTTCTTGCCACATGATGAAACTTTATAAAATGTAGTTTTAAGAATGTCTATAGCAGCGAAGAGAAACGCTGAGTCCATTTAGTTGAGAATTGGAAAACTTGATTTCTAAATATAGATATGTATCTTTAATGATTTTTTTTTTCATAAGGAGAATACATTTCTTCTGCATGTGGTGGTGAAATGCATAGCTCCTCTAATCAAGTCAAGCAAATCCACTTTATTTTACCAACTGAGCAGCTGAGAAACTCTCAGCAGTAACAAGATGGATTTCTTTTTAATGAATATTTTGAGTAGGTCTCCTATCACCAAGAAACTGGCAGGGGTGATTATTCAATAGCCAGGCCATAGCAATGAGCAACAGTTTAAGATGTGTGCTGTTCCAGTGATGTATCCCATGTGCGATGGCAAGTTGCATCTCAGAAAGTGGTCACAAGGTGGATAGTTGAATTGCTCATTGCTTTTCCCAGCCAAATGTACAGTATATTTCTATTCACCCTCAGAGCAATAAATGTCCTCAGGGAAGGGTCACCTTACAGTTTGCTGCCAAATTATAACTGCTAATGTGCCAGAATAAGAAAGTTGTTTTATATATAACATAATTTCATTTCATTTAAATAATTGTTTGATTTAAACATAGCTTTAATGAATTGCCCTTCACAGCCCGTCTTTTTGTTGTTGTTGTCACTGCTGCTGTTGTCCTTGAACTGCCTCTTTTTTGAAACACGACTGCTTCCCTAAGGACAAATATTGGTCTTAATTTTAAAAAGCATTGTTGATGGTGGAGCATATCTGTAGCTCAGGGTTGAAATGAGAGGACCTTAGCACTCCCTGAGTTGGTTGTTTTCTTGCAGATGTTTCATTAGCCAATCATCAGTGCTGGACTAGTTCATTACCTAATCCGACAATTACAGTATTTTCCAGCATATAAGACAACTGGGCGTATAAGACGACCCTCCTCAGAGCCATTTAAGGCTCGTCAGAGCCTTATGGGCTGGTCTGCCTGGTTACAGGAGAATGAGACCCAGCATATAAGATGACCCCCGACTTTTGAGAAGATTTTTGTGTGTTAGAAAGTAGTCTTATACGCAGGAAAATACAGTAAATGTCTGTAGGAAAACAGAGAGCACTAAGGACCTCGTCACTAAAAAAAATCCTCTGTGTATTCTTGCCAGGATTCATAAGGAAGGGGTCAACGATAAAAACAGAAAAGGGGGAAATGAAATGCGAGAACTTAACATTCTCTGGTGACATCTTCAGAATTCTCACTGGGTATAGATGAGGCTACTTTTCTCATGAAAGTTGTAACAGGTAGTTCTGAATTTAAACACTTATGATCTACCAAGTAAACTACAATTGATCAGATACGGTCAGGGGTTGAATAAAATGGGCAGGAAAAAAAATTAGTTTCCTACTATTTCCTGCAGCTCAGCAGTTATTTATTGCTCCTCCAAATGAACCTGGGAAGAAATGAACAATTTTATTTCATCTTTTATTTTTCCTTAATAGGACTGGGGATATGATTGAAAATTGGTTTTGAACATTGGATATGTACATGAGTGAGAAATGTATGGATCATTCTGAGCTTTTGTTCAGATTTCATTTTCTTCTGGCATGCAGTCAATTTTTTATTTACTTGCTTATTTATTTGCTGATTGTTGGATTGATTGATTTGCTTATTTGCTTATTTCTTTATTTCATTAGATTTTAGATGCCCTCCAATGCAATATGCAAAGAACAATGATGTAGAAAATAATACATACAGCATAATATCAGTAATCATAATCAGTGCATGGTGAAAAATGTACCCTAGTTTATTTATTTATTTATTTATTTATTGGTTCAATTTATATGCCGCCCTTCTCTGGAAACTTAGGGCGGCTTACAATGCTTTTAAGCAATAGCCTTCATACTTTTGTATATACCTGCTTAGTAGGGCTTTCACCTCCCCATCAAGCGGTGTTCTTTTTTATACAAAGTCAGCTTATTGCCCCCACAATCCGGGTCCTCATTTTACCTACCTCGGAAGGATGGAAGGCTGAGTCAACCTTGAGCCTGGTGAGATTCGAATTTGCAGTAATTGCAGACAGCTGGTGTCACTTAACACCACTTTAATCTGCTGTTTCTAATCCCTTAAAACAGTTTCATGTTTGGGGAGCTGCAAAGCTTCTCTATCCAGATTCCCAAAGCTGAGCCTTTTCTTAATTCACAGACCATAACGTAAGGTGTTTTAATCAAAGGCTGCTCGAAAAAGCCAACATCCAGCTTGATCAATATAATACGTAAATACATTTGTATCGCTCATCTGAATGAATCAAGGAGAATCATGTTAAGTATGCATATTTGATTTGGCAAGCAGGTTTATGATGGTTGCCCAAATCTGCTTCACATTGTTAATTCTGATGATATTATATTTGCTTCATTTACAGAACCAAGTTCCCATTATGTCATATCTCTGAAAGCATTTAACAATGCTGGGGAAGGAGTGCCTCTTTATGAGAGTGCCACCACCAGATCACTGACAGGTGAGTTAGAAGGGGTTGCTATCTTTATTTACCCACCCTCTCTCTTATAGCAACACATGTGGTTGGATAAAGTAAGTACAGTATATTTCTTTTAATGGTGATGATATCATCCCACATGCTGGGATAGGGATGGTACAAGTCTGGAAGATCAGTCTCAGAGACATTATAGTTGATCCAAAAACTGCAAGCGAAGGAAGAAGTTTATCTCAGTAAAACTATGGTGACAGCATGTTGAGACTCTAGAAAGAGTGCAGAGAAGACCAACAAAGGTGATTAGGGGACTGAAGGCTAAAACATATGAGAAACAGTTGCAGGAACTGATTGTGTCTAGTCTAGTGAAAAGAAGGACTAGGGATGAAATGACAGCAGTGTTCCAATATCTGAGGGGCTGCCACAAAGAATAGGGCCAACCTATCCTCCAAAACACCCAAAGGCAGGACAAGAAGCAATTAATCAAGCAGAGAACCAAGCTAGAACTAAGGAGAAATTTCCTAACAGTGAGAACAATAAACCAGTGTAACGACTTGCTTCCAGAATTGTGGATGCTCCAACACTGGAGGTTTTTAAGAAGAGAAGCATTTGACTGAAATAGTATAGAGCCGTAATGGCAAACCTATGGCAGGGGTGCCACAGGTGGCATGCGGAGCCATATTGGTGGGCACACGAGCTCAGCTCCGGCACACATGCGTGCGCCAACCAGCTGATTTTTGAGACTTCTGGCCCACCAGAAATCAGGAAACACACTGTTTCCGGCCTCCGGAGGGCCTCTTGGGGGTGTGGGTGGGGAAGGCCGTTTTTGCCCTCCCCAGGCTCCTAGAAAGTCTCTGAAGCCTGGGGAGAGCAAAAACGAGCCTACCAGGCCCACTGTGCCATCACGTGCCAAAAGTGGGAGGGAACACGGGGGGGGGCAGGGCACATAGAATTATGGATGTGGGCACTCGTGCATGTGACCCCACCACACTCCCCTCACTTTTGGCACGCGATGGCAAAAAGGTTAGCCATCACTGGTATAGAGTTTCCTGCTTGAACAGGGAGTTGGGCTAGAAGGCCTCCAAGATCTCGTCTAACTCTGTGATTCTGTTAACGGAGCTGTTGTGCCTGAGATGACTTTTTCACACATTCTCATCACAAAACATTGAAAACCAAACACAGACATCACATATATAAGGCACTAAGCCAGTATTGCTTAACCTTAATTTGTTGAATTAAGAGAAACCCGAGTTGTCTGGGCTCACACGAGTCAAAACTAAGCAAACCCACATCATCACTTAAAACTGACGTGTGAAATCTGGCTACCGTGTATCATGTGTCTTTGTGACAAGAAATTGTGCTGTCTAGTTTAAGTACCAGGTCTGTTACATGCATCTTTTGATGCTGAATTCACTGATGCTGAAAACAGTTTAAAATGCAAGATTCGGTATGTTGTGACCTTTTCTTTTTCTCCTCTTCCAAAATTTCCTAAAGTTTTACGGAATTACAGATAACTAACTATAGGAGGTCCTCGACTTATGACCACATTGGGACCAGAATTTCTGTCGCTAAGAAAGGCAATTGTTAAGTGGGTCATGCTTGATTTTATGACATTTTTTTTTAGCCAAGATTGCTAATTGCAAATCACAGCAGTTGGTAAGTGAAACATGCAGTCATTAAACAAATCCAGCTTTCCCCATTGACTTGTTGGAAGCTGGCTGGAAATAGCAATCGTGTGTCCCTGTATCGCTGAAACCGTTGCCAAACAATCAAATTTTGACCGGGTGTCCATGGGAACGCTGCAATAATTTTAAGCATGACTAGATAAACAATAATTTTAATAAATTTAAAAATTATTAAAAATTTAAACTTATTTAATCAATAATTTTAAGCCTGACTAGGTAGTTCAGTGGCTAAGACACTGAGCTTGTCGATCAGAAAGGTCGGCAGTTCGGTGGTTCGAATCCCTAGTACAGGTCTACTGCGTGAGCAAGGGGTTGGACTAGATGACCTCCAAGGTCCCTTCCAACTCTGTTAAGGTTAAAAAAGCGTGAGGACTGGTCATAAGTCACTTTCCTCAGTAACATTGTAACTTTGAGTGATTGCTAAATGAATGGTTGTATATTGAGGACTACCTGTATTTATTTATTTATTTATTTATTTATTTATTTATTTATTTATTATTAAAATTTATGTGCCGCCCTTCTCCCATAGGACTTGGGGCGGCTCGCACAATAAAAACAACAACAATAATAACAGTACGATATTAAAATCTAGTCCAAAATTTAAAATCCCCCAAATTAAAACCCCATAATAGGTCAGGGAATTTGATAAAAGAGCCATGTCTTCAGGCTGGTGCGGACCGTGCCGAGATCAGGAGCCCTCCGGAGCTCGGTAGGCAACCCATTCCAGAGGGTCGGTGAGGCCACAGAGAATGTCCTCATACTGGGGGTCACCAGCCGACACTGTCTAGCCGATGGCACCCGGAGGAGGGCGGTTTTTTAAGAATGCACAGGACAGTGGGAGGTGACTAGGAAGTGGTCCTGCAGGTACCTCGGGTCCATGCCATGTAGGTCTGTATTTTCTGTAGTTAATCTGTACTTTCCATGGAACAATCATGGGAATTCAGCCATCCCATCTCTTTCCTACTGTACCTCTTTCTCAAGGTAGAATGAAGATCCAATTATCTTTCCCTGAATCAAATTTTCCCATTGGTTGCCAGTGGGATACTCCTGAAGAAGCCAGATTTGGCAGTTGGGCTGGAAGTTCACAAAAGAGTCCATGTACCACCCATTTCACCTTTGCCCCTTCTTCATATACTTGTCTTTGCTACTGTAGAAACAACTGAATACATCCTATAAAGTTTCTTCTATGTCTTTAAAAAAATATCTGGATCCATTATGCCTTTAAAAATGTTGTTGTTGGTTGCAAATCGCGACCCCATGGACAACATTCCTCCAAGCCTTCCTGTCCTCTACCATCCCCTGGAGTCCATTTAAGCTCAAGCCGACTGCTTCAGTGACTCCATCCAGCCACCTCGTTCTCTGTCGTCCCCTTCTTCTTTTGCCCTCAATCGTTCCCAGCATTAGGCTCTTCTCCAGTGAGTCCTTCCTTCTCATTAGGTGGCCAAAGTATTTTGAGTTTCTTTTTTAAAATGTAGGAATCTTCCATTTATGGTATGCCAGAATAACAGAATAATAGCATTGAAAGAGGCCTTGGAGGTCTTCTAGTCCAACCTCCTGTTCAAGTAGGAAACCCTGGACCACTTCAGACAAATGGTTGTCCAACATCTTCTTAAAAACATCCAGTGTTGGAGCATTCACAATTTCTGGAGGAAAGTCATTCCACTGATTAATTGTTCTCACTGTCAGGAAATTTCTCCTTAGTTCCAGGTTGGTTCTCTCCTTGATTAGTTTCCATTCCATTCATGGCTTCTTGTTCTGAGTTCAGGTGCTTTGAAGAATAGGTTGACCCCCTCTTCTTTGGGGCATCCAATATACTTAGTATTTTGTGGCATGCCAATGTACTCTCATCCCACACTTATTAGAAGAATAATGTAAGGAATCAATAATGTTTTCCCACTGTACACATTCTCCTAATGAAAATATGGAGATTAATTAATAGTAATATCATATTGCAAGTTACCAGAACGGTATGGGAGTTCCTTGCCTCATAGCTCAGGACTCTCAGCTCTGCAAAAAGGAATAATGATGGCTGAACCATTTACACAACACTTTCCCACACCAGAATGTGAAATTACTACTTCTCGGTTTGAAAACGCTGTGTCATTCACGCATTCAGCCAATGAGCTCCCTCATTAGAGATGCTACGGCAATTACACAGAGTCCATCCATATGGAAGCAGCTCTGTTAATACGTGAATTAATTATCCTTCTGTTTGGAAATGAAAAACCTGACCTATCCACCCTGAAAATGCAGCAGAGTCCATAACAGCCCCCTTTTTGATAAATTTGACTACCTGCTAAAATGAATCAATTGTGCCTTTGTCAAGATTCAGCTGGAAAGACTACTGATGGAGCAAAATTAAATGATTATGCTGCAAAGGAACGTATTATATTTTCACTGGTGGCTTTAACTCCACATAGGCTTTATGATAATGGTCTCTGCTCCAGCCATTTTACATTTCAAAATACCAAATTTAGGCATAATTTGAGGAACTGTAATGCCAGTATACCCCAAAAGGGAGAGACAGGGAAAAGGAGGGAGATTCTTAACATTTATTATTTTGCTAAACTGAAGTTAATTAGGTCTAGACAGCCGAAGCAGAGATGTCAGCCAGAGTAAGAAAGTGAGGTCTCATTCAGAGATGGGTGGTAATGCAACATACGATAGTTTGCAGCACCATTCACATCTTCTCTCTTGACTCATCTTTCATTCAAGCGCAATGCTTGTGTGTTCCCAGTGGTCCAAGTTTTGTAAAGTTAGAATAGGAACATTAAGATGCAATGATGAATAATGGAAAGTAGAATTCAGGAAGGAGCAATAACTCAGGGACACAGAATAGAGGTGGACGTTGACTGACAACCATTCATTTATCATTTACCATTTAGAGTCCCATCCCATTCATGTCTAACAAATTAACAGAGTTGGAAGGGACCTTGTAGGTCATCTATTCTAATCCTCCATCCAAGCAGGAGACTCTACACTATTTCTGACATATGGTAGTTCAGTCTCTTATTGAAAGCCTCCAGTGAGGAAGTACCCACAACTTCTGAAGGCAACTTCTGTTCCATTGGCTGATTGTTCTCACTCTCAGGAAATTGCTCCTTATTTCTAGGTTGAATCTCTCCTTGATCAGTTTCCATCCATTATTCCTTGTCTGGGTGCCTTGGAAAATAGCTTGAGCCCTTCCTCCCTGTGGCAGCGCCTCAAATATTGGAACATGGCTATCATGTCTCCCCTGGTCCTTCTCCTCACTAGACTAGACATGCCAAGTTCCTGTAACAGTTCTTCATATGTTTTAGCCTCCAGTTCCCTAATCATTTCTGGGAGTGGTTACGAATGGAGTACATCCAGCCCACGGTATGGTCAACCTTGGCTTAAAAACATTGGAAGCCTTACAAAAGCATCCAGGTCGAAAACACTAAGGTACTTCCAGGTTGAAACAATTAGCCAGTGACATCCCTGTTGCTCAGGAGACAGCTGGTTGGGGATTCCTTTCATGTCCCCCATTAATGTGCCCACTGAAGTGATGCTCATCTATCTACTTGAGATTGGTCACATTTGAACTGCTAGGCTGGCAGGAGCTAGAGCAAATGATGGGAACTCACCCCACCACACAGCAGTACTCTGGTCTCGAACATGGGCTGATTGCTGATTATCAACCCAGCATGCTAACTGTGTGAGCCACCATGTTCCTTCCATCTGAAGTTATAATAGCACTTGGGGGGGGGGGGAGTGACTTAGAACAGGTCTTTGCACTTACAAGTAGTCCTCATAGTCACATGATCAAAATTTGGGGACTTCACAATTAGCATGTATTGACTGCAGTTGCAGCATCCTGGGTTCACGTGGTCACCATTTGCAACCTTTCCAGGCCATGTATGACAAGCAAAATCAATGGGGGAGGCTGGATTTTCTTAACAACACATGATTCACTTAATAACTGCCTTTACCAACTTTGGCAAAAAAAAAAAAAAAGGTTGTAAAGTCAGAGATGATTCACTTAAAAACTGCCTTGCTTAGCAACAGAAATTCTAGTCCCAATTATAGTCATAAGTCAAAGGCTCCTTTTTTTTCTACCTGGAAACCACTTCTGGACTTTGTGCTTGAGGTAGAAAAAAAATGAAACTTTGATTTTGGGCTTTACCGATGATATGGTGTTATGGACACAACTAGTTTAAACTACTATGTAAAACTAAAAAGTTGTGGTTTGATGCTATTACCCTACTCTACTGCACCAAAGGGAGTCAGAAGTCAATGCCATTTCTTTCTTTTCCCCCCTTCTTTTCCACACTTTTCCCTTCCCCTTCCCCTTCCCTATTTCTCCTTCTTTTTGCTTTTGTATTTTTTTCTATCGTATATCATAAATTAATAAAATTATTACTAAAATATAAATATGAACCAGTTGCCAAGCAAAAACAAGAAAGAAATTGTAGTCTCAATTATAGTTGTGAGTCAAGGGGTCCCTCGACTTACGACTATAGGGGTCTGTGTTTCCTGCAGAAAGCCCCAGTTTCACAGCCTTCCATCAATATCTTGGAAATACCCATGGCCAAGAATTATTACTTGGAAGGGATACTGCTGAGCCAGAAAGATTAGTAACGCAACTCACCAAAAGTGGTTTTATCTTGTCACTTGGGCATCAGTGTTTTAAATCGTTTTCCATAAGTACAGGTTATTGTAAGATGGAAAAGTTTCACAGGAAGATAAATGTGACATTCTTACAGTACATTAATGATAGGTTATAACTCTTGGATCTGCAATGTCAAGATGAGACCATGTTAAAAAGAGAAAGTATGAAGGTAGAGTTTCATAAATACTTTTAATAAAATGGTACTGTGTACCAGGAATACTCAATATAGCTTGTCTCTTGCCCCCCCAAAATAAAAATAAACTTACTAAAGATTTTTACTTACTTCCCCTTCTCTCCCTCAGCCTTGCCCCACAGAAGCCTCCCCTATCCTATCCCCTTCTCTCCCTCAGCCTTGCCCCACAGAAGCCTCCCCTATCCTATCCCCTTCTCTCCCTCAGCCTTGCTCCACAAAAGCCTCCCCTATCCTATCCCCTTCTCTCCCTCAGCCTTGCTCCACAAAAGCCTCTCCTATCCTATCCCTTTCTCTCCCTCAGCCTTGCTCCACAGAAGCCTCCCCTATCCTATCCCCTTCTCTCCCTCAGCCTTGCTCCACAAAAGCCTCTCCTATCCTATCCCCTTCTCTCCCTCAGCCTTGCTCCACAGAAGCCTCCCCTATCCTATCCCCTTCTCTCCCTCAGCCTTCCTCCACAAAAGCCTCTCCTATCCTATCCCCTTCTCTCCCTCAGCCTTCCTCCACAGAAGCCTCTCCTATCCTATCCCCTTCTCTCCCTCAGCCTTGCTCCACAGAAGCCTCCCCTATCCTATCCCCTTCTCTCCCTCAGCCTTGCTCCACAGAAGCCTCCCCTATCCTATCCCCTTCTCTCCCTCAGCCTTCCTCCACAAAAGCCTCTCCTATCCTATCCCCTTCTCTCCCTCAGCCTTCCTCCACAGAAGCCTCCCCTATCCTATCCCCTTCTCTCCCTCAGCCTTGCTCCACAAAAGCCTCTCCTATCCTATCCCCTTCTCTCCCTCAGCCTTCCTCCACAGAAGCCTCCCCTATCCTATCCCCTTCTCTCCCTCAGCCTTCCTCCACAGAAGCCTCCCCTATCCTATCCCCTTCTCTCCCTCAGCTTTGAGGAAAATGCTCTTTCTCATTTTTCTTGAAATAATGCTAACCCATCTTAAGGGGTGTTATAAGTTATGTTAAGACAGTAGAAGAGAAGTTGCCTGAACAATGAACAACACAATTCATATTCTTAATATAGTACAGTATTATCTTTTTTTCCGCTGCTGCAAAATGTACCATCTAATCATTCTCTTCTCCTGGTGCATAACCCTACCTCTTTAAAACATTTGCGTAGGAGGAAGGTTAAGTCACAGAGAGCAAAAAGTGAAAAATAGAAACAGTTACAAACCACATTTGTTTACAAGAAATAAGTGAAGCAAACTACAGCCGGCTCACTCCAGGTAGCTAATAATTCTAGAATTTTGTGAAATATTTCCATTTAGAAAAAAAACACCATACACTCTTGAAAAAACAACAAAGAAAGAAGAAAGAACATTTTATCTCAGTCTCCCAAATACTCTTCATAATGTGTTCCTGGTTCTTCTTTGTCTTTTGAAGCCTTTACAAGGATACATTTATCTGAAATTGTGAGATTACTTTTCCCTTTTTAAAAATGTTTTAAAATATGCTACCTCCCCAGCTGGGTGTCTAACAAGTAGATGATTTTATGGAACTCAAAGGAAAAAGCTCTCTAAATTATCAAACCAATCATCCTTTAGCGTTTCATGGACCAGATAACACTTTCTCTGGAATTTGCTTCTCTTTTGCAAGTGTTGATTTATCAGAGAACTTGCCCCTTTAGAAATAGCTTATGAAGAAAATCAGAGATACAGGTAGTCCTTGACTTACAACAGTTCAAAGTTACAGTTTGATGATGTTGAAAAAAAGTTACTTAAAATACATCCTTGCACTTATGGCTGTCACAGCAACCAGTGCTCATGTGATCATGATTCAGAAGCTTGGCAACTGGCATGTATTTGTATGATCCAGGTTGCCACACTCAAGGCCTGGGGGCAGGATCTGGCCCACAGGGTGCTCACTACAGGGCCGCCCTGGAAACAGTGAAGGACCACCCGCAGTGCCTCTGCCAGCAAAAACGGTGCTTGAGAGGGCTGTATGCTCCATTTTTGCTGGCAGAGGGTTGCAGGAGACTGTCCTAGCTGAAAACAGAGCTCACAAGGACCATGTGTGGCCCCCTGAGCTCCATTTTTGCTAGCAGAAAGTTGCAGGAGGCCATTCCAACTGAAAATGGAGCTTGGGAGCCAGTTTTCACTGGCAGAGTGCTCAGGCCAGCACAGGAGCCCCTGACACAACTGACATCAAGCTTGCCACACTCCTCTAGCCACCATCCACCTCCCTCCAAGATCAAACACAACCCTGCTGCGGCCCTCAATGAAATTGAGCTTGACACCCCTGGTCTAGACAGATGCAAGCTGCAATAAAGTCCTTTGTTGCCATGCTATCCCATGGCAAACGGCCTTACAATGGCCCATAAAGTTCCATCCCAAACTTTCCTGAAGGCAGCCACCCACAGTCAGCGCAACACAGTCCCACAAACTGAAGCTAATAATCACCAGAGGCAATTCAAGTAGTGGGTTTCAATTTCATTTGCTACTGGTTTGCTCGTGGGCGTGCATGCGCATGCACAGAGACGTCCGGGTAGGTGGGTGGAGCCTCCTGCTGCCACCACTACCGGTTCACCTTATCCAGGGCAAACCAGTAACAACCCACCACTGGGCGATTCACAAGGCAAGGAGGAAGTCTGTAGTCCAGAAACAAGATGCAAATCCACAAGTCAAGGTCTGTAAGTCATAAACAAGGTTCAAGATCCACAGGGCAAGGTCAAGAGTCCTCAAGCAAGGTTCAGTATCCAGAGGCAGAAACATGGTCCAAAGCAGAGTTTTTCCAAGGCTGGGGAAGTGTGTGCCAAAGCAAAAGACTTGTTCCTGATGAAGACACCCTCGCCCGGCCTCTGATTAAATCAGCTCAAGCCAGGGGTTCCTTGTGAGGAGGGCCAGGGTGGCCTCCTCACCAGCAGCCTTGCAGACCTCCTCTGAGCTTGCCTCCGCTCCACTCTACGTGCCCTCAGATCAAATGGGAGAGGTAGCTGTTCCTCATTAGAGGGAATCTGCTACTTCTCCTCCCCACTGCCTGTCTGCAGCTAATCCTCCTTTGTGTTTGTGAGGGCAGGCAGCTCCCCGTCTGGTTGACCACCTCCCCCAATGTCAAAGGGGCCTGGGACAGCATCATCCTCAGCCGCAGGACTATCCAAACATTCCAGAGGAGATATGCCGTCCCCATTGGATGACCCTGGTTCCAACTCTTCCTCCTCCAAATCAGGATCTGTTGGGCCACGACAGTATTTATGATGGTCACAGTATCCATCCAGGGTCATTGACTGCCATTTGCAACCTTCCTGAGACCTTTCAACAAACGAAAGTTTGATGAAGGAAGCTGGATTCATTTAATGGCTGTTGATTTATTGAACTGCAGTGATTTGCTTAACAACCATGGCAAAAACGTTCAGTGCCAGATCTTGACTGGCTGTAGACGACACAACATTGAAACTGAGGGAGTTGTATAGAGCTGGTGGTCAGGATTATTTCTGCCGACCATGTGCCCAAAATAGGAATTCAAAGAGGGGAAGAATTTTAAATCTTTCTTGAAAATTGCACTGTTCCTATCTTTCTGAATTCAGTATAGGTGCAAAATGTTTCCCATTAGAATTTCAAATCATTAGATACGGCTTGAATAATACAGTATGCATTGTTACATACAGAAATGGAAAAGGCCTCCAATTTAAACAAATCAAAAGTATTGTAGTTCTGATGAAGACCCACTTGAGTAGAAGGAACATGTCTCTTTCTTTCTCTCCCCCCTCTCTGTGTAACATCTATTGATTGAAACATTTTCAATCCTGACTTTATAAGGCCAACTGAATTTGTCAAGCCACAAAGGCAAAAACAAAAATTGACTGAATACATAGAAATAGTTGGTTTGTTTATCCCTCAAGCGCTTGATCTACAAGATTTTGAACAAAGCAACTAAGCATCATCAACTATAAATCATTTTAGCAGCATCAAATCAGGGAAAATGGACTTTCATTCCAACCAGAGCTGCAACAAAATAATCCTTCTATAATTTGCATGGTCCTTGAAGGACCAAACCTATTCACTGGACCAGAAGAACCCACAGGGACCAGCACTTTCATCAAAGGGATGAAAGCAACATCACACTGTTGCAATGAAAGCCCCCAATCCTTTTGTGTGTCCCTGCAACATTGTGACACACATATGAAAGAGATGGAGCTTGCATACCATTCCTTTCATCCTTTGCCCCTTATTCATCCCATAAATGCCCTCGACCAAACTTTTTCATTTTAATTTTCTTGCATTTCCCCAAATATTCACATAACTATGATACTGCCTCAACGTCCCCTATTGTTTAGTATTACTATGTCATCTTTAAAACTTCGGTTTGCCCACTTATATCCTCCTGCTGCTCCCTTTCCTTCTTTCTTTCTTCCCTCCTCCCTCCCTCTCTCCCTCCCTCCCTCCATTCCTTCCACAATTTTATTTACTTTTATCATTTGGTGTGCTATACCAAACCACACGTTTTTCTTTAAAAATTATATTTATTTATTAAATTTATATATCTATATAAATAAATTATATTATCTATAATACCACTACCTGGAATCTAGCCTGCTCCCACAGGGAATCAGTTGAATTATCACATCCAATTTCTCATAATGGAGTATATTGTGTTTATCAAGCTTTCAAGTCCATGCCATGCCTTCCATATGTGCAGGGATTTTGAAACTTGTGTATAATTTTCAGGTTTCATTGTAAATGTGTGTACATGTGTTTGAGGCAAGGTAAATGTTGCAAATTCAATAGAATGGCAGGAGGGAAGAAACTTGGGTATTCAGTATGAATTTAAGCGTGCCTTTTATCCCAGTGAATTTGATCACCATAATGTGACAATTGTTTCTCCCTGATTGTTCAATTAATGGCTGTTTTTCTCTATTCTTCTCATGTTCTCCTCCCATCATTCTTATTCTCATACATTTAACACATTGTGATGTGCATCTCACTGGCGGTTGTTTTGTCAATTTATTTGACTATTCCACATCTTTGTTTTTAATTTGTGGTATGCTCATTTTTGGTGGCTTTGTGACCCAGATCCCATTGACCCATTAGAAGTTGATTTTTATCCTTTGCTTGATGATTTCCCTACCTCAGTCCCAGATATCTCCACCCCCATGCTCCCACCAGTAGGTGTCCAGGCTGTTGCATTAACCCATGATGCTGTGAGGGTCAGCTGGGCAGACAACTCCGTTCCCAAGAACCAGAAAACCACAGAGGTTCGGTTTTACACAGTGCGATGGAGAACCAGCTACTCTACAAATGCTAAGTACAAGGTGAGACCTTGGAAGTCATTGTTTCCTCAACCTTTATCTGGATTTGTTTGAGATGGACAGTTCATCACATATTCCACAATTCCAGAAGCAGAGAATACTGTAATCTAGACCAGGGGTCTCCAACCTTGACAACTTCAAGATTGTCAAGAGCCTCAAATAGCTCAACTGGCTAGATAGCCTGTTATTAACATCCAGCTGTCTGCAATTATTGCAAGTTCAAGGCTCAAGGTTGACTCAGCCTTCCATTCTTTCTAAGGTAGGTAAATTGAGGACCCAGTTTGTGGGGGCAATAAGCTGACTTTGTATAAAAATATACCAAAGTATGAAGGCTATTGCTTAATGCATTGTAAGCCACCCTGAGTCTCCGGAGAAGGGTGGCATATAAATCTAATTAAAAAAAAAACTTTAAGACTTGTGGACTTCAACTCCCAGAGTTCCTCAGCCAGCAAAGCTGACTGAGGAACTCTGGGAATTGAAGTCCACAAGTCTTAAAGTTGCCAAGGTTGGAGACCCCTGATCTAGACCACATGGCACTGTAATATTACAGGAGCCAATAGAGCCATCAATAGTTTAGATAGGAAACCAATAAGGGTCTTGCATGAACAAGATGTAAACAATAGAAATATGGGATTGTTGGTGCTCTCTGAGCTTGGTGATTTTCTTGAAGGCATTTCATGACCAAACCAGGTAACATCAGCAGTACTACATTAGTTTCATTATCTCATTTGATCATGAAACATTTGCAAGAAAACCACGAAACTCAGAGAGCACCAAGGACCCAACAGTCCAACCCTGAGCTACAAATATTCTCTTCTATCAATATTGAATCACTGTTAACAATTTGTTAATACATGGACTGTTAGGATGGATAAATCTGTCAAAATAAATTGTGCTCATATTCTCTTCTCTATCCTTTTTCCAAATCAGTGTGTAATTGTAAAATCATTTGAAACTGGGAAAATCACAAGCACATCTTTATTTAATATAAATATTTTTGTCCGTGCTTCCCATGATATACACATTTTTTTTTGCCTTTTCGAGTTTAAACATTTTTTTCCCCAAAACTTCATTTATTCAGGGTGCTGTAAACTGAATTGCAAATTAAGAAAAAAAATGTGGGCATAAATCTATGCTTACTTTATTTTATTGCTGTAGAGTAAGACCAAAGAAATATACGTGTAGAAAAAATACAGTATATAAATAATTCCAGCTCCTGTATAATTTTTGGGAAGTACAACCTGGTTGTATTGCAAGCCAAAGCATTGAGGAGCACATTGCAGTCTCATAGAGTCGTAAATTCTATGATCGGAAAGAGAAAATAGAAACCAAAAATGCAGCTGTCCTTGCATACTATGTGTATTTTTGGCAATTTTCCTTTTCAGCTAATGCCAAGAGTGAGAAATGTGGCTGGCCACAGATGACTGATTTTAGTCATTACTACAGCATTTTATATACTGTCTGTCAGTGGTTCAGAAGATAACAAAATTTAGTTCAAAACAAAACAAAAACCTAAAATCAGAAGGAAAAAAAAATCTACCCAAAATCAATCGGTATCTAGGAGTCTCTATTTTAATTTCCTAAATAACATCTCCATCTGCACATGAATAATGAGCCATGGTGGCACAGTGGTTAGAATGCAGTTTTGCAGGCTAACTCTGCCCACCGCTAGGAGTTCAATCCTGACAAGCTCAAGGTTGACTCAGTCTTCCATCCTTCTGAGGTTGATGAAATGCAGAGCCAGACTGTTGTGGGCAATATGCTGACTCTGTAATCTGTTTTGAGAGGGCTATAAAGCACTGTGAAGTAGTATATAACTCTCTACATGCTATTGCTATTGCTATAAAGATGATTGAGGAAAATCATTATTCTTGACTTACGTGTAAAGAAAGAAGGGGTTTTTCACTTGTTCTTCTCCAGCAAAAAGGGAATATTTTATGATATTAACTGAATTAAGGTTTATCTGTGGGCAGTTGTCTTCCTGAAAATGTCCAAAGATTTTAATAGTACAGGTGATATGTCCATGATGAAGAATCTATGGCACGCGTGCCACAGGTGGCACGCGGAGCCATATTGGTGGGCACACAAGCTCAGCTCCGGTGCACATCCATGTGCCAGCCAGCTGATTTTTGGGCCTTCTGGGCCCACTGGAAGTCGGCAAACAGGCCATTTCAGGCCTCTGGAGGGCCTCCGGGAGGGTGGGGAAAGCTGTTTTCATCCTCTCTAGTCTCCTAGAAAGGCTCTGGAGCCTGGGGAGGGCAGAAAACGAGCCTACCGGTCCCACCATCCCCTCACGTGCCAAAAACGGGGGAAACTCAGGGGGGATTGCACACACATGCGCCGTGGCGGGGCATATAGAATTATGGGTGTGGGCACATGCATGCGCAATCCCCCCCGCACTCCCCCCACTTTTGCCACTTGATGGCAAAAAGGCTAGCCATCACTATGATATGTAGCATGTAGTCAAAATAACATTCCTTTCTCAGAGTCAAGGACGCATTGCCCTAGCACCTGGAGTCAGATGACTGGGAGGTGTCTCCAGTTTGGACAGTGGATGATTGGACCATGTGATGGACACGAGGGTGTTGGGCAGGGACTTGAACTTTCACTTGGGTGGGGAAAACCTGGAAACTTTCAGATTTGGGTTTTTCCAGATGTGCCAATACGACATCTTCAATAAAAAGGAACTTTGAGGAACCTCAAGCCTTGGAGTTTTCTTTCGTTGAGGGTGTTACTTGGAACCCTGACACTAGCATCTTCACCACTATGTCAAACTGGCTCTCCAAAATAATTGCCTCAATTGGAAACTTCTGCTGATTTTGGGGGGGGGGGCTTGAGTCATCCTTGAATCATTGATGATTCCTGGTGACTGTTTGGTGTTTTACACCATTACATCAAATTGACTTTCTCTAAGTATTCATGCCCATAATAAATACAAAGTACCATATTTTTCAGAGTATAAGATGCTCCGGACTATAAGACACACCTACCTTTTTTGTGAGGAAAACAAGAAAAAGAAATCTGCCTCTTCCTCTGCCTCCCAGCAATTTTATCTCGTTGCAGCAACAGGAAATAACTTACTTTACTTTCATTTTCGTTTTCAGCATAGTTTGATTAGCACAAGAAAAAAAAATCTGTTCCCAGCAATTTACTTTTTTTTATTTATTTATTTATATGCTGCCCGTCTCCGGAGACTCAGGGCAGCTTACAATGCATTAAGCAATAACCTTCATACTTTTGTATATTCTTCAAAGTCCGCTTATTGCCCCCACAAACTGGGTCCTCTATTTACCTACCTAAAGGATGGAAGACTCAGTCAATCTTGAGCCTGGTGAGATTCCAACTTACAGTAATTGCACACAGCTGGTGTTAATCACAGTGCTTTTAGTCTGCTGAGCTACCAGGTTACTGTTACTTCAAATCACATTTTACAGGATGCCAAAAAAATGCCCATGCTTTTTCATTGTTGTTCCTTTAAAGAACAGCAATACATTTTTTTACACATTATTGCGTTGCTAAAAGTTACTCTCTTTTAAAATCTAATCTACTCTCCCAAGTTTGACATCCTTTCAGCTCTTCCAGGAAGCAAAGTGGGAAAAGAAGAACCTGGGATAAAGTACAAGGGTTTTACTGCTATGGAGCGTTACTCATTTATTTTAAAAGAGACTTTTATTTACTTTCATATCCTTCTCTTGCCTATCTTACCTTGATAGTCTCTATCCTGAAGACAATTCAGAATAAGGAGAGATGTCAGCCTGATATTTTATAGCAACACGAAACAGAAGAATGAAAAACAGAAGTCGTCAGAAGAGAGCTTTGTTCCTTAGAGAGGAAGGGAGGGAGGGAGGAAGAAAAGAAAAAGGGAAAGAGAGAGGAAGGAAGGAAGGAAAAAAGAAAGAAAAAGAAAGAGAAGGGAGGGTAGGAGGGAGGGAGGGAGGGAGGAAGGAAGGAAGGAAGGAAGGAAGGAAGGAAGGAAGGAAAGGGAAAGTCAAAGAGAGAGAGGGAGGGAGGAAGAAAGGAAGAAAAGGGAAAGGGAAAGAGGGAGGGGGAGGGAAGAAGGAAGGAAGAAAGAAAAGAGAAAGGGAAAGAGAGGAAGGAAGGAAAAAAGAAAAAGAAAGAGAAGGGAGGGTGGAAGGAAGGAAGGAAAAAAAGAAAGGGAAAGAGGGAGGGAGGGAAGAAGGAAGAAAAGAGAAAGGGAAAGAGAGGGAAGGAGGGAGGGAGGGAGGAAGGAAGGAAGAAAAAAAGAAGGAAAGAGGGAGGGAGGGAAGAAGGAAGAAAAGAGAAAGGGAAAGAGAGGGAAGAAGGGAGGGAGGGAGGGAGGGAGGGAGGAAGGAAAGAAAGAAAGAAAGAAAGAAAGAAAGAAAGAAAGAAAGAAAGAAAGAAAGAAAGAAAGAAAGAAAGAAAGTCCTTCTCCATTATAACTCATAATGACAATTTTATGACATAGCAGTAAGCCATCTAAGGCTGACAGACTCAGGGCAAAAAATAATAATAATAATCACTAAGAATTCAACTGGTTCATTCATAACAAAGCCTTGAGTGTTATCCCTGGAGATGACAGAATTGTAGAAGCAGTAGCTCAATCAAGAAGATGTTGACCACCATGATTAATACTGATGCCTAATGGTTTCAGACACAAACCATTTTTGAGTTTGGATCAAGTACAATAAATCAAGAACCTCACAGGAATGGAAAGTTTTGAGGGAAATGAAAAATGTGGGAGAAATGGTCTCTTTAGTGGCCTTTAGTGGATGATTGAGCTTTAAAGACACATTTTTTAAAATTTTTATTTTCTTTCTAGTCAGCAGATACAACAGCCTTGAGCCATACGGTGTCTGGTCTTAAGCCAAATACCATGTATGAGTTCTCTGTCATGGTGACCAAAGGTCGGAGGTCAAGTACATGGAGCATGACTGCTCATGCTACAACATATGAAGCAGGTAGGTCTCTAGAAAGATTCTAATAAGGTATTTTTTTTTTCTAGATTTGATGCTGAATCTGCTTTTCTGCGATTTCCAACCATTATTCTGTGTCCTGTTTTCTGAAATGAGAAAGAAATCTTGATTTGCCTCATTATCTTTGTAGGCATTTGAAGAGTGCTATCACTTGCTTCCTCAGCTGTCTTTATTTTAAAAGTAGACATTTTCAATTCCTTCCTGTCCTCATTGGGAGGATCTAATTTCTCATCTCCTGGTCATCCTCATTGCTTTGTTTTGTTACCGGCTCTACCTTGTCGGAATCCTTTTTAAAGGTGTCCAGATCTCAATGCAAATACTCAAGGTGGGACTGAACAATGAACGGAGGGAGCATTTTTTGTGATCTGGACACTTTGATTGATTAACCCTAACACTGCATCAGGGGTGAAATCCAGCAGGTTCTGACAGGTTGTGGAGAGCCGGTAACGGAAATTTTGAGCAGTTTGGACAGCCGGTAGTGGAAATTTCAAGTAGTTTGGAGAACCGGCAAATACTACCTCTGGCTGGCCCCAGAGTGGGGTGGGAATAGAGATTTTGCAGTATCCTTCCCCTGGAGTGGGGTGGGAATGGAGATTTTGCAGTATCCTTCTCCTGCCATGCCCACCATGCCATGCCATGACCACCAAGCCACACCCACAGAACCCGTAGTAAAAAAATTGGATTTCACCACTGCATTGCATGTATATCTTTTTGCAGCCACTTCACACCACTGAGATATATTTAGTTTGCAATACAATTCCAAAATCTGTCTCATAAGTACCACTCACAGGTACTTTTATCCCTCAGTTATTTGATTTCTCTTTCCGAAGTGAAGAATTGTACATTTTGCTTGATTAAAATTCATTGTATTATTGTCGGCTTATTTTTCTAAGCTAAAGAGAAAAAAATATATATTAGTGATCTCATTCAGTCATGTTATCTTCAGATCTGATGGGTATTTTCTCCAGCTTTTCATCCTAGTCAATAATAATAATAAAAATAATAATAAAAATAATAAAAATAAAAATAAAAATAAAAATAAAAATACAGATGTGTCCAGGGCATAGGACTGAACTCTGGGATAACAAAGCCATTGGATCTTTTTAGTCCATTGACAAATCTTTCATAGCACTCTTTAAATATACGTTTCAAGCCAACTTTGAGATTGTTGTATAATAATACAGATTAAAGAAAAGAAACCAATGATACATTATATATAGATGTGTCCCACATCCTGCTCAGCGTGTCTTGTCTATAAGCAACCAAGCACAGAGATACTAGGGTTTATATATGAGGTACTTCTTGAATTACAACCATTCATTTAATTACTGTTCAAAGTTACAACAATGCTAAACAAAAGTGGTTTACAACCAGTCCTCACCCTTATGACCATCATAGTGTCCCTATGGTCACATGATCAAAGTTGGCCACTTGGTAACTGGAGTCATGTGATCACCCTTGATAATCTTCCCCTAGGATTTCCAACAAATCAATGGGGAAAGCCAAATTCAGTTAATGGCTGCATGATTTGCTTAACAATCACAGCAAAATGGGTCATAGACAGGGGCGGGTTTCACTTACTTTTGCTACTGGTTCACTCACACACGTGCCCTCGCTTTGCATGCACGCGTACCACTTCTGTGCATGCGCAGATTGTATTTGATGATGTCCGGACGGCTGGGCGGAGCCTCCCGCCGCCACTACTACTGGTTTGCCCGAGCCGCAACAAACCGGTAGCAACCCACTACTAGTCATAGAATCGGGTGCAACTCACTTAACAACCATTTCACTTAGTGAAGGAAGTACCAGTTCCAATTGTGGTCATAAATCAAGGACTACCTGTAGGCTAGGACACAAGCTTCCAAAGTTCAGAACATGTTAAGAGCTTCTCCACTGTCCATGCTTAAGAATTTCTTAGCGATAACAGTAAGAATATCTAGTTTGTAGAACTCTTCATGGTACAGTAGATTGTATTGTTATTGTATTAATGTGTCACCTTCTGTGGGTTTTTTTCTCCCCTCTTCTGGGCTTCTGTCTTTCTCTAAGCCCCGACCTCTGCTCCCAAGGATTTGACAGTCATTACCCGTGAAGGGAAGCCTCGGGCTGTAATTGTTAGCTGGCAACCTCCATTAGAAGCCAATGGGAAAATTACTGGTAAGTGTCTCTTGAGCTCTGTATCTTTTCTCCTTCTCAGCAGGTGACACAAAAAAGTGTGGGATTTAAAAGGTCTGCACCACAGCCCCTTCCTGGGAATGACCATGTAAACTCGCTAGGTGAAAAGGGAAGGGGGGAAAAATACTATATTTTTTGGACTATAAGACACACTGGAATATAAGATGCACCACAATTTTGAACAAGGTAAACAAGAAAAAAAAAATTAGTCCTCCCTGGCTCCCAGGTACACTCTGCAGGCCTCCCTTTTCACAAAATAGGATGTGCAGAGGGTTTGGGAGCCCGCAGAGTGCTCCTGGGGGCTGGGGAGGGCAAAAATGCCGCCGTTTTTGGCCTCCCAAACCCCCCATGTGTCGCATTTTTGCCCTCCCCAGCCTCCAGAACCACTCTGCAGGCCTCCCAAACCCTCTGCATGCCCTGTTTTTGTGAAAAATGGGCCAGTTTTTGGCCTCCCCAACCCCCCCATGCATCACATTTTTGTCCTCCCCAGCCCCCAGGGGAGCACTCTTCAGGCCTCCCAAACACTCTGTGTGCCCCATTTTTGTGAAAAACGGGCCCATTTTTTAAAAAAATGGGACAGACGGGGCAGGGTTTCTGGAGGCCAAAAATGGCTATATTCGGTATGTAAGATGCACCAACATTTCCACTCTCTTTTGGGAGGGGAAGTGTGTCTTATACCCCCAAAAATATGGTAATCACCCAAGAACCTCAGCTTTCTGTATTTTTAAAAGAGAGCCAGCTGTTTTGAAGAAAAGAGAAATATTTACTCCCCATCATAGAATTGATAACTTTAAGGGATTTACAGCAATCCATAAAAAAACTTAGTTAAAAACAAAAGTACATTTCCTGTCAGGCTCAGAGATGACCCAGTGAAATCCAATCGAGTTCAATTTTTTATTTGCTTGCAAATAATGGACAGAATCTTGCCAGACTAAAGCTTTAATTATCTACCTTAGTACTGTATTTTTTGGAGTATAAGATGCTCCGGAGTATAAGACACGCATTAGTTTTTGGAGAAGAAAACAAGAAAAAAAATATGCCTCTGCCTACCAGCATCCATCGGTATTCATCTGTTTAGCATCCTTGCAACAAATAACAAACAGCCAGGTCCATTTCAGCACATTATCGCAGCATGATTTAGCATGAACAGCTGATTGGCGGTTGGATCGGCCTCCAGGAATACTGCCAATCAGCTCTTCCAAGCTGCAGGGATTGTCACAGCACATCGCTGCCAATTGCCGCCTCCTCGCGTCAAATTTTTGGCCTCTGTACATCACGTCTTTGGCTTCCACACGCCCCGTCTTTGGCCTCCATGCGTTGCATTTTTGGCTGGTTCCAGGTGGCGGAAAGCGGTGGTGGCAATAGGTGGAGACCAAAAACGTGATGCGCAGAGGCCAAAAACGCAACACGTAGAAGTGGTGATAGGCAGCAATGTGCTGTGGCGATCCCCGCAGCCTGAAACAGGTCTAAAACGAGGCATGCAGAGGCCAAAAACATGACATGCGGAGGCCAAAAATGGCTGAAGGGTGGGAGCCGGTGCATAGGCAGCCATTGCAATGCAATTTTCACCCACTTTTAGGGGGATGGAGTGTACTCCAAAAAGTACAGTAGGATGTGGTTAACCTAAATATCTTCATCTTCCCCACTTCCAATTTAGGACAGTCTCTTAATCTGGGCCATTCTCTGGGAAAACTCTGTGTTGCCAAATTCTCCCCCTCCTGCATGTGTAAATTCCATCACGCTTCCCCACCCCGCACCTCCAATTGCTAGATCAAACATCCTTACAGTTTAACCTCCATCCTAGTCCAATGTTTGGAGGAAGAACCAATGTAGGAGATGACATGGCTGAGCCCGAGGGAGGGGTCAAGTGCATCATCAGTCTCTAAGTCTCTTCACACCCACAAGAGATCTAAGTCCATCCCTCCTTGAATTGTGTTGACTCTTATCTACTTCCAATTTGCTTTGACCAGTAGTAGTTCAGATTCCTTTGTCAGCATGCAATAAATCCATGTTCAGTTGAACTGCCTTGGTTCGTGATTTCCTGTGCTTGACAGCCAAATCTTCACAACTCTCCAAAAGGCTAAGGGTAGAGATCCCACCAATCTCAGGTGGGAGGCTGTTCCAATTGATTTATTTCTGGATTTATTAAGGGCTGTGATCTCCATAAATCTGCACATCCATTGCAACAGAGGTGCATGTGGTATCGTTGTGCAATTCAGGAAGAATAAATAAGGAAAAAAGCCACATCTTTCATACGAAATGTTAATTCTCAGCACTTTAATATGGAGCATCTAGCAGTATCCTCGTTAATGTAGAATATACTCAACTCTAATTTTATAGAGCTCTAGGTTTTCAGAACTCACTGATTCTCCTCACATTTACTTTAAATCTAAAAGTTTTCTCTGTTTCCTATTTTAAGTCTCACCAATCCTGTCCACCAACATAGTGTGCATCTGTTTTTTGTTTTTCCCCCAAAAATGGACATTTCATATGTCTGCAATTTTATTTCATTAATGATAGGTTTCAAAAACTTATTTGACGTTTCAGCGCTCACCACTTTCTATACTACTTACCATTTAGAGCTGATTCAAGTTCACTGTAGAACAAGTTTTCAACTTCTTGCAAAGCCATAATTAACAAGCACGGGGCTGTTACATATTTAGAACACCATGTTCTTAAAAATAAACCTTAGGCAGCAGAATCTGGGGGTTAAATGCTTGCAAGTCTCATTTAAATAATTTCTTATTTAGTGCTAGCAATGAGTTGAGTCATCTTTCTTTGGGATCTACTGAGCCAGCAATATGGGGTGATCTATTCATAGTTAGATGGCCCTGCTTTTTAAGTTTGTGACAGATGGTGTAGAAAATAGATAGGAGAAATAACAAGCTGATCATCACATGGCAGGTGGTTGCATTTGAGTTTGGATTCATATTTCATTTAGTTTAGTTACCTTCAATCTAGTTGAGATGGATCCCAAAAGCTAAGCCAAGTTTATTACATCGGTAAGGTAAAGGTAAAGGTAAAGGTTCCCCTCGCACATATGTGCTAATCGTTCCCAACTCTAGGGGGTGGGTGTTCATCTCCGTTTTAAAGCCAAAGAACCAGCTCTATCTGAAGATGTCTCTGTGGTCATGTGGCTGGCATGACTAAACACCAAAGGTGCATGGAACCCTGTTCCTATCCCACTAAAGGTGGTCCCTATTTTTCTACTTGCATTTTTTACGTGCTTTCGAACTGCTAGGTTGGCAGAAACTGGAACAAATAATGGGAGCTCACCCCATTACGTGGCACTAGGGATTCAAACTGCTGAACTGCCAACCTTTCAATTGACAAGCTCAGTGTCTTAGCCACTGAACCACCATGTCCATATCCTTACATCGGTAGTTTTACAATAAAAGATTAAACAAACTGAATGGAAAGTAAAAGGTCTCTGCCCTCTAGTGAAATATTTATTTTATCCCATCTTTATTATTTTGATATATAACTTCAAGGTGGCTAACATACCCAATATTCCTTCCTCCTATTTTCCTCAGCAACTGTGAGATGAGTTGGACTGAGTGAGAGTGACTGGCCCAAGTCACTCAGCTGGCTGTTATACCTAAGGCAGGATTAGAACTCACAGTCTCCTGGTGATTGGCCCAAAGTTACCCAGACAGATTTCATGCCTAAGGCAGAACTAGAACTCACAATCTCCTGATTTGTAGCCTGGTGCCTTAACCATTAAACCAAACTGGCTCTCTAGTTTTGACACCAGAAGTTTCTTTAGGAAGAGAGCCTTCAAGGTACCTTTGATATTGCCAAAAAGGCATTAAGAGTTAACCTAACTCTTGCGTAGCTTCTTCTCTGGTAATATTGAACTAGAGCATACAAAACCTTTGCTAGACCAATTCTCAAATACAGCTCATCTGCCTGGAACCCGCACTGCATATCGACATTAATACAATTGAGAGAGTCCAAAGGTATTTCACGAGAAGAGTCCTCCATTCCTTTGCTCGCAACAGAATACCTTATGCCACCAGGCTTGAAATTTTGGGCTTAGACAATTTAGAACTACACCACTTTCAGTCTGACCTAAGCGTAGTACACAAAATTATCTGCTACAATGTCCTACCTGTCAATGACTACTTCAGCTTCAACCACAACAATACACAAGCACACAATAGATACAAACTTAAGGTAAACCGCTCCAAACTTGATTGCAGAAAATACAACTTCAGCAACAGAGTGGTCAATGCCTGGAATGCACTACCTGACCCTGTGGTTTCTTCGCCAAACCCCCACAACTTTACTGTCTACTGTTGACCTCACCCCATTCCTAAGAGGCCTTTAAGGGGCGCGCATAAGCCCACCATCGTGCCTACCGTCCCTGTCCTAATGTTCCCTTTTTATTCATATCCATTTCATGTATTCATAATCATGTTTATACTTTTATCTGTTATCTTATATATGCTTGACAAATAAATAAATAAATAAAAATCTTAACTCAAGGCAGTTGAGCAGGAACTTGAACTGAAATGGAAATGGACATACGCCATCAGTTCAAAACAGCATAATAGGCTTTACGTTCCTAAATCAGTTCACGATGTAGCTTGTTCACTCTGGGCTAACTATATTTTATTGAATTCAGAGCTGGCCTTCAGCAATCATGTAGAAACGTACCATTGATAGCCATTGAAGTTGACTTTGATGGAATCTCAGGGTCAGGACCCCTTTTTTGAAGAAGAAGCTCTTCAAATGACTTTCAGCCAGTAGTTTTCTCTCAATGCAACCTATTATACCAGATTACTACAGAAATGAGGCAAGACCTTTATGTATTTCATTTTTAAACCCCTAGAGAAAAGAGGGTTGCAATAATAATTCCAATCAAATAATGCTTGTTAAGAAATTCAGGAGAATTCTGTGGCACGCAAGAGACGGCATCACCTTTTTACAAAAGTAGCCATTTTGGGCAATATATTACCTCAGCTGCTCTTGTTTTTGTTTTTACATGGAAGGAGGTTTTGCAAGAAATGCTAGTAATTAATTCCATGCAAACATAACAAGAGTTGAGGATAGCAAGTCCTTCATTTTTCTGCTGGAAGAAAAAAATGATACACTGTAAAATAATATAGTCACTTAGAGCAAAGGTCTATAGATAGCGTTAGACTCAGTAGCAATTAGGGACAGCTCATAATAAGCAAGTTGTTTGGCCAATAACATAAAACATAATATAGATAATGACAAGGTGCCCAGATTGACACATGATAATAGAATTTATTGGTGGATGTTTTAACTGGGTAATAAGAAACTAAAGCACAGATCATCTCAAACCCCTTAATACTGACTGACAAAGGCCTGGATTTAATGAATGGTATACAATGACTGATATTAGTGTGCAAAATATTGCTATTAAAAACTATGCCTAATTAAGATATCCATTAGGAGCTGGTCATGTTAATTTGCTATGAAAAATAGAATGAGGCTTTTAAAAAGAAAGGAAAAAAGGGCTAATAATGTAGTTAAATGATCCCTGTAGACTATGAATAAGCAGCAATCCTATTTCATGAGAAATACTTTGCAACGTATAAAACTGTCCACATTTATAAGCACACAAATAAAAAACAATGCAGTCATTTGTCAGTGAGAAACTTCCTTTAAAGACTTTTATTAATACAACCTCAAGAACTTGCTAGTTTAACTTCTAGACATAGGGAAAGTTTGAACAATTCTTACAGTTGAAACGGTCAAACTCTTCATTCCTGTCTTATTATGTCTTATTAGTGCCATGCAACAGGGTGAGTTCCTGTTACTTGTCCCAGCTTCTGCCAACCTAGCAGTTCGAAAGCACGTAAAAAATGCAAGTAGAAAAATAGGGACAACTTTTGGTGGGAATGTAACAGTGTTCTGTGCACCTTTGATGTTTAGTCATGCCAGCCAAATGACCACAGAGACGTCTTCGGACAGCGCTGGCTCTTTGGCTTTGAAACGGAGATGAGCACCACCACTAGAGTTGGGAATGACTAGCATATAGGTGCAAGGGGACTCTTTACCTTTAAAGACTATAGTAATAGTTAGATGAAGGCCTTCTTGATCCATACAGTCCTGGACCCTTCCTAATTTATACCTAATTTGTTCTTTTTTTACTTTGGATCTTGTAGAGGTGTTACAGTTCATACTGTTGTCGATGAATTTTCAGGCCATGTACTGTATACAAGGACATCCATTTATTGCAATAACTTTATTAGTAATGATGTTGCTGTGGTTTGGCTTAATTGTGCATCAAGGTTTTCCCACACATCCGAGTGGTCAACCTTGATGGTATATGAGAAAGACCTTGGGAGACTGAATAAGGAGATGCTGCCAGGAATCAGTCAGGTAAGAGGCAGCATAGACCACAACTTGATAATGGGTGAGGCAAGAGGTTCAAAAGAGATCCTCTCTAGGCTGTAAGGAGACAGGAATGAGTGCCTGCACATTTAGACTTGCAAGATCCCTTGCAAGATAGAAATCACAACCAGATGAGCTAATTGTACTTTATTGTAAAGTTTCAATGACAGAATCTTGCAAGTCTGAAAGGACAGCCTCTTCCCCATCTCCCTTACAGCCCAGGATGTAGAGAGGGTATCTTCTGCATCTGGCCCTACTACCTACTATCCAGTTGCAGGCTATTCTGTCTCTTATCTGATCCAGAAAGTCTATAGAGATTCTCAGTCATCCAGGTCATGGTTGACCCAAAGGTACTCTTTTTTCCCAGGAGGCAACTGGATTTTCTTGTTTTTTCTTTTGAAGACGTTTCACTTCTATCCAAGAAGCTTCTTCAGCTCTGTCAGGATAGTGGGGAATGGAAGGATTTATATTCCTTGCAGACAGCTGGTCATTTGCATTCTTTTTAGAGAGTCATTGAGGCCACTTGGAGGTTCATCTCTGTTCTTGGGGTCACCTAAGTAGTTCTCCTGGTTCCTGTAGTCTGCCATTTTTCCTCTGCAAATCTATCCATACCATTCAAAGTGTGCTGTTATCTGATCATTCCCTTGGCAGCATCTCTTTGCCCAGTCTCCCAAGGTCTTATCTACATACCTGTCATGCTGGGGCTCAGGACCTCGGACAGCACCTCGGAATTCGGGGAAGCTGGAAGTGTTGTTAAAATTAGATTTGGGTTAATGTCAGGGTTCCCAGTAACACTCCTAATGACTCTGAGGCTTGAGTTTCCTCAAAGTTCCATTTTATTAGAGATTTCATATTGGCACATCTGGGAAAACCCAAAACTGAAAGCTTCCAGGTTTTCCCCACCCAAAGGAAAGTTCAAGTCCTTGCCCAGCACCCACATGTCCATCATATGGTCAATCAGGCACCATCCAAAAGTCACCTCATCACAGCTGTCGGGCACTGTGGTCTTGACTCTCTGAGAAAAGAATGTTATTTTGACTATATATCACCCATATTCTATACAATCCCCCCTCCCATTTTCCCACAGTAGAAAATGTGGCAGGCCTGAAGGCCAAACTGTAAAAGATGGCTTCCAGGTCTGACAATACCATTACACCATTCATCTTTTCTTTTTTAAGTTCCTTTTGAAGCTGGAAGAGCTATTAGTTGCAGTTGTAGTACCCAATACTGCCAATATCAGTTAAGGCTGATATTAGATAATGATTGCCATACCATTATCATTCACACACATTTGTTTATGGACTCAGACTTACATTAAGTATAAGTGTATGCAAAATAAAAATGATACCGTGTTTCCCTGAAAATAAGATTCTGTCTTATATTTTTTGAACCCTGAAATAAGCACTTGGCCTTACTTTCAGGGAGGTCTTATTATTTTGAGGTGTGTGGAGCAAGATGGGGCTTCTCTTGCCATCTTACCTGATTTCCAGCTCTGTCTCCCTAACCCTAACCAGAGGAAGTGGCAGGGATCAGCTGCACATGCAGTTAAATATTTTCGGGGAGGGCTTATTTTCAGGGGGGGTCTTATTTTAGCACATGCACTCAAAAGCCTGATTGTGCTTATGATCTGGGGAGGTCTTATTTTCGGGAAAACAGAGTATGCTGTACTTCTACAAGAAGTAACATACTAAGTCTTAGTATGCTACTTAGTATGCATACTTAGTATGCTACTAAGTCTGACAAACTTATGCAGGCTATTATTCTTTGAAATGCTTTCTGACTGAGGGTACAATTTTATATATGCTTGCTAAAAGGTAAGCGGGATGCCAGGCAACCCTTCCCTATTGACTCGCCACATCCAGCTGCCCAAATCTTCTCATTTCACAGCTGACTGGAACGGTTAGAAGCTGAAAACAAGGGAACCATAAGATAAAATGTGGGAGTATTTCAGTTCCTTATGAATGGCTAAGTTCCTTGCAGGGTTTATCACAAAAGGGAGACATGTACACTCAAGCAACTTGGCAGGAGAATTACTTAGTAGGGAATTCATGTCTGTTTTTGTATACAAAGGGAGGGTCCTTAGGTCTTCATAAATGCTGGCATCTGTGCATTGTTCCACATGAACAACCCATATCAAAGACAATGATTACCTTTCTAATAGAATTTGGCCATCCATCTACCTTAACCTGACGGCCAACGAATGAAATGGAAAAATACTTGTGGATGTGTTAGATTTTTAGGTGCTCATAGAAGTTGTTATGCATAACATGAGGCCTTCTCCTGACCTATTTAATTTGTTATGTTCTGTAAGACAAAGATATGGTAGTTTGAAAGCTAAGGGTCACGTTATTTGTAGCTTTCAGCCCATTTTTACAACCCACATAGTGCTAAATTCAACTCATCAAAATTTGACAGCCAAACATATGCGATAGGATGGAATGGGAAGAGAAAAGGAGAAAGAGAAAAGAAAAGGAGAAAGGAAAGAGAGAGGAAGGGAAGATAAAAGAGGAAAGGAAAGGAAAGGAAAGGAAAGGAAAGGAAAGGAAAGGAAAGGAAAGGAAGGGAAGGGAAGGGAAGGGAAGGGAAGGGAAAGGAAGGGAAGGGAAGGGAAGGGAAGGGAAGGGAAGGGAAGGGAAGGGAAGGGAAGGGAAAGGAAAGGAAAGGAAAAGAACGGAAAGGAAAGGAAAGGAAAGGAAAGGAAAGGAAAGGAAAGGAAAGGAAAGGAAATAAATTGATGGGGAAGGGAAGGAAAATGTGAGTTTAGATCCCTCATATTTCTACTAGACATAACAGAATTAATTTACCTTAATGCTGACTCAACTAACCTAGAGAAAAATCTCCACTTTCCACAACCCTCAGATAGTTCTCCGAAATGCGTGATCTTTAGTTGCAAAAAAATATTGCTTTTTTGTGACTGATGGATTGGAGCACTCATGCAAAAGAGCACACTGTGCTTGCCTCATAGAAGGAACTTCTGGGACATTGTCTGCCTATGACAACTTTCAGTTCAATTACACCTGCATTCATCTAAGGAGCTTTATTAATCAGAAAATAAGATGTGAAGTGCTGCAGTACTTATTATTTTATTGATTTTGGATTAAATCTCTAAAGGGTGCTTTGGAGTTCAAATGTAACACCCTAAAGCAGCCATACTATCTCAAGAAAAGGTGCATTTGTTCTCCTGTAAGTTCCATTGCACTTTTTGGACACTGACTCCTGAGCAGTCTAGATAGATGACGGATGGATGGATGAATATAACTAAAGTTGCACGATCTAGATCTATGCATTTAACATTCAGATTCTAATTCTCCAAGCAGTAGTTAACATAGTTCAATTTGCAGCCCAAGAGTAGCATGTATAGACTTGAGGAGTTTCAGTGAATTAAATTTGAATAATATACTGCTCAAAAAAATAGAGGGAACACAAGCAGAAGACATCTGAGATCTGAATAAATGAAATAGCCTCATTAAATACTTTGTTCTTTACATACAGTAGTTTATACACTGCTCAAACACCTAAAGGGAACATAAAACTACTGTATGTAATGAACAAAGTATTTAATAAGGCTATTTCATTCATTCAGATCTCGGATGTCTTCTGCTTGTGTTCCCTCTATTTTTTTTCAGTATATATCTTAAGCAATTTGGTTTAGTGCTGTGATGGTGAACCTATGGCACGCAAAGCCATGTCACCCAGCATGAGTGGGCTTGCCTGTTTGTCTTCTGGGTTTCTGGTGCACATGAGCACGCTACAATCAGCTGTCCATGCATATAGCAGTGCCGAAAACCTGTGTGCTCATGCACACTGGCCAGCTGATTGTCAGGTGCACATGCGCCCAGAACCCTGAAGTTTGGCTTTTCTGGAGTGCGATCCATTTGCGTGTGTGACAATGCAAAAAAATGGCCTGTGCATGCACGCTGGCCAGCTGATCATTGGGCGCGCATGCGTGCTAGAAACCGGAAGTTCGGCTTTTCCAGAGCATGGCCCTGCCGAGCGCGCACACGTGATGTTTCTGTGTGACTTTTTTGGAACTCGGTGCCGAAAAGGTTTGCCATCACTGATTTAGTGGCTAAAGCAACTAGGCACAGTTAACTAGGCACATTAAGTTTTAGTTTTATTAAATTTGTATGCCGTCCTTCTCCTGACGGACTCAGGGCAGTGAACAGCCATAATTAAAATACGAACAGTATAAAAGTTAAAATAATTTAAAACACAATTAAATCCATTTTGGCTTCCCCAAATTTAAAACCCCTCGCTAAAATTTTTTAAATCCCCATTAAAACCATTTAAGCTAGGCCGGCTTGTTGGAATAAACAAGTCTTCAGGGCCTTTTGGAAAGTACGGAGGTCCGGGATCAGTCGTATTCCAGGAGGTAGCTCATTCCACAGGTTGGGTGCCCCCACAGAGAAGGCTCTCCACCTGGGGGCTGCCAGCCGACCGACCAGGGACACCATGAATTCTGTTTTAGGCATAAAAGCAGATGGTGACTTTAGGCCAGTCCTCCTCTCTGGTCCCTAGAATATAGGCAATGGCAAACCACTTAAAGAAACAACTGTTGCTAAGTCTATACAGTTGCCAGAAGTTAAATCGGACTCCAAGGCACCAACTCCAAAAAAATACCTTTTAAGATACACTTGTAAAAGAATACTAATGGTAAGTCGATTTATAACACTGTTGAAGTTGGAAAGAAAAATTCACACTATTGAGACTGGGTTAGATCTGTACTCTGTACAAGCCTTGACATTTCTACTTTAATAAATGCAAAGATGTGTGTAAACAGAGAAGAATGGCATGTCCTATATTTTACAGCTTACATTCTGTTCTACACCTTGGAAAAGAACTCCCCCATTGATGATTGGATCATGGAGACCATCAGTGGAGACCGACTTACGCATCAAATTATGGAGCTGAATCTGGATACAGTATATTACTTCAGAATACAAGCTCGAAATGCCAAAGGAGTGGGGCCTCTCTCTGACCCTATTCTCTTCCGGACTCTTAAAGGTTTGGGCTTGCTCTTTATTTGTGCTGACATTATTGAAAAAGCTTAGGAGACAGTAAAATATTACTCATGTTTCCATGTTGACATTAGAAGGGCCCAAACCAGGCCTTGTGAGATCCTACTGGTAAAATTGTGAAATAGTTTAATATAGTTGATTATAACCAGATAAAATAAATGAATAATAGTATTATATATACACTATATCAGTCTATATATACACCATTTTTGGGGTGTGTGTGTGTGTTTGTGTATGAATGAATAGTTGAGAGATGTATTTTGCAAACAAGACTGGGCAAAATATGGAGTAAAAATCAATAGGTAAAGGTAAAGGTTCCCCTTGCACATATGTGCTAGTCATTCCCGACTCTAGTGGGCGGTGCTCATCTCCATTTCAAAGCTGAAGAGCCAGCGCTGTCCAAAGACGTCTCCGTGGTCATGTGGCCAGCATGACTAAACGCCAAAGGCACACAGAGCACTGTTACCTTCCAAACAAAGGTAGTCCCTATTTTTCTACTTGCATTTTTTTTTACGTGCTTTCGAACTGCTAGGTTTGCAGAAGCTGGGACAAGTAATGGGAGCTCATCCCGTTACGCGGCACTAGGGATTTGAACCGCTGAACTGCTGACCTTTCGATCGACAAGCTCAGTGTCTTAGCCACTGAGCCACCGCATCCCTGTATGTTGACATTAGAAGTGTCCAAATCAGGTCTTGTGAGATCCTACTGGTAAAACTGTGAAATAGTTTAGTATATGACTATAACCAGATAAAATCAGTGAATAATAGTATTATACATACAGTATATCAGTACATATATATATATATATATATATATATATATATATATATATATATATATATATATATATATATATATACACATACTGATATACTATGCTTGGACATGCGCAGAGTTAATTCAGATATATATATATATATCTGAATTAACTCTGTGCATGTCCAAGATGGCGGCGCCCGCTGGGACAACGATCTAGGCGGGGGACGCCGACCTATCTTTTGGGTCCTTGGGGGTCAGTTTTTTAAAATTATGACCCCAGGACCAGTTGGGGGAACACCCTGCCAGCAAGGAGAGGGTTTTTTCCCCTCCGTGACTGAGCAGGGGGGAAAACGGCGGCGCTGAGAGTAGTCAGGCTGCTCAGCTGGTCGGCGGTGGGGCCTTCGGCGGCGGCAGCGGTGGTAGCGGCTTTTTCCTTATGGCTGAGACTCCCAGGACATTGGAGCAGCGGAGCAGCGCTGCGCCTGAGGACAGCCCATGGTGGGTGAAGATTGAAGCCCAGGGGGGTGCCCAAAGGGTTGTAGAAGGTGTTGGGCACCCCCCCCCGAGGACCCTGGGGGGCCCCCCCGGCAATCCTCCCCCCCTCGTGGGGTTGGAATTGGGGGGCAATTGGGTAGCAGCTGCCCGGCAGCTGGAGGACGTTGGTGACCCCCCCCGTTTTTCGAGTGGAAGTTGGGGGGGCAATAGAACAACAAACTGTCGCTGGAACTTGGCTGGCCCCTGGTATGATATCTTGGCCTGGGCCTTGGGTGGCCTTTAATCTGAGCCCTATGGGGTCTGGGGGTGCTGGAGACAACTGCCCCATTCTGCTCCCCTCTTCCCCAGTGCTTCCCCTTTTGAGACCTATGCCCACCTGACCAGAAATTAGCCTGTGAGACTCACGTATCGCCATGTATTTGTCATCTGCATTCCCCTGACTGTGGAGAGAACTATTTCCATCTGAAAACTGGAGGCCGGGATATGGCTTCATCCCGTCGGCTGAGGGGGCTGGACATCAGTTAACCACCGTGAGAGGGTGGCCTGGTGTCGAGGTCCCTGGAGGCCGAACCGAGATGATTTCACGTTTGCACCTTGTCAACGGAGGGGCGTGAACCAGTCGCCGTGAGAGGGCAGCTTTCTGGACCTTGACCCCTGGACGCTATGGTTGGCACTGGTTCATTGCTGCCATTCACCACAAGAAGGGGTTTGATCAACTAACCAAACTACCGTGAGAGGGTAGTTGGACTTTATTTCCTGCCCCCCCCGGATTGTGGTCGTCTTGGAATTTGGACTTTGTCCCCTGTGGTGAGAGGACAGTGGACTTGGCCCTGTGAACAGGTCTTTGGGACCCCTCCATGTCTTCTTTTTCTTCTCTCCCTTGGACCTTTATGGACCCTCAGGCTATGGTCGTGTTTACCCGTTACAATCAAGATGTACTCAGCAGCTGAGCTTCTTGGTCTGCGAGATTCCCCCCTCTCGCAGGCTTGGCCCTCCACTCTATCGAGGGCCTACCTCGATGACGGGTTTTGGAACCCCGAGAGGTGGCATGCCGCAAAGAGGGGATTGCGGGGTTTTTTAAAATTGTCCTTGTCTAACCTTTTAGGGGGATGGGGGAGGGGGGAGGGGAGGGAGGGTTATAGGCCGGGTTCGTCACAGGGGCCTGAAACGGGAGGCGGGGAACGGGGTGAGGAGGAGCTCGCTACAGAAGGTAAGGAGGGTAATTCCATCAGAGCCATGGTTGGGAGGGGCAGATATGGCGGGAGCAGGGGGCCGTATCATGTGTTGGGGGCACGTAGCCTCTGTCTCCAAGCGGTGGCGTGCCTCGGCCCTCAGGACTCTTCTCGCTCCCCGAGTTGTTCAGAGTTACGGCGTCCAGGCCTGAGGTTGATGTTGTGTAATGCCAGGTCCGTGGTTAATAAGGCCCCCCTCATTTGTGATCTTATTCAAGAGGGGGGTGTGGACCTGGCAGGTATTACGGAGACCTGGTTGGGCCAAGAGGGGGGGTCCCCCTCGTAGAGATGTGCCCGCCAGGTTTCTGAGCATTTCATCGGCCAAGGGCCCAGGGCAGGGGTGGGGGGGGGGTGGCGGTCATTATAAGGGAAAGTCTTGATCCAAGGGAGACCACTGTACCTCATAGCCGGATGTGAGTCGGTCCTGGTGAAGTGGGGCCATGGTGTGTGGGTGGGCTTGCTGATCGCGTACCTGGCTCCCTGCCACGTGACAGCGACCCTGCCCGAGCTTCTCAACGTTATTGCCGAGGTGGCGGTTGATACCCCCAGGCTTTTAGTCATGGGGGATTTCAACCTGCCGTCTGTCGGTGAGGCGTCTGGGTTGGCTCGGGAGTTTATGGCTTCCATGACAGCCATGGACCTGACACAATTAATTCTTGGCCCCACTCACACAGGAGGACACACTCTGGACCTGGTTTTTGTCTCTGGTCAGTGGTTGAATGGCCTAGATGTAGGGGATATAGTTATTGAACCCCTGTCATGGTCGGACCATTCTCTCCTGAGGCTAGACTTTCTGACTGCCGAACCCTGCCGCAGGGAGGTGGAACCGATTAGGTGGTTCCGCCCCAAGCGCCTGATGGACCCTGATGGGTTCCAGAGGGAGCTTGGGCCAATGCCCAAAACTCTGGCTCACGACTCGGCCAAGGACCTGGTGGCCGCCTGGGATAGGGCGGCCACCAGTGCCCTGGACTGAGTCGTGCCTTTGCGGCCTCTGACCCGGCACCGAATCTGCCCGGCTCCTTGGTTCTCTGAGGAGTTGAGGGAGATGAAGCGCCGGAAAAGACGCCTAGAGAGTGGTTGGAGGGTGAGTCGATCTGAATCCGACCGAACACTAGCTAGGTCCCATCTTAGGACCTATTTGGTGGCGATAAAAGTGGCAAAGCGTAATTACTTTTCCGCTCTTATTGCATCGGCAGATAACCGCCCAGCCGCCTTGTTCAGAGTGACCCGCTCCCTCCTACATCAGGGAGTGCGGGAGGACCTCTTGCAAGGGCGGGCTTAGGATTTTGCACAGTATCTGCACGATAAAGTTGCTCAGATTCGGGAAGGCTTGGACTCTGACTGGGTAGATTCCGGCAAGGTGACTGAGGCTGGTCTTGAGAACGTTATCTGGGATGAGTTCGATCCTGTGACTTCCGAGGACGTGGACAGGACTTTGAGGAGTCTAAACGCAACCACATGTTTATTGGACCCGTGTCCTTCCTGGCTGGTACTGGCCACTCAGGAAGTTACACGAGGCTGGCTCCAGGGGATTATAAATGCTTCTTTGAGTGAGGGTTTCTTGCCTGCCGCCTTGAAAGAGGCGGTGGTGAGGCCCCTCCTCAAGAAGCCTTCTCTGGACCCGGCTGTTTTGGCAAATTTTTGTCCTGTCTCCAACCTTCGCTTTATTGCGAAGGTTGTTGAGAATGTGGTTGCGCGCCAGCTCCCACAGTACCTGGATGAAACCGTCTATCTAGATCCATGCCAGTCCGGTTTCAGACCTGGGTACAGCACGGAGATGGCATTGGTCGCATTGGTGGATGATCTCTGGAGGGCTCGGGACAGGGGTTGCTCCTCTGTCCTGGTTCTGTTAGATCTCTCAGCGGCTTTTGATACCATCGACCATGGTATCATGCTGCGTCGGTTGGGGGATTTGGGGGTGGGAGGCACCGTGCTACGGTGGTTCTCCTCCTATCTCTCCAACCGATCGCAGTCTGTGTTGGCAGGGGGGCAGAGGTCGACCTCGAGGCGCCTCGTTTGCGGGGTGCCACAAGGGTCGGTCCTCTCGCCGCTCCTGTTCAACATTTATGTGAAGCCGCTGGGTGAGATCATCCGTGGTTTTGGGGTGAGTTGCCAACTGTACGCTGATGACACTCAGCTGTACATCTCCACCCCTGACCACCCCAATGATGCCCTCGAAGTGATGTCCCAATGCCTTGAAGCCGTGCGGGTCTGGATGGGGAGGAACAGGCTTCGTCTCAACCCTTCCAAGACCGAGTGGCTGTGGATGCCGGCGTCCCGGTATAGCCAGCTGGTGCCATCGCTGGCTATTGGGGGTGAGTCATTGGCCCTCACAGAGGGGGCTCGCTACTTCGGTGTCCTCCTGGATTCACGGCTGTCCTTGGAAGGGCATATGGCGGCCGTGGCCAGGGGGGCCTTTTATCAGGTTCGCCTGGTGCGCCAGTTGCGCCCCTTTCTGGATCGGGACTCCATGTGCATAGTCACTCATGCACTCGTCACGTCTCGCCTGGACTACTGTAATGCTCTCTACATGGGGCTCCCCTTGGGGTGCACCCGGAGGCTCCAACTGGTCCAGAATGCGGCCGCGCGGGTGATTATGGGAGCGACAGGGCGCTCCCATGTGACACCTCTCCTGCGCAAGCTGCACTGGCTTCCGGTGGTCTTTCGGGTGCGCTTCAAGGTGTTCGTTTTGACCTTTAAAGCGCTCCATGTCATGGGACCGGGGTACCTGCGGGACCGCCTGCTGCTACCGATAACCTCCCACCGGCCAGTACGCTCACACAGAGAGGGCCTTCTCAGGGTGCCATCAGCCAAGCAATGTCGGCTGGTGGCCCCCAGGGGGAGAGCCTTCTCTGTGGGGGCACCCACCCTATGGAACGAGCTGCCTCCAGAAATTCGTTTGATCCCGGACCTCCGCACTTTCCGAAAGGCCCTTAAGACCTATTTATTCCAACAAGCCGGCCTTGCTTGATTGATTTTAATGGGGTTTTAACATAAATTTTTTCGCTATTATTGATTTCTGGGGTTTTAAATTGGGTATTTTAATGGGGTTGAGACTTTTATTTGGAACGCCAACGATTTAATTCAATTTTAAAATTCTTTTAATGTTTGTATTATATGTGTTTTAAATTTGGTTGTTCACCGCCCTGAGTCCCCCTCCCGGGGAGAAGGGCGGTATATAAATTGAAACATATATATATATATATATATATATATATATATATATATATATATATATATATATATATATATATATAAAACTTTTGGTGTGTGTGTATGAATGAATAACTGAAGAAGTATTTTGCAAACAAGACTGGGCAAAATATGGAGTAAAAATCAATAGTGCCTATTTAAATCACTTAAAATTTGCAGATGATATTGTTCTCTACTCAAAAGACCCAGAACAGCTATAAAAATCAGTTTAAAAATAAACCTGAAAGAGAGTCAGGTTATGTTTAATAAATTTGCTAAAGAAAGAAACATATTGTAGATAGATAGATGATAGATAGATAGATATAGATAGATAGATAGATAGATAGATAGATGATAGACTGACAGACAGACAGACAGACAGACAGACAGACAGACAGACAGATAGACAGACAGATCGATCCAGAACTAGTCGTAGTAGACCACTACAGATACCTTGGCCAATGGATCTCAATGGAAGATAATACAATAAAGGAAATTGAACAGTGTGTTAAATCTGGTTGGCAGGCATTTGGCAAGCTAAGCGTAATTTTCAAGAACAACCTCCCCCTATGCCTGAAGAGAAAAGTTTTCAATCAGTGTGTGCTACCTATTCTAACATATGCCGGTGAAAAATGGGTGCTAAACTCACAATCAATACAAAAGCTATGAGTGGCGCAGAGAGCCATGGAAAGATACATGCTCAGCATTACAAGACAAGGTACAATGACCTGCAGATGGATTCGAGAACAAATGAAGGCATATGATATCAAGAGAGTAAAAGAATTGCAATGGAAACGGGCTGGTCACATAGCAAGAAGAATTGATGGTAGGTGGACCACAGCAGTCATAGAATGGATCCCACTTGATAAAGAGCATCCACAAAAGAGACCTAAAACATGGCATCAGCAAGTATTGTGTATATACACACACACACACACAAACAATCAGTGGTATATATACACTGATATACTGTATGTATAATGTACTGACACTATGGCTCAGTCATGGCTTGGAAGAATGAAGTGGTTGTGTGTGCATTAAAACCATGGAGGAATAAATGAATAGTGTTGTCCTAGTTATACTGCTGTTTTTGACCCAGTCTTAGCTCATTTGTTGTGATTCAATTTCTCAGGATAGAGGAGATCCTTTTTTGTCTGGAATATGGAAAAATTAATATGTTCAGCTGAATTGTTTCATATCTCCAACAAAATTTAGTAACATTATGTTATTAGCAAAGCTGGCTGAGGAATTCTGGGAGTTGAAGTCCACAAGTCTTAAAGTTACCAAGTTTGAAGACCCCTGCCATAGAGCCTAAAGTTCCTTGAATACATTTCAGGAATCCTTCTTTTAGAAGATAAATAATATGGAGACAGGTCCTACCAGTAAAATGGACTTGAACCATGGCTCATTTTTCTGGCATGCATATATAGTGAGGAGAAGTAGTTAAAACACCAGGCTAGAAACCAGAAGAGTGTAAGTTTTAGTCCCATCTTAGACACAAAGCCAGTTGAGTGACCTTGGGCCAGCCACATCCTCTCGGCCCTAGGAAGTAAGCAATGGCAAACAACTTCTGAAATCTTGCTAAGAGATCTTCAGGGACTTAACAAGGTAGACTTCAAGAATTGGACATAATTTAATGGAAGAAATCTCTCTCTCTCTCTCTCTCTCTCTCTCTCTCTCTCTCTCTCTCTCTCTCTCTCTCTCTCTCTCTCTCTCTCTTTCTCTCTCTCTCTCTCTCCCTCCCTCCCTCCCTCCCTCCCTCCCTCTCTCTCTCTCTCTCTCTCCTTCCCTCCCCTCTCTCTCTTAGAAACAATCTCATCCCTAAATGTCTCAAAGCATTAAAGAATTAATCAACTCTAAATCTCTACATCTAAATTGTAGTAAAAGATCAGCAAAGTCTACAAAATTCAGGTTCTGAACCATCGATCTCAACCTTTCTTCTCTCTCGAGTTGAGTTAAAGACAAGGAAAGACATCCTTCTAGCATTATTTCAGCTGAGTTAAAAAAAACTGCCCCAGCTGGGAGAAGGGTGGAAAATCAGAATAAAATATTCACAGGGAACAAAAGAGCTAGTGATGAAGTTGGATCCTTTTAGAGAGCTGACTGATGGGTTGATCTGAGAGTGCTAATATATTCTGAGCCTTATTTGGTTCTTGCTGTATTGTGTTTTGCTGGCTAGATGTGCATTCCTGCTATGAAGATTAGCTGCTGGTGTAAAGCCTACAAGACATATTCTCCCTTTCTCTTTGTCTTTGGTTAATTCCTTGACTTTGTTTTACATAATAAAAACATTTATTTTCTTCTGCAATCAGTAACCTAAGCCTGCTAGGGAATTTAGCCTCTCTGATACCACAAATACTCTGCTAAATTTCAGAAAGGGCAAGACAATCAAGAGTGGGATTTTTCACTCTCTTCCTTCGGAATAGAAATGCAGGGGGGACTTTTCTTCTTAAAGAGTGCGTGGTGATAACAGGCAGAACAAGCTCCCATGGAAGTATGTGAGGTGGGTGAAACAATAGGAGTGTAAGCAGGGGTGGACTTCAAAAATTTTAGCGAGGGGTTCTCTGCCCGGTTGCCAGGTGGGTGTGGCCATGGTGGGCATGGCCTAGTTGGCCTCCTGCACCATGTGGGGAGGCGTTTTTGCCCTTCCCTGGCTCCGGAGGCTTTTCTTGAGCCTCTGGGAGGGCAAAAACAGCCTCCCCAGGCTCCAGAGGCCCTCAGGAGGCAGGAAATGTGCCCATTTCTGGCCTTCCCGAACTTCCGGTAGGCCTGTTTTTCATCCTCCCTGAACCTCCACACCTGCCCTGCACTTACCTGCATCCAAAATGGGCCATATGGGGACTCTTGGGAGGGAAAGGGTGGGTGGGGCCAGCCAGGACTGGGATTTGGGGGTTTTCTGAACTGCTAGAGGTTCTCCCGAACCCCTGCGAACCCCCAGCAGTCCACCCATGACCGTAAAGCAGGGTTTAGGGATCCCTGCTTGACAGACCTACCACATTCCCCTATATACTCATGCAATTTACACTTGTATCACCAAATATCGCATGTATTAATGCAAACCATATGTGCCAGCATACAAATGATCACACGGAGAATCAGAGACACAGAGATACTGGTACCCTTTGTGGCTTTAGCGCATCATGTGTGGGATTTGCACCCTGGTAAATGAAGCACAGATGGCATTCAAAGAACTGTTACAGGGGAGCAATCTTTTTTTAGATTAAAATAATCTATTACCCATCTTCCTACTGAGGAACATCTTTGGGAGCTGGCAGTTGACGGTTGTTCTTTTTTAGATCATTTTGTTTCCTTTCCTCCCCTTTTATAAAGCAGCTCGGATACGCTTTTATTTTCCTTATAATGGTGTAGTGTCATTCCAGATCGTTGTGGGGAAAATATTGTCTTTCAAGGAATTAGGGGGTAAAGCAATGATCAGCCCGATTGCTAAAACATGAACTATTTTTCCTACATCAAGTAGTAGGAAGGAGAGAAAGGGGAAGTTAAAGGAGGATCTGTGTCAGCCAGAACTGTAAAGAGAAGCCACTTCTCAATTTGGTCGGAAGATTTTACTCCCTTTATGAAAGAGGCAGAGAAATGCCTTCTTGCAAGAAACAGGAAATTTATTCTCCAATATTCCTCAGCTAAATTTGCCCCCAGACTGGAATATCTAGCTAAGCAGAGCCTGAAGGAAGCTTGATCATAATTGCTTCTGTTTTAAAGAATCTATAATAACAATCATTTCCATGAGGTTATATAAAGGAGGCAGCTGTGTTAGGGGGTGGGGGAATTGAAACTTTTTAAATTAAAGTTATTGTTTGTTTGTTTATATTTCATACTTCTTAACCGTTTATTTCCCTCAGAGAGGAGCTGTGCATTAAAAACAGAATATTTTTTTAAAAAATGTAATACAACATAAAATTTCAAATGATGGAGAGTTTCAAGATGGGGAGGTTATCACTTGTTAATACAGGAAGGTGGGCGGACAGGTGGGTGGGTGGTGTCTCATGGGGCCAAGCAGACCCATGACTCTGTGGGACTTCCTTATCTCTGAGGGAAAGATGTTTAGGAGCAGTGGCTGAACAGATCCTCTGCCTCGACCCCATGTAAGGTCCAGCCTCTCCCTCTTATTCAAGAAAGTAAAGACTCTTGAAACTGGGTATTTCAAAAGGAACCTTTTATTGAAAGGGGATGATAGCAGGACAGAATCAAAGCAGGCTCTGAGGTCCCTCAGGCCATACAACTAGGATAAAGGAAATTAGGAACCCCTCCCTCCCTGAGTCCGATGTGGATTCAGCCAATCCACAAGTGTGAAGATGTTATTTTACCGGCCACTCTGAGAAAGAGATAAGAGGACTTTCTCAGGATCATTTTCTGGTGTTGCAGTCTACATGGCCCACCCTTCCCTTACGTTCCCCAAGAGGTGAGAAATTTCCAGACAACTAAGGTGCCAGGCAATGGTTATAAATCAGGTGAAAGGTTATAGAAGAATGCAAAGCAGGATATAGGATCCATAGAAGGGAGAAGAGAAAGCAAATGCATGAAGAACCAAATACCCACTCCCTTCCTCTGAAGAATGACAGATACATGGATCTGATACCCCGCTAGCTGAATTTCTTGACTGACAGGGTCTGTAGACTGCCTCCCCTTTATAATCATAAAGATTATTTGCAATTACAGGCTAAAGTAGCACAATGTTAAATACCAATATACATGTTAATTGGAATATAATAGCCTAAAATGAAAATTCAGCCTAACTATACTTAACCAATAGTATTCATTTCATATTCATCATACCAAGGAAACTGCCTACAACTACAGAGGAATAACATCAGTTTGGGGAAAAAAACAAAAACAAGTAAGCTTTCCCCATTGCAAAAAAGCAGAAACAGGAAAAATTGACCACAACAATTCAATTGTAATGTACAAGGTGTCAAAAGAAGTATAGAGGGTATTGTTTACACCAGGTTTCATAACTTTGGCAACTTTAAGATGGGTGGACTTTAAGTCCCAGAATTTCTCAGCCAGCATTGCTGGAGAAACACAGGCTGGGGAATTCTGGGAATTGAAGTCAACACATTTTAAGATTGCCAAGGTTGAGAAACACTGGGTTCAAGTGTTTAAGGACTTGTGTTTTCTTTTCAGCCTATTTGCAGCACCAAGCAACTATCTCTTTGCCTGACTCAGGGGTCTGCAACCTTAAACACTCAAAGAGCCATGTGGACCCGTTTCCCACAGAAAAGAAAACACGGGGAGCCACAAAACCCTTCCTGTGCCTGACTATTTCTTGAGCGGCCACAAAACTAGCATATGTAGTTGAATTAAATGTTCTGTTTTCTTCTGAAACTTTTCTTTTCTTGGATTTATCCATGGTTGGCCTGCCGGGGCTTGAAAAGCTCAATAAATCGCCTGCCGGCGGGTGTCACAAATTAACAGTTGTGACACATATTTTGAGTGACAGGGAGCTGCAGCAGATGGGTGAAAGAGCCACATGCAGCTCCAGAGCCGCAGGTTGCTGACCCCTGGCCTAGCTGTATTCAGACAGCCTGAGATCACTGTCCAAAATAGTCCAAGGACTAACCTATTTTTTCATCTCCAAAGGGGGAATCATTATTGTTCTCCCCTATAGTACAGTTTCTTCAGTTTGAGGTTTGGGAATAGGAGTTTCAATATAGCCTTAAGGGCTCCCATGTAGAAATGGCTTGCTCCAAACCAAATAAATATTCAAATGGTGCCTTTAATAAAGCTTTACTTGTCCACCTAATTTATTGTGCTTTACTTGTCCACCTAATTAAAACTTCAACAGATCATGTCAAGCGGTTCTCTTGAATTCGTTTTCAGCTTAGCACCCCAAGGCCTCTCTGATTCTACTTGGCAAGAGACAGGGTGCTGAGTCAGCTTGCTAGCCAGACTGATAGTTGAGTGGTAAGGAACAACCATATAAAGTCTGAAGCTGCATGAAGCTACACTAATCCTTTTATCTGAGCTGCTCTGGGAGCAAATGAAATTGTTTGTTGGTGAGATTAGAAATAATCCAAAGAATACCGTAGTTGGACACCATCAAAGCCGACACCAGCCAGAGCATAGAAAAACTCGGAAGGTGTAGTGCTAGATCGGAAGATGTGGGGAGACCTGCCCCATAGAACTGTCAGGAGTTGGGTGTCAGGATTCCAAGTAATATACTCATAGCAAACAGAACTCCGAGGCAAGTAGATTCCTCAAAGAACAGTTTTATGGAATATCTCATATTGGCACGGACTGGTGAAAACCGACTCTAAAAGTTCCTGCAGTTTTCACCTAATTAAAAGTAAATGTTTTGCTCCCCTTTCTCAACCAAACAGCCACATGGCCCAATCAAGGTGCTTGGAAACTTCACTCCTCCTCTCTTCAGCCACTTGTGGGAATGTCCTTGGTTCTCAGGGGAAACTATTTTGTTTTGGCCACAAAACCCCAACTCTATTCCCCCCCCCTTCCTATCCCTCATCACCAGTGTGGCAGTGCTGAAGCCTCCAAGATGGCCTCAGTCAGGCCAGCTTTGGAATTGACATTGGGCACGACTGGATGGATAACATCATCACACCATCTTCATCAGAAATGACCATCCACACCCCCTTTGACAGAGTGTACAGTACAAGTGTCCAGTTTCCAAGCCCGAAGCAATACTTTTCTCGGCATTGTTTTGCATGAGAAAATCTTCCAATCTTGCATGATCTTCCTGAATATTAAGACCAGCTGCTGCGGAATTAAATTGACTATCAGAATCTGCCTCCCCACCCAAAAGCAGTTTTAATGAATTAACAGTTTAGAAGGAATGTGTTATTGAAGCTTGCATTGTTTTCTGCCCACTTAACGTATCTTCAGCATACTTTGAGAAGTTTGGATTCCCCTTTGTTAAAACTATCAGTGGGGTTCTAATCAGTGGTGGATTGCTACCAGTTCACCCCACATCGAGCGAACTGGTAGTGGCGGCAGCAGGAGGCTCCACCCCGCCCGCCTGGATGCTTCTGCACATGTGCAGAAGCATCGCGCAAGCACGCAAGCACACAAGCGCACCCACGAGCAAACCAGTAGTAACTGGTTCTAATACATCTGCAAAGAGAGAGAACAGGCTTTGATGGTTTTTCTTCATCAAATCAACAATTCAAAGGGTTCCTCGAGGCAAAATTTTAGTGCATAAAATAGGAGATATACAGGTAGTCCCCATTTACCATTACAATGGAGCTCAACATTTCTGTTGCTAAGCAAAGTAGCTATTAAGTGAATTTGCCCCATTTTATGACCTTTCTTGCCACAGTTGTTAAATGAACCAGTGTAGTTGTTAAGCGAGTTACAAGGTTGTTAAGTGAATCTGGCTTCCCCCTCGATTTTGCTTGTCAGGAGGTCGCAAAAGGGGATTACATGATCCCAGGACACCGCAACCATCATAAATACATTCCAGGTGTCAAGCATCTGAATTTTGAACATGGGATCATGCAGATGTTGCAAGGGTTGTAAGTGTGAAAAATGGTCATATTAAGACATTTTTTTTCAGTGCTGCCGTAATTTTGGTTGCTAAATGAATGGTTCTAAGTTGAGAACTGCCTGCATAGTTTTTGTTTTATACCGGATTACTATTCCAGATTTATAACCTGGGTAACAACAGTATTTACATAGTAATAGAGGAGTGGGTTTTATATTCTGCTATTTATTCTGCTAGTTGGTAATTTATCATTCTATGTATTTGTTTTCACTCTGTTTTTGTTCTTTAACATTTTGCTGGCCATTGATGGAGTGGAGTGGAATAAGAATAGAATAGAATAGAATAGAATAGAATAGAATAGAATAGAATAGAATAGAATAGAATAGAATAGAATAGAATAGAATAGAATAGAATAGGAGCCTCAGATAGCTCAACCGGCTGAATAGCCTGTTATTAACATCCAGCTGTCTGCAATTACACCAGTTCGAGGCTCAAGGTTGACTCAGCCTTCCATCCTTTCTAAGGTAGGTAAATTGAGGACCCAGTTTATGGGGGCAATAAGCTGACTTTGTATAAAAAATATACAAAAGTATGAAGGCTATTGCTTAACACCTTGTAAGCTGCCCTGAGTCTCCGGAGAAGGGCGGCATATAAATCTAATTTTAAAAAAATGAATGGAATGGAATGGAATGGAATGGAATGGAATGGAATGGAATGGAATGGAATGGAATAGAGCCACATGACCTGCTGATGTAGTTGCTGTGGTGATAAAATGAAAGCATTTTGCCCTTATCTTCTTCCAGGATGTTCTTTTGGCTTTCCCAAACCAACTTGAGATTTCCTAGTAGGGTCCCATTCAAGTATTCAGTCTGTGCCTATCTGCACACTTCAGCTAAGGCGCTAGCCATGCACATGAATGTGGCAACATCTGGGAAAGAGGTAGCTACTTTAATGAGAATGTTTTTAAAAAGATAGCTGGTCTACCCTCTCATGGGTTCTGAAGTCTTCTTTAAAGACTTGAGATTCCTGACTAAACAAGTCTTCATTTGTTTCCTTTCTGTTGTAATGAACCAAGATCGAAATGTTGCCCCTCTACCAATTTTACTTCTACTGCGTGCAAAAAGTGGTGTTAGAAGCTTCTAAAAAGGAAAGCATTCAAGTGTAATAACTGCTGCGCACAGTGACATGGTGGGATAGACAGACCTGGTTATCTAATCAGCCCTGAGCAGTTAATGAATTCGGAATCATGCCCTTGATGGAATTTATGTCAGATATCACAAAATTCTGTACAGAAAAGAAATTTAGATCAGCCAGGAGAGGCATTTAAATAGGAAAAGGGGAAGGGGGAAAATCCTCATTTCATTCTGTTTTCTAAAAACCTATGCAGAATATATTTAAAGCCTTGGCGTGAATATGTAATATCTTTCGACCCTAAAAGGACTGAGGAGCAACCCATTAAAACTGATTTATTTTTTTCCCCAATATATGATGCAAAGAGCTTCCGATGGCTTACCCTTCTGGATTATATAACAGTAGATTTTTCCCTTTTAGAATGCTAAAGAATATGTTTGATGTTGCATAGAAGGGAAAGTTAACAATTACTGTGTGTAGGCTCCCGCGGAGACAGTTAAGGAGACATGGAACATAAGGCATTTTATTTCACGTGGACAAAGGATGCATGAGAAAAAGAATAACTTGAGTTCTGCAGCATGCAAATGTGCGCATACAATGTTTGGAAGACTGAAATAATAACTTATAAATTGTTATGGTTGCCTACAGTACATGTAATCTAATGGGGAAAAAATATACAATACTGCTTTTAAGTACCTTGTACAATTCGACAATTATTTTTTTCCAGTTAAATGTTTAGCTCCCTCTTCTTTAAGTCCCTATTGATATTTGGGACATGCATTAATGTACATCAAATAAAAATAAGCACACTTTTTTTGCCACCTTAGCGGATTCCAACCAGACTTCCAAGAAAACCCAGGTCTATTGAGAAATGGGAATGACTTACTCCTTGAGGAGCTTTATAAATTACTGTTACGTAATTGTTAACAGTGACACTAAATTACACTGGGATAGAAGTTAGGTGTGCTTGGGTAACAATAGTTTTATTATTTTTATTTTTATTTATTTATTTATTTTGTCGAGTATGTATTAGATAGTATATATAAGCATGAATTGAATACATAAAATGAAAACAATTAAAGGGAACATTAGGACAGGGACGGTAGCCACGCTGGTGCTGTTATGCACGCCCCTTACAGACCTCTTAGGAATGGGGTGAGGTCAACAGTAGACAGTTTTAGGTTAAAGTTTTGGGGGTTTGGGGATGAGACCACAGAGTCAGGTAGTGCATTCCAGGCATTAACAACTTGCTACTGAAGTCATATTTTCTGCAATCGAGTTTGGAGCAGTTCACTTTAAGTTTGTATCTATTGTGTTCTCGTGTATTGTTGTGGTTGAAGCTGAAGTAGTCATTGACAGGTAGGACATTGTAGCAGATGATTTTATGAGCTATGCTTAGGTTCATACCAAAGGCGGTGTAGTTCTAAAATTTTTAAGCCCAAATTTTCAGGTCTGGTGGCATAAGGTATTTTGTTGCAAGCGGAGGAGTGGAGGACTCTTGTGAAATATTTCTGGACACGTTCAATTGTATTAATGTCTGATATGCAGTGCGGGTTCTAGACAGATGAGCTGTATTTGAGAATTGGTCTAGCAAATGTTTTGTATGCTCTGGTTAGTAGTGTAATATTACCGGAGAAGAAGTTACGCAAGTCAAATCAAGTCAAGTCAAAGAGAAGCCAGGCATTCTTGACATATTTACAAATTGATAAGAAATGTCACAACTTCCCAAGTTAATGGCCCATAGGCTGAATTGTTCAAAAGGTAAATCTTCACTTCTAGCTTTCCACTGTGTTTATAGCAGAAAGCTTTAAAATCATAGACTCATAGGGCTGGTAGAGACTTTAGAGGTCTTCTAGTCCAACCCTCTGCTCAAGACAGGAGACCTTATTACAACTCAGACAAATGACTGTCCAATCTTTGCTTGAAAACCTCCAGCCATGGAGCACCACAACTTTGGAAGACAATTTGTTCCATTGGTTAATTGTTCTTACTTTCAGGAAATTTCACCTTATTTTCAGATTGGATCTCTCTTTAACAAGCTTCCATTCATTGTTTCTTGTCTTGCCCTCTGATGCTTTGGAGAATAAGTTGATCCTCTCTTTTCTGTGACAGCTCCTCAAGTACTGGAAGACAGCTATCATGTCACACTTACTCCTTCTCTTCATTAGGTATACCTAGTTTCCTTAACCATTCATCATATGGTTTAGACTTCAGACCCCTAATCAACTTAGTTGCTCTTCTCTTCACCCTCTCTAGGGTCTCGGCATCTTTTTTGCATCACGATGACCAAATTGGACACAGTATTCCAAGTGTGGAATACTCCAAGTGCGAAATAACATTTCAGCATCCACATTTCCATTGCAACATTTCCATGAGCAACTGAACATTGGAAGATGATTCAGCTCCATTCAAGAATGTAGTAAACTAAAAGTTATCAGTTGAAAAGAGTAGCCTATATTCATATCACGCCAGGAAGTGAATCCCTTGGTTTTTCAAATCATTCATTACGAGACTGTGCTAGCTTTCACCTAGATCTAAAATTGGGAATTTGGGAAGAGTCAGACTGATGAGAATTATTCCCCTCTGCTCCAACTGTGGCATAATTTTATTCAAAACTGTCATTTCCAATTTTCACATTAATTTTAATTGCAGACTGGATTCTGTAAGGCAACTGAATATTAAAGGTCCTTATCAGGTGCCTTTGCCAAGGGACAAATTTCAAACAATACACTTTCTCTGCCAATCCCTATTAAGACACTTCTTCATGTACATGGGATGAATACTATATGGATATCCTTTAGTATTCTTGGACAGGTATTAATCTTTCATGAAGTAGAATTGGAAGCAGGCCCCTGTTCGGTTTCGTCCTTGGAATCCTACGCATGTTCCTTTCAGGATAGGTAGAAGCAGCAGGTAATCCTGTTTTATCGAGTTTTCTTATTGCTTAAAGACTTCAGGTAGAAATCCAGATTAGAAGTCCATTGCTTTTTTTTTCAGATATGATATAGGAAGATGATATAAGGTCAGCATTCTCTAAACGTAATGCTAATTCAGTTTTCACCAAATTGGCATCATCCAGATATGGGTGCAAAAGTAGAGAAGATCTTAGAATTCTGGTAATTGTAGCCCTATCAGATTTAGAGAGCATCAAATGGGAAATTATGTGTTAAGTAGCATTTTGAAGATGTATACAAAACCAACAAGGGTTCTTTCTGCTATGGAAAACATGAATTCTTGAGTTGACTTATTAAGAAATTACACTTACGCTAATGGATTGCAAACTAAATGAAGCAATTAATAAGAAATCAGATCTATTAAAGATGTCTTTTTGGATTGAATATTGTTACGTTGATGACTTGAATGTGATACTGGAAAGTTATGTGAAAGGATTTATCTTTCAACATTGGACTGAAATTTGAATGTGACACAGGACTTTCCCCCTCCAATTTATCTTTCCATCTCATTAGTATTTCTAAACTTGGGAGATCTTTTATATGCCAATTGTAGGATGGAGGGAAAAATGTAGAACAATCTTTGAATCTAAAATATGTACTGTAATACTTTTTTAATCCCTTGTTGTGATGGAATGAGTAGCTGAAGTGAGGGGAATGTTGTCAGAAGCACCCAGTTTCCCAGAGAGGAGGCAGCATATTCCGGAAAGGGAGCCCAGACAATATCTCAGGGGCTGCCACCAAGAAGAGAGGATCAACCTGTTCTCCAAAGTACCTAAAAGCAGAACAAGAAGCAAGGGATGGAAACTAATCCAGGAGAAAAGCAACCTAGAACTAAGGAGAAATTTCTTGACAGTTAGAACAATTAAACCATGGAACAACTTACCTCCAGAAGTTTTGAGTTCTCCAACACTGGAGGTTTTTAAGAAGAGACTGGACAGCCACTTGTCTGGAATGGTATAGGGCAGTGATGGTGAACCTTTTGGCACCAAGTGCCCAAACTGGAACATGCTTGTGCACACGCGCACGCCAGAGCCCCAGAAAATTGAACTTGAGTGGGTTGCACTGTGTCATTTCTCGGACATGAGGCTGCTATTTTCCATCCCATTTTTTAATGTACGCTGAGAGCATATGCCCCAAGACAAATTCCTTGTGTGTCCAATCACACTTGGCCAATAAAAAAAATATATTCTCTTCTATCCCATTTTGTCAGAAATATTTTTATATTACCTTGATGCAAATACAGTATGTTCCCTTTCATTACATCCAATAGCTGGACGGAGGAGGGATATTTTTGTAAAATAGGAAACTAAAATCGAGATCTTTGCTCCTGCCCTGAGAATTTGAAAATGGAGAGTGTTGGAAATATTGTCAGAGCATTGCAATTCATAGAGAGAGTATTCCTACATCTCGGCCAACTCTTCAGTTAGGCCAATTTTAAGAAAACCTGCCTAGTGTGTTTTTAAAATCTTACTTAGGATTCTGACTGCCACTTCAACAAAGAAAAAGAGATGGAACTGCAGTTAATTGTTATAAATGCCAAAGCAGAACTGAACCCCCCCCCCAAAAAAAAAATCACAACCCAAACCCTACCAAAAGCAAAGAAGAAAACCCCGATTGTCCCTGCCTGATTACAATACATGTTTTTCTTTAATCGTATGAAAGCAGTTCCTAAATACTTACATCTTGAAGGTTTTCCTCGGTAGAACTCAAAAAAAAAAAAATGCAGTGTAAACAAATGGAGAAAATGAACCCAGAAACAAACTGGCAACCAATGTAGTTTGTGAAGCAGAGTATAACATGCTCTGTTCTAAGAGACACATAACTGCCACTGCTGCTACATTCTGTAGCAGCTGAAGATAGTCTCTTTGACACAGTATGAGGAATCATGAAGATCAGGGGTGGACTCTACTTACCTTTACCACTGGTTCATAACGGGATCGCGCGCGCGCGCCTTGCTTCTGCACATGCACAGAATCTCCTGTGCATGCGCAGATTGCTAATGATAACATCTGGGGTGGTGGGTGGGGCCTCCTGCCAGTTTTACTTCCTGTTCTTGTGAACTGTCCAAACCAGGGACAACCCACCACTGATGAAGTTGAGTTGACTTAGCTCTAGGAAGATCATGTGAAGTGTCCTCTGATTTGGATAGGAAGAGAGTGAAGAGGAACAAGATTAGACAACCAGGGCCCAGTGATTGTCCTATTCAGAAATCTCCTTGACACATGGCTGCCAAAGAGAGATACTGTACAGCAGGAGTGTCAAACTCGATTTCATTGAGGGCTGCATCAGGGTTGTGTTTGACCTCAGTGGGGCTGGGTGGGCATGGCCAGGGTGGGCGTGGTTAGCTTGACTTCACTCATGTTGAGGGGTGCCTGTGGTGGCCCGAGCACTCTGCTAGCAAAAATGGAGCTCGGGAGGGTCATGCGTGGCCCTCCTGAACTCTGTTTTCACTGGCAGAGAGTTGGAGGAAGCTGTCACAGCTGAAAAAGGACCTCAGGAGAGCCATGAGCGACCCTTCCAAGCTCCATTTTTGCTGGCAGAGGGACCACGGGCCGGTCCTTCACTATTTCCAGATCTAAGCCCCCGCAGTCCATGTCCATGGAGATTCTCAATCATCCAAATCATGGTTGTCCCAAAGGTGCTTTTCTTCAGAACTGAAGAAGCTTCTCGAATGAGAAGCAAAATGTTTTCAAGGGAACAAAAAACCCAAGAAAGCCATTTTGGAAAAGCACCTTTGGATTTTGAAACAATAGGATAGTGTTTAGAATTCCATGGGATTCTGAACTTGGGTTGGGTTATTGTCTACAGTTTAATAAAGAGTTTGTGGCTGTACTTCAGGACTTTTAGCAATATGTAAAAATCTTAGGCATTTCACCAGACCCTTTGTAATTGAATTTTCCTTTTGATAATTATCATGGAAAGCCAGCAAGATCACTTTTTGAAAGGGCTTAAAATGTTAACTACTTCAGTCAAAACTAGCTTTCAGAACTAGCTTTCAGAACTATCACACAGGAGGATTCATGTCTAATTATTCAAAGGAACAATCTCTCTTCCATCTCATTTTCACATTTAATTAAGCTTTCCAGATGATACCTCACATCTAAAAGAAAAACAATATGGGTTACTCCCCCATTCAGAAAAGCAACATCTAACTTCATTAGTAATGAGTCACAGATGATTCAAGTCACACTTGTGTTCCCAGCCCCTCAAAATGACTCTGAGCAATGCTAAAATCTCGCCTTTTCTGCCCATCAGTCTGCCAAGGAAAAGTGTGAAGTGGCACCATCTTGAAATAAAACTTGGTTAACAGATTTGTTGACTTGATGTGTCAATGTACATCCCAGAAAGTGTCAAAAATCTGACAATATTGTATTTGCTTTGCAGTGGAACATCCTGACAAAATGGCTAATGATCAAGGTAAGATGTTCTTTCTATATCTTCGTTCCTTTTTAGAATCCATGCCAATCCTTAACTTTCTCTCCCTTGCGTTCACCTCTTCACCTGACTAGCACACCTGATGAGCAGGCACCGGCATGATAATTAATCTTGTTAATGAAGTTCTGCTCACATGAGGCAACTGTTTTGATGGGAGAGATGTAAATTTCCTGGAGAGGAAATTGTTTTGTCTGTTCTGAAGGACCAATTAAAATGTCAGGCTCCTTTGTATGTTTTTCCCTGTCTCCCTGCTATGCTTTGAATAATTCACATTAAGTATAATTAAGCCCAGCATAATTTCCATAACATACATACTTTTGTGGATGATAGATTGAATTTCTGAAGCATCTTGGTAAGGTACAGGCCCATATTCATACATATGTATACACTTGCGATTGGGGGGGAAAAGATAATAAATCACGTTCTCTCTCAATCTGGGAGTCCTTACTCGAAAAAAAGAAGGTAAACTTTAATCTACTTTTTTGAGACATTGTATTGGTCACTTTTCTTATGTTTTGTTTTGGGGTTTTTTTGGAAAAAGGACATTTGTTCTTTGTTCTTTTTTATAACAATTTTTTTATTGTTATTTCTTCCACTTGATAGTTTTTCACTTTGGTTTCATGTCACAAGAATACAGAAATGTGAGTTGGTAACATTTTGGTCCCTGCTTGCTAAACTGGAAAAAACCCAAAGAGGCTGGGTTTTTTTTTTTTAAGATTCTGAAAGAAAATTGACTTTTCTTGCCATTTGATCCCAAATGGCAAGAAAATTTAGCTACAGACTGATTTAGCTACAGAAAATATCACATCATATTGAAGTTCATAACTTAGTTTCATGTGTGCTGAAGAATCCAGGGTAGAGAAATGGTGTTTATTGAATTCATTCTCATAATACGCAGATTGGGTTTTAGAATATAATCCATTGCCTACCTAGTTATATTCTAAAAATTAAAATGTTCTTCCAAAAGCTGCAATAGGATCTCAAAATCACATTACAATGAGAAAATGTTGCATTATGGCATCGGATGGATTTATCTGTGAGTAAAACCTGTAGTGTGCCCAGAGAGAAACAGATTAATCTAAATATAAGGAAGATACAAAAACATACAAAATACAAAGAGAGCAACACGAATTAGACAAAATCATATTAGGATCAGAGGGCAGACTGGATCTTTCTGGTAAGAAATGTCTTTTATATCCTGACTCAAGGATCTATCCTACTCTCTATAGATTATACAATGCAGTGCCAGTGCAGTGATGCCAATATTTGCTTTGGATCTAAGAATCTAAGATTCCAACAAATGTAATTTTGAAGTTGGTGCTCAATGGCGCATATAGAGCCCATAAATCAGCTGACAAAACAACAGTGTGTATAAAATCTTGACAAATGTTATATTCATGCACACATGATCAACAATCCCAGAGATGACAATAGAGCTTTTGACTGGTGTGGCAGAGCAGGGCAAGACAAGCTCACTTCTCTGTTACTCGTTGTCTGTCTTCCAGAATCTTGTCTAGAAGTTTCTAATTTTATGGCTAAATGTTTCCTTGGAGTCAGAAATATATATTCAATCCCAATATAAAAGCCAAATTTGAAGCAAAGAGTCATGAGTCATGATACTTTCAAATATTACTTTTCCAAAAAGAAATCTCTACAGAATAGATCAAATGAACCCATGCAAACTTTTTTGCTAGAGTTTGCAATTCCATTTCCAGAATTACACAAGTAATTGTAAAAGACAGAGAACTTCCCATTGTCTCACTATAAGGTAAAGGTAAAGGTTCCCCTCGCACATATGTGCTAGTTGTTTCCAAGTCTTGGGGGAGGTGCTCATCTCCGTTTCAAAGCCGAAGAGCCAGCGCTGTCCGAAGACGTCTCTGTGGTCATGTGGCCGGCATGACTAAACGCCAAAAGCGCACCGAATACTTCCCACCAAAGGTGGTTCCTATTTTTCTACTTGCATTTTTTAATGTGCTTTCGAACTGCTAGGTTGACAGAAGCTGAGACAAATAACAGGAGCTCACCCTGTTATGCAGCATTAGGGATTAGAACTGCTGAATTGCCGACCTTTTAATCGAAAAGCTCAGCATCTTAGGCACTAAGCCACCACATCCCTGTCTCACTATAGACTGGCTCAAAATAATCTGAGCTATTTAAAAAGTAAAATCCAAAAACATACCCTGTTTCCCTGAAAATAAGACCTCCCCGGATAATAGGCCCAATTGCGCTTTTGAGCACCTGTGCTAAAATAAGCCTCCCTGGAAAATAAACACTCCCGGAAAATTACACACACACCCCAAAAAAATATTAAAATACACGTGCAACTGGTCCCCACCATTTCCTCTGGTTAGGGTTAGGGACACAGAGCTGGAAATCAGGTAAGACAGCAAGAGGAGCCCCATCTTCCTCCATGCACCCCAAAATAATAAGACTATCCCGAAAATAAGGCCAAGCGCTTATTTGGCGGTTAAAAAAATATAAGACAGGGTCTTATTTTCGGGGAAACACGGTATGTTTTTTAAAAAAACCAATCTGTGTTTGGAGATCACTTTTCCAACCCAAAGCTCTTTAGGGACAGAACAACTGTCCCCAAAGCAGCAAGATCTTCAAAAGACAGAAGACAGAAAAAGGAGTTAGGTTTTCCACTTTTCCCTTTTCTCACAATATTTTAATTGATTACGTGCCATTCAATCCTCATTGGGTCTTAGTGACCACATAAGTAGATTTTCTATATGATGATCTGCCCCCAACCTGGTCCTTCATGTCTTCCAATGGTATACTATCACTGGTTCCATTGATTTCCTCCACCCTACTTCTGGTTGTCCTCTTCATTGCTTTCTTTCCATCTTTCCTGGCATCACAGCCTTCTCCAAAGAGTTAGATCTTTGCATAATATACCCAGATATATTTGAGCCTCATTATTTGAGTCTTGAGTGAGAATTCTGGGTGGGCTTCTCATAATTGGAATGCTAATAAAAGAAAAGGAAGAAAGAAGGGGGAAATTCCAGAGTAATAAAGAGAGCAGGAGGACGGGAGAGAGAGCAGGGGGGGAGGGGGAAGGAAGGAATGTGAGAGAGAGAGTGAGAGAGAGAGAGAGAAAATAGCTATGTTCCCCAACTCAGATTTTAATCCTTGCATAAAACTAATTAAGAAATCTAATCAGGCTAGAATTAAATACACTCACATCCTTGGTTAAAGACTTTCACAGTAGACTCCACCAAATCCTATTGTTTCAGTGTATCACTTTTTAAGGCTGTTGGGGTTTTTTTAATAACAAAGACTTTTTTAAAAGTAAAAACAAAAAAAATACCATTAATTTATAATCCGCACTTTCCACTATACAGTATATACGTACTGTGTATACACAACACATACAGACACAGAGAGAGATGTATAAACAAGGACTTAGCTTGGGCTTTTATCGCTCCTGTCAATCTGTGTTTGCCAAATATTCATGATTTTAAAAAAGTTGCCAATGTTAGTACCAGTTATAAATAGACATACCAATCTATCGTATTTGCTCTGACTATACCTGTTAGAACACAAAATAGGCACCATTTCCTTTCCATCAATGTAGCAATTTTGAATAAATATAAAACAGATCAAAGGCAAGGATTTTCTATTATTTGGGTGACAGTACAGCTTATTTTCCTGCCTATGCCCTACCACCACAAGAAACTGAAATTTGAAAAGCAAAATGATAAAAAGAACAGGAGAAAGTGCTTGAAAGCTAGAAATGCATTTATTGTGCAATTACTTTTGTTGCATAAAACTGTTGCTTTGGTAAGTAGTGTTCGGTGCCAGATTGGTTCAATTAACATTTAAAGAGATGTGGATATCTTAGCTTTTGGAAGGGAAAGTGTATATTGTAAAATAACACAGCATTTTGGAAGAAGTGTGTGGTGTTTTTTCTGAATGTGACACAATTTTGACTGAGAAAAGGAAATACTTCAGATAAAAGGTACCATTTTTAAAAACAGTTTTAAAAGCATGTTGTAATTTGGGAGACCGAGAATACCTCAAAGATATTATTCTATTGCAGTGTTTTTCAAACTTGGCAACTTTAAGAGGTGTGGATCTTCACTCCCAGTTGACTGGGTAGTTCTGAGAGTTGAAGCGCATACATGCTAAAGTTATCAATTTTGAAAAACACTATCCCAGTCAATGGATGTAAGCTTTGGTCGTGGTGTTGGGGAAACAGGGCAACGTCTTCCTCCCCCATGTTCTGTAGACAGATCCATGACCCATTGGCTGGACCCTTTGGGTTAGATCAGGGGTCGGCAACGTTAAACACTCAGAGACCCATTTGGAACCGTTTCCGACAGAAAAGAAAATACCGGGAGCCACAAAACTCTTCCTGTGCCTGACTATTTCCTGAGTGGCCACAAAACTAGCATATATAGTTGAATTAAAGATTCTGTTTTCTTCTGAAACTTTTCTTTTCTTGGATTTATCCATGGTTGGCCTACCAGGGGTCGAAAAGCTTAATAAATTGTGCATCGCTGGGTGTCGCACATTGGCAGTTGTGACGCATATTTTAAGCAACAGGGAGCTGCAGCAGACAGAGGAAGAACCACATGCGGCTCCAGAGCCACGGGTTGCTGACCCCTGGGCTAGATTAATATCATAAAGTCAACTAACGTCTTTAGATTCCCACAAGTGTTGAGACTCTAGAAAAAGTGCAGAGAAGAGCAACAAAGATGATTAGCTATTTGGAGGCTAAAACATATAAAGAACGGTTGCTGGAATTGGGAATGTCTAGTCTTATGAAAAGAAGGACTAGGGATGACATGATAGCAGCATTCCAACATCTCAGGGGTTGCCACAAAGAAGAGGGGATCAATCTATTCTCCAAAGCACTACTTCTGTACTTTGGTGATTCTATGTGATTGTAACAGTGTGTTGATTGTATCTGAGCCTTTTTATGTATGGTAATATATTCTTTTCATAGCTTGTATTGTTCAAGTGCTTTTTGATAGTTTGCATTTTGTTGGAAGATGTTATATAGACAGTCTAAATATGAATATGCTGAGTCAGAATATGATCTGAATATGGTAATAGCCCTAACTGAGTGGTGCAGTGGCCTAGAGGTGAAGACCCTTGCCTCCCACTCATAAGGGGTAGGCAGCAAAAGATGCTTCCCTATCAGGGTGCAAAGAGAAAATATCTGCTGCGAACTCTGCCTAGGTGTCAGGAAGGGAATCTGGCCAGTAAATGCTTAGCTCCACTTAGTCACCCCAATCCCACCCTAAAGCAAGGGATTACAGGTAGGTGTGAAATGTTACTGGTTTGGGCCGGTTTGCTGAACTGGTAGTAAAAAATGCTACTGGTTTGCCAAACTGGTAGTAAAAAATGTTAAAAAAAAGTTTGGATGATAAGCTGAGTGACAAGCGATTGTCAGAACTTTTTTTTTTACTTTTTTTAGCATTTTTAAGTTAAAAATGCCTTAAAAAGTAAAAAAAAAAGTTCTGATGATCGCACGTCACTCAGCTGATTGTTGGAACTTTTTTTTAAAAAAACTTTTTAGGCATTTTTTTACTACCGGTTTGGCTGAATAGGTAGTAAAAAATGCTTTAAAAAAGTAAAAAAAAGACTCTGACGATCACAGCTGTGCTGCGCGACCATCCTCGCCTTTTTTTTTTACTTTTTAAAGCATTTTTTACTACCTATTCTCCTGAGCCTTTAGTAAAAAATGCTTTTAAAAAGTTCTTTAAAATGTTCCCATGCATGCCACAGCTGATCACACACACACACACACACACACACACACCACTGTTCTACTTACCTTCCCAAGCCTCTTTTTGGCATGCACTGTGCGCACGCAGCTCATGTTTGGCGCATGGCACGCATGCGTGGCCATCAAACCGGTAGTAAACCGATTCAGATTTCACCACTGATTACAGGGGCATAAAAAATCATAATAGCCCTGCTTCAGATATTAGTCTGTAGAAAGTAATACAAATGTCCTTCTCTTCTGGCTCAATGTCAGACAAGAAGCAAGCCCACGGGGGTACTAGCTTTACCTTTATTGAAGGTTGCATTAAAAGAAACTTGCAAGCCTCACCCCCATTTCTTTTGCAGGCTCAATTGCCACCTGTCTGACCATTGTTTAGTTTGTGGCTGTTTTAAAAAAAATTAGATTTATATGCCACCCTTCTCCGGAGACTCAGGGCGGCTTACAATGCATTAAGTAATATCCTTCATACTTTTGTATATTTTTATACAAAGTCAGCTTATTGCCCCCACAAACTGGGTCCTCAATTTACCTACCTTAGAAAGGATGGAAGGCTGAGTCAACCTTGAGCCTCAAACTTGCAATAATTGCAGACAGCTGGATGTTAATAACAGGCTATCTAACCTGTTGAGCTATTTGAGGCTCTTAGCTTTTCTGTTCCCAAGATCATCCCCACTTAGCATTACATCCAGTCACCATATCTCTTCCATTTCCATCTTCTATGATAGAAAGCTAAGGAATTAACCACTGCAGGACAATTTTTCTGGAAATGTTTCCTGCCTTTTGGTCTGCTTCTGGCTACTTTTTTTTGTAAAGAAAGAAAAGTGTATGTCGTTTCATTTTGATGGATATTTAGGGAAAATACCCAAAGTCCAAACAATTGTGTCCCTTGTAAGCTGATGTCAGGGTTCCAAGAAACACCCCCAATGAAAGAAAATTCCGAGGCTTGAGTTTCCTAAAAGTTCCATTTTATTAGCGATGTCATATTGGCACATCTGGGAAAACCTGAATTTGAATGCTTCCAGGTTTTCTCCACCCAAAGGAAAGTTCAAGTCCCTGCCCAACACCCACATGTCCATCACATGGTCCAATCAGGCACCATCCAAAAGTCACCTCATCATAGCTGTCAGTCACTGTGGTCTTGAATCTCTGAGAAAAGAATGTTATTTTGACTATATATCACCCATATTCTATACAATCCCCCCTCCCATTTTCCCACAGTAGAAAATGTGGCAGGCCTGAAGGCCTATCTGTAAAAGATGGCTTCCAGGTCTGACAATACCATTACACCTCCCAGTTTCATCCGTCCAGGGCAAGATGGCCTTGACTCCTTGAAAAAGGAATGTTATTATGACTATATATCAGCCTGGCTTCATACAATTCCACCCTCCCAGTTTCCCACAGTAGGAAATGTGGCAGGCCTAAAGATCCAACAAAAAAGATAGCTTCCAAGCCTGACAGCTGAATGATCCCAATAGCTCCCCCCCTCCCCCAGTTTCATGTCATTTAAGCAGTTTATTAGGAATACTGGACCCGAAAATGAATAAAAAACTTCAATACATCACACTACACGTACTCACTGCAGCAAGAATCGTATTTGCACAAAACTGGAAACAAAATATAATGTACCCTCAGACAAAATAGTAATTAGGAAAATTCTTGAATGCTCAGAAATGGATAAAATGACTATGGAGCTAAAAGAGAGGGATGATTCGGACTATTTTGAAGTATGGAATAAAATGCACAGTTGGCTCAAAAATACAAAACCCAAACAGGAAATGCTTGACTTAGTACTGATGAAACCTAAATTGGAGTAATTGAACAACATTAAACAAAGAGATGTAAATATAAATGCATATAAATCGGTAGACAAGAATAATGAATACTACTGTATGTGTTAATATATACGTTGATGTAATGTTATTATACTACCATCGAGAAGTAAATAGATATGATAGAATAGAGAACCACAAAAGCAAAATACATAAAGCCGATAAAGATCGCCCGATCCGGTAGCAATTTTTCCCTGTGGTTCAGTGATCTGGTAGCGATCGCCACTCGGGTGTCATTACTTCCTGGTTTTAACCAGGAAGTAATGTTTTTTTTATCTTCTGCGCATGCACAGAAGGTTTTGCACATGCGCAGAAGGTGTGTAAGATGTGATGTGCGCACGTGGACAAAAACCCCAGTTTATTTTGCAAAATCTTATTTGAAAAATAAACATGCAGACAAACCAGAGAGGGAGCATGTTTTGGGGGGAGACTTTGGAGAACCAAACATATCTTCAAAAGGATTGGTATCAGGATCAAAATGGGATTGGTAGCTGGGTGTTTCTTTTTTAAAAAAAGTTCTTAGAAAGATTGTCCCCCATTCCCACACACACACACAAAGTTTTATACTCCCCATCACAAGAACTTCACTTGACACACTATTGATGATGTTTCCAGGACCCAGGTGCATATCTGGCAAATTCAGGCTGCATAAAATCCACCAGCACTTTGAATGTAGCTGCCAACCCTTCTCTCAAAAGTTTTATCAAACAGTTATTAGGGGCAACCTTCCATCATAGCCCTTAAACAAAGGACTCCGTTCCAATTGCTCAATTATTTCTGAACAAGAATTGGCGTGGTGCATCTGACAAGGCACTAGCCCCTGATTGTTGACTGCATCGAATCTCATTAATAAAGTCTCTGCTGATTGTCTGAGTGAACAGAGAAATAAAAGCTGAAGGGTTTTCCGCCCCCGCCCCCCTTTTAGTTATTATTATTATTATTTTATTTCTATTTGCTTTTGTAACGAAACAGGACAATTCATCCTTTGTCTTCCTTGGACTATAGCAAGCGCATTGCCGCTTGGTTACATGAAGCACAGAACTGTCACCGCTCAACGTTGCTTGGCTGCAAACCAGAAAATGTCTAGTCTGTCTTGTCACAATGCTTCCACTCAGCTGGTGGTGGCATCTTCTGCAAATTACTTCTATTTTCTAATTCCGGCATTCGCCCAGATGCTTTGCTCTATGCTGGAGGCCTCTTTGCCACCAGAAAAAAAAACCCCACACAAAACAAAAGCAGACCAGAACAAACAAAATGAAACTTTCCTTCCTGATGTTTCCTTTGCTCCATTTGTGTGTTTGTGTGTGTGTGTGTGTGTGTGTGTGTGTGTGTGTGTGTGTTAGGAAGATTGTCAAATGGAAGACAGTGTAGGACAATGCAGAGGGACTGCGATGGATTTCAAAGTCTTTTTAAAGAAAGCAGCACATTTTCTTCTGATTTGGGGATATCTGCAGTAAGCACAAAGATGGAAGAGAAGGAGTGAGAAATAATTTTTCTTTCAAAAAAAAGGCTTATTTGTCTCCTCACCCAAAAAGTTCCAACCCCCACCCCCCCACTCCTGATTTTTATAAAACGGATGAAAAGAGTAATATGTTCAGAGCTTCGGAATTTGAAAGAGTCCCTGCAGTTGGAATACACAGCAGGCTCTGGAGATAATAGAATATAATTGGCCATCATTCTTATTGTTTTGCTTTGTTTTTTGTTTTTTAAAAAAACAGAACCTGAAAAAACTAGAAGATTCAGGAGTTTAGCAGCTATTAGGATTATGTACTCTTTGGTGGGAAAGGAGTAAACATTCATCATGATTAGTATTTTTAGAATTAATCATCATAATACCTGTCCCTTTTCATAAACATGACCAAGTTTTAAAATAATTACCTGTCTTCACTTTCTGGGAGAGTTAAGTAGATAGATGAGAGATAGACAGCTAGATGATAGTTTAGTAAATCAAAACTAATAAAAACAACTACCATTAGCAAGACATGATAGTGGCTACAATCCCTGCTACAAAATACGTCTATGTATTTTCTCTCTATATATATAAAAATCCTTATTGTTGGTCCTCTTTAGTTCAGGATTCTATTTTTTTTAAAAAAAACAATCTTTATTAGGTATAAAATGATAAAATATCACATTAACTACATACATTATAAAATATGAAATAAAGAAAAATAAAAGGACAATAGGAATGAAAGTCAAAAAAGAAAGACATACAAACGAAAGAAAAACAGTAAAGGAAAAAGAAGACAGAAACAAGAAAAAGGAAAAGAAAAAAGAAAAGAAAAAAAGGAAAAAATAGAAAATATAGATAATATAGTACAAACTATTATATACATACATACATACATACATACAAACATACATACATATATATATGTCTTTGGTTATTCAGGTCTTTGGTTATTCTGGAAGCACGAAGCCGAGAACACCAGCCTGAAGATGACGAATGAGACTTCGTCGAAACATCGCCAAGACACTTCCAATTTTACGCGGGAGAAGACCCGAATAACCAAAGACCTACATACATACACCCGCGAAAACCTCAGAAAACATATATACATATATATATGCATATATATGTATATGTATGTATGTATGTATGTATGTGTATATATATATATATATATATATATATATATATATATATATATATATATATATATATATATATATATATATACATGTATGTTATTAGTTCAGCATTCTAAAGAATTTATTGTGATCAATCAAGGTTGGGTGATCCCAGAGATGGGATTCAGATAATTTACCTACCGGTTCACCCAGCACCAAAAATGTGAGCACGTGCATCACTTCTGCGCATGTGCCTGGTCTTCCACTCATGTGCTTTGCTTGTGTGTGTGCTTTCCGCGAATGTGCCCGGCCTCAAAAACATGCCTAAATAGGGCAGCATAGAGCCAGAGCAGGTGGATGGGTGGGCGATTGCCACTACCGATTCGCCCAAACCGATCCGAACCATCTGAATACCATCTCTGGGTGATCCTCAAATACATTGTATGTTCAGACTATTTGTCATTAATTTTAGGCTTGCTAAAATGTTAGCCATGGAAATGTGGTTTTTATGGAGATTGAGAGATATTGCATGATTTAAGTTTTGGAAATCTAGTTCTACCAAACAAGTAACATCATTTGTCAGCCAGTCATTATATACAATGATGGGTTTCAAAAATTTTTACTACTGATTCTGTGGACGTGGCTTGGTGGGCATGGAATGGAATGGCTTGGTGAGCATGGCTTGGTGGGCGTGGCAGGGGAAGGATACTCTAAAATCTCCATTCCCTCCCCAATCCAGGAGAAAGTTACTGCGAAATCCCCATTTGCTCCCGATCAGCTGGGACTCAGGAGGCAGAGAATAGATGAGGCGGGGCCAGTCAGAGGTGGTATTTACTGGTTCTCCAAACTCAAAATTTCCACTACCAGTTCTCCAGAACTGGTTAGAATCTGCTGAAACCCACCTCTGCTCTGACACCTCTTATATCTTGCTTACTGCAGATTCCTGCATCTTCTGTTGTATTGTATACCAATGACTGATTAGAGGAAGGAATGATCTATATTTCCTATTTTTTAAAAAAGGAAGCATGCTGATACCTATCAGTTTCTTAATTCCACCAATATAAGATAGATTGGGAATAGTTATTTTTCAGCCTCTTATCCAGTAGCAAGTAACTATAGGGGAAGGAGTGGCAGAACCTGAGGGTGGAAGCAAAAGAGGGATTAGCCCAGAATCTCTACATAGCCACAAGTGGAAGAAGTCCAACCCTCCATCCCAAGGTTTGGTTGACCCTTATCTAACTCCAATAGGTGCTAGCTATTAGTTGAGAAGATTCCTGTGCATAGGCTGCTTAGCAATAAATCAGTTTAATCATACTTTCCTGTGGAGACCTGGTCTTTCTGGCCTGACTATCTCATAACAATTCTCAGCAGATGTATGTCTTTTTTCATTTCCTATGCCTTGAAAAAAGATGATATCTGCAGACTGTAAACTATAGCATCAACCAATTGGCAACCAAATGCAGCTCCACGAAGCTGATGTTACATGCTCCCAATGTCAGGTCCTCTGTACATGGTCCTCTGCATTTTGGGCCAGTTGTAGTTGCCTAGTAATGTTCAAGGGCAGCCCTAAGAAGAACTCATTGGAGTAATTGAACTAAATGGTGATATTTTCACCATCTAGATGACTTCCTTTTCAGAATTTCATCTCCAATCTCCTTCTGTCTTCTTTTCTCAAGACACACAAATCATTTAATCTTTCTTCCAAGATCTTAATTATTATGTGATCATCCTTATTGCTCTTGATTGATTCTATTGTAATTTGGCTGAAGTTTTCTTAAAGGACCTGTCCCAACAATGACATAAGTGGTTATATGGAGAACTAATGTGTGTGAGAACACCAAGAAAGAGTCACTTAATTCAATCAGCTCTAAACAGATCCAGTCATGCACTGGATTAAATAACACAAATTCATGCTGACTTGATAATTTCCTTTTTTAAAAAAGTCCTTACAGTCCGGTCAGTGCTTCTAATAATTATAGGTAGTTTAAAAAGAATGGAAAGAAAACATGTATTTATTCATTTCTTCTGTTTGTTTGTTTTTTAAATAGAAGTTAAATGCAACTTAAATGCAACTTAAAACAGACTATTATTCCTTGAGATTTCTGGTTTGGAAACTAAAGAAGCAATTTCATCCATGCTGAATTCAAAGCAAAAAATTATGGTCAGTCAAAGTAATCTAGAAATGAGATAATATTTGCCCTATGCCTCGGGGCAATAGATTGTTCATGCATAAAATAGTCTTGAAGCTTTGCAAGGGATAGAGGTACTAGGTGAAATATTATTTTAGCCTGCATGCACAAAACAAAAAAGAAAATAAAGGGTGAGAGACACATTGGGTCTGTGACTATGAAAATGGCCTGTTTGCTCTCCAGTCCTAATGATTATGACTCAATATTGTGCAACTTTACTGAGGATCAAATGCCAATGACTCTGCAATTAACTTGACTGAGAAGTTGATTATGCTGAAAGCTCCTATGATGATAACGACTTTGCATTCCTAATTGTGCCTTTCATGCCAGAGCACTTCATACATTGACAGGAAAAAAAGCATTTAAGAGAAATAATTTCAGGTATACCGAAGCTGTAAGCACTTCGTCTAATGAAAAAAAAAAATAATTAACTCCTCAATTTAACATCCTCTTTCTCAAGTGCATGACAGGTTCTTCAAGAAGTTATAAGCGATTGCTGGATTTGTTTCGTGAATTTTCAGGATAAAATCGGCATGGCACAGGATTGCCCCGTGGCCTTTTATTATGAGACTTCCATAGTTTTGTATAATCATTTAAGACCTGGCATCTGTTGCGAACAATATATTGTGGCTTTACTCTTTTATCTGGCTTTTCTAGCCCCAATTATTGGAGCAAGCATGAATGAACCCCACTGTGCTAGAGATGGTAGGGAAGATAATGTGGACGTTAAAAGAAGTAATTTGGAAACCTTTTGGTGTCTTTGTTTGATTCTTTTATTAAGGAAAAAAATGACTATTATGAAATACTTTGAATAAGCTGGCAAAAATGAAAGGATGGGAGAAGATGACCCTGGAGTGAAAAGCAGACTGATAGCATAAAGCAGGCTGGTGCTTTTCCTAGAGGGTATGAAAAGGGTAATTTTAGGAGCATGATAAAGAATAAATTTTTATATTAGCTAGTTTTAATATCAAAAAGGGAGAACAGAGAAAGAACCCTCATTGGAAATGCAGAACATTTGAAGCACAAGAAGACTCTCCATAGTAAGTTCACCCACCCTCTTCTCTGGCCAGGAGCCCAATGATCACTGTAGTTTTTTTGCATGCCAACAAATTATATTTTGTTGCAATATCACCAAAAAAGCCTTGGTGGCGCAGCAGACTAAAGTGCTGTTAACTAGCACTAGCTGCCTGCAATTACTGCAAGTTCGAATCTCACCAGGCTCAAGGTTGAGTCAGCCTTCCATCCTTTCAGGGATTGTGGGAGCAATAAGCTGACTTTGTATAAAAAGAACACTGCTTTGTGGGTGGGGTGGGGGGGTGCCGAAAGCCCTACTAAGCAGGTATATACAAAAGTATGAAGGCTATTGCTTAACGCATTGTAAGCCGCCCTGAGTCTCCAGAGAAGGGTGGTATATAAATTGAACTAATAAATAAATAAATAAATGCTTTGGTTTCTTGGAATGGAATGGAATGGAATGGAATGGAATGGAATGGGATGGGATGGGATGGGATGGGATGGGATGGGATGGGATAGGATAGGATAGGATAGGATAGGATAGGATAGGATAGGATAGGATAGGATAGGATAGGATAGGATAGGATAGGAAACAGGAAACAGAAAACAGAAAACAGAAAACAGAAAACAGAAAACAGAAAACAGGATAGAATAGCAATAGCAATAGCAATAGCAATAGCACTTAGATTTATATATCACTTTACAGTGCTTTACAGCCCTCTCTAAGTGGTTTACATAGTCAGCCTATTGCCCCCAACAATCTGGGTCCTCATACTCACCTCAGAAGAATGGAAGGCTGAGTCAACCTTTGAGCCTGGTGAGATTTGAACTGCCAAATTGCAGGCAACCTGCAGTCAGTAGAAGTAGCTTGCAGTACTTCACTCTAACCAATGGCATAGAGTAGTTCTTTATTGGCCAAGTTTGATTGGGCACACAAGGAATTTGTCTCTGATGCACAAGCTCTCAGTGCATATACAAACACCAAAGTAATATCATCATAAATTACCAGTAGGAGAAGTAGTAGGAAAGGTGAGAAGGATAACAGTAATCCAGCCCTACTACATGGGTAAATATCCTTAGACATAAGACAGTGTTGTGGGAATTAGGTGTTCAGCACAGTGTTGGCACAAGGGAAAAAAATCTGTCTGTTTCTCTAGTTGTTTGGGCATGAAATGTTCTAAAGCAGCATCCTAAGGGGAGGAGTTAAAACAGTTTATTTCCAGGACATGAGGGGTCCGTAGGTATTTTCTCAGCCCTCTTTTTTTATATACCACTTTACAGTGCTTTACAGCCCCCTCTAAGCGGTTTACAGAGTCAGCCTATTGACCCCAACAATCTGGGTCCTCATTTTACCCACCTCAGAAGGATGGAAGGACGAGTCAACTATGAGCCTGTGGGATTTGAACTGCCATTTGCAGACAGCCGGCAGTCAGCAGAAGCAGCCTGCAGTACTGCACTCTAATCACTGTGCCACTGAGTCTTTTTCTGACTTGTGCAGCATTATTACAGGTCCTCAATGAAAGACAGGATGGTTTCAAGTGTTTTTTCCTGCAGTCCTAACTATCCATTGAAGTCTATTAAATTAAAACCCATCCCGTTTGGTTGCTGTACCAAACCAGACAGTTATAGAAGTTAGTGGGCATTTTTCCCACAACAAATTATACATAGCTTTTTATTCCTCTGTAGTTCAGGACATCTGTTATCTGTTAACGTCCATTCTCAAGAGACAACCAAAGGCATTTTTATGCTGGAGGTAAAGCGTAAGATGACAAGACTAAAAGTTGGCTCTTTTTCAGTACCATCTACGTGCTAAAATAATCCATCGAAAGTGTGTATATCTTTAATCACGCTTACTAGATTTTTAATTTTTTTTGTGTGCTAAACCATTGAAACTAACAAGCCTGTTTGGGTGCACTGCTGAGTCTAAACTTATTATGGATATTCAGAGATAGGTTAGAAAGTGTTTAGCATGATGATGAAAGCTTTTCAAATTCTGCAATTATAAGAAATCAAGTCATTTTGTATCATTTTACCACACTTGGAATATTCATTCATTTATCTCTCCATCTATCTATCTACAAGGGCTTATATATTGCTCCAATCAAAAAGAACTCTTGAATATCTTGTATCTCCCCTTTGCTAACAAGATTTTTAAAAAAAACAACAGTGCCACCAAATATCCATTAGCAATTAGAGCTGAAAGTTTCTACATGAGAGGAACAGCTCTGTAGCATTCCCAGAGTCCCTTGGGAGTTGGGTGGCATAGAAATGCGACTAAATAAATAAATAAATAAATAAATAAGCAAGCTCTACAGAGAATCATTAAAACTGCCTAGAATATCATTGGGCTCCAGCTACCAGCCCTGGACGACATCTTCGAATCTCGCTGTTTAGAAAGTTGCATAACATTCTCAGAGACTCTTCCCATCCTGCTTACAATCTTTTTGGACTGTTGCCTTCTGGCAGAAGATACAGAACAATTAAAACTCGGACCACATGTCTTCTGAACAGTTTTTATCCCAGAGCTATAATTGCATTCAACAATGAACTAAAAGGCCACCATCACTGAGCTGTTGGACAGCATTATTTGGTCTGTTGTGTGGATGTTTGGGTGGTTTAGGGGCGGGAAATTTGTGGTGGTGGGGGTGTTTGTGGATTGTTATGTCTGTTGGGCCTGGTCTTTGGGTGTTAAGTGAATTTTGTTGTATGGGTATACTATGTATTCACGTACAATGACAATGAAGTTATTATTATTTACTTTATTCATTAAACATGAAACTCAGTCAACTGAACATTCAAAAATACATCACAAATATCATTCACTGGTGCTAATGGTTGATACAGGTTGCTGCCAGCGTCTTAGATATCAACCAAGTACCTTCTTAAGATGTATGATGTTCCAAGGAGCAGTTTTATGCAGTTCCGCTAGTATTATTGCAGGAAGCTGCAATTTGCTGATGTATCTTATAAAATTCTTGGACATGGTACCAAGTGCCCCAATGACAGTGGGTATCACTGTAACATGGTTCATCCATAGCCATGTAGTTTCGATGGCCAGGTTGTGATATTTCATGATTTTTTCCAGTTCTTTTTCATTGACTCTGGCATCTCCTGGTACTGCGATGTCAATGAATTGTATGTTTAGGTTTTCGACAACTGTAATATCTGGCATGTTGTGTTCCAAGTGACGATCTGTCTATATTTGAAAGTCCCACAAGATCTTCACCTTATTCGAGTCCTACAAGATCTTCACCTTAATTTTCTATAACCTTTTCCACTTTATGTTCCCAAAATCATCATCATCATCATCATTATCATCATTATCATTATTATTATTTCAGTCATCCATGCTGGTTGTAGTCCAAGTGCAGGAGACTTTTAAAGTTCTACACAACCCACTTCCGTGTGTGCCAAGAGTTAAGCATCTACGTGCTATGGGAAAGAGGCTGGCCCTTGAAAGAATAATACAGTTACCTGGACTAGAAAAGAAATGTGAAAACTGAAGTTATGAGAGAATTTGAATCACTGTAAAAGGAGTGCAAATCATATGTGTTGGTCATGGGAAGTATGCCCAGCTCTTCTATCAGATCTCTCATCCTTTGAGGACAAAATTTCTGATTGGAACCACATTCTTCACCTATTTTGTCACGTTAAACTGGCAACCCTGGATAGTAAAGGAAGGCTGGAGTCAAAGCCCTCCAAGATTTTACTTTAGAAAGTTTGCTTTCACGTTGACCTACAAATATTGCCTTCTCTAACAATGTTGACTGGCTGAAACATCCCACTGACCCCCTTTCAAGCTCTGGACTCAGCTGGCTATTCAGTTCTGATGTTTGTTCGTTTGTTTTCCTCAGGTCGTCATGGAGATGGAGCCTATTGGCCCGTTGACACGAATTTGATTGACAGGAGCAGCCTCAATGGTAAATATTACTAAAGCCAAATTCTTCCCTTTCGATTGCCATTGGTTAATTCTGCCTGATCTGTCTGATTTTTACATTTTTCTACCTTTTCTTCTCTCCCATTTCATCTCAGTGCCCCTTAGGTGAGGCCAGAGTTTCAACTTTGGAAAGACCTCAAGTAAATTGGCACAGGAGTCCCTCTTAAACATTAGAGTATGGGTTGACTGGCTTCATGGCTGAAATGGGCATGGAGATGATTTTAACTGGTTCAGAGCTTAGCTGGGGGGTGGGCAATGGCTCAGTGGTTAAAGACACTGAGCTTGTCTGCTGGAAAACTGACAGCCTGATTGCAAGACCCAAGCACCCCATAATCTAGCAGTTATGCAAATGTTAGTAGATTAATAGATATACTTTGGTGGGAAGGTAACAGCATTCAGTGTGTCTTTGGAATATAGTCATGCTGGCCACATTACCATGGAAAATGTCATCAGACAATGCTAGCTCCCTTGGCCAAGAAATGGGGATAATAAGCACCATGATCTAGAGTGGGACATGTCATAACAGGAAAACCTTTACCTTCAGAGCTTAACTACAGCATATTCACTTAAAGCCAACAGGCAAAGTCTTACTTAGCAATATTCTTAAAAGGATTTTACCAACATAGTTCACAATATATTGCTTTTACTGGTTTTTCTTTTCTTTCTTTTTCATTTTTTTTTATTCCATTTTTCTGTTTACAAACTACATCTACATCTAATTTTGGAACATCGACATCTAGTCGTGCTATCAGTATCAATATCGTGTTTATGATTTTTAAGCATTGTAAGGCATTTTGAGTTTCTTAAAAGTAACGTAATGAACTTAGTTCTGTATATTTCTATGCATATGTATTCATGAAATAGAACAGGAGTGTCAAACTCAAGGCCTGGGGGCTGAATCTGGCCCTCGGGGTGCTTAGATCTGGCCCACTGGAAAACAGTGAAGGATTGGCCCACGGTGCCTCTGCCGGTGAAAATGGAACTTGGAAAGCCCACATGTAGCCCACCCGGGCACCGTTTTTACTGGCAGAGGGTTGCAGGAGGCTGTCAAAGCCAAAAACTGAGCTTGGGAACCCGTTTTTGCTGAAAGAGTGCTCAGGCCGCAACACAAGTGATGTTGAGCTGTCCCCGACCACTATGCCCATTTCCCCCTGCCCCCCCCAAGCTCAAACGCAACCCTAATGTGGCCCTCAATGAAATCAAGTTTGACACCCGTGAAATAGAGGATTTTAAATTTTATGACAATTTTTCATTGCTTATTTACTGGTATCTTCTTGTCATCAGCTGTGTCCCTTTTTGCCTTGTTTTCCTTTTATACAGCTATTTACTCTATTCCTTTAAATGTTTCAATAAACAATTTATAACAGAATATATAACACACCCAAAAAGTAAGTGTACTGAATTGCGACAGTCTATATGGCTGAATTGTGTTTGTGTGAATGATAAATGTTCGGAGTTGTGTTCCCATCACATCAAGGCGGAAAAAAAATGGGTAATCATGTCCCACTACATTATTTTCTGGCAAAGCAGAACACAGATCTACAGATCTGACTTTTCATTGCCACCACAATGGTAACTTCCTAATAAGGCTGTATATTTATGAAGACAGTGGTTCATAGACAAACTAAATCTCTGAATCTTCACTTCATTTCACTTCTGGTCATTCAAAATTCCAGCCATCTTAGACAAGTCAATATAACATAGCTCCTTACATACATTCATGTGGGCTTCCTTGGCAATTTGCGAAGCTGTTGCTCACATAACATTTTACATAGGTAACATAGCTGCCAGGAATGTTGATTCATACAACGATTTACTGCTGATTGCAGGGTAAAAGAAACAAGTAAAGTTGCTGATTAGGAATATTGTTTTGAATGTTCTTAATTAAGAAGATTTTGGCTTGACAGCCATGGCATACAAATTATTTGAATTGGCATGGAACATTTCCCTAAAAAATTCATTATTCATTAGATGTCTAGTAATTGTTTTGGATACTTGTCACTAGGATGCTGTTCAGTGCAATATGGAGACATTTCATGGAGCCCCAGACAATCAGCTTGTTGTGCTAATCGGGCTGTGTTGAAGCTGAAACAGGCTGTTTGCTGTTTCCTGCAAGGAGGCAAATTGCTGGGAGGCAGAGGCCAAAGGTTGGGGGCCAGCAGGTGGGCAGGGGTACATTCAGTGTATAAGATGCACCCAAATTTTCACCCTCTTTTAGGGAGGAAGAAGTGCATCTTATACTCTGAAAAATATAGTAATTTAGCAGAAGTAAAATGCATTTGAGGATGTAACATTTCTATTTTATATTTTATGGGTCCTAATGGAAATTTAATTTTAATTAAGCTTGACCCAATATAGCAAACCGTGAAGGAAAATCTCCTATGGTTTTCAAAAGATTAATGCAATGTAAGAGCCTTGGTGGCGCAGCAGACTAAAGTGCTGTTAACTAGCACCAGCTGCCTGCAATTACTGCAAATTCAAATCTCACCAGGCTCAAGGTTGACTCAGCCGTCCATCCTTTCAAGGTAGGTAAAATGAGGACCCAGATTATGGGGGTAATAAACTGACTTTGTACAAAAAGGAACACCGCTTGGGGGGGGGGCGAAAGCGCTACTAAGCAGGTATATACAAAAGTAAGAAGGCTATTGCTTAACGCATTGTAAGCTGCTCTGAGTCTCCGAAAAAGGGCGGCATATAAATTGAACTAATGAATAAATCAATAATAAATAAATAAATAATTACTAACTTTGTTTGAACAGGCTATCATTACACCATTCCCTGACTAATGGGAATTTAGAATTTTCAAACTATTGAATACATTGGGAAAAATAAGTAGCTGAAGGTTGCACAAAGCCACTCATAAAAATACCACATTGCCAAGCCAATAGCTGATTACATCAGATGGGTTCGTTTTTCAACACATGAAATGAGAAAGGAATGCTTAATGTTGTCATTATGTCCCTTTGTATATTAGGGGCATGAATCAGAAGTAGTATCATGAAATCTGGATGCTGACAGTCAGGGTATTATTTGATAGCTAACAATTTTCTGTATCAAAGGCAAAATAAATGAAGCTTCTTGATTGTTGCTATAATTTTCTCTTGTTAGCGATAGAAACCAAGGCCTTCTAGTTTGTTTCTCAGGATTCCCTCTGTCCCTAAATGTACAAATGTTCGAAATCAAATAAGGGAACGAAAAAACCCAGCTATTTACAAAGAATGATGGACAGGCTCATGAAAATATTTGATGTAAAAAGACATTGCAGTCTATGGAGATTCTCAATCATCCAGGTCATTGATGTTCCAAAAGTGCTTTTCTAAAAGGCAAATGGATTTTCCTGGCTTTTTCCTTGAAAATGTTTCGCTTCTCAACTGAAGAAGTTTCTTCAGTTCTAAGTGAATGGCAGGAAATGGAGAGAGAGAGGGAGGGAGAGGGAGGGAGAGAGAGGGAGAGGGAGAGGGAGAGGGAGAGGGAGAGAGAGAGAGAGAGAGAGAGAGAGAGAGAGATTTTTAAGAGATATAACCTAAGGTCTTGAGGCTACAACTTGATGTTCCAGGACCACATATGACCCTGGAAACCTTGCATATTATTTGAAGGACCATTCACATAGAATAAATGGCAGATTCTTCTTTTATATTTGTTTGGAGAAACAAAATGTATATTTTGTTGTGTATATGAGATGGTGATGGAATGGTTTAAATCCAGGGTGTCATATTATATCTCAAGACTTGGGGATAGGGTTATATCTAGATTGAACAACCAAGAAGTAGATGCAGACAAAGATAAAGATCCAAGAGAGGAATGTGAGAGGCAAGTCAAAAAAAGCACAAAAATTAAAGTATTGAAGCGGGCAAGAGATGATGGATAGATGATTTCTCCTTTCTGTTGTTCTGATTTGCTTTTCTTTTTCTCTTGCTTTCTTTTCTTTTTTTTTAGATAGCTGACATGACTAGAAGTTAGGTAAGCTAGAAAGAAAATGTTTTTTAATAAAGGGCGACATTATTAAAAGTTAGAATAAGAGATAGAAATAAGTGAAGGGGGAATATTAGTGTATATACTTTTATATAATAAAATAAAAGCAATAACAAGAGAAAAGAGAATAATCAGATAATGATAGACTGCAACTTAATATAAATGTGTATTATTAATAGAAATAAGTTGATAGAATGTAATAATTATGATTAATTTTACTAATTTTATTCGTATTAGAATGTATGACACTCAGGTGCCTCACTGTTCACACACTGATATATTTGTAAAAAAACAAAAAAAAACCAAAAAACTTGCCAAAAAAAGAGACTTGGCAATAGGTATTACTAGAGTAGTATTAACATGAATTGGATAGCTTCATAGAGGCCCAGTCTACTAAAGCTATTCATCCTAAAGATTACCTGTGGTCTCTGACTTCAGAGGTAGCACATCTCCAAATGTCAGCTACAGGAGAATAAAGGATAAAAAGGCCTTGGTTCAAAATATTGGGCTTCAGTGGGCCTTTACCTGATCCAGCAGGGTTATTTTGTTATTGTTATGTATTAGCAACATCTGGATTTACACATCTACAATGTGTTCAATTGGAGCCTATCTTCAAAGAATACTTTAGAAGCTGCTATTGACCCCACATGCAAGTTTTCATACAAAAATTGGCTGAAGTGGGACTCTATCCCCAAAAGGAGACAATTAAAAGAAGACCTCTTCTGAACCACTAATCCCTGCTAAGTTGCCTTAGCAAAAACCAATATAAGAAAGCATGGAAACCGTTACTAGAGACCGTACAATTTAGTGTGCCGTCTCTTTCAGTGATTACATTGACATAAACAGAGAGAGAGCATCAGACCAGACTTGATATATATTAATTATTGCTGAAAGGATAGCAATCATAATTTTGAATCAAGTATGCTACACAATACATTAATTTAACATATTTTGTGCCAGATTGTGAGCAGAGCATTAAAGCAGGCAATCAAATGAGTCGGCAGATAGGAGACCCATTATGCCATAAACACCAGTGGGCAGGAAAATAAAAGTCCATCACTCCTCTTATTCCATCTTCAAGGACATAATGGTAATAATGATGTCTGATGAGCTTCACCAACTCCTAACTTAATGGATTTTAGTGCAGTAGGAAATGACTGGTGCCACACTCAGCCTGGCTTTGATATTTTTTCCAGCTTTCTGTGTTACTTTCCCTTAAACCTTGTAAAGCTCCCTCTGTTTTCTAAAGCCTTAGTGAAAGATAAGACAGTTCCATTCTGCAGCCTTGGATTTTAAAGGACCTTGCTTTTTAAAAAGGGGGAGAAAACCAATTTAGGTAAAAAAGAATGGAATAGAAGAATAGAATAATAGAGCTGGATGGGACCTTGGAGGTCTTCTAGTCCAACCCTCTGCTTAGGCAGGAAAACCTACACCACTTCAGACAAATGTTATCCAACATCTTCTTTAAAACTTTCAGTATTGGAGCATTCACAACTTCTGGAGGCAAGTTGTTCCACTGATTAATTGTTCTAACTGTCAGGAAATTTCTCCTTAGTTCTAAGTTGCTTCTCTCCTTGATTAGTTTCCACCCATTGCTTCTTGTCCTGCCCTCAGATGCTTTGGAGAATAGCTTGACTCCCTCTTCTTTATGGCAACTCCTGAGATATTGGAAGACTGCTATCATGTCCCCCCTAGTCCTCCTTTTCGTTATACTAGACATACCCAATTCCTGCAACTGTTCCTCATATGTTTTAGCCTCCAGTCCCCTAATCATCTTTGTTGCTCTTCTCTGCACTCTTTCTAGAGTGCAGAGAAGAAAACATATATTTGCATTTGCTTTTCCTTCAGCATATAGAGAGAAACAGACTGGTCTGCCTTTCCATGTCATTTTTCTAGGCTGGATCACATCATTTTGGGTTTTTTGGGAATGGCACGACCCACGATTGACTGTATGTTCCAAATGAGAATTTTCCCTGCAAATAGTTAGCCATGATTAAGGCTGTCATCTTATCTATTTTACTTCACATCAGTTGATTAAAACAGAAGATGCTGTTTAAAATAAAAGAAATGTCAAGAGGTGCAAATATCACTGCTGGAAAAAAAAAAACCCTGAAGAATAGCTTGAAGGTTAAGAGTTCTGAGGGAAGAACTATTTTCCTAGGAAAATTTTAACCCTTTCTTATATTACAAACAGGTCAAGTTTCCCCCCTTCTCTCTCTCCACTGATTTCTTCCTTGCCCCTTATTCCCCATTCTGTATTTTTTTTTTCTTGTGCTAATAAGAGGAAGAAGTGAAATACCTGTACACGTAAGATTTGGTTTGTAAGAGAGAGAATTGTTGAATATAAAAGGAAAAAAAGAGTGGTATTTGCAGATGGAAGGTCCGTTCATTTTATAATGAACTGATTAGGGGGCTGGAAGCTAAAACATACAAAGAATGGTTACAGAAATTGGTTATGTTTAGTCTAGTGAAAAGAAGGACATGAGAGCAGTGTTCCAATATTCGAGGGGATCCTACCAAAATAAGGGGTCAAACCAGGAGTGAAATCCAGCAGGTTCTAACAGGTTCTGAAGAACCGGTAGCGGAAATTTTGAGCAGTTCAGAGAACTGGCAAATACCACCCCTGGCTGCCCCCAGAGTGGGGTAGGAATGGAAATTTTGCAATATCCTTCCCCCAGGAGGGGAGGGAATGGAGATTTTGCAGTATCCTTCCCTTGGAGTGGGGTGGGAATGGAGATTTTGCAATATCCTTCCCCCGCTATCCTCACCAAGCCATGCCCACAGAACCGGTAAGGAAAAATTTTGGATTTCACCCCTGGGTCAAACTATTTTCCAAAGCACCAAAAGAAACAATAGATGAAAACAATAACCAAGGCAAGAAGCAACCAAGAACTAAGGAGAAATTTCCTAATGGTGAGAGCAATCAACCAATGGAATAACTTGCCTTCAGAAGTTGTGCGTACTCCATCATTGGAGGCTTCCAAAAGGAGACTGGACAACTATTAGAAATGGTATAGGGCAGTGATGGTGAACCTTTTGGGCATTGAGTGCCCAAACCAGAACACGCGTGCATGCATGCACTTGTGCGTGTGCCAGCCAACTAGTCTTTGGGCATGCGCATGCACACCGGCCAACTAGTCTTCGTAAACGCCGGAGCACCAGAAACCCAAAGACCAATTGGCCGGCACGCACATGCCTGTTTTTTTGCTTTTGGGGGCCATTTTTGGCCATTATCAGGCCATTTTCCCGTGCTCTGGTGACCGCAAAAAACCTGTGTGCCAGAAACCAGAATAGCAGCTGACAACGGCGCGCGCACCCACGAAAAGGGCTCTGCGTACCACCTCTGGCATGGTGGTACCATAGGTTTGCCATCACGGGTATAGGGTCTTCTGCTCAAGCAGGGCGTTGGACCAGAAGACTTCTAAGGTCCCTTCAAACTCTTTTCATTTATTTTGTTTTATTTATTTTAATTTTTATACCGCCCTTCTCCCAGCCAACAAGAAAACACACCCATATACAGAATTTAAAAACAATTTTAAAACATATTAAATAATTTGGTCCCAATGTATTAAAAAAAAATAACCAACAGTTAAAATTCGTGTTTAGGCCATCCCAGCTTGTTGGAATAAACATTTCTTGAGGGCGCGGCGAAAGGTCCGTAGGTCAGGGATTATCCATATCTCCAAGGGCAAATCGTTCCAGAGGGCAGGTGCCCCCACAGAGAAGGCTCTCCCCCTGGGGGTCGCCAGTCAACATTGTTTGACCGACGGCACCCTGAGGAGTCCCTCTCTGTGGGAGCGTATTGGCCAGTGGGAGGCCATCGTGGCAGAAGGCGATCTTGTAAGTACCCAGGTCCTAAGCCATGGAGCACTTTAAAGGTGGTCAGCAACATCTTGAATCGCACCCGGAAGACCACCGGGAGCCAATGCAGCTCGCGCAGGAGATGGGAGTGTTGTGTCGCTCCCATAATCACCCGCACGGCCGCATTCTGGACCAGTTGGAGCCTCCGAGTGCTCTTCAGAGGGAACCCCATGTAGAGAGCATTACAGTAGTCCAGACGGGCGGTGACGAGGGCATGAGTCACCATGCGCAAGGAGTCCCGGTCCAGAAAGGGGCGCAACTGGTGAATCAGGTGAACTCTGTTATTCTATGTTCCATTCTATATTTTATGCTCTACAAACAAATCACCATATTGTTTAGATGGGGAGAAGATCCATGTTTACTCTGCGGCAACAAGGTAGACATGAAGTCTGATGATGCCTTCAAGACTAACCCATTTATTGGAGTTGCTGTTCATGAAAGTTCATTTCCTAATAAAGTGGTTCAGTCTGGAAGGTACTAGCAAATTCCATTGCATATTTTATGGGTAATTAATTTTAATTGATAGTTATTATTTTTTCCCCTATTGACATGATAGGGAGGCTGGATATTTTACAAAGATTTTTTTTTTTTAATGACTAGTCTTCCTTTTGTAATGGGAGTTCATTGAAGCTGGCTTTTTTTAAGATAAATAGGGATGCATTTTCCTATGCATGGTAAATTTTGGTAGGTTTTTGCTTTTTTCCTCTGATATATCAAACCATATTTTTCTCTTGTTAGGCTTCTGTTCTGAACCTCAGCCTGTTTCTTTTCTTTTCTTTTGTTTTTTGGAGCAGAATTCATACAGCTTTGGCAGGCAGTAAATTGTATCTCTTTTTATATGTAGCTTCTTTACAAAAATAGTAATAATATACAAAACAAAACTAGGTAAAAGGAATAAAATATGAAAGTGGAGCGGTATGTTGTTGACTTCCTATAGATCAGGCAAGTTGGATATTTCTCATAAATTCTAATCTTTTATATCTTTGTGCCACAGATATATTTCTCCAGCGAAAAACACCTTACTTTTTTTTTTTTTTAAAGAAAATGAGTCTCATAAACCCTCCTATGAGGTGTCTTCATCACATTTCAGGAACCCATCCTGTGGCCATGTACAGAGAATTCTTTATTTATTTAGAATATAATTCTTATTCTTTATTGGCCAAGTGTGATTGGACACACAAGGAATTTGTCTTAGGTGTATATGCTCTCAGTGTACATAAGGATAATAAAGTACATTCATCAAGAATAAAATGATACAACACTTAGTGATAGTTATAATAATCAGTGGGAAGATATAGATACTAGTAAGGAAGAGAAGAATAATAGTAATACAATCTTAGTAAATATTTGACAGTGTTGAGGGAATTATTTGTTTAGCAGAGTGATGGCGTTTGGGAAAAAACTGTCCTTGTGTCTAGTTGTTCTGGTGTGCAGTGCTCTATAGCGTCGTTTTGAGGGTAGGAGTTGAAACAGTTTATGTCCAGGATGTGAGGGGTCTGTAGATATTTTCACAGCCCTCTTTTTGACTCGTGCAGTATTAGGTTCTCAATGGAAGGCAGGTTGGTAGCCATTGTTTTTTCTGCAGTTCTAATTATCCTCTGAAGTCTGTGTCTGTCTTGTTGGGTTGCAAAGCCAAACCAGACAGTTATGGAGGTGCAGATGACAGACTCAATAATTCCTCTGTAGAACTGAATCAGCAGCTCCTTGGGCAGTTTGAGCTTTCTGAGTTTGCACATAATGGTTCTGATCCAAACAATTTCATTTTTTTGGATATGGGAATGATTATGTTCATTTGCATTTGAATGCAGATTTATCTAATTTAATACTTTCAAATCAGTGCAAGAATGGAAACTGAGTTATTCGGAATTCAGAGTTTATTTGACAATAATATAAAAAGAACACTATGGAAAAGTGTATCAAATAATGAATATATTCCTAAAAATGTAACAAAGAAAATAGTTTGTATACATTAGCTAAAATAGAAAAAAACTTTGCAGAAATGTTCTTCAAAATAGATATAGATGTTATTGCAAACATTTAGAAAGTTTATTGCATGGACAATCTGACTTTAGTATTTGCAAAAATGAGAAAATAAGAAAAAAACAATTGTGTGATATTTGTGGAAATAGAAGCTGAAAGAGAATAAAATTAAGAGATATGCCTACCCTTGGACAACGCACAGGGTATGTATTTAAGATTTGATCCATGGATCAATAAATGTATGAAGAACATTGCAAAACCATGAAGGAAAATTCCACATGGCTCCAATTGCTACCATCAAAGTACCGTAACACCATGATCTATAATTCTTTATGGCATATTCGGAACATATTCTGCAAATAATCTTAGAGAGCTCCTGCAAGGAAGGAAGTTCCAGATCATATTGACAAGGCAATATGTATGTTTGAGAATCCTGTCTAGAATTCCACAAACTTTGCACAAATGATTGATCATACATGAATTGATGTGGTTGCTAATTTTAAACAGAACAGATTGGACTTGTTTGCACAACAAGGCGAATCATATAATCCCCTCCCATCACTCACATTTGTACATATGGACATTTTTCTACTACGTTGTAACTTGCATTGCTCTCTACTGAACCATCATGATTTCTGGAATCCTTTGAGAGAAAGAGGATCCTGAAATATTTATTAATTAATTAATTAAATTTATACGATGGCCATCTCAGTGTCAAGTGATTCTGGGCCTTCCTTCCTTCCTTCCTTCCTTCCTTCCTTCCTTCCTTCCTTCCTTCCTCCCTCCCTCCCTCCCTCCCTCCCTCCCTCCCTCCCTCTCATTCTGATTCTGATTCTGATTCTCATTCTCATTCTGTTTAGATCAAACTTTAAACTACCAGAATGAAGTCACCTTCTTGGCTTTGTCATTAGCCAAAAATAAGTCATTGGTACATGTTTCTGGTAGTTGCCGACATACCAGCAGATGGTTCTGCTGGTATGGCAGGCTCTGTGTCTCTCCACATTCACATAGCGAGTTGTTACCCATTAAAAGCCATCACTTGAGCATGCTGGTTTTACATTTAGGCACTCCAACTCTCAAGCTATTCAGGGTCCTCCAGGTAGAATAAGGGAGATCAGGATCCAGCCATATCCTCCTTTAATGTTATTCCCTGCTCGATGGTCTCCTTCCTCCATCTTTTAATTCAATTTTGTTTTTGTGTATCTTCAAGAATGTTTAATCTTGTGTTAAAGCTTTGCCTAGATCTGAGTCAGTGGTTTTGGGGCATATGTCCATTCAGAGGATGTTGAAGGTCATTCTCTTGCTTAGCTCTCTCATCATCTGCAACGGTGTGCAGCAGCTGCCAAAAAAGCCAACACAGTTCTAGACTGCATAAACAGAGGGATAGAGTCAAGATCACGTGACGTCTTAATACCACTTTATAATGCCTTGGTAAGGCCACATTTCAAGTACTGCATTCGGTTTTGGTCGTCACGATGTAAAAAAGATGTCGAGACTCTAGAAAAAGTGCAGAGAAGAGCAACAAAGATGATTAGGGGACTGGAGGCTAAAAGATATGAAGAACAGTTGCAGGAACTGGGTATGTCTAGTTTAATGAAAAGAAGGACTAGGGGAGACATGATAGCAGTGTTCCAATATCTCAGGGGCTGCCACAAAGAAGAGGGAGTCAAACTATTCTCCAAAGCACCTGAAGGCAGGACAAGAAGCAAAGGGTAGAAACTAATCAAGTAGAGAAGCAACCTAGAACTAAGGAGAAATTTCCTGGCAGTGAGAACAATTAATCAGTGGAATGTCTTGCCTCAGAAAGTTGTGAATGCTCCAACACTGGAAGTTTTTAAGAAGATGTTGGATAACCATTTTCCTGAAGTGGTGTAGGGTTTCCTGCCTAAGCAGGAGGTTGGACTAGAAGACCTCCAAGGTTCCTTCCAACTCTGTTATTCTATTCTATTCTATTCTATTCTATTCTATTCTATTCTATTCTATTCTATTCTATTCTATTCTATTCTATTCTATTCTATTCTATTCTATTCTATTCTCTCTCCTGATCTTAGATGGGGTAATGCCAGCAAGAGGGTATATTTTCTCAATTGGTGTAGGTGTGAGGCATCCTGTCACTAAGCATACTGCCTCATAGACAGCCATGTTACCTTGTTTTATTTTCAATTAAAGGACTTTTTTTAAAAAAAAAACAGGTAGGACAAAGAATCTCTTGTGCCAAAGCAAGTGAACATCCATTGCTGTCCCATTGCCTGTTTGTTGCTTCTAGGGTTAAGAGTTAAGAAGAATTCAATTTTAGTAGCAGCTTTCTTCTAATTTCTCATCTTATAAATTGCAGGATATTAATTTGGTAAGGGGGGAAAAAGCATTAATATCCACATGCATTTCAATGCACATTTCTTCTCAGGTGTAACCTTTTTTGTCCTTACTCAGCTCAGAATATAACCTAATTTTCTCCTAGAAAAATACATTTTTGTCTGAATAATTCTCAAATAAAAACATTAGGGGTGTATGCTACAGTAAAGTATAGATTTGGATGTGAACTAAGTACTGAACAATACTAAAAGAAAGTATGTAAAGTGCAGATTTCAGGAATATTTGGGTCTCTAATACATTCAGCAAGAATGTATTACTCTCAGTCATGTATTACTCTCAGTCATCCAGGTCATGGTTGTCCCAAAGGTGCTTTTTTAGGAGGCTACTGGACTTCCTTGTTTTTTCTTTTGAAGACGTTTCACTTCTCATCCAAGAATCTTCTTCAAAAGAACATCTTCAAAAGAAAAAAAAACCCCAAGAAAGTCCAGTTGCCTCCTGAAAATGCATCTTTGGGGCATTCAGCAAGAGTATGGAGACCCAGGTGTAGTCCTCTCCTAAACTCATATGCTGGCTACGTGTCTTTGAACCAGGCTTTCCCTCTCAACCCTAGATTGGGTAGTTGAAAAACTTTTTTTCAACTCACACTGGACCAGGATGGTATGTTGCCCTGGAGCCATTTTGTCTTGCTATGTCTTATCTTATCTTGTCACTGTAGACTTTGCATGAGGACAATGAGATGTTTTGGGATCTTAATTTTCCTAAGGACATTTCACAACTTTGCATGGTCTATGCAATCAAAGGCTTTTTTTTAAATCATCAGTCACCAGTAAACTTGTTTTTGGAGATTGTTGGCTTTCTCAATTATCCAGCATGCAACACCTATAATGTCTCTTGTTTTTCAGGTTTTTCTAAAACCATATTAAACATCTGGTATTGCCCTTTTCATATACAGTAGCATTCTAACATGTTAGCATGTGAAATTAAGGACATTGTCTGCTGATTTGCAAGCTCTGTTAAGTCTCCTTTCTTTAGCAATGCTCAGGGTTCCAAGTAACACCCCCAATGAAAGAAGACTCCGAGGCTTGAATTTCCTTAAAGTTCCATTTTATTAAAGGTGTCATATTGGCACATCTGGGAAAAACCGAATCTGAAAGCTTCCAGGTTTTCCCCACCCAAAAGAAAGTTCAAATCCCTGCCCAGCACCATCACGTGATCCAATCAGGCACCATCCAAAAATGAAGATACTTCCCCGTCCCCTCAGGGCAGCTGCAGGGCACCGTGGCCTTGCCTCTCTGAGAAAAGAAAGTTATTTTGACTATATATCACCCATGCTCTATACAATCCCCCCTCCCATTTTCCCACAGTAGAAAAAATGTGGAAGGCCTGAAGGCCCAACTGTAAAAGATGGCTTCCAGGCCTGACAGCTATATAGATTGATCTCTTCCACTCTGTTGGTCTCTGTATTGTTTTCCACATTTGTAGACTTAATTTTGTTAAAACCTTAACAGATTCTTCTTCTGTTGTTTGCTATATTTCTGTAGATATTCAATTTCTACAAAGCCTTATGACTTGATAAATAATAAGAGATGAAGTGAGCTGAGCTAACTTCATCTCTTATTGCTTATAATGATGAAATATCTTCAAAGTTGTACGATGTTAATACATGACACTTGTACCGAATTTCAGTATGTTCCTTCCACCTTTGTTTATTCTTCTTGGAATCATTTACTCTCTGTCCATTTGGCATGTTTCGGCATACTACTTTGGCAGAAAATAACTCATTTCTTCATATCAGTTTGCTATGCCTTACAGTACAGATACTTTTTTTTCCTTATTATTTCCAACTTTGACATTCCAGTCTCTAGCCATAAGCAGTAATTCTGCTTTTACAACTTCAGATATTCTCTCTCTCTCTCTCTCTCTCTCTCTCTCTCTCTCTCTCTCTCTTTCTCTCTCTCTCTCTCTCTCTCCCCTTCCTTCCTTCCTTCCTTTCTCATCCCTCCCTCCTTTCTTTCTTTCTTTCTTTCTTTCTTTCTTTCTTTCTTTCTTTCTTTCTTTCTTTCTCCATAACAACATCAACAACTATTGAGGGCCCAGTTTGTGGGGGCAATAAGCTGATTTTGTATAAAATATACAAAAGTATGAAGGCTATTGCTTAACGCATTGTAAGCTGCCCTGAGTCTCCAGAGAAGGGCGGCGTATAAATCTAATTTTTAAAAAAACTATGTCTTTAATCAGTTATACCTACCAAAAATGCCATTAGTACTCCAAACAATCCTCAATTCTCAATCCTTAGTAGGATGCTTATTGCCTATTTGTGTGATTTTTATAAAAATAATTTAAAAAATGAATGGTTTAGTATTGCCATTTCGTACGTATCATGAGATGACGCTCTTGCCATTGTCACTAAAGTGATCATCCATTTCCAGTATCTTCCTATATCGCTGTTGCCCAGTATAAGTTGCTACTTGCTTTAACTGGGCAGGTGGCATGACCTTCATGGGTAACGTTCCTAAAGTATATACTCCTGACATTCATTTTTGTTGTTCTTTACCCTCCCAGGAACATACCACCATAATGACCACCACAACCACCAAGATAAGGCAATCCTGCCATAATTACTAATATATTAAAGGCCTCTGTATCCAGTTCTTGCAGTTGTTTATGATGGCAGCATAATTTATAGAAGTAATGCATGGACGCATGATAATATGAACCAATCATAGATCCTCCATATTCGGAGATCTGGTACATTAAACTTCACAGAACCAAATGGCACTATTTTATGGCTGTGGCATAAATGGCTGTTCATGCTAATCACATTCAAATGATAATTTGATTTGTTTATCAGTTTAAACAGCCATCAGAACACGCAGTCACATCAAATCAACATTTTCATTCCTAGGATGGATGAGATTCATTCAGTTTTCTCAATTGCTCTGAATTGTCAAATCTGTTTTGATCTGAAATCACCATCAAGTTGAGTATCAGAGCTGAATTTTCATAAAGAGGCTGCATTTTTGTCACATTTGGGGGCAAAGGTTTGACAACCCAAGACCATATAATCAATTATTCTGAAATTAAAGCCAATTCACACCCTCCTTTTTGATATGGACAAATTATCTCTTAAATGACCTTGTATCAGACATCAATCATTCACTGAAGAGACAATTCTCAGTATTTGTTATAATGAAATAGAACTAATCCTGAAATAATTTTCTTGGTTTCTTCAGTACTCAAATAAATCGCTGCAATTCATGTTAACAATTCACTTAGTAAAGGCAACCCACCAACGTATTTCTAATATTTCAGAGCCCCCCATTGGACAGATGCACCCTCCGCATGGAAGTGTAACCCCTCAGAAGAACAGCAATCTTCTCGTCGTTATTGTTGTGACTGTCGGGGTCATCACTATCATTGTGGTGGTGATTGTGGCTGTGATTTGTACAAGGCGTTCATCAGCACAGCAACGAAAGTAAGTCATTTGAACATCTTTGTCAATTCACTCAAGGGCTTGAGATACTTAATATCATATCATCGTAGGGAGGTTTCCCATTGATTTCATTTCTTGAATTGTGTCAAAGTGTTGATGGCACTACAGACAAGTAAAAACTGTCTAGCACATTTCTGTGACTTGAAGAGCAATCCAGATGGTCACTTAAATATACCACGATGATTAAGAAGTACAGTAATATACTGAATAAATGATTATTTCCTTCTTACTTAACTATACCATGATGATTAAGATTGCTGGGGCCTTTTCCCATTAATATAAATCTTGATAGTACTACAGACAAGTAAAAATAGAGTAGCACATTTCTGTTATTTGGATGGCAATCCAGATGGTCACTTAGCTATGATGATGATTAAGAAGTACAGTAATATATTGAATAAATGATCATTTCCTCTTTCTCAAGATGGGAGTTCAGACTCACCTTTCCTGGAGCAGGAATTAATAGAGCTTTCATATCACCCAATAAAGTTGGCAATCTACACTGAAGTTCTTTATTTTTAAATCACCAGAGCATTTATCTAACTATTGTATTGAATTTAGCAGCATGGTCCCATTATATTTTCAGATGAAAAACACAAGAACTGCAATGTGAGCCCTGAAATGGTTAAAACCCAAAGGAAAGATTGAATTCCTATCTCCACAAAGAAAAAAATGCAAGGGAATTGAAACTTTTGGTTCATATAGAAGATACAGTCTGACCTATTTTGCCAAATATCCAAAGTGCATGACATATAAGATGAACAAGTGGAGAATGAATGTTGGAAGATGAATGGCCATTTATCTTATTTGAAATTTAAAATCATTAATGAAGCAATTGAGATTCTAGACTGAAGACTTGGCAGAATGAGAAGCAGAGATGTAGATATCCTGAGGGCTCTTGGGCAGTTTTTCATAGCCTGGATAATTTTCAGATGCCTGTACTTCAACCCCCCAGAATACCTCGGCCAATATGACCATTGCTGAGAATTCAGGAATGGTAAGTCCACACATCTGGAAGTTGCCTAGAAGGGGAAAAGCTACTTTAAAATATTTTATTTATTTATTTATTTTATTCAATTTGTATACCACCTTTCTCCTAGCAGACTCAGGGCAGTGCACAGCCAGAACTAAAACACATATCAATACAAAATTTAAAATTTTAAAAGAATTACATAACTTTGGCCCAAAATTTAAAACATTCAAACTAAAACCCATTGACAATTTAAAAAGCTAAAAAAAAAAGGGGGGGGGGGTATCGCCAGCCCTGCTTGCTGGAAGAGAAAAGTTTTTAGGGCATAGCGAAAGGCCCGGAGATCTGATATCCTTCGTATCTCCGGAGGCAAATCGTTCCAGAGGGCAGGAGCTGCCACAGAGAAGGCCCTCCCACTGGGGGTTGCCAGCCGACATTGCCTGGCTGATGGCACCCTGAGGAGTCCCTCTCTGTGGGAGCATACTGGTCGGTGGGAGGCGATCGGCGGCAGAAGGCAGTCCCGCAAATACCTAGGTCTCTAACTAAATAACTCTATCCACTGTGATTTCTCACTGATAAAAGCCAATCAAACCAATACAAGTGAATATTTGAGGCTCTGGATTGAATTATGGGGTCCTTGGTGATCTCTGAGCTTGGTTGTTTTCTTTGCAGATGTTTCATTACCTAATGAGGTAACATCTTCAGTGCTAGGCTAGGACTAGGCTAGCACTGAAGATGTTCCTAGTTGGGTAATGAAACATTTGCAAAACAACCACCACCACCACCACCAAGCACAGGGAGCACCAAAGACTCCACAATCAAACCAGTGTCAGATCAGGTCTTCCATTGGGGCTAATGAAGGTTTGCTTATGATAGCCCACCTCCTTGTCTCTTGTATGTCTGCTAGACTTCCCTCAAAACCTCCCATTCCAAAATATTTGTGCTTTCCAGTTCCTTACCATGTTTGGCCCCAAATGTACTTTTTCAAAAAGCAACAATTCTGAAGAACTAAAGAAGCTTCTTGGATGAGAAGTGAAACATCTTCAAGGAAAAGCAAAGTCCAATTGCCTTTTGCAAAAGCACATTTGGGACAAGCATGCCCTGAATAAAAGAATCTCCATAGATACTCACAATTTCTTCTTTCGTGTGATTAACAGCGAGCATAGTGAAGTCAAAAATACGATTTTTTTCATAAATATAGAAGTATTTTCAAAGTAAAATAGACATGAGAATTTGACTTAGAAGAGCACTCTTCTTATGCCTTAGAAAACCATTAGTTTTCACCCATTAAAGGAGAAGCTAGCTTGACTAAAGTCAATCTTACAATTGAAGGCAGGAAATTAAGCTCCTGTTAAAATGCCTTCTAGCCTATTTTTTCCTAATGGTGACAAGCAACCATTAGTCTGGGACAGGCTTTGAAGATGAGTGGTGAAAATGACGAAGGATCACCCAGGTGCTCAGAAAATATACAGCATTAGCCATTGCAGGCTCTCAGCCATTTTTCTGTTGGATAAATTTCTGCTTTCAGCTTTGTGCACAACCTCCCTGAGTTCCAGCATTGAATTTTCAAATATTGGCTCTAACACTGAGTTTAGATGTTGTTTGGGCCCTGGATGGCCACCGGGAAGCTGTTCAACTGTACTCTGAGACTACTAATGACAATAACTCATCAAGCCCAAATTACATATCCTTATCGCTACATTCACTATATCTGAGCCTCCCTTTATCAAAACATGTATAAGGGGAAAAAAGGGAAAGATTTCCCTTTTTCAGCTGTGTGACATTAATGGATTAACAGATTAACAGAATTGGAAGGGAACTTGTAGGTCATCTAGACCATACCTCCCCCCACCCAAGCAGGACAGCCTACACCATTTCTGACAGATGGCAGTCCAGTCTCTTGAAAGCTTCCAGTGATGAAATTGTCACTACTTCTGAAGGCAACTTCTGTTCCATTAGTTGATTGCTCTCACTGTCAGAAAATTTCTCCTTATTTCCAGGTTGAATCTCTCCTTCTTCAGTTTCCATCCATTATTCCTTGTCTGTCCTTCAGGTGCTTTGGAAAATAGCTTGACCCCCCCCCTCCTTTCTGTGGCAACCCCTCAAATATTGGAACGCTGCTATCATGTCTCCTATGGTCCTTCTCTTCACTAGACTAGCCAGGCCCAGTTCCTGCAACCTTTCATTGCATGTTTTAGCCTCCAGTCCCCTAATCCTCTAGGTTGGTCTTCTCTGAATTCTTTCCAGAATCTCAACATCTTTTGGTGTGGTCTTACTAAGGCTTTTAACAGAGATATCCCTCTGTTAATGCAATTTAGGATTGCATTGGCTTTTTTTTTTTTTTTTTTTTTTTTGGCTGCCACCACACTGTTGGCTCATATGGGGTGATGCTCATCTCTGTTTCTTAGCCAAGGAAGCCACAATTGTCCAAAGACACCTCTGTGGTCATATGGTCAGCATGACTATATGCCAACATGCACAGAATGCTGTTACCTTTCCACTGAATTGGTACCTATTTACCTACTCGCATTTGCATGCTTTCAAACTGCTAGATTGGCAGGAGCTGGGGCAAATACTTGGGACTCGCCCCATCATGTGGTGCTCAGGTCTCAAACCCAGGCTGCCAGCTTTCTAGCCAACAAACTCAATGTCTTTAACCACTGAGCAGTTCTCCCCCCACCCCTTTATGTAAAAGGAAAGGAGGATGGAAAAGCAGCATTTAAATGCAGAAATATCTTCAGCTAAATACTATCATGGCAAGCATATGAATCTACATTTATTTTGTGTCAGTTTGCCATTGTTTGAGTAGAACTTTGAACTGCTGAACTTTTTATACGATACAGTAAGCTAAAACTGGCATTTATACCTAGCCACTAACTAAACATCCTGATGCTAATCCTTTCTGAGCCATCCTTTCTTCCTATGATTTAAGCATTTCAAACTGCAGAGATGTAAGACTGCCTCTAACACTCAGAGATGTTGCAAATAAAAAGGAAAGGGAGAACTTTTATTTTTAATTATATTGGTGAATGCAAAAGAAAGTCCTTTTCTTTCAAAAACTAACTGTTAACACTTGCAAAAAACAACTCTGATCTCTTTTAGGTATAGTCCTAGATTGCCTTGTTTGCACTGAACAATGCACTGGTTTTCCAGCTACAGTCCTCGTTGCAACTTTTATCTCTCTGTGTTTGTATTTGCATTAAACCAATTGTGTTTCCTTTACTAGCAATGCGTACCACAAATAGATCTGATGGTGCCTTTTCTTTGGTATTGTTAAGGAGATAGTAGATACATCAAGCATTTCCCTTTTGAGATGAATAACTTCATGCAAAGAATAAAAAGGGGAGTAAGGAATAGAAAGTCAAAAAAATTAAAAGCGAGAGATGAGAAAAAGAGAAGCGAATATAACTAGATGTAGTAATGCTAGCACCATCCATAATATAACTTTCATATCTTCTATCCTTGCACACAATTGCTTTCCACTGCATTCATATATCATAGCATACAGGATCTTTTGTTCCGCAAACTTCTTACATCTCCCTTTTCGAGAATCTCATCAACTCCACCAGGAGGGTATGTGTTTTGGTCTTATTGTCTCTTTTGAATGGTGTGTAAATATGATTTATTGCTGCATCTATTGATGGATGATTTGTCCGAATTCTAGTCTTCAAGGAATCCCCAGCTGTTTTGGATTTAGCTTGGTCTAAGATGTACCCATTTCCCCAGTTTATAGTTGAATCTATCCTTGTACTTTGAAGTTAAGGAGTTTTCATCATGTCTCCTAAGTACTAATTGGTGTACACAGATGTCCTCTGCTAGGCTTTTGCCTCTCTATCCTATGTAGTCACTATTACACAGTCCTTACAAAGTATGTTGTAGATGATTCCTGTTTATTTCTAATGGGGTTGCTGGGTCTTTTTGGTTTGCTTAAAATGTTTTGGAGAGCTTTAGTTAGTCTGTGTGCTATGGTAATGCCTTGTGGCAATAGTCTGTCTGTTGTTTCTGAGATATTTTTGACGCATGGCAGTGTTATTCTTTTCATAGTTTTTGTTAGCTGTGCTGTAGTGGGTTGACCAGTCAGGCACTTTTTAGAAACTTGTGTGAGTAACCATTTTGTTACCTGATCTGTTTCCTTTTTCTGGTGTCCTTGTTTGCTGCAATGGATTGCTGCAATGGACTCATCTATATAATGTTTTTAAACAGCTTCTCTTGTGGGAGATTGGGTTGTTATTTTAGTAATGGAGCGGATTTTAGTAATTGAGTTATTTTAGTAATGTTTAGTCTGGATTCTGTTTCAATAGACTTGTGTTTCTAGTTTGTTGTCATTTCCTCTGCTGCTGATATCCTGAAAAGATATTGCTTACTTCTTCTCTTGTGAATTTTATTCCTTTGAAGATATTGTGGATAATTGCATGTGTCTTCTTTATTAGTTCCCTTTTTTATTATGATGAAGCTGTTGTCTACATACTGGATCTATATTTTTGATTGTATGTATGGGAATGCTATATTTTCTAGATGCTGCATTACGGTCCCTGCTAGGAGTCCTGAGAGTCGTGATCCCACGCGTATTCCTCTGATTTGTTGGTATATTTCTCCATCAAACTGAACTTAGGTAGGGAGGCAGAATTGATGAGGTCCATGATTCTGGGTATTTCATTCTTAGAGAATTTGGCCAGGTTGGGTGTGTTGTGTAATACAGGTGTCATAGATTGTTTCTCTCATTTTGGATCTATGGTTGTGAGGAATGCTGCTGCATCAAATGAAACCATCATTTAATCTTCTTATATTTTTAGTTTAGTTTATTTTCTGGAAGTCATATAGTGAGGAATTGATAGAACATTTACTCCCCTCTGTGACATGTCCAATATTTTTTTTTTCTAAGTTCTTTGGCTACATAGTATGTTTGCATCCCTCGTAACGATGTTGTGATGATGTACTTAAATGTCCTTCATGTTGGGCCTTATGTATTTAGGGACATCTATAGAAACATAGCAAAATATATCCATTACTTTTTATCTGCCAATGTTCTTTTGGGATTTGACCTTTCTTGGTTAAGCCATTAAGGGTTCTCTTGATCAATCTGTCCAGTTTCTGTATTGGGTTGATGCTTAGCGAGATGTAGGTTTCTTTGTCCTCCATTAATTCTTTGGTTTTTGTATGTATTGTGTTCTTTCCATGATAACCATGGTTCAGCCATTCTCTGCTGAAGGATGGTGATGATTGACTCTTTCTTTAAATTTTGAGGGCTGCTCCATCCTCTACTTTGAGTTGGTTCCACTTCTGTTTTATTCTAGTCCATGGTATGATTGTCCATCTTATGATTTCTTAGTGTCTCTGTGGCATGTCCTGTGGGTCAGATGCTGCTTCTCCAGCTGCAAACAATTCTAATTGATTAGCCCTTTCTACACTAAGTTTTACACTGTATGTTTTAGTTGAGGCCTTTGTGGAGGATATTGTGTTCTGCTGTGGATAGTGAGCACTTGGACATGTCTTTTACCCATTTGGGTTCAGGTTTCTCTTTGTTTCTGGGGTTTACCTTGAACAGTTTGGTACCGAGTTTTTTTTCCCCTTTTTTCAGCTTGTCTCAGAGACGGAGTCTTGATAATGGTTGTCAGCAGGAGTGAAATCCAGCAGGTTCTGACAGGTTCTGGAGAACCGGTACAGGAAATTTTGAATAGTTCAGAAAACCAGCAAATACCACCTCTGGCTGGCCCCAGAGTGGGGTGGGAATGGAGATTTGCAGTATGTTTCCCCTGCCATGCCCACCAAGCCACACCACACCCATCAACCCATGCTCACAGAACTGGTAGTTTAAAAAAATGGATTTCACCACTGGTTGTCAGCATTTTTGTGGGTTAGAGAGGTTTTTTTTTCCTTTCAGTTGCTCCTTGAGGTTATGTGACATTGTGCCAGTATGTGTTTAGTCTGAGATGAGCATCCCCGATCATTAACCATATCATTTTTCACCCACTTGGCTGAGCTATTTTCCATCCAGCTGTGCAGCTTATTGGAGGTTGTATCTGACACTGGTGGGCAGGGCATGCTGTCATAGGCATCCATGCAGAAAGAATAGTTGTTCCTTGGTGTTCTGTGGAGGTTTGCCTACATGCAAATTTCTCCCATTTGCTGCTTTCTGAAGCATTTGACACCCATATGTAGTTCCAACAGAAGAGAATAGCTGTACATCAGCATTGAAATGTGGAATACTTTATTCTTTCCAAGCTTGGTTGTTTGCTTGAAGATGTTTCATTACCTAACAAATTCATGATTGTTTGTTGGCTTTGTAGTACACCATTTGTTTTATGAGATGAGCAGCTATATAAATTTGAAACATAAAAATAAACAAATGGCAGCAATGATATGAGTGTGGGATTTTCCCACTGCCTTTCCAGCATCCTGTTAATCCCTGCCTCTCCAGCAGTCCACACCTAGATAAACAGGGTTTAATCCCAGACAAACAATCAAACAGAAAACTCTACCCTAATCAAAGAATTACCAAGGAAAAAAAACACACCCGCTCCAAAACTGGCAGAGCCAGCTACTGTATATAAACAATCTCCACATTTGTGTTCACTGGTGATCCTACATATCAATACAAGATCTGCAAGCAAAGAACCAAATTCAAAGAGCATCAAGGACTCCTCAGTTTAAACATGAACTTCAGGTAGTAAGGAGCTACTTCAGTTTACTTCCTTCTTATTGGTCACTCACTTTTGAATTCAGCCCACATTCATTTAGCACCCATTCCTTCTCGACCTTTGTCTTGTTTTATCACAGAAACTCCTTAAGTATCTCATTCAAGCTGCACTTAACTTTTATGCTTCATCTCACATCCATACTTTCATTCCTATATAATAATGTGGGTAGAAGCATTCCTTACATATATTATAAGGAATAGCAATAGCACTTAGACTTATATACTGCTTCACGGCCCTCTCTAAATGGTTTACAGAGTCAGCATATTGTGCCCCCAACAATCTGGGTCCAGATATAAGCACTGTACATTCCAAAATGTATTAGATAGATAGATAGATGATAGATAGATAGATAGATAGATAGATAGATAGATAGATAGATAGATAGATAATTGATAGGAAGACAGACAGACAGAGGGTAGGTAGGTAGGTAGATAGATAATTGATAGAAAGACAGACAGACAGAGGGTAGGTAGGTAGATAGATGAAAGATGAAAGATAGATAGATGAAAGATGAAAGATAGAAGATAGATGATTGATAGACAGGCAGACAGATGATAGTTAGACAGACAGACAGACAGACAGACAGACAGACAGACAGACAGACAGACAGACAGACATTTCTTATATATTTTGGCTGGAGCCATCAAAAAAGCCAATGAAGTCCTAGGCTGCATTAAGAGAGGGATAGAATCAATATCATATGAAGTGTTAATACCACTTTATAATGCCATGGGAAAACCACAATGGAATATACATCTTGAATAAGAAACGAAATGTCTTCAAGGAAAAACAAAGTCCTTTTGTTGCCTTTTGAAAAGCACCTTGGGATTTTTTATGAATAATAATTCATTCCAAACAGATCATATTGTTATCCAAGATTTAGAAAGAGAACAATTTATTATCCTATACATTTATTTCTGTGCATTGCCTCAAGCCCAATGACAATAAACAGGAACAGAATTTTGAGGCAAGGATATAGGCAGAAATGTCACTAATAAAAATAAATGAAAATGAATGACTCATTGCAAAATATGTTCTCCCTGTATAAACATCGCTATCCTATAAGACTTAAAGTAATAACTACTACTCACATTACACCATCTCCCCATCTCTAATTTTCTGAGCTCCTAAACTCTTCTGTCTCTTTCCATTTCCAGTGAAATTCCCTCTTAATGACCTTAAGGGAAAATGTAGGTTAGTGAGCATAGGAGAAGGAATTCTATTTAAATCCCACCTTGACGATTTTTGAATGGAATAAAAATATTCCATTCGAAGAAGTACCTTGCAGCACTTTAGATCCTACACTCCATCACCAGCTCCAATTTTGGAAGCGTATCTGACAATTCCTTCAGATGCACAATATAATCACTGTTAAGGATATTGTTGTTGTGTAACAACTAGCAGAGTAAAGTGCACAGAGAAACGTTGCTGAGAGCAATGAGATAGAGATACATACAAACTGGTGTTATCAAAAATGTTCTTTATAATGGGAAATAAACAATCTCGTAGTCTTCTAAACAGTCCAAGTCTTTACCGGTTAACTCTAAACAAACTCTTACCAAACAAACAGTAGTTGGTTCACAAACCCCGAATGGTAGCAGATCCACCCACACATGCACGCACGCAATGGCAGCTTATCATCTACTGAATACCTTACAGTACCCTGGCTTAAATACATTGTTAAATTATAAGTAATTATAGCATGACTCAGCATTACAGCATGATGCAGCATTAAAACTTAAAGTCACAGAACACATATATTGCCTGGACAACTGTTAGGCCCAAATCATATCCTAACATGCTCCCCTTTGGACAGGCCAATATATACAGTTTAAATACAATATATACAGTTTAGATACAATATATACAGTTTAGATCCTTAATCCATAGCTTTCACAACATGCTTTATGTTTGACAGTACCTTGAGCTTTGGTAAAGTTATCCGCGATATTGTCTTCCGACATGCAATATTCCAGTTTAACCATATTGCTTTGGATACTTTGGCGAACATTCAGATACCGAATGTCAGTATGCTTGGATCTAGTTTTAACTGCTAAATTAGTTGCCATTTTTATAGCAGCTTGGTTGTCCTCATGTATTACAATTGGATAATCCATCTTTAAACCAATATCCATCATTAGTTGTTTGTAATATATCAGATCAGTGCATACCAGTGATAGACATGAAAATTCTGCCTCCATTGTAGATAGACTAATATGTTTTTGATGAATTGATTTCCAGCCAATCAAACAATTGCCTAACATTATAGCTATACCCGATGTAGACTTTCTAGTGGTTACATCAGTAGCGAAACTGGCATCAGCATATGCGCTCAGTACTAAATCTTGGTTAGGTTCTAGATACAATGCATAATGCATTGTCATTTTCAGATATCTTAGTATACGCTTTGCAGCCTGCCAATGCCTATCAGTTGGCTCTGCATTGTATCTTGCTAATTGGTTCACGCTAAATGAGATATCCGGTCTCGACCAATTGCTGATATAAGATAGACTACCTATAAGAGACTGGTAGATCTCTTTGCTAAAGTTAGGGCTTTGGATTTCCTCATGGTTAAAATCCTGTGTCATAGGTGTCTTGGCCGTCTTACAAAGCTCCATGCCATACCGCTTCAACATCTGGCTAATTTTGCTAGATTGAGATATTTTATAACCTCTAGCTGTTTGACTAATATCTAGTCCCAAATAATGCCTGATATTTCCTAAATTTCTGATCTTAAATTTAGTCTGTAACTGGTGAACGATATCTATGGCTTCCTTGTCAGTTTTAGTTATTATAGCTATGTCATCTGTAAACAATAACAAAAATGAAACTAACCCATTACTTTCTCTCTTAAAGAGACATTTATCTGCTATACCTTCATGAAAACCAATCCTATTTAGTTCTTTAACAATACATTGGTTCCACTCAAACCCTGATTGTTTCAAACCATAAAGGCTTTTCTTGAGCTTCCAACAATCAGTTTGGTTTTGTGTTTCAACTCCTAAAGGCTTCCTCATATAGATGGTGTGCCTTAATGGAGCATGCAAGTATGCCGTCTCCACATCTATATGGTTAATACTATATTTGTTTTTAGCCGCCCATACCAGCATTGTTCTTAAAGTACTAGCACGTAAACTAGGAGCAAAAACCTCATCAAAATCTTTTTCGGTCTGAGAAAAACCTTGAGCTACAAGGCGAGCTTTATGGGTTACTGTCCCATCTATACCTTTCTTAATTTTGTAAACCCATCTACAACCTATTAATTTCTCACCAGGTGGCAATTTCACATTTTCATAAACATCTAGATCAGTCAATGACTTAATTTCCTTACTCATTGCCTCCTTCCAAACCTTCTGCTCTTTTTCAGGATAAATCCTAACAATCACAAATCTAAAAGTAACGGAAGGGAGTATATAGTCCAATGGGGATGATCTTCGCAGGTTGACACCACACTGTTAATTGTTATCACACTGTGTTAACATCACACTGTGTTAACATTTTTCTTTTATAATGATTGGGTATGCATAGAAGTAGCTCCCCAAGGGTACCTGTTGCCTTAAACATTGATTCCTATTGGCCTGAAGTAAATTGGGCGTGCTAATTTAATTAAGTAATGTTAATCTAAATACTCGATTCAAGCAAGTCTGGTGCCACTGTTCATTTCTTTTTCCTTCATTGTATGCAAAAGAGAGACTGAATGAAAGAAAGAGGAATGAACTACAATAGAGGTGGATAGATTCTTTTTGATTTGGAGAGTACCCTGGATATCAAAATGGGTGATCCTTAATAGCCATAATCAAACACAGTGCATGGATCCAACAAAACCACTTCCAGGAAAGCAGCTGCCCCAAAAAATATGGAGCCGCTTGAATAGAAACAGGGAAGGCCACGCAAGAACTAGGGCAAAGCTTTTTAAGTAAGGAACGGCCAAGAGCCCCAGTGTGACTGAGGTGCACTAGAACAAATGATTTTAACAGATTAACAGAGTTGGAAGGGGCCTTATAGGTCATCTAGTCCACCCCACCCCACCCCCCACTCAAGCAGGAGACCCTACATCATTTCTGACAAATGGCAGTCCAATCTTTTCTTGAAAGTCTCAAGTGATAAAGCTCCCACCACTTCCGAAGGCAACTTCTGTTCCATTGGTTGATTGTTCTCACTATCAGAAAGTTCCTCCTTATTTCCAGGTTGAATCTCTCCTTGGTCAGTTTCCATCCATGATTTCTTGTCTGGCCTCCAGGTGCTTTGGAAAACAGCTTGGCCCCACTCCTCTCTGTGGCAGCCCCTCAAGTATTGGAAGACTGCTATCATGTCTCCCCCAGTCCTTCTCTTCACTAGACTAGCCATGCCCAGTTCCTGCAACCGTTCATTGGATGTTTTAGCTTCCAGTCCCCTAATCATCCTGGTTGCTTTCCTCTGCACATTTTGTAAAGTCTCATCTTTTTTATAGTGGTGACCAAAACTGGATGCAGTACTCTAGCTGTGGTCTTACTAAGGCTTTATAGAGTGATATTAGTACCTCACTTGATCTTGATTGTATCCCTCTGTTAATGCAATTTAGGATTGCATTGGTGGTTTTTTTTTGGGGGGGGGGCTGCTGCTTCACACTGCTTGCTCATAGTTAGCTGGTTGTCCACTAAGACTCCAAGATCCCTCTCACAGTCACTGCTATTAAGCTTGGTTTCACACAGTTTATATGTGTACTTTTGGTTTTACTTATCTAAGTGTAGGACTTTACTTTTCTCTACATTGAATTTCATTTTGTTAGATAGGGCCCCGTGTTCAAGTCTGTCAAGATCCATCTGGATCTTGAACCTATCTTCTAGGGTGTTAGCTATTCCTGCCAGCTTAGTGTTAAACAACTTACTTACTTACTTACTTACTTACTTACTTACTTACTTACTTATTTATTTATTTATTTATTTATTTATTATATTTCTATACCGCCTTTCTCCTGCAGGACTCAAGGCGGTGTACAGTCAAGAAAAAATAAAAGATACGTAACCTTCATAAAATTGATAATTAAAATTATAGCATAGTTTAGCCCAAATTAAATAAAATCCAGAATTATATAATATTTTAATCATTCCCAGTTAACATGCTTAGCCCTGCCTGATTGAACATCAGGTCTTGAGGGCACAGCGGAAAGCACGGAGATTAGGGATGTTTCGTATATCAGGGGGCAGTTCATTCCAAAGGGTTGGAGCCCTTACAGAGAAGGCCCTCCCCCTGGGAATCGCCAGTCGGCACAATTTGACTGACGGTATCCTGAGTAGTCCCTCCCTGTGAGAACGAACTGGTCGGTGGGAGGCTATTGGTGGCAAAAGACGGTCTCGTAAGTACCCAGGCCCTAAGCCATGGAGTGCTTTAAAGATGATAACTAACACCTTGAATCGCACCCAGAAGACCACCGGGAACCAGTGCAGCTCACATGTTAAATATGTTTTAAATGATAACACATATAGTTTGAGAATATCTTGTCAGGAATACTGCACCTGGAATACTGCAAATAATTTAGTCACCAAGTACAAAAAAGACGTTAAGACGTTGAGAGCAACTAAGATGATCAAAGGCCTGGAGACTAAAACAGATGAAGAACGGTTGCAGGAATTGAGTTTGGTTAGTCAGAAGAAAAGAAGAACTATGGGTGACATGATAGCAGTATTCCAGTAATTGAGAAGCTGCCACAAAGAAGAGGGGGTCAAATTATTTTCCAAAGCATCTTATTGGTTTATTGGTTCGATTTATATGCCTCCCTTCTCCGGAGACTCAGGGCGGTTTACAATGTGTTAAGCAATAGCCTTCATACTTTTGTACAGTATATACCTGCTTAGTAGGGCTTTCACCCCCTCCCCAAGCGGTGTTATTTTTTATACAAAGTCAGCTTATTGCCCCCACAATCCGGGTCCTCATTTTACCAAACTTGGAATGATGGAAGGCTGAGTCAACCTTGAAACTAGTGAGATTGAACTTGCAGTAATTGCAGGCAGCTGGCAGCTAAGTGCTATTTAACAGTGCTTTAGTCCACTGCTCCACCAGGATCTGGAGACAGGATAAGAAACAATGGCTGGAAACTAATCAAAGAGACAAGCAACCTGAAATTAAGGAGAAACTTCATATCAGTGAGGATAATTAACCAATGGAACAGCTTGCCTTCAGAGATCGTGAGTGCTCCATCACTGGAGGTTTTTAAGAAGAGACTAAACAGTCACTTATCTGAAATGGTATAGATTTTCCTGCTTGAGTAGGGGACTGGACTAGAAGACCACCAACATTCTTTCCATCTCTTATTCTCTTCTCTTCTCTTCTCTTCTCTTCTCTTCTCTTCTCTTCTCTTCTCTTCTCTTCTCTTCCATTCCATTCCATTCCATTCCATTCCATTCCATTCCATTCCATTCTACCCTACCCTACCCTACCCTACCCTACCCTACCCTACTCTATTTCAAAGCACCTGGGATGATCTCATCACAGCCATACCAGAAACAGTTAGATGAGTAGCTTCCATTGATATTGAACTATAGAATCTATCATATTGCAATTTTCTGGCACCATATTATGGCGATTTTATCGCAATTTTATTCTCATTCAGTATTTTATCTCATCTATTGTATTTTCCATACACTTTACTTATCTGAAATGGTATAGATTTTCTTCCTTGAGTAGGGGACTGGACTAGAAGACCTCCAACATCCCTTCCATCTCCTATTCTACTCTACCCTACCCTACCCTACCCTACCCTACCCTACTCTATCTTACTCTACTCTACTCTACTCTATTTCAAAGCACCTGGGATGATCTCATCACAGCCATACCAGAAACAGTTAGATGAGTAGCTTCCATAGATATTGAACTATAGAATCTATTCTATTGCAGTTCCCTGGCACCATATTATGGTGATTTTATCACAATTTTATTCTCATTCAATATTTTATCTCATCTATTGTATTTTCCACACACTTTACATACATGGGTTTTCTGATTCTTTATTTAAACTCATATCTGTGTTCGAATGTATAATGAGATTTATTAGTTTGGTATATCAGAGATTGCATGGTCTCTATAGCTGATAAAAAGCACCCTGGAGTTTTCCATACCTTAAGGAAAGAAGATGGTTTATCTTTCTATTATTTGTGTTAAACAATCTCTTGCAGTGCTAGAAATAATGTTCCCCTAATCAAGATGAAATTTATCCATTTCCAACAGCTAAGGTGATTTTCATTCATTCTGAAAACTTTTCCCCTAAATTCTTTATTTAGTGTGGGCATGTGTATGTGTTTGTGTGTGTGTGTGTGATAAATCATGTGCTTTTTTAAAATTAAGGAGTATCAAATACTTACTGATTGAAGAGATTTTGGAGATCATCTAATCCAACTCTCTACTCCATGCAAAAATCCCTGACAGAAGACCATCCAACCTGTTTTTAAATATCTCCCATACCATCCATGTCCATAGGCTGTCCCTGCTTTTGTCGGAATAAAGTTTGTGCCACAAACTCCACCCCTTTGGGGCACGTGTGTAAAATCATGACACAAGTAGAAACAGGGTAAGTCTTGCACCTGAATGCCAAAACATTACAAAGCTACTTGCATTACACCTATCCTATCCATCCACCTATTTCTGATGCTTTTGATGATGAACGTTTATTATGTCTCTTTGGAATTTTCTCTTCTCTTCTCTGGAGTAAACATATTCAACCTCTCTGATAATTCTTATAACAAGTAGTCCTGGACTTACAACCAGTTTGAAGTTAGGACAGACTTCTCCAGGGATTTAAAGTTCCAGCTACTGCCCCCTCCAGTCACAGGATTGCATTTTGGGTGCTTAGCAAATTAGTACATTGATGTCTATTTGCAGCATCCCATGGTAATATGGCCACAATTGATGACATTTTTTTTTTGGCAGGAACCAACATTTACTTCCAGTTTCTGGCAAAAAATATATATATATCCATTGAGGACACTGCAGTCACTTAATGACCACCACAGAAAAGTTTGTAAAATCAGGTGTGGTCATGTGGTGACCTGCTTAATGACCAACATGGCTTATGACAGTGATTCCCAACTCAATTACAGTCGTACATTGAAGAGTACCACTATCATCTCGGTAGTTGTCCTCCAATGTTGCTCCTAATAAAAAATTTTCTGCAGGCAGAATAGATTTTTCCCAGCTTTCATTTGGTCCTAAAAAATCATTGAACAGTTTGTTCATTAATAGGATTGCTGTTGCTATAAACCAAGAGGAATGGTTTGCAAACTCTGCTCCAGAAGAACCAAAGACAAGCTTTTTTTCACCCAACAGTATATGCATTTCCCAAAGAAGTGATATTGCTTCAGTGTGGCTTATAATTAAGCATCACAGACTTAATAGATAAGTCTGTGCACTATAACATTCACCATCTGTGCTAAAATATGTTTCTCCCAAAATAATCTACATTGTGCTAGAATTCCCTGTCAGAAATTCTGGAATCTACATTGATATAGTTTCCTTGAAAACTAGAAAACAGTCATTGTCTCTTGAACAAAGTAGGCAAACAGCATTTTGCTATCAAACATAGGACGTTAATACTACTCACAATAATAATGAATGTATACAAAGCCTTGGCAGAGGACTATTTTATTTGGTAATATTTATTTGTATGGTGATTTTTGCTGTTTTAAACTTGTTTTATTTGTGGTAGGATAATAAGCAGTTCGGAATTAGTTAAGCACTGGAGTGGCATAGGAGTTTAGTAAAATAAAGGAATGTGTTGTATATGCATTTATTACATTATAATACGAATTTTCACGTCTCATGAAAACACATGTCATCTTTTCTCTTTTTCTGGTACGAAAAGCAAAGGTGAGATATTTCTGGGGTGGGGTGGGGAATATGCAAACATTCCTGTCATATAAGAAGAGAACATACTGTAATAAATATTCATAAAATGCTAACATGTAATGAATACATTCTGATATCAAATAATACCGAGGTTAAAATGCATCTTAATGTATGTCGAGGAAATAGACTTTTTCTTTTTTTTACTAAGGAACTTTGTGTATTCCTCCGTTTCTGGAGGGAATTTTATAACAGTTTTGTACCACCTAGTTAACAAGTGACCTCTGCTGAGCTGCAAGTTGGCAGAACTTCAAGATGGTATTGACATTTCCTCTGGTTGGACTTTGTCAGTTTATCTTCCCAACATATGCTTTCAGCATGAAGCTTTGTGTCTAGCTGCAAGGGGTTGGCAAGAAGCCTCAGCTGGAGCTAATTCTGTTGCCTCTTGATGGTGCTCAATACAGCAGTCAGTAGGAAAGAATATGAGAAGGAGTTTAGAATAGAATAACAGAGTTGGAAGGAACCTTGGAGGTCTTCTTTTTTTTTTTTTAATGAATATTTTATTGAATTTTTATAAATACAAAAAGTTTTCATTTCTATTTACATCAGATTTGCAGTGTTTATACATATATACAAATAAGTATTTGGTGTCACCTTTACCATTTATTATTATTTATTTAACACACCTTTTACTCCTGTTTTTGCTTTTCTTTCGTTCATCCATTCGTACCACCTTTCCCACACATTATAATAGTCTGAGTTTTCGTCATTATTTAATTTGTAAGTTAATTTGCTCATCTCTGCACACTCTAATACCTTCCTAACTATAAGTTCTTCTGGTGGCAGGGTTTTTTCCTTCCAATATTGGGCATAAGCCAACCTAGCAGCTGTAATTATGTGTATTATTAAGTGGTTCTTTGTTTTCCCAAATCTCTTCTTCACCATTCCCAAGAGAAATAATTCTGGTATCCCCTCTACTTCTTCTCTAATTATCTCTTGTAACCATCTCCCAATTATGATCCAATATTTTTTCGCTTCGGGGCATGTCCACCACATATGAAAAAAGGTGCCCTGACCGTGGCCACATTTCCAACGATTTGGGGACATATTTGGGAACATTTTCGATAATCTAGCAGGCGCTAAATACCATCTATGAAACATTTTATAGTGATTTTCCTTATAAGATGCAGCTCTAGTCAACTTATAATTTTTATTCCATGATTCTTCCCATTCCCTAGCCAAACTCTATAATTATTTATTAGATCAAGATAGACCCGAGGTCATAGCCCAAAACCAATTAAGCGCTTGGGAAAAAAATATTGGACATAACCTTGGAGGTCTTCTACTCCACTTCTGACAAACAGTTATCCAACTTCTTCTTAAAAACTTCCAGTGTTGGAGCATTTACAACTTCTTGAGGCAAGTTGTTCCACTGATTAATTGTTCTAACTGTCAGGAAATTTCTCCTTAGTTCTAGGTTGCTTCTCTCCTTGATTAGTTTCCACCCATCGCTTCTTGTCCTACCCTCAAGTGCTTTGGAGAATAGCTTGACTCCCTCTTCTTTATGGCAGCTCCTGAGATATTGGAACACTGCTATCGTTTCTCCTCTAGTCCTTCTTTTCATGAAACTAGACATAACCCAGTTCCTGCAACCGTTCTTCTTATGTTTTAGTCTCCAGTCCTCTAATCATCTTTGTTGCTCTTCTCTGCACAGAGTTTAAAACTCTGATTTACTATAGTAGCAGAGGAATTCTCACTCAGCAGTGGGACACTAATATCATTTTCCTACATCTAACTCATATATTTCTCTGCCTTTCTCATCAGCTTCAGGTCAACTGCTTTGATCTCAGTGGAACAGCTTTATTTCCAAGAGTCAGGAGCTCATTATCTGAAAACATTCTTTCCAGGAAACAGAGGGTCCTAGAAGTACCATTTGCTCTTAACCTTTTCCTTGGTGTCCATCAGATTTTCTGCTTCACCTGCCTTTTAACTAGATAGCTAGATAAATAGTTAGAATGTACACCTAGTGTATATCTGTCTGTTCATGCATGTGGGGAAGCTGCATTTGTATTTGGACAAACTGGGGTTTTGTAATTGATAATGGATAAGCCATTCCATCAGCCATCCTGAACCTCTGACATATTCTCAAAATTCCACATGTGCCTACGGTTGAGGATCATTGGCTTTATTTTGGAAATATACTAAATAACGCCTACGTCCCTGGTGGTTTCATAATTGTTTGAATATTTATTGATTTGGAAATAGTGTGTGTGTGTGTGTGTGTGTGTGTGTGTGTATGTAAATAGATAGAAGGAGAGAAGAGGAGAGGAGAGGAGAGGAGAGGTAGGTAGGTAGATATGTAGATGTTGATGTAGATGATGTAATTTAGATATAGATGAGATAGCGATAGCGATAGCGATAGCGATAGAGATAGAGATAGAGATAGAGATAGAGATAGAGATAGAGATAGAGATAGAGATAGAGATAAGGAGGAAAGTTGGTAGCTCTGGATAACCATCTGGTTTCAAAGCTTAAAGACTATGCAATATTCCTGGAAGGAATACAGGTAGTTCTCAACTTAAGTGAATCACATGATCCAGCTTCCCCATTGCCTTTGCTTGTTGGAAGCTGGCTGGGAAGATTACAAATGGTGAACCCATGGCCCTGGGGCACTGTGACTGTTGTAGATATGTACCTGATGGTTACCAAGCACTCAAATTTTAATCACGTGACTGTGAAGATGCTACATTGTTTGGAAGTCCGAGGAGAAGTTGTAAGCCTCCTTTGTTAGTGCCATGGTAACTTTGAACAATTGCTAAACCAATGGCTGTAAGTTGAGGACTACCTATATTGTCCTATAAGCTGCCCTTAATTCTTGGTTCTATTCCAGCCTGGAACATCTTCCCCATATCAGACATCTAATAAGCAGAATGATTTACCATACAGAACCATTTTGATTAAATCTCTCCATGCAGCCTAAAAGATGCATAGATTCCTTTTATATGCAGGTGGTGATTGAGCTATCTTGGTGTGATACTGCTGCATAAGACATCTAAGAATCATTTGCACAGATCTTGTCTTTTTTCCTCCCAAATGGCATCTTAATAGAGCAACGGGGGTTGCTGGGAATAATCCACTTGATAAATTGCCCTTACAGTAGAATTTGGGATCACAGCCATTTGCAGTTCATTATATAGATGAGTGTCCTTCCCTAAGATAGGATAAACCTTGATCATTTTTTTTAAAATGAATTATTTATTTATTTGTCAAGCATATATAAGATATAAGTATAAACATGATTATGAAGATATGAAATGGATATGAATAAAAAGGGAACATTAGGACAGGGACAGTAAGCACGCTGGTGCTCTTATGCATGCCCCTTACAGACCTCTTAGGAATGGGGTGAGGTCGACAGTAGACAGTCTAAGGTTAAAGTTATGGGGGTTTGGGGAAGAAACCACAGAGTAATTTACTGCATTCCAGGCATTGACCACTCTGTTGCTGAAGTCGCATTTTCTGCAATTGAGTTTGGAGTGGTTCACTTTAAGTTTGTATCTATTGTGTTCTCACGTATTGTTGTGAATACACAATATGACACAATACACAATGACTGAAGTAGTCATTGACAGGTAGGACGTTGTAGCAGATAATTTTGTGTACTACACTTAGGTCAGACCGAAGGTGGCGTAGTTCTAAGTTGTCTAAGCCTATTGTTCTTGATCAATTTAGGCTGAAAGTTTACTCAGGCAAAGGGAATTAATGTAATCAATCCCTCACTGCATCCATTGAGTACTATCAGAAATAAGATCATTATTTAAGAAACTCGGGCATTTTGACTTTTCTCTCCTACCTTCTTCCTCTCTTGAACAGAAAGCGTGCTACTCATAGTGCTGGCAAAAGAAAGGGCAGCCAGAAAGACCTAAGGCCTCCAGATCTCTGGATACACCATGAAGAGATGGAAATGAAAAACATTGAAAAGCCGTCAGGTTCTGATCCACCAGGAAGAGTCTCACCAATCAAGAGCTGTCAAGAAATCACTCCAGGCAGTCACAGCCAATCTGAAACACAGATGGGCAGCAAGAGTGCCCCACAGTCTGGTAATATAGCTTCTTACCATATGTAAAATGTACTGTACAGTGTAAGTTCACACCCATATACAATCCCTAATAACTTCCAGTGAAAAATCATGTGAGAAGCAATTATGGAACTTCATCCGTAAGTGTGCATCAAGAGGGATGCTGTAGGGATTGTGTGAAAAACACAAGCTAAGTACCAGTTCAGGTTTATCTGCTCCACATAGTGGTCAGATGAGAAAAAATACATGTGATGCTTTTGATGCCAAATATACTGTAAGTTTGATGGCAAGTAATATTTTACTAACCTTGCTAGCAACACATGGAAGAGGAAACATTCCACAAGACGTTAATTCATAAGGTTTTGTTGTTGACAGTTGATTAGTCTCTAGATACGTTTTGTATTGTGTTTGTTTCTGTATGTTTTATGTTCTTGTGTGTCTCTAGTTATAAATGTGATAAATGCAGGATTGGTAGCTTTTTTTCAAGCTAAGAACAATTGAGACTTCCTGACAAACATGGCCAAAGTCATAGCCCGACTGGATGAAGTCACTGCTGATTCTGCCACCACCAGGTTTATCTCCCCTCCCAACCTCATTAGTAAACATCATTCAAGGATGCATACACTCCCTTATTTAAACACACTTATTCACACAAAGTACGAATGTGGTGGCTCAGTGGCTAAGATGCTGAGTTTGTCAATCAAAAGGTCAGCAGTTCAGCGGTTCGAATACCTAGTGCCGCATATTGGGGTAAACTCTTGTTACTTGTCCCAGCTTCTGCCAACCTAGCAGTTCAAAAGCACATAAAAATGCAAGTAGAAAAATAGGGACCACCTTTGGTGGGAAGGTAACAGGGTTCTGTGCGCCTTTAGCATTTAGTCATGCTGGCCACATGACCATGGAGACATCTTCAGACAGCGCTGGCTTTTCAGCTTCGAAACGGAGATGAGCACCGCCCCCTAGAGTCAGGAACTACTAGCACATATGTGCGAGGAGAACCTTTACCTTTACCTATTCACATAAACTCTCAACCACTTTTATTATTTTTATTTATTTATTTTATTCAGTTTCTATATCCACCCATCTCAACCAAGTTACTCTGGGCCGCTTACAATTCTAACACTATAAAACCATTACAATAATAAAAAACAATAAAAACATCCATAGTAAGTACATGGATAACCAAGTAGTATTTAAGCTAAGAAAGTGGGGTTTTAGCATATTCTGAGTCCTGGGCCTGGACACATAGCCAGGTTTTTAAAGCCTTATGAAAGGCCAACCAGGGTCATTCTAATCTCTGGTTAAGATAATATCCAATTATCCTCTAGATTTTACTTGATCACTGCCACCTCAAAGCCCCAAGATACAAATTTATATAAAGTACATTGCTGCCCAGACCTTGGGCATTGCAGAAATAGGATATTCTACAAGAATCTCTGATTCTAGCCTAGTCTGGTCTGGTCTGGCCTGGCCTGGCCTAGCCTAGCCTAGCCTAGCCTAGCCTAGCCTAGCCTATTGTCTAGCCCTGGGAGTAGTTAAGTTCAAAGATCTTGGAATTGGTTCAGTTCAAAGATCTTCCTAGGCCAGCATCTATCACACTGCCCAAACAGATACTGCATATCAGAAGTTCAAAAGCATCGCAGGTGGATGATGGCTCCCTTCCTCTGTTCCTCCTAGCAACTTTGTGAGTAAAATGTAGGTTTGGGTGTGGCATCGTGGATCTCAGGCAGGGTATTTGTCTAGTATCTTCTCATGGTTTAAGATATCAAGCTTTGGATTCCGTTTGGATAAGTAATTTTTTCCTACCTAGGATTACATTTGAATTGGATCTCAGATATTTTAAATGGCACATTTTTTTTCATAATCATTAGTAAATATTAGATATGAAATCTACAGGGAGGGCAACTCAAAGAAAAACTCTTGAATAGTAAACAATTACAAGCAGATTTTCTTCTGCAACTCTAATGCTCATAAAACCAGTAATTGCTACTTCAGATATAAACAGGGATGTTTATATCGGTTTAATATAGATAATAATCAGTATAGCAAATCAGGGTAATTCCAGATATTTATACTTGTTTGTACGTGGAACTAAAGCTTCTCATTTTATGCTATCAATCTGCCAAATCTTCAACCATAAACCTTGCAATCCTGGCATTAGAGTTTGATTTGAAGTTATATATATATATATATATTTAAATATATATATATATATTTAAAATGTTTATGTATGCAACCCTATTAAAATGTTGAAATACGAATTTCACCCTAAGATTTTATTCCTGAATGTACTGCTGAAGTTATCAGGGTTCATTTGTGCAGCAAATGATCTTAAATAACTGGAGATCATATGTTACCTTTTAAATGCTCTCCTGAGGGTATCTGCCCATTCAATTAGATTAGAATCAGAATAGAATAGAGCTGGAAGGGACCTTGGAGGTCTTCTAGTCCAACCCTGTGCTCAAGCAGGAGACCCTATACCATTTCAGACAAGTGACTGTCCAGTCTCTTCTTCAAAACCTCCAGTGATGAAGCACCTACAATGTCTGAAGGCGAGCTGTTCCACTGCTTAATTGTCCTCATTGTTAGGAAGTTTCCCCTTAATTCCAGGTTGCTTCTCTCCTTGATTAGTTTCCACCCATTGTTTCTTTTCCTGACCTCTAGTGCTTTGGAAAATAAATTGACCCCCTCCTCTTTGTGGCAGCCTCTCAAATACTGGATGCTATCATGTGTGTATATCCCCCACCCCAAGTCCTTCTTTTCTCTAGACTAGCTAAACCAATCCTGCAATTAAGATTAGGTAGAGTGGACATGCTCCAGGTTCCTTGTACCAGGCCTTGTCTTGCTTCAGATTTGAACCTTCTCAAGTTAGAAGTCCTCAAGGCTGGGATGAGCTTCCATTCTACTTGTCTCTCTTCTGAGTTATTCTGTGGTGAGTTGTTCCATGGCAAGTTGGGCTTAGCGAGTCCGCTGGGGCGAGTTGTCAATTGTGAGACCTCTGGGGCGAGTCGGCTATTCTGCATCAATCTTAGTGCTCCGTGAATTGATGAAGGTCAGACACTGGAAGAATAAAGTTGAAACCTTGAGATTAAAGAGAATATATAGTCTGGGCCTCTGATTTATCTTTCTTCCTTTTCATTTTGTATTTGCTTTTATTGTCCACTTTTTATTGCTGTTGTTAGCAACTCAGAGTTGTGCGCTACAAGATGGGTGACATTTTCTTTTCTTCCTAGAATTTCCCCACAAGTGCAGGATTCTTCCCCCCCCCCCCCCTCAGATCCATTGGTAGCAACAGGATTTGATGGAATGACTTGTCACCTGAACCTGGCAATGCAGGATGAGAGAGTGACTGACTTTCATAGTTAAATCAGGACTAGAACTCCCAGAATCCTGGCTTCTAGGCTTGGGGAAAAATATTTAAATAAACGAATAAATAAAATCCCACCGAACGTCAAATGCTGACTGGACCAAATAATTAGCACATGAAAACATGATCATTCTTGCCGTGGGTTTTTTTCCACGAGCTATAAAGTAGTCTAGTCACAAACTATATTTTTGAAAGACGATCAGCATTTCTGCAAAGTACTTTCCATTGGAGCTACAAGGAGACATGACTAAGCAGTGACACAAATTTATAAGAGGAATTAGCATTCAAAATCAATTCTGAGAAAATGAGAAGCAATTCATTTGATTCCAAAGTGGCCCTTAATATTTTCTATGTTACTATTAGGAAGGGATGTTGATTGAGTCCCCCACTTTTTAAATTGGAAGCTATGACAAAACATGTCCATTTATCTTTCCGCTGACTGGGAAGCAAGGAGCCAAACAGCTTGTATTTGAATTTTATTTAGTCCTTTAAAGCATTTATATAGTCGCTCATCTTATGCTCGTGTATTTAAGCTTTGTTTTGTTTTCTTTCAGTTCCTGACACGGAAGAAGTGGGAAGCAGCATATCCACATTGGAACGTTCACTTGCAGCTCGACGAGCGACACGTGCCAAGCTCATGATTCCTATGGACTCACAACCCAGCAATCCTTGTAAGCCTAACATCTACCCTAATATTCAAACAGGAATTCCATTGTGTTGTCATGTTGTTAGATAACTCTCTTCATTCAGTTTTTTTTTTAAATTATTTATATGCCGCTCTTCTCTGGAGACTCAGGGTGGCTTACAATGCGTTAAGCAATAGCCTTCATACTTTTGTATATTTTATACAAAGTCAGCTTATTGCGCCCACAACTGGGTCCTCAATTTACCCACCTTAGAAAGGATGGAAGGCTGAGTCGACCTTGAGCCTGGGGAGTTTCGAACTGGTGTAATTGCAGGCAGCTGGATGTTAAATGCTGCCTTTAGTAGGAGGCATTAGCCTCCTACGCCACTCAGGCTGGGTAAATAGAGTGGTTCTGTGGCCTAGAGCTCTTGCTTCACAACCATGAGGCAGTGAGTTCAATCCTACAGAGAGGCAGAAATTTCTCTCTCTGGGCACATTGAGAATATATCCACTGACTATACCTCCGCATTGGTGACAGGAAGGGCATCCAGCCAGTAAACACTCAGCTCCATTCCATTGCGCCTCTGTAAGAGAGATACACCTCACAGTTTGGGAAATACAGAGATAGAACTACTAGTTGATTGACTACTACTTCAAAACTTTGCTGACTCTTGTTGGGGAAGTTAACACTGCTAGACTTGATCATTCTAATTTTGCTCTACATGGAGCAAGATATATTTACAATGGTACCTCAATACGTCTGCAAGGGATTATGAGGTCATTAAAAGAAGATGATGATTCAGTTGGATAAATAGACATATTTACATGGAAGTCTTCTCCGACACAATTGTTTCTACCTATTTGCATCTTGAATGGATGCAAACAGATAGATCCTACCCTAAGTCATGTTGGTGAGTGAAGTGCAGCTGATGGATATATAGTATGGAGCCATCAACAGTCTTAATTGCCCACGACAACAATTGCTCACACAGTCACCTAAGAGGGGATCATGCCTAAAACAGCATCTACAATGGGAATATCAGCCACTATGATTGATTAGAGTCAGTTTAGTGTAATGGTTAAGGTGCTAGTCTAGAAACTAGAAGACTGTGAGCTAGTCCTTCCTTAGCTATGAAAGCTAGCTGGGTGACTTTGGACCAATCACCAGGAGACTGTGAGTTCTAGTCCCACCTTAGGCATGAAAGCCTAAGGTGACTTTGAGTTTATCACTTTTTCTTAGCCTAATCCACCTCACAGAGTTTTTGTGAGGGGAAATAGGAGGAGAGAGTATTATGCATGTTTACCAACTTGAGTTACTTAATAAAGCTGGGATACAAATCTAATATAATAGTAATATAGAAAAAAAGATAGAGAAAAAAGTATATCAGATAGCCAAAAAAGGGTTGAGAAAATCCAAGCATATGTGTTAAAATCCATCTTCTAGAGCAAGGGTGTCAAACTCGCGGCCCACGGGCCAGATGTGTCATGTGCCTACACCTGGTTTAGTGAAGGGAGAAAAAGTTACGATACGTCACGTGATGGCGTGAGTTTGACACCCCTGTTCTAGAGTAACACGATAACAGAATTGGAAGGGACTTAAGAGTTTTTGGTTCCAACCCAAGCAGGAGACCTTATACCATTTCAGGCAGATGGCTGTCCATTCTCTTGTTAAAAACCTCCAGTATTGGAGCATCCTTTAGAGGGATCTAAAGGCCTTGGGAATGGACATTAACGACTGGGAAACCTTGACCTCTGATCATTCAGCTTGGAGGCTAAAGACGCAGCATGGCCTTCTCCAATTCAAAGAGACACTTGTTCAGCAGGCTGAGGCAAAGAGGCAGTCCCAGAACCAGCGATATTTGGGGGCTGGGCAGGGGACAGAATATACCTGCCCTCAATATGGAAGGGATTGCCAATCTCGAAGTGGCCTTTTTAGTCACACCAGATGCTGTTTTAGGACCTCTTTCCAGAGCACAATACCATAGTCTTTTGAAACTGAAGGTTGCCAATGAAATGGAGCATCCACAGCATCTGGTGGTAAGCTGTTCCACTGACAGTCAGAAAATTTCTCCTTAGTTCTAGGTTGGGTCTGTCCAGGAGTGAAATGCTCTTGGTTTGGACTGGATAGCCCGAGCTAGTAGCGATGGTGGGTGGATCGGAGAACCGGTAGCAAAAATCCCTGCGCCCCAACCCCCATGCCCAGCTGAGCCGCGCAATCATCAGAGGCTATTTTTTTTTTACTTTTAAAAGCATTTTTTCTACAACCTCTTCGGCCGAAAAAATGCTTTTAAAAGAAAAAAAAAGCCTCTGATATTTACGCGGCTCAGCTGGGATCATTAGGGGCTTTTAAAACCATTTTTTCTGCAACCTCTTCAGCCGAAAAAATGCTTTTAAAAGTAGAAAAAAAAAGCCTCTGATGTTTGAGCGGCTCAGCTGGGATCGTCAGAGGCTTTTAAAACCATTTTTTCTACAACCTCTTCCGCTGAAGAGGTTGTAAAAAAATGCCTTTAAAAGCCTCTGACAATCCCAGCTGCATTGCCTGATCGTCAGAGGCTACTAAAAACATTTTTTTCTGCAACCTCTTCGGCCGAAGAGATTGTAGAAAAAATATTTTTAAAAGTTAAAAAAAAAAAGTTGGCCATGCCCACCCAGTCACATTAAACCCACCCCCACCAAGCCACGCCCACAGACCTGGTAGTAATAAATTTTAGATTTCACCCCTGGGTCCCTCCTTGATTAATTTCCATCCATTGCTTCTTAGAGTGCCTTCAGGTCCTTTGGAGAATAAGTTGACCCCCTCTTCTCTGTAGCAGTTCCTTACACTTCAACAGTATCTGGCATTTACAAGGATGGTGAATGCAGGTTGGCTCTTCACCACACAGCCACTAAAAAAAAAGGCAAAGAAAACACCTCCCAAACTATTTGGAAAAGCTGTTAGAGCTGGATAAAGCATAAAAGAGATTCAGCTTTCCCTTTTAATTATTATCTGTATTAAGGATCGCCTGATTTAAGTCTCTTATCGAAACAATGAAAAAAGGCATTCAGGTTGATAAGAACAGTTTCCTCAGGTATTGATTATTTTAATAAGGTAACCAAAAGGCCTTCCACTAACCCACAAGGACAAAATTGTTTTAAAATTGGTTGAGACAACTGGTGATCTAGTAGCCCACTGTGCAATTGCTTCTTATACACCATGGCTAAAACACTTGATACGTTACTGGAAGTGAATTGTAAGCAGAGGTGGTTTTTTTTTCCCCAATTCTGCTTTGGGATTATTGATGGGTATGATAGAAAAACAACATTTTACGGAAATAGGGATATTAAAAAACTTACAGTATGCGTTGGGCCAATCTTCTTAATCTGATCCCTTCCTACACATTTCTGGAAAGCGTAGTTGGAAAGTGTAGTTGTCTTAAGCAGCCCCAACGTTGCCAAATTTCAACTCCACAAGTTCCTCTTGGACTTGGATTTTGGGCATCTACTGTATGTTAGTCCATTTGAGATATTTTGATTTAAAAATTGTTATTTTATGACAAACCATTTTGCACCGATTGAAGTTTACAAGGTATCAAAGAGACATAAGAATTTTAGTACTATATCCAGTGGTACTGGTTGCTACCGGTTCGCCCTGGTTCGGGCAAACCAATAGCAGCAGCGGGAGGCTCCACCCACCTGCCCTAACATCATCAAATATGCTCTGCGCATGCGTAGAAGTGGTGCGTGCACGCAAGCGAACTGGTAGCAAAGGTAAGTGAAACCCACCACCGAGTATATTGATATGGGAAAGAAAGGCCTCCATGTTCTGCCCTGGATTTCCTGCCAGTTGCACCGACAAACTTTAATTTGCTGTGCAGCTCACAACATGAATTAAAAGTAACAAGCTTGAAATCAATAGCTCACAGTGGAAATTTTGAATTAAGTGGGGAAAAAGGAGTGGGGAAAGAGGAAATGCAAGCCAGTAGCATACTTTTATAAAATTGTGCAAAAACAACTTTGAAAACGATAGAAACATTCAGTCCGCACCCAAACACCATCAAAAAGACTACCCAGATGTGAAACAAGTGGCGTATTCATGCAAAGAGGTTCTGATTATCGAAAAGGGACAGCCAATCTGCTTCTTTAGGTTATAATTATTTTGTAACAGCAGAACTTGTAATTGGACGATATGAATTTGTGTCTTTGTTCACTTCTGCCACCATAAATCAGCTGGGCTACCACTGAGCTTGTCACAAGAGGCGGCTTTGGCACTCCATGGTTGCAAACTTATTTATCCATTAGTCAAGTAGAAGGCCCAGAGCTAATCTGAAGACAGCTGTCAGTTATTTTAATGACATGATCTTATCCTTTTTCTGTGCATGTACACACATACACTCAGATGCACAAATCCTTTATCTGAAAGAATTAATCATCTTGGTTGTTCCTCAAAATAAGTCTTTAGGTACCATCGTTTCAAAGGCCATGGTGTGAATATTTATTTGCACTATATGTGTTTCTGCTTTTCAAAGAAAGCCTACAATTCTCTAGACCAGAGGTGTCAAACTCGATTTCATTGAGGGTCGCATCAGGCTTATGTATGACCTCAGGGGTGTGTGTGACGGGGGGTGGGGGTGGGGAATGGCCAGCTTGATGACACTCGTGTCAGGGGCACCTGTGGTGGCCTGAGTGCTCTGCCAGCGAAAACAGGCTCCCGAGCTCCATTTTCAGCTGCAACGGCCTCCTGCAACCTCCTGCCAGCAAAAACAAACCACGTGGCCCCCTCTAACCTCTGTTTTCATTGCCAGAGGGCTGCAAGAGTCTGTCACAGCCAAAAACAGAGCCTAGGAGAGGCACCGTGGCAAAGGCACTGTGGGCCGGTCCTTCGCTGTTTCTAGGGTGGCTGCGTGGGCCAGATCTAAGCACCCAGGGGTCTTGAGTTTGTCACCCCTGCTCTAGACAGTTTGTACTTGAATTTAGCAGGAGGGGAAGAATCCCAGCCTTCCTTCTCTTTTGGAAATGCAGATGGCAAAAAAAGAGAAGGAGTAGATCCATTAGAATACATTCAGACTAAGAGTTCTTGGCAAAGAATGCCATCAAGTGTTGTAGTCGTCCCATCTGAGTATAAATGCTGCATTTTCACCAATCAGTTCAATAGGTTATGAACCTAATAATCATTGCCATGTTAGCTGAGGGAAAGGATCTGACTGGAAGTGTTGTTAAATTAATTTCACAGCATGAATAAAATGTGCTTAAAATTTCGACTCCCAACCTATTTGAGCAAGATTGCCCTGATTTTAATATACTGTATATCAGATGAACAGTTATTATTTGTTCAGTATTACAAAATGCCAGGATTTCTTTTTTGGACTAGTGTCTTGGAGGTACAGATCTGATCTCTGAATTAAGAACAAAGTTCTACTTCCTTAGAATAGATGGAAATAAATGTATAATTTTGCTGCTATCAGTAAGTCGAGGTACAATACTAGGTATCCCGGGGTCCTTAAAACTTTTTGCCATCCCACAACTCATTTTACTGTAATCTTAATTTACACACCTACCCTAAAAATCCAAACACCAAAATGAATACAAATGAACATCAACAACAACAACAAAATTATCTATTCTCCAAAGCACCCGAGGGTAGGACAAGAAGCAATGGGTGGAAATTAATCAAGGAGAGAAGCAACTTAGAACTTAATTTTCTGACAGTTAGAACAATTAATCAGTGGAACAACTTATCTCCAGATGTTGTGAATGCTCCAACATTTGAAATTTTTAAGAAGATGTTGGATAACTATTTGTCTGAAGTGGTGTAGGGTTTCCTGCCTAAGCAGGGGGTTGGACTAGAAGACCTCCAAGGTTCCTTCCAACTCTGTTATTCTATTCTAAAAAACATACAATGAAAATTTGGGTGAGGTAGATTTATTGTAATTTATTGTTTATTGCATCTTTGCACCTACTTTGGACTTTGTTTGCACCTCCCTAAGAGAGATATACCTCATAGTTTGGGAAATAAGAAGATAGAACTACTAGTTGATTGACTACTACTTCAAAACTTTGCTGGCTCTTGTTGGGGGAGTTAACAGTACTAGATTTGATCATTCTAATTTTGCTCTACATGGAACAAGATATATTTACAGTGGTACCTCAATACCTCTTGGGGCCTTGGTTATGGATATCTACGTGGTAACCAAGAGTTGACAATAAGTTGAAAATGAATATCAGAATAACAGAGTTGGAAGGGTCCTTGGAGGTCTTCTAGTCCAACCTCTTGCTTCAACAGGAGAGAGACCCTATACCATGTCAGACAAATGGTTGTCCAATCTCTCCTTAAAAACCTCTAGTGTTGGATCACCCACAATTTCTGAAAGCAAGTGTTCCACTGATTAATTGTTCTCACTGTCAGGAAATTTCTTCTTAGTTCTAATTGGAACTAGGTTGGAGTTGATGGCACGTAATCAATCTTTGCCTATGACCCAATCATTAGAGTCAACAACCAGTTGATTAGACTGATATTCATTTGAACAAATAGAATTATTGTAGTTGTTTTTATTACGATTATTCTTCGAGGCAGAAATGAAAATGTCCAGCTGGAATAGTAGATGTAACTTGTGGCAAATGATGTATTGAAAAAGTTGATCATACATTAAATGAATACAGCAAAATTGCATAGCTTAGTTAAAAAAAAAGACATTAAGAAGTTGGGAAAATACTGCACTGACTTCTTTGTTAGAAGTGTCAATTTATAGTCAATAAGAATTACTGGAAGCATGAAATCACATATAAAGTCCTTGGAAATGACACCAAAAGTTATGGGATTTTAAAATTCAGACCGATTGATTCCTAGAACAGAGCACACTTTATCACTGAAACTGTTGCAAGAGACAGTAGTGTTGAAAACAAGGAATCGGAAAGGTTACAAAATACAAAGATCTGCAAATAGGGACAGGAAAAATGGGAAGAAAATGTTAGTGATGCCAATTATTGTTGGGATAGTAGATGCTGTATCATAAAGACTTGGGATGGTTTTGGACCATCCCAAGTCTTTGAAATTAGGAAAAAACTCTAACTCCAACTAAACAAAATCACAAACGAGTATTTCATAATTAGATACCACTTTTCATGATTCTCAAATCCTTGAGTAGCTCTGAACTTATGAACAAAAAAATTGGCCAGCATTGACTTTGACTCTTGATTAGTAAAATTGGAGTTTAATGTGCTGTAATATTAATTAAAATAATTACTCTAGCTCTAGCAAAAAGTCTGGAGAGCTTCTCAGTTGTCCGGGTCATAGTTGTCCCAAAGGTGCTTTTTCAGGAGGCACCTGGACTTTCTAGTTTTTCTTTTTGAAAACGTTTCGCTTCTCATCCAAGAAGCTTCTTCAGCTCTGACAGGATAGTGGGGAACGGAAGGATTTATATTCCTTGCAGACAACTAGTCATTTGCATCATTTTAGAGGGTCATTGAAGCACTTGGGGGTTTATCTGTGTTCTCAGGGTCACCTGAGTAGTGCTGGGAATATACATCCTTCCGTTCTCCACTATCCTGTCAGAGCTGAAGAAGCTTCTTAGATGAGAAGCGAAACGTCATCAAAAGAAACTAAGAAGTCCAGTTGCCTCCTGAAAAAGCACCTTTGAATCTAGCCCTAGCAGTTTGAGACTTGCCTTCATTAATATGGCTGCATACATTTTAGCTGTATCTCTGCCAAGAGTAGATCTAAGCATCATAAATTCAAAAAATATTTATGAATGAATGAATGAATGAATGAATGAATTCTCCTCTTCCCACCCCACTATTCTCACTGCATTTGCTATTGAAAGTAGAAGGGAAATTGCTTTACACATTGTAAAGCTGAGTGTGATGTTCTTGCACTTTTGTTGCGATGAAGCATTCAATGTATCTTCTCCATGCGGGCATAGGTGGTGTGACTATGTCAATTATTTTCCACCTCCCTGGCTGTTAGGAATTAGGAAAAACCATTAAGTATCTATGAAGTTTAAAGGGCGCCCTATTAGGTTTATCCCTTGGTCAAGTAAGGAATGGCAGAGAAATAAGTCATACCAGTCAAAGAAGGCCATTTATCTAGGGTAACCTAGGTAAATCTGACCATTTTTATTTTTATCCATTCCATATAGTGCCTTCTCAAGTCATGCATTTACAAATAATTGAGTTGCCCTTTGTATCTTCTGCTCTGTTCCTGCCCTGCCTTTACATTGTCTAATATAAAAGCTGAATCTGGCAAGAGACATTCTCTTTGCCTTTTTTTGATAAACTTACTGAGTGTCAAAATTTCCTAAGTATCTAAAAATTCTCTTCAGTTAACTTTGAAAATCCTCATTTCTCTGAGTTATGCAATGCCTTCCTTTGGGCATAAAAGAATATAAAAGTGTATATACTGGGAGAGAAATAGTAGCCATAGACTTATATACCACTTCATAATGCTTTGCAGCCCTCTTGATGTGGCTTACAGAGTCCGCATATTGCCCCCCACCCCCAACAATCAGTCTCCATGAATCTGTTGCAATAGCAATAGCACTTAGACTTATATACCACTTTACGGTGCTTTACAGCCCCCTCTAAGCAGCTTACAGAATCAGCATTTTGCCCCCAACAATCTGGGTCCTCATTTTACCCACCTCGGAAGGATGGAAGGCTGAGTCAACCGTGAGCCTGGTGAGATTCAATCTGCCAAATTGCAGTCAGCTGGCAGTCAGCATAAGTAGCCTGCAGTACTGCACTCTAACCATTGTACTACTAAGCTATAGCAATGCAAATGCCATTACTGAGGGAGACTTGCGAATTTCCCTGGGAAATTTTTGGATCCTGTTTCCTTCTGGAGAAATTATGAAAAGTTCTGCACTCAGCTTCTCTCCCCAAGCATCTGGTGTAGAGTTTTCAAATGCCATTTGTGCCTGGTTCCTGGGAGTTTGGGTCAGTAGAGTTTTCTACCAGCATTACCAAGGATTATGACATGAATATAATTTTCATCCCTGGAACTGCATTCTGCCGAGGACACAATGCTAAATTACAAATTTTCAAAGAAAATTTCTGTTTCTAGTCCTTTCCACCAAATGGAAGTTTCTCTCTTCATCTTTGCGAGATGTTATCTTGTAGCAGATTCACAATTTGAAGCTTAGCAGATAATAGCTTGCACATGTTTATGTTATCCTTCTTCTCTAATTGTTGTGCCTTTCTAGAGGAACTTTATTTGATATTTTTAACTATAGTTTTACTCAAAGCTAAAACTACCTAAAGAACTGCCTTTGTATTACAGAAGTGGAACTGAATGGATATATTTATTCAGAAAATGTAAACATTTATTTCTTCTTAACAATTTTAACAGCAACACAGTAATAACAATACTCATAAAACACTTATAATAATGCACAGTAATGGGAGACGAACCATTAAACTGATTTGCCCTTAAGTGCGGTGGCCGTATTATTAGCGATAATAGTTTACATAACTATATCACAGTGACCCTGAAATGATTATGGATATGAAATAAAAATAAACTTTTTTTTAGCCATAATGCTACTTTCAGAGTGGAATAATTGAAATGCACTTCACCTCCCAGTCTCTCTCTCTTTTCTAGTATCTGAGAGGAAACTGAAGTATGTACTGCTCTAATTCTGACAGACCAACATAGAAAAATAAAGTAAAGCAATGAAACATGATAGTTGCCTTTCTTTCCTTTTTTTAAAAAAAGAAAATTAATCTCAAACTTTAAATTTATTCTCTTAGAATAGTCATTGTTTTGATAGCACTTGGCTATCTTCCAATTACTAGTTGCCATTAAATCACGCTTTGCTCTTAATTTGGAGGACATTTTCAACTAGAAATAAGCACTAATTGATCAGTTTTTATAATAAATAGCATCAACTTCATTTGTGACTTAATCCATCATGTGTCTCTTTCTTTTAAATAGTTGAGTTTAATTTGATGGCATAGTTTAGATTTATTTTCTTCAAGACAGCAGAGGAGTGGGAGTGGGAGCTGGAATCTCTAAAATCATAATTATGTTTCTGTCAAATGGCATGTTGCGAGTCCTCACCCAGTGTCAGCCCGACAAAAATAGCACCTTCCCCCATAAAACTACAATATTTATCAGCTTCCCTGCACATCACTGATATTAGCCAATTTGGTCCAGTGGTTAAGGCACCTGTGTAGAAACCAAGAGACTATGAGTTCTAGTTCATTCTGAGGCATGAAAACCAGCTGGGTGACTTTGGGCCCATCACCGGAGACTGGGAGTTCTAGTCCTAGCTTAGGTATGAAAGCCAGATGAGCGACCTTGGGATAGTCACTCTTTTTCAGGCTACTCACCTCACAGGGTTGCTGTTGTTGAGAAAATATGAGGAAGCAGGAATATTAGTTATGTTCATTGCCTTCTGGAAAAATTCTGAAAAATTCTCCTCCCAATTTCTGGGATAAATGTCTGTGTTTCCATAATGATGTTCAGCACAAGTGACTGGATTCCATTTTTCTCTCCAGCTGTTGTCAGTGCCATCCCAGTGCCAACACTAGAAAGTGCCCAGTATCCAGGAATCCTGCCATCCCCCACCTGTGGATATCCACACCCTCAGTTTACTCTCCGTCCTGTGCCATTCCCAACACTTACAGTTGAACGGACCTTTGGAACAGGGAGAAGTAAGTAGAGTCTTGCTTGATTCTAATTTCAGTAGGGTGGAGAAATAGGTAAGACTCAAAAACCACAAGTCAATCTGTCTCAAACACTGATTGAGATGGAGATGGCTCCTTCCTTGAACCATTGGAACAGGTGGAAGAGGAGGAAGGAACAGCCTTGCATTTGGAGGTAAGTGCTTATTTTGGAGATGTGAAGGCCATCTAAGAAATTAACCATCCTTCCTTCTCTACAGCTTTTATAATAACAATACAAATGGGTTGCACGATGAATTCTACTGATTTCTTACCTTTAATCACATGAGAAACATCTTAAATATGGAAAGTCCTCATTCTTCATTCCATCACCAGCACTTCCATTACTAACTAAATGCAACTTCTACTAAACTTCTACTAAAATTCTTGCAACTCCAGGCTTCCCTAGTTTTCCAGCAATTGGTTAGATACTTCAAATTGTGCACGATATTTTATGTCAGATTTTCCTTCAGTTGTTTCTAATGTTCTATCTTTTCCTCCTTAATGAACGTGTTAGCATAATATAACTTAAAACCTAGAACCATTTTCACACTTCCTGGCTTTTCTTAGAAACAATGGAGACAAATAATGCATTGTTTCTAAGGGCAATGTTTCTAAGAACATTGTTCTTAGAAACAATGGAGACAAATAATGCAAGCAGGGTATTGGTATAATATGGTTTAATATATTCAACATTCCTCCAGTTTTGCCGTGTTGCTGCATTTTTGTGCTCGTGTAGGTGCTGTGACTGTGTCAATTATTTTCCACCTCCCTGACTGTTAGGAATTAGGAAAACCATTAAATATCTATGAAGTTAAAAGGTTTAGCTCTTGGTCAAGTAAGGAATGGCAGAGAAATAAGTCATACCAGTCAAAGAAGCCTATTTGCCTGGGGTAGCCTATTTGAATCTGATCATTTTTATTAGCTTTTATCCATTCTATATAGTGCCTTCTCAAGTCATGCATTTACAAATAATTGAGTTGCCCTTTGTATCTTCTGCTCTGTTCCTGCCCTGCCTTTACACTGCCTAATATAAAAGCTGGATCTGGCAAGAGACATTCTCTTTGCCTTTTTTGGATAAACTTACTGAGTGTCAAAATTTCCTAAGTATCTAAAAATTCTCTTCAGTTATCTTTGAAAATCCTCATTTCTCCGAGTTATGCGATGCCTTCCTTTGGACATAAAAGAATATAAAAGTGGGAGAGAAATAATACCGTAGCAATAGCACTTAGATTTATATGCCACTCCATAATACTTTCCAGCACTGTCTGAGCAGTTTACAATGTCACCATATTGATCCAACAGTCTAGATCCTCATTTTCCATCCTCAGAAGGATGGAAGGCTGAGTCAACCTTGAACCAGTCAGGATCAAACTCCTGGCAGTGAGCAGTTAGCATTCAAACCTCCCCTCCTCCCTCCTATGAGAGTTGGGCTTTCAGATTGTGAAGGGGAAAGAGGAAAATGACTATATTAACAGAAATGAACAGAAATGTTTGTGTGCATCTGTTTTTAATTCTCAGATAGTTATAGAACCTCAACAAGAATGAATTAATTTAAGATTGTAAATAAGGGAGAAACAGAAAGAAACTAACACCAACATCTTTCTGCTTTGGAAAATCAGATATTTTGCCCTTTCTATACCTGTTTATCAAGGAAAGAATAGCGAGAAGCACATGACCAATTTTTAAAAATCTTAAAAACTGTTCTTTCCTTCTGAAGGAAACTCTAGCAAAAGTTCAAATGTATTCTTATTTATTCTTGATTGTCTATAGCCTTTATGATAATCATAATCATAAGTTTATTTGTCAAGCATATATAAGATAACAGGTAAAAGTATAAACATAATTTGAATACATGAAAAGAGTAAGGAATATTAGGACAGGGAGGGTAGGCACACTGGTGCACCTATGCACACCCCTTACAGACTTCTTAGGAATGGGGTGAGGTCAACAGTAGACAGTTTAAGGTTAAAGTTTTGGTCGACCATTTTTGCATTTGCAACCATTCAAAGGAGGGGTAAGTCTTTTTCCTTCCACTTGACAAACTGAACTGGAAGAATGATTATTCTCCTGATTAAATTTCTCCAGTTGTTGCCAATGGTACACCTGATGTCTGGACTCCTATCCTTCTTAAAGCATGATGTGCTCATAAGCAATCAGAGGAAAACAATGTATTATCATTGACATGTAACAAACTCATCAAGTAAGTGCTTTTCTTACTTTCCCCATGCTTGGTTAGAGACTACTTCAGGAATCCCAAAAGAGCTCACCCTGAACTTTACGCTATATCTTTTTCCTGTCTTTGATGCCCTGCTAATCCTGCACACAAAGATTTTTCTGAAAAGAAACAACATCAATATTTTTGAAGTCTCTGTCCCATTAGATGTTCCAATGCAAACCAGCAGCAACAATGTTTGACCTTGATTGAAATGTGACACCGGACAGCTGAAATAAATGTAGAAATTAAAACTGAATTAAAATGTAAAATTAAAATGTAGAACAGATGTTGAGACCTTGGAAAGAGGATGGAGAAGAGCAACAAAGATGATAAGGGGACTAAACTGCATGATGAATGATTGAGAGAACTAGGTGTTCTCTCTAGGTGTCCAGGCTTGTCAAAATGGCGGCCTGGGGGCCGGACATGTCAGGTGCAGGCCACGCCCACCCCGGCTCCACAAAGGCAAAAATCATCACGATACATCACGATCTGGCCCGTGACAAGATCCAGTTTGACACCCATGGTCTAGTATAACAAATAGAAAGATTAAGTGTTCTAATATTCGATGGGTACTCACAAAGAAGAGGGGCTCAACCTCACAAAGAAGCGAGATCCAACTTAAAACTGAGGAGAAATTTCCTGACAATAAGAACAATTCATCAGTAGAATAGCTCACCTCCAGAAGTTGTCACTGGAGGCTTACAAAAAGAGCCTGGGTAGCCATTTGTCCAGAATGATATAGGGCAGGGGTGAAATGCTCCCGGTTCGGACCGGATCGCCCGATCCGGTAGCGATGACGGCGGGTGGTTCAGAGAACTGGTAGCAAAACTCCCTGCCTGCCCCCCTCCCCCCCCCGCATTCTCAGCTGAGCCTCAGGATCATAAGAGGCTTTTTTTTGTTTGTTTTTACTTTTAAAAGCATTTTTTCTACAACCTCTTCCGATGAAAAAATGCTTTTAAAAGTTTAAAAAAAAAGCCTCTGATGATAGTCAGAGGCTTTTCAAAGCATTTTTTTCTGCAACTTCTTGGCCGAAGAGGTGGTAAAAAAAATGCTTTGAAAAGTCTCTGAAATCCCAGCTGAGTTTCCTGATCGGCAGAGAGGAATTTTTTAAAATGCCTCTCTGACGATCCCAGCTGAGTTTCCTGATCATCAGAGGCTTTTCAAAAAATTAGAAAAAATGCTTTGAAAAGTTTAAAAAGAAAAAGTTGGCCACACCCACCCAGTCACATTACCCCACCCCCACCAAGCCATGCCCACAGAACCGGTAGTAACAAATTTTACATTTCACCCCTGAATGTGACTAGAAAACCTCTAAGATCCTTTCTGGCACTCTTATTCTATGTTCTAAATGGCTTAGTAAGATATTCCAGACTGATATAGCAAATGCCATGGTCCAAGGAACCAGTGACTAGATTCAAAAATGGTAGTGGGAGTATGAAACTGTGCGGATTACAAACTTGGCAGTGAAGAGTTATCAAGGGGAAAGATGTAGTCCTGGTGTCTTTCCAAATTGCAGAAGAAAACTCAGGTGGCCAAAATCAGGTCAAGCTGGAGAAATCAATGGCTAAAACCAGTGATTTTATAAATTCATCTGCAATCCAGCGGCACCAGGCCTGGGTTCTACTTACCTTTACTACAGGTTCGAAATGGGATCATGCATGTGCCAAGCTTCTGCGCAAGCATAGAAGCTTCTGTGCATGCGCAGATCACCTATGATGACATCCGGGGCAGCGGGCGGAGCCTCCCACCAGTTTTACTACCGATTCTTGCAACAGGTCCAAACTGGGGGCAACCCACTACTGAGTGGTACACTAGATCAGGGGTGTCAAACTCGATTTCATTGAGGGTTGCATCAGGGTTGTGTTTGACCTTGGAGGACTTGAAGTGGGGGTGGCCATGATGTGCATGGCCAAGGTGGGCATGACTATGATGGGTGTGGCACAGGACTCATGTCAGGGGCACCTGTGGTCGCCAAGTGCTAAGGCAGGACTTCCCTGAAACCCTCCCTCACTCTGTTTATAATATCCTTCCTTCCTTCCTTCCTTCCTTCCTTCCTTCCTTCCTTCCTTCCTTCCTTCCTTCCTTCCCTCCCTTCCCTTTTCTTCCCTTCCCTTCCCTTCCCTTCCCTTCCCTTCCCTTCCTTCCTTTCATCCTTCCTTCCTGTTCTTCTTTTTCCTTCCCTCTTCCTTCTCCTTTTTTCTTCCTTCCCCTCTTTTCTTATTTTTTCTTCCTTGCTCTCTTCCCATCTCTCCTTCTTTTTCTTTGTCTTTCCTCTTTCCCTTATTCCTTTCTTGTCCCTTCTTGAATGCTCAAATACAAAAGGGGAAACATTTCTCCTTTTGTTTTGTTTTTTACAGCAGGCCAGTCCTTTGCTGTTTCTAGGCCAGCCCTGCAGGCCAGATTTAAACACCCCACAGGCCAGATCTGGCCCTCGGGCCTTGAGTTTAACACCCCTGCACTAGATAAATGCAGCAGACATTTTTAACCTAAACCGCTGAGATCCCTACCCCTTTGTAGACAAGTACAAATGGTATGTTGCAGTAACTCAGTTCCAAGTAACTCACCCTGCATTATTACATGACTGAACATCCTATTGATTGGAAAGAGTCGTCCTTCAAATCCATCATGTGGAATCGCGTTAGAGGGAGCCTCGCTGTCAAGTGTAGCCATTCACTCTGCCCAATGGGCCGTATTTGGATTTCTCTTTGTCTGTTTTTGAAATCTATTTTAGATAAATGGGGAGGTAGGATTGGATGGTATCAGGGCTAGGGGGAAAAAAAACACCCTCAGCAAAAAAAAAAAAAAAAACGTTTCCACCATTTGCTGCAAGAGAAATAGAAGAAAATAATAGAGAAAGGCAGAGTTCAGGTGTTAAACCTGTCTGCCATATTGACCACTGTCAAAAATGGCTGGTAGCAATAGTCCAAAGTAATGGCTTTATATTGACTTCTTTTTTAATGCCTTTTGCTAGGAGGTGGGAAAACATGGCTATTTTGTCAAAGTAATCTCGTTCTATAGATCAGCTTCAGGGTGCAAAAGGGGTGTGATGGAGACATATGAATGGCATTTTCTCAAATATCGAGAATGGATGTGTTTTAATTCCCTACACCTTGAATAAAGAGACCATTGTCGCAGCCAATGTAAGGGGGGGAAATAGCTTTTTTTCAATGGGGGTTCTCCAGACCAGCATGTCGGGCTGGTTCAAAAGGCTCACACCACATGAAAGGTGGGCAGGGGGTTTCTAAGCAAGAGCTTTCCCCATTCCCCATACATGCTTTCCTCCTTGTACATGCCTGAGGCCACCATAGTTCCCAGCCTTCAGCCACTGCCAATCTCCTATGTCCATTCGGTTTGACTCATTCCTGGCAACAGTGAATCCTTCTGCCTTCTATTCTCACTGCCTAAAGGCATTAGGCCACAGAAGCAATGGAGGAGAACCAGGTCAGATGGACCCAAGTGACAACAGGTACTGCATAAGTTGAGAAGGGTAAAAGAAAAGCCCTTTGAATTACCAGACCTCACTGAGAATCATGCTGAAGGTACAATGTTCTATCTGACCACCAGAATATTGGTCCACATCCATCTTGTCTACCCACCGAATCTCAGGCCTCTGGTGGGATGTATTATGCCTCTAATAGCATACAGTCCAGATCTTTTAAATGTTGTTTCCATTCACCCATCTCTGGTAGACTCACCTGTTCTCCACCTCATTGGTTTGCTCGTTATTTTTTGGGGTTCTGCTCCTAAAACCTCCTGCAAACCTAAAGAAACTTCTACTTCTTTGCTGCCATCAAATGAGAGTTTGGATTTTAGCAACCCAGATCCTCTGAACCTATAAGAAAAAGCTAAGCATTCCACATGCGATTGAACAGACTGAAAACAGAGATCTTTATATACCTCTCAAAGAAAAGTATACAGGTGAAAGTGAGAAGATGGGGGGGGGGGAAAACAGAGAAAGTTATGCATGTCATGAAGAAGTGTACCTTATACTTAGTTTCTGAGTTGAAGGAAGGATGTATTCTTGGATTTTGCCCAGACATCCCAAAGGCTATTTTGCTCAAAATGATAATTGATTATCTAGTTTATCCAAATGTCAAAATAAAAGACCTGCAACCAGCCTATAAACCGCTCAGAATCCAGATCAACTGCACAGCCAACCAGAGACAACACCGACCCTCAACCAATCCACACATTTCCCCCCCCTCACCTGCAGTTCTCCACCCAATGACCCTGACCTGATGTAACCTTCCTATCCCAAGACCCAACACAAGACTCTCACTGATGACTCACACCGGATGCAACACAAGACCCTCACTTGACACCAGAGGTGGTATTTAGCAGGTTCTGACCAATTCTGGAGAACCAGTAGCAGGCATTTTGACTAGTTTGGAGAACCGGTAAATACCACCTCTGACTGGCCCCGCCCCTATCTATTCTCTGCCGCCCGAGTCCCAGCTGATCAGGAGGATATGGGGATTTTACAGCATCCTTCCCCTGCCACGCCCAACAAGCCATGACACACCTAACAAGCCACGTCCACAGAACTGGTAGTAAAAAAAAAATTGAATCCCACCACTGCTTGACACATCGACACCTGAAACCCTTATAAACAGAAGAACTCTGACACTGACATCCCCTAAATTTCCCTGAAGATATGATCTAGCCTGGCAACAAAAAGTTTGGAAATCAACCCACAAACTCAGAGAACGAAACTTCACACGTGAGCTACAGATTCGCCACTATGGCAAAACAAAAGACTTTCATGAATTCAGAAGGCTTCACAGAACATGCATATATATATACAGAAGTCAATAGGATGGGCCTTATGTATTTTGTACTCTGGTGACTGCCTTATGGACATTAGTACCAATAGGAAAAAAAAATACTCTTTCAATTTTTGCTAAACAAAAGTGCTAGCCAGGTAAAAGGTATGCATATCGACACTTCGGTGAGTTCGCATCTGACATTACACTTGATGGTTCTCAAGTTTTAAAGTGTAAAAAAGAAGATCAAGATTTACTCACTCTCGTTCCAGGACACAGGGCACAGAATATGGATATAAGTTTTTAAAAGGCAGATTCAGACTGAAGATATATTTAAAAAATCTGATGAACTATTAGACAGCAGAAGCAAATACCTAGATCAGTGGTTAAAAAAGGGAAAGGTTTCCCCTGTTCAGTCATATCTGACTCTAGGAGCCAGTGCTCACCTCTCTTTTCTAGCCAAGGAAGCCAGCTTTGTCCAAAGACATTTCCATGGTCACGTGGCCATCATGACTATACGCCAGGATCAGTGGTGGGCTGCTGCCAGTTCAGATCAGTTTGGGCAAATCGGTAGTTCCAACAATCAACTGGCCCCGCCCACCCAGCCCCTTCCTATCCTGTCCTATATTTCCTTCTTTCTGGCTCAGCTGATTTCCATGCCTCCACTATTCTACTTACCGGGGCTGCCTTAGAAGGTAAGTAGCTGAGCTTCAAATTGCTGTATTTTGAATGCTGCGCGCAAGGGTGTTAGGTGTGCGTGTGTGTGAAGCGTGTGTGCGTAAATAACACACTCACAGAACCAGTTGTTAAACCGGTTGCAGCCACCAGTGGACAAGAGGCGTGGAAGTTGTTATCTCCCCACCAAAGTGGTACCTATTTATCTATTTGTATTTGCATGCTTTCGAACTGCTAGATGTGCAGGAGCTGGTGGGACAGGAATGGGAGCTAATCCCAAAATGCAGTATTTGGGCCTTGAACTGCCAATCTTCTAATTGACAAACCCATGGTCATGCCAGCCACATGACCACAGAGACGTCTTCGGACAGCGCTGGTTCTTTGGCTTTGAAACGGAGATGAGCACCACCCCCTAGCGTCAGGAACAACTAGCACATATGTGCAAGGGGAACCTTTATCTTTTAATAAGCAGAAATCTGGATTCCATGAGCTTTTCAAGTCTTGGATTCTAGGATCTTTTCTCCTATTCTGTAACAAAGACCAGCACATTCAAAAGCAGCCTTAAAACTATTTTGAAACGGAAATGGCTGTTTTCTTGGTGTTTAGTGAAAGAGCCCTGTAACCATACAATGTGATTAAAGACCAAGATGAAAGAGGCCACTTGCTATTTTTAGATAATAAAGGCTGTTGACTCCACCGATCTTGCAAATCTTCTCTCAACAAAGCAAACAGTTAAACCAAACAGATTTTTTTTTTAACCTGCCCCAATTTTGGAGACAAACCAGAATGCAACGCAGATGAAAGATGAAGCCTACAAATCCTGTTCTGTTTGAATAGGAAAATGTTGGCCGAGTTCCACACTTCACTATGATTTCCATGGCTCCCAATTTGGAGAGAGTTTAAGCAGAAGCATTTGCATTTTGCAAACACTGAAATGATTGAAACGCTTATTAGGCTTCCTTGTATGTTGGCAAACCCATGAAAAAAGAAAAACTGATGATGTCACTACCCAAGAATATATAAAATGTCGTCTTTAGAGTTGCTACATGTTGAGAGTTTCCTATCAATGGTTTCTGAATTCTACAGCTCTTTGGGTGTTTCAGCTACCTACTTTGAGGTCATGTGGTGTGATTTGTCTGAGATGAAGTAATGTTTGAGACTTGGACCAAAATAGGCATAATTCTTGTTCTACTTTTCAAACGGATTTATAGGGCCTCTGAGCTTTACAAGTATAATCCAGACAAATTATCATTTTGAACAGGCAATTCAGCCACTTCTCTAGCAATAGTCTAATTTGGAAGGATTGCTAAGAAGAAAATAAGCAAAAGCACCTTTGTTCCCCAACCATTAGAGGAATGTGAAGAGCTTAAGAGTACAAAAGAAAGCTTTGGCAAATGTTAATGCCCTTGGCTTCCTGTAATGCCTCCAGATTATTAAAACAGAAACACTTGCCCTTTAATGGTTTCTGTTTAGCTAGCCTATTATTAGGAGTTTAGAGCTAGAGGTAATGGTAAAGTTACATTCACGTGTATTTATTGCCTGGATATTTCCAATGGTGTTTTTCCTAGATATTTTGAACCACCAGCTGTGATTTTTATTTTATTTTTACAAACAAGGGACTAACCAGCCAAAGCTCAACAGTCTTTTCTTAGTATGTAAAGAAGCAGAGTGCTGGTAACCTCTAACCCAGGGATGTCCAACCTTAGAAACTTTAACACATGTGGACTTCAATTCCCAGAACTCCCCAGCATGGAGAGCAGGGGTGGGTTCTACTTACCCTTACTACCGGTTTGCAACAGGAGTGTGCGCACAGAAGCTTCTGTGCATGCGCAGATCATCCATGATGATGTCTGGGTGGGTGGGCGGAGCCTCCCGCTGTTTTTACTACTGGTTCGCAAGAACCGGACCAAACCGGGAGCAACCCACCACTGATGGGGAGTTGAAGTCCACAAGTCTTCAAAGTTGCCAGGGTTGGATACCCCTGTTCTAGTCAAATTATATGGGTTTTGGAAACTCTCAATCTGAGTTGTGTGACCACTAGACAGTAACCATGCCCAATGGCATAAGAATTGAGAGAATGTTAACCTCTGAGAATTCAACAGTGCTTTAACTTTTAAAACACTGTACCCTGTTGCAGTTGTCCCTTTTAGGCTCCAGGATGCCCCTTTTGGGCTCCAGTTGTCCCTTTTGGGCTCCAGAATGCCAGTAGAGTAGGAAGACTGGTGGAGCATGAAAAATCTCACAAGACAGTTTCACACAGTGATCTAGTTATGAATGACATAATGATCACAGCATCATTGTCATCTATGGTCAACATAGCTCTGATACAGCAGAATAGGGCTAATGTTCAGATGTTCATCAAATATTCCCCAATTCATGGTGGGGAGACCAAATATAAACAGCTACAACATTAAGTAAGCAGAGCTGTCCTTATAGTATGTTCTGAAGCACAACAGAGGGCAGAGTCATAACTGGATCTAAATTCTCAATATCTTCTCAATATATTTAATAGTACCATTGCATGGGTAATGACTGACATGATTATTGGAAGATGAGAGTGGGTGCTCCTTTGGTGTGACATGTTTCTATCACTTAAATAACTGTCTCTAAGTTTCTTCTAATAAAAAAATAGAGGGGGGGGGGATTCATCCTGAAGCTATCTTGGCCATATCTATGGCTACTATAGATGACTCAGCCTTCCATCCTTTCTAAGGTAGGTAAAATGAGGACCCAGTTTGTGGGGGCAATAAGCTGACTTTGTATAAATATACAAAAGTATGAAGGCTATTGCTTAACGCATTGTAAGCCGCCCTGAGTCTCCAGAGAAGGAAGGCATATAAATCTAATTTTAAAAAAAGAAGAAGAAGGCAGGAGAAGTTTTCTTGGAGGAATTGATGTTGGAGAAAAATTGCCCAAGCCACAGGGAGGAGTCGAATGGGGAATTAATCTGGAATCCATGCATGGGCATAAGAGAGTGAAGTCTGATTCCCCCCACCCTGCCCCAATGCCGTTAAATCTTTTCTAGTCTGACCCATGTGAAAATTGCAAGCCTGAGAAGGTTCCTGAGTGATAGGCTTGAGCAATAAAATAGCTAATTGATGCCTGACATTAGCTTATGGAGGAAACTTGATATAAATTGGGTCTTCTCCTTCCTGCTAGGTAGGAATTCTTAGAATTCCAAGTACAGTACTCTGGAAACTTTATCAGATTGAGAAGTCTGGTCAAATCTATGATTTGCAAGCACCTAAATGGATTGTTCAGATATCCATTACATCTGTTGGAATTCTTTGCTCTCCTCCCCAGGTTAATTATTAATGAGATCAAAGGAAGTTTAATCAACTCTGATTCTGTGTGTTATTACCGTGAGCTGTGACAGTATTATCAACCTGGTTTTTGCATCGCTGTATGACATTTAATAATAATTTTAAAAGTATGTTATTCTAATGGTCCTGCTAGGGGTTTCTTCAGTTTGAAATGATTACTCATTATCAGGCCTTGGAGTTCTTCCTGTGGCTGTTGCATTTAACTTTATTTTCTTGGGGCAAATGGAGCAGTCGCTGATGGGAATAAGTGCAAAGGTGCAATCATTTGACATGATTCCTGCTCTTGCCTGGGTTGTAACCAAGCAACAAATGGACATGAAAATTGAACCAAACACTCATTTCTCTCCAGGTGGCCCTCTGAAGTTATTCGTGTATCACATTGGCAGAATGGTCTAGACTGCAGGCATTAGGCTGGCCAAAGTTGTATTAATCAGCCTGCAATCATAGGCCTGCGTACAAAATAAGTGGCAAGAGGGAGGAGGGAAATGGGGATGTTGTTGTATATGGCAACCTCTTATGACTCAATTGCCTTTCACTTTTATCTCTGCTCCAATTTTTGCATTAATTCCAGTTCATGGAATTGCCAGCCATTACAAACATGGGGATAGTAATAAATAATAATGGCAGAAGCAACTCTTAGTATTATTATATGCAGAATGTTGAACCTGCAGATGGATGCTATAGAAGAGGATAAACCTCCAGGTTTGAGAGGACTCTGTGACTCAGACAATTATGATAATACTTACTTGGAAACAATGGAAGGCAGCTTGTTTGAAAGACCTGGGATGATGTTACTACAGATGTTCCAAGTATGGGAAATGTTCAGTGGTGGCCCATTGCTTTGTACTACTTGATACTAGGGAAGGATCAATGCTCCATCACCCATGTGTAACATTAAGTCATTGTTAAGTCCAGCTCAACACTCTTCTTTAAAGACTTTCTTGAGTTTTCAGTCAAAAATCTTCATAGAGCTAGTCAAGGCTAATCTTGAGGCTTGCATGCAGAGTCTTTGTCTTTAATTTGTGCCAATCATTATGGGAAAAAAGCAGCTTAATTATCCATTTTGGGAAGCAAAATTCACATTCAAATCTGAGGCATGTTATAGAGAACAAATTTCTACGTTGAATAGAAATCTGCAGTCAGGGTTGGAGGCAGGTGAGAAAAATGTGTTGTGCAGTGGTGAAATACAATTTTTTTTTACTACCGGTTCGGTGGGCGTGGATTGGTGGGCGTGCTGTAGCTTGGTGGGCATGGCTTGGTGGGCATGGCAGGGGAATGATACTGCAAATTCTCCACTCCCACCCACTCCTGGGGGAAGGATATTGCAAAATCTCCATTCCCACCGTACTCTGAGGACAGCTAGAGGTGGTATTTGCTGGTTCTCCAAACTACTCAAAATTTCCGCTAATGGTTCTCTGAACTATTCAAAATTTCCACTACCGGTTCTCCAGAACCTGTCAGAACCTGCTAGATTTCACCCCTGGTTTTGTGATATCACAACACAAATTCCTCCCTTTATGTAGATCTGTGCAATGTTGCAACGCAAGTACAAACCTAAGAAAAAAACTTGTGATATGATGACACAGTGCAAGTTTCCTAATCTTCCTTGGGGATGGCTGTTAGATGCAGTTAGTTTCAGTTCTAAAACTTGAAACATATACAATTTACATCCAATGTTCTTAAGTTCCTGCAGATTTGTTTATCAGGATTCTTGAGCTTGCTCTGAATGCATCTATTGGATTGTGCAGATAGCTGTTGGCTCAGTTTGATTTAAAACGAATAACCAACTCTGAAACATATTTTTAAAGAATTCCCCAGTATATATATATGTGTGTGTATCTTGTTTTTTTTCCATCCATGAATGCTCTGAATTGACTCCTAACTTTGACAGTAACTCAAAAAGTAAGGCTCCTAACTTTGTATAGTACTCCATTTCTTGGCTTAAAAATTCAAGAGCAGAATCATGTTAAATGTTTTCAACAAAAACAGGAAAGTTTTGTGTCATTTTAAAAACGAAGTAAGTTAAAAGGTTAATAAACTGGTTAGTCATTAAAGTACCACAGCATTCTCGCTCCTAAAAAAAAATGTTTTCTTAAAAAGCTTGATTGGACCAATAATTCTGAGAGTTTCAACTATTAGATGTTTTAAATAGTATTTTGAGACCAAACTTGTATTAGGGGATGTTGAATATTTTGTTGTTAGATTTTAATTATATTCATAGAAGTGGTTGGGTTGACTCTTTTATATTGTTTTGCACTGCCCAGAATCTTGGGACTGAATAATATAAACATTCATTTTCTAATAAATAATAAATACAAATTGATAACTGACATCTCAAATTGAACTATACAAACAAATATATGTTAAATCTTATTTCCACGATGGGTTGATATAAATCAGGAGAAGGAATAATGTAAAACTGCCAGTGTAGATCCTTTTTTTCCTGAGGATTGCCCAGTTAATAATCATTATGATATGTTACTTATGTGTCAAACTGAATCTCCTGATTCCTATCAGTTGGTTCATCGTGGACTCTGTTATTCTCCTACCTAGAACTTCTCTCTGCATGAAGATCAAAACCAAAATGCTTTGGATTATCCTATCCAAAGCCCTGAAATACAAAATGTAATAAAAATTGTGCTGATCAGGGAACACAGGAATTACTTGCGTAATTAATGCACATGGGAAGGATTTAATAAGGAATTCCTTTTCAGAGTACTCAAGTTGAAGCTCTACATAGAAAAAAAGAATTTACTGGGAAAAGGAAAATAGAGGGAAAAAACAACAGAAGGAAACATTACATATGACTAATGGACTGATCTACCTTACTTAAGACTAATATAGACCAGTGATAGCTAACCTTTTTGCTGTCATGTGTCAAAAGTGGGGATCGTGCGGAGGGGGGGTTATGCATGCATGTGCCCATGCCCATAATTCAATGCGCCCCACCCCCTGGATATACGTGCGTGCCCCCCCCATGAGCTACCCCCACTTTTGGCCTGCAATGGCACGGTGGGCCTGGTAGGCCCAATTCCCGCCCTCACTAGGCTCCAGAGGCTTTCTTGGAGCCTAGGGAGAGTGAAAATGGCCTTCCGTCCCCCATCCGGGAGGCCCTCTGGAGGCTGGAAACAGCCCATTTCCCAACTTCAGATGGGCCTGGAAGGCCCAAAAATTAGCTGGCTGGCACGCATATCTGCGCTGCAGCTGAGTAGGGCAACACTTGTGTGCCCACAGATATGGCTCCGCTTGCCACCTGTGGCACCCATGCCATAGGTTCGCCATCACCGATATAGACTATGTACAGCTAAAACTCTCATGTCTGATTGTGTGTCTTCAGGTGACCAAATCTGTGCACCAAATCTGTGCATCATAAGGCAACAATTTTTGAATCAAGATACTTCAAATAGGCTAACTTATGGAATGCAATAGGATTTCAATCCTCCTATAGGATTGAAATTTGGGAAGAATTATTTTTTAGATTTTTTTTTCCTCCCACGTTGATTACTTTATGAAGTTTATAAACTTGAGGCTGCTTCACTGCTGTTGTGCTGTCACAGTCAGCTGCAGTCACATAATTATCATTTCCAACACTCCCTGCCAATTTTCCACAAAGAAAGTCAATGGGGAAGCCAGCAGGAAGCCGAAAGTTGCTCCAGCTCCTGCTGGGTTTTTTGCCTGCCTGTGCTCATTCATTCATGTTTAGGTAAGGAGATGTCTTTAAAATGTTGACTCAATGGGTCACAGGTTGTCTAGTTTTTAAATAAGATCAGTACTATCAGCCTACCTAAATTTGTTTTCTTCCCTCCTCAAATAAGCTGCTGGGTTTCACTACTTAGTCACTTAAGAGACGAGTCAGCCTTCTATTTGATTGTTTTTAAATAGGTCCTCCACTTTTCCTCCTTATTCCATATTCTCCTTAGTTTGATAGAATATAAGGGATGAGCCCAACTAATCTCTGTTGCTTGCTTTGCCCAGCCAACAATAATGTGCCATCTGTGAGGTCCTCAATCTATGCAGCAAATCAAAAAATCTCTAAACTCATCTGTCTAATGACCATTAGTAGACCATAACAGTGTATCCTAGTTTATACAAATGGACCTGCATGGAATAGGCTTTGGGAAGAAACACAAAAATAAATTCCATTATGACTCTCAGATGTTTATCAGATAAATCAGTTTGCAGTAAAAAAAAACAAAACAGAAATGACAGTATAATAAGCAATACATGAAAATTATATAGAAACGGTCATGAGAATTAAGTATATTAATGGAAAAAATGGCAGAGGTAAAACATACTTCCAACTTTCATATTGGAAAGGTATTGGTTGACATGAATTTGTCTTTAGGTGATTTTGAGGTGCCGTGCCAAAACTAAAGTTTCTCACATTGCTATAATATTTGAATTGAATTGTAATGATTATTTGCAGATAGATAAAGAAATGTTATAGAATGAGCCAGCTTCTAGTTTCTACATTATCACTGAAATACTTGCCTCCTTACTCAACTATAAGCAGAATATTAGGAAGAAAATCAAAACATCTCCACCATAATCAACACAGTGTTAGACTAGTTCTAACATAGGGGACATGGTGGCTCAGTGGCTAAGATGCTAACCTTGTTGATCAAAAGGTCGGCAGTTCAGCATATCGAATCCCTAGTGCCACATAACAGGGTGAGCTCCCGTTACTTGTCCCAGCTTCTGCCAACCTAGCAGTTTGAAAGCAAGTAAAAAAACTGCAAATAGAAAAATAGGGACCACCTTTGGTGAGAAGGTGACAGCGTTCTGTGTGCCTTTGGCATTTAGTCATGCCGGCCACATGACCACATGTGGCCGTCTTTGGACAGCGCTGGCTCTTCGGCTTTGAAACAGAGATGAGCACCACCGTCTAGAGTCGGGAACGACTAGCACATATGTTTACCTTTAATATAGGGGAATAATTCAATTGCTGGAATTCTTGTAAGTCTATACCATTCTTATCAATAAATCTGGCTAAAGAGAACTCTGTAAGAATTGTGTTTGGAAGAATCACTTCTGGCTTGAGGCAAATGCTAAAAATCCTGACAGAACTGAATCTGAACATTAAGAGCCAGAGAATAGATGTTTGGTAGAAAGGATAATTAAGAAATGAGGCACCATTACTACTGGTTTGATTCTCATGAACTGCTGTAGAAGTTTTATGGTACAAAGTAAATGACTGTAAACTGAGTTGATACTGGAGAGCTTACAAACTATCTTTCTCTAAGATTGGAATTATTAAGAGATGTCAGGTTTTAACTGATATCCAGAAGTGGTATTCAGCCAGTTCAGACCAGTTCAGGTAAACCAGTAGTGGCAACCTGCAGGTGGGACCGCCTACCCTCCCCGGTGCTATGCCGTCCTATTTAGCCACATTTTCTAAGCCTCATGCATGCATGTAAGCCATGCACGTGAGCAAAGCTCATCTGTGGAAGGCCAGGTGCATGTGCTGAAGACGTGCATGAGTGCAAACTGGTGGTAAAATTATGTGAAACCCACCGCTGCTGATATCCCAATAGCATATTTTAGAATTCCCTTAACTTGCTTATCGGCAAGAGAATGGTACTATTCATTGCTATGGAGAAATGAGTTCCTTAAGATACATTGCTACTTTGAAGAGACCACACTGTTATTGTCTACCGAAGAGACAATGAATAATCCCTGTTAGCACACAGATCTGTCTGAGGAATACTTCCGCTCATATTCTCCATCAACCAGAATCTAAACAGTTGAGATAAAGACGTGACTCTTTAAAAAAAGATGATTTTGCCAGATTTTCCAGGAGGCTCATGTACTGAACATCTAATAAAATATTCAGAGCAGATTATATGTGAAATACAATCACATCCTTAAAACAACTTTCCAGAGCCTTCAAACAAAAAACAAAAAGTCAGGAACAAATCACCATGGTGATAGGGGAGCAATATTTCTTCACACCTGAGTGAGCTTACAGCTCTAATGGACTTTCAGATTGGTTACATTTTCTTTCCTTTTCTCCTACAGCGGTGACTGAAGGACCAGCCACACCACAAAGTTCCATGTTACCGCAAACACAGCCTGAACATCCAAGCAGCGAGGAACCTCAAAGCAGAACAATTCCTACTGCATGTGTCCGGCCTACACATCCCCTCCGCAGTTTTGCCAACCCCTTGCTACCTCCGCCAATGAGTGCAATAGAACCGAAAGTCCCTTATACACCACTTTTATCTCAAGCAGGTATGGAAACTGTTGAAGTGAATGTTGGCTAGGGAACAAAACCTTGATGTATAACAAGCAGGTTCTATTTCTCTGTATCCCCATCATCTCTATAACCTAATCTACCAACAACATTGCAACCCCAATGCTGTGTTTGGAACCTCAATGGAAATAAAGCTTAAGAGTCAGTTGCTATCTCAGAACTAGCACCTTAGGAGAGAGGTGGGATGAAGCTGCTATGCTGAATTGAAACGTAAGCTGCACTGTTGTCAGTAGGTTACAGTAAAGGGTTTTAAAAAGCCATTGTAGACAAAATTTGGTCATTTTGTGGACAAAATGCTGACACTTAGTTAAAGAAAAACTGAAAAGCACCCAGCATTCTCTGAGAAAGTGATGACACAGATAAATGCTAAAACAAAGTAACCAAAAGGCTAAAGGATGGACCAGAGTCTTGGTTTGAATCTTATCTTTGTGTCAAGCTAAGTCCCAAAATGATGTGGGACAATTCAGCCAGAGTTCAGTTCTTTATTTGCTTACAAACAACAGACAGAATCTTGCCAGACTAAATCTATGTTACTCTTACTTGGGAATATTCTGGGAAATTCTAGGGATTTCTTCCTATCTCTCCTATCCAGCTCTGGGCTCTTTTGACTCTTTTTTTAGAATGTGCTCCCATTTTCCTGAGAAACTGCCTCTTCATCGTAGTCCATCATATTCTGCCACAAACTCATGGGCTGATGCTATTATAGTTGGTCAGCCTTATTTCCAATATGAAGCAAAAAAAAAAAAAGTATTGTTTGCCATGGACAAAAATCATAGATTAAAATCTTACCGTTGGGATGTTTGTACTGGCAAATGATAGCAATACTTAGCTGGAAGGACTATGTAAGACTTGCATGCAGAGTCTTTGTCTTTAATTTCGGTCAATCATTATGGGAAAGAAAGTAGCTTAATCAATTATCCATTTCGGGAAGCAAAATTCACATTCAAATCTGAGGTATTTTGTACAAAACAAATTTCTATGTTGAACAGAAATCTGCAATCATGGTGGAGGCAGGTGACAAAAAAAACATGTTGTGACATCACAACACAAACTCTTCCCTTTATGTACATCTATGCAATGTTTCAACATACGTACAAGCCGAAGAAAGTACTTGTGATACAATGACACAGTACAAGTTACCTAACGTTCCTTAAGGATAGCTGTTAGATACTGTTAGTTTCAGATCTAAACTTGAAACATATACAATTTACATCCAATGTTCTTAAATTGCTACAGATTTGTTTTATCAGGTTTCCTGAGCTTGCTCTGAATGCATATATTGGATTGTGCAGATAGCGGTTGGCTCAGTTTGATTTAAAATGACTTGCTTCTAAGAAATTTTAGTTCTTAGACTTTTCTTCCCACTCCAGCTCAGTGCACACATTCATCGTGTTTTACCTGATTTTACAATCCTGGTACATTCCAACCACAGATAAAAAGAAGGCCAATCCTATTTTTTTTAATAAAATAAAATAAAATAGACAGGAATTATATTTTAAGCTTGTTTAAATAATAACTTCTCTGATTCTATGAAAAGTCTTCTATGAAGAACTTATTGTTCTATAAAATGTTGTGGTTTTTTTTTTAAAGCAAAAGGATGCTATTACGAATGGCATCTGTCTATAGTTACCAATGTGCTCATAGCTACCTGTTATTTCCATAGTAACTATTGGTATAAATAATCATTTCTTAAAAACCTAAATATTTTTGTGTAGTACAGAGCCAGAATTCTCTCTAATCACTTACTGTGTGGAACAAATATACACCTGTTTTATATGTTGCAAGTTTTCCTTGCAATGTGTTTTTGATATAAACTTAATGTAAGTTTGAGTTGGGTTTGCAGATGAAATCTCTGAATGCCAAACTTTATCATTCGTTTTAGTAGATATTTCTGCTGAGACCTTGTTTTGCCAAATGTCTGAGCAATGGTCAGATGCCAAGGCAACTGATTTTGTTTTTGATCCAGAGACAATGATCATTCTAGTGAATAAAAAGTTTTTAAGCTTTATTAACTCAAGCAAACTGAGTTAAAAGCAGAACAGAATAGAATGGAGCAGAACAGAATAGACTGGAATTGAATGGAACAGTGTCAGGCTCCAAGTAATGCACCCATCACAAATCGAACTCCAAGGCATTGCTTCTCCTCAAAGAACAAATTTATTTAGATACATCATCTTGGCGGTAGTGGTGAAAAGCCAGTACTAAAATTCCCAGGCTTTTCACCCCAATATAAGTTTCAGTTTCTCAAGTTTCCAGAACAACTGTCACATTGTCCAACCAAGGTGGGAGCTGGTTGCCCAGCGACATTCCTCCTCCTCCTCCTCCCCCTCCTCCTCCTGTCAGCCAGATGTTGGAATGTGGTTGATTCATAAGTTAGGAATGCTATTTTTACTGAAGGCTCCATCCCCACTTCAGCTCCCAAGTGTGTCAAGGTGAATGCATGTCAGAATGCCCAAGAATACAAACAATTCCACACCCCAATCAAATTCAGGCTTGACGAACAGAACAGAACAGAACAAAGCTGGTATATCATACATGCCAAGCAAGATGATACCCAAATCTCTTATAAACTGTCAGGAGCTCCTTTATAATAACAGCAGTGATACCAAGTATGGCCAATTTCCACAGTAACCAATGCTACATTTTGTGCAGAAGTGGCCCACAAACAAAATAACCCCAAGGTTTTTACCTGGTGACAGGACCTGGTGCCAGGATTTTGGAGACCTGCCTCTGTGTGGATGAGACTGCATGACTTAACCTTGACAGGGCAGCACATGACTCCATGATGGAAACTGAAATTCTGAGATTTTCACAGATTTACAGCTGTGTGAAAATCCCCCATTCCTTTTCTTAATATGAAGGAAAAATCAAAATATGTCATAAAATGCCTCAAAATAACTATGATCTTCTGCACGGCCCCTGCATGCCATATTTTCCCCATCTCTCTTGCTCCTGACTTATGTATAAATAAGTTTCCAATGACAAAATGTATATACTGTGAGTGAATCTTGCAGAATTTCATGGCTCAAATTCGTAAGATGCGACTATTTCATGGTTGTAAAGGATGATGCAACGCAGCATTTGATTGTCGTCTGCGCCCTGCAAGATGGAGATATTTGGAAGTGTTAAGATTATCTCCTGCTGCTCTTTATTCTAAAGATGACTAAATCCTTGACTTGACAGATAGGAATTGCAGCAACCAATGAAACTTTTAAAAACCATGTTCTTACTTCAAACATATGCTAGCCATTACTAAACAATCCTCTTCTGACAGCAAACAGAAGCCCTAAAATCCCTTACATCAAGAGGAACATCTTTTAACTAAACCCCACTGGCACTAAAACTTAAAATTCAGTTAGTCATTTCGCCTAAGACGGATACATTCAGTTCTGTTCAATAAATAGGGTGAACAGATAAATATGCATATGGGATGCTGACACAAAGACAAAGGAACCCAGGCTCCTGCAGGTGCGTCAGTTGTGATATAATGTGTTCAGCAATCCACTTCGGCCTGATTTATTTTGCACTGCATACAAACCCCATAGGAATTCTTAGAAACTAAGTGTGGCGGTTGGTTGCATCTCAGCCCTTAATCTGGACTTGGGTTCACATGACCAGACAAAAGATGATCTAAGGAGCACCCCGATAATCCAAAAGGACCAGGGAGAAATCTTACCAATAAAAGAAAATATTTATAGCTCATCTTTGAACTGCAGAGTCCATCATATTCTCTGAGCTTGGTGATTTACCAAGGGTTACCACCAAGTTCAGAGAGCACCACAGAAATCTCACCAGTTAGTCTCCCGGAAAAAGTAATATTTTTGTCAGCCCCTGTAGCGAAAAATTTGTGACAGCACCCATGCCATGCTCTCAAAATCCCCCCCCCCCCCCACACACACAAAGGTTATCCATCCTGTTCTCTTCACATGTTTAAGCTCTAGGCCAAATTGGATTTGTTTGAGGTCCGGATCAGCATTGTAGCTCTCCTATTCTGTGTGGGGGGAGACAGGACGGATGCCTCCAGCTGCACTTTGCCGGCCAAAACGGGGCACCAGGGGGGATGGGGGACGATGTGCATTTTGGTTCGTAAAGTGTTACAGGGAGCCGTCCAGGCCAAAAACGGGCTGCACGGAGCAGCCCCTCCCCTGCCCTATTTTGGCTGCTAGAGGCACCGCAGGCTGATCCTTTGCTATTTCTAGGTCAGCCCCACGGGCCATATTTAAGCACTCTACGGGCCAGATCCATCCCGCAGGCCTTGAGTTTAAAACCCCTGCTCTTGGCATTGCTCATTCATGGATATAATAATAGGCAGACAGATTGCCATCAATCCACATGATATTCAGCAGCTCTGATGGTAAGGAACAAATTATTGTTGACCCAAAACATCCACTTTGACAGGAAGCTTACAAGTGCTATGGTCGTTTCCCTATCTAGCTTTGACCTTTCTGCTTCCTCTTTTATATTTAACTAGTGGAGAATTCCAATACCAGAATTCTACCTCAGCACATTGATTAACCATTATTGGTAATCTTATGTATTACAGCTGTGCTTCTACCACATCTCACTATTAGACGTCTATAAGATCCGCTCCGTAACTCCTACAAAATGAAATCCTCATTCTCGGGGCATCAGTTATGATTGCTGGCAATGTAGAAATAGGTTCTGGATTTTTTTTTTTTTAATTTGATTTATATGCCGCCCTTCTCCGGAGACTCAGGGCGGCTTACAATGCGTTAAGCAATAGCCTTCATACTTTTGTATATTTATATTTATACAAAGTCAGCTTATTGCCCCCACAAACTAGGTCCTCAATTTACCCACCTTAGAAAGGATGGAAGGCTGAGTCGACCTTGAGCCTGGCTAGGATTGAACTCAGAGAAATTACAGGCAGCTGGTGTTAATTGCTGCCTTTAGTAGGAGGCATTAGCCCTCTACGCTACACAGGCTACACACGCTACACACGCTATTATTGGTTAGGTGTCGATGACATCCATTGGTTAGATGTGAATGTCTGTGGAGTTACCTGATGATGCTTTATTTCTGCCAGCAATGAAATAACCTTGCAAAAATTATATATATATATTCCTAGACTCTGTATTGACCCCTTATTTATGTATTTAAAAGTGTTGTATAGATGTCTATTTTATGTACTCTAACTAGAGTTGGTATTCACTTACCTTCGCTAAATGTTAGTGCATCCAAGCGGGTGGGTGGAGCCTCCCGCAGCCGCCACTACTTGTTTGCCTGAACCAGATAGAACCGGCTGAATACCACCACTGACTGACTCTAACACTGAATGCCTTGCAGATAGCAATAAAAAAAAAAAGCAAAAACTCCTGGGGCCCCCAAAACAACACATCTCCACACATCCACAGTCAACTTTATTGGGCTCCAGCCTTACTCTATCGCAGTGCTGGTAGGAAGATCTCCGGGCAAGACCACTCCAAAATTGAAAATTGTGCTCTGTCATATCCCAGAATGTAATCACCTTAATGAAGAAGACAATGAAGTCCTACAATGGAGTATGACCTTGGAAGACTGGTGGAAAGGGGGAGAGAGGCTGCCTAGAGAAGGATCAGATAAAAGAAGGAGGAGCCCACAAGTGAGGAATGGGCAGAAAAAAGAAGTTTAGGAAGGATCTGCCCTAATTTATCAGGCAGTTAAAAAAAGAGAGAGAATAGGAGAAATGTATACTTTCAGATTTGCAAGATTCTATCAACATGGCCTTACAATAACGTAGAATTAGCTCATCTTGGTGTGTTTCCTGCCTGGTCTAATTAGACGGCCACATACAAACATTTTGGCTGTCCATCTCTCCCCACCTCTCAATGAGAAAGGGCATCATTTTCCATATCTCCTATATTTCCATCCAGTATGGATGCTGGGGAGTATTCTGGAGCATTATATGCAGACGGTTATGGCTGCTGCTTCCATTTTGCATTCAGAAAAAGGCTTTTCTTTTTTCTAACAGTCTTGAGAAAGGCTAGATTTTATGGTTGTGGATGCTTTAACTCAGATTCCAGCGCTTAGCAGAATGCTGTGGTCATCAGAGTTCAACAAAAGAAAAGGGAACAAGAAAAGTACTTCCAAGAATTTTTTGGCTCAGGTCTATTAGTAGACAGTTCAGTTGCTCATTCCGCCTTGATCTCTCCAGACCTGAATCCCCAATTAGTTAATTCCAGCTCTCAAGTACATCTTCTTCATTTAAATTCAAAGTACATTGGTCTGACTTATTCCACCGTCTCTCTGATGAGCCTAGAGAGAGATGGGAGGAAAGGAGCAGAGCTACAGGTGAATTGCCTTTTTAGAGACCAATCGCTAACCTTTTGCAACTGTTATAAGAAATTCAAGCCATCGTCTCAAAGTATTAATCAAAAATCAGTTTTACCAGACAGGTTTTCTCTACAGCTGCAATATTCTGTAGATAAAGAGATAATCAAAATGCACATTTTTTTTCCAGAATGACATGGATTATTTCATGCATTTATAAAAAAAAAAACCTTAGAAAAAATATTTGGTTATTGCCTCTCCCTTTTTTTCCCTTTCCTGTAGCTCATAACTCAGCAGTTGTGAGCTACAGCAGTTCCAGCATCTCAGTATTTTTTTATTTCTTGAAAGAGCTGAGAAAATAGGTTGCTTCATATCAAGTTTATTTTGTTGAGTGATAAATTTTTAAGGAAATTTGCAAAGTTTATTAGCCCACATTTTTCTAATTATGGACCTCTCTTTATGCTGAATGTGCTGTCTTTGCCAACAATTTCACCAAATGCGCACTGTGCCCTATTATAAATTCAAACAACACTAAATTTCAAATACCTAAAGTTCAGTTGCATATTGGTCTGAAGATACAAGAACAGATAAATCTGTGTGCAAATTAAAACCCTACCTTTAATGCTCTACAGTGGAAGTGGATGTTTTAATCAGAGAATGTGTATTGAATTCTATATACAAGCAAAATACAAAAATTGTCTTTCACTTAATTCATAGAATATAAAAAATAGAATAACAGAGTTGGAAGGAAACTTGGAGGTCTTCTAGTCCAACCTCTTGCTCAAGCAGGAGACCCTATAACAGTGATGGGTAACCTTTTTGCCGTTGCGTGCCAAAAGCAGGGGGAGTACGGGGGAGTCACACATGCGCATGCCCATACCCATAATTCAATGCCCCCCACCCTGTATATGTATGTGACACCCCCCCATGCTCCCCACGCTTTTGACACGTGACAGCAAAAAGGTTACCGATGGGCCCTATAGGCTTGTTTTTTTGCCCTCCCCAGGCTCCAGAGGCTTTTTTGGAGCCTGGGGAGGGTGAAAACGGCCTTCCCCACCCCTCCGGAGGCCCTCTGGAGGCCAGAAATGGCCCATTTCCCGACTTCTGGTGGGATCGGAAGGCCCGAAAATCAGCTGGCCGGCACGTGCAGTGTGCTGGAGCTGAGCTAGGACAAAGCTCATGTTCCCACAGATATGACTCCATAGGTTCGCTATCCGCATGCCATAGGTTCGCTATCACAGCCCTATAGCATTTCAGATAAATGGTTGTCCAGTCTCTTTTTGAAAACCTCCAGTGATGGAGCACCCACAACCTTTGGAGGCAAGCTATTTCAATGGTTGATTGCTGTCACCTTTAGGAAATTCCTCCTTAGTTCTAGGTTGCTTCTCTCCTTGGTTAGTTTCCATTCATTGTATCCTGATATCCATCATACTATTAAATTACAGAGATTCAGTTCCCCACTTCTGGCCGTTCTTATTCAAGGGGGTCTGTGGGGTTTCTGACAGGTATTTTCCTCCTTGCTATTTATTTTTCATTTATTTTATTTTTATTTGATTTATATGCCGCCCTTCTCCGGAGACTCAGGGTGGCTTACAATGTGTTAAGCAATAGCCTTCATACTTTTGTATATTTTTATACAAAGTCAGCTTATTGCCCCCACAAACTGGGTCCTCAATTTACCTACCTTAGAAAAGATGGAAAAGATGGACTTGCAATAATTGCAGACAGCTGAATGTTAATAACAGGCTATTAGCCTGTTGAGCTATCTGAGGCTCTTTGGAAAACATTGGAAAACATTTTTATCTGCACTTGTTTTTTGTTTGTTTTTTTTAATTTGATTTATATGCCGCCCTTCTCCGGAGACTCAGGGTGGCTTACAACGCGTTAAGCAATAGCCTTCATACTTCTGTATATTTATACAAAGTCAGCTTATTGCCCCCACAAACTGGGTCCTCAATTTAGCCACCTTAGAAAGGATGGAAAGCTGAGTCGACCTTGAGCCTGGCTAGGATTGAACTCACAGAAATTGCAGGCAGCTGGATCTTAATTGCTGCCTTTAGTAGGAGGCATTAGCCCCCTACGCTACTCAGGCTCTCTGTTCCAGAAGAAGCTTAGGACTTCCTGTGTGCAAAATTCAGTCCCCATGGAGAATATGCAAATATTGTTCCAAAACCCAGACAATCAAGTAACCCAATATTCCGATTTTCTGAAATTTCATTTTGTCTCAGAATATCCTCTTCAAAATAAGCCCCCATTGGCATAAAGATTAGAGAATAATCAGCAGCTAATTATTTTGCGGCATGGAGGCTGAAATTGGGAGGGGATGGTTGTACATCTGACGACCAGATCCTCACATTGGCATGCCTTTGTGTAAATTCTGTATTCCACTAACAAGCCCAGGTTTGTACCTGGCATTCACGTATCATAAAATTAATGAGGGAATGTAACATTTATTAACCCAGCGAAGAAAATAAGACTCATAGTAGCATTGGCTGCTTGACCAACCTTGGCATTTTCCCAGCTTCCAATCTGGGATTTCTAATTACTTCTCCATGTTAGTTTCTGATCTATATCCACATAATGAGCCTGGTGGCGCAGCGGACTAAAGCGCTGTTAAAGTAGCACTTAGCTGCCAGCTGCTTGCAATTACTGCAAGTTCGAATCTCACCAGGCTCAAGGTTGACTCAGCCTTCCATCTTTTCGAGGTAAAGGTAAAATGAGGACCCGGATTGTGGGGGCAATAAGCTGACTTTGTATAAAAAAGAACACCGCTTACAGGGGGCCGAAAGCCCTACTAAGCAGGTATATACAAAAGTATGAAGGCTATTGCTTAATGTATTGTAAGCCGCCCTGAGTCTTCGGAGAAGGGCGGCATATAAATCGAACTAATAAACAAATAAATAACTTACATAAGTAAACATAGCTGGAAGATAGGAAATCAGGTGTAGAGTACATATTGCTACCTCCAGTTTTGTTCTTCCCCTTGCATCTTTTCTGCACTCTTTCTAGAGCCTCAACGTATTTTTGTATATCGTGGCAACCAAAGCCTATCCTGAAAATGAAAAACCAACACAGTCCTAGGCTGCATTAACAGAGGGATAGAATCAAGATCACAGGAATACCACTTTATAATGCCTTAGAACAGTGTTTCTCAACCTTGGTAGCTTGAAGATGGGTGGACATCAACTCCCAGAATCCCCCAGCCAGCAGCGCTGGCTGGGGGATTCTGGGAGTTGAAGTCCACCCATCTTCAAGCTTCCAAGGTTGAGAAACACTGCCTTAGAAGGACCACATTTGGAATACTGTATCCAGTTTTGGTTGCCATGATATAAAAAGTATGTTGAGACTCTAGAAAGAGTGCAGAGAAGAGCAACAAAAATGGTTAGGGGATTGGAGGCTAAAACATACAGAACAATTGCAAGATTCGGGTATGTTTAGTTTAATGAAAAGAAAGGCTAGGGATGGCATGATAGTAGTGTTTCAATATCTAAGGGGCTGCCATATAGAAGAGGGGTTGAGTCAAGCTGTTCTCCAAAGCACCTAGAATAGATAGAATTCTTTATTGGCCAAGTGTGATTGGACACACAAGGAATTTGTCTTTGGTGCATATGTTCTCAGTGTACATAAAAAGACAAGATACACTCATCAAAAATCACAAGGCACAACACCCATTGACAGTCATATGGTACAATAAGCAATCAAATCATACTCGGAAACCTGAAAACAAGACAAGAAGCCATAGATGGAAACTAATCAAGGAGAGAAGCAACCTAGGACTAAGGAGAAACCTCCTGACAGAACAATTAATCAGTGGAACAACTTCCCTCCAGAAGTCATGGGTGCCCCAACACTGGAGATTTTTAAGAAGAGACTGGAAACCATTTGTCTGAAATGGTATAGGGTTTCCTGCAGGAGTGGGTTCTAAATTTTTTTACTACTGGTTCTGTGGGCGTGGCTTATTTTGTGGGTGTGGCTTGGTGGTCATGTGACAATTCTTTAGGATTTAGCAGAGGTACTAGTCTACCAGGCTTTTAACTGCTTGCAGACCTGTACCGGTACTCATTTGTTTTTGGAGGCATTGGTCTACCCATTTGTTTTTGGAGGCACTGGTCTACCCATTTGTTTTTGGAGGCACCTGTCTACTGATTTGTTTTTGGAGGCACCAGTCTACTCATTTCTTTTTGGAGGCACCGGTCTACCCCTTTGTTTTTGGAGGCACCGGTCTACCCCTTTGTTTTTGGAGGCACCGGTCTACTCATTTGTTTTTGGAGGCATCGGTCTACTCATTTGTTTTTGGAGGCACCGGTCTACCACCACACTGCCTTTTAATACTGATCAGCTGTAGGGCGGCCCTTTGAAGCCCTGTGGCAAGAGTTTAAACAGTTTTTTTTTCCTTCTAGCCGATCAGCTGGGACTCGGGAGGCAGCAATAGATTGGGGGTGGGGCCAAATAAAAAGTAAGAATAAGGCGGGGAAGAGGGGGTAGGGGGGCAGGAGGGCCCAGCTCCTGAACAAAGAGAACCGGTTCGGTGACATCATATCGTCACCGCTACCAACTCAGCCAAACCGGGGGAAACCCACCACTGGTTTCCTGCTTTGGCAAGGGGATTGGACCTCCAAGGTCCCCTCCAACTCTGTTATTCTGATGCTTTTTTAAAAACCTTGGGATACTCATATCAGTCTGGAGACCCAGTTTCCACTGCTGAACTCTGCTCCAGTCAGCAAGGATAAAGTGATTTCGTGATATGTGGGCTCCTTTCTGAAGTTTTCCTTCAGTTCAGTTTTCGAGCTTTCATGTTCACCTGCTGATCCCTGTCTAGAGGGGGAGCCTTAATTAGCATCTTGGTTTCTCATCAGCAATGCCCAAATGGAGCCATCTGCCTTTTTGCCGAGCTCTTAGCTCTTTAAGGCACAATTGTATTAATTAATGAGTTCCATATGACTGACATAGCTTCCGTTCCCTTACCCACATCAACCTAGAGATTCACAGGTGCGAGTATTCTTCATGCCAGATAGCTATGCTCAAACCTTCTTTTACCATCCATTTTCTGTGCCAGATCTAAATGGATTTTGCATGACTAATTTGTTTGGGGACAGGCAAAGAGGGAGGATTCCTGTCACTTCTTCCACAGAAGTTTAATTAACTGCAAACAAAACAAAAACAAAGGAAAGAAAGTAACATAAAGGTTGGAGTTGAGTTTATTCTATTTGTGCTGTTGATGTATGCTAGCTGGCCCTGGTCCAACCAGCTGGGGCTGCTCCAGACAAAGATGCTTTCTCTTTAAAAAAGAAAGAAAAAAAGAAAGAAAAAGTCCATCCCAAAATAAATACTGCAGGTCTTTAGCAATTGTTGACGTTGTCAGTCTTTAACTTGCAGTTAAATGATCTTGGTTGATTTTTTTTTTTTAAAAAAAGTCAGGCACTATTGTAACTTATTAGATCTTTGATCAAAGACCACCAGAAAATCCATTTCTACTGGGATTGGGTATCTAGAAAACCGTATAGGAAAAGATGGTGGCAGATCATTTATTTATTTCTGCTGCAGTCTATGCGGCCACCAGCAGATGGGAATCTCTCCTACGATGGAAATTCCAGCCCCGGTTACCATTATTAACCAAAGACTGCCTGTGCCTTGCAATTAGAACATTTAAAACATGGCCAAAAGTAGCTACTACCCCAAAAAATCATCACAAGGCATTGAATGCTTGTTTTACGAAAGTGGCTTTGAATCCTTTCCTGAAGTGTGGGTAGAAGGCAGTTCTGGAGGCAGAATATTCCACGATGGCAACCACTGAGAAAGCTACCTTTTGGTCCATCTTCCTTTTCTTTTTTTAACCAAGCCTGGGTCTGGAGCAAAGTCTTCCTAAATGTCCTCGTAGGATTTTCAGGAGCAAACTAGGTATAACCTGGCACTATGTCATGCGCTTCTCTATAGACCGGTGATGGCAAACCTATGGCACGCATGCCCAAAGTGGCACATGGAGCCATGTCACCTGGCAGGTGTGGCATCGCCAGTTCCTCTTCCTAGTTTCTGACACGCATGCGCACGTGACAATCAGTTGGCCTTTGTGCATGCAGCAGTGCAGGAAATCAGAAGAGCTGGTCTTCCATTTTCCAGCGTGAGCATGCGCCCTGGCCAGCTGATCGGTGTGTGCGCGTGCACAGCATTAACTGGAAGGCTTGCTGGCCAGCGCACATGTGTGCACCGGAAACCAGAAGTACCCTATCTGGCATGCTCATGCCCCCTGGGCAGCTCCTCTTTCTGGTCACGGCCCTGACAAGCGCATACGCAAAGTGCTCCTTTTTTGGCACTTGGTGCCAAAAACATTCACCATCACTGATAATAGAATAGAATAGAATAGAATAGAATAGAATAGAATAGAATAGAATAGAATAGAATAGAATAGAATAGAATAGAATAGAATAGAATAGAATAGAATAGAATAGAACTGCATGCACTGCACTGCACTGCACTGCACTGTACTGCATTGCATTGCATTGCATTTTTTATTGGTCAAGTGTGATTAGACACACAAGGAATTTGTCTCGGTGCATGCGCTCTCAGTGTACATCAAAGAAAAGACACATTCATCAAGAATCATAAGGTACAACGCTTAATGATAGTCATAGGGTACAAATAAGCAACCAGGAAACAATATCAATATAAATTGTAAGGATACAAGCAACAAAATTACAGTCATACAGTCATAAGTGGGAGGAGATGGGTGGTGGGAATGATGAGAAGATTAATAGTAGTGCAGACTTAGTAAATAGTTTGACAGTGTTGAGGGGATTATTTGTTTAGCAGAGTGATAGCATTCGGGAAAAATAGGTTCTTGTGTCTAGTTGTTCTGGTGTGCAGCGCTCTATAGCATCGTTTTGAGGGTAGGAGTTGAAACAGTTTAGGTCCAGGATGCGAGGGGTCAAAATATTTTTACAGCCCTCTTTTTGACTCGTGCAGTATATTGTGGGGTGGGGGGTGGTACATCAGAAGAAGAGGAATATGTGTCATTTTCTTTGGCCACTGATCTTCACCGAAGGCTTCCCTTGGGTTAACGTGAGCAAGGTTGGGCTGAGTCAATCCTCAGGCAGATCATCAAAGAGTCTTCCTATACGTTGTTAATATATTGATGGCTACAAAATGAATTCTGCAACCTTGATCTTAGGTTAGGAAAGCGGGAGCAATTATGAACATCAAAAGGTTTTCAAAATGTCTAGATAGGTCTTTTTTATTATTAGATTGTACCACTTAAAAAAGCAAGCATGCACACCTACATATAACATCATCTTGATTCAATACACCTTCTGTTCTTTCTTTGAAGAAGCTGAAGTTGAGCCAAAGCAGTTACTACAGAAGTCTTTTTTTCCCCCCTATAAAGAGTGCAAAGTGTGCAGTATCTTCTGAAGAATTCTTTGAGTTTCTTTGTTTCCTTGGTTCCCCTGGCTTTTTCCTTTCTGCTTTTTAAACATTGGCTTTCAAAGGGATCCAGGAGCACAAAAAAATCTCCTGTTTGTGACAAGCTACTTAAAAGTGGCCCTTTAATATATGTGTCTTCCATTTGCTTTTAATACTGTTGAGTTTTTGTTACCGCAACCCCCTGTGTTTCAGCATTTAATTAAAAATCAAGCAAAGTAGAAACCTAATTTTTAGCAATAGGAAATCAGTGTAAATTTTCAGCGTTGCTTTTTCTTGGACTTTCCATGGAATTACCCAGTATGTTAAAACCTGGTAGAAATATAGACTTTTAGGGCATTTCAAAAAGAAAAAAAAAAAGGATTTCGGCCAGCTTTAGAATTAGCATCACGATCCTGTGGTACCTTGCTGAGCTGATGTATTTTAACTAATTATTTAACGAATCAAGGAGAGAAGCAAGCTAGAACTAAGGAGAAATTTCCTGGCAGCAAGAAGAATTAACCAGTGGAACCGGTTTGCCTTCAGAAGTTATGGTGCTCCATCACTCGAGGTTTTTAAAAAGAGACTGGACAGCCACTTGTCTGGAATGGTATAGGACCATGATGTCAAACCTATGGCACGTGTGCCACAGCTGGCACACGGAGCCATATCTGTGGGCACGCAAGCATTGCCCTAGCTCAGCTCCAGCATGCATGCGCATACCAGCCAGCTGATTTTTGGGGCCTTCCGGTCCCACCAGAAGTTGGGAAACGGGCCGTTTTTGGCCTCCAGAGGGCCTCTGGGAGAGTGGGGAAGGCCATTTTCTCCCTCCCCAGGCTCCAAAAAAGCCCCTAGAGCCTGGGGAGGGCAAAAAAAAATGGGCCTATTTTGCCCACTGGTAACTTTGAATTATGGGTGTGAGCCATAATTGGACACAAAAGTGTCCCCCCGCTTTTGGCACGCGATGGCAAAAGGGTTAGCCATCACTGGTATAGGGACTAGAAGACCTCCCAAGTTTCCTTCCAACTCTGTTTTGTTATTCTGTTATTTATTTGGGCATTGGCTGCAGCACAGTACAAGCATTCACAAAAGTTTTAGATTTAGATGGTGGTGTTGCATTGAGTTTTTCTCCCCCTAAATAGAATGTCTGATTCTTCTGATTTGTTTTTTCTTCCCCATGTTTGCCAACGTGCACTATTTTGTTCTCTGTCAACTACTGGTGTTTTGGGTTTGGCAAAGGGGTGGATCAGCTGCCACCCCATAGAGACTGCAGTGTAACCAGTTGGACAACAGCAACTCAATTACCAATGATATCACAATTATATAACTACCGTATTTTTCGGAGTATAAGATGCACCGGACTATAAGACACACCTATCTTTTTTGGTGAGGAAAAGAAGAAAAAGAAGAAAATTCCAGCAATTTTGACTCATTGCAGGAAACAGCAAACAGCCTGCTTTACTTTCATTTTCATTTTCAGCATAGCTTGGAATGCTTAATGGGCAAGGAAAAAAAATAATCTGCAGCAGCAATTCCTTGCAGCGAGCAGCCGAGCCCTGAGCAAAACAGCTGAAAGCAAATCAGCTGAGAGTCAGGAGGCCGATCCAATCAACTTGTGCTAATTAGGCTGTGCTGAAACTGAAAGGAGCTGTTTTTTTCTTGCTGCTTGCTTGCAAGGAGGTAACTGCTGCGAGGCAGAGGCCAAAGGGTAGGGGCCAGTGGGTGGGCGGGGTACATTCGGTGTATAAGACGCACCTAAATTTTCACCCCGTTTTAGGGGGGGAAATGTGTGTTTTATATTCCGAAAAATACGGTAGTTAACTGGAAGAGTGTAGTCTTCCATGTTGACTGCATGAAAACAGAGATGGATCCCTTTAAACTGTTTCTGTGGGTTTGAGAACCAATAGAAGTGTGGAGTCATCTCTTCACTGAGCTGAAATCCGATTTTACTGTCTGTCTGCAAGTGAAAGAAGTAACCAGTGACGGGTTGCTCCCGGTTCTGTCCGGTTCTTGAGAACTGGTAGTAAAAGCAGCGGGAGGCTCCGCTCACCTGCCCTGACATATGTGGTGATCAGCGCATGCACAGAAGCTTTTGTGCATTGCAGTAGTGTACATGCTCCCGTTGCAAACCGGTAGTAAAGTAAGTAGAACCCACCTCTGGAAGTAACTAATTCTCCCAGTCATTAACAGGTAGGGCTGTCTTTTACTATTTTATCAAACTCTTCCTTTCTCTCCTTCAGTTGATAGTTCTCCATGGAGAACATCTTCCGCGTTTTTTTTTTCTACCAGTTCAGATTTCCTTCGAAGGAAGAGAATTTACTTTTGGAACTTCAGTGAACTTCTCACGGGTGGAGTAGAGTACTCCTGAGCTTATTTAATTATCAGATGCTTCAGTTAAATCCTAAGAGAAAATATGGGAACTCCTTCTGTGGAGGTTTTGCATAAAAGAGAGGAAACAGAATATTTGTATTCTAGTTGATTCAGTTTCTGATCCTGGTATAGTATAAAAAAAGCACATTGATTGCTTTTATGGATGTCCTGAATGTGATTGGGACCAGGCTATATTACTTCTTCTGGTCCTAATAGATCTTTCAGTAGGCTTTTTTTTTTAACACCAACCATGATATTTCACTAGGAAGGCTCCAAGGACTGGCAGTGAGAGGCTTTGTTTTCTCCTTCCCAGGGGGACAATTCCACTCCCTGATGCAAGGAGAAAGCAATAGTGTTTTAGGACAGGGGTCTCCAATCTTGGCAACTTTACGACTTGTGGACTTCAATTCCCAGAATTCCTCAGCCAGCACTGGCTGAGGAATTCTGAGAGTTGAAGTCCACAAGTCATAAAGTTGCCAAGGTTGGAGACCCCTGTTTTAGGATATTGTTCTGACTTAGGCTTCACAAAAGCACGCAGCAGACTCCTTGTCCCGACAAAACCCCTTTTTATTAAGCTAATGTGAATTCCTCTCATTTACATCCAGCAAAGTGCCAGCAAACAGTCTTTAGGAGTGAATTTACAACAACAGACCTTATCAGAGCTGCCAGGCTAATATCTTCCAAACTCAATGCTGTACAAGAAAAGACTTAGCAAGGAGTCTCTGAGAGTCACGAACGGATCTTCACACTACTGAAATGAACTAATTGTCTCCTGCAAACTCCACTCCCCTTTTGCTCCTCTTTATTCCCTATGGGAGGGGCCAATCACCGTCCACCTGTGCCTTTACTCCCGAGTCGGCCCTTAAACTGTTCCCTTCTCCTGGCAGCTCTGCACATGCGCACATGAGGAACAGGGTCCAGCTGTTCTTCAGTTCCACTTATCTCCAACTCCGAAGGTAGCTGATAACTGTCAGATGGCCCTGGGCCTCTCTCTGCCTCTGAAGCAGAGCGCTTCCCCAGACTCCAGGACTGGTCCATGTTCCTCCCCAATCTCCTCACTTTCTGAGGCTACTGCCAGCTCTGCTGGCTGCTGGTGGGCCACAACAGATATGAAGCTCAAGGAGACATTATGTGCTGGTGAATGATCAGCTGTTATTAATATGTGGATGATCCCTCAGCTACTTACATCAGTCCTAGGACATACAAATATGGCGGAGGTCTTTTCTTGATACCTGAAGACTTACAGGGTCAGCCTCCACGAGATGGACCAGACCGGAAATCAATCCTCCAAGAAAGTTAAATACTTTTATTAATACTATTAATAAAAGTAGTTTTAACTAACTTTAGTTTCTATTATACTATTATAACAGAATCTTGTAAATCTGATTGTATTAATACCCCTTACGCTTTCTTATAGATAAGTCAATTGGGGAGCCTTTTTGTCGTTGTTATTGTTATCCCTCTGTTCTACACTTTAGATATACTTTGGCCCCTTTTGCCTTGGCAACATCAATGTCAGCTTCCTTACTCTCTACAGTTAGAATGTGGTGTAGTACTCAACAGTGGTGGGATTCAAATAAATTAACAACTGGCTCTCTGCCCTTATGACGGGCTGGGTGGGCATGGCCATGGTGGGCATGGCCAGGGGGGATGAAAGGCAGCACTCGGCCTCCTGCACCTCCCTGGGAGCAAAAATGGCTGTGATGAGGGCACCTCCCTCACCCTGCACCCCATTTTGGGCCTAGTAGGCCTGCCTGCAGCCTCCTGGGAGCAAAAACGGGCTGTGGAGAGCTTGTTTACCACCTTCTCAGGCTCCGGAGGCTCCCTGGAGGCTGCAAATAGGCCCATTTTCACCCTCCATTAGCCCGTTTTCCACCTACCTGCTCTACCCCCACTGCACTTACCTGGGATCCAAAACAGGCCACATGGGGACTCCTGGGAGGGACAGGGCAGGGTGGGGCAGGGACAGACGGTAACCAGAACTACCAGTTTGCCCAACCAGATGTAAAATTAACATCCGGTTTGCCTGAACCTGTCCAAACCAGCTAAATCCCACCTCTGGTACACATACATATATGTATGCACATGATTTATTGGAGTGGAGGAAAAGTCCATTTTTAATCAGTTTTTGTTTCAGTTTTCAAACAAGTTGGGGATAACAGGCACTGCACGGATGGGGATTGGTTCTTCTTTTTCCTCTGTTCTCCCTTGCTGAAGGAGAGGGAGATCCTCTTAAATTGATGGTTATCATCCTTTCAGATACATGGTAAGTAAGTCCAAAACTGAGAAGATATAGTTCATTACACCTCATTCATTACGGAAGGTTTTATTGTATTTCCATGAGCCTCTTGGAAGAAAATAGCTATCTGAAAAGCAAGATCAACATTCAGGAAGAACAGGCATCAGTAAATTTGCTCATGTTGCTTTCACCTGTTTTGTGTCTTCTTCTCACCTAGTAATATTGAAATGGTTTGCCCCTTCCTATTGCAGCACCCAATCTTCCCAAGGCTCAGGTTAAGACAGCATCCCTTGGACTAGCTGGAAAAGCACGATCACCTCTGCTTCCTGTTTCGGTACCGACAGCTCCAGAAGCCACAGAAGAAGGTCACAAACCAACAGAAGATCCTGCTAATGTAAGAATATATCTAGGCATGTAATCTCAATAAGATGGCTTGGGGGATTTTACTGCATCTCCCTTTAGTCGATTTGAGATGCATTCTTGTGAAAAAAAATGCAGTACTCAAAATCAGATATTATTGCAAACCCTACCACCTCACTCATTCATTTTACTACTTCCTGTCTTTTTTTCCATTTCAAGTGGGGCCCTTAGCTGGTTTAAAATATGAACTTATCCGATAAATTGAAGAATGTTTTAAGTCTCATCTTTCATTCAAGCAGAGGTGGGATTCAGCCGGTTCTGTCCAGTTCAGGCGAACCGGTAGTGGCGACTGTAGGAGGCTACGCCCACCCACTTGGATGTAATGCACGACCGAACTGGTAGGGAAGGTAATTGAATCCCACCTCTGCATTCAAGATCTTAAGGTGGTATTCACAACACTCGGTTCTCTTGGTTTTTCCTTAGAGCACGTCTATAAGATAGGTTGGGCTGAGACACTGACTGATCCAACATCCCCACAAACAACATTTCATAGATAAGGGGGCACTTAAACTTGGGTTCTCACAGTCCAACACTTAAACCATTCCACCACATTGGATCTTGGAAAAACTTCACTGATTTTGCCTCAATGCCTCCAAAGCTTCCTAAATCTCCCTGGACTCTTAAGTTGTTAGCACTGTAGTCCAATAGAGGTGGCATCCAGAGCAATTGGATTTCAACTCCCAACTTTCCGCAATAAAAGCTTGGCTTAGAATTACTGAAGCTTGCACATTTGAATGATGCTCGGGTTAGAGAAGCATTTTAGTCTGAGCTATAATTCATATCCAGGTATCAAAATTTATATGTATGTATGTATGTACGTACGTAAGTACGTACGTACGTATGTATGTATGTATGTATGTATGTATTTTTCTTTAGCCAGGTTTTTCCTAAAGAAAAATACCTGGCTGAAGAAAAATACACATAAATCCTATGAAAAAGTAAGAATATATATATATATATATATATATATATATATATATATATATATATATATATATATATATATTCTTACTTTTCGTAGGTTTAATGTGTGTTTTTCCTTTAAGCCAGGTTTTTCCTACGTAACCAAGATTTTTCTGGAACCACAATTGAGTGAAATCACATTTACTACTTTCTGGGTTCCCTTCTCTATCTTTTCATTCTGGCAGCCAGCAAACCTCTCTGTGTGTGTGTGTGTGTATGTATGTATAGATATATAGATATAGATATATAGATATAGATATAGATATAGATATAGATATAGATATAGATATAGATATAGATATAGATATAGATATAAATTTTCAGATATATACAGTGTAAATAAGGAATGGAATGGAATGGAATGGAATGGAATGGAATGGAATGGAATGGAATAGAATAGAATAGAATAGAATAGAATAGAATAGAATAGAATAGAATAGAATAGAATAGAATAGAATAGAACACAGTGGTGCAGTGGTTAGAGTGCAGTACTGCAGACTACTTCTGCTGACTGCCGGCTATCTGCAATTTGGCAGATCAAATCTCACCAGGCTCAAGGTTGACTCAGCCTTCCATCCTTCTGAGGTCAGTAAAATGAGGACCCAAATTGTAGAGGGCAAAATGCTGACTCTGTAAACTGCATAGAGAGGGCTGTAAAAGCATTGTGAAGCGGTATATATGTCTAAGTGCTACTGCTATTGCTATTGGTATCCCAGGTTATCCCTTTGTAAAATATTACTGATCATATTTGTAATTACTGACCACTTTGTAATCTGCAGTCAGCTTAATCTCTGAGGGTTCATATTTAACAAATGCATGATGCATCTTTTGATTTCCCACCTCCTTCAAGCCAAACTCATAAAGTGAAGCAGGCATGAGGATGTTCAGTGTATGATGATATCAGGTCACTGTTTCATCCTGCTTCACAACATATTATTGTAGAGGAAGGAGTAGAATGAGGTTCAGGAAGAGATTACATCATCCAATATCTAAGAAATAATCTCCAGGAGAAAATCTACAGCATCCTTGTAGTCACTAAAAGTCAATATTGACTTAACTTCAGAAAAGCAATCAAAATAAATCTTACTTAGCCCCTTCCAGGTGGATGAAGCCCATCTCCAGAATTCTCAGAAATTCTGAGGTATGGAATTTGCACATCTGAAAGGTTCTGTGGATTGGGGAACATTGATTTAAGTAGTTTTCACATTCTATATTTACAGCCTACATTCCAAAAAACTAGCCCCAGAATTCCTTGTGTAGACAATGGCTATCCTTGAAATGTAGGTGCTGCTTATACAACGGTTGTGCTGTCAATTTCAAAGGCCTATGGAGACCATTGTGAAATAAAGTCTTAGCAACAGCAAAGTTCCTCCCCCTTGTGAAAATACTGTTCCTTTGAATTCTTAAAAAAAGTACGTTGTAGAGCGGGACTTTGAAGGTTGATCTTTAAATGAAAGCTGAAGGAACTAAAGATTGTACAGTAATTAAAATAGAAGAACACTTAAATTTGTCTTACTAGTGCAGAATGAAGCAAAATATTTTAACATGGGTGTTTTGAAGGCCCTTTGTGAACAATGGAGGCAGAAGTTAATATTAAGAGTGTCTTCCATTCTAGATAGACTGTGTTACAAAGATGTTGTGGAAGAAGAACAGGTTTTAGCTGAGAAAACTGAGACTAATTTGAAAGTGGATTAACAAATGACAGACCACAAAAATGACATGGGAAAAGATGCTACATTGGATAAACAAATGAAACTGGCTGATGTCTTTAAAGGGATATATATATATATATATATATATATATATATATATATATATATATATATATATGTAATAAATCAAAACAGTAACCTGAATAACTTTCCTGTATTGGATGTACAAAGGAAACTAGTCAAGATTTTGAAGGCTTTTGTGAAAAGGGAGAAAAAAATGAAAAGGAACCAAGCTTTAGGACGCTATATAATGGGGTTACAGATCAAGATTATTGAAAATAAAAGGAAGGAATATAAAGTGGTTTATTTGATCAAGTGTAAAACAGACATGTTATCTCTTGTAATCCTTAATGGACTAAATGATACTTTAAGGATTTGCCTATAGAAAACATTATGAAATATGGAAAGAAGTCATAAACTGTAAGCTAAGACAAGGTGATAATTTAATAATATAGTTTGTAGTTGTTGTGAAGTCATTTTTTATATATTTGCTTTGTTTTCATTACTATATTTTTATTTTTTCCCTTTACTATTTTTCAATTTTTCTTTTCTGCCCTATTTTTTCTTTTTATTCCTTTATTTTTTTTAGTTTGTATTAGTTTTTAATCTTTTAAATTGTAAAGTTAAATTATTATATAAAAAACATTTTCCTGCTCAAAGTCACATAAAGTAAGTTCTGGATTTTGTTTTGTTTTTAATTATAGCCTTCAGCTTCTTCTAATTGGCAAACTGTATGTAGAAATTGTCTATAATCATATTTAAACTTCCAATTAAAAGCTATTTTTAAAAGTTGGAAAAGAAGACAGAAGTCTGTCCAGATTAGATTGGTGAGTCTTAGCATTTGCTATAATCCTTTATCTGATGAAGCTGCACTCAAGCAGCATAAGAGAAAACAAATCTTTTTCTGCTTTTTCTAAGTTAAAGTTAATGGCTCTATTTGGAACCAGCAATGCTGAAATATATATGTCTAAGATGTTCCTTTGTACAAATGAGAAGCACAAATTAGAAACAGAAAAGAGTTGGATGCCAAACACTTCCAGATTTTCTCTGGCTCTTGCCAGATTGCTTGCTTTTTATATTAATATCAATATTGAATTTATTGACCGCCCATTTTACCACAAGGTAATTCTGGGCAGTTTACAATGATAAAAAGATAAAATATTACAAAACCTATATACAATAAAAATATGATATCTAAGTCTTTACAGTTTTGATAAGTATGTGTAGAATATGTCTGCAGGTCAGCATTTTAATTGTTAAGTATGATAGGCTGCTGAGAAAAAAATGATAAAGTATGAGTGATAGAAAGGAACAGTAATCAAGTAAATGGTAAATAGGACCAACCTTTCTCTTCCTTCCTTCCTTCCTTCCTTCCTTCCTTCCTTCCTTCCTTCCTTCCTTCCTCCCTTTCTCCCTTTCCTTCCTTCCTTCCTTCCTTCCTTCCTTCCTTCCTTCCTTCCTTCCTTCCTTCCTTCCTTCCTTCCTTCCTTCTTTCTTTCTTTCTTTCTTTCTTTCTTTTTCTTTTCTTTTCTTTTCTTTTCTTTTCTTTTCTTTTCTTTTCTTTCTAGAAATCAATTCCTCACCAAAGGATGCTCATCGTTAGTGAGCTATTTTTGAGTTGACCTAACGAAACTTTGCCTATTACACTGACCATATCAATGTACAGTAGGAACCCCAAACTCCAAAGAGGCGCTTTGATTCAACAAAGCTTTGACCGAAGAACCACCCGGGAAGCAAATTGTCTTCATATCAAAGCGACAGTGCAGATCAAAGCATTAGAACGGAGTGGCCGTGGAGCTCTGATACAGATAAGAGAGGGAGCTTTTAAGCATGAATGTCCATGAGGAAAAATACCCTTTGCTCCATAGCAGAAAGGCTAGCTGAACGGAAATGGATCGCATCAACGTATTAGTTAGAAGCACAATGAAATGACTCGGTTGAAGCCTGCTCTGATTGGGATCATTTTGTCTACTCAAATTGATGTGTCAATCAAACTGCAGCTAATTAAACACCCCCTACAGCCCAGCATGCAGAGTGTTTCTTTTAGGCTGTTTTAATGTCTGAAATTGGTTTCAATAAGTAAAACTATAGCTGGCTGAGGAATTCTGGGAGTTGAAGTCCACACGCCTTAAAGTTGCCATGGTTGAGAAACACTGGGCAAAGCAATTATTGTACAGTCCAATTCTGCACAGTCTGATTTATGTACGGACTCCACTCATTTCATTCAGCATTCCTCCAAATAAATGTGAAGAGAAATGCATCCTTTTGTGTTAATTTTGGAGTATTACAACTTGAGATTCCAGGACAACAGAGATCACTTCCCAATACTTTAAGTGTAACTGACATTCCGCCCCAAAAATTTAGGTCATAATTTTGTGATAGAAAGGAAAAAGTTGAATGACTGAAGCATGATAGCAATAGGAGTAGCACTTAGACTTATATACCACTTTACAGTGCTTTACAGCCCTCTCTAAGCGTTTACACAGACAGCCTATTGCCCCCAATAATTTGGGTCCCCGTTTTACCCACCTCAGAAGGATGGAAGGCTGAGTCAACCTTGAGCCTGGTGAGATTTGACTTGCCAAATTGCAGGCAGCCGGCAGGCAGCAGAAGTAGCCTGCAGTACTGCACTCTAACCACTGTGCCACCGCAGCTCACAATCATATTAATGTATGATTTTGAGTGCTTTATGATAAATGAAATAAAAAATAAAGGTTTTGCTTTGCTGGTCCCAATATTCTTTAGGGTGCAATCCCTGATACAGATAACCCATAAATAATAAATCTTCTTATGATAGCAGCCTTCCCAAAGAAATATGGAGTGATTGACAGGACCTTTGCTGGTCCTGTCACATTATTGGCTTTCAAAATGTTTTAAGGAAGAAGCCCCTCCCTGCATCCTGCCAGTTTTGTCAATCTCTGGTGCCTCCCTTCTTGCAGATGTTTCTTCCTCCATCCCCAATTTGAACAAACATCCCAAACAAAAGTAGTTGAGTTGCATTTGTTACTCACTCTAATGCTGTGGGGTAGAATGGACCACACCGGGCTTATCTTAGTGAAATAATCTAGCATCTTGCTTTCTCCACAGGTATATGAACAGGATGACCTTAGTGAACAAATGGCAAGTTTGGAAGGGCTAATGAAGCAACTTAATGCCATCACAGGCTCAGCTTTCTAAAAGGAGTTGCCAAGGAACATTTCAGCATACCAGCCTTTCACAAAGACCACAACCCAAAGTCACATCTCCATGAAGGCCACCAGTACGTCACTGAACCCCATTTGAAGGAGGATCTCACCGCTGCCGCCGCCGCCACTCCCCAGACGACATTGTGTGTGCTTATCAGTCAAGCAGAAGTCAGAAATAGCGATGGAAAAACAATCCTCTGAAGCAAGAACCCACTGCACAAAAGCTGAGTGCCTCCAAGTAGCCAGTTCTGTCCCACTGGCCTTTGCAGCATGCAGGGAAGAGTCATGCTAATGGTCTGCTCCACACATTACCTTCTTCTGATAGTTGTTAATTACCAACACTGATCTCCCTCCCAGTGGGAGACACCACCATTTTCATCTCAAATCAAATTCAAAGTGGATCTCAGTCTACTTCCTCGAGTGAAACCCTGAGCAAAGGAAGCGTAATACGTTTCTAAGGGACTGGCAAAATTTGGTAATTTGTACATGGAGTTCAAGAGGTTATCCTCTGCTAACAATGAATCTCATTTACACGCTAAGCCTGCAACTTTAGTGGACGTATTATAACTTTGTGCTTGTCCATCTCTGTGACTTACTAGCTGTTCCCTCTACCAGTTCTTCCCTTTTGCTAAACTTAGGTTTCCTAAAGAGTCAAAAGAACTTGTTGCAGTCAAAAAAAAAATGTAGAGTTGAAGTCTGAATATTTATTCAGGACACCAATTAATACAGTACCAATGAAGTGGGCAAATGATTTTTCATGTCAATTTCTAGCACCAATAACAGGTTGTAGGAGCAGCCAGGCTGGAATATCGTGGTTTAGAAATATGGCTAACTGTCTCACAAGCCCACCATTGTTCCCCATAATAAAGTTAAACTACAAGAAAAGGAACTATAGGAAAAGGAACAGCTGTAGAGAGAATAGATAGGTGTATCAAAAAGACTAATACTGCAGAATTATAGAAGAAAGGGATTAGATGAGATGAGCGAGGGGAAACTGGATTATCATCCCTACATGCTCTTAGAGCTGAGCAAAACATTTTGACTGTGAAAATAGGCAAATGGGCCAGTATTGATTCAAAATTCTGTCCATTCTAGGATTGTTTCAATGTCACATCCCCATTTCACGTTCAAGACATTTGTCTAACACTCAGAACGGATATTTTGAGCTTGAAGCTGTTCAGGAATGGCTGAGACCTCTGGTTCAAAATTGAAACAGCCCCAAACACAAAACAGTGCTTTGAAGTCCAAGCATTTTGAATTCAAAGCATTTTCCCATGCCACCCTTTACTGATGATGCTGACGAAAGCAAACCTGGAGGTGCAATTTTCTGCATATTTAGAGGGAACCAGGGTTCTAAGTATGCTAATTCTGCTCATACCCGTTCAGTTAATAGGTTGATTACTCAACCTATTTGTGTAGGTTGTTTCAAAGCCATATAGATCCTTCCTTTTGCAAAACAGAAATCTGTGAGAAGTTTCCCAGTCATTCAATTTCCCAGCCGCAGCTCTACAGCCAGAATAATATGTGAAACAGGCCTTGTTCTGCTACAAAAGTCGATAGGGATGTGGGTGCACATCCATCAGGGAAGTGCATTGTGATATGTGTTGAAGGCCACCTGAATTCATCTGTAATATATACCTCCTCTTGTTTGGACTTGGGGTCGTCTCCCTACATCACAGCAACTAGGCCATCACGTAGCATCGTAGGGTTAGAAATAATATTCCTAACAGCACAAAACACGAAGACAAAGGCCTTCTAATGCTTTTTTTTTTAAAAAAAACAACCAAGGAAATTATTACAGTTTTCAGCAACTCACTTTGCAGAAATTGAAGATGGGAAGAAGTCATCCACTTAGCAAGCATTTACAAAGCTTCCCATCGTTACTCAGTGGGTAAAGTGCAGAACAGAGTTTAACGTGCAGCAGTAGCAAACATACCAGTTCATTTTGAAACTAACTAGCAGTCAGTTTGCTTATAAGCAAAACAAACAAACAAACAAACCCAGGGGCCTATATTAAAGATATGTTGGGGTTTCCTCAACCACCAACAGAAACAGCACTGGGTTTTTGTGCATTATTTTTGATGCTCCAAGATTACTCAGTTCCATAAAACCACATTCAGCCATCAGGGAAGACAACTTATGGTCAATACTGAGTGTTGCCACTGTCGTTCAAATTTTAGGTGCAGGTAATGAGCTGCGAAGAAGAAGAAAAAAAATCAATGGCCAGGTTGCATAGCTTGTTCAGCCCACAAATGAATTCCTGGAATGGAGTGATTCAGCTAGCATTGTGTCTCAAGGCGTGACATTTTGCCAGCACTGTTGGGATGTTACATCCAGCACAAATGTTTACAAACCAACTATAAATCCTTCTGTAAGAGCTGTCATATTGGCATAAAGGTAAAATGCCCTCCTTACATCCATTTACTGGATTATGATCACAGCTAATGACTTCTAAAGTGTTACCTTCCGCTCCCATTTCAAATATCCTTTTATTGTTATTTTATTTTCTTCTTCAGTGTTTGTTCACTGATAATCTATAACCAGTGACGCAAACAAAGTGGCATGCACGTTCCCAATTTGCTGAACTTCCTACATTTGTTCAGAGTTTATTCTTGTTTTCACAGGCAAATCCCCGAAAAAGGGAGCTGAATTTGCATATTTATCAGTGATGAGGTTGCAAAAGCCCAATGAGAAAGTGTCGGCTGAGTTACCGTTCTCCACACTGCTTTTGATTTCAAGCCTGAGTAGGTCATAATTTAAAAGAGCATGGAAAGGAGAGGGGATCTTTACATCCTAATAGCTCTTTTTATTAGGAAGGTAATTATATGTAAATTTCTGAATAAAATGTTTGGAATAAAAAGGCAGAGGATCACAAGTCAAAACCCAGCACACTTTAAAAAAAAACAAATAAAAAACCAAATACCTTGCCATTCTGCATTCTAAAAAGCCTCAGAATTTGAGGAAAGGAGCATTGGAAATATTAGTGTAAAAGATTACACCCCCTCCTAATATGGTTGTTTACAGATTAACAGAGTTGGATGGGACCTTGTAGGTCATCTAGTCCAACCCCCTGCTCAAGCAGGAGACCCTACACCATTTCTGATAGATGGCAGTCCAGTCTCTTCTTGAAAGCCGCCAGTGATGAAGCTCCCACAAGTTCCGAAGGCAACTTCTGTTCCATTGGTTGATGTTCTCACTGTTAGAAAATTCCTCCTCATTTCTAGGTTAAATCTCTCCTTGGTCAGTTTCCATCCATGATTCCTTGTCTGGGTGCCTTGGAAAATAGCTTGAGCCCTTCCTCTCTGTGGCAGCCCCTCAAATATTGGAAGACTGCCATCATGTCTCCCCTGATCCTTCTCTTCACTAGACTAGCCATGCTCAGTTCCTGCAACCGTACTTCATATGTTTTAGTTTCCAGTGACAGTCCCCTAATTATCCTGGTTGCTCTTCTCTGACTTTTTCTAGAGTCTCAACATCTTTTTTTATAGTGTGGTGACCAAAACTGGATTTAGTATTCTAGGTGTGGTCTTACTAAGGCTTTATAGAATGGTATTACTCAGTGGTTTACTCAGTTAGCCAGGGATTTTAATGCATCCTGCATTACATTAATTTAGTATAAGGTGTTGAGCTTTCAATGTTCTGTCCAACTGGCGAGGACACCAGTCCTCGCCAGTTGGAAAGAACCAGTCCAACTGGTTCTATCTGCAACCAGTTGGACTGGTGCTGCACAGCTCTGGGTCCTGCTTCAAGGAGAGGCAGAATGACAAGTCTTCTTCCCCAGTTAGCAGGATATCAGAAAAATGGGGAGGAAATCATCTCTCTTGAATTTTGGTTAATGAAGCCAGATTCTGATTTTGCAGGGAAATAGCCAACAGCTAGAGAATTTATAAGAATGGCAACTTCATCAATGTACCTATAGCAATCCGAAGATTCAAATCTTATGTTTTTCTTTTCCAGACGTCCCAGAGTGCTGAGAGCACTTCATTCTGCACTGAAGAAGGTGGTTGATATCTCTGTGTTGTTATTTTAATCAGTCCCCAAATCCATTTCAATCTTTGGTATCTGCATCTGACTTTGATCCTTGACTTCATCCACTCCTATCTTCAGCATTGGCTTGGACCTTTCTATCTTTTGTTACGGGATAGATTTAGAAGTATTGTGTTCTTTCTGTAAGAGGACAGTTTCTTCCTGCATTTTCAAAACTTTGCACAGAAGCTCTCATCTAAGGCTCTGTCTTGGGATAGTCAGTAGCAGTGAATGTGTGTTTTGAGGACTCAACAAGTGCCTTCCCATCGAGTTGTCTTCTGACCTTTATGTCACCTGAAGTCTACAAGTGGTATCTTCTTTTCTATTTAAAAGCCTTATATTCTCAGATCGTCTTCTGTCGCCAGAATTAACAATGACAAAAGGCTATTCACACAGGAGATATCAAAAGACTTCCTGTCTATCTTTAACTTTCAGATATAAAGGGCTCCTAATGGGCTTCCTCTGGAATTTGGAGGTGAGCAGAGAATAATTCAAAAAGCAATTCAGTATTTCAGATATTCATGAAACAGTAGTAAAGCAGAACAAGTGCAACTTCCAACTATGAAACTCAAGACATCTCTATAGCAATCCCAAGTGAATCTTGTTCATTTATCTCAGTCTGGACATCCCATGCAGCTCATTGCTCAATGGGAAGGGCGGTTGATATATATGCATTGTCATTTTAAATACATCACAGACTCTATTTCACTCTGGTTTCAAGTAATCCATATCTTTTATCCTTGACCCCCACTCCTACCCACCTCCCCAACCAATGTAGACTTGTTTTTTTTTTAAAAAAAGAGAGACTTTGAAAATGCACATAACTCCAAATACATGCACGATATCTGACCACCAAAAGCATTTTTACACTTTACATTTTATAGTAATGTTCATTTCCTTGTAAAAGGAAGACACAAAATCTATGAGCTGACATTCCACAATGGTTAGAATGCGGTACTGCAGGCTAACTCACTGCTCACTCCAGGAGTTCGATTCTGGGTGGTTCAAGGTTGACTCAGTCTTCCATCCTTCCAAGATCAGTAAAATGAGGACCCAGATTGTTGGGGGCAATATGCTGACTCTGTAAACTACTTAGAGGGGGCTGTAAAGCACTGTGAAGTGGTATATAAGTCTAACTGCTATTGCCATGAAGGGTCTAATCCTTGCCATTGTCAGATTAGAGTGTCCAATGAATTTTATGCTGTACTACAGTGCAAATATATATGTTAATTACTTATTGTTTGAAAAAAAATACCTGTGTTATAAACCTATCCTGTCTTTTTCAATTACATGGAATCATTTGGTTCACTTTCCAGCTTCCCATATTAGATCTTACATTTGAACTCTCTATAGTACTCAGATTTTCATTAAATATATTACAGGCATTCTTTGTTTCAGGAACCTATCAGTACTTCTGCCTATTGACTTCTGTCTTCTTGATCACTCTGTGTTCTTGTTGAGGATACAACATTATACTACACAAAAAGATCCACATTTCACCTTTGATCATGATCAATGAGCTCAGCTTATACATCAATTTGGACAAAAATCCTGTTAATTGGGTTCATTTAGAGAGTACGCTTTCTTCTTTCAGGATTTTGTGTCTATGGTAACTGTTCTTGCATGCTAATTTTGTTTGCCTATGATACAAAAGTCTGCACTCAGATTCTTAATGCTGTCTAAATATAGCATCCTGGTATATAGACAGAAACCAACACCAAAAAAGAAACTTTCTTTTCCAGACAAGCAGATTATGGATTTTTGGATTTAATTGAATGACTTTCTTTGTGGATAGACTCCCTTCTTCTTCTTCTTCTTCTTCTTCTTCTTCTTCTTCTTCTTCTTCTTCTTCTTCTTCTTCTTCTTCTTCTTCTTCTTCTTCTTCTTCTTCTTCTTCTTCTTCTTCTTCTTCTTCTCCTCCTCCTCCTCCTCCTCCTCCTCCTCCTCCTCCTCCTCCTCCTCCTCCTCCTCCTCCTCCTCCTCCTCCTCTTCCTCCTCCTCCTCCTCTAGATCAAACTTTAAACTGCCAGAACTGCCACATTCTTGACTTTGTTGTTGACCAAAAATAAGTAATTATCAATGTTTCTGGTAGTGTCCAACATACCAGCAGAGCCTCTTCTTAGATTGTGGGTCAATACTTCAAACCACAATCCTGGGCAACTGCAAACTTGTTTGACAGCTAATCCTTCTCACACTAGATGAAACCTGGGAAATAGATTCTCTGCATCTCCGTTATACTTTGATTTCTTTGAAAAAAATAATTGATTTAAGGTAACTACATATTCGCTATACCTTGATGATCATATCAGCTTTAATTCAGAAAACTTCACCTATTCTAAAACAATAGGCTTACTTCTCCAACAGGGTCAGAACTATTTTGTTTGCCATCAGATTAAGGTGTTGCATCCCTATTCACTCTTCTCTCAGTCTCTACATGTGGAGTTGTCTTGGTCTCCCTTCTGATGAATGTAACTTATTATTGAGCTTGAGTTCCATTCACTAGGCTAAAAAGAGTGTCTTAGGTGGCCAGCTGGTCTTCTTGTTCATCTTGGAAGATCTTAGGATCCTGAAGAAAACTGATTGCTTTATATAAACAATTCCTTCAGACCATCTCCTGCACTTTCTCTCCATATCTCATCACATAGTTTGAGAAGGTATTGTTTAATTATGTACTGGTTCTAGGATACATGTTTTCTGTTCTCCTGCTGCTGATTTTTTTGTAGTCTTACAAAACTCTTGACCACGATATTTGCAATGTTCTTTTTCTGTGCGATAAAATTATTGGTGACAGACTCTGCATGTAGAACACTGAGATGTCCACTTCCTACGGGGATAAAATGTTAAATTTTTCTAGCTTAACCTCTTGCATATTGTTCTTGATTGCCAACTGGTGCCAGACCATGCCATGAATACTCCACAGTAAGTCTTTTATTTTATTGAAATTGGTTATAATAATAGAATCTACATATCTCCAGCAAGGTCACTATTCTATGCAGTTGGTGATGCAATCCCTTCCACTAATCTTGACAATTCTTCCAGCAGAGATGGGACTTGAGAAATCAGCTTTCTTCCTCAGTGTTCTTTTATTTGATATGTTTTCCACATGCTTGAAGCTATATTTATGCAATGAGATAGGAATCTAAATCCTTATAATATGCATACGGAGCTTTTCATTAACCCCATCATTATTCAGTTCATATATGTCTTGTCTTGTCGTATCTTATCTTATCTTATCTTATCTTATCTTATCTTATCTTATCTTATCTTATCTTATCTTATCATCTTTCCTTACCTTACCTTACCTTACCTTATCTTACCTTACCTTATCATCTGCATGCTTGCAATATGTCAGAGAGGTAGAAGGAACTCAGCAGCTCTTCATATGTTAGAAAATGTGTGCATGAAAAGTTTCCACCTAGTGAAGTATAAAACTCTTCAGTTGGGATGTGATGCAGAATCCCAAAACCCCAGTTGCAAATTACCATGTAAAAAATACCAAGCATTTTTCTATGTTTGATAATAGACAATTAATAAAAAAATGGTTGTTTGGATGGATGCTCCTTTGAAGATATATAATAATAAAATGTGCTAGATTTTTTATGCAGTTTGAAAATGAACCTTTTCCATCTTAAAAAAAACCCCATATTATAAAAAATTCAAACCCCTGTGAAGTTTTTGTGCAGATTTTAATGGACCTATCATCAACCCTTCACCGCAATCATTAACCTCTTTCTATCCAAATCCATCAATTAATTCTTAACCGGGCATCACTATAGAGACATTTTCAATTCTTCAGCACATTCTCAATATAAGCATGCATCCCAGATGCAAGGATCAGTGAAGCTGTAATGCCCATAAATATTAATATCCTAAAATTAAGATCTGTAGAAATTTCACTGTATTAGACTCTTACCTAGAACGCTGCTATGCATGCTCAAAATAATACAAGTTGCATTAAAGAAGTTAGTCCCATGGTTTCCAAAGATCTTAGTTGGACATCAGATTTATGTGAGGTAGATTTCTTATAAATTCTCCCAATCTTTGAAAGTGTCAGGACATTGAAAGTCTATCAGCAATAGTTCCCTTTTATGATGCTTGACCACTATCAATTTTGGGGAAGGAAATAGCAAGAGCAAAGATAAATTGGTGTGTTAACTATTCCTTGGAAGAACAAAAAGAGACTAATACGTGAAGCATTCCTTATCCTGCTCATCCTTTCAACAGAAAAGTAGGATATAAATCAAATAATTGGTATAATAATGCCCTCCCCAGGCTCAAAATATTCTGGAGCACTGCTGTAATTTATTGGCAATTCTATTCATTCTGATTCCTCTCAGCATGTAAACATTTTTCAATTGCCAAGTTATTTAAAATCAGGAAGGTTAATTATCTGCATATTATTTTCATTTTAGCTTTCTGATTCCCTCTCTATGTTGTTTACACACTCAAAACATGGAAGCTGCCAAATATATTTACTGTGGCATGGATATCCAATAACCCAAGCTAAGAATTAAGGAAGAATCTAAAAATGGAGTTAAACCAATACAATAGAATAAAATGGGGCGGGGGGATTATGCCTAAAAGACACCATACAGACAAAGGCAGCAGCAAGGCACTTGTCAAAATCTAAAACAAAATGAGTGAAAATACAATTAAAATATTATTAAAACACAATTAAGATATAATTAAAACACAATTAAAAAGCCTGGGGAAATTAAACAGCCAGACTTACCTTTTGCTGTGGGTGCCAGCCATTCATAGTGAAGTCTCAATCTGCAAAATGCTCCCTTGTTTTTGTCTAAATACGCTTTCTACTTAAACTGAAGTTGCCATTTTTCTGAAAATTCAATTAGCGTTTGTTTTCTCCCAAATACAAGGGAAAACGGAAAATAGGCTGTGACAATAACAAGAACTCTGAACCAATGTGAAGACAAAATACTGTTCTGAGGGTTCTTGAGATGTTCTGCAAGAAAGTGCATAAAACTTTTCCTGGTTTATTGGTCAGAAAAGCTGTAATACGTTACAGAAAATCCTTGACTTGCAACAGTTCGTTTAGTGACTCTTTGAAGTCACGACGACACTGAAAAAAGTGACTTATGACCATTTTTCATATGACTGTTGCAGAATCCCTGCGGTCACATGATCAAAATTTGGTTGCTTGGCAACTGCCATGTATTTATGATAGTTGCAATATCTTGGGATGATGTGATCACTTTTATGAATTTCTGACAAGAAAAGCCAATTCACTCAACAACTGTGGCAAGACAAGTCGTAATATGGGCAAAACTCACTTAAAAACTCTCTTGCTTAGTAACAGAGATTTTGGGCTCAACTGTGGATGTAAATCAAGGATTATCTGTAGTTAAAAGGAGAACAAAGCCCATTTGTATTGTTTCAAACAACGGTTACGGTCATTTCCTTCATGTATAATCAGTGCTGAATTGACGTTCATTGGGGATGGAAACATGGATTTGTCCAATATTTAAACTACAAGGACAAATAATGTTTGGAAAAGCTGGCTTTGGTCACCGAAAGTCAGGCTCGGAAGTTCTGGATTTTGCCCAACACCTGAGCAAATCTTTTGTTTCTCAGTCATCCATTTTTTTCCCCCTTCTTCTTCTTCTCCTTTTTCTTTCTTAAGAACGGGAATCACACTCTGGTGTAACCTGCCGTAAAGCCACCCAGGGCCAAACATTATCTCACTGTATTGCTGTAGAGGTCTTTTGATGAAGAAACGAGGAAGCGATGCTTGATAGATGAAAGGAACAATGCTGTTTTTATTCTTGTAAGATAAGCTTGGCAATTTTTACCTTTGTGAATTGCCATCATAAGCTGGGAAGTGGGAGGGAAGGGAGGGAAGACTGGGCCCTTTTTTTATAAGTAATATTTAATTTATTATTTAGAGTGGTTTCTTTGGGATAATTTATGAGTGGGGAGGGAGGGAAACCTGGTATGAAATCTAGAGACAGAACATAAAACTGTGGTGCATTTCATGAGGCTGTCTGTGGTTTTTTTCTACTTAGAATGCACTTCCTTCCTCATGTAATCTCATAAAGTAACTCTGAAGCAGTTATGTATTCTAAACTTTGTGTATGTGTGTGTGTTTGTGTGTATCTTTCAGGAGACTGAAACATAAGGATGGAGAAACTTCCCTCTCTCTCTCCCTCCTTCCCTCCCCCCTCTCTCTCCCTCCCTCCCTCTCTCTCTCCTCCATTCTCTAGTCTTCAATTATTTAACCCCGGTGACTGTATTATTTTCTAATTTTTAAAGAAAAGAAAAATAGCACAAATATTTTTCTGCCTGTTTCTGCTCACACCGATGATTTGTATGCTACCTTCCCTACTATCCCACATCGCTTTGAGTTATTTTCCTTAATATAATCAATACTGAAGAATAGTTGTGTTACAGATCATATATTAGTTTGGAGAGCATGGATTAGATTAGTTTGTATTAAAAATCATCCCTCTTCACTTTCCCGAAAGTACTTTTATAGTAGTGATTTATTTATGTAGTTAAATCGACTCAAGCAGAAATCTTAGCAACTACAAACTTCTAGGTACTCAATTAAAGATGTGTCACTGTAATCCATTTTTTAAAAAAAAAATACAATTATGGTTTGCCTATATTCTCTATGTCCTGGAAGACCTAGAGATGAATCTGATCTTTGTGTACATAATTAAAATCAGGGTTCTTATTGTCATTGAAATAGTTAACCTATTGCTGGACTGAGGCTGCCTCATCAGATAAACACTTCTCTTTACTATAGCCTTATGTACCTAAAATCTTGTATGGCCTACAGTGGATGAGCATCTGTTTCTACAATTATAAGTAGAGACATACAAAATACCCTGTATTTCAAAATAGCTCCAAACAAATTTCTTCTGGATGGGTTCTCACCAGGGGTGCACAGAAGGTAAAAAACACATTACTTCCTGTTTAAAACCAGGAAGTAATGACACCTGGGCAGGTGGGCGGAGCTTCACTCCACCATCGCTACTGTATCACCGAACCAACCGCGATGATCGCTACCGGATTGCCCAATCCGGTCCAAACCAGGAGCATTTCACCCCTGGTTCTCACATTGTTGAACCTTTGAAAAGTGTTTCAAGAGTGAGATGACTCAGTCACCAAACTTCAAACATACGTTGGTGCCTAGTGACCTGGCCCTATGCCATATAGGTAAATTCAACCTGCCTGTCTGTTTCCTGAATCTACTTCTCTATTCTCTAAAAATATTTAATTTTTTTTTTCTTATTTTCATTGGCATTTTCTAAAATGACATAAATTACATGATGGCAACCTGAATGTATGGTTAAATGTACACTTGACAGAAACACAGCCAGTCCTAATTCTTTAGACTTCTCTGGTACATAGTTTCTGCTATCCGCACATCACGTTTTTAGAACAACACCTTAAAATAACAACATTCACCTACGTACTACTGTTTACACCAATCTCCTGAGAGAATATCTGCAAATTTTCTTAGCAAGAAAGCAGATTTCGAAAAAGGCATAAATTTATCTTAATGTGCACAATTTATTTCAGATGCAGACTTTAATTTAGAAGATAATTTTGTTTGGAAGGTTGTGTTTTAATACTGAAAACACCTAGTTATCATTAATGAGAATCATAATGTTAAATTGGAGGACGGGAGGAGGAAGGGAGTTGATTTTTTAAAACTTTTTTTAAAATGGATATTAAATTCCATTGAGTTTAGAATTACTTACGTTCAGGTAAATAAGTATAAACTACCAGCTCTGACCATGAGCATTTCACCGTATTGATTTATTTGCAGGGATTGAGTGTTTTAAAAACCAATGACATTATCCAGTGGGAAATTCTGCCTGAAATTCTGTATTTTCATTCATTTCTATTGGATCTGAGCAAAGAAAATTCCCACTAGGTTGACCACTTCACTATAACAAGTCCCTTGGTTACTGAAAGTGTTGTAAACATTGTTCCTTCTCACAGAAACAATGTGCGAATACAAAAAGGAAAAATTTAGCGTGACTAAATTTAGTATGATTTGTGTGTGTGTGTGTGTGTGTGGCTTTAAGTGGTTTCCAGATTTTCATATTTTCACCCTCAATATACAGAAATTGTTCTTTTCTACCTATTTTGTAAGGCCTTTGATAGTGATTCTAAAGCTACCCTGGAATGCATTTATTCAGCAGAAATGAGTTACACCACAGCTTTAATTAGCCTTAGCGGGGGAAAAAAATATTGTTACAACAAGCCTAAAATTAGGCATTTTGAACCTACAAAGGTTTTCTTTAAATTGTTGGACTTTAGCATTGTTAACCAAATTAGATTAGTGACTGCAATATTTAAGTGTAAATCTTGTTCTACCGCAAAGGGAACTTGCTTAGGGTTTGAAATAAATGACTGTTTCTACACACAATCTTGTATACTATTACACAAGGAGAAAGGGGGGTTTTGTAATGTACTGTAGAACAGTCTCATTCATTTTTTTATAGAAATGTTATTCCAATGGTGCATTTTTTTCTTTAATAAAGTTTTGATACAAAACAAAAATCTTCCCTCTTTGGTTGCTTCATTTATTAAAAACCAAAAGATATTAGGTGAGTACTATACGAATTTAAATGCTATAAACATAGCAAGGCAGTTTCAATGTTCATTCACATAAGGTAAAGGTAAAAGTTCCCCTCGCACATATGTGCTAATCGTTCCCTACTCTAGGGGGTGGTGCTCATCTTCGTTTCAAAGCCGAAGAGCCAGTGCTGTCCGAAGACATCTCCGTGGTCATGTGGCCAGCATGACTAAACACCAAAGGCGCACGGAACGCTGTCTGTTACCTTCCCACCAAAGGTGGTCCCTATTTTTCTACTTGCATTTTTTACGTGCTTTTGAACTGAAAAGTTGGCAGAAGCTAGGACAAGTAACCGGAGCTCACCCTGTTAAGGATATTGTTGTTGTGTTAGCAACCAGCAGAGTATAGTGCACAGATAAACGTTGCTGAGAGCAATGAAATAAGAGATACGTGCAAACTGGTTTATCAAAAGTTTACTTTATAGTGCAAAACCAATCTCATAGTCTTTAAACAGTCCAAGTCTTTGCCAGTTAAATCAGTCCAGTGATACAAAACTCTTCTTACCACACAAACAGTAGTTGGTTAGAATAACAAGTTCACTCTGGTTCACAAACCACGATGGTAGCAGATCCACCCACCAATGATAGCACAATGATAGCAACTCCTCACACAATGGTAGCATATCATCAACTGAATACATTACAGTACCTTACTTAAATACGTTTACAACTAATTACAGCATGACTCAGAATTACAATGATGCAGCAGTAAAACTTAAAAGTCACAGAACACATATATTGCCTGGACAACCTGTTAGGCTCACACCATATCCTAACACACCCCATCACTCAGCACTAGGGATTTGAACTGCTGAACTGCTGACCTTTCGATCGACAAACTCAGTATCTTAGCCACTGAGCCCCCACATCCCTGTTCAATCACATAGTTTCATTCAAATGATTGGGATTATAATATGGTACATTTTTTCATGCAATTGGAAAAAATGGCCATGCCATTAAATTCTTTTTTAGTGGTGATATCTGGCCACTCTTCTCCAAAATGGTAGCTCCTTTTCCTCGATTCCGAATTCAAATAACTTTAAAGTTTCAAATATAATTTGAGACTATGGGATTTCTTTTGCTTTTATTGTTTCCTCTGTTACAATCTCACTCTAGTATCTCTGTCTTTATGAATGACAGCTTCACTTCGTTTTTCTTAGGAAAGAACCTTGGGAAAATGGAAGGGCTGGGATTATATTGTAAGAAAGGAAATTACACAGAGCCAAGCATATAGACTGATTTGCCAAAAATACAAAGCAGCAGCAAGTCTTCATTAGCCTCTTCAGGCTCATAAAATCATTTTGTTGGCTTCTATTTATTAAATTTGTATAAAAATTAGATTAATAAATAAAAAATAAATAAAAATAAATATGGAAAGAGTCCCAGATGTCTTTGGAAAGAATCCCAGATGTCTATCAAAAGGTTCTGATGGACATCAACATAGGAGTGAGTATGGAGATGGGCAAAATAGAGTCCATGTGTTCTATCCAAATAGATGGCACAGTGGTTACAGTGAAGTACTGCAGGCTACTTCTGTTGACTGCCAGATGCCTGCAATTTGGCAGTTCAAATCTCATCAGGCTCAAGGTTGACTCAGCCTTCCATCCTTCCGAGGTAGGTAAAATGAGGACCCAGATTATTGGGGGCAATAGGCTGACTCTGTAAACCGCTTAGAGAGGGCTGTAAAGCACTGTAAAGCAGTATATAAGTCTAAGTGCTAAGTGCTATTGCTATCAGACATAGAACATGTGGGCCCAATTTTATCTGCAAATATTCTATTTTGCAGATAACAAATCCAGGAGTAATAGTGTTATATAACAATTCATATCTTAAGGTGGCCCAAGACGAAGGTTGAATTTTATATATTCTTTTAAAATAAGCCGATAGATCTTTCTTTAACTCTTGGAAAGTGCAACCAAGTAGAATTTATAGCCATAGTCTGAATACAGAAGAGAACCAGGGTAATGCAGTGGTTCAGGTGCTGGATGAGGAGCAAGGAAACCCAGGTTCAAGCATAGAAGCCAACTGGGTGACTTTGGGCCGGTCACACCTTCCAAGCTCAAATCAGCAACAGAGCCTGCAACAACTGAAGGAAGAGCAAAATTCCTCTTTGCAATGAATAGTTTTGCTAGGTGAAATGCAGCAAACACAGAACACAAAACAAGGAACCTTCCAATCAGGTGATACAAATGCTATAAACAACAATAGCCAGGATTAGGGATCCCCAAACTCTTCAGCATGTCGAGCCCCTTATGATGTTTCAGATTGTTCCTCAACCCTCAAACATTTATTATATAAAAACAATTTAACTATTGCTACTTTTAACTAGTAGAGTTGTGAATAACAACAACAAGAAGAAGAATGGATAGTCCCGTCAACCCTTGGTGGTTAATATTGACCATTTTGGGGAACCCTGATCAAGATGAACAAACCTTTGGATTTGAGACTTCTTAATAAGGAGAATAGGCACGCGGTGTCTCCGTGGCTCAGATTCTGAGCTTGTCGATCAAAAGGTCAGCAGTTCAACAGTTCGAATCCTTAGTGCCGCATAATGGGATGAGCTTCCGTTACTTGTCCCAGCTTCTGCCAACCTAGCAGTCCGAAAGCACATAAAAAATGCAAGTAGAAAAATAGGGGCCACCTTTGGTGGGAAGGTAACAGTGTTCCATGTGCCTTTGGCATTTAGTCATGGCAGCCACATGACCACAGAGACGTCTTTGGACAGCGCTGGCTCTTCGGCTTTGAAACGGAGATGAGCACCACCCCCTAGAGTCGGGAACGACTAGCACATATGTGCAAGGGGAACCTTTACATTTACCTTTAATAAGGAGAATGCAAAAGGCATTTTTAAATTCAGCCCTCGCCCACAGATGTGATTCAGATGATATTAACTTTATCCGATGGTATATATGCAAAGTAAACATATTCAATGCACATGTACCAAAAGTAATAAGACTGGAAATAGTCCCACCAATTTTCTTTGGTAGATTTTATGATTCAGATCTATTTTCACTTTTCTGTTCATTTTAACCAGTAAATTGTACAATGCTTAAGAGTTGATCAGCTGCTTTGCTTAAACTTCACATTCTAGGTTTCATTTTGAGAATTCTATTCACTCCATGAAAATTCTGGATATTCCTGCATGGGTTGATTTTAATATCTAGAATCTTCACATCAGAAGAGCCCACTTGCGGCATAAGATTCATCGTGTTTCACAGTGACATAGCAAATGCCTCTTGGAAGCCCATAAGCAATTTAGAGGGCAACAATTGCTACCCTACCCATGGAAAAATCATACAAGGGTACAGAAGTAGTCCACTCTCCTATTCATGGGAATTGTAGGAGAAGCACTGCCAGAACCTGGGGATGTAGTCAAGAGAGGAATCAGCTTGGACTCATTATGTTCTCACCAACAGTCTAAACCAGGGGTGTCAAACAGTGTTGAAATTCAAAAATTTTCCCTACTGGTTCTGTGGGTGTGGCTTGGTGGGTGTGGCTTGGTGGTCATGTGACTAGGTGGGCGTGGCTTGGTGATCATGTGACTGGGAAAACCAACTATCATACTTTACACAAAAATAATACAAAGCTACACAACTGAATCACACACAAAGAAAAAGCAGCTGGACTTCACACAAAATGGTCCCTGCAACAAGCAGGAACCTCACAGAATCACAGAGACCTCAAAAACAAACTATCACACTTTACCCCAAAATACCAGTTTGGGCAATAGGTAGTAAAAAAAGTGCTTTAAAACAAAACAAAAAAAAGTTCCAACAATCGCGCGACATAGCTGATTGTCACAGCTGATTGTTGGAACCTTTTAAAAAACTTTTTGAAAGTATTATTTCACTACCTATTGCCCAGACCAGTAGTAAAAAAATGCTACAAATTTTTTTTAAAAAAAAATCCGATAATTAGCTGTGCCATGCAATCGTCAGAACTTTTTTTTTATCTAATTAAAGCACTTTTTTACTACCTATTTTTTACTGGTGAACCAGTAGCATTTTCACTACCAGTTCGGATGAACTGCCCCGAACTGGTAGCATTTCACCCCTGGTGTCAAACTCAAGGCCCGGAGCCCGGATTCAGCCCACAGAGTGCTTAACCTTGGAAACAGCAAAGGACCAGCCCGTGGTGCCTCTCCCAGCAAAAACGAAGCTCGGGAGGGCTGTGTGCAGCCATCCAAAGCTCGATTTTCATTGGCAGAGGATTGCAGGAAGGCATTGTAGCCAAAAACGGAACTCTGGAGGGCCTCAGACAGTCCTCCTAAGCTTCATTTTTGCTGGCAGAGGATTGCAAGGAAGCCATTGCAGCCAAAAACAGAGCTTGGCAGCCTGTTTTCGCTGGCAGAGCAGTCGGGCCACCACAGGTGCCCATGACATGAGTGACATCGAGCTGGCCATGCCCACCCTGGCCACGCCCCCTCCTGAGGTCAAACACAGTCCTGATGTGGCCCTCAATGATATCGAGTTTGACACTCCTGGTTTAAACCCAACCCCTCTCACATTATTTAATTCTTATCTATTGCCAATTTAGTGCAGTTACTTGACTAGATTCTTATGTATAGGCATGAGCAATAAATCAGCTTAACTGTAATTTAACATGTGGTCCTAATTCTTTGTGCCTAATAAGAATCCGTGAATGACATGGAAATTAGCTTTACAGAGACTGAGACCCTCCCTCCCTCCCTCAGCCCCAGTTGAGTCTGATTTAGCTCTGCAGACTAAAGCACCGTAATTAACATCCAGCTGTCTGCAATTACATTAATTTGAATCTCCCCAGGCTCAAGGTTGACTCAGCCTTCCATCCTTTCTAAGGTAGGTAAATTGAGGACCCAGTTTGCGGGGGCAATAAGCTGACTTTGTATAAATATACAAAAGTATGAAGGCTATTGCTTAACGCCTTGTAAGCTGCCCTGAGTCTTCGGAGAAGGGTGGCATATAAATCAAATTTTTTAAAAAATGAAGATCCATTTTTCAATTACACATTCAACATTTTACAAGAATGCATTTTTATTTATTTATTTATGGGCTGCCCAATGACTAATACTGGTACATTATTTTTAGACCATCGTGACATCACATTATCACCATTCTTCAACACGAGGTGTGCTAGTCTTTCAATAGGTTGTCTAGGTGTGTGATGAAAATCAAGCCTCATCCTTTTATGTGCTATTAAATCCTTAGCATTCAAACAAATTGTTGGGAGAGGGGGAACACCCGCACTCACAAAAATGTTCCTTCCTCTTAACCTACTAGGCTAGATCAGAGGTGGTATTCAGCAGGTTCTGACCAGTTCGTGAGAACCGGTAGTGGAAATTTTGAGTAGTTCGGTGAACTGGTAAATACCACCTCTGACTGGTCCCACCCCCATCTATTCTCTGCCTCTTGAGTTTCAGCTGATCAGGAGGAAAGGGGAATTTTAGGGTAATTTTCCCCTGGAGTGGGGAGGGAATGAAGATTTTACAGTATCCTACCCCTGCCATGCCCACCAAGCCATGCCATGCCACGCCCACCAAGCCACGCCCACAGAACTGGTAGTAAAAAAATTGGAATCCCATTCTCTAACCACCCTAGTGAGCTAAGTATTCTACTCAGAAGGCCAAGGCAAAAATTTAAGATGGAAACCACGACAGCCTTCCGACCACAGTCATTCACTGAACTGTAAAGACCAATTCTGCAGCAAAGATAACAAATCCGAAATTGGAGTTAAGAAAATATAAAAGAGCAAATTGGTTTCAGCTTTTTATGTTTCCTCCGTAGCTGGGATAATGAGTAAGGAAATGACATCTTTCTTAAGTACTGAAAATCTGTGACAAAAGACAGCAATCTTTAATCAAGTATCAAATCTCTCTCTTTTTTTTTCTTCATTCAATCAAAGACCCTCTATAGTTCTCTGTCAGCCCCTTCCCCGAAGCCCACCCCACTCCTCAAAACCTCTCTGCTTTTAAGAATGCAGTTTGCACTTCATAGAGCATAACTCCTTCTCAAAAGTCCTGGGTTTGTACATTTGCAGGTAATTTGATGCATAATTTAGTTTAAACATGATTACCTGTGTGTTATAAAACAGTAGCTGTTTCTGTTCTTAGTAATGGAGGCAGGCTGACCCTGTCAATATCAACTTGCACATAATTGTATGAAATGCCTTTATTTAATAAACTGAGTTTGTCCAGCCTCTGCTCCAGTTGTGCTGAAGCCAGATGTCTCCATTCAAGTCCTGTTCAAGCATTAAGCAAGGCAACAAAAATAAGGAGGAATAAAACAGACCTTCTACAGTGCCTGTACTACAGAGACATTTGCATTGTAGGAACTGAATATTTACAGCCCAAAGGACAGAAGGGAAAGGAAGACCTTTTAAGAGTGTGAATAAGGTTCTAGAAGGCAGTATTTTTCAACATTTGGGAAAAAGATCAAGAATACAGGGGCACTTCCAACTAACAGAAGAGAAGTTCAAAAGTCATGATAGAAAGTATTGCTTTGGAGAAAAATTAGTGGAAGCTTGGAACCAACTTCCAGCTGAGGTAGGGGCTCAGTAACTGAATTTAAACATACTGTACTTGGGATAAACAAATGCTTATCATGGTGGCACAGAGCCGTGGTGGTGCAGTGATTAAAATGCATTATTGCAGGCTAATTCTGCCAACTGCCAGGAGTTTGATTCTGGCCAGCTCAAGGTTAACTCATCCTTCTGAGGTTGATAAAATGAGAACCCGGATTTTGGGGAGCAATATGCTGACTCTGTAAACCACTCAGGTATATACAGTACTATGCAATGAGCCATGTGCAGATCTGTACATTGGGGAAACAAAACAACCGTTTCATAAACGCATGGCACAACATAGGAGAACAAACACATCAAGACTAGATTCAGCAGTCCATCTGCATTTAGAAGGCCGCTCTTTTGAAGACAATAAAGTCCATATTTTGGACAGAGAAGACCACTGGTTTGAAAGAGGAGTCAAAGAGGCCATCTATGTCAAAATTGAACAGCCCTCTCTCAATAGAGGGGGAGAGATATGATGTCATCTATCTCTAATCTACAACAATGTCTTTTCAACAGTTCCAAGAAGGCTCCACGCCCATCTGCACCACTCAGGTGATCCTGATGACACAGATAAACCACCAGGTGAGCTTAATGACTTGCTAAAAGATTGAAAATATCCAGCTGTCTGCAAGGAGTATAAATCCTTCCGTTCCCCACCATCCAGTGAGAGCTGAAGAAGCTTCTTGGATTAGAAGCGAAACATCTTCAAAGAAAAACCAGAAAGTCCAGTTGCCTCTTGAAAAAGCACCTTTGGGACAACCATGACCTGGATGGCTGAGAATCTCCATAGACTTAGGGGGACTGTAAAGCACAATGAAGGTTGGATTTGATTTTCATGTGAGGTGACTCACTGTTAATCTATAAACTTTTGCCTCCAAGAATTAGTTACGCTTCCAGATTGTCCCCAAAATGCAGCTTTTTGCTAAGAAGATCTCCCTGCTTCAATTTTTTCCATCAGATATTTAACTTTTAGCTAGCAGTGAAATCCAACCGGATCTATCCGGCTCATGCGAACCAGTAGCGCCGGCGATGGGAGGCTACACCCACCGGGACGTCATTACATCCTGTTTTTGACTCTCTGCGCATGCCCAGAAGAGGCATGCATGCGCCTAGCGCATGCACACTCCTGCACGCTCCCATTCCCAAACTGCAGAGATAAGTGGATTTCACTGCTGCTTATAGCCTTTTATTTCCTTTATTTCCTTTCTAGTCCAAAGAATTTCAGAGCTGGAGAGTGCTTTTTCCCACCAAGAAATAGGAATACAATGATCAGCATCTTTGATGAGAAAGGATTGTAAATTAGCAGCTGTCTGGCATTTTTTGAATAGAATGGTGTACACATATTCTTAATTGATAAATATTCTTATTTTGAGAATTCTGGGCCCCGTCTCAGATATAATCCTCATCAGAAATACATACTCTAGTAGGGTTTTGGAACACAGGTGGTACTTGTATGAGATTTTGATTTCATGAGCAATCCAAAAGCTTTTCTGGCTTTCAGATTAGAATATTTGAAAATAGCCCATTTGGAACATATATACTGTACATTAAGACAATATTTCTTAACCCTGGCCAATTTAACATGCTGGCTGGAGAATTCTGGGAGTTGAAGTCCACACAGCTTAATGTTGCCAACGTTGAGAAACCCTGCAAGTAAGAATGTCTTCAGTTTCTCATTTTCCAACCTTACGTTTGGTTCTCCTGTTCTCCAATTTAGTGTGCAAATTCAAGAAGAAATTGCAGGTTCTTTTGCAAATTTCAAGATGGTAAAAAAAAAAAAAAAGGTAAAACAACTGCATTTTTTCTTTAAGTTGTGGACGTTTTTATAGCTTCAGTTACACTGCTGAATTCTGAAGAGTATGGCACTGCACAGAAGTTTATCACACTTGATATGTAGGATTCTTCTTCTTGTGCCATATCCGTCATCGGATGTTGGCAATCCTATTTTTGTCAACAGACGCATGAAAAAGTGCTGCAGAGTTTTCTCCAAACCAGTCCCTTAGATTTTGAAGCCATGATGTTCATCTTCTGCCTGGACCTCATTTGCCTTCAATCTTTCCCTGGAGGATTTAATGAAGGATGCTGTATTTTTCTGGGTGTTGCATCACATGTCTGAAATATTCTAACTTTCGCTTTTAAATGGCTTTGATTATTTCCCTTGGCTTTCCCAAGCAGCCTCCTCATTTGTGATTTTGTCAACCCAGTTTATACGTAACAGCCGTCTGTAAATCCACATTTCAAATGCTTCTAGTCTCTTCAAGTGGCTTTCTGTCAGAGACCAACTGTCCACTCCATAGAACAGGATAGAAAAGATGTAACATCTGGCCAACCTGAAAATCAGATTTGCTAGATGCAGATGCAGAAGATCATTTTCATTTTAAAGAATGCTCTTCAAGCTTTCTCTATCCTTGTCTTTACTTCACTGATCATGTCCCAACTTTCATGTAAATTAAAACTGAGGTACAGGGTCCTTTCAATTTTTTCTAGTGGAGTTCCTTCCGAATTTATCAGTGGTAAATTAATGGGTTGTTTGCTGATGACCATGATCTTGGTTTTTGAGGTGTTAAGCTTCAAGCCATATTTTTCAAATATTTCTGAGACTCTGTTGATGAGGAGCTGAAGGTCTTCATGCTTATTGGCAAGCAGAATGTGTAAGATGGAGAGGTACAAACTAATAACTATATAAAAAGCAGGGGGTGAACTAATTTCTCCTCTCCCCTCTCTTTCTGCTCCTCTTCCCTGTTTTGAGCTACAGTCATATTGACTGCATTTACATTCTATCAGGGCTGTATGCAAAAAAAGGATATGAATGCATGGCCAAAGCCACTCTTTTGACTTTTTTTGATTCCTGGTGCAGGTATCCCTAACATACCTTTGTCATTGAATCAATCCATTTAGATTTGCACTCAACCATTTATTTATCAGCCAAACCGGTTAGATTCACACAACCCAAGGACCTTAGCCAAGTTAAGCACTAATCAAGCTTAATCACCTGAGCATCTATTATAATAGAGCCTTATCTGACTTGGTTTAGCAATCTAGTGTGAACCCAAACATTATTATTTGATTTAGCTTCTGTCATCCAGGATAGCATTTTAACTCTTTAATAGGCTCACCACCTGGACATCAAGGACAGGAGAACCATTTGCTACAGGACAGTGGTGAAATGTAAAATTTGTTACTACCGGTTCTGTGGGCGTGGCCTGGTGGGGGTGAGGGTAATGTGACTTGAGTGGGCATGGCCAACTTTTTTTTTTTTTTACTTTTAAAAGCATTTTTTCTACAATCCCAGCTGAGTTTCCTGATCGTCAAAGGCTTTTGGTTTTTTTAAAAAGCATTTTTCTTTCGGCCGAAGAGGTTGTAGAAAAAATGCTTTTAAAAGGCTCTGATGATCCCAGCTGAGCCGCACAATCATCAGAGTCTTTTTTTTTAACTTTTAAAAGCATTTTTAGCCGAAGAAAAAATGCTTTTAAAAGTAAAAAAAAAAAAAGACTCTGGTGATTGCATTGCTCAGCTGGGGATGGGGGGGGGGGCAGGGATTTTTGTTACTGGTTCTCGAACCACCCACCGCCATCGCTACCAGATTGGGAGATCTGGTCCAAACTGGGAACATTTCACCCTACTACAGGAGTTTCAGAAGATGACCCTTTGATTCCTGCTGCTTGTGAGTATGAGCTCTTTTCTTTCCATCTGGCAAGTCATTTCAGCCTTCATCATTTCGCTTTCCTTGAATTCTTCACAAGAGCCCTTCAGATGCCTCCCAGAAACTGAAAACTGATGATAATCCCAAGGGTTGCATGCAAATCCAACTTTGGCTTCTCCTGTATATATAATGTGTTTGCTTTGGTAGTTCTTTGACCCAGATGGCTTTATTTCTCTTCCTGGGATTCAATTTAGATGACAAGGGAGAATTAAGTCAATCATCTGGAAGCAAGGATTTAGAGATCAGGTTGTGGGTATGAAAATCCCATATTTTTGGAAGACACCAAAAGGTTGAAGAAGGCTGCTACACTATAGGTTCAAAATTATTGAGTTCCAACAACATCCATACTTAAATCTTTCTTTTCCTAAAGCAGTGGTGGTGAACCTATGGCATGCATAGAGCCCTCTCTATGGGCACATGCGCCGTCACCCCAGCCCAGCTCTATCACTTTTCTCCTGCAGGGAGGAGAGTGAGAGGGAAGGAGGGAGGGAGAGAGAGAAGGAGAGGGAGGGAGGGGAAGAGAGAGGGAGAGATAGAGAGGGAGGGAGAGGGAGAGGGAGGGAAAGAGAGAGGGACGGAGGGAGAGAGATGGAGTGGAAAAGAGAAAGAGAGAGGGGGTGGGAAAGAGAGAGAGAGAAAGAGAGGGGGAAAGAGAGATGGAGGGAAAGAGAGAGAGGAAGAGAGAGAGGGAAAGGGGGGAAAGAGAGGGGAGAGGGAACGAGAGAGAAAGAGAGGGAGGGAAGGAAGGAAGGAAGGAAAGACAGAGGGAGGGAGAGAGAGAGAGAAAGAGAAAGAGAGAGGGGGAAACAAAGAAAGAGAAAGAGAGGGGGAAAAGAGAGGGAGGGAGGGAAAGAGAGAAATGATATTGTTGCTAAACGTAATATTTCAAAAGCAGAAAAAAATAAAGGGGCATAAAAGTGCGTTTATCACGTTTTTCTTAGAACAATTAGCTGAACTCTGTGTTGCTTATCATTATTTTAAGTAGTAAAACCTCATTATTCAGGTTAAATTGCCATGTTGGCACTTTGCGATAAATAGGTGGGTTTTGGGTTGCAGTTTGGGCACTCGGTCTCTAAAAGGTTCGCCATCACTATTTTCCTAGAGGAAAAGCAAACAGGTTTTACCAAGAGGACTGAGCAGCCCTTCAAAACCTGGATCTGATATATCCTTTTGATGAGATTAAGTCCAAGAAGCAGGATTCTTTTGAAATCACATACCCTCCTACACCTGCTGAGCCTTTCTAGCCACTTCTCCAACTTCAGAAGAGTGATTCCTTCTCTCCCATGATACAGAGAAAAGGTGAAAATTATTTCTGACTCATCTCCTCAGTGTAGACCCCTAAGGTTATATTCTAAACTATCTATGTTAGAGAGTCCTTGAAAAATTCTATTTGGAGTTGTCAGGATGGATTAATGACAGCCTCTTCCATTATGCTACATTTAAGTGCAGAGAAATATGACTAGGAGGTAAACCAACTTGTGATGAATGGCATGGTTGAGGTTTTCATTTTGACTTCACAACGCTGGGCTCTAATAAATTTATCATGCTTCAGTCTATTATCAGACAAGTGGGATATTTTACTCTGTATACAAAAAGATGCTGGCCTCCTTATGGCCTCATAAATTAAATCCCATTTGAGTTTCTCAGGTAACACAATAATGTTATGCTTCATGATCAATCAGAAGGGATTGTAGAGAAGGGGGGAAATTGGTACAAGGTGGTTTCGTTTCGAAAAATCAACCTGAAGAGGGTTTAAGAGATATGTGTTACTTTTTCTTTTCTTTTTTTTTAGAAAAAAGTTTTTTTTTATTTTTAAAAACATAAACATAAAATACATCTTTCCAGAACGAAGTTTTGATCCGGTCATAGATTTGTACAATTACTAACACCTTTTAAAAAGAATTTTTTTCACATCTCCACAAATTACCATCTTATATAATATAAAGAAGAAAATAAAAAATAAAAAAGGTTTAGTTAAATGTATTCTTAAAAATATTCAAATCATTACAATTGTTATCAATGTTTAAACAATATTTTAACTATTATTCCCAACATAACATCTTCATTTTTATTATTTATCCCAACATATTATTTTACATTTTCAACTAACACAACTTAATATTTTACTTATTTCCCTAAATTCTATTTAACAATACCATTTTCCAAAAAACCTGTTACTTAAATATTTAAATCCTAGCATAATATCATTTCAATTTTTTTTCTTTTTGCTTAGATGAATGTGTTCTTACAAATATTCAAATAACTACAATTATTGTCAATATTTAAAGAATATTTTAGCTGTTACTCCCAACATAACATCTTCATTTTTACTATTTATCCCAACATAGTCATCTTATTTTAACTGTTAATCCTAGCATAATCATCCTTGTAGTTACTGTTTCACCTAACATAATCATCTTTGTTTATGTCGTTGGTTATGTGTTACTTTTTCATACTTCTGCTTCTGGAGGGTCCTTGGTGCTCTCTGAACTTGGTTTATTTATTAGTTCAATTTATAAGCCACCCTTCTCCAGAGACTCAGGGGAGCTTGCAATGCATTAAGCAATAGTCTTCATACTTTTGTATATACCTGCTTAGTAGGGCTTTTGCCCTCCCCCCACAAGCAGTGTTCTTTTTTATACAAAGTCAGCTTATTGCCCCCACAATCTGGATCCTCATTTTACCTACCTTGAAAGGATGGAAGGTTGAGTCAACCTTGAGCCTGGTGACATTCGAACTTGCAGTAATTGTAGGCAGCTGGTGCTAGTTAACAGCACTTTAGTCTGCTGCGCCACCAAGGCTCTGGTTGTCTGCCTGTAAACATTACACTACCCAGCTAAGTAACATTGTCAGTGGGAGTGTGGGGGGGCTTTCTCTCTTTTATATACAGCAGTAGGTTGCCCTGCCAGTGTTGGTGGGAATGTGGTTTTCTCTTTGGTAGTTCCTGCATTGGGGTATTGTTTTCTACAGTATGTGATTGTTTGCCTGGTATTAATCCCAGTTTATCTGGGTGCTGCTAGAAAGGATGGGTTCCAATCTTTTTGTTTCCTTCTTAGCTTTTTATTGTCTCTGTTGAATGGTGGTATTTCTCCGTATGTCTATTGATGGCTGATTTATGATGATTCTCTTCTACTTCTTCTCTTTAGTATTTAAATAGTGTCAGGTTGTGTGTTGTCTATCTTAGACTGGTTCCCCAATTTTTGAAACTGGGTATCTTTAGGGTATGTCAAAATCTGTCGTCCACTTTTCTAAAGCATGTTTTCCTTTTTGAAAAGGGTTTTTCCCTTCCCCCTTCCCCCTCCCTCTCCCACTCCTTTATTTTCAAGATGCTTTTTAATACCTCGGTGCTTTGCTGGGCTGGTTTAATTCATTTTATCAGGGCATGGAGGTTTAGAGTTTTCCTGTATTTATGCTTCTACCTGAATCTCTGAACCCACTGAGATGCCAACCCCAAACAGTTGATGTCAACAAAACAAGCCATGAGCTTCGACGTTCTCAAGTGAAGTTATCCAGGGGCTGCAATATTCTGCCTGCTAAACCCTCATTTTTTTCCAGCCCTGACTCATTCAGCCCATTTCGGGGGTGGGGGTCGGGACTCTGGAATTCTCATAATTTTCTGAGCTTTCAGAGTTTGCAGCAATGGGCTAGTAGAAGAACTGGAGAGGGAAATAAATGCAGCAACTCTAGATGTCCTAGTGCAGGGGTGTCAAACTGGATTTCTTCACGGGCCAGATCAGTGTTGTACTTCTCCTCCGCAGGCTGGCTGGAGCTTTTTCCTGGCTCCGGGAAAAGACCCAGGTTCACCAATTCCCGGGCATGCTCACTGTGCAAATCTGCCACCCACTCAGCAGCCTTACCTTCCACAGTCTCCCTGTGTTCCATTTTCTGCCTGGATGGCCTCCTACAAAACTTTGCTGGCCAAAGCGGGTCATGGGGGTGCGTGTGTGTCCCCCTATGCCCCATTTTGGCTGGCAGAGACACTGCGGGCCAGTCCTTTGCTATATTTAAGCACCCTTGAGTTTAACACCCCTTTCCTAGTGGACCACAGCTTAAGTGTGAGCCAACATTGTGATGCAGCTGCCAAAAAAGCCAATGCAGTCCTGTACTTCGTCAACAGAGGTATAGCATCAAGATGATGAGAAGTGGTGGTATTGTTTTATACTGCACTGGTATTGGAATATTGCATCCAGTTCTGGTCACCACAATACAAAAATGATGCTGAGATCCTAGAAAGGGTTAAAAGAAAAACAACAAAGATGATAAGTGGTCTGGAGGTTAAATTGCACGGTTCAGCAGTTAAAGGAATTAGGTATACTTAGTCTAATGAAGAGAAGGTTTAGGGATGACATAATAGCTCTCTTCCGATATTTGAGGGGTTGTCACAGAGAAGAGAGAGTTGATTTATTCTCCAAAGCATCTGAGTGATGAGTAGAAGCTTGTTAAAGACAGATCCAATCTGCAACTAAGGAGAAATTTCCTGACGATAAGAACATTGAATGATCAATGGAACAGTTTGCCTCCCAGAGTTGCAGCTGCTCCATCGCTGGAAGTTTCAAGAAAAGATCAGGCATTGTTTGTAATGGTATAAGGACTCTTGCCTTGGGTAGGAAGTTGGACCAGAAGATAGCCAAAGTCCCTTCCAGCCCTGTGATTCTATGATTCTAAATTGCAAGTTGGACACTGAGAAGTGATTGTCTGGCAAACTCAGAACTTAATTTTTGATGACATTGGTTGTTCAGTGATGGGGTTAAAGTACTTCATGAAAGCTCTGAACATTTGCTAAATGGGTTTGGGGTCTACAGATGGTGAGGTGAGGTGGGGGATAATGCAAGTTACTTTTAATGAATTTGGAGGTGATTTGCAGATTTGGAGGTAATTTGCAGACGGAAGAGATGGCATTATGGAAGAGCTGTTCTTCGATATACTTTTTTGAGGGGGACTCGTTTGAAATACAGAAAGCCAGTAAGAATGCTAAGGAGAAGGTATGGACAGTTTTAAAAAAACTGGGCAGTCCTACAAAACTCCTGATCATTTTACAAGTGAAATGTCCTTTTTCCCTTTCTAATCTTTCATTAAAATTTAAAATATGTATTTTCAATAGTCTGATTCCCCACCTCCTTCTCCTGGAAAGCAAAACACAGCCCAGGATTTTTAAATGTTGTCTTCAAGTGCTTTTGATGAAGAGTCAGTTGTTCTTTTTCTGAGTCACCTTTGAAAGAACCCATTCTGAGACTGTCTACTGAAGAAAACCAATGGGAATCGTAATATGTTAAGTAGCAAACATATTGTGCCTTGAACTCTGGATTAGTTGAATCTGTTTCAATCTGTGTTCATCCTAGTTTAGCTCTTACATTTTCCAGCTATGTTGGTGGTTGCTGGGTACCAGGAGATGATCAAACAAAGGCAGAATCATACTGATTCCTCGGTTTCTCATCGACTTTTAGTTCCACCAGCCATGATGGTCTTCTGGATCAGTTCTCAAGTTTGGGTGCAATAGAAATTTTGCTCCTTCCCAAAGATCCTTGGAGTTTTCTTTCATTGTGGATGTTACTTGGAACCCTGACAGCTGGCTGGCTGACTTTGGGCCAATCACCAGGAGATTGTGAATTCTAGTCCCACTTTAGGCATGAAAAAATTGGGTGCCTTTCGGCCAGTTCCCTCTTTGCCAGCCCGACTCACCTCACAGGACTATTGTGAAAGGGTAAATAGGAGGAGGAAGGAATATTAATTATGTTTACTCTCTTGAGTTGCTTATAAAGTAATAAAGGCAAGCTAAACATCTAATAATTTAATAAATAAGACAGTAGAGGGTTCAAGGAACACAGAAATATATATTCAGAAATGTTGCCTCTGTGCTTTCTTATCTTTTATTCTCACATGTCCTCCCTTTATTAAACTGTACAGGTGACTAAAAGAAGGAGGCAACATTGGAATTTCTTTGCTTCTCAAGCTTCTCTCCTTGCTGTTAAGAAGCACTGGATATGTGTCATTGTTGTCTGACTGATAAATGATTATAGAAGCGAACATCGCTCAAGGACAGTGCAATCTGTTCAATTGACTAGCTATCCCTCCATGCTCTTTGGTATGGATAATGGGTGTGGAAAGTAATAGCTTAGACTTTCAGCAAGCATATTTTCCAAAGTAGGACAATTGGAGCATGAAAAAAAAATTAGGACCGAATTATCTTACATCAAACTGATATGTTCATTTTGGGAGAAATGCTTCTTATTTACCAAAATCCAGCCTCTTGTTGACCCTAATTGTCAGAGGCATCTCAGTCCAATGAGAAAGCTCTGCTGACACACGCAAATATAAACCAATTATCCTCCTTTGAAGAATAAAGGGGCTGTGATGGTTTTAGCGAAAGAATTTCTGTGGTATCTAGTGCATGGAGAAGGCTAAACAAAGTTATTAACTGTTGATGATGTTAGTTCAATTTGCCTCCTTTAATGAAGAAATTAACATAAAAGAGAAATGCAAGGTGACTCACGAAAACGATGTCATCAGGCAAGGACAGCCACTCCACTGTGAAATGTTCAGAGAGTGAAGGTTAATGGTGGAATTATTGTTATTGGGTTAGGTTTTGTTTTTAAGAACTATTGAAAAAAATCAAAACATTTTAGCGTTGAGTCTTTGAGAATGCAGCACAATCATTTGTATACTCTTGACTTCTGCTCCATAGGCCAATCTTCCACTTTAAAAAAGAAAGAAATCCACACCAATCCTTTGGAGACAATATTGGATCATGATGCAGAGTGTTTCTGGTTAGGACGCATTAAGCTTGAAACATTAATGGGATGAAATGCTTCAAGCAAGGGAAGCTGAAAAGGAAGGGGAAATAGCAAGAGTGATAGCGTTTAGACTTATATACCATATTTAGGTTTATATACTTTGGTCACCACGATGTAAAAAAGATGTTGAGATTCTGGAAAGAGTGCAGAGAAGAGCAACAAAGATGATTAGGGGACTGGAGGCTAAAACATGAACAATGGTTGCTGGAACTGGGTATGTCTGGGTCTGATGAAAAGAAACACTAGAGATGACATAATAGCAGTCTTCCAATATCTCAGGGGCTGCCACAAAGAAGAGGGAGTCAAGCAATTCTCTAAATCACCTGAGGGTAGAATAAGAAGCAATGGGTGGAAATAATCAAGGAGAGGAGCAACCTAGAACTAAGGAGAAATTTTCTGATAGTTAGAACAATTAATCAGTGGAGCAACTTGAAGTTGTAAATGCTCCAACACTGGAAGTTTTTAAGAAGAGATTGGATAACCATTTGTCTGAAGTGGTGTAGGGTTTCCTGCCTAAGCAGGGGGTTGGACTAGAAGACCTCCAAGGTCCCTTCCAACTCTGCTATTGTATTGTATTGTATTGCATTGCATTGCATTGCATTGCATTGCATTGCATTGCATTGCATTGCATTGCATTGCATTGCATTGCATTGCATTGCATTGCATTGCATTGCATTGCATTGCATTCTATTCTATTCTATTCTATTCTATTCTATTCTATTCTATTCTATTCCATTCCATTCCATTCCATTCCATTCCATTCCATTCCATAGTGTTTTACAGCAGTCTCTGAGTGGTTTGCAAATGTCAGCATTTTGCCCCCAACAATCTTGGTCTTCATTTTACTGACCTTGGAAAGCTGCATCAACTTTGAGCTGGGCAGGATCGAACTCCTGGCTGTGGGCAGAGTTAGCCTGGCAATACTGCATTCTAACGACTGTTGCCACCAGGGCTCATCTTGAAGTCCCTCTCCCTAAACATGCAAACTTCTAGAAACAACTTTACATCTTCCTAGGCTTTCCAGGAAAACTACAGGGAAAAAAAAATAGAACCACTCCCCCATGCCCCATTGTACCCCTGTAAGATAATGTCAGTTATTAATTGAATTATTTTTATAAAAAGAAATGTGTGTATGTATGTGGGGGGTGTCTTCCGTCATTTAATCCCCACAACCAGTGGTGGAATTCAATTTTTTTTACTACTGGTTCGGTGGGCGTGGCTTGGTGGGCATGGTGTGGCTTGGTGGGTGTGGCTTGATGGGCATGGCAGGGGAAGGATACTGCAAAATCTCAATTCCCACCCCACTCCTGGGGGAAGGATATTGCAAAATCTCCATTCCCACTCCACTCTGGGGCCAGCCAGAGGTGGTATTTGTCGGTTCTCCGAATTACTCAAAATTTCCGCTACCAGTTCTCCAGAACTGTCAGAACCTGCTGAATTTCACCCCTGCCCACAACCAATCTGTGCAACTAGATTTGCAGAGCATGTTTAACTGGGATGGTTAAAGACAGCTGTATTGACTTAACATTCTAAGCTTGATGACTTATTGTCTAGGTTTGCTTAGGTAAAGGCTCAGCCTGGTTGTCGCCTACAGTAATCATCTTAAGCATATTGTGTGACTGCAACCACAGACCTCAGACAAAGACAGCTACTCCACATATTATTTCTCTGAATTTTCTCCAGTATGTTGATTTATATTTCAATATATTGTGTTGAGTTTATTAAGTAGAATGTATAAAATACTTTCATTGACTTTTCCCTAATTCATGGATATCTTCCTAATTCATGATGGCTGGAGAATTCTAGGACTTTAAGTCTACACAAGTTAAAGCTGCCAAGGTTGAGAAACATGGGTATAATTTATTTTTGTAAGCTGCCTACAGTAGCTCTGTAGCAAGATGGGTGACAAATAAATTTAATAAATAAATAAATGAAATAAGAGTGGGGGGAGGGATGGAGAGAGAGGTGCAGGGGTCTAGACATGAAGTCTCTCACCTCACACTTGGGAGGTTGAGAATTCAAACCTAGGCAGTGATAGATGTTTCTCTATCAGGATGCAAAGATATAATATTTGCTGCGAACTGCAGATAGGCATCAGGAAGGACATCCAGCCAGTAAATTCTCAGCTTCATTTAGCTGTCCCCGATTCAACCTCAATAAAAGGGACAGCATCGTAAAAAAAGAATAGATAGATGATAGATAGATGATAGATAGATAGATAGATAGATAGATAGATAGATAGATGGATGGATGGATGGATGGATGGATGGATGGATGGATGGATGGATGGATGGATGGATGGTAGATGATAGATAGTAGATGATAGAGATGATAGATGATAGATGGATAGATAGATTGATAGATAGATAGATAGAGATAGAGATTTCTGAAAATCATCTATCCACTCATTCCCTTATTTTTCTTTGCCAGCTGTTCCAATTAGATGGCAAGCAATATTGAGGAAAACATCCTTTTTGGTACTTCTCTTTCTGTAAATCAATGTTACAAAGATATGAATTTGCTCCTCCTTCAAAAAATCTCTTCTTCACCCCACCGAGGAAGCAAAAGTCCTTTGAAGGACAGAAAGAAGAGTTTTCAGTTTTGTGATGGAATGCAGCCATCAGGCAAATACAGCTTTTGGGGGTGGGGGGAGAGAAAAGATAATAGGAGAACAAAACAGAGAGAAACCGTTTAGCATATTCATCCCATACGGCTCCTTAAATTGAATTTGGATTCTCCAGAGGCTTCATTAAGCTAAATGTGAAAACCGTTGAGAGATACCTTACAAGGAGTGTGAAACTTCATTCCGAGGCATCAAAATAAATCAGCTGCTGTGGATTCCACATTTAGAGGCAGTGTTCTGCCAAGCTCATTTCTAGCGAATTGAACTTTAGAATTAGATCGGTTCAGTTTGCCAATTCAAGCAGATTGAACTCTTCCAAATGAAGTGCAAAACCAAATGAGAACTTGGCTGATGTCTACACCCAAATCACTTGGATTTAATTTGCATCATCTCTAATGTTGTCCTGAATCCTAACTCTACCACCACCCTACCAATCATCAAAGCAAGTGAAAATCCTTCGCATCAGATTTGTTTAATTGCTCAATTGTGTCCAACTCTTTGCGACCCCATGGACAATAGCATGCCCCTTCCACCCCATCCTCTGCAGTCTTCTAGAGTTTGCCCAAATTCATGTTCATTGCATTGATGACAATAGCTAACTATCTCCATGGTGGCTCAGCACTTAGAATGCAGTACTGCAGGCTATTTCTGCTGACTGCTGGCTGACTGCAATTTGGCAGTTTTAATCCCACCACCAACTCAAGGTTGACTTAGCCTTCCATCCTTCAGAAGTCGGTAAAATGAGGACCCAGATTGTTGGGGAAAATTTGCTAAACCACTTAAAGCTGTAAAACACTGTGAAGTGGTATATATATATCTAAGTGCTTGGTCGTTCCTTGATTAGGCTGCTATTTGTTTGTCTGAGTTGGTAGCTACCACCAAGCTCCGAGAGTGCCAAGGACTCTACAGTTCAGCTGCAAATACCCTCTTGCAAATAATAGTCTTTAGCATTGGGGCTATCAGGCTAATGAACTAATCTTCATCAGAACTTGTGACAATATAAATATGCCTCATACCACAAACACTTGGTTATTTGTAACCAGGAGGGCCAAAGTATTTTGATCCAAAACCAGAAAACTCCTCAAGTACTCCTCACCAACAACTCTAGCAGAAAAAATATATACTGACATAATTAACAGTTTGCTGGCTTTTCTGCAAATCTGCAATTCTTGTAAGGCTTCCCTGCTTTATCAGATCTGAGAGGCTGTCACCTTATTTGTTTTTTAAACTTTTTTTTTTAAAGTAAAGCTAAAATGCCTGTGGAACTTTACTGTTTTGGAAAAAATACATCCTTCCGTCCTTTCAAGGTCAGTAAAATGAGGGCCCAGATTGTTGGGGGCAATATGCTGATTCTGTAACCTGCTTAGAAAGTGTTGTAAAAGCACTGTGAAGCAGTATATAAGTCTAAGTGCTATTGCTATCTCATCCTCTGCTGTCCCCTTCTTCTTTTGCCTTCAATCTTTCCCAACATCAGGGTCTTTTCCAATGAATCCTCTCTTCTCATTTGGTGGCCAAAGCTTCAGCTTTAATATCTGTCCTTTGAAAGAACAGTCAGGATCAATGTCCTTTAGGATTGACTTATTTGATCTCCTTGCAATCCAAGGGACTCTCAAAAGTCTTCTCCAACACCACAATTTGAAGCATTTACGTCAGATTGTTTCATAGCAATTTTGTTCGGATGCTGATGGAGTTGAATGAGAAATTAAAGATAATTAGAAACACTGCTAGGCTCATCTTGGGCTGTGCTGATGAGTTCCATGGAGCAATCACTCTTCTAGACAATTTCTCCAACACTTTAGGGGATGTTGTGGAAGACCTGGCGTTCATCTCCATTGGCACTTTTTGAATACTTCATCCCAAATATGAATGAGGTCTATCTTCTTCTCCAGCATGTCCTTGTCAAAACTTGCTAAAACTCAATAGTCTTCTCTTCCAGCTTTGAGAAGTATCAAGTAGGAGACCTGGAGAACCTCAAGGCAACTAGAACTTCTTGGTTGAGGCAAACTGTATTTCTTCTAAACTTCGACATGGAGAATCCCATTGTGTCAACAGCATGGAGCCTTCATCAAAAGGAATCCAGGTTGCCTTGAACAGGCCTACTAGAAAATTATTTGATGAGATGAGAATTTAACAGCCGAAAAGGTTAATTCATGCTTTCTAAATAAGTATCTTTGGGGCTGCATGACTAGTGATGGTGGACAGAAAGCCTTGCAAAGAAAAAGAATTGAAAGAGTGACATCTCTTTTACAGATAATTTGCAGCAGGAGAAATTTATTTAGATGGCTGAATACAGGTGACAGAAGTATACACTTTTTTCAGTGAATGAAGAATGGAAGGGATAGTCTGTGCTTTGTGCTCTTCAAAGGCTGGGCTATTGCAGAAAGATTAAACCTGGGGGCAACAATCTGTCCATGGTCACCTCATTTCACCCTTTCTGTCCCTCCTGGCTTTTTTTTTTTAAAACACTCAATGCCTTTTAATAATGCATAACTAAAAGAGAAGCAGGCATCCAGGCAGCAAAGTAAATCGCTGGCCTTTGGCTTCCTTTTTATTTCCAGGAATGGATTTAAGCTCCTTTAGGGAACCCTTAGCAGTTTTAGTATCTAGAATGATGGATGGCTTCTGCCCGTTGCTTTCTTTGAAAGAGTATCCACCTGCCCTGCTCCCTCAGGAAAAAAAAAAGACACAGGTAAGCAGGAATGATTGAGAGCCACCTGGGAAGCTGGAGGAAATGGGAGAACCATTTTGCTGGAATGTCTTCTGGTCATTTGGTGCTATGTCAACCATTTTGTTATTGTGCCCAAATAAGTGCTGAACATTCTAAATGTGGGAAGACAGGCAGGCAGACAGGAAGGCAAGCAGGCAGGCAGGCAGGCAGGAAGGAAGGAAGGAAGGAAGGAAGGAAGGAAGGAAGGAAGGAAGGGAGGGAGGGAGGAAGGCTAGCCTTGTGTAAATGAGAAGAGGGGAGGGGAGGGGAGGGGAGGGGAAAGGAAAGGAAAGGAAAGGAAAGGGAAAGGAAAGGAAAGGAAAGGAAAGGAAAGGAAAGGGGAAAGGAAAGGAAAGGAAAGGAAAGGAAAGGAAAGGAAAGGAAAAGGAAAAGAAAAGGAAAAGGAAAGGAAAGGAAAAGGAAAGGAAAGGAAAGGAAAGGAAAAGGAAAAGGAAAAGGAAAGGAAAGGAAAGGAAAGGAAAGGAAAGGAAAGGAAAGGAAAGGAAAGGAAAGGAAAGGAAAGGAAAGGAAAGGGATTGAGAGGGAAAGAATCCATGTCTTGGAAGCTTGTGATTTTATATTTTTGATTACTTGAGCAAATTGGGAAGTGATGGCAATAATAAGTGATCAAAGCTTTGGATCACTATCCAGCAGCAGCTGTGAGAGACAAAGACTCATCTGAATCTCCTAGACAGTTGAAACAAATAGTGAGATTCCATTAGGGCAGATTGGGAAAGATACGTTGGACTCTTATGTATGCTGTAGTTCATTTCCAGGTAGGCTCCCCTCTTCTGGTCTTCTGAAAAGGGGTGAAAACATGGCTCTGTGGCCTTGCTTGGGGAGCCCAGACCAGCACATAACTGTGGGGCTGATAAACACCCTGAAATCCCTTCCCTTCACCCTTTAATTAATTTTTAACAGTTTTTAATGATTCTTAGCCTCTTTTTTTAATTTTAATTATTATATACCATTTTTATGGTTTAATATTTTATTGTACACTGCCCAGAGTTCTTCTGTGAAGGAGATGAGGGATTCCAAAATGTGATAAATAAATAAAATAACTGATGAATTATTGCTGCTTTTCCTCAGATTTTTTAAAGTATTGGCTTCTGCAACACCCTCCCCTGGGGGAAAATGCTAATATTATTACCTTCCCAAAAGATCCAGATTGGTTTTCATCCCTTTGTTCAACCATTTTGGGGGGAGGGGGGCAAGGGCACATTCTTTAGGCTCGTGACATAGAGGTCTTCTGGGTGCGATTCAAGGTGTTGGTTACCATCTTCAAAGCGCTCCATGGCTTAGGACCCAGATACTTATGGGATCGCCTTCTGCCACTGATGGCCATACATCGGTCCAACACACTCCCACAGAGAGGGACTCCTCAGGGTGCCATCGGTCAAACAATGTCGACTGGTGACCCCCAAGGGGAGAACCTTCTCTGTGGGGGCACCCACCCTCTGGAATGAACTGCCCCTGGGGATACGTATGATTCCCGACCTCCGCAAAAATATTTAATTTGTTTTTAAATTGCTTTTAAATTTTGTATTTTATGTTGTTTTGTTGTGGCTGTACACCGCCCTGAGTCCTTTGGGAGAAGGGCGGTATAAAAATTTAATAAATAAATAAATAGTTACCTCAAGAAGTTAATCAGGTTTGTTTGGAATGGGAGAGATGATATCCAGTTTCATGACAGAAGAGACCTTGGATGGACTGAATAAGTAATTGAGTGGGAGTTTCTTTTCAATAGGAGAGAATATTTGTAGCTTAGGGTTGAGCTATGGGTCTTTGAAGCTCCCTGAGGAGCACCAATGATTTAATTGTATGTTTGTTTGTTTGTGAAAATTTATATTGCCGCCTGCTCGCACAGGGCGACTCAAGGCAGCTTACATAGTATAAAAACCATATTAAAAAATAATAAAAATAAAAAAATAATAATAAATGAGTAAAATAATAACCCCCACCCCTCCCACCCTAGTGACAACACGCATTCATACCAGCCATTTAATGGGCTCCATCCCACTCAGCCCTGCTGACAGAACCATGTCTTTAGCGCCTTCCAAAAGCGTGTTAGAATGGAGGCCATTCTAATCTCTGGGGGAATGATGTTCCAGAGAGAGGGAGCCACCATAGAGAAGGCCCTTCTTATGGGTCCTGACAAATATATCTTCCTAGGGGATGGGACCAGCAACATTCCTTGTCTCCCCACTCTAATGGGTCAGGTAAATGTGACCAACAAGAAACAGTCCCTCAGATAACCTGGTCCCAAGCCATGAAGGACTTTAAAGATAATAACCAGCACCTTGAATTGCATCCACAAGCAAATCAGCAACCAATGCAGTTCCCGCAGGAGAGGTGATGCATGTGTACACCAAGGTCTCCACAAATCCATGTGGGCTGCTGCATTTTGCACCAACTAGAGTTTCCAAATGCTCTTCGGGGCAGCCCCATATAGAGGATGTTGCAACAGTCAAGACAGGAAGTGACTAGGGCATGAATGATTATAAGTAGGGATTGTTGGTCTAGGAAAGGGTGTAACTGGGGCACAACCCAGAGTTGTGCAAAGGGCCTCCTGGCCATGACTGCTACCTGCTCTTTGAGTAGGAGTCGTGAGTCCACGAGTACCCCCTGATTATGCACAGAGTCTGTTTGGGTCAGTGCCACCCCATCCAAGACCAAAGATGGCAATTCTCCAAGGCAGTGGTGGGTTCCTCCAGTTCGGCCAAGCTGGTAGCGGTGAAAATATGACGTCACCAAACCGGTTCTCTTTGTTCGGGAGCTGGGCCCTCCTGCCCCACCCATGTTATTCTTACCTTTTATTTGGCCCCATCCCCAATCCCCAATCCATTCGCTGCCTCCCGAGTCCCAGCTAATGGCTAGAAGGAAAAAAACTGTTTAAACTCTTGCTGCAGGGCTTCAAAGAGCCGCCCTACAGCTGATCAGTGTTAAAAGGCAGTGTTGTGGTAGACCAGGACGCTCGAAAAACAAATGGGACTGGTACAGCTCTGCAAGCAGTTAAAAGCCTGGTAGACCAGTACCTCTGCTAAATCCTAAAGAATTGTCACATGACCATCAAACCACACCCACAAAATAAGCCACGCCCACATAACTGGTAGTAAAAAAATTTAGAACCCACCCCTGCTCCAAGGGCCAAAGACATACTACCATACTAGATGAGGAATGAAATATATGCAAGAAAACAACTAAGCCCAGAGAGTACCAAGGACCCTCCAGCTTTTCTTCTCTCCTAGTGAGATTAAGCTCTATTGCACTGAGTGTTAGCTTTTGTGGGCCTCTTTTTGGTAATGTGATAGCACACCACAAACTGTCTTCCCTCAACTTCTAATGAAGCAGATGCTTCTTGCTAAGGGAGGGGGAAGAAAGAAGGTGTGGAGAGAGAGAGAAAGATAGACAGAGATAGAGAGAGACACAGAGAGAGAGAGTCAGAGAGAGAGACACAGAGAGAGAGACAGAGAGAAAGTCAGAGAGAGGGAGAGAGGGAGAGAGACACAGAGAGAGGGGGAGGGAGAGAGAGAGTCAGAGAGAGAGAGAGATAGACAGAGACACAGAGAGAGAGAGTCAGAAAGAGAGAGACAGGGAGAGACAGAGAGAGAGAGACAGGGAGAGAGACAGGGAGAGACAGGGAGGGAGGAAGAGTGAGTGAGAGAGAGAGAGAATGGGTTTGACTGTAAGGAGTCCATCCTCATTCACATAATCCTTCTCCTGCTGCTTCTGCATCTGTTTTGATCTTGTTCACGCTTCCAAGCTGTAAAGAGAAATTCACAACAATAGTCCTAGATTATTATTTTTTTGGCAACCATCAGATGACAGATTTGATACAGAAAATGAAGTGAGAGAAGTAGAGACTAGCTTGTTTTAGTTGTTGGCTCTGCGGGGGAAAAAAACAACCCAAAACCAACCCAAGCAGATGGGCACTTTGTCTGAGCGATACCGAGTATGCAATTCATGCTTCTACTTAACACAAATCACACTCATTGAACATAAGGTAAAAGTTATACTTCTGGGCAGATGGAGCCCGAAGGAGAATAAGTAGGCCCAGCACTTGGCTTGACTCAAGTTAATGGAGATTAAAATCAGGTCACCTAGTCATGGTCTATTGATGGTAACAGTCACCTGAAAGCTCCCCTTGCAGGAAAATACAGGTTAGCCAGGGCACCAGTCAATATTGGAAGCGAATCAAAACTGGAAGAAGAGTACATCTCACAAGCTGATGTTCAACCTTGCTGTTTTCAATGTACTTCTCCGACCTCTAAATTGAGTAGAAATCATACAGGGAACACCATGAATTTGCAGAATATCACTGGGTAAGACACTACAGCAGGAAAGCAAGAAAGTATTCACCAAGACTAAGGAATAAACAGTAGTTCTGAGCAAGATTGATACTTCTGATCTTAGAACTATGGATCCTTGGTAGTCTCGAGCTTGGTTGTCTTCTTAAAGACATTTCATTACCCAAGTAGGTCATCTCATCTCATCTCATCTCATCTCATCTCATCTCATCTCATCTCATCTCATCTCATCTCATCTCATCCCATCCCATCCCATCCCATCCCATCCCATCCCATCCCATCCCATATCTATCTATCTATCTATCTATCTATCTATCTATCTATCTATCTATCTATCTATCTATCTATCTATCTATCTATCATTTATCTATCATCTATCTATCCTTCCTTCTCTCTCTCTCTCTCTCTCTCTCTCTCTCTCTCTCTCTCATACACACACACACACATTATCATCATCATCAACACCATCATCCTCATCTCTTTCTTTCTCTCTCTCATCTATCTCTCATCTATCTATCTATCAAATTTTGAAATTACCCATCTCTTTCACAAATGGACTCTGGGTGGTGTATAAATAAAATGTTAAAACATAAGAAGTATATACAATTTAAAAGGAAGCCACAGTGATTATAATTCAATATTAAACTTTAAATAAAAGACAGGGGAGGGGGGCTTTCGGGGCATTAACCAGCCCCACTGCATGCTCCTCTGTGAGTCCCAAGCAAGACAGCAGAGACAGGTTTCCAAAATTTCCCAAAGGGTCAGGAGAATGGGGGGCCACCTCATCTCTGGGTAGTGGAGGGGAATGTTTCAAAGGGTTGCAGCTCTCTTCCTGGACCTTGCCAGTCTGTATTCTTTAACTGGGGTCTGCAACAGCTACATTGAATCCAATGCATTGGTAGGACTCGTAAATTGGAGAAGTGCCCTCTAAACCACGCAGTTACCAACCCAAGTTGATTTTCTCCCTGAAAGGAGTTGGCTGGGGGAAATGAGCCAGCAAATGATAGCTTCTGTGGGATGGTTAAAGTTGAAATACTGGCACTGGAGAGAAGGTTTAAAGCCATTCGTGTTCTAATTTGTGCTCTCCTAGAGTTGTTTTGAATTAAATTGATGGGAAGGAACAGAAGGTTCAATCATGGATCTCACCGTAGAGTTCTTTTTATCTGGCTTTCAGTCTCTTAACCAGCTTATTATACTGGCTCGATGCTTGAGCACATGATAATTCTAGCCAACAATAGAATTATAATGTAAATTGGTAAGTTAAGTGCGTTTCTCCACCCACCCTATCCCAGCTACTTAAGGTTCATCTTATACTAGTAGTGTCCAAAAAGAGTGAAACGGCTCAGGCTTCACTCTCTTATGGACATTAGCAGTGCTATGATTTTTTTCAAGTGCATTTCAATCTCTATCACTTTCTCTCTCTCTCTCACACATACACACACAGAGACTAAAATACAGACTTCATGCTGCATATGCTATTTTCATCATTCGGATGATGGCATAGGGGTTAGAATGCAGTATTGCAGGCGAACTCTGCCTACAGCCTGGAGTTTGATCCTGATGAGGCTCAAGGTTGACTCAGCCTTCCATCCTTCTGAGGTCACTAAAATAAGGACCCAGATTGTCGGGGACAATATGCTGACTTTGTAAACCACCCAGAGAATACTGCAAAGCACTGTGGGGCAGTGGTGGGTTTCAATTTTTTTTACTACTGGTTCTGTGGGCGTGGCTTGGTGGGTGTGGCTTGGTGGACGTGGCAGGGGAAGGATATTGTAAAATTTCCATTCCCTCCCCACTCTAGGGGAAGGTTACTGCAAAATCCCCATTTCCTCCGATCAGCTGGATTCAGGAGGCAGAGAAGAGATAGGGGTGGGGCCAGTCAGAGGTGGTATTTACCGGTTCTCTGAACTACTCAAAATTTCCACTACTGGTTCTCCAGTAGCAGGTCAGAACCTGCTGAAACCCACCTCTCCTGTGGGTGGTATATAAGTCTAAGTGCTATTGCTATTACTATTAGAAAGATTGGATGGATACTTCTCCTTATAATACTGCTCTAGTTGAAGGACTTCCTCCCAGGAGCCATGAGATTGAATCTTCACTCAGTTTAGTACTACCTCTCTCCTTTCACAACATTGTAGGGTGGATAAACCAGGAAGTTCAGTTGTGAGCATGCAGCTTCCATGCGGGGATGCAAAGGGAATGCCAGATTTATCAACCAGTGTGTCTCCAAAATGTTCCGTAGAATTATAGCGGAAGGCAAGACTAGAGGAATACTGTGACAGGTGTTGATTGTGTTTGTTATATGACTGCGTAACACTTTTTCGCAGCAGCTTCCATAGAGAACACATTTCTCTTGCAGAGAATATGTGTCGTACTATTGGGTCTATTATATTTATGGCTCAAATTATCCTACTTTGGGCACAGTATGTGAAGACCCAGCTCTCTGGAGAAGGATCTAATGCTGGAAAAGATGGGAGGAAAAAGAAGAAGAGGATGACCTACAGCAAGGTAGGTGGATTCAGTTATACCAGTAATGGGTATATGTTAGAAGACCTCAAAAAACCAGGTTAAGGACAGATTGTCATGGAGAAGAACTATCTAGGTGGTTGCTAGGAGTTGAAAAGAACTTGATGACACATAATCATATATTTATGGGCACCCATAGAGTTAGGAAAACATTAAATTTCAGGGGAAATGATGTCTTTTGGTAGCATCCATATTCTAATGTATTTATGGCATATGAGTGTCAATTTGTCTAGCATCTAGGGAGTACACCTGTTAAAATGAACCACTGATAAAGGGAGGCACTATTAAATTGAGCATTACGATAGCTAAATGGATTCCTAGAGCCATGGTAGCACGGTGGTTAGAGCGCAGTACTGCTGATCACCATCTGCCAGCAGTTTGGCAGATCGAATCTCATCAAGCTCAAGGTTGACTCAGCCTTCCATCTTTCCAAGGTGGGTAAGATGAGGACCCAGATTGCTGAGGGCAATAGGCTGACTCTGTAAACCCCTTAAAGAGGGCTGTAAAGCACTGTGAAGCGGTATATAAGTCTAAGTGCTATTGCTATTGCGATTTATGTTTCTATTTACACTGTTGTAAATAAACTTTCTAACTACAATACTAGGGAGTAACACGAGAGTAACTGCAGTCTTTACCTTCCAAGTAATACATACATTTCTGGAAAATTGTTTTTGGATGGAATTTGCCCATGTAATAAGTTTGTGAACTATTTAAAGAATCTTCAGGGTTGCCATAGCGAGGCTGGCTGAGCTGTGGGAAAGGGAAGGGGGAATAGAGATAGCTGAGGGGAATATGTAACCAAAATAACATTCTTTCTTCTGTGAACCAAGGACACTCTTACTAGCACCTGAAGGGGCATGGATGGGAGGCAACCAGGATGGGGAGAGAGACCTGATTGGGGCATGTGGTGGTTGTGTGTAATGTGGGGAAGAACTTTGGCTTTTGAACTGGGCAGTGTTGGGAAATAATTTAACAACCAGTTCTCTGCCCTAATGACTGGCTGGGTGGGCATGGCCATGGAGGCCAGGGGGTGTGAGAGGCAGTACTCGGTCTCCTGTATCCCACTGGGAATAAAAATGGGCTGCGGTGGGATGTGCTGCGCCCCCCCTGTGCCCCATTTTGGGCCTAGTAGGTTTCCCTGCAGCCTTCTGGGAGTGAAAACAGGCCATTGGGGGGGGGTAGGGCTCTCCACATCCCCCCTGCACCCTGTTTTGGACCTAGTAGGTCTCCCTGCACCTACCTAAGAGCCAAAATGGGGTGCATGTTGACTCCTGGAAGGGGCGGGGAGGGGAGGGGAGAGGCAGGGCCAGCCAGCAATTTAATTACCAATTTGCCCGAACCGGCTTGAACTGTCTGAATCCCACCACTGGAACTGGATGGGGAAAACCTGGGGGACTTCAGATTCGGGTTTTCACCAGCTGCGCCAATATGACATGCCTAATAAATCTAAACTTTGAGGAATCCTGCCTTGGAGTTTTCATTTTCTATGGGCTGTTACTTGGAACCCTGACACCTGGCTCTTGTACAAGTCAGGGTGCATGAGCAATGGTGGTACAGTGGTTAGAATGCAGTATTGCAGTGTTACTCTGCTCACCTGCAGAAGTTCAATCCCGACCGGCTCAAGGTTGACTCAGCCTTCCATCTTTCCAAGATCAGTAAAATGAGGATCCAGATTGTTGGGGGCAATAGGCTGACTCTGAAAACCGCTTAGAAAGGGTTGTAAAGGATTCTGCAATGGTATGTAAGTCTGCTATTGCTATTCCAAAGGTGCTTCTTCAGGAGGAAACTGGATTTTTCTTGTTTTTTTCTTCAAGGACATATCACTTCTCATCCAAGAAGCTTCTTCAGCTCTGAGCTAACCCTAACCAGAAAGTCTAGCTGCCTCTTGAAAAAGCACCTTTGAGACAACCATGATCTGGATGACTGAGAATCTCCATAGACATTCTGCTACTGCTAGTGATAGTTCAGATATACATAGTAAGACTTTCCTTCTGCAGGAACAACTCCTGAGTGAATAAATCACTGCAAGGTGACATTTGAATGATGTCATCACAGAGTGGGACTTATCTGGAGTATTCATACATTGAAGGTTTCCAATACTAATCTGAACACAGATAACGAAGCCCTTTTTTTAAAACCTAAAGCAGGTTACATATAAATCAAAGGTAAGGTACATTTTTCCCTATTAATGGTTCAAAGTCTATGTAAACATCATTTAAAAAATGCAGGGGTCACTTCCTTCCTCCGTCCCCATATTCTCTCGATCTTACCTTCTCTCTGTCTTCTTGACATTCTTTTCGCTCTTTCCAAGCCGTAGATAAAAGTCAGGAGGAATAAATATTTCTTAAAATAGAAGTCAGAACTAATCCGCGAAGATGTCTTTGGAAATTCTCATTCTGCAGCAAAATATTATACTTGGTAATTACTCTAGTTGCCTGATGTATGCTGTAGACAAACAAAGAATTTAAGATTTCATGGTGCTACTTATCTCAAAGGTTAAAAAAAAAAGATACCAGTTTCCCATGGTATTTTGCTGATAGAGTAAGTGACTAGAATAGAATAACAGAGTTGGAAGGGACCTTGGAAGT